>CM035113.1:32765785-34210785 GCA_020205505.1 Panax japonicus | reverse complement strand
CAGTTCCATAAAATATTAAATATATTTTTTTAATTATTTTAAAAAAAAGCAAAAAAAAAAAAATTGGAGTCCGCATTTTAGTTCTGTCCGGAGAGGATCAGTTGTGTGTGTGTGTGTGTGTATATCTATCTAATAAAATACAAATGATTTTGAATTTCCCGCTCACTCAATAAATCATCTGGGCCGTCTAAAGTTTGAGATAAATCCCACCGTTCATACATCTATATAATAAAATACATCTATCTATCTATCTAATAATCTAATAATAATTTAATAAATCTATCTAATAAAATACAAATGATTTTGAATTTCCCGCTCACTCAATAAATCATCTGGGCCGTCTAAAGTTTGAGATAAATCCCACCGTTCATACATCTATATAATAAAATACATCTATCTATCTAATAATCTAATAATAATTTAATAAAATACAAATGACTTCAAATTTTCCGCTCACTCAATAAATTATTTTGGTCGTTCAAAGTTTGAGATAAATCATATTGTCCATACAGTGCCGGAGGCACTGGACACAGCTAGTATATATATATTCTTTTTCTTATTGTTCATAATACAAAGGATAAAATGAAGTCAAATTACTATCATTAATTATTCAATTATCATGCCACCAAATATTAAACTAAACATTTCCCAAGAATGTCTCTCTTTGTATTGTTTTTCCTTGTTTCCCTTTATGGGAGGGAGGGAGGGAGAGAGGGAGGGAGGGAGGGAGGGGAGGGGAGGGGAGGGGAGGGGAGGGCGTGGGGGTGGGGGTGGGGGTGGGCGTGGGGGGGGGGGGTAACATGCATGACTAACCTTCCTTGCATCCTAATTCCTAGCTAGATAGTTCCTGCAATTTACATGCATGACTCGCCTTCCTTGCATCCTAACTCCTAGCTAGATAGTTCCTGCAATTTTAATAAAATCCAATGACTAATATATATATATATATATATATATATATATATATATATATATATATATATATAGAAATTTGATCAGGTCCGGACCTCCCGAACGGGAGAAAATCCGGACCCAAAATTATTATTTTTTTTTTTGATAGAACTAAAAAAAAAAAAAATTATGGAACTGAAATTTTTCCATAATACATTGTTTTGGGTGTGTTTTTAATACCTACACCAACCAATGTATGTACAGTCTGCCCAGACTGTACAGACATGTTTTGTTATAGTCATCCAAATCACACCCAAAACACTGTATAATGTAAAAATTCCAATTCCATAAATTTTTTTTTTTTAGTTGTTTAAAAAAAAAAGTAAAAAAAAAAAAAAAAGGTCCGGATTTTAACAAAATCCGGGAGTCCGGACCTGATCCGGACTCATATATATATATATATATATATATATATATATATATATATATATATATATATATATATATATATATACATGCATGGTAGTGAATGAATTGGAAAGGGGTGATGAAATAGCAGCAGCGATGAGGAAAGGTAAAGTGTGTGTGACTGGTGCATCTGGCTTTCTGGCTTCATGGCTCATCAAGAGATTACTCCTGTCTGGTTATCATGTAATTGGGACAGTGAGAGATCCAGGTTAGGTTAGGTAACTTTAATTAATTAATTCTCTCTACCTAGCTTATTAAGCTAATTGGCTTATATACAATGTTCTAAAAATCCCCACCTAAGCACCTAAGCCCCCCATTGGCGCCCCGCCTAGGTGCTAGGCCCTCCTTGACACCTCGCCGAGGAACTAGACCCCTTTAGCGCCTCACCTAAGCCCAAAGTGGCAAAAAAATCCCTCCAACAAATTAAGCGAAAACTAAGCGGAGTCTAGACGAAGAGGTTTTTTTTAATAACTACTCAAACCAGATCTTGATATATTTATTTTTCTAATAATTTTCAATATTCATAATACAAGTGGTAGCATATCAAATCACAACATAAAGTGAACAATATCAAGTCAAAATGAATAATTTTATTATAGCTGTAATTTTTTGAACGTATACCAACTTCAAATTATATAAGTGATGATATATTAGTAATATTTAGTTTAATTCTTAAATTTATGTTTAGTTTCTTAAGTTTTAATATTGAATTAAATTCTTAAAAATTTTAAATCTAATTATTAATAGCAATCTTGTTTATAAATAAAACTAATACATTAAAAATATTTTGAATTTTGAACAATTGCATGTTTGTATTTGAACTTTGACATTAACAATATGGATGTGTTTGAACTTTAAGCAAATGTTTTTATTATCTTTATTATAGATTGTTTTGTTTTACTTATTATTTTATTTGGATAAATGTAAGATAAAATATTAAAATTGACTTAAAATAAAAAAATTCCGCCTAGCCCCCCCCCCCCCCCCCCCCGGCTCATGCCTCGCCTAGGCGCCTCCCGGCCACCCAACTCCCGCCTAGCGCCTTTTAAAACATTGTTCATACATGAATGTTATGTTATATTGCAGGAAATGAGAAGAAATTAGCACATCTATGGAAGCTGGAAGGGGCCAAAGAGAGACTCCAACTGGTGAAGGCAGAACTAACTGTGGAAGGCAGCTTCGATAACGCCATCATTGGCTGTGCTGGAGTCTTCCACACTGCTTCTCCGGTACTTGGACGCCCTGCCCATGATCCCAAGGCAAGCATATATATATATATATATATATATATATATATATATATATATATATATATATATATATATATATATATATATAGGGGAATGATTCATAGCATCTATTTGCTATGGATCAAAAAATAACATATAACATCTATACCGTAGGTTTAACAAATAAATGATTACGATTTAATTTGGGTACACGACGTCCGCTAGTAATACTAGCGGACGTGCTTATGATAAATTATGGACACTTATACCCCCACAAGCCCATACAAATCGAAAAAGACAATTATTACGCAACATCTGTTAGTCTCAAAACACTTTATTCCTCACTTTCTCTCTCCTTCTCCTCCGTCTCCTTCCTCTTGCATTGCCGACACAAAATCTGAAAGAGACCCTGCCCGAGCTTGAACTTCACCACTACCACCACCAAAGCTCACCACCCCTGGTTGCATTGCCGACACAAAATTTGATATGGGCCTTCCTGTTACATTGAAAACAGGGGTCGCCCCAGCTGGAATGGCCCACAATTGAGGCTGGTTAGAAGTCCCGGCAATGGTGGCTCCAGCCGGTGGGATCAGAAAGAAGGTTCCACCATGAAGCCGATTTGACCCTGCTGGCCCACCACCCATGCCCAAACCGGGATTGAACCTTCAACTTCATTATCCGTTGGTTCTTTCTTCAGAATTGGAACTATACTCGACGGAGCCACCGAATCCACCGGAGCTATGGTGTATAACTGCGGGTCCCCTAACAACGGATCAGATTGAAGATGATTGGTATTATTGTTATTATTAACCTCATCTTCTTCTGATTCCATGTTCTGGTTTTCAACCGACGATGCCATTTGGGGAAAAATTCTGACTGTGACCAAGATAAAATTAGATGAAACCCAATAAAATTAGATCAAAACCAAGAAAAAAATTGCAAAATAAGAAAAGAAAAGATGAGAAAAAGATGCAGATTATGAACAGCACAGTAATATGTTGTTTGTATTGGTTGACTGGTTTTCAAAACTATATAGTATTACAGTGAATGATGGATTAATAGATTTCAAAGACATGGATGATATGGAGATTTAGGAATTATAAAATAGTAAAAAAAACAAAAAAAAACATAAAGAGATCAAACCCTAGAAAGGGAAGGGAGACCCACTTATCGTTTGGTATTCCTACAAGACAAAGGACCCTAGCAGCAAACCCAATATATCAAGCAGAGGAGAAAGAATCTACGACAGTGTAATAGATGTACACTGTTTCACACATGGGGGCAAAATTGGCTTAACATTTCACATCTACGTCCGCTAGTAATACTAGCGGACAGCGTTAACCCAAAACAAATCTCAGCCCTTCACTAATTACACGGATGGCTAAGATGCTATATGCCACTTTTTGATCCATAGCAAATAGATGCTATGGATCATTCCCCATATATATATATATATATATATAGAATAAAGATCAGGTCCGGACTCCCGGACGGGAGAAAATCCGGACCTGAAAAAAATTTTTTTTTTTTTTTTTTTTTTTTTGTAGAACAACTAAAAAAAAAAAAAAAAAAATTTATGGAAGTGAAATTTTTCAATAATACAGTGTTTTGGGTGTGTTTTTAACACCCACACCAACCAATGTATGTACAGTCTGCCCAGACTGTACAGACATGTTTTGTTATAGGCATCCAAATCACGCCCAAAACACTGTATAATGTAAAAATTCCAATTCCATAAATTTTTTTTTTTTTTTTTTTTAGTAGTTTCAAAAAAAAAAAAGCAAAAAAAAAAAAAAAAAAAAAAGGTCCGGATTTTACACCTGTCCGGGAGTCCGGACAGGATCCGGACCCTATATATATATATATATATATATATATATATATATATATATAATGAGGATCCAGTCCGGTCTCCCGGACTGGTCCTAAAATACGGACCCAATAATTTTATTTTATTTTTGCTTTTTTTTTTGAAACTAAAAAAAAAAAAATTTATGGAACTGAAATTTTTCCATAATACAATGTTTTGGGTGTGTTTTTAATACCTATACCAACCAATGTATGTACAGTCTGCCCAGACTGTACAGAAATGTTTTGATATAGGCATCCAAATCACATCCAAAACACTGTATTATGTAAAAATTTCAGTTCCATAAATTTATTTATTTTTTAGTTGTTTCAAAAAAAAAAAGCAAAAAAAAAAAGTCCGGATTTTGTTAAAATCCGGGAGTCCGGACCTGATCCGGACTCTATATATATATATATATATATATATATATATATATATATATATATATATATATATATATATATATATATATATATATATATAGGCAGGCAGACAGAAAGGAATTAGATAGCTCTCTTTCCACAATGTTGCAATTAACATACTTATTTTTATGTATGTATATATATATAGGTAGAAATCTTAAAACCAGCCATTGATGGAACTCTGAACGTCCTACGCTCCTGCAAAAGGAATCCATCATTAAGCCGTGTGGTTCTCACCTCTTCTTCTTCAACCGTAAGAGCAAGAGATGATTTCAACCCAAATGTGCCTTTGGACGAGTCTTCTTGGAGTTCGGTGGAACTCTGTGAGAGACTCGAGGTATCATTCATATCTAATACTCCCTCCGTCCCAGGATAAAAGTCCTTATTACTATTTTGGGTTGTCCCATGTTAAATGTCCTCTTTCTTTTAATAACCAAACTTTTACACATTTTTTCCTATTATGCCCGTAGCATTAAATATCTCATACTTTTCTTATTCTAATTCTCTCTCCATATTTAATGACATTATTATAGGCAATTTTGTCATTATTTTGTCATTTTATTACTCTTCTTAATATGCGTGAAAAATCCACCAAGACTTTTATCCTGGACGGAGGGAGTAATAATTATTCAACTCTTCTTCCTTCATAAAAACTATCTTCCTCTCTCCTCTTTAAACTTTTTTCTTTCTATATTCTTAATTAATTTAATATATTGGTGCAACAAGATTTGGTATGTATTATCAAAAACCTTAGCTGAGAGGGCTGCATGGGAGTTCTGCAAAGAGAACAACATCGATCTAGTCACAGTTCTCCCCTCGTTCGTCATCGGACCTAGTTTACCTCCTGATTTATGTTCTACTGCAGCAGATGTTCTTGGCTTGCTTAAAGGTAACGTATATATAGCTAGCTATATATTTGTGCTCTAATTAACAAAAAAAGAAGTCCGAAAGTACAGTTACATACACCCACATAACATATATAACGGTTATTTAATTTGACAATATGATGTTGTAAATATAAAATAAACAGGGGAGACTATAAAATTCCAATGGCATGGAAGGATGGGATATATACATATAGACGATGTGGCGCTCTGCCACATCCTGGTTTATGAGCGGGAAGAGGCCCACGGACGATACCTCTGTAGCTCTACTGTTTTGGACAATCATGAGCTCACATCAATTCTATCACCACGATATCCAACCCTACCAATTCCAAAGAGGCAAGTACAAGTATAACACCTCTCCCCATAAAATATTTAATTAGGATTGACGTAACGTGTCTATACCTACTTTACATGTATGTATATATTTCAGGTTCGACAGAGTTGATCGACCACATTATGAGCTGGACACCAGCAAGTTAAAGAATTTAGGATTGAAGTTCAAGTCTATTCAAGAGATGTTTGATGACTGTGTTACATCTTTGATGGAGCAAGGCCATCTATAAACTAGCTTAATTAGTTATCACCAACCTCCTAATATCCCTACTATTTTGTATCCACCTATTAAACCTTCCTTATATATTATGCCCAAACAAGAATCTTGAATCTCAAGCTGTAGCTATTTTTATTTTATTTCGCATGGAAACATAACATTAAAGAAAATTATATAACTGTTCAGATTGTCTTTAAATTCCGTTTCAGTGTCTAGATTGGTAATCCAAGACCAGAATAAATGAATACTAGGCCATCAAACCGAAAATGCACCATTAGGTTTAGGTGCACTTGGACTACTACTTTTCACTAATTATCGTAAATCCCATCTCTTTTCCTGAAGAACCAATTTGTTCCAACACAGGAGTCTCACAAACAATGATGTACAAGACCAAAAGATGCAGAGGACTATAAACATTCACGTATAGGACCTAAAGCCACACAACTCTCCCTCAGTTCCAATACATAAGATCACTTTCCTTAGTAGTATAAAACCCATCTATTCCATGCCAAAAATATATGATGGTTAAGGTACAGGGACACAGTAAAAATTTTACAAGATCTCTGGGAATCAAAGCCCCATGTATTCAATTACTATCAGGAAAATTTGAAAATGTTATATTCTCTCATGTGATACAATGTCGGATGGATGCAAAATGCTATAAGTTAGCTCACAATTACATGCTTACCTCAAAGGTGCTGATAGAAGAGAGTTAAAGCATGAGCAAAAAGATAATTACTCTTTTTGCCTATAATTGCGATTCTGCCCGGGTCTACTAATCTTCGCAGAAAGACAATCTGAAGACCACAAAGATGTCGCACCTGCCACATACACATTGTTGTGTTTCACGTGATAACATGACTCTCTATGAATAGTTAAAATAACTCGGGCAATAACAAACACGGTATATTTATTTTGAGGCAATCATGATAATATAATCAATATATGATTTGTCTGCATGCTTCCAAGCAATTATATTTCTGCATATGCTTCACTGTTGGACCTGAAATGAGAACTATTGTTGCTTGAAACTGTGTCTACAAACAAGATAGAAGAAGATACATTCACCGGTATCAGATTACCTTTAGCTTTGAAATTTTATATATGAAAAGGGAGTGCAACAAATGAAGCTATTTAATAATGATGAAAAAGTTGCAGCATAAGTAAACAGTATGTATTCACTAACCACGTTTTCTATTAAGTATGTTCAATCCCAAGCTGCTGGAGAGATTTTGATCCAACTAGGAATACACGTCTTGGCGTTTGGTATCGGAAAACTACAACCCCTTTATATGATGCCCTTGGTATGCCATCCTGAAGGAGTGTTATTTTGGGAAAAGAAATGCATAAATATAATATTAAACAATATCTACTTCAGGGAACAGACCTACATGCATGTGTACAAAAAGCATAAGAAGTGGAAAACTTTGGTTAGTAAATCGAAATTATTCAAAATGCAAAATTTTCTGCGTCTTGCAAAGAGTGTGCAAGTGAATCTAGGTCAGATTTGTGAGAAAGAGGGGAGAAAGAGAGACTGCCTATAAATACAGGAATAATTTTCATACTAGCATTTTTTAGGAAAATGATGAGAAAATGGAGACCTGTGTTTACAAACTAGAGAAACAAATAGTTCGGGGTATTCCAATTAAAAGACCATATTTTGACAATGCAAGAGGACAAAACCTAGGCTCCTAGCTTCAACCAAAAACAATTAAATATAATCATCCTGTGTTGATTCATAAGAAAATATTCTCGGACAAATGGATATTACCTTCCATTCTTCAAAAATGCCAAACTGAGCTGCTACGTTTTCAAATTCTGCCTGGTCTCTGTACTGAATACGCACATCACCGTCTATATTATATGCCTTAAGAACAGCATCAATTCCACTGACAGGTCTTGCATTTTTTACCATGTCAGCAAAGTGCTTAACATACTTGTCCTATAATATGTAAATACCGTTAGTTGACAACAAATGTCTGGAATGCTGAGTGGTACTCTCTTTAAAAATTTCTTTTATTGTAAGGTGAACTTTTACTTCCGAAATGTATATTATACCTTCATTAGGTAGCTCAAATTCATTGACTTCCAATCAACCTTTCAAAACAGAAACAAAACTTATTTACATTGTAAGAGAAATGCAGAACCAAAAGGATAATGGTTAAAGTGAAATTTTTGCATACCTGGACATCATTCAGCTTAATAGGCTCCAGATATTTTTGGAAAAACTGACCCAAACTAGAACCCTGCAAGAAACTGAATAAGGGTCCAAAAAGAATTTTTTTTAAAGGAAACAATTTTTTTGTGGAGAAAAAGGATTTATATATAAACAGGGATCTTAACCAAGACCATTACTACAGCAGCATCCAAAAGGAAACTATAGCCACAAGGATAAGTTAGAGTGTTATTATTCCTGATGAAGACTGATGCAATTTCCAAATAATTTTCTCTAACTGCACATGAATGAGAGAAAATATATACCTCTTTGTTGAGTGCTAAATAACAACCTAAATGAGTAGATTCCCAAACTTTAGTTAGACTGAGTGTACACAAAAATTAGGGTAGAGTGTCTACATTTGAGTGAGCAAACTTGTACAAGCACATCTGCATGTGTGTGTGTATGTGTGTGAGAGAGAGAGAGAGACTTTGTATTATG
Organism: Panax japonicus; assembly: GCA_020205505.1. NCBI lineage: Eukaryota > Viridiplantae > Streptophyta > Magnoliopsida > Apiales > Araliaceae > Panax > Panax japonicus. Next base: position 34,201,833 of record CM035113.1, on the reverse strand, counting down.
ATGTATGAAAAGCAGAAATTTCTACATATGTAAACCAAGTACATTTGTTATTTCAAGGAATAAGGAACAATTCATGAGGAGATGAGCAGCATAAAAAATCAAAGCTGGGGTGTAGTTGAACAAGTAATACCCTGAAAAAGGTTCGGATATACATACATGCTCACCGAAATTATATGTTCTGCACACTTCTGGGCGAATAAATTGTCGTCCTCTATGATTCTCTTTCAATCTCAACCAATCATCCCAATAAGTATATATATTGTTAAAGAATTTGCTTATGATGGATCAGATAAATGAATAGAAATATCTGTAGGTATGAATTAGAAATTAAATACAATAGTTAACAAGGATATGCCTTCGGCCACTTTGGAGATAGTTCATTCCACGTAGATTTAGAGAGCATCCATCCAAGGCCAGGAAAAAAATCTGAGCGGTAAAGTGCATCTGCATAGTATTTATTTAGCATATCAGATAACAGTTTTCGAAGTTTTGAGGAATCAAACTATTGATAACCTTTCCACCAGGATTATATAGACATAGATTTTATTAATATTCAAAGACAAAGGTGTATAGACTCAGACCAGACTTAAGCATCCCATAAATGTAACTGGATGGGACAGGCATATTATGTCAGGGGCAAGGCTAGAGGAGATTCAGTTATGATCTCCTCAAGGGAATAGAGACAGGATCAATATTTGAGAATATGAGGAGTCTAAAATGGCTGTCTATTTTATGGCTGCTAGTGAGGGTCGATATAGCATCAATTGAAAGTGGCACAGGGAGTCAGCAGGAAGAAAGGATTAAGTCAATTAAATGCGCTTACATGTTCAAGAAAAAAAAAATAAATTGACAAGAAAGCTCAATACCATAAAAAGTACGCTTGTGAGAGGTTAGAGGTGGCTCCAACAAAAGCAGGCAAATAAGTGAAACCATGCCTATACAAGGTACCAAATAACAAAAGGTGATATGGATCATGTAAAAAATGCTACAAGGGTGAAATAGGGAGCAGATGGATTATTGAGAAGGTGGCCCATATACAATGTTGACCGGTTTGACCAAAATCGAGAAGGACCACTTGTTGAGTAAAGTGAAAAAATTGCAAATTGGTATTTCGAAACCAATTATAAATTGGATCTTATAACCATCCCATACTAGAGTCTTTGGTTAATGAACAGACAAATCTGGGAAACTCTTTTGCAACTTGAATATGGTAAAATCATAATCCAAAAATGAATTTATCCTACATTTCATCCAAATAAGTAATTATGTGCTTTGAAGGAGCACCGGAGGGAATAGTCACAATAGAGCTTAATAGTAATTGGAAACAGTTAAATTTTAAATGATTGTCAATATGCAATTATGCATGTTTTGCTGTTAGCTTAATTTGGTTCAATGTATAAAATTGCACGGAAACAAGATTGAAGAAACTTACAAGGGTCATGCACGAACTGCTTTTGTCCATTGTCATTCCACGAGGAAATAGCTAAAATGGATCTGTCACATTTTCGACCCAACAAAGTGCATAACCACATTCAGAGTTTGTCAACTGTTGGTATTAAACTTCCAAAGAATGAAATGTTGCTAAAATGTGCTTGAATAATTGAAATTCACAAACAAGGCTTACTTATCACTATCAAGGAGTGCAGCTCCAGCTTCAAAATAGTCAAAAAAATCAGGAGCAATTTCCATATCATCTGCATTCCATGCACAACATTTTTCAGCAAATTGTTAGAGTGAAAAGAGGAGAGATGAGAGTAAAATCATTCAAAAAGTTGTGCCTTCAAGTATGATAACCCGGCTAAAGTTGTGCTCGTTAAACAGTTGACCAAATGCCCACTTGTAATGACCTAGAAAAGAAAGAATAGTGGTTTACTGGTGTCAGTTTGCAAAGAAACTATATTCAAGGAAAAAAGAAGTAAAAGAAGGAAGAGAACAAGGAGTTGAGAGCGCAGGGGGAACCAATCCTTACGTGCAATCTTGTAGTATGCAATAATCTCTCCTGGATGTTCAGTATGCACAGGTTCATAATCCAAGTGCTGCAATGAATATGCATATATTGATATTCTAAATATCTAAAATTGAAAAGCACATCAGTTGAGCTAAACAGAGAAAAAAATTTCTCAATCTCTACCAACCAAAAGCATATTGAAACTTCAAACCTTGTGCCATGTTCTTTGCAATCAAGTACCTTTTAACAAACACGTATATACAAGGTCCAAATATCAGAAATCATTGTTTTGCCCAAATGTATACGCAAGTTATATTTACTAAATTTGAAGTACAATGATTATATATAAAGTTTTTCTTTCTTATCAATATATATGTCAAGTTTTTGTTTCAGAGGTGTCCTTGAAGCATATAGCAAGGAAGAAATAGTAGGGCTCTGGAGACAAGAAATTGTCTAAATGAGGTCTAGGGTTCTTTTCTGTAAACTTTTGTAGTTCTTGACTGAAGAATCTTTGTCAGGCTCTTTTCTTCCTTCAGTATTTTAGGAAAGCTTTGGGTTGGGTACAGTTAAGATGATTTTACACATTTCAACTACCCCGATAATCACCCTGTTAAGGTATTTTTAATATTCTAATTTTTATCTTTCAATCAAAAATATTTGTAGGAAGGTACAGGAATTCCATAGAACTAGCAGCTAATGAAAGAACTTGTATATCTATGCTAAAGGAAGTGGCACCTCTGATACAACTAGTCCATCTCCTCTTAAACAGGATTTGATGAGTAAATTATTGCAAGAACAACGAGTACAGCAGCACTTGAAAATCCAAGTAATGAATGGCTGAGCTGACACGGAAAGGCCAAACCACAATTCTAATTATCAGCAGGTTACATACCTGCATGTACGTTAGCTGATCATAACTCATAGCCTTCCTTCTAACATCAAGATTGGATCCATCCTTTCGAGAAGAAAAGGAAAGTACAAAATTTAGTTGCCATCAACCTCGGTCTCAATGTATAAATATCGCCTAGATAGAGGAGACAACCTAATTTAGATGAGTACCTGGGATACAAAAAGCGGATACTTTGATGCAACAGATTTTTGGTATCTGGAAAAGTTGAAGTATCATGAAGGCTGAGTCAGCTGAATTTATAAACTTAACAAAAAGTGTAATATTAGGAACTGCAAAAGACATACTTTAGGATAGATTTAATAGTCCTTTCTAAATAATCAGCACGATTACAAGCCATAACCACAACTGCTGCCACTGGTACCTAATAAATAAAGTTGACCCATGGAATGGTTAAAATGACAGCACAGAAGCACGAAATATGGGATAATAACGTATATACAAATATCAAAATCTCTCTAAACCATCTCAACCTGCACTTCCCCAATCATCTTTCTAAGCCCTTTCCCTGCAACACAAAAAAATAACCATCAAACTTCACATGTATGGGTCATTTATGCATTTATATAAAGTATAAACACTTCTCTGTATGTTGGGAGTAGGAGATATGTGTGTGTTTGAAGAGAGCAAGTCAAGAGATGTCAAGCACAGAAGTCCTAGAAGTCCGACATAAAAAAGACTGCAGCAATTCTAACAGATGATGGAGCTATCATAGAAATGCAATCAATGTTTCTGCTTCCTCCTAGGCGAAATCAGTCAAAAGAATTCCTAAGAAAAGACTACAAATATGAATCTACAATAATGGCTAAGAATCGCATAGTGAAGGATTTTTTAAGCTCTATAATGCTTGAAATGAATTTGTTAGAACTTATAAGATTGTTTTTCTGGTAATTTTTCATGTATAATTAAGAATATTTATATAAAGTATATGCTTACTTATCAACCAAAAAAGTATATACAAATATATAATAATTAATTAATTAAGACCACTTAGGAAAACACTTAGCAGTGCCTAGGCGGCCTAGACACTGGGGGCGCTTAGGGGCCACCACTTTAGAACACTGAATCGTAACAATATTAATTTAAAAGTCAGGAAAATCATCTGGTAGGATTTTTGCCATAGATTTTTGAGATTTGTCTAACAACCATCTATTTATTTTTATCTTCTAAAAGACAAATACATCTGATCCACAGGAGGAGCACTGATTGGAGCATGCAGGTATCAAACAAAAAGACCAGCACAGACATTTAGAAATCTGAAGGATATAGGATTCCTAGCCTTCTCATTTTGAATTTACCTCCTGTAGCAACTTGATGATGTCAAGACTCCTTGTAGAAGACCCATTTACCTTTCCTTCAACTAGCAAGTAATTTTATATAAGGCAACAAGTTCAGGGGAGGAACTACACTATAGAGTGGACTGTGTAGGACCATTGTCCCTCCAACATTTTTTCAAACCTTCACTTTTCATAGTAAATTTTCAAAATGATACCCCCAATTTTAAAATTTTGATACCTCTTGGTCATAATTTAGTCAAAAGAAATAGCATAACTTATAAAATAGTCAAAAATAATAAACCTACTTTTCCAAAAAAAACAATGCCTAATTTAAATTTATGTTAATGCCAGAATTGTTGAGGGTCCCCCATTTTAAGAAGTCTTGCTCTCTCAAACTTTTGGATCAAAGAAAATAATATAGAGAACCAGTAATACTTGGGCAGGAGCTGTTTTATCAACCATAAATATTAAAGTTCACTGATCTTATATAGAATTACATGTTCCTATACCCACTAAACAGGCAGGGGATGCAGATTGTACAAAGTCAATCATAGAAAAGCACAAACAATAGAAGTTCAATAATTGTAGTTAATAGGAATATCAAACAGCCGAACGACAATTTGAACTCAAGAGAATGCTGCAATATCACTTGGTCTCCGGGACCCTTAATATTTCATTTCATGACTTCTTTGGAATTAAGAACTTAAAATGCACCCATGGATTACTAATCCATATCAATCCATCCAAACCTATGTTCAACCTTCCACAAGGAAACTAAATTACTAAAATGTAACCTTCCACTCTATAGTTTTTTGGACAACTGAAAATAGATTACAAATAAAAGTAAAAGGAAATAGAAAAGAGGTAAGAATGATCATGTACTATAGATTAAAAGGAAATAGAAAAGAAGTAAGAATGATCATGTACTACAATCTTTTGATATAAGTGGTAGCTGTTCCAGTACACAAACAAGGTGGGTTGGCTCCTTTTCAACCAAAGTTCTTCTGGCTTACACACATTCATCAAGAAGGCGACAAGGATAATATCCCCTAATATATGATTGATCTTTTAGAAGTTTTAAAGGTCCGAGAAAACATTTCAATCTAAAATTCCCTTTCTCTCCTACAATTTTTATTAAATAGCCCAAAACATTCTTGGCAGCAGTTACTTGTGTGGAGCTTTAATCTGAAAAGATAACAACATTTGGAAGATGTACAAGTAAATGCAGCTGAAGCACATGAAAGCTTTTTACAACTATAGAAAGTACAGTTGCTGAAGGTATTCCACTATATGACATCCTTACCAAATACACAATCATAGATAGACTGACTTGTTAAAAAATCTCAAAAAAACATATGGTTCAAGGATAAACCTAGGGAAAAGTTGCATTACAGCTGGGACTTACTTTCAAGATCCTGAACAAGAACCCTTAATTGTCTGCACTTTTCATCCTGACGTTTCTTTTCTTCTGAAATAACAAGGCCTTAGTTGTGAATGGAAGATAACTACTTAATTTCACTAAGAAATGAAAGCAACATTTAATAATAAAATAAAAATAACTGAATGTTAATGTGTTTTGGGTCAGCAACAGATGTCAATATTAGGAGAAAAAGACTAGGGGAAGCAAATTTGTAAAAAAGAAATGCAATTTTTCTCCAAATTCAGCGAAAAGAGCTTAAAAGATGCCGTTTTAGTTTTCTCTAATTTTTAATTAAGAAAATAATTCTATTAGAGGCTCAAGAAGGTGGCGAACCCGAGCACACATGCACACAAGCCAATCATGTTTGATGATAAAGCATATACTTTGTAACAATCTTATTCATTTATTAATAAAAAGTATTAATTTATTAAAGGCTTTTAATTATCTACATGATGTTGCTTTATAATATGTAATAAACCCATAGTTTTAAGCAATGCTTTTAGAATAATGATGATGATCATTCTAATGAGATCTAAATTCTTAGAAAGCTTAAAACTAAAATAGTTTCCAATCGTTGGATTACTAAATCGGGGATTAGTGAATCCGGATAGATTTGTACATATTGCTTGCTCATTAGATAAGGATGATTGATCTCATGATCATTTGTGTGGAGACACTAAAGTAAGTATGTAGGTGCTTATTGGAGAATAAGTACACTGAACATGGTTCGCTAAGGAATACCTAATGGAGTTTTACTTGTCTGTCAATAGGAATTCATGTAGTGATAGTAGTACAAATGATCCTTGGACTTGAGATCATCATAGTATCTTGTGTATGATGAGTTATACTTTGACTTATTTCTTAAGACCCTTAGGGTATATCAAAGGGTATGCTTGGGTATAATAAGTTGTACATGGAGATAATGTATAATCAATAAAGAATCTACCGCTTCTAGTAAAAGAAGAGAAATGTCATATGTGATTTGATAAATGACAACCCAGTAGTCCTTGGCCAAGACAGAATGAAATTAGAAAGGAGTTTCTAATTTGCATTATTTGGAGTTGTGCATTTAAGAGTTTAAATACATATAATTAAATAAAATAAGACTTGACAGTAATTTCATGTCTTATATTATTGAATTGTACGGTAACTATTTACTCAAAGGTTCTTTTATGATTAATGTTGAAATCTATATTATCTGGAAAGTCGTTGATCACTAAGGACACTTATCTTTATTGTAGAATAAATATTATTTATTTAAATAAATTAATAGTTTAATTTATTTATTTAAATAAGATTAGAATTGTTCTAATTGATTTATTCACAACCGGTTTAATATGAAGAACCTAAAGGGTCACACCATAAAAGGAAGAATAATTATTTAAGAAGTTAATCGCATAATCGTAATAATATGTTAAGTGTATTTAATTTAATCTATAGTGATAGGGTAAATTAAATATCTTAATATTTATTATCTAATATTTTGGAAATATTAAATATAAATTAATAAGAGTCTTATTAATATTATTACAATTATTATTATTTTAATTTCTAAAAGAGTTTGGGAATTAATTTAATATAAGTACTCTCATTTATTCCTAATAAAATTAGGAGACAAATTAATTAAAAGAATTCAATTAATTATCCCTAATAAGATTAGGAGCCTAATTAATTAAAGTAGTTTAATTAATTAAATAATACCCTATTTTAATAATATTAAAAGGGTTAATTGATATCTTTATAAGAGGGGTCTTATATCAGATATCAAGAGACGTGATTCTAATTGTCTACAGAGATAGAAAACTAGGATTTAGCCAACCACCCTCCTTCTTGAATCTTTCTTTTACCTTGATGGATCACCTCTAGAGGCAAAACACTTGGGTGGCTAACGTTGATCAAAGTAAGGAATCAAACCCGGTAGATTCAAGTTGAAAGCGAAAAGGATTGGAGGTAAACTTGTACCTGAGGAAGCTAGAATCTTCAAAGGTATAATTCTTGTTCTTCATTTTTTCGTTTAATTAATAATTGTGCATAAAGGATGATCCGGGTATATGGTTTGTAAAATTTTAAAACTCTGATTTTTCATGCTTCCGCTTAATTTGTGCAATTTGATTGCGTCCATGAATCTTACAAACCTAACAACTACGCCTCAGACAAAACCACATCTTTGCAAAAAACCTCCAAAAGATACCAACACTAAGTTCCTATGCAAACTCTCCCAAAAACTTTACAAAATGCACAATAGAAATCAGGAAACGCCTAATTACGCCAAAGCAAAGGAGGTTTGGGAAAAGAAAATGGATGTGGGACATCGGCCTCACTCTTCCTTCATAACAACGCCTATTTTGTTCCTTCCACGTTGTCCACTAAACATTGTGAGGCACTAAATCTCACCGCCTAACCCTGTCATCTATGAAGCAAATACTTCTCGGTTATCGACGTATCCTTATTTTATACATGTCAAGCACCGACACTCTGCGGATACTTATGAATACGTATCACCTACTCTAGCCAGCACTTTTTAGAACATTGCTCAAAACAGACTTGATTGAGAAATACACGAACCTTGTAGGGCCACAATTTGTCCTTGTTGCACGCTTATTTGATCAATTAGTAACCGCATCTGACTTGTACAATGATTTTCTGCTTCCACCTGTTTAATCCAATGTGCGACTATATGCTAAGTACTGCAGGAAAAGGTACATCTACTAATGGTAAAAGTTTGAAGACAAATAAAACCCATGAAACTTACAAGCTCTTACACACAAAAATTAAGTTTATGTTTTGCAGATAATTATAAACCCCCCTTCCCCCTTAACTTCAATCTACTAAAAAATCCATTAAAAGGCAGCACATCAACTTAATCAACTCAACAATGCCTTTTATCCCACCCTAGTTGGGGTACACTGCAAATGAAACGCATGAAAAAGTTGGAAAGACCATAAGGCAATAAATAAAGAGAAAAGAAGAAAATAATAACAATAATAAACAAAATGATAAAACTGAAAGACATAAGAAAACGAATAAAACAACAAAAGTACAGTAAGAGGAAAAAATGGAAATGAAAACAAAAGGAAAATAGGTGGGGGTAAAAGGAAAAACAAAAGGCAATAAACTTCTCTTATTATCCATCTCAAGAAAAAGTGACATATTTTAGACCACAATAAATCCATTGGTTACTTAACCCATTCCGAAATCGTAATATATTTACATAGTTTGTTATCAATAATTGTAGCAAGATGGCAGATCAAAAATTTACTATACATAAATGTTGACATGAACAAAACAAATGAAAAAGGCAAGACTTACCGCAACAGTAATTCGATCCGCATATTCAGATTGTGTGGCAAAAAGCCGCATCTGTGGGAGAATAAGTAGCAGGAAGATTAAAGATAATCTCATCCACATTAATTACATGTAACTCATACAATATATGCATGATTGTGGATAATAATATAAAACTATGAGTTTCTGCATTGTCATTGCCAATTGTGTATTATTTAAGGTCCTTAATGGCAATACGCGGACATAGCCTGCTTTCATGCTATGCCTTTGTCAAAAACCAGTTCTATTGAGAAAAACAATGTTAATTATGAAACCAAGAATCCATGGGCAGACCCAAATAGGGGCGGGGGTGCAAGTGAACCCCGCTTTAATTTCAAATACTTTGTTGGTATAGGGTAATAAAGGCAGTTTTTTACAAAAATAAATAAATATGACCGCTACTAACTGAAATTGTAACATAAGACTGACATTGACAACTTAACCTAAGTTATCACTCAATTTTTTCTCCTAAATATTAATCTCAAGTCCTTCTCTAGTCTTTAAACAAATAACACCTCTTCATTTCTAATTCTCTCGAATCTCATAGAAAGGCCAAATCCTTAAACGTAAATAAACTCTTAACTACTTTTTCTTTTTAAATTTATATGTTGTGTTTAATTTACTTTATGTTATTGAATGTGAATCCATTACTTTTAAGAGCCACTTTGTTACTCTTTCAGTTTACTTTTTATAATTATATGTTGTGTTAATTTATTTTTTCTTTGTTTAATTTTTTTAACAGTTATATGTTGTGTTATTTTGATTTTAATTGTTTAAATCAATTGGTTAGTAGAGATACTTGAGGACTTCTGCTTAATTGTTTTTATCACATGGTTGATTGGGGACAAGTGTTTAATTGTTTATATTCATTTATTTGGCTGAGAGCTTTTCTTGCGGATTTGTATTTGATAGTTTGATTGCGCTCCTTCAAGATTTTGTTTGATTTTATTATTTTTATTTTAAAATAATCTTTCTTAATAATTTTAATGTATATTTTAATATATTAAACCTTGCCCCTCTTATCAAAAATTCCTGCATCAGTCACCGCAAGAATCTCGCACCACTGTACCTATCAGCTATGAAGTTTGGGGAGAGTTTTTGGACTATACGACACAAATGCACGAAATTGCAACATTTTTAGTCTTCATGCAATGGAATACCAATGTCTAGCAATATTTTGTATCATCTAGATTGAAGATTTGGAGTTGAAATGAAACTAAGCATTACAGAGAATGTAGGACGTTCATCACATCTCTCATTTAGAAAGAAAAGAAGAAGAAAAAAATTAGAAGCATGAAGAATATTTAACAGTTGAATCTTTTAATGATAATATAATTATAATAAATAAATAGCATATCCCAAACGCAACCCTTAACTGAAAGACTCCTTTTAGGGAGTAACCGAGGGGATATTGCATAGGAATAATAACGCACAAGGAGATTAGAGCTTGAAGCAATGAAATGACAGAAAAGAACTAGTGAAATAATGGAGTTTACCTGGATGTAGAAGAATGCTAGTGCCGCGACGACGAGTAGGTACCGATAATCGCAGCAGCATGAGGACGACGATGATGGTGTCCATTTCCCCATTACTCTCTTTTCCTTTTTATTCAATTCTGGGACGGGGGAAGAAATCAAAATCAAAATCAAAATCAAGATCAAAACGAAAATGAATCTGCTAATTGCTAAACTAAATAAAACTTGTTTTGGATGAATTCGCGGAAAAGTGATTGCTTATTCATGTTCGTAATTTGGGACTGCATACAGCAGCTGTGAAAGAGTTCGGTCCGGTCATATGATTCATCAAGTCAATGAGCTGTTGGCAATTATGAACGGGCCGGGTCATAACAATCTCTTGCGATTTGAGAAGGGGTATATATGTATGGATTCTTTACAAAAAAAATATACAACAATTAAAAAGTAATTACACTATAAGTGCATCAAAAAATAATATACTTTTCCATATTTATTTACAATATTAGTGCAATTAGGATTCATTAATTTAGGGAATTAGTATAGGATTCAATTCATAATAATAAGGAAATCTAAAATCAAGGAGAAATAAATGTCATAATTAATAATTCAAATTCAAATATCTTGGATCTAACAACAAAAACAAATTCAAATAATCAAAGTTTGGCAACGTCATCTTCCTCCTCCCCTTCGCCGGTGAGACCCAATTTCATGTCCAAAAGAAAATAAGAACACTGCATAAGAAATAGAGAGATAAGAGAGTGATGTGTAATGTAATGTTGATAACCAAACCTTCTTAAAAAGGTAACCAAACCTTGGTATAAAGGTAACTAAACCTTTATACCAAGGTAACCAATTTATGTCCACACCTGCAGTATGAATTGGTTACCTTGGTTTGAAAGTTTGGCAACAAACTACATGAAGGTTTGGCTACCAACTGCATCACATTCAAAATAATTGGTAACTTAATAAAACTGAATTAGTTACCTTGGAAACCCACTGCAATATAAAAAAACTGAAGGTGTGGAGGTGGATCAATATATTCTCCACGGCGTGATGATGATTGTCGTGTTGGTAGCCGCAAAGGCTACAGTGGTCGTGGTGGATTTGGATGTGGGCATGATGGAGGTCTTGGTGGTGGAGGTGGGCGTGGTGATGATTGTCGTATTGGTGGCCGCAGAGGCTGCGGTGGTCGTGGTGGATTTGGAGGTGGGCATGGTGAAGGTTTTGGTGGTGGAGGTGGGCGTGGTGGAGGTCTTGGTGGTGGGGGTGGCGACGGACTTGGAGGTGGGAGAGGTGGAGGATTTGGTGGAGGTGCTGGAGGAGGTGTAGGTGGGGGTGGAGGCTTAGGTGGTTGAACAGGAGGCGATGGAGGCTTAGGGGGTGGCGGCGGACTTGGAGGTGTGAAAGGTGGAGGATTTGGTGGAGATGCTGGAGTAGGTATAGGTGGGAGTGCATGGAGGCTTAGGTGACGGAGGTGTTATATGGTTTACTTATTAATTACTTAATTTAATAAGTAAATTAATACTAATCCCCTAAATTTAGGAATCCTAATTGCATACTAATTCCCTAAATTAAGGAATCCTAATTGCACTAATATTATAAATAAATATGGAAAGTGTATTAATTGTGTAAATATTTTATGAGTGCTAATTATTTTAAAAAATGTAATAGAATATGTAATTGATCTTATATGTATTTGTTCGTGTATAGGCCCAAAAGGCCCTGCCATGCCCAACTAGGTCCACGCCCAGGGGCCGTTAGGCCTTGATCGGCTCGAAGCTAGAAAGACAAAAGTACGTCTTTTGAACAACGGCCCACAGAAACGCTAGTTGATAGGACATCTCCCATCAACTCGAGTGGCCTTGTTCTTGATGTGACAAGTTGAACCATTGAAGGGGAAGTTTTGGACTATAAAAGGAAGGATGAATTACATTTTTGAAAATAATTACAGCAATAGTGTACTCATAAAATATTTACACAATTAATATAATTTCATATTTATTTATAATATTAGTATAATTAGGATTCCTTAATTTAGAGAATTAGTATGCAATTAAAATTTTTTAATTTAGGGATTAGTTATCCCCATGACTTCTTCTCTCTCTCTCCTTATCTAGAACAACTGCATTAGTTAGTCATCACCATTCTTCTTCATTCAACGCGTATATATGTATAGGGGTTCCATCCACAGCAACCGGTTGCTGTGGAGCAACCCATTTTTTGGTCTGTGAATTTTTTTTTTGCTTTAGCCGAAATTTCACAGGTCAAAAAAGGGTTGCTCCACAGCAACCGTTTGCTATGGATGGAACCCCATATATATATATATATATATATATATATATACACACACACACACACCTAACAAGCCGTCACTCATCCTCTTGTTTGACCATCATTTTCTTTCTTCTCTTGGACAAAAGGTTAAGTATTATGAAAAATATCATTTCTATGAATTGGGAAGCCATCACTCATCCAGCTTTGCAAGGCAGAGCCAACAGACTATCCTATTGGTAGCTTCTCAAATTCTCCAACAATAGCCCTTGGCTTCTCTTCTCTGGCCGAACTTTCCACAAGCGAGTTATTAGCTGCTTAGGTACAGAAGTTGAAATTCAGTCATGAGTGGATAGTCTATGAGATGGGAAGTGGATAGTCTTGTGAAATTGAGAGGTTGTGTTTTCTAATAAAGAAATATCGAGATGCTTGTGTTTTTGGTTCATGTAATGGTTTGGTGTTACTGGGTCATCAGGGTGATAATATGTTGGTATTGTTGGGTATGACGAAGGAGGTCAGTTGACAAAAACTGTCCGCAGGAGGCCATATACAGTTATTTTGTCTGATGAGATTGAGAAAGCTCATTCTGACGTGTTCAATGTGTTCCTTCTAATGGTAACCAAACCTTCATACCAAGGTAACCAAACTGTCATATCAAAGTAACCAATCAACCTCCACACTTTTAATTTTTTCTTAGTGCAGTTGGTAACCAAAACTTCAGATCAAGGTAAGCAAACCTTCATACCAAGGTAACCATTTCACATCCACTCCTGCAGTTCAAACCTTCAGACTAAGGTAACCAATTCAGTTTTATTAAGTTACCAATTTAGTTTGAATGTGATGCAGTTGGTAGCTAACCATTCATACAAAGGTAACCATTTTAGTATTTATGAGTAACAAAATAGTCATAAAAAATTTCAGAACAATAAAAGTTACATCTATTTATTTTTAAACTTTTTGTAGGGGCGAATCTTCTTCTTCTTCTCATTGGCATTTTGGACAACGGAGATTCGCGGCGGTGTAGCGACGGAGTAGCGGAAGAGAAGCCGTCGGAAAGAGAGAACTAAAAAAGTAAAAACTGAAACAGAGCCCAATTTACATATACAGATAGTTTATTTATTTACTTATTTGTTAACTATTATTTCAAAGTGTATGTAAGGGAGATGAATATTTGAATTTGAATATTTGAATTTATTTTTGTTGTTAGATCCCAAATATTTGAATTTGAATTATTAATTATGATAATTATTTCTCCTTGATTTTAGGTTTCCTTATTAATGTGAATTGTACTATTTTTGTAATATGGATCCTAATTACACTCTTTTTATAAGTATTTTGTTGATGCGCTAATGGTGTAATTACTTTCTAATTGTTGTATATTTCTGTAAAGAACCCTAAAAGGAAATCTTAAATAATAGAATTGTCGATTGGGTGAGTCGGTCTAGTCCCATGTTCAATTGTTCAATTTAATTTGAAAGTTAGTCAAGTTGAGTTCGAACAAAAATTCAAACTCGAAATGTAATTCAGGTCGAGTTTGGTCAATAAATCGTTGGCCCACAACGATTTATAATTTTAAAAAATATAAAATATATAGACTACTTATATTAAGTATTATATATTTACACTCTCAATTATAGTTACACATAGTATCACTGACTAAAAATTTAGTAACATATTTAAAGTGGTCGCTTCTATCAATTTTATAACAAAATCTAGTGTCAACAACGGGAAACATTTTCTTTCTTTGGAATTCCTCTTTTTTACCCTTTATGTTTTCTATGTGTTGAATTTTATTTGAAAGGGCGAGTTTGAAAAGAGTCCAACACAAAATGTCGACGTTGATTAAGGTTTTAATGAATTGGCGGGATTGGAGAATTGAGCTTTGGAAAGTGTTAAAGTAGTAGTGGTCGGGCATTTGCAGGAACTAGAGCTGGTGGTGCTGTTGGGCGGCGATTATAGAAGACGGGCAAGAGCCAAAGCTGTCGTTATTGATTCTGGCGACGGTGGGGTCGTGATGGGAGAACTCCGAGCGGATCTCCGACGGAGTGATGAGGGAAAGTCTAGGTTTTTTGAAGTCGTTTTGGTGGTTTAGGTGGGAGGCCATTTTTGGAGGAGGGAGACAGTTACGCTTTGCGGTAGGAAACCATTGGATGAAGAAGTAGCGTCAAGGACATCTGTGACGCCCCCAAAATAAGTCCATTCCATCCAACCCATTCTGAGTCGCCAAATACATGGTACAGAAATAACTTCAACTTTATTATTACAACATATAAACTATTGCTGTCTAGACAATATCCGCATACAAATAAATCCCCATCATAATTATTGATACATTATTTTACAAAAATGGTGAGGACTACTAAACAACTCTCTCTAGAACCATCATTACATTCTCCGACTCGTACTCGCTACATTCTCGTCTCCTGAGAAGAAAAAATAGAACAACAAGAAAAAGGGTGAGCTCAACTAGCCCAGTAAAGAATATTATGACTAAGATAATGTACAACAAATTATCCTTAGTCTTCAACAGGGAAAAATGTGATAGAATACAGTAGACAACAAGTTTTAGATCAACAACTGCAGCGGAAACAATAATTCATTAGAGGAGTTAAGTAGAGAATGAAATCTACTAACATCTATGAATTTAAAAGTCCAACATCAATATTTTATCCCTGTAATATCAATCAATATATATCTCAAATCAAATCAAATATTCATCTTTGCACTACATGCCAAAGATATTCATCAGTCGGTCATGTTCATCTTAACACCTGTTCATCTTTGCACTACGGGCCAAAGATATTCATAATAAAATCAACCATCTTTGCACTACAGGCCAAAGATATTCAGTAACACCATCATTTAGGACTGAGGATGATGAAAAATATTTTAAAGGAAACGAATCCAGTGAAACAAAATAACAAGTATTAAGGATTCGTATTTCAGCTATTTAATGTCCAAAAATACCTCATAAATAATCATAGTGGAGTAAAATTCAAGAATGATCAAAACATGGATACAATCAAAGCTAGTATCCAGAATAGATATTTTGGACAAAAAGAAGAAATTTTATTTTTCGGTGAATAATGCCGTATTCGTAATAGTGTCGTATACGTGAATAGTGTCGTATACGTGAATAGTAACTCTGACACCAAAAGATAGAAATTTCACAAAACACATCATCATGCTTCATGAATAGTATTCGTGAATAGTAACTCATGAATAGTAACTCGTGAATAGTAACTCATTAATAGTAACTCATGAATAGTAACCCCGACATGAAAAAGTTCCAAATTTGATAAAAAGTTCCAATAAATATTTCAGCATAATGATATTGAAGAAATAATATCATTTGAGAAGAAAATAATATCCCTTACCTCGAAAGATCAGTACTTCTAGCTGAAACACCGGATATAGGCTATGATTTGAACTTGCACCGTATAGCAATACTCAAAGTATACTCAAAATACTCACAAGAATACGCTCGATAATATAGAGAGAGAAAACTTCAGTTTCTGGTGTGATTTTCAATTCTAACCTAAGCACCTATTTATAGGAAATTGCTTAGAACACCAAAGCAGAAAATTTAATATAATATTATTATATAATTTAAATTTTCCTACGCCATCTTTTGTAGAACAGAATTCAGCCACCTTTGTTGCCCCACAATAATGACAAAAACAAAAAAAAACGTTTTTGTTATTAAAAACAATTAAAACTTCCAAAAATCAATTATTTCGAAGCTTCGGAACTTTAATAATTCACAATAAATAGTCATTTCGTCAGAAAATTCGAATCTCGCGATTTTTTATAGGAAATTCAATTCTCTACAACTTTGCATAAGGAAGTTTTTCCAAATTCCAAACAGAAATTGACCGAAATCCACAAACGGGTGATATAATCACATTTCAGTCAATAAATGGGGTCCACCGACATGTTTAACATGTTTTAAACATTTATTGCAAAAAAAATACTCTTCCTCCTCATATACTCATATATCCCACATTCATTATAAAAATATCACCGTTAATATATTATTAAATAATATATTTAAATGAATTATTTTATCAGAAAAAGATAAAATATTAATTTTCAACAATTGTCACATTAAAAATTTTCTCCATCTATATCCACATAAAATCAATATTTTTCTCATCATATAAACCAATAATTAATTATTCACAAATAATATTACAGGATCACAGTACTAGCAACCAGGCCGTTCCCAGGATAGAGGTGGCTTTCCAATAAAGATTTCTCCTTACTGGCGCGCAATTAGGTGACCAAACCTCTCCTTAGACAGAACTTTCTAGACATTGCCAATAATGTTATCTAATAATATTATTCAGATAATCTAAATTATTGCTCCGATAATAGAAAATACTGTGTAATGACAATTATTGAAACAATAGTAATATAAAATATCAATGCAGCAATTATTGAATCAATAAAATAAAATACTGAACAGTAATTACTGTAACCATTATTGAGTAGTGCCTTCTTACGTAAGAATCAATAATTGATGCAATACCGTGTGCTACTGTGCAATAACGCGTATTACTGTGTTTTAACCACCGGGTATTCCAACAGTATTAAGGGTAACAACTACGCCGTTATTTTTAAACAACTTATATTTGTCGTTTTCTTCATTCAATCGCTTTTCGTTATGGGGCCCACAAAAGACTGCACCGTCGTACGAATATTCCCCGACAGTACGAATATTCCACGACCAAACGAATATTCCCCGACAATAATAAATATTTTATAACCACTTGCTTATTTGAAATATTTGCGTATTTTACCCATAACTATCCACATTAATCAAATCAACCCTTACTATTTCAATAAAATAAAGGAAATTCCTTTTTATTTAAAAATTTTCGGGGTCTTACAACCTCCCCTCCTTATGAAATTTCATCCTCGAAATTGACGTACGTAACTGGTGTTTCGAAAAGATGAGAATGCCTCGCTTTCATTTCCGTTTCCAACTCCCAGGTCATTTCCTCTATAGCATGATTCCTCCACAAAACTTTAACTTGTGGTATGACCTTCGTGCGTAGGACATGCTCCTTCACATCCAATATCTTGACAGGTACCTCTTCGTACGTTAAGTCTTCGGCTATTTCGTCCTGTTCTAACTCAATAACATGGTTCGAGTCGTCCACATCGGTACATAAAAAAAATGTTATAAACTCGCGACATACTTGGCTATAAAACGAGTCTATAGGCCACAGTTCCTATTCGATCGAGGATTTCAAATGGACTAATAAATCGAAGGTTTGAGCTTTGTTCACATCGCCAATTTGCTTTTGAAATAACAAATTCTTGCACCTCCTAGCTTTAACTTTATCGATTAAAGTCGATTATACTCGTATATCATCACGTGGATACCTAGAGTTTTCATCTCCATCTCTATTATTTGTAAATTATACGAAATGAGTCTTTGACAATATCGTACTCGTACTTGTATACGATCTTTTACTCAACACGCCAGTGATGAGTAGGTTTTATACCTATGAATCCGATATTATTAAACTTAATTATTGTTACATTTAATTGTTTTTTAGGATCTTTTTATGTGTTTTGTGTTTATTTGTTGTAGGTTGGAGCTGGAGGGACAAATTGGTCATTTCGGAGAAGAAAAAGGTCAAAAATCATGAAAATTAAAGTTGAGTGGCATTTCTGTAATTACGTGGTCCTGGTCAAGCGCCTAGGCGCTTGAAAATAGCCTATGATGAGCGCCTAGGCGCTCTAGTACGTAAAGATGTGCATTTTTCTGCTGTCAAGTGGGTTTTTGAAGCCAAAGAGGAGTCTGAATGAGGGCTGAGACCAATACAAATAGGAGAGGACTCTAGAAAAGGGGGAGAACGAATGTTGCAAGCAATCAATCAATTTTTCAAGAGATTTGCAGAGAGAACAAACGAGGAAAACACGAAGGAGAATTGCAAAGGCTAAAGATCTAAGAGAGAGTTTAAGAGCAAATTCAGAGTTTCTTCTTCTCTTCTCTAGTTTTATCTTTTGTAATTATCTGGGATGTTTGGATTATTAACTTGAATGATGTTTTTCTTTATTATTATCATGAACTAAATTTTAATTAAGATTGCAACGGAACTTGGTATGTAGTTTAAATTGCGAGCTTCCCATTGAATGAAAGTTGGTTTTATTGAATTGTTTATTATATCTTATGTTTAATTGATTAATTGTTTGGCCAACAATTACTGTGATAATCTATATAAAATTGGAAGATGGAGTATAGATTGAGATCTGGATATGATAACATCTGTTCATATAATCTGAATAGGGTTAATATGATTAGCATGTAGGATAGGAATATACCTATGTGTCTTTTGTATCCATTGAAAGAATTTGTGTGTAAACCCTAATTAATTTGATTCACATAGGAATATAGTGAGTTGATTAATTGGGGTGTTCCTTGTAATTCCGCATCTTAAAGATTGGATTTAGGAGGATTTGTTCACGTGTCTTTGGAAGAAGTGCGTGAATATTTATAAAGCATTCTTGGATAACAATTCATATTAATTGATTTATGTTAAATGGGAAGTAAGTTAGTTTTAATGAAATACCAAGGGAAGTTGTAATCTTAACCTGTTAAATCTGCAGTTATTCTTGTGAAATTTTGGTTTTAATTATTAGTTGGTTAAGTTTAATTTTCAAATCTTAAACAAAATTTTCTTAGTTTAAAATAAGATTAAGTGCATTAGAATTAGTAATTGATAAATATTAGTCTATTTTCTCGTGTGAACGATATCCTCGCTTGCTGAATATTACAATTGAACGCGTATACTTGCGTGGTAAAGTGCTATTAAAAATTTAGACAACAAGTTTTTGGCGCCGTTGCCGGGGATATTAGTTTAATATTTTATCATTATTGATTTTTATAGCGTTAATCTTAATTTAAACTTTTTCTGTTCTGTTCTATTCAGGTGTTCTTGACTAGTGTATGCAAACGCGATCGAAGAAGCCAGATTTATTGCCTCACGAGGACGACATCGAGAAAAAATTTCAGCGGTTGCGTAAGTGGGTTAAAGAAACCAAAGAAGCACTTGATAAGAAAGATACTATGGCTGAAGAAGAGCAAAAAGCACTGCGGGATTATGCTACACCGCGGGTTACTGAAATTCAGTCGAGTATTACTAGGCCTGCCATTACTGCTACAAGTTTTGAGATAAAACCGGGGACAGTACAGATGATTCAAAATTCATGTCAGTTTGGAGGGTTACCAAACGATGATCCGAACGATCACATAGTCAGCTTTATAGAAATCTGCGATACTTTCAAGTACAATAATGTGTCAGAGGATGCAATAAGGCTAAGGCTATTTCCATTTACTCTCAGAGATAAGGCTAAGAGTTGGCTCCATTCACTACCACCAGGCTCGATTACTACATGGAATGATCTAGCCCAGAAATTTCTTGCAAAGTTTTTCCCGCCTGCAAAAACAGCAAAGTTGCGGAACGATATCTTCTCTTTCGTTCAGCACGATTTAGAATCACTATATGAAGCTTGGGAGAGATTCAAGGATTCATTGCGAAAATGTCCACACCATGGGATTCCTAAATGGCTTCAGGTGCAAACTTTTTATAACGGTTTATTCAGCACAGTGAGATCGAGTATAGATGCTGCAGCAGGAGGAGCTATTATGGCCAAGAATTGTGATGAGGGGTATCAGTTGCTTGAAACCATGGCAGCTAATAATTATCAGTGGCCAACAGCAAGAACAACTCAGCCAAGGACAGTCGGAGTGTATGAAGTGGATGCAATGACAGCATTGTCAGCTCAAGTGACAGCTCAGATTTCTGCTCTTACAAAGAAGATAAATGCACTTGGGGTACAACCAGTTCAGAAAATGGAAACGATATGTGAAATATGTGCGGGTAACCACTCAAGTGATCAATGCGCAATAAATCCTTAGTCAACCCAGTTTGTTTCCAATTATAACAGGCAGCAGGACAGTTATGCAAACAACTACAATTCAGGAGTGAGAAACCACCCGAATTTTTCTTCGAGTAATAATCAGTCACATGCTCAAGCCCAAGCTCCAAGGCAAACATATCCACCTGGATTTCAGCCACATCAACAAACTCAACAACACCCACAACCTCATCAACCTGATAAGTTATCACAAATGGAAGAATTATTGGCAAGATTGGCAACTCAGTTTGAAGCCACAACGAAAAACCAATCAGCTGCAATAAAGAATCTTGAGAACCAAATGGAGCAAATGGCTAATGCTTTGAATACTAGAACTCCAGGTTCTTTACCTAGTGATACGGAGAAAAATCCAAGGAATGATGGAAATGAGCACTGTAAGGCTGTTACACTCAGAAGCGGGAAGGAGTTGACTACAGATTTGGACGGACACAAGAAAATAATTTTTGCTGAGGATGGTGAACAAGAGAGTGGAAATTCGGAAAGTAAATCTGGGGAAAAAGTTGTGACAAAACAACAAGAAGATAAAAAAATAACAGTTGTACCACCTGTGCCGTTTCCTCAAAGATTTCAGAAGCGGAAATTAGATAGACAATTTTCAAAATTTTTAGAAGTGTTCAAAAAGCTGCAAATCAACATTCCATTCGCAGATGCTTTAGAACAAATGCCTAGTTATGCAACATTTATGAAAGATATTTTAGCAAGAAAGAGGAAGCTAGGGGAGTTCGAAACTGTAGCATTAACAGAAGAATGTAGCGCAATTCTGCAAAGAAAGTTACCACCGAAGTTGAAGGATCCGGGTAGCTTTACAATACCGTGCACGATTGGGACCCAATTCTTTAACAGATGTTTGTGTGATTTGGGTGCGAGTATTAACTTGATGCCACTTTCGATCTGCACTCAGTTGGGATTACCAACGCCAAAGCCAACAAATATCTCTCTACAGCTCGCAGATAGATCAGTGACATACCCTAGGGGCATTGTGGAAGACATATTAGTGAAGGTGGACAAATTCATATTTCCAGCTGACTTCATTGTGTTGGACTACGAAGAGGATAAAGACATACCCATTATCCTTGGAAGACCGTTTTTAGCCACTGGAAGGACATTAATTGATGTACAAAAGGGAGAGTTAACAATGAGAGTTCAAGATGAAGAAATAACTTTTAATGTTTTCAAGGCTATGAAATTTCCAAAGGAAGAGGAAGAGTGCTTAAGAGTTGATCTAATTGAAGAAGCAACTGAAGAGGTATTTAGTGAATCTGTGATTGAAAACCCTCTTGAAACCGCATTAGTTAGTGAAAATTTATTTGATGATTCAACTGTGATAGAATGGGTCCAAATGTTAGATTCAACTCCGAAGTTCACACGATGTCTACAAAAATTTGAACCTCTGGATTATCGGGGAAAGCTAGATGAAAAGGTGACATCATCCGTAGAAGAACCGCCTACCTTGGAACTTAAGCCATTGCCTAACCACCTCCGGTACACCTACATTGGTTCTTCTTCCTCCTTGCCAGTCATTATTTCTGCATCACTTGATAAGGTTCAAGAAGAAAAGCTACTAAGGGTACTTCGACAATACAAGACTGCTCTTGGATGGACTATTACATATATCAAGGGGATAAGCCCATCAATTTTTATGCATAAGATTTTGTTGGAAGACGAAACGAAACCGACTATTGAACAACAACGAAGACTCAATCCCATCATGAAGGAAGTCGTTAAAAAGGAAATCATTAAATGGTTGGATGCGGGAATTATCTACCCTATCTCAGATAGCTCATGGGTAAGTCCGGTTCAATTCGTGCCAAAGAAAGGGGGAATGACAGTAGTTGCGAATGAGCAGAATGAATTGATCCCAACGCGAACAGTTACTGGTTGGCGGGTGTGTATGGATTACAGAAAGTTGAATAAGGCCACTCGTAAAGACCATTTTCCTCTACCATTCATAGATCAGATGTTGGACAGGCTTGCAGGGCACGAGTATTATTGCCTCTTGGATGGATACTCAGGATATAACCAGATTACCATTGCACCCGAGGATCAGGAGAAAACAACATTCACATGCCCATATGGCACCTTTGCTTTTCGCAGAATGTCTTTTGGGTTATGTAATGCGCCAGCGACATTTCAACGGTGTATGATGGCTATTTTTTCTGATATGGTTGAACAAAATCTTGAGGAATTTATGGATGATTTTTCAGTTTTTGGGGATTCGTTTGATTATTGTTTGGAAAATCTCACTCTCGTGCTCAAACGGTGTATGGAAACGAATTTGGTTTTAAACTGGGAGAAATGTCATTTTATGGTGCAAGAGGGGATAATCTTGGGTCACCGAGTATCATCAAAAGGAATTGAGGTTGATAGAGCTAAAATCGAAACCATTGAGAACCTGCCACCACCAATTTCTGTAAAGGGTATTCGAAGTTTTTTGGGACACGCTGGTTTCTATAGACGATTTATAAAAGACTTCTCCAAAATCACAAAACCACTTTGCAATCTTTTGGAGAAGGATGTCCCATTCAACTTTAATCAAGCATGCCTAGAAGCTTTTGATGTGTTGAAGAAGAAACTTGTTACCACACCTGTAATCATAGCGCCAGATTGGAATATCCCATTCGAATTAATGTGTGATGCTAGCGACTATGCGATTGATGCAGTTCTTGGCCAACGAAAAGATAAAAATTTTCACGCTATATACTATGCTAGTAAGACATTGACGGATGCTCAACTGAATTATACCACTACCGAGAAGGAGCTATTAGCAGTTGTTTATGCATTTGATAAATTTCGCTCATATTTGATTGGAACAAAGGTGATTGTGTTTACAGATCATTCGGCAATTAAGTACTTAATAGCAAAGAAAGACGCGAAGCCGAGATTAATTAGATGGGTATTATTGCTACAAGAGTTTGACTTGGAGATCCGAGACCGAAAAGGAACAGAAAATCAGGTTGCTGATCATTTATCACGGTTAGAGAATTCAGAACTAAAGAAAAATGACACAACAGTGATCAACGAATTTTTTCCGGATGAACAGCTATTTACGATAAGGATGGATACACCATGGTATGCAGATTATGTAAATTTCATTGTCAGTAAGGTGTTTCCGCCAGATTTGACAAGCCAGCAGAAGAAAAAATTTCTCCATGATGTGAAACAGTATTTATGGGATGAGCCATTTTTATTTAAACAATGTGGCGATCAAGTAATAAGAAGGTGCGTCCCGGAAGTTGAAATGGAGAATATTCTATACCAATGTCATGCATCTGACTATGGTGGACATTTTTGGGGAGAAAGAACGGCAGCTAAAGTGCTTCAATGTGTATTTTTCTGGCCAACACTCTTTAAAGACGCCCGTGTGTTTTCATTAAAATGTGACAGATGCCAAAGAGTTGGTAATATATCAAAGCGACACGAGATGCCACTTAATATGATCCTGGAAGTCGAATTGTTTGATGTTTGGGGAATTGACTTCATGGGACCATTTCCACCATCTTTCTATAACTCCTATATACTTCTAGCGGTGGACTACGTTTCGAAGTGGGTAGAAGCTATAGCATCGCCCACCAATGATGCGAAGGTTGTGATTAAGTTCATTCGGAAGAACATTTTCTCTAGATTCGGCACTCCTCGCGCAATCATTAGTGATGAAGGAATGCACTTCTGTAATAAGCAGTTTTCAGCTATCCTCGCTAAGTACGGAGTCACTCATAGGATAGCTACTGCTTACCATCCACAAACAAGTGGTCAAGCCGAGGTATCTAACCGAGAAGTGAAACGAATCCTCGAGAAGATAGTGAATCCTAGTCGGAAAGATTGGTCTAGCAAGTTGGACGATGCTTTATGGGCATACCGTACAACTTACAAAACTCCGATAGGAATGTCTCTGTACAGGTTAGTTTTTGGGAAGGCATGCCATCTTCCAGTTGAAATCGAACACAGTGCTTATTGGGCAATTCGGAAGTTAAACTTTGATATATCTGCCGCGAGGGAGAAGCGCCTCTTACAATTGAATCAAATGGATGAATTCAGACTCCAATCGTATGAGAACGCGAAGTTATATAAAGAAAAGATTAAGAGGTGGCATGATGAGAAAATTCTGGAAAGAAAGTTTGAAGCAGGACAAACAGTGTTATTATACAATTCAAGGCTTAAACTGTTTCCTGGAAAGTTGAAATCTCGTTGGTCTGGCCATTTATAATTACAAAAGTCTATCCTCATGGAGCTATAAAAGTGGATGACCCGAATTCAAAACGTAATTTTAAAGTCAACGGTCAAAGATTGAAGCACTACTATGGGGGTTGTGTTGATCGTGAAAAGACATCGGTCAACCTTGCTGAATAGAACAGAGGAGAAAGTCAGGCTGAAGACTATAAACCAAGCGCTAACTGGGAGGCAACCCAGGAATTTTTAATGTTATTTGCTATTTTTACCTTTATTAATTTGCTCTACTATTAGTTTATTTAGTGGTTAAAATTTTATAGTTTAGGATTTGTTACATCCATCGTTCTCTAACAGATATTCAATTGATTGCAGGAAAGGAGGCCAAGCATTTATGATCTTAATAAGTTGAACGTCTTCTCATCAAAATCTCAAATTTCTAATCATTTTCGCAAATTTTGGTGTGGAAGGAAACACGTCATTGGAGGTATGGCATGCAAGAAGCGTAAAACACCAAAACAAGCACTCTACACAGACCAAGCGCCTAGGCGCTCCAGACAAGCAAAGACGAAGTGCCTAGGCGCTCCAAGTTAGAACCTAAAATGCAGCCCAAGCGCCTAGGCGCTCCTCTTCAAGCCAAATCAAGCGCCTAGGCGCTCAAAGTCAGTACCTGTTTTCATGACCAAGCGCCTAGGCGGTCCAGCCAAGGCCAAACCAAGCGCCTAGGCGCTCCACACGTCCCAAGCCTTCTGCAAGCAACCGCCTAGGCGGTCCAGACAGCATAATAACCAGCGCCTAGGCGCTCCAATACAAAAAAAATAAAATAAAATAAAAGCCCCAATTCGGGCTACACTTCTCCAATTCCAAATCAAACACTTTCTTACTCTCCTACTCCATCTCTAACTCACCACAACTCTAAACCCTCATCTAATCTAGCCTAAACAACCAATCTTTCTCTTCCAAATCCTAATCGAACACTAAATCTCTACCCAAAACCAAGGCAACTAAGTTCCATATTGTCATCATTCTTCACCAATTCGGGAATCAACTTGCATTCAAGCTACATCTATCTAAAGTAAGGGTTCAAAGATCAAATTGCTCATCCAACTTTGATTGAACATCATATTTGGCTATACCCAAGTAAGTACACAAGATTTTAGTGCAAATTATTTGGATTCACTTGGATAATAGCTTTGTTAGTACTTTGAAGCTAGTTTATATAATTGTGTTGGCTCAAGTGGGTGTGGGTACTCTTAATTGTTACTTGTATTGCCTTGGATGTATAGTGGGCTTAATAATTGGAAAAATTGGTGAAAATTAAGTTTGGAGGAGTGCCTACCAATAGTATTCCAAATCTGTGCACACCAAGTGTTCGATAGTTTGTCACAAAGAGGATTTTGGCTCTCCTAAGTCATTGAGTATCATTTGGGTTGGCAAGAACTTAGTACATAAGACTATGGCTACTAAGAGACAAAGAGGAGAGACTTCGGGCACTTCGCAAAAGTATGACAAAAAGAGATTTACAAGTGCTAAAGCGTCCGAAAGATATTACAATGTACTTTCTCATAAAGCACTAATTCCCGAGCGTGGATTATTGCCAGAGATAGAAGATGGGGAATTATTACAGATGATTGGGAGTAGAAGATTGGTGAACTTTATAGCCCAACCGGATGCATCGGTTGTTAAAATTGTTAAGGAATTCTACGCCAATGCAATAGATCATGTTGGTAACATAATTTGGGTTCGAGGTAAATCAGTGGAGGTCAGTTTTGGGTCAATAAATGCTTATTACGCCTTGAACACAATACCCAATAATGGATACATGCAATATTTACAACACGAGCTAGACTACAGTGAGATCATTCAAGCCTTGTGTGTACCTGGAACAACATGGAAATTAACAGATCAACAAGAAGCTGTTTTGTTTCCCGCATCCAAACTAAGCAGTTATGGGAAAGCATGACATGCCTTTATTTGTGCCAAGTTGATGCCATGTAGGCATATGAGTGATGTTATAAATCAAAGGGCAGCAATGCTTTTCTGCATTGCATCAGGAAAAATTATAGATGTGGGCCAAGTTATTCATGATTCCATTAACAAAGCAATTCGAGGAGGGACCTCAGGTGGATTACCACACCCATCTTTGATCACAGGACTATGTCAACAAGCTGGGGTAAAATGGGATGCCGAGGAAGCTACACAGCCTCCTTTAGCCGCAATTGACCACTCGCTTATTAAGAAGTACAAGGTATGGGGTGGGGGTGTACCACACCCGAGAGGGTTAGGATTCATTATTGCTCCTCCCGAGCCTGCAGCCGAGCCTATTCACCAATTACATGACAATCCTTCTGCAGCTGGAAGTTCTGAGCAACCACCTAATTTTTATGAAGATATCCGTCGAGATTTGAGAAATCAAACTAGAAGGATCGACATGGTGGCCACTCGAGTTCAGGAAGGTTTTGACCGAATGGAAAGAAATCAGGATAGTTTAGCTTAGCGGCAAACGGAGGTGTATCAGAATTTTAGTGCAGCATTCCTTGAAATGTTTGCCCGCATGAATCCAGGTGCCGCTCCCTACCAATTTCCACCATTGTCTGCGTACCCCCCAGATGAAGAAGAAGAGGAAGAAGAAGAGGAAGAAGATTCTGACGAGGAATAAAGCTTCTTTCTTTCAGGGAAGTCCTCAGTGCTTAATTTCATAATTTTTGTTTCTTATATACAATGAGGACATTGCATTGGTTAAGTTTGGGGGTGTAATTGTCCAGCTCCAGTTCATGCATGTAGTATTCATCTAGTGCATTCATATAGTATTTAGTTAATAGTTTTTCATGTAGTTTGCATTCATTTAAAAAAAAAAACAAATTGTAGTTTTTTGTATGTTTCCAGCCGTTAGATAGTTTAAGTCTGTTTTGGCCAGTGATGAGTTTGGAATTGAGTAGACAAGTATAGTATTATCTGTTAAGACTTTGATGTGATTTTTTGTCATGATTTGAATCTGTACCTGTTTGAAACTGATATAATAAGGATAGCACAGTAAAAACAACCATGTTGACTGATTGAGTTTAAATTAACACATAATGGACTTCTAGAGGATAATGCTAGTTTGAATGAATGAAAAACATGAATAGGCGAAGATGACTGAATTTAGATAAAAACTTAAGTTTGGGGGAAAAATTTGGGATATATAAGCTTAAAAAAAAAAAAATAATACCGTGGCTAGTTTTGTTTCGGGGCCTTTGTTACTTGAGCAAGTACGCCCGAAGGGGTATCTTAAAACCTAGCGCCCTAAGGTCTTATATGGTCTGGGAGTCGTTGGTCGAAAGCTCGCTAAGGGGTAGCACTGTTAGCCTAATGGAATGAGACATTGCACAGTTATGGTTAAAAAAAATATATATATATATGAAAAAAAAACAATAAAACGGGAAAAGAGCAAAAAGCCCCAGTAAAGCACAATAAAGCATAAGTATCCCGGATTGGACTCTTAAATTTTGGTGGATATTTGTCTTTAGTTGGTTTTAGCTTGTTCGTGAATTTTGTGAGTTTACACTGTATGATTCCTTTAAAGAGATTTATTATGTGTTGTATTTAGCATCATATCAGTTAGCATGGATGTTAAGCACACACACACTATATCAATAATAACAGGTTAAGATTTGATGATTGACGAGGAAATTATTAATCTGTCTTGATATGATGTACTAGCATGTTTAGTGTGATTTCTCTGAGGCTTGATGAATAGATTTTGTTCTGTTTGACTGCTGGAATTTAAGCATTTATCTAGTTGCATTAGCATTGCATATTTAGCTATTGCATTGTGTTGTGTTGCTTAGGGACAAGCAATTGGTTAAGTTTGGGGGTATTTGATGAGTAGGTTTTATACCTATGAATCCGATATTATTAAACTTAATTATTGTTACATTTAATTGTTTTTTAGGATCTTTTTATGTGTTTTGTGTTTATTTGTTGTAGGTTGGAGCTGGAGGGACAAATTGGTCATTTCGGAGAAGAAAAAGGTCACAAATCATGAAAATTAAAGCTGAGTGGCATTTCTATAATTACGTGGTCCTGGTCAAACGCCTAGGCGCTTGAAAATAGCCTATGATGAGCGCCTAGGCGCTCTAGTGCGTAAAGATGTGCGTTTTTCTGCTGTCAAGTGGGTTTTTGAAGCCAAAGAGGAGTCTGAATGAGGGCTGAGACCAATACAAATAGGAGAGGACTCTAGAAAAGGGGGAGAACGAATGTTGCAAGCAATCAATCAATTTTTCAAGAGATTTGCAGAGAGAACAAACGAGGAAAACACAAAGGAGAATTGCAAAGGCTAAAGATCTAAGAGAGAGTTTAAGAGCAAATTCAGAGTTTCTTCTTCTCTTCTCTAGTTTTATCTTTTTTAATTATCTGGGATGTTTGGATTATTAACTTGGATGATGTTTTTCTTTATTATTATCATGAACTAAATTTTAATTAAGATTGCAACGGAACTTGGTATGTAGTTTAAATTGCGAGCTTCCCATTGAATGAAAGTTGGTTTTTATTGAATTGTTTATTATATCTTATGTTTAATTGATTAATTGTTTGGCCAACAATTACTGTGATAATCTATATAAAATTAGAAGATGGAGTATAGATTGAGATCTGGATATGATAACATCTGTTCATATAATCTGAATAGGGTTAATATGATTAGCATGTAGGATAAGAATATACCTATGTGTCTTTTGTATCCATTGAAAGAATTTGTGTGTAAACCCTAATTAACTTGATTCACATAGGAATATAGTGAGTTGATTAATTGGGGTGTTCCTTGTAATTCCGCATCTTAAAGATTGGATTTAGGAGGATTTGTTCACGTGTCTTTGGAAGAAGTGCGTGAATATTTATAAAGCATTCTTGGATAACAATTCATATTAATTGATTTATGTTAAATGGGAAGTAAGTTAGTTTGAATGAAATACCAAGGGAAGTTGTAATCTTAACCTATTAAATCTGCAGTTATTCTTGTGAAATTTTGGTTTTAATTATTAGTTGGTTAAGTTTAATTTTCAAATCTTAAACAAAATTTTCTTAGTTTAAAATAAGATTAAGTGCATTAGAATTAGTAATTGATAAATATTAGTCTTTTTCCTCGTGGGAACGATATCCTTACTTGCTGAATATTACAATTGAACGCGTATACTTGCGTGGTAAAGTGCTATTAAAAATTTAGGCAACAGTCAGCTACCACGTTCGTTTTTCCAGGATGGC
Source organism: Panax japonicus (assembly GCA_020205505.1). NCBI lineage: Eukaryota > Viridiplantae > Streptophyta > Magnoliopsida > Apiales > Araliaceae > Panax > Panax japonicus. The sequence continues at coordinate 34,171,853 of CM035113.1, read as the reverse complement.
ATGGTCAGAACATGTTCTGAAATGAGTCTCCTCTTGAGTTCTTCGAAGCTCTTCCCACATTCCTTGCTCCATTCGAATTTTGTATCTCTACGAGTCAGCTGCGTTAATGGAATAGCGATTCGAGAATATCCTTCAACGAATCTCCGATACTAATCAACTAAGCCTAGAAAGCTACGTATTTCGATTATCGACTTAGGTTGTTCTTAACTGTGACTCATATCCCAACCTTGGATAGCACGTTACAATGACACCTATCAGTTTACTATCGCAGGAATATTGTGTCCCCTACGAAGAGTCTGGCTTCGGTGCATTCCACAAAGGAAGTCACAAGATAAAAGCTCGGGTACCAAATTCTATAGTTGGGTTTTTAACTCCTGAAGTTCAATAGGAGCTATGAGATTTTTAGAAATGGGTTTTGTACCGGGTTCAAAGTCGATACAAAATTCAATATCACGCTCTGGGAGTAGGCCAAGAAATTCTTCAAAAAATACGTCAGAAAATTCACTAACAACAGAAATATCACTCAAATCTGATGTACTTTTGTTCAAGTCCATGACATGGGCTAAGAAAACATGACATCCATTTTTCAATAAACGAATGACTTCATGGCTTGATATAAAAATATTTGACTTCAATGATTTGATTGCTTGAGTTCGAATAATAGGTTGCTTAGGAATATGAAAATTAATAACCTTACAAAACAATTAATTTTGGCATGATGAGTAGTTAACCTTAAAATCAAATCAAAAGCAAATATCTTTAAAGAGATAAGATCAACAGGTAATGTGATGGTGCCAACTTGAACCAAACAAGATTTCTAAACAACGGATGTAATGAAAGTTTCTCCTAACGGAGTCTCCACAGATATGTCAAAGTCTAATTTCCCCGTAGTCAAGTTCAAACGTTGAGCGCAAGCAAGAGATATAAAAGAATGGGTAGAACCAGTATCTAGTAAGGTATAAACTTCGCAAGAATTATAATTAACTAACCCGTGTTAACTTCGTTCGGGTTCCTCTCATTTTGACCGGTCACGACAAACGCTCTTCCAGGAACCTTTGACTTTGACTTTTCTGGGACAGCCTTTTGAATCACCGTCCCCGCTGGAATTGGTTTTGCTACCATACAATCTCGAGCGATATGTCCTTCCTTTCCACAATTATAGCATACCTTGAACTGTTGTGGGCAGTTTGGGCTGATATGTCCCTCTTTCTCGCATTTGTAACATACGACCGGTGGTCTTTCTCCTCCCTTGGAACCAGTTGCTGCTGGTGCTGACGTCTTCACATGGTCATTGTTGAATCTCCTTTTTTTAAAATCTCCTCCCAACTCGCTTCTTCTATTTTCATGGCCGTGATTACCACTAGAGTGGTTACCACCTTTGCCCATATTCTTCTTTCTTAGCTGATTATCGTTGTTCTGATGACTGCTGTCACCAGTATTATCCTGGTTATGGTCCCTCGGTTGAACGTACTCGTTATCTCGCTCTAACAACTGAGCCCTATTGACAACATCTGAATAGATAGAAAATTTATGAGAAATGAGATACTGACGTATGTCGGGTTTCAAACCTCTCAGAAACATCCGCGTCATACGTTCCTCATTCTCCACCAAATGAGGTGCAAACCTGGATAACTCCGCGAACTTCGCCTAGTACTAGGACACCGTCATGTTATTCTGCTCCAGTCTAATAAACTCCACTTCCTTCATATGGCGAATACTTTCAGGAAAGTATTTTTTGTTGAAAAGTTTCTGAAACGTCTCCCATGACATGCTGAGTGCGGCTGGATGTGTACGCTTCACAGACTCCCACCAGTAGTCTGCCTCGTCACGGAACACAAAGGTTGCGAATGGAACCTTCTGTTCCTCCGTGCATCCCAAGACATCGAATATCTTGGTAATTTGCTTGACCCATGTTTCCGCCATGATCGGATCGGGCTTTCCCTTAAATTCTGGTGGACCCAACTCTTTGAACTGCTTGGCTGTGACCACCCGTGAATTGCTATCATTTCCTCCTGTATTTTGAACACGAGTCTCCCTCGTCTGGTTTTGCATGAATTGCAAAAAGCTTCTAAAAATCCCGTTGTTCATTATATGCTCAGTGGCGTTATTCACAGGAGGAACATTGCCAGCCTGTTGCACATTCTCCTCATTGGTGAGTACATGCGTCTCCACGGTCTCATTTACTCCACTGTTAATATTCTCAGTCGACATTCTCAAATACTGCCATAAAACAAGGGTTAATTAAACAAATTAACAAATCACATAATACCCTTATATTATGACCGACCAACAAATAAGCTTAGGTAGGACACACTAGCGAAGGATTTACTCGTCTCTCCCCTCCTAGTTCTATTCCCCGATCTCCGCCAGAGATCATATCCCTAAGCTCTGATACCAACTGTGACGCCCCCAAAATAGGTCCATTCCATCCAACCCATTCTGAGTCGCCAAATACATGGTACAGAAATAACTACAACTTTATTATTACAACATATAAACTATTGCCGTCTAGACAATATCCACATACAAATAAATCCCCATCATAATTATTGATACATTATTTTACAAAAATGGTGAGGACTACTAAACAACTCTCTCTAGAACCATCATTACATTTCCCGACTCGTAATCGCTACATTCTCGTCTCCTGAGAAGAAAAAATAGAACAACAAGAAAAAGGGTGAGCTCAACTAGCCCAGTAAAGAATATTATGACTAAGATAATGTACAACAAATTATCCTTAGTCTTCAACAGGGAAAAATCTGATAGAATACAATAGACAACAAGTTTTAGATCAACAACTGCAGCGGAAACAATAATTCATTAGAGGAATTAAGTAGAGAATGAAATCTACTAAAATCTATGAATTTAAAAGTCCATCATCAATATTTTATCCCTGTAACATCAATCAATATATATCTCAAATCAAATCAAATATTCATCTTTGCACTACAGGCCAAAGATATTCATCAGTCGGTCATGTTCATCTTAACACCTGTTCATCTTTGCACTACGGGCCAAAGATATTCATAATAAAATCAACCATCTTTGCACTACAGGCCAAAGATATTCAGTAACACCATCATTTAGGACTGAGGATGATGAAAAATATTTTAAAGGAAACGAATCCAGTGAAACAAAATAACAAGTATTAAGGATTCGTATTTCAGCTATTTCATGTCCAAAAATACCTCATAAATAATCATAGTGGAGTAAAATTCAAGAATGATCAAAACATGGATACAATCAAAGCTAGTATCCAGAATAGATATTTTGGACAAAAAGAAGAAATTTCATTTTTCGGTGAATAGTGCCGTATTCGTGAATAGTGCCGTATACGTGAATAGTGTCGTATACGTGAATAGTAACTCTGACACCAAAAGATAGAAATTTCACAAAACACATGATCATGCTTCGTGAATAGTACTCGTGAATAGTACTCGTGAATAGTAACTCGTGAATAGTAACTCATGAATAGTAACTCCGACATGAAAAAGTTCCAAATTTGATAAAAAAGTTCCAATAAATATTTCAGCATAATGATATTGAAGAAATAATATCATTTGAGAAGAAAATAACATCTCTTACCTCGAAAGATCAGTACTTCTAGCTGAAACACCGGATATAGGCTATGATTTGAACTTGCACCGTATAGCAATACTCACAGTATACTCAAAACACTCACAAGAATACGCTCGATAATATAGAGAGAGAAAACTTCAGTTTCTGGTGTGATTTTCAATTCTAACCTAAGCACCTATTTATAGGAAATTACTTAGAACACCAAAGCAGAAAATTTAATACAATATTATTATATAATTTAAATTTTCCTATGCCATCTTTTGTAGAATTGAATTCAGCCACCTTTGTTGCCCCACAATAATGACAAAAACAAAAAAAAACGTTTTTGTTATTAAAAACAATTAAAACTTCCAAAATTCAATTATTTCGGAGCTTCGGAACTTTAATAATTCACAATAAATAGCCCTTTCGTCAGAAAATTCGAATCTCGCGACTTTTTATAGGAAATTCAATTATCTACAACTTTGCAGAAGGAAGTTTTTCCAAATTCCAAACAGAAATTGACCGAAATCCACAAACGGGTGATTTTAGAGGCTATAATCACATTTCAGTCAATAAATGGGGTCCACCGACATGTTTAACATGTTTTAAACATTTATTGCAACAAAAATACTCTTCCTCCTCATACACTCATATATCCCACATTCATTATAAAAATATCACCGTTAATATATTATTAAAATAATATATTTAAATGAATTATTTTATCAGAAAAAGATAAAATATTACTTTTCAACAATTGTCACATTAAAAATTTTCTCCATCTATATCCACATAAAATCAATATTTTTCTCATCATATAAATCAATAATTAATTATTCACAAATAATATTACAGAATCACAGTACTAGCAACCAGGCCGTTCCCAGGATAGAGGGGGCTTTCCAATAAAGATTTCTCCTTACTGGCGCGCAATTAGGTGACCAAACCTCTCCTTAGACAGAACTTTCTAGACATTACCAATAATGTTATCTAATAATATTATTCAGATAATCTAAATTATTGCTCTGATAATTGAAAATACTGTGTAATGACAATTATTGAAACAACAGTAATATAAAATATCAATGCAGCAATTATTGAATCAATAAAATAAAATACTGAACAGTAATTACTGTAACCATTATTGAGTAGTGCCTTCTTACGTAAGAATCAATAATTGATGCAATACCGTGTGCTACTGTGCAACAACGCGTATTACTGTGTTTTAACCACCGGGTATTCCAACAGTATTAACGGTAACAACTACACCGTTATTTTTAAATAACTTATATTTGTCGTTTTCTTCATCTAATCGCTTTCCGTTATGGGGCCCACAAAAAACTGCGTCGTCGTACGAATATTCCCCGACAGTACGAATATTCCACGACCAAACGAATATTCCCCGACAATAATAAATATTTTATAACCACTTGCTTATTTGAAATATTTGCGTATTTTACCCATAACTATCCACATTAATCAAATCAACCCTTACTATTTCAAAAAAATAAAGGAAATTCCTTTTTATTTAAAAATTTTTGGGGTCTTACAACATCGGTGTTTGCTGGCTAGGGGAGAGAGAGGGGGGAGAGGAAGTGCTTTAGTGTGTGTAAGTAGGGGTGCAAATGAGTCGAATCTCAGCGAACACCTTCATGCTCAGATTCGGCTCGACTCGAAAAAATTGAGCTTGAATTCGACTCGGATTTGGTAAGGAATTTATATTTTTGCACCAGATTCGACTCGGATCATTACTCGGACCTACTCGGCTCGTAAGTACACGACTCGTTTACAAAGCGAGTTACTAATGAGCCTTCAAATCGAGTTTCGAATATGAACCATTTCACTTAAAACTGAACCACTACATACTAAATTGGTTACTTAACTAATATTTATATATATATATATAACTTTTTCACTTTTATTTATGTATTGAAATTATAAAGAATGAAATATAAACTGACATTCAATTCATTGATTTATTCAAGTACAAGTTTACACAATTTCATACTACACTTTATAAATTATAAAGATTGATACAAATATCACATATTTAGCTTACTAGCATGGATCAGACCAATATTCGAATATGATCCATCGAGCAGGTATCGAGTATGGTTTGACAAAAAATGAGATACTCAAACATTAATATGAGCGAACACTAGTATGCTCGAGTTCGACTCGTGTATCATTAAACAGAAAACGAGTATGGATCAGATTCAACTTCGAATTCGAGCTTTGGATCATATTTTCGAGCCGATCTCGAGTCGAGTACCGAACTACTTGGCTCGGCTATCACCCCTATGTGTGAGAGAGAATGACAATGGGGATTCCAATACTAACAGATAAAAACAAAGTTTTTTTTATATTTATTTAGGGGTTGTTTGATTGCAGCTGAATGGCTGACCGATACTATTGAGTACGTTTATTTTTTAAAAAAATGTCTAAATAACTGAACCGGTCAGCCATTTAAAAGATTTTGAGCTGAATAGTTTAGTCCATTTTTTTTTGACTAAATGGCTGAATGAGCGGCTGAATGAACTTTTTTTTTACAATATTAACTATTATATAAGTAATATTAAATAAATTTACAAAATTTTTTTGAATTTTTATAAAGGGGAAAAGTAATAAAAATATGTTATTCAGATGTTTCAAACATGTCAATTATCAAACAGCTTTTTTCATTCAGATTCAGCTCACATTCAGATCAGATTCATTTAGTTTTTATCAAACACCCCTTAGTACTATTATGTTTTATGAGCAACAATGCTACTATCACATAAAAAAGGGTCACATAATACTTATATACACACACATGTATATGGGGCCCGCAGTATATATATATATATATATATATATATATATATATATATATATATATATATATATATATATATATATATATGTATATGGGGCCCACAGTATACATATATGAACTTTTGGAGCTTAAAAACTCAGTTTCTACTGGTTAAAATTTGATATGTCATAGAATATATGTATACAAGTGTTTAGAAAGAAAAATATTGAAGTTTGGAACACTATAGGTGGGGTTATGAGCTGAAATGGACAGAGTTTTCTCTTTTTTCTCTTTTTTTTCTTTTTTTTTGGTGATGGGGGGTCTATTTATAGACCAAAGTAGTCACGGGTCTACTTGCGAATGTCCGGGTGGGCCCGGGCTCGTGGGTCCCGTTGTCTCAAAGTTCGTGCACTTGGGCCAACGCGTTGTCCCCACGAACCTACATAACTTTCAATCTGAGAATCCGATGGAGGCGTGATATACCGTTTTGGAAAGCCTTTGACGAGAGCTACACAATGACATGAGATTTGACATTTTTCGAATCCGGGAAGATGGATCCATGACCAGATCTTCAAGTATTCGCAGTTCATCCATTGAGTTGTTTTGTGCTATTTTCACTCGGGATTGATGTTATGGTTCTGCATGACTTCTTTTGCAGTGATTTGGGGTGAATTGACGTTGAGTTGGAAAATTACTATTTTGCCCCTCTCGGGTTTGTTCCAGGCTTGATGTAGTTGTAGCCGTATTTTCTCAGGGTTGTCTTCGAGATTGGACTGTCATTTGACTTTTGATAGTCCTTAGGGTTGTCTGTAAGGATGGTTTGATCTCTCGGGGTTGTCTCCAAGGTTGGACTTGATCTCCTGGGTTGTCTCCGGGGCTTGATTTGATCTTCCAGGGTTTGACTTAATCTCCCGGGGTTGTCACTGGGGTTTGATTTGATGATTTTGACTCCCAAGGTTATCTCTAGGTGATAAAAGATGATTTTGCCCTAATGCATGGTTAGTAACAGGAATACAAAATTTTGAGTGTCTACAGATGCCCCTCTTTATCATGTTTATGCAATGTAATGGCATGTACACGATAAAGATTACTAGACACTTGAAATACGACAAAATTTAAATGATGTCATGCAATGCAGCATGATGTGATGTTATGGATGCTGGATGTTTTTGGTTGGAATTATTTCCAACAGGATTCTATCACTAACTTTGACACCCCCAAATCCGGGTACTAATCACCACGAACCTGGTACACCAATTCTATAACTATTGCGGAAGATATAAACATAAATTATTTTTGATGTGATGCATCTGTCTTTTCTCAAGGTTATCTCCGGGGTTTGACTGTTGTCGACTCTTGTCTGTCTTCAAGGTCGTCTCTGAAGTTGATTTGATGTCCCACGGGGCTGTCTCCGGGGGTTTAGTTTGATGACTTTCGGATGCCGTCTTCGGGGCTGGTTTGATGATTTCCCGGTGTTGTCTTTGGGGGCTGGTTTGATGATTTCCCGAGGTCGTCTCCGGGGAGCTGGTTTGATAATTTCTTGGGGTTGTCTCTAATGGTTTGATTTGATGATTTCCCGGGATCGTCTCCGGGGCTGGTTTAATGATTTCTCGGGGTTGTCTCCGGGAGTTTGTTTTGATGATTTTGACTTCTATGGTTATCTCTGGCAGTGTTCTAAAAATCTCCGCCTAAGTTCGCCTAGGCGCTAGGCCCCCCTTGACGCCCCGCCTAGGCTCTAGGCACTCCCTTGGCACCGCGCCTAGGCGCAAGACCCCCCTAGCACCTCACTTAGGCCCAAGGCGGCAAAAAAATTCCTCCAAAAAATTAGGTGGTAACTAGGTGAGGTCTAGGCGGAGAGGTTTTTTTATTTTAATAACTACCCAAATAAAATCTTGATATATTTATTTTTCTAATTATTTACAATATTCATAATACATGTTGTAGCATATTAAATCACAACAAGAAGTGAATAATATCAAGTCAAATGGATAATTCTACTACAGTTATAATTTTTTGAACTTGTACCAACTTCAAATTATATAAATGATGATACATTTGTAATATTTAGTTTAATTCAATATAATTCTTAAATTTATGTTTAGTTTCTTAAATTTTAATATTGAATTAAATTCTTGAAATTTTAAATTTTATTATTTCAGAAAAATCTTGTTTATGAATAAAATTAATACGTTAAAAATATGTTTAAACTTTGAACAATTGCATGTTTATGTTTGAACTTTCATATTAGCAATATGGATGTGTTTGAACTTTAAGCAAAAACCTTTATTATCATTATTATAGATTATTTTGCGTTATATTATTATTTTATTTGGATAAATGTAAGATAGAATATTAAAATTTGCTAAAATTAAAAATATTGCCTATGCCCCTAGGCACTAGGCCCCCCTGGCCGCCCGCTCGCGTCCTGCCTAGCGCCTTTTAAAACATTGGTCTCCGGGGGTCTAATTTAACGATTTTGACTTCCAAAGTTTCTCTGAAAGACTATTTTGCTCTAATGCATAATTAGTAACAGGAATGAATTTTCGAATGTGTACAATAACTTTTTCATCCTTTCTCATTCCTCTAAATTCTCCTCCCAAAAAGTTTTAAGCCAAAAATAAAATCAACTTTACTGCTAAATCTCCTCCTTTCCTCCCTAAAACAACTCACAAACATGAGATTTGAAGAGATTTTAATTGGCAAACCTAATAATTTAACCACTATAATTGGCAGCTTTTATTTATTACACCACTGAATTTTTAATTTTTTAAATTACACTAATAAACTAATTTAAAAAAAAAGCAATTAGGTCATTCTGTTAAATTGATTTAACGTCAGTTAAACTATTTCATTTTTTTTCCTATGTGGCTGGTAAAAGAAAATGAAAAAAGAAAAGAAAATGACATGTTCATCTGTTTCCATCTGTTTGGGCGTCTCTCTGCCCGGTCGCTGCTGCAGTTCGCCGGTGGTTGTTATTACGATATGGTGCAGAGTGAGGTTGACCTTGGGCTGTGCAATTGGGGCCCACACTTTCAAATTTCAAATTAACAGATGGACTTCATTTTCTATCTTGTAGGTCCAGATTTGCTGCATCACAAAGGTCGACTTATGGAGGTGTTATTAATATACTAATCCATGTAAGAATAACGAGCCACCATGGCTGCCGGCGACAAAATTAGCCCATATCCAAAATAGCATTAACAGCTACAACACCCATAAACAAGGAGGAGATAGCAGAACATAGCAATTAATCACCTGAATCAAGCCAATCAACCCAAACAATCAGAGATCAGATCAAGAAATGATTTCAGATAATAAACATCGATTATTACACTGGAAAGATAAAATCTATTTGAACGAAAAACAAACAGATCAAATAAGAACACCCAAACTGATTATTGAAGAGGAAATGCAATAGAACAGCAAGAAATCAACACATGACTCCCAAATCTAATCATGGCAAAGATAAACAAATTAAAACATGAAACCCAGTTTGCACAAGCACATGGATCGACAGGATAAGACCTCAGATCCAAAGCACCAGAACCAGAACCGAGCCCATCAATTGAACCCAAAATCCGACGACCAGAACAAGATCGAACCAACACCGCCAAAGATTTGAAAAACACCGAAAACAACCAGACACCTTCCAAAAAGGCCACCACACCAGATTCGAAGCAACTCAAACCAATAGCCCCAACGAAATCCTCCCTTACTCACATAAACCAGGAAAGGACACAACCTATAAGCCACTGTGCTTAGCCAAAATAGACAAAACAAAGATTTCAAGTTAAGTCACACTTGAGGATGACAGAAAATACCCAAACATAAATCAAGCATAACGATGGGTGGAAAAGAATGGATGGGCCGAATATGGAGGAAAGGTTAATTGGTTTTTATGATGTGATAAAAAAGAGGAAGAGAAGGTATGAATATATTAATCCACGTAAGTACAGATGTCATTTTATTTTTATTTCCCTTTTTTTTACCAGCCGCTATATAAAAAATATGAAATAGTTTAACAGAATGACCCAATTGTTTTTTTTAATTAGTTTACTGATGTAATTTAAAAAATTAAAAATTCAGCGTCGTAATAAATAAAAGCTACAAACTATAGTGGCAAAATCATTAATTTTGCCGATTTTATTTATTTTCCATTCCCCTTCCCTTAAAAAAAAACTTACAAACACAGTTTAGCTGCTTCTTTGTAATTAATTATTGAAAAGAATCATGTCCAACTTATACAAGTCCAAAACTAGAAAATCTAATGAGATTCGCTTCAGAACTAGGGGAATACAAACATCACAAAGCTTAAAACAGGACAGCCAAAAGTAGAATTCAAGAACTATAAAACTAATTAAATGGTTTAAAAATTCTCAGATGCCTGGAGCCATTGAACTGCATCATAAATAACCCATAATAAATTTCTATAACAGAATAAACAGCCGATGAAATAAAACCCAGGTGTAACCTAGAGAAAGTTCAACATCTTACGAAGAAAGTAACACAATGCACAAACAACTCGAGGACACCCTTTTCCCATTACTGCATTCTTTAGATAATATATTCTTTTTCGGATTGAAATGATTATAAAAAAAGGAAATTGTTAAATCCACAACAAAAATTGTTATTTCCACAACAAAAGTGTCATTATAGATCTTATAGCGACGGTTTTCACCGTCGCAATACATCTACAACGACACTTTTGTTGTGAAAATAACAAAAAGTGTTGTGGATTTAACAAATCCCTTATAAAAAAAGCCTTCCAAAATGTTACTTGCTAAACAAAAACTAACAGCAAGTGAAGTGTTACCGAATAAGATCCATCCAGAAATGTAGAAATATCTACATTTAGTAAGCGATCACTTAAGACAGGAGAAATGAAATACAACCAAGTCTAGAATGAATACTTTAACAGTAAGATTTCAACAAATAAGAGAGAAACAGAAAGAAGTATGCAGAATTCGCCAGTCTACAAGTTGACATTAGTAGCAAAGAATGTATATCAGATATAGTTTATAGATTTAGGTCACAACAGAGACAATTATCAAATAGTGCGCGCATTTTCTATCTCCATGTAATGAGAAATATGAAGAAATGTGTACACATGCATGCTACAAACAGCTGACATCCGTTGTGCAGGATAAAATTCCTAAAATGGACATATCACATAGCATGTTATTATATACATTCCCTAAAGACTAAACTATGCCAGTCTTTTGCAGGGAATCAATCGGACCTACTACCCGTTCAAAGTCCAAGAAGGCAACAGGCCTACAGTCAATCATGTCGTCATCCGACCAGACTGAACTTAATTCAGTTTCTCGTAAAGAATTTGACGGATTAAGCAAACAGATTACAGATTTGGCTATTCTACTCAAAGAATTACACCAGTCTACACAGGGTTAAAAAATACCCGTACATACTGAATCCTCCACACAAGGAGGAATCCAGGTCATTACCATACCTGAACCACAGTTGGATACGACCAACAAAACTCATGATGCTGCCCATCCCACTGGAGATCCAGACACTGGTGACATCAAAAAGAAAGTCCTCCAAATGGAAGAGACCCTTCACGCTATCAAAGGAATTGGAACCCACGAGAGTGTTTTATATGTTGATCTGTGTATTTTCCCTAGTGTTCATTACCCAGAAAAATTTAAAACTCCTGACTTTGAAAAATATGACGGATTAGGAGATCCTTACACACATCTAAAAGTGTTTATTGGAGAACTGGGATCTTATGTAGAGGACGAAAAAATCAGAATGCAATTGTTCCAAAAGAGTCTAACTGGAGAAGCCCGTTCGTGGTACAGAAGATTAGACAACTCTAAAATCCATAGCTGGGAAGAGCAAGCACATGCATTCCTCACTCAATACAGCTTTCAAACTCAGATGGCTCCTGATCGGTATCAAATTACCAAGATCAAGAAACAGTCTAACGAGTCTTTCAGAGAGTATGCCCAGAGGTGGAGACGCCTGGCTGCCCAAGTTAGTCCTGCCATAACAGAATCAAAAATGGTCATGACTTTCATAGACATACAAGAAGCTCCCTTCTATGAGGGAATTTTAGCCGGCATCAACAAACTATTTTCTGAAATGCTCAAGCACGGGGAGATGACTGAGATGAGATTGAAGTCAGGAAAGATTCAAGACCTAGCTACACTCAAAGCTGTTGCGGATCACATCCAATCTAGAAATTATGGGAACAACCCCCGAAGGGTCCATAAAAAGAAAGAGGAAGATGTTTCCCTGATACTAAAGGGGCAAAAAGGCAATCAGAACATGCCTATTCAAAGGAGAAACTACACTCCTTTTCCATCACAGTCTTCAAACCCTCCAATACCAAAAGGTGGAGAAGTCAAACGTCCTCGAGTGTTTACACCCTTAGGGGATACCCTCGAGAACATTTTAAATCTTCTAACAACACAGAAGAAAATTACGCATCTTTTTCCACCAGCCAGCCCTAATGGACGTGGTTTCAATGCTGCTAGGAAATACGCTTATCATGCTGGGGCACCTGGACATGATACTCAGGATTGTTGGGCTTTGAAACACAAGATCCAGGACCTGATAGACAATGGAGAGATTGTGGTTAACAAACCAGATCAGCCTCACGTACAAGACAACCCTCTTCCTCAACACAAAGAAGAAGAGGTCAACCTGATTAATTGGAGCAGTGGACAGAGTTCCAATTTTAGTTGGGATTCCTCCCAGACCATCAAAGACGGTGATGACAGATGGTATTATGCTAAGTTCCAGTTCACAATGGAATGAAAGATGAAAGCTCTTTGCAAACAAATTGAACAATTGGCGAAATTGGTGACTTATCAGCATAAAGTGACTCGTCAGTTAATCAGCCAGGAGCATGTCAGTCTCCTACCTCTTGTCATGAATATTCCCTTTTCATTCTCAAAAAATGAAATGTTGGAAGACAAAGTGACGAAGAGAGCAAATGCCAAAGCCCATCAGGATTTCTCCAACAAAAGGGAATTCACCTATCTGGGCCAACCTATGGAGGAAATCCTTCATATGTTAATCAATGAAGGAAGGATCAGCTCCCTTATACCTCCAATCAACCCTCGTTCAGGATGGTACAACTCTGATGGAGTGTGCCAATATCACTCTCAGTCCCGTGGTCACAGCACAAAAGAATGTTGGGCACTCCGCCACCTTATTCAAAATCTAATCGACAGTGGTGTCATGCGCCTAGCAGACAATGATATTGTGTTGCATGCAAGTGAGAATGTAGGCCCTACCAAGTAGAAGAGTGTGGTAGCAGTCATATCCACTGAAACTGATGGGATTAATACCTTACTCACAACGCCAATAATTCAACTCAAGGGAGGAAACAATCCTTTGAAAATGGCCGCTCCAGAGCCAATCAACTTGCCATGTAGAGCAGAATATCCTATTATTAGCTTGTGCAAGGTTCCATGGAATTATGGAGAGTGCTAAGTTATAATTGAAAATTACACCAGAAACAAGTTTTTTTTTCTCTCTCTCTATATTATTGAGCGTATTTTGTGAGTATTTTGATACTTTGAGAGTTGGTATTCAGTACAAGTTTAATTCAGCCTCATATCCGATATTCCGATCGGAAGTACTGTTCGTTTAAGGTAAGGGATGTTATTTCTTCTTAAATGAAATTATTTTCTTCAATATCATTTTGTCGAAATATTAGTTTGAACTTTTTGTCAAATTTGGAACTTTTTGTGTCAGGATTATTATTCACGTATACGACACTATTCACGAATACGACACTATTCACGAATACGACACTATTCACCGAAAAATGAAATTTTCTCCTTTTTGTCCAAGATGTCTATTATGGTTACTATCTTTGATTATATCCATGTTTTGATCTTTATTCTTGAATTTTGCTTCAAGATTGGTTATTATGGAGTATTATTGATCTTGGATAAACTGTAATACGAATCTCTAATATTTGTTATTTTGTTTCACTAGATTCATTCCTTTAAAATATTTTTCATCATCCTCAGTCCTAATTGATGATATTACTGAATATCTTTGGCCTGTAGTACAAAAATGAATGATTAACTAATGAATATCTTTGGCCCGTAGTGCAAAGATGAACAGGTGTTGAGATGAACATGACCAACTGATGATATAAACTAATATCTTTGGCCTGTAGTGCAAAAATGAATATTTGATTCAAGATGTATATTGATTGGTGTTACAGGGATAAAATATTGATGATGGACTTTTAAATCTTAGAAGATAGTGGAATTCTTTCTCTACTTGTGATAAGTAGGTTTTATACCTACTTATCCGGTATCTTTTACTTGAATTAGTTGTTTTTATTCATGTGTCTTAGTTACTTTTCATGCATCTTGTTTTTGTTTTGTAGGTTATACGTTTGGGAGCGGTGTGAGCGACTATTGGTAAGGAAAAGCACGAAAAATGCAAACAAAAGCAAGCCGGACATCGTTTATGCTTTTATGTTCAATTCATATTCTTGGCTTGGAGCTTGGACCATATTGTAGAGCGTTTTCTTAGCTTTCCGGAACATCTTGAATCATTCAAATCGGAGTTCGGATGAAAGAGTTATGACATTTCTACCGACGGACGTTGAACTTCACCGTTTTGGGTGGTGATTTTCATAGCAGTCACTTCCAGTCCAATTTCGACCATCATACGTTCGTTATTTCTCAAAGCTCAAAGAATGAAAGTTGTAGATCTCGTCGATAGCTTCGATTTGATAGGTCGCGGGACTCATAACTCCTCTTGGTTTAGAAGTTATGGCAGTTTTAGCAGAGGAGGTTCCAGCAGAAAATTTTGTTGGCAGATTGGTACCCAGCCGGGGCTGGGTATCTGGAAGTGAAATCAGTAGCCTATCCAGCCGGGGCTGGCTATTACAAAGGCAAATACCCAGCCGGGGCTGGGTATGCGCGAGAATGAGTGGATTTTGTCCGAATTTGAGTCCGAAAAGGATTGTTTCGAGTTGTTTGATTCAAGGACTTCCAAGAGGACTTAAAGACATGTACAAAGGCTTATAAAAGGAGGGGAATAACACAGATTAGAGGGGATTATGAGGAGATTATAGAGCATTCTATTAAATTATATTAGAGTAAATTAGAGAAAAACACTAGTTTTTATGAGATTTGGAGATTGATGCAACTTGGAGACCATTGAAGATTCAAAGTAGGATCAAGGAGGGAGCGTCAAATCTACAGACAATAGATTCTATCTTCTTTACTTCTTCTATTTTTGTCTTTTAATGATTATTCAATTGTGGATTCTTAGCTTTAATTCAATAATAATGAACTAATTCTTTGTTTGAGATTACAATGGATCTTATTGTGTAGTTTATTTTAATATGCTTCGTTATCAATTATTATGTTCTATTGAGAGGATTGTCTATTGTGATTTGGACTTAATTGTTTAATTGTTTGGCCATCAATTACCGTGATAATCTATATGAACTCGAGAGATGAAGTATAGATTTAGATCTAATCATGATAGCATGTGTTCAGGATTTTGTTAGTAGCTTAAACTTGATGTGTGTTAAGGTAGAGATATGCTTGACATCGCATGTAATCTTATAGAGAACTTGTTCTTAAACCTTCTTCAATTGTAATTCACATAGAGATATAGTGGGTTAGTTGATTAAGGTGTTTAACGAATTTTTATCTTAATTGTGGATTGACGTTAATACGGTATTAGTGCATCGAGAGGTGGTTAATACTACTTTAGTGTTCTTGATTAACAATTCAGGATAGAGAATAATTGATGAGAAGTGTGTTAACTTAAATGAAGCAATAAGTGAAGTTGTGATCTTAAATCTCCATAGTCTTAATTTAATTAGTGTGATAGTAGTTAATTTATATAGTTTGTAATTCATTCGTTTAAATAAGATTGAGTTGGTTACAGGTTAGTACTTGGTGATTTTTATTAAATAATTCTCTGTGGGAACGATACTCAACTTATCACTTTATTACTTGTTGACCACGTATACTTGCGTGTTGTGCGTAACTAGATTTTACCCAACAAGTTTTTGGCGCCGTTGCCGGGGACTTAGTTTAATACAGTTTTACCAATATTAGCTTCAATCAAATTAGTCTTAATTTAAATATTTTTATTTTTATTTTTAATTCTCTTCCTATATTTCTCTCTTTTCAGGTACCATGGATGACTTTGCGTATCAATGGCCATACACGAACATGACTCAACCAAAGGAAACGGAGATTGACAGACTCGCGACACTCTCCGCAATGTCAGCACAAATTGAAGAACTTTCGAGGAAGTTGGACGTTATCGCAGCCCAACAGAGTCGAAGGATGGCAATCATGTGTGACTATTGTGCTGGCAACCATCCGAGTCATCAATGCACCGTTAGTTTTGGGCGGGGAAAACAAGGTGGTGTATACCTCAACCAGTATGCATATGATAATTACCATCAAGTTTAGGGGTATCACCCGGATTCTTCATGGAGCTACAACTATCAGGACCAATACTCTGCTCCAAATCCAACATATCCATCAAATTTCTCAAATCCACCTCCAATGCAACAAGAAGACAATTCAGATTTCAAGGAATTCATGTTAAGGATTATAGCAGAAAAAGAAGAGATGATAATGAGTCAGGAGTTATCAACCCAAAATTTTAATAATCGAATGGAACAACTCCTCACTACCTCAACCAATGGTCCTCAATACATGGCTTCCGAGACTGAAACAGAAAGTTCAAGGTTGGAGGAATTGGTGTCCAAGTTCATAGCATCAAATGAGGAGAGAATGAGTAATCAAGCGAGGTCAATTCAAAATCTTGCGGATCAGATAGAGCAAATGACCAAAGCCGTAAGCAACCTTCCTCCAAACACTTGGTTTTATGGCATGGATGATGAAATTGACGGAGAACCCGAACCAAATCTGCAACTGGATGAGCCACAAGGTATAGGAAGTGTGGAGACAATTGGGGATAATGAAATAGAGGTCCACAAAGATCTAAATGGGTCTCCACCAAAGTTCAACGATCTGGTTAGATTTGCAAAACCGTGCCCGCTTGGTAGTCATGTCGTCGGCGAAGATCTTATTGACATAAGAGTGAGTACAATTTTGAATCCATGGTGGGACGAGAAAGAGAAGATAGACGAAGAGCACATTGTGTGTGACAAGCTTCCATGCCCCAAAGTGATCACATACACAATGAAGAAAACACCTAGCTGTGGGATGTTCTTGGTTGAGATCATACCAAACCAGAGCATGCTAGGTTACTTTGATGCAATGGCTATCACAAATGGGAACCTACCAAAAGCTATATTATTTTCGATGGATGGAGGGTTCCTCAACTTTCGAAGAGGAATTGGATAGCATTGACCAGACAAAGTCAGGCTGAAAGACTATAAATCAAGCGCTGACTGGGAGGCAACCCAGGAATATTTATATTTATATGCTTCACTAGTTTATTTAGTAGATAGGAATTAATTTTCTTATTAAGCTCTCTTATAATCTAATCCATGTTGTCTCTCTTCATTGCAGGTATTGGAGGTTCAATGGATAAGAAAAAGATCGTCGCCGCCATCGCCACCATCACTTCACGCGTAGCTAATTACTG
Source organism: Panax japonicus (assembly GCA_020205505.1). Taxonomy (NCBI): domain Eukaryota; kingdom Viridiplantae; phylum Streptophyta; class Magnoliopsida; order Apiales; family Araliaceae; genus Panax; species Panax japonicus. The sequence continues at coordinate 34,153,915 of CM035113.1, read as the reverse complement.
GGAAGTTCTCTTCTACTTACCGCTATATTCTTACAATGAGGACATTGTAATTGCTAAGTTTGGGGGAGTTTTGTTTAGTTCATTATCGCATGTTTAGTTTCATGTTTATGTTATGTTATTTTGCATATATTGTTAATTTAGTTTAGGTTCATTATAAAAAAAATCAAAAATTTCAAAAATAATAGTTAGTTACTATGTTTATCTTGCATGAGTCCAGCTATTTGATAGTTACAGTTTATTTTGGCCAATGATGAGATTGGGATCGAGTAGACAAGTAGCGTACTGACTATTAGAGCTTTGATATGATTTATTGTTATGAATTGAATTTTTTTTTCTGTTTGAAACTGGTATAATAAGGATAGCACAATAAAAACAACTTGTTGATTGATTGAGTTTAAATTGATACATAATGGGACTCTAAAGGATAATGCTAGTTTGAATGAAATAATGAGAAGAATAAGTAGTGATGACTAAAGTTCGATAAAAACTTAAGTTCGGGAAAAAAATTTGGGATATATAAGCTTAAAAAAAATGAAAAGAAAAAAAAATGAAAAAAAAAATATATCGTGGCTAGTTTTGTTTCGGGGCCTTTGTTACTTGAGCAAGTACGCCCGAAGGGGTATCTTAAAACCTAGCGCCCTAAGGTCTTATATGGTCTGGGAGTCGTTGGTCGAAAGCTCGCTAAGGGGTAGCACTGTTAGCCTAATGGAATGAGACATTGCACAGTCATGGTTAAAAAGTAAAAAAAAAAGAACGAAAAAAATAATTATAAAACGGGAATAGAGCAAAAAGCCCCCGTATATGAAAATAAAGCATAAGTATCCCATGTTAACCTTTGATATTGGTAATTGTTTGAGTTTAGTTGGATCTAGCTTATTTTTGGATTTCTTAAATTTATACTGTATGATGCCTTCAAAGAGAATTGTTATGTGTTAAATTTGATTTTATATCAGTTAACATTGTTGTTGAGCACACACACACACTATACCAGTGATAACAGTTTAAGATTTGATGATTGACTAGGAAATTGTTGATTGGTTTTGATATGAAGTATTATAATGTTTACTTGATTGCTCTAAGGCTGGTTGAATAGATTTGTGTTTATCAATACTGCTGGATTCGTAGGCATATAGATTAGTTGCATTTCATTGCATTGCATTGCATTATGTGTGTTGCTTGGGGACAAGCAACAGTTTAAGTTTGGGGGTATTTGATAAGTAGGTTTTATACCTACTTATCCGGTATCTTTTACTTGAATTAGTTGTTTTTATTCATGTGTCTTAGATACTTTTCATGCATTTTGTGTTCGTTTTGTAGGTTATACGTTTGGGAGCGGTGTGAGCGACTATTGGTAAGGAAAAACACGAAAAATGCAAACAAAAGCAAGCCAGACATCGTTTATGCTTTTATGTTCAATTCATATTCTTGGCTTGGAGCTTGGACCATATTGTAGAGCGTTTTCTTAGCTTTCCGGAACATCTTGAATCATTCAAATCGGAGTTCGGATGAAAGAGTTATGACATTTCTACCGACAGACGTTGAACTTCACCGTTTTGGGTGGTGATTTTCATAGCAGTCACTTCCAGTCCAATTTCGACCATCATACGTTCGTTATTTCTCAAAGCTCAAAGAATGAAAGTTGTATATCTCGTCGATAGCTTCGATTTGATAGGTCGCGGGACTCATAACTCCTCTTGGTTTAGAAGTTATGGCAGTTTTAGCAGAGGAGGTTCCAGTAGAAAATTTTGTTGGCAGATTGGTACCCAGCCGGGGCTGGGTATCTGGAAGTGAAATCAGTAGCCTATCCAGCCGGGGCTGGCTATTACAAAGGCAAATACCCAGCCGGGGCTGGGTATGCGCGAGAATGAGTGGATTTTGTCCGAATTTGAGTCCGAAAAGGATTGTTTCGAGTTGTTTGATTCAAGGACTTCCAAGAGGACTTAAAGACATGTACAAAGGCTTATAAAAGGAGGGGAATAACACAGATTAGAGGGGATTATGAGGAGATTATAGAGCATTCTATTAAATTAGATTAGAATAAATTAGAGAAAAACACTAGTTTTTATGAGATTTGGAGATTGATGCAACTTGGAGACCATTGAAGATTCAAAGTAGGATCAAGGAGGGAGCGTCAAATCTACAGACAATAGATTCTATCTTCTTTACTTCTTCTATTTTTGTCTTTTAATGATTATTCAATTGTGGATTCTTAGCTTTAATTCAATAATAATGAACTAATTCTTTGTTTGAGATTACAATGGATCTTATTGTGTAGTTTATTTTAATATGCTTCGTTATCAATTATTATGTTCTATTGAGAGGATTGTCTATTGTGATTTGGACTTAATTGTTTAATTGTTTGGCCATCAATTACCGTGATAATCTATATGAACTCGAGAGATGAAGTATAGATTTAGATCTAATCATGATAGCATGTGTTCAGGATATTGTTAGTAGCTTAAACTTGATGTGTGTTAAGGTAGAGATATGCTTGACATCGCATGTAATCTTATAGAGAACTTGTTCTTAAACCTTCTTCAATTGTAATTCACATAGAGATATAGTGGGTTAGTTGATTAAGGTGTTTAACGAATTTCTATCTTAATTGTGGATTGACGTTAATACGGTATTAGTGCATCGAGAGGTGGTTAATACTACTTTAGTGTTCTTGATTAACAATTCAGGATAGAGAATAATTGATGAGAAGTGTGTTAACTTAAATGAAGCAATAAGTGAAGTTGTGATCTTAAATCTCCTTAGTCTTAATTTAATTAGTGTGGTAGTAGTTAATTTATATAGTTTGTAATTCATTCGTTTAAATAAGATTGAGTTGGTTACAGGTTAGTACTTGGTGATTTTTATTAAATAATTCTCTGTGGGAACGATACTCAACTTATCACTTTATTACTTGTTGACCACGTATACTTGCGTGTTGTGCGTAACTAGATTTTACCCAACAACTTGACTCTTCTAATGGATTATTATTTCCGCTGCAGTTGTTGATCTAAAACTTGTTGTCTACTATATTTTATCAGATTTATCCCTGTTGAAGACTAATGATAATTTGTTGTATACTATCTTAGTCATAATATTCTTTACTGGGCTAGTTGGGCTCACCTTTTTCCTTTTTTTTCCATTTTTCTTCTCAGGAGGTGAGAACATAGCAGGATCTAGTCGGAGTATGAAGTGATGGTTCTAGAAAGATGTTTTAGTAGTCCTCACTATTTCTGTAAAATAGTGTTTGAATAATTGTAATGAGGACTTATTTGAGTGTGGATATTGTCTAGAAGACAATATTTATATTTAAACTCACAGTATGTGTTGTCGTATTTTGCACGACAATTGTATTATTCAAGTTGTAGTTTACTTTTTGTACCATGTATTTGGCGACTCAGAATGGATGTTGTATACTTATTTTGGGGGCGTCACAATCATGTTGACAATTTGGGCATTATTGAATTCTGGATAAATTAAATTATAAATCTTTAAAAATTTATCTTTTGTTTTCTTTTAATTAGATTCTTATGTCATTGTCATCATCCTCATGCTTATATTGTGTTAAAAGTCATATGTGGCTTACGTGCATAGATGTACTATTTATTGGTATGATTATGACCAGGATTATTCGGTATAATCATGACCGTAATATTACAAATGATGTGGTAAAAGTCCTCATTGTCCTGTAGTGCATTGATGGACAGTTGTTGGTATGATTATAACCAGAGATTATTCGGTATAATCATGACCATTGATGATAACATGAATATCCTTGGCCGTGGTGCAGAGATGATTTGACGATGTTGTAAGACCCCGAAAATTTTTAAATAAAAAGGAATTTCCTTTATTTATTTTTTTCAAATAGTAAGGGTGAATTTGATTAATGTGGTTAGTTATGAGTAAAATGCGCAAATATTTTAAATAAGCAGGTGGTTATAAAATATTCATTGTTATAGGGGAATATTCGTTTGGTCGTGGAATATTATTGCTATCGGGGAATATTCGTACGACGGCGCAACCATGTGTGGGCCCCATAACGGAAAGCGGTTGGATGAAGAAAACGACAAGTATAAGTTGTTTATAAAAAATGGCGTAGTTTTTACCGTTAATACTGTTGGAATACCCGGTGGTTAAAACACAGTAATACGCGTTGTTGCACAGTAGCACACGGTATTGCAGCAATTATTGATTCTTACGTAAGAAGACACTACTCAATAATTATTACAGTAATTACTGTTCAGTATTTTATTTTATATATTCAATAATTGCTGCATTTATATTTTATATTACTGTTGTTTTAATAAATTGTCATTACACAGTATTTTCTATTATCGGAGCAATAATTCATATTATCTGAATAATATTATTAGATAACATTATTGGCAATGTCTAGAAAGTTCTGTCTAAGGAGAGGTTTGGTCATCTAATTGCGCGCCAATAAGGAGAAATCTTTATTGGAAAGCCCCCTCTATCCTGGGAACGGCCTGGTTGTCAGTATTGTGATTCTGTAATATTATTTGTGAATAATTAATTATTGATTTATATTATAAGAACAATACTGATTTTATGTGGATATAGATGGAGAAAATTTTTAATGTGACAATTGTTGAAAATTAATATTTTATCTTTTTCTGATAAAATAATTTATTTAAATATATTATTATATTTTTAATAATATAATAATGGTGATATTTTTACAATGAATGTGGGATATATGAGTATATGTGGAGGAGGAGTATTTTTGTTATCAAAAATTTTTAAAACATGTTTTGTGTGTCGGTGGACCCCATTTCTTGATTGAAATTTGATTATAGCCTGTAAAATCGTCCGTTTGTGGATTTCAGTTAATTTTTGTTTGGAATTTGGAAAAACTTCCTTCTGTAAAGTTGTAGATAATGGAATTTCCTATAAATAGGGTGCTTAGGTTAGAATTGAAAATCACACCAGAAACTGAAGTTATCGCTCTCTATATTATCGAGCGTATTCTTGTGAGTATTTTGAGTATACTTTGAGTATTGCTATACGGTGCAAGTTCAAGTCATAGCCTATATTCGGTGTTTCAACTTGAAGTACTGTCTTTCGAGGTAAGGGATGTTATTTTCTTCTAAAATGATATTATTTCTTCAATATCATTATGTTGAAATATTGGTTGGAACTTTTTATCAAATTTGGAACTTTTTTATGTCGGAGTTACTATTCATGAGTTACTATTCATGAGTTACTATTCATGAGTTACTATTTACGAGTACTATTCATGAATCGTGATGATGTTTTTTTTGTGAAATTTCTATCTTTTGGTGTCGGAGTTACTAATCACGTATACGGCACTATTCACGTATACGGCACTATTCACGAATACGACACTATTCACCAAAAAATGAAATTTCTTCTTTTCGTCTAAAATATTTATTGTGGATACTAGCTTTGATTGTATCCATGTTTTGATCATTCTTGAATTTTACACCACTATGATTATTTTTGAGGTATTTTTGGACATGGATAAAATAAAGTACGAATCCTTAATTCTTGTCATTTTATTTCACTAGATTCGTTTCCTTTAAAATATTTTTCATCATCCTCAGTCCTAAATGATGATATTACTGAATATCTTTGGCCTGTAGTGCAAAGATGAATGATTTCTTGATGAATATCTTTGGCCCGTAGTGCAAAGATGAACAGGTGTTGAGATGAACATGACCGACTGATTAATATCTTTGGCCCGTAGTGCAAAGATGAACAGGTGTTTAGGTGAACATGACCAACTGATGAATATCTTTGGCGTGTAGTCCAAAGATAAATTTTTGATTCCAGATATATATTGATTGATGTTATAGGGATAAAATATCGACGATGAACTTTTAAATTCATATATAGAAGATAGTAGTTTGCATTCTCTACTTAACTCTTCAAATGAATTATTGTTTCCGCTGCAGTTGTTGATTTAAAACTGGTTGTCTATTATATTCTATTAGATTTTCCCTGTTGAAGACTAACGATAATTTGTTGTATATTATCTTAGTCATAATATTTTTTACTGGGCTAGTTGAGCTCACCCTTTTCCTTTTTGTTCCATTTTCTTCTCAAGAGGCGAGAATATAGCGAGTACGAGTCGGGGTGTGGAATGATGGTTCTAGAAAGTTGTTTAGTAGTCCTCGCCATTTTTGTAAAATAATGTACCAATAATTATGATGGGGATTTATTTGCGTGTGGATATTGTCTAGACGGTAATATCTGTATTTAAACTCACAGTTTATATGTTGTAATAATAAAGTTGTAGTTATTTCTGTACCATTTATTTGGCGACTCAGAATGGGTTGGATGGAATGGACCTATTTTGGGGGCGTCACAGATGTGGTTTATTTATTAAGTCGAGTCTCGTCGATAAAGTTGAAGAGAAACCTTTTTAAATCATAGAAGATAGTAGATATCATGCTATAGTTGACTCTTCTAATGGATTTCTTGTTCCGCTATAGTTAAACTACATGTTTATTGTATTTTATCAGTTTAACACTGTTGAAGGCTAACGATAATTTATTCTACATTATCTTATGCATAATATTTCTTACTGGGCTAGTTGAGCTCACCCTTTGTTTTCATTCTTCTCTCCAGGAAATGAGAATATAGCTGGGACTAGTCGGGGGACGGAGTGACGGTCCAGATGTTTGCATTAGTAGTCCTCACTATTGAGTGAAATAGTGTGATAATAAATGTAATAAGGACTCTATTTGAGTTTGAATACTCTCTAGAAGGCAATATTCGTATTAAAACTCTCAACTTATGTTTTGTCTTATTTTACACGAGTTGTATAATTAAGTTGTATTTGAATTTTATACCATGTATTTGGCGACTCAGAATGGGTGATGTATACCTATTTTGGGGCGTCACAATATATAATTATATATATACTTATATATATATATATATATATATATATATCTTTATATATGGACTAACATTATCGAGTTATGCCTCGATTGAGCCTAAACCTATATCTGGATCGTTTATTTGCTTATATATATATATACACACACACTTATATATATGAACTGTGTGTCAATATATATATATATATATATATATATATATATATATATATATATATATATATATATATATATCAATTGTTGTTTGGCTTTGTTCGATGAGCCTGTATTTTACATCCGGTGCGTTTACCACTTATATATATATTCTTTTTCGTCCCGCCAAGAGTTTACTCTGTGGAAGTTGATTGCTTTTACAGCTTTATTTACATTTCTGATCCCCCGTGGAGGAGTTTCGTGATGGTTGATCATGTCAATATATATATATATATATATATATATATATATATATATATATATATATATATATATATAACTGCTTACTGCTTTCATATCAATTGTAGCATCATGTGAGCCTAGGAATCATGTGATCACAGATTTAGTCTACTGGATCTAGATTCGGTTCCCGTGATGGATATTTTCAGCTGTAAGCAGCTCGTAAATTTATTCACGGTGTTTGGATTTCCTCAAATGGTTTTCATGCCCACAAGGAGTTCGGCACTGCTTTGTACATTATTTTCTCGAAGATGCTTCGCATCTCAAAAATTTAAAGTAATCAAGCTGAACACTTAATAAAAATAGAATTGTAAAATGTCTCAATTATTGTTGAGCACGAGGGTTTGAAAAATCTTTTTCTTACAAAACATCACTGCTATATCTTGTTTAAAACTGAATTTTTTACACAAATTCAAACCCTCTATATATAGGTGCGAACGAGGCCTAGAACTACTTCCATATAAATAGCACATTGACCCACACACACACACACACACATTCATATAACAGTTTCGTGAAAAGTGGAGGTCACCGTGGTAACACGGATGTCGGGGGGTGCCTAACACCTTCCCTCCACATAATCAAGCACCTGGACCCTAAATTAATCTCAGTTTCACAGACCCGTTTAGCAGTTCCACATCAATGGGTTAATGTGCAAACCTTTTCTTGGTTGTGTTGGTACAACCATATAAAAAACCAACTAGCGACTATTACAGTCCAATCATCGAGATATACAAGTCAGACCTTTTTAACTTGTTTTTTCAAACAAATCTCACCTAACATGAGAACACCAAAGAAAAAGAAACAAAAAGGGACAAATAAAAATAATGATGTCGACAGGTGGACAATCTGCTGGGGACTTCCAGTAAGAGGGCTTAAGCCGCTACTACAAACTTTTCAAAACTTTTATATGCTTGTGTGTGGATGTTACATTTACATTGGAATGAATGTGTAAAAATGCTTTTACGTATTACACTTACTACTTCGCACCATATCTTCTTGTGATATTAGTGCTTCACATATGTCATCATTTCCATATGATGAGCACGTTGTATGTGACTGTATGTTGTGTGGTTCCTCCACCAGGAGGCTATCCTGTTGGTGTTTGATAACTAGACTCGTAGGAAGACTAATTCCAATGAGGCTCAAGAAAGGTACCACCCAAATTCGCTCCAATTGATAGACCAGATTAACTTCTCGTTGAGTAAATTACGATGATTTGGGAACCTTCATGCCAAAAAGCCGAGAGTATAGCTTAAGATAAGTAAGCCTCTGATAAACCAAATGCAAAGGAAAGTCTCTTCATACTTTCTCATTTCAATTACTTGTAATTACAATTACTTGTAATTTCATTTCCATGTCAATCTCAATGTAATGGAAAAATATGAATGAATATATACATGCATTCCGTTTTATCTAGCATGCTATCTTGTCATACAAACAACTGACATCCGTTTTGTAGGTTTATACTCCTAAAATGGACACATCACATAGCATATAACATTTCCACATTCCCTAAGAGTAAAATAAGTAAGTCTTTTTGTAGGGAAGCAATCGGTCCCGTTACCCGTTTAAAGTCCAAAAGGGCATTAAGCCCACATTCAGACATATATAAAAGTTCCCAGCCTGATCGTACTCCTGTCTCTCACGAGGAGTTCAAAACATTAAGCTATCAAATTACAGATTTGGCTGTTATGTTCAAGGAACTACACCAATCTATTCGGGGTCCACAAATACCCTTCCACGCAGAACCCTCTGCACATACAGAAATCTAGGGCCAAACAATGCCTACTCAACCAGAGTCATCCACACCATGGGGCAGTCATGGTATTGGCAAAAAGATGGAAACCTAGTTTCCTAAACTTCATTCCAATAAAGAAATCACAAATCTCAGGGATGATCGAGAAACTAGGGATATAAGAAAGAAAGTCCAACAAATAGAGTAAACCATCAGGTCAATCAAATGGACTGGAAATTATGGGAGTGTCACCTATTCAGATCTCTGCATATTCCAAGGGGCTTGATACCCTACCAAATTCAAAGTCCCAGAGTTTAAAAAGTACAACGGGGTAGGCGATCCCTATACGCACCTAAAAGTGTAAATTGGCGAACTGGGGTCTTATGTTGAAGATGAAAGCCTCAGAATGAATTTTTTTAAAAATAGTCTCAGTGGAGAGGCTAAAGCCTGGTATGCCCGACTTGACAATGTCAAAATCCACAACTGGGAATAATTAGCCCATGCCTTTCTAAATCAGTACAGTTTTCAGTCACAAATGGCATCGGATCGATACCAAGTGACTAAAGTCAAAAAGCAAAGTACTGAATCTTTTCGAGAATATGCCCAAATATGGAGACATCTAGCAGCGCAAGTCATTCCATCAATGAAAGAAACTGAGATGGTAATAATGTTTATGGACATCCAAGAGGCTCCGTACTATGAGAGGATCCTAGGAAGCATAGGAAAGCCATTCTCAGAAATGATCAAACACAGTGAAATGGCACAGATGCGCCTGAAGGCTGGCAAGATTAAAGACTTCGCTGCCTTCGAAGAAGTCGCCAAGCATATATAGACTGGCAAGTATGCGAGCGATCTCAAGGGGGTACCCGATAAAGGCATTGGAGGTGTATCCATTGTTGTATAGGGGCAAGCTAGGAGACCAACCTATAGTCCCCCCATTTGGAAAATGCAAGACAATCTGCCATGTCAACAACAGGCTGCATTCAACCAATGCCCAGACAGGAAAAGAAAATTTGAAAGAACTGAAAATCGGGTATTCACTCCACTGGGCGATTCCCCTGAACATGTATTGGCGATATTAATTGATCAAAAGAAAATTACCGAATTGGCCTCACCTCTGGAACTAGGGAGAAAAAGATACAATCCAAGCCAAAGATGTGCTTACCACTCAAGGTCTCCAGAAAAACATCACAAGATTGTTGGTCCTTAAAGCATAAAATTCAAAATCAGATTGAAAGTGGAAGTATTGTGGTCCAACAACCTGACCAACAAAATGTCAATACCAACCTTCCGGTAAAGTATGATACGGAGGAAGAAAACATGATCGGGTCAGAAAGCGCTGTAATATATCCAATTCCTAAGTGCATACGAAGGATAGAAGAATACCCCAAACGGCATAGATTAAATGTCCTAAATTGGGAAAACTCAAAGGAGGGTATGATAGTTATGCAAAAATTAGAGACAATCCAGAATCAAGTAAATTTGCTAGCTAAGCTGATAATGCGCCAACATCAGGATAAGAGGCAGTTTTTTACTCAACTATCAGAAGGCCAAGAAAAGAGGGATGATAAATTTGCTAGAATATCTCGCCAATGGAAAAATTGCTCGGAGGAATACAAATTCTCAAAGGAGAAAGATCAAACAACCTCCACAAGAGTCCAAAAATTCACCCCTTTGAACAAATCAAATGAGGAAATGCTACGCGTTCTGATAATCAAATGAAAGATTACTGAGTTGCTACCTCTTATAAATCCCAAGATAAAGAGTTATGATTCCACCAAGATATGTCTCTACCATTTTAACTTACTTGGACATACGACTAAGGAATGTTGGTCTTTGCGATATAAAATCCAGGATCTCATTGAAAATGGAAAGCTGGAGATAGAATTTCCTATGATAAAAAAAGGCGAAAAGAAAATAAAAAGCTTAAGATGTCCACTCGAGACAGACAGTTCAAATGAGGTGAAAGCTATGAGTGATAATCCTGGTAGAACACAAGGTAGAAAGACCCTATTGTAGGAAATGATAGAGGTGACAAGGGAATCCCCAAAGGAGATTCCTTCGCTAGCATCTAATATCCTGTAATCTAAAGCTAGCAACCACATTCTAGATCTTATAACCTTGGATGACGCGGAGGAAATACTAATCCTTTCCAAGGAAGAAAAAGCTAAAAAGGAAAGTTCCTTGAAAGAAATGCGACAACATTTCGGGGGAGATTTCATGGTTGAATCCTCTCAAGCCCAAGAAAAAGGTTGAGGAATAAATGAAGGAAGATGTGGTCAGGTTATCGGGGAAACCAAATCATTAAAAAAATTAGGAGTTCATACCTTTTTGCGATGCGTCTAGTTCAAGCGTCCCTGAGGAATGTATTGAATCAGGAGGCGATGAAGTTATGGCCATTGTAACAACCCGATATTTTTTATATAATTAAATTAGAAATTTTGCGTATAATTTTTTTATTATTATTATTTTAAGGATGATGATTTGTACAAGATAAGGTGTATATGTATTTATGTGATAAATAAAAATATATTTATTATAGGAATATTTACAAATAATTTTATTTTAGAATTATTGATTATTATAAATTATATTCTTTTAATAATTAATTTTATGGTGGAAATATTTTTATTATTTATTTTCGATGAAAATATAATTATATTATTTAAATAATATATGAAAAGATTATAGAATTTTCATAATAATTATTTTATTATATGAATTTTAGTTAATATTATTTAAGTTAATTATTTTAACTTAATTATTATTGTTATGTATCCAAGATAAATCAAATATGGAATTCAAATGATAATTTTACATTTTGATCAAAGAATGAGAATAATAATATAATATTAATTATATTTTAATTTTCCAGTGCTATAAATATGTATGTTATGTTTGTAAGGTTAATCTGGAGAGCAGTTTCATTATAACCTGATAAAACCCTAATTTTGAAAGTCAATGACGACTGTAAAATCTGTTAAGTCACTGTGTTATGTGGCATATGATTTGTATTGTCGAATTTAACGCTAATTATGGAAAAACCGCTAATTAGTAATTAAAAACCCTAATACTAGAAACCTTAATTATTTAGAAACCCTGATTAATATTTACAAAACCTTAAGTTATTGTTAAACCTTAAATTGAAACAAAAATTAGAGTTCAAGATTTATTGGTAATGATGTTAATGTGATTTATGATTGGTGTTATAGATATTAACCCTAATTAGGGAGAACCCTAATTTTCAAAACCCTAATGTTTATTTAGAATAAACCCTTATGATTATTTTTCTTCTAAATTATAAACCTTAATTTGCCTATGGTAAACCCTAATGGCTAATTGTAATCCTTAATGCTAATTAGTAGATTTTAAACCCTAATGTTTAAGTAATAGAATTAGAAAACTAATTATATTTAGTAAACTCTAATTTATATTTTTGGAAACTAATTTTTATTTTTATTACAAACCATAATTGTCAATCGGGAAACTCTAATGGTTAAATTAGGATGTTCAATGTTAATTAGTAGCCCTTAAACCTAATTTTCATGATTATGTAATTAGATAACCTAATCTAATTAAGAAACCCTAAATTGAAATTTAGGAAACTAAAAGTGTTATATTCTAAACCATAAACTAGAAATCCTATAAAAAGTTTTTGCCATACCTTAAGGGTTAAACCCTTAAGGTCAAACCCTAAGGGTTTTCCAAGTTACAAGTATGCCATTAGATTATCAAGCCAAATGTCCAAAATTCTCTTATGTACACTTTTTATTTATTTATTAAGCTTACTTGTGTATCTTGCCAAGATTGGAGTTGTTCACCAACTCTAGATTATCCCACATGGTCATATATCTCAGCAATCAGCCACTTTGTATTACATATAGATTGTATCATTAACATACATATAGAGCAAGAGAGAGAAAGTCTTCTAACTTGGTTCATTTTTCTTACAAAAATCCAACTCACTTTTCTCACAACAAAACCCACAAAATATTAAGGTATTTCAGTCTCTAATTCAAGCCCCACTAACAACCCTAGCAAATCAGATGTCTTAGATTCAAGAAATTGTTCAAAAGAGGTATAAACCTAAATTTCAATCTAATCTTGCTAGTTGTGTTAAATGTTGTGTTTAGTTGTTTAAATATATTGTTTATAGTGTTAATCAATGATCTGGGTTGATAGATGTTAGATCAATAACATCTATAGGCTCGGATTTGATGATTTACAAAATTTGGAAAATGTTGAAAATGTTGTCTGACAATGAATGTCAAACCTCTTTAATCTTTTTCTGTTATATGTTTTTGTTGTTTGAAGGTTGACACTTGTAGTATGTTATGTGGTCTATGATCTAGAACTTGAATCGGGATCATATCTAACATATATTGTAAGATAATCGTGGTCAAACTACGTTGACTGACCATGACCATGCAAAATCTGGGCAGCCCAGAAACTTCCCAGAACTCTCTGACAACATGTTCGTGCGTTTAGATCTTGCTCGTTTTTGTTGTTTTGTTTCTATTGTTGTAACAAGGTTGTAGAATGGTATATTAAATACAGATTAAAGCCCATAGATCACCTAAATAACCAACAGACGAAAAGTAATCGATGGTCAAATTATCCTTCTCGAACTGATTTTTAAGTTTCTGGAATTTCCAGAAACGGGAAGAACAAGCCTTCTGACAGGATTTGACCGAATAGTAACTTATGAATGTGTTGTTGTTGGACTGGTCCGTTATTGTTTTTATGTTCTATGACATGAGTTCTATCCATTTGAATATTTAGACCACATGAATAATGACCAAAACTGGGAGAGAATCGAGCCACAAAGTAGGGAATCGAAGCTGTCTTGGTTTCTGGGTAACCCAAAAAGCCCAGAAGCTTCTGACAGCTACTTTGGGGCTTTGAATATTGCTGATAAGTTACGTTATGAACTAATTTATTGTTGATACTTGTATTGTTGCATAAACACTACAAGGTTGAGGTTCAAGAAAGCTCAAAAACACATTGTACTAGAAATAACAGGCGGTCAAAGTTGACCCCTTGGTCTCTGGCTGTCAGTGTTATTGAGCCCCAAGAACACCTACAACGACAGAAAGCGTCGCTAAAGGCTACAACGATTTTAATTATTTTTATTTTCTGATTTTCCGAAAAATGATTAAAAATAGACAATAAATTCCAAAAATTATAAAAACGATTTTAAAAATTATTTTAAATTATAAAAAAATAACTTTTGAAAATTTGAGATGTTTTTCATTAATAATTATAATTATTTAAGTATTGATGGTATTTAATCTATTAAATTTTATATTAAATAAATTAGAGAAAAATGATTTTTATATTATAATAATTATTTTTTATGTGAATAAAGTGTTAAAAAATATTTTCAGTTATAAACTTTAACTTTGAATATTTTGTGATGAAATTTCATTAATAAATTAATATTAATGATATTTAAGTTATTTAATAAATGTATTAAATAAATGAAGAAAAATAGAATTAATGATTTAAAAATTATATAAAGGTTATAAAAGTATTTTAAGTTATGAATATAACTTTTGCTATTTTGTCATGAAAATATTAATATTTTAAATATTAATGATATTAGATTTATTTAATAATTATATTAAATAAATTAGTTTAAAAATAATTTTAATATTAGAAAAATTATTTTAAATGAAAATAAATAGTTTAAAAATATTTTAAGTTATAAAATATAACTTTCAATATTTAAAGGTAAATTTTATTAATTATTTACTATTAATGATATTAGAATTATTTAATAATTATATTAAATAAATTAGTTTAAAATGATTTTAATATTAAAATAATTATTTTAAATGTAAATAAAGTGTTTAAGGATATTTTAAGTTATAAAATATAACTTTTAATATTTAAAGGATAATTTCTTTAATAAATGATATTAATGATATTAAATTTATTCAATAATTATATTAAATAAATAGTTTAAAAATGGTTTTATTTATTTAAAAATCATTTAAAAAGGATATAAATGAATTAAAAATATTTTAAGTTATGATTAAGGACTTTTAATATTTTAGTAAGTAATACATTAATACCTTAATATTAATATTAATTATTAAAAAATGATATTAATTCTTTTAAAAATCATTTAATGGTAATATTAATATTTTAAAAGTATTTTGTGTTATTATAAAGAACTTTAACCTTTTGACAATGGTTTCATTAATAGTTTAATATTAATTAAATATTAATAATAATAGAATGGTTTAATATTTAAATCATTTAATAATGATTCCAATGTTTGAAAATTTATGATAAATTATAATAAATGTTTTAAAATTACTCTAAGTCATTTAAAAATAATATGACTGATACTAAGTTACAGAATAGAGTCTTAGACTCGATAATTACCCGATAAAGTTGTCGGTATACCGACATATTTCAGAAATTGATCTAAACTTAGATATTTTGACTGTATAAGTGTTTATTTGTGATTCAATGGTTATTAAACCTATGTGCTAATGTGGTTAGGTTATGTGTTGACTGTAATAAGCAGTGCTATGTGTTGTGATATGTTATTCTAATCGATCAAATGATCTTATTACTGATAGGTGTTATATAAAGATAGAACTAAGTTACGAACTATAAGCAGCGCATCAGGCAAGTATCTTACCTTTGCATTTCCTTTATGCAATGGACATGAGTAAGAAGTTTCAGAATTATATTATTATTATGCTATATTATTAACCCTATTATGATATTTTCTATATCCGATCATTGTTTATCAACATGTTAGTTTATGGTAATTCAGATATATATGTTGTTCGTTAATTTCTAAATATGGTTACACAAGTGTCCCCACTTGGATAATCATTGTAGTGAAATACAAGTTGATATATATATATATATATATAAGCCGTCTAAGCTACTTGATCAGCTAGACACAGATTCAGAAATATCGTTGAATAAGATAAAACCTTTTTGTATCCAATCAAATTGTTTTGGTTCGGATTCCAGACTTAGTATGAACATCTTGATCAACGGAAAACTTTTATGCGCCCAAGGCGGACAGAGTGAACGATAATATCGTTCTTGCAATGTAGTATTGATCAATACAGGGCACTTTGGGCAGATCACCTTCGTGCCTATAAGTCATGACGGTTTCCAGATGAAGTTCTGCTAAACCTTAGCGAAAACTAAAAATAATGTTCATAGCCTGTCAACTAATATCTATATATAAAGTCAATACGTAGTTTCAAAATTTTGAGATAGAATTGTTATGTTATTATTATCTGTTCAGTTTACTTCACAACTATAAATTCGTTGTAGAAGTGATGCACAAAGAAAACAATTATTTCTTTCAGCTAATTATATTTCTAATTGTTATTACTTGTTGGGCACTCAAATGCTCATCCGTGGTTAATTTAAATGTTTTCAGCTAAGTGTGAATAGCTAGAAGGTTCGGCCAAGAACAAGGAAAAAAGGAACGCAAACTGAATATGTGTAATCGTAGCTATTGTAATAGTTAGACTATATTAAGGCAATGATATATATTATCTATCAAGTAAGGAATTAAAGAAAAGGTTGCGTACTTGGGATTAGACTATGATATATGTAAACTAAATTTGTTATTTATATTATTATTAGTATTATTCCGCTCATAAAAATGTTATCGTGAAGCACCGAGTTCGGGTTTTAAGTACATGAATTTGGGAGCGTCACAGCCATAAGTGAACACATTCAGAACCAAGACGTAACCTCTATTGCGAGCCTTGAAGGCAACATAACCACTGACAACTGGACTATCATGCCTCAACTAGCCAAGAAGATGTTGATCCAGCAGATAAAATTATGAGTTCTAGAAGATGTTGGGACGGTATCACTTTCTTTGTAGTATGCCTTTTGTTTTCCATGCATGTAAAAAAAAGAAAAGAGAAAAAAAAAGAAAAAGAAAAAATGAGAAAAAATAAGAAAAAAGAAAAAAAGAAAGAAAAATGAAAAATAAATCAAAAATCAAAAGTCAAATCAGTCAGGTTTCAGCTCATCCGGCGTGAACTACAAAAGACCTAATCTCCTCTTCAATAGGAGTACGTAAGCAGCCATCAATGGTGCTGTCAAACTAAACAAAAACCCAAACAAACACTTCTCAAACCGTCTATCTTATCAAGCAGGAACTACGTTGACCTGATATCCCACATACCCAGAAGTACGTAGGCAACCATTAGTGGTGCGGTCAAACCCTTAAAAGAAATATCCAAACCAAAACATCAATCCCAAGTCTACACCCAAGAACAACTCTCCAAGTCAGCAACCCATATGGAGAAGATCCAATAACACTTCAATGTCATTCCATCGAATATGACACAAATCATAGAAAGGAAGAAACAACGATACACTAAGACAATCAGCAACAAGGACCTTTAAAAAGTCGACACCCTCAATCACAAGTCTTCATCAAATCAGAAGAAAACCATCTACGCCGATTGCGAGAATAAGTCAGGAACAATGATTGAGGACATAAAAGCCCAAATCCACTACATGTTCACCATCTGGTACAGAAATAAAAGCCTCTTGCGATCTCGACGTCTTATCAGCTCATCTGTCAAAGTAACTATCCCAGACAACAATCAAGGCTGGGCTAATTTTAAAATTAGCGATAACCCAATATTGGAACTCATACAACAAGACGGGAGTAATCTCAAGAATAGCAACAACTCAACACTGGGGCATTTGCCAACCATCCTAAAGAGGAAAATGCACTAGTCAGCACTATCAGCATGGAACATCATCATCAAAACTTCCCTTACATCATCTCACTGGCGATTTGGATATTACTCTTTTGCGACTTCATCAACAAAGAGAGTTTCTCGTATGAACCCTCGACATTAACATGCGAAAGGACTGGGGCATTGTCAAATTCCAGGAAATGGAAGGAGCTTAAGGCATGATCAAGCCTCTCAGCAAAAGAAAGGGGAGAACTCCTAAAAGAAATCATGGCTACTTTAGCTCGCCCCTACAAAAGAAGGGATAAATTCTAAAAAAAAGTCATTAATTTAAAAGCAGAAGCCTAATGACAAAAGGTCTAGCGAATGAAATCCTCATCATCAAATGTGCCAACCAGCGTAAAATTCTCATAATTCGAGACCTCTACACTGAATTTCAAATATGGGCAGGGAAAGAATGAGCTACACCCTCCAGGAATGTTAGCAGCATTCAGGTCATCAGTTCAGTTGGGTTTGGAATCAAACGCTCAAGGAAATGGGGCACAAGTACCCAACAACGAAAGGAGACTCCAAGTCACCTCAAAAAGGGTGAGGTAAAATTCTACTCCGTACAATTTATAATCTGCATCAACATAGGACATTAGACTCCTAAGGAAATCTAGAGCATTACAACATGCATGATCTATACATGTGCAAAGGCGCTACATCAACGTACATCTCTATCAAGGTAGAGTCTGGTGAAACAAACCTTTGAATATTACTTCAGCGAATGTAAAGGAGGATCCTTTATTCTAAACCATTGGCATCCATTAAGCGGAACATCAAGACAGTTCAGCGATGAAAGATTTGTATACCACTGTTCGAGTGGGAACCGAAAAAGTTTGGCGATGTCAGCGTATTCAACTACTAGTAGGGTAGGATCTGTTTTCAAAATACCATCAGGGTAGACACTATTGTAAACTACCATCGTATACATCGGGAAGGTCTGGTGATTTTAGAACTTCATCCCCATTAAGATGTAGAAAACATCTAAATTTCTCTTCATCAAACAAGCATCGACGACACCAACAAAAAGCTAACTGTTGGAGTCAACACAAGCATAGGTATCATAAATGATCGGTAAAGGTAAAGTGATCTGCGAAAACATTTTAACATGCATCATAACATTCATTACATTGCGATTTATGATATACGAAATGTGATGTGCGAGTTGCGAAGTGCGATTGGCCAAATGCAAAAAGCGAAGGGCGAAGTGCGAAATGCGATGTGCAATTTGCGAGCTGTGATTTGCGAAAACATTTTAACATTCATCATAACATTCATTACATTGCGATTTGTACTATTAAAAATACCTTGTCATATTTCAAGTGTCTACTAATCTTTATCATGTCCATTCCATTGCATTGCATTAATATGATAAAGAGGGGCCTCTGTAGATACTCAAAATTTTATTTTTCTGTTACTAACTATAAAGGAGAGCAAAAGTGTCTTTTCCACACTCTAGAGGTAACCCTGGAGGACCACAATATCAATTCCAACCTCAGAGAAAACCCTGAGTATATTTAGAGTCAACTCCATGACAACCTCGGAGATAACCTTGAGAAAAGACTGCTACAACAACGCGAACACCGGAGATAACCCCAGGAGGGGCAAAATGGTCATTTTTCTAACTTAACTTCACTTCAAATCAAATACACTCATTTCAACTCAAATTTATTCAAAAGAAGTCCCACAAGAACCATATCTTAACTTTGGAGCACAAACTACGCAAAATAGCTCACCGGATTGCCTAACGAAAACCTAGAAATGCTATTTTAGTCATGAACCCATCTTCCCGGAATCAAAAAAGGGCAAATCCTATGTCATTGTGTAGCTCTCGGAAAGAGATTTTCGGAATGGTATGGCATGCTTACATCAGACTCCTGAATTGAAAGTTATGAAAGTCCGAGCGAATAATGCATTGTCCGAGTGTACGTACTTCAACACGGCGGGACCCACGCTGCCCTAGGCATCCCGGGAAGCCGCATGTAGACCTGTAACACCTTTATCTATATATAGAGGGCTTGGGGTGGCCTTATTTACAAGAGAAATAGTGAGGAAACCTTGTCCAATTTGTTTTATGCAAACTATAAACTAACTGCTTTCTTATTTCAAACACTTTTGAGCTTATATTCTTTCATAAATAGCTCACCGGATTGCCTAACGAAAACCTAGAAATGCTATTTTAGTCATGAACCCATCTTCCCGGAATCAAAAAAGGGCAAATCCTATGTCATTGTGTAGCTCTCGGAAAGAGATTTTCGGAATGGTATGGCATGCTTACATCAGACTCCTGAATTGAAAGTTATGAAAGTCCGAGCGAATAATGCATTGTCCGAGTGTACGTACTTCAACACGGCGGGACCCACGCTGCCCTAGGCATCCCGGGAAGCCGCATGTAGACCTGTAACACCTTTATCTATATATAGAGGGCTTGGGGTGGCCTTATTTACAAGAGAAATAGTGAGGAAACCTTGTCCAATTTGTTTTATGCAAACTATAAACTAACTGCTTTCTTATTTCAAACACTTTTGAGCTTATATTCTTTCATATTTTTACCGGTGGGAGCCTAGTTTTCATCAATTTAAAGTTATTGAAGTCTTCTTTGGCAGTCCACTGTAAGCCTTCTTACACACTTTAAAGCCTTTCTATTCATCTTTGCACACACCATTCTTCAAGTTGAGAGTCGTGTTGCGTGTGTATGCCCCGACTTCAGTCTGTGGTTTCATTTTAGTTTGTATATATATATATATATATATATATATATATATACTTATATATATAATTTTATGTATGGACTAACATTATCGAGTAATGCCTTGATTGAGCCTGGACTTATGTCTGGAGCATTTATTTGCTTATATATATATATATATATATATATATATATATATATATATATATTGGGGCGGAATGAGAAGATGAAAAGAGAAGAACAAGAGAGCGCATACATACACAATAGAATTACTAAATAAAAATAGTTATTTATTGATAACTTGAACTATGTACAAGTGCAGAAAATAAATGACTTACAAGTTTACTAGATTAAGAACATTAGAAGAAGAGGGGTAAAGATAGGCTAAACAGTGGTAAAGGCTAAAGTTTCAACAGAGAAGGAACTCATCGTCTTTTTAAGTATGCCTTACCAAATGAATTCAGTTTCATTTTATAGATCAAGGAAATGAACTGTTTACAATGTTACTATTACATTAACTGAAGTAAAAGTACAAGTAAAAAACATATTACTTTTACTAAAGTAAAGTAAAAGTAAAAGAATCTTCTTTCGATGGAAAAGTAGGCATCTCTTTTGACAAATATGATCGTGGGGCCAGATGCTTGACTGAGATGTGCTTTCGGTTGAAAAGCATAAGATGCTGCTAACTAGGGCTGCCGGGGGAAGGTGTTTTGCTAACTGGAGCTGCCGGAGCAGGTCTTGAGGGTATGATGACGGCTGATATCATCATCTCCACTTTGATTGATTACTACAGGAATCAAGAGAAAGGATCTTGAGCATCCTTAAGATTAATAGTTCCATAAGGATCACAATCATCTTCGTCTTCAAGATTTTTACTGGAACCACCTTCTTTGGACTAAGAAGAAGCTTTATCTGATTCTTCATGTAACTGGTCAAGTCTCATATGAATGGCGTCTGCAAGAAGCCTTAATTAAGAGTTGGAGTAACTAGACACATTAGTACCATCAATTGGGTCTGGGGGAACAACTGATTTTTCTTTTAATTTCTTAGTTGTTTTTATGGGGTTTTTACTGGAAGATACACCGGTAAGGGTAATAGTAACTGGAGGAATCAATAGAGGAGAAGCAGAAAATTCTTTTTGAACTTGGCCAGTAATTTTATTGTGTTTGTATGTGCTCTCTTGTTCCTCTCTTTTCATCTTCTCATTCCTCCCCAAATGGTATCAGAGCCAAGTTGTTTGTTGTTTCTAATTGATGAAGTAAGATCTATTTAATCAACTCTTCTTTTCTGATATCAAAACATTCTTCTTTTCATTATTCCAAAGTCACCTGATCTATCTGTAGACCACCTAGTTCGTCGAAAACCTTTTGTAAGTCTCCAGGTGTGAACAGTGTCTGGTTTTAGAATATAGGTATGTGTCTTAAGGATAGCTAAGGTATTTATGAAAGAATAATGCTTAAGAATTATTTTTGAAAATCATTTAAAAGATGAGTCGACTATTCAGATCTAGCTCCTCAGTTAGTAATCGGTCAGCTTTGCCCCTTGTTCCAGACATAGTCAACCAGGAAGAACATAGTTATGAAAACATAAGTCAAGTACTCTATGATTGGAACATACCCAGAGTTTCTCCTAGAGAAATTTATCAGTCAACTTTTTTAGATAACTTTAAAACTGATTATAATGTTAAGACAGTTGAAAAGGTTTATGCAATTAACAAAGAATATGAAAATTATAGTCTTTATCTCCAGATGTTATTAAAAAACATAGAACAAAGGGTTATAATTTTATTCATATAGGTCTTGTTCAAGTTGCAATTAAACCACTTAACATTAAAGGAATTAATTCATGTATCTACCTTTGTCTTCGTGACGCTAGATTTTTGAATTATTACCCAAGTATTATTGGAGCTATGGAATCAAGCCTGCATAATGGACCTATCCATTTCAATTGCTTTCCTAATTTCACACTTAGCCTCAGTGATCAAAATTTATTAAAAGCTTTAACATTAAATATTAAAACTTCTGCTGAGATCACTCATATGATTGAAGGATCTCAGCCTATTTCTTTGATTTACAAAATTTATTATAAGACCATGAAATCAAACATGAATGTTCATGCTCTTAATAAAAGTCCTAAAGATCAAATAGTTTTAATTCAAAGTTCAACTAGTAATGTTAATATCCAGATCCCTAGAATAATTCTCTGGAAGTATATTACTTTACCTAGTCAATGGACTTTACCTACTAAGTTACCACATCAACCTGTAGTAAACAATTTATTAAACATCAAAAATATTAGACAATTTTCTGACGGAACTGTTAAAATTAGTTTTGAACGCACTAGAAATCCAGTCATAATAGAAGATATTTCAAGTTCATCAGCACCTTCAGTAATTCTTACTCGAAGAGACACTAAATTTCTAAGTAATCCTTCTATTAAAGATATTAAGCTTAAAGGAATCCTTAATCAAGGTCAAGCTAGTCACCCTTGTTACACCCAAAATAATCTCGTTGAAGAAGAAGGTTCTTCTTCTCCAACATCTTCTGAGTTTCCCACTCAATCTGATTTTAATGCTCCCATACATAACCAATTAAGAGTTCTTAAAAAAGAATTTAAATTAGAATGAGATGAATTTGTCAAAGATTTTAACGCTAAGTCTAATAAAGAAAAAAGACATCTATTTGGATCTAATCACCCTACTGAAAAGGAAAGAGATAAAATAATTAAAAGATGGAAAAGATTTATTAAAAATGAAGAAATAAAAATTACTTTTTATAACTGGTATGAACAATATCAAAGTAAATGTAATGTTATTACTAAATCCCAATGGGTTAAAGAAGATAGATTCAAAACTACTTCTTGTCACCCCCATTAGAATCTATAGTCATTTCGGTAAAAAATACTTCAGTTATAGCTAGTCCTTTTAAAGTTTCAGATAATATTAAAGATGATAAAAAATTAATTGAACAATTAAACTTCAGTAATCAATACTTAGCAACTGTTGGTAAACAACTTGATAGAATTGAAGAAAAATTTGAAGAAACCTCTATTAAAAGGCCTGATTCAAAGATTGAGCAACCTTTACTAAAATTACCAGAAAATAGACAAAAGTTAGGTTTACCTAGTCAAGATAATGAACTAACTCATGCTATTGATAAATTATTTAAAAAACTTAAAAATGAAGCAAGTTCAAGTGGCATTATAGCTCTTATTGATTAGGTTGAATCTGATAATGAAAGCAACAGTTCTTCTGATCAGTCTAATACTGTTTCAGACATGAATGATCAACTTAACAAAGTAACAGTTAACAATATAAGTATTACCAGAAATTGGTACTCTAGACCTAAACCTTCGGACCTACAGTTCGAAGAGAGAAACCTAGATAAACAATTCTCTGTTTCATCTAATAAAATATATGAATGGAATATTGATGGATTTAGTGAACAAGAAATTCTTAATAAACTAAATCATATGTCTATGGTAGCTAATAGCTATATTACAAAATTCAACCATCTGTCTCAACCGGACATAGTTAAATTAATAGCTAGTGGATTTACTGGTATTCTTAGGTCTTGGTGGGAAAAACATCTCACATAAGAATCTAGAATATCAATTATTCATGTTATCCAGGTGGATGATGACGGCAATCCCATCTTTAATGAAGATGCTAGTATTGGTCCGCCTGACGGAGTTAATACTTTAATTTTTACCATAATTAAACATTTTCTTGGAACTCCCAGTAACATCAATGAAAGAATTCATGATCAGCTTAGTAACCTCACTTGTCCTACCCTAAGTGATTTTAGGTGGCATAAAGATGTATTTATGTAACGATTTATGATGCGCACTGATAGTAATAAACAATTTTGGAAAGAAAAGTTCGTTAATGGTTTACCTTCCTAGTTTGCACATAAAGTCAGAGAAGAATTGAGTAAAAATTTAGGATATATTGATTAGGATAATTTAATCTACGATCATATTATAAGTTATATTCAAAAAATTATATTAAAAATGTGTACTGACTTTAAATTAGCTAAAAAAGATAGTAAAGATAAAAATAAAGCTAAATACGAGTTAGGCACCTTCTGTGAACAATATGGTTTACCGCTAGTTGCTCCCTCTAGAAGAAAGCACCGACATAAGCATAAACATGTTGAGTCACATAAAAGTCATAAAAAGAGATATAATCAAGACAAGAATAATAAAAATAATAATCAAGATTCTTATTATAAGAAACCTAAATCAACACACACAAAATCAACTAGAAAGTCAAAGAAATTTGATAAGAGTAAAATTGTCTGTCACAATTGTGGACAGAAAGGGCACTACAAGAGTGAGTGCAGAGTTAAGCAAAAGCTAGCCCAACTGAATATCACTAATGAAGACACTGAACAATTGTTAGAATTAATAAGAATTGAAAACAATAACAGTAACGAAGAAGCTTCTGATATCCCAGAATCTTCGAGTACCAGCACATGTAGTGATGAATTAGATAGTGATAACGAAGTCACAGTTTGTGCTGAGGATTGCAGTAACAACTGTTGTAAAAGATTAAATGTAATCACTAAAGAAGATGAAGAAAGTTCTTTGTTAATCGATTTAATTAGTAAAATTACTGATCTAGATTTAAAAATTCAGTACACAAAACAGTTAAAAGATTTATTAACAAAAGATAAGAAAATTACTGATAAAGTTCTTAAAGCCAAAGAAAAACCTAGCTATTTTTAGTCTTAATAAAACACTTGAAAGTTTAAGTCCCCAATTAGAGAAGTCACTCTCCTTGAATTAAATCAAGAAGTTAATAAACTCAAAAGAGAAATTTCTAATTTAAAATTAGACGTTGCTAATTTAAGAAAAGAAATTGAAGATAAAAAATCTGATCTTCAAGTTCATGATTCCTTTTCAAGTGAAGAAGTTAATGACTTACCTGAATCTTCAGGAGTTAAAGAATAAGCGGATCTTTTTATCCAAAGCATTTCTCTTAAAAGAATTAAAGATATCACCATCCAAAAATGGTATATCTCCATTAATTTAGTCATCGATAAAACTTTCTCAATACAACTCCCTGCCTTAGTTGACACTGGTGCAGATCTGAATTGTATTCAAGAAGGTCTCATCCCCACTAAGTATTATAAAAAGACTAGTGAAAAGCTTAACTCAGCTAATGGTAGTCAAATGGAAATAAAATATAAATTACCTAAAGTTCATATCTGTCAAGATAATATGTGCTTTAAAACTTCATTTGTTTTAATTCGCAATCTTACAGATTAAATCATTTTAGGGTTACCATTTATATACTTATTATACCCATTTACTACCAGTAATAAGGGATTAAGATGTGAACATTTAGGAAAGAAAATAATATTTAAATTCCTTATTAAACCAAAAGAAAGAGATTTAAAATTTATTCAAGAAGAATCAATCTTTAAATCATTAAGTCTATTAAATTGCAAAGTTACCCAATTAGGCTTTTTAAAAGAAGAAATTAAATACAAACAAGTTGAAGAGCAACTTAAGCGTAAAAGAATTCAAGAACAGATTGTCAATTTAAAAAATTATTTACAAGATAATTTATGTTCTGATTCTCCCTAACGCCTTTTGGCATAGGAAGAAGCATGTAGTTAGACTACCATATGCTAAAGAGTTTAAAGAACATTTAATTCCCACTAAAGCTAGACCTATTCAAATGAGTCATGAACAAATGGAATTATGCAAAAAGGAAATCAATAATCTCCTTAGTAAAGGTTTAATTAGACATAGTAAATTCCCATGGTCTTGTCCTGCTTTCTATGTTAACAATGAAGCTGAAAAAGAAAGAGGCGTTCCTCATCTAGTTATCAATTACAAACCATTAAACAATGTCTTAGAGTGGATTAGGTACCCTTTACCCAATAAGGAAGATCTCCTTAGTAGGTTAAGGTCCTCCACTATCTTCAGTAAATTCGACCTCAAGTCAGTTTTCTAGCAAGTGGCCATTCATCCTAAAGACAGATATAAAATAGCATCCACCACTCCGTTCGGTCATTACGAATGGAATATTCAGTCATTTGGACTAAAAAATGCACCTAGTGAATTTCAGAATATTCTTAACAATATTTTGAATCATTTTAGTCATTTTATCATTGTTTATATTGACGACATCCTTGTATTCTCCAAGACTATTGAAGAGCATTTTAAGCATTTTAATTCGTTCTTCAAAACGGTTAAAACCAATGGTTTTGTTCTTTCACCTTCCAAGTGTAGTCTGTTTCTGACTAAAGTTAGGTTTCTAGGATTAATCATCTATCATGGACTCACACGGCCAATTGACAGAGCTATTCAATTCGCCGACCGATTCCCAGATAAGATTACCTAAAAAACACAACTACAAAGATTCATGGGCTCGCTCAATTATATTGGCAAGTTTTACCAAGATCTCAGGAAGATTTATAAGCCCCTTTTTCAGCGCTTACAAAGTAATTCACGTCCATGGACAGACATTCCTACTTCTGTCATCCAACAAGTTA
The DNA here is from genome assembly GCA_020205505.1 of Panax japonicus. Classification (NCBI taxonomy): domain Eukaryota; kingdom Viridiplantae; phylum Streptophyta; class Magnoliopsida; order Apiales; family Araliaceae; genus Panax; species Panax japonicus. The sequence goes on along the minus strand of CM035113.1, from coordinate 34,126,919 downwards.
AAAATTATGTTAAGGTATTGCCTTGCCTTAGCATTTTAAATGATTCATCATTCAAAATAGTTGAAACTGATGTCTCTGACATTGGATTCGGTGGCATTCTCAAACAACTGTTAACTTCCACTTCCTCAGAACAATTAGTCCGATTTCATTCCAGTGCATGGAATCCTACACAATTAAATTATAGTACTATTAAAAAAGAGAATTTATCACTTGTTTTATGTATTAATAAATTTCAGCGAGATCTTCTCAATCAAAAATTTCTAGTTAGAATAGATTGTAAATCAGCAAAATTTATTCTTGAAAAAGACGTTGAGAACGTCGCCTCTAAGCATTCATTCACTAGATGACAATCTCTCCTTAGTATTTTTGATTTTGATATTGAATATATTAAAGGTAGTAATAATTCAGTTTCCTGATTTTCTCACATGTGAATTCATTAACACATGTACTATTGTAGCAAAATGAGTGTTTTAGGAGGTTCATCTTCTCGTGCTCATGGTCGTTCTTCCGGTCCAGTCAATCAGTTAAAGGGAACTGTTGTTCCTCACCCAATTAGTCAAACCACCCATAATAAATTTTAGGTGCTTGGTACCGTCCCCAAGCCCTTTTCGTCAGTTCTTACTAGTCAACCTGAAGCGTTTGATATTTTTGCTAATCAATCGAGGGCAACCTCATCAACACCCAGTTACCCAGCTTCTGAGTATTTTACTAAATAATCTTATACTAAGCCTCCATATAATCTTAACAGCAATAAGAGCTAGAGTGATTAAGATTGCGAAAATAAAAGATGTTATATATATATATATATCATAATATTAAGATTCGATTACATGATTCTTATAACGAGTTTCTTTTTACAAGGTATTCAAATAGACAAGAATATAATCTCATCTAAGCATGAACGCTTCCCTTTATCTACTCTTGATGTTCCAGGGTTACCATCTAAAACTGCAAAGGGAATAATTTATAAGGGTGAGCTATGACATGCTCAGCATGTTTTGTATTTATAACAATATATGATTTGAAGAAATACAACAATTCAAATTTTGACTGATAGTTATTACCGTTTCACTATGGATTTATATTTCTGTCAGTCACACAAACTTAGAAATTTATGTTTAGATATGACATAGGGGATCAACCTATTCAACATCTTTGGAGTATGCATCTCATTCTACCAGTGCTCAAATGCACCCAAATTAGTGTCAATATATTATCGATCGAATGATCCCATATGGGATACCCAACTTCAGAATAGGATGTCTTAGCAAACAATTTGGTTTGACACAACAATTTAAGCTTAACAATTAATATGAATAAACAATTCATTTCTTAATTATGTTGAAGTTATAGCAATAACCTTTCAACATGTGGTAATTCAATTGTAGGTGTAGTATATTAAATCAACAGCATATCAAGATAAAAATCTTGTTCAATGAATAAACATGGTTTAAGAAATTTGAAATAAAGAAATAAGGTTCAGATACTTGCTCGATAAGAGATTTAGGTTAGAGAACTTGCTTAATGAGAAAAAAGTTTAGGGTTTAGGAAACTTGCCTGAGCGTATATCAGTCAAGTTATGCTACTCAATTCATTTAATAAATACCTACGATGTTCATATATATATATATATATATATATAAATCTAACACGTTAGTATTGATAACAATACTCAAATATAACATTTATATAAGATCGGGTTAGATTTGATAAGGTTTCGGTGTTAAATGTCTTTACCGAATACTAAAATAAGTTTATATATGAACTAAATTTTTATTTATAAATTTTATCATTTTTTAAATAATTTATATATCCATTATAATAATTTTTAGAAGTTTTAAAGTATTTTTAAAATATTTATTTCTCCTTTAAATGATTTTTAAATCATTGATTTCTATTTTTAGGTAATTAAAATTTACTTAAAATTTTATAAAAACATTGTTTATTATTTTTAAATAATTTATAATCATTTATTATGATTTTTATATCATTAATATTATTTTTCAATAATTATTTAGTATTTATAAGTAATTACTCTAATTACTTTATTTTTAATTAAATTATTAATAATATCAAAATAAAATAAAATATTTATTGAATTTATGTAAAAATATCAGAAATTAATTATATTTATTTAATATAATTTTTAAACCTATTTTTGTATTTATTTATATTTATTTATTAATTATTTCTAATTTTTATAATTTATTTTTAGAAAAATCAATTTATGTCCATCGCTAAAGCCTTTCCGTGAGAGAAAGTATCGATGTATGTGTTCTTGAGTTTCTGGGCAACCGTTTGGTCATGTTAGATGGACTAGTTTGACCATGGTTTATCTAACAATTGTTTTCGTTTTTGGGTACAATCAAGTATTGATGTTATAGTACTCTTACAGTAGTACATCATGAATCAAATTTCAGGCTTTAACCTACATATAACATGACATTATAGAGGCTCACAGTCACTGTCAGAGTTGTTCTTGAGTTTCTGGGCAACCCAGAACAGTGGTCATGGTCGGTCAATAGTTTTGTGGTTTTTAATATTTTTGATTTTGTGAATTGGATGTGTATTGTGTTTGTTGTAACATCTAGTATATATGTCAGGGTACATATATATAAAACTAACTTGAACAAACAGTAAATCTAAGGTCTTTATTTAGTCTGGACAAAGTACAGCCAACCGCTGTTCTTCGTGTTCTTCAGTTTTCTAGGCAGCCCAGAAAACTTGGTTAAGTTCGACCAACGGATTTTGATCATTAATTCCAATAATCCTATGAGTTGTTTATGCAATTTAAGATCATAGGTATGTATTACATATATCAGGATGTTATTATAAAACAAAACATTACAGAAACAACTAATTTTAAACGATCAAAAAGGTTGTTTAAAGTCCAGTACAACTGTTCTTAAGTTTTCTGGGTAACCCAGAAAACTGAAATTCGTGAACGGTCAACGCACTTTGACCAATCATAACTTGCAATCTATGGTTCTAATGAACCTACTTTCTTTTCCAGATTAAAGACATACTAAAAGGCTACAAGTAACATATATTTAACAGACCAAAACATAAACATACGTGAATCTACAAGCCCTGACATTCGGCTGTCAGACTTAGTTTTTTCAAAATTTCCAGATTTCAAAAAATACTTAATTAAGTCATCTAGATATTATGAAAACGTGTTCTACCAATCTAACATACTTTCTAACATATTAATACATATTTCTAAACATCTAAACAACAATAATAACACAAGATTAAAGAGCTAATTATGAATTCGGGTTTGCACCTTTCTTGGTTGATTTTCGATTCTAGTTACTGAATTTGATGCTTCTATCACCCATGCTTGATTTGGTATGTTTATAAGAGTGTATAAGCTTAGAGATTTCGTAGGTTTGGCCAGAGGTTGTGTTGCTATTTATAGACTTTAGCAACTTAGGTTTTTTGGTCTTTTTCACCTACTTGTCTCTCTAAATATCTGATGCTAAGTTACTTGTACTGCTTAGGGTTTGTTATCAGCTCATGTGCAGCCTTAGGACTTGATTTGGTGACTCTTAACCTACTTGTGAGCTAGTTAGGTTAGTTTAGTAGTTAATTTTGCCCTAATCCTCACTAATCTTGATTAGGGTTTTGTTTGTAATGATTAGGATTGTTAGATAATGTTTATTAGTACCTAATTAAAGTTTACTAACCATGATTAAGTGTTAAGAAAGTCTAATTAGGGTTAAATTAGCTAATTAGGGCTAGATTTACAAATTAGGGTTAGGATTTGTTAATCTAGGTTTGCTAACCTAAATTTCTCACTAATTCTAATTAGCACGACAAAACATTTTGTTAGTGTAGGCACGACAAAGCAACTTGTCAAAACAATTATACCGAAAAGTTCGTTTTTGTAAGAAATTTTTTAAGCATGAGGTGTTAAGCACGAAATTTTTCGGGTGAAATTTTATTTGATCAAATTTGTTAAACAAAGTATATATTATCACATAACACATTCAGAACGAAGAAATTTTATTGATATAACAAAATTTTACTTAACAGAATCTTATTAGGGTTTTGGGTTTTTACATTCATAATCTATCACGTGCTTATAATGTGGCTTATAAGGACGTAACATAGAGAAATGAAATACATTATGTATTCGTTCTAGGTCTGGAGGTAATGCTACCATGTAGGCTACCTCTCCTACCCTTTTTAATATTTTAAAAGGTACTATAAACATTGGACTTAACTTTCCTTTCTTTCCAAAGCGTATCTCTGACAACTGGAGTAAACTCGGATTGTCCAGAATTTAAGTTTAAAGAATTATTTATTATCAAAATGAATTTTTATTAATATTATTCAGTACTATGTGTTTATTAATAGTTCTAGAACTTAGGATGATTATAAGTCTGGAGGATTCTGGCTACGAGCTAGATTGAATGAGTAAGAATTTTGAAGACAAAAATAAAAAACAATCGGGAACCTAAGGGTTAGGGTTTGAATAACCAAAGCCTTTCTGAGAGTTAGGTATGTCAAAATGACATTCTATTGAAAGATTTGATGATTATATACCGTGAAAAGTTAAGTAAGTCGATAAAAGTTTTTCTCAAAAAACGTGCAGAAATCGGACGAAATAAGAACAACAAAAAGTATTTTTATGTATTTTTTATTCATTTAGCTATGTTAGGGGAAAACGTGAAGGAAAATGCTTATCATCAAAAAGTATTATTTAGTTTTTCGGAGTTCCGATGAATGTATAAAGGATAATCTGTAGAGGAAAAACGAAATATCCAAAAATATTTGGATTCCGACAATCACAGTTTTTCAAACTTTCAGACGAATTCCATAAGACGGGAGTATAAAGCTTCTAAGGGAAGCTTTGTGAATAGTAATGAGGCAGAGAAAAGAGGTGTGAATAGTAAGGATGTTGGGGCAAAATGACTATTTTGCCCCTAGCCTTGAAAATCTATAAAAGGAGAGCGTAATTCATTTGTTGGTTAATGAAAAATTTTCCAACACTTGAGAGAGAGAGAGAGAAAGAGTTCGGATGAAGAGGAAAAGGAAGAGGAAGAGGAAAAGCTAGCCCGAGTGCACGCTTTGTCCAACGAAGGAAGATTAAAGAATAAAGGTAACCAAAAACCTAACTTCTAAATAATTTTCTTTAAGTTTTCTATGCTAAAACATAGCTTAATTAGAATAAGAAGTAAGAGATGTTAAGCATGATTTCATATGGTTGAAATCATGAGAAAATGAAGAAATAAGAATCAAAAGTTTAGTTTATAGATTTCTTAAGGAAGTATAAGATTCGTAATGAATTTGGACAATCTGAATGAATCGTTTAAACGATGCGGCGAAATTAGTAAGGAATGGTGTTTTATAACATCAAATTCCAAGGAAAAGTGAAATCATTATCAAAATATCGAATAAAATTGAAGAACAAGCAAAGAACGCGAAAAACACAAAGAACGTTGTTCATGGACAAATTTAAAATCATCGTACTATAAGTTGTTATTAATGGACAAGTTTAAAACCATCGCGTATAAGTTAGTTGGTTATTGCTTGGTTAGGAACGGTAGAAACATTCGTGAAGAACAGATTAAACTTAACTATAACGAAGTTATGGAAAATTTTTGTAAAAGACGAATGAGAAATAAAAAGTATGTAAATGAACCCGAATGAGTAGGGTTTCATAAGAAAGTAAGAGAATAAAGAAAACGTGAGTCGTGGACTCAAGAACGAATGAGTTCTGAGTTCGAATGACCGGAATTATGGACGAACGTACGAAGAACAAAAAGGGTAATGTCCGACGGAATATTCCATCGGTTATAAGGATTTTCGGTCGAGGTTAACCTTATTTTTGACGGAATATTTGGCTAGAAATTTGGTCGTATATAAGCAGGTCAAAATTAAGTCCGTCGATATTTCGGTCGGGGATACTTAACCTTGACGGACTTATCCTCGACCGAATATTCAGTCGGGGTTAATATATTTCTGACTAAACATAGTTTGTCGAGAATATTCGGTCGATAATAAGCACGCCACATGGTAGCCTGTCAAAAATGCTAAAGCCCTTATTCTCGACGGAAGTCTGTCAAGATTACTACTGTTTCCGTCGAGACTACTTGTGACACGTGGCAAAAGACCAAAATGGGTCTGACTTATTTCTGACGGAAGTCCGTCGAGAATAGTACTATTCCGTCGAGAATAGTGTATTTTTTAATATTTTATTTGTTTTTGAAATATCTAGGGATTTAACCAACATTTTGTACCTATACCTGTATTCCCAATCGCACATACAGATACATAAGCTAACAATATGGCCAAGAACATTAATTACAATTACCAAGGCCGACAATATGTCAAAAACCAACTAAATGAGAAGTAAAAAGGTCAAAAATATCGCATTAATCTAAACTAAACTATATCAAACATCTCATTAAGCTAAATTAAACTAAATGTCAAACCGCAACAAAACTAAAGTAATGACAAGTTTTAAACTATAATACATCAAAAATAATGTAAACTAATAATGTAACTCAGAATGTAAACTAAGTCAAAAATAATGTAAACTACAATCATAATGTAAACTAATTAAAGCTAGTAGAGCCCCCGGTGTGAGGAGGATCATCGGGCGGGCGTCGATGCTGCTATAGAGTATGAAATCACCATCATCGTCATCCCTCTCGTCACATGTTGATACAATATAATGTAACTCATTAGTCCATATATATGATTCAGTTAAAGATAACTAAATGAAAATTAAATAGCATGCATAATATATATTTGAATTTAAAACGAATAGTATACCTGACCAATCGAGCGCTGACTCAACATCGACCCAAACGCATCCTCGACTAAGGTAACCACCATCCTAAAAATATCATCATGTATCGCGACCCACTACTCCGGAGGGATACCCACACTCTCGGCTGTGGCACCAGATGCAACATCCTGCCCAAGTTGATGGAGGCAAGAATGGATAGGCAGGTCCTGACTATGGAACATTGGATCGGTCTCAAACCTCTCCGACACCGCAACCATAACACGCTGGAATAAAGCATCGACTAAGACAACGCCCGTATGTGATGGTCCCACGGGGGCTCTCAGACGCAAACGCTGGCTAGAACCTACAAAAATAAATATAACATGAATAATATTTTAAGTTTACTTTATTCATAAACAAGATATAAACTAAAAATATTATACCTACTGACAGTGTATAGGCTAGTATCCTCGGTAACCCCAGCACTCGATACCGACCGGTAGTACTAGTGGGAGTATCTTGAGACACGACCCAAAGAGTCGTCTCCTCGTCCTAAGATAAACTAATCTCGGGCGGAGGGACGGTGGAATCTAACATCTCAGCATCGCCCCAAGCAGCTTGCAACTCCGCTATACGCTGGCTGTGGAGCTTCTCAAACTGCTCCTGTAATTTGATATATGTACATTTTAGTTTTCTTGGTATCATTATATAAATTGCGTAATATTATCCCAAATAATATTTATTATAGTAAATATATTACCCGTATAACTAATGCTGCTGGAGACATCGTCGACCCCGAAATAGAGCCCTTCGGCGTATGGACTCTATCCCAGAACTCCATCATTACATCATAGTAGGAGGTCGGCCCAAGCTACTCCTCATGCACATTGACGGTTGAAGATTATAAGCTACCATAATCACTGGCCAAACAGAGTATGGCTGACTAAAATTATTAAACAAACAAAATCCATCTATAGCCATGCCAAGCATGACATTCCTAACATCATCGACAAATTATGGAAAATTGGCATCAAAATTCTTCCACTCATCTCCATCTGCTGGGTGAGTAAGCTAACCATGGATGACATCCCTTGTCCTATGCCAACACATACTGGGTGCAGTATGCGAAGACATGAACATGAATAGCCGTTGCAACCTCCGGGCAAGAGGAAAGTACCGTAATATCTTCTTCAAAACATGTTTCTCCTTCCCCCCACATTTTGTGATTTTGTGCTGAGGCAAATTGCATATATCACACTACACCTTATCTTTGTCCTCCCCATAGTATAACATAAAGTCCTGCTCACAAGCATCGATCTTCTCATACTCGAGATTCAACCCCTTAACCATCTTCTTCACTTCATAGTAACTTGCGGGTAGGGTATTATCCTTAGGTAAGAACTCCCTGAAAATAGCAAGCAAATCATTGAATCCTCTCTCATTGTAGTCATGCTCATTCTTATAGTGTAAAAGCTTCGTCACTGCACAAAGCCTAGTGTGTTTGTCGTGTTCAGGATACAATGGGATCCCTGTTTCAGATTGCATCTTGTAGAAGGAAACTGTTGAATCATTTGGCTTTTGTTGATCAGCACTGCTTGACGCAGGCTCATTTTCAGCCCAGTCAATATTCGTAGGGCCATACGCACCTACCAACATCTCCATGATATCATAGTTATCTGACTGGTCTATAGTACTGTTAGACAGTTCTCTAAACTCAACTGATTCCCTGTGATGAATCCATACACATCCACAAACCCACGTGAATATAAGTCAAATTTCAATTCATCAGCAGTCTTCCATGTCATGTTCTTACACTTGAGACACGGGCATCTCATCTTTCCGTTCAGATCATCAACATGTTCTATTGCTTTGTTCATAAAATTAGATACCCCGTCACGGTACGCATCAACTAATCCCCTCCCATCAATCTTTATCCTATGGTACATCCAACTCCGGTCGGCATTCATCTTTAATTGAAGAAAATACCCAATTAGATCAAGAATAATCATGAATTTGGTCCAAGCATGAATTTAGTTTACCTAGTTTATATCTCCACTCTATAGGGATTAGGCTTCTATCCCATTCCTGGATGCATCTCCTCCCTAGTGCCAATCTTAAGCACGTTTCTACTATTTTCAAAAAATTTCAGCAGCACCTCCCCATGGTCTCAAAGTACACATAATAGACCAAGAAAACTTAGTCTAATTATGCACTCGGAGAACATGTACAGACATCAGTTGAAAGTTCCTTAAAACTTATAAAAATGCACCATGTGCATTGGCACCGACCTAAGTGAGAGACATAACATCCAGTAACAGTCCCAAACTGGGGACTATTCGACATTCACTCCTAATGAGTGAATGTCAAACGGGTTTCTAAGTTGACACCTCAAAAGCATGTATTGCTTCATTAAGATAAACTAAGTATAACATTTTCTTAGTTTGAACGATATGATCTGGTTCCCATATTTTATTATGGGAACCAGATCATATCATTCAAACTAAGCAAATGCTACTTAGTTTATTTTTCCAATGAAAAACTAACTACTTGCTACTTAGTTTATTGCAGAAAACTTATTCAGTTACTTTTAATTGTAGAAAATTAAGCAAATTCTACTTAGTTTATTATTTTATTTTATGTTATTTATTTCAAATATATTATGTTATTTTAATTTATGTTTATTTACTTTATTAGCTTTGATTTTATTTAATTCTACTTGGTTTATTGTATTTTATTTTAAAACCATGAATATGGAAACTACTTATTGAGTTTATTTTAATTGTTGAAAACTAAGCAAATGCTACTTAGTTTATTATTTTATTTTATCTTATATTTATTTAATTTATTAGCTTTGATTTTATTTAATTCTACTTGGTTTATTGTATTTTATTTTAAACCCTTGAATATGGAAACTACTTATTGAGTTTATTTTAATTGTTGAAATCTAAGCAAATACTACTTAGTTGATTATTTTATTTTATGTTAATTTATTTCAATTAGGTTATGTTATTTTAATATGTTATGTTATTTTATTTTATAGTATATTATATTAAATACTTGAAATTTTATTTTATTTTATTTTGTAGTATATTAAATTAAATTATTTTAAAATTTTATTTTATTGAATTTAAATTATTAAAATAAATTTATTTTATTTTATTAAATTAAATTACTTACTTTATTTTATTTTATTAAATTTAAATTATTATAATTTAATATTTTTTTTGTATTTTATTTTATATTATATTATATTATTTAATTAAATGTATTTTATTTATTTATTGGATATAATTTAAGTTATAATTCATTTAGTAACTTATTTTATTTTATCTTAATTATCTTATGTTCATTTTAGTACTGGAAAATTAAGTAACATATTTAAATAGTTACATGGGCCCACAAAATTTTCAATTGAAGAATTCTGACAGAAATTTCGTCGAAAATTTCGTCGGAAATATCAAATTAAATATCATTGTCCCAACATACAAATCAAAACTACAAATTATGAACATACAATGTAAACATACATAATTGCATAAAGAAAAGATACAATAAAACTACAATAGCAGAAGCTGCAATTGCAACAACATTTGCACAAAATAAAGAAGCTGCAATTGCACAAAAATTGGACATAAATAATCCCAAATTTTCAGCAACATTTGCAGAACACAAACAATGCCTAGCTATTTCAGTTACAATTCGACTGAAGTCCCAATTTCATTAAAAAAACGAAATTATGGTCCAATGTTAGCAATTTTACCAACAATAGATATAGTAAGAGTCATTTCAAATACATATTTAAGCAATAAGCACAATATTGGACATAAATTAAACAAATTTTTTAGGGAAGAAATTAACCCTAAATATACAATATTGGACAGAAATTAAACAAACCTTAGTTTAAAGTTTGCAATCCAGGTAAATAGGAGAAGGAGGTGGACTGCAGAGGTTGAGAGGTGGACGCAGGCAAAGGCTTGCGGCGACGACGTTGGTGGCATCCGTTTAGCTAAGGCTTACAGTGGGAGTGGGAGAGATGAGAGTGAGGTACAGAGAGAGGGAGTACGGAGGTGCAGAGAGAGAGTGAGAGAGTGAGGGAGTGAGGAAAGATATTGAGAGAAATGAAATGAGGGAGGCGCTGAAGAAGACGCTGCTAATTAGGTTTTAAAACTTATTCTCGACGAAAGTACGTCGAGGTTTGTTCCGTAGACTTAAACATACTTTCGACGCAATATTTCATCGAGGATAACATATATTCCGTCGAGTTCATACTCGCGCTGGAAAGAAAGCTTGGCGCCAATAAGGGGGGCTTAATTCTGAAGGCTATCCGTCGAGGATACATTAAGGTTGACTGATTTAATATCAAAGAAATATTCAGTCGATGTTAGCTTAACGTCGACTGAATGTATTCAGTTGAGATTACTTCAGTCAGAAATAAAGCCTTTTCTTGTAGTGACGTTAATAAAGTAAAACGAATGAGTAATGAAAATTAAGCCAATTGAATGGAATGTTAATAGATTCAAAATAAATTTATGTTTGGAGGAAGTTGAAGTACTTAACATAAGGGAGAGAATGGCTTTGGAACGACCTCGTTCTTAGTTATAATGAAGAAGTTATGAGATTTCGAAGTAAGGGTCCCAAATAATTTTCAGACTTATAAAATTTTTAGAAAATTCATGCTTGGCGCAGCAGAGCCAGCTGTGCCTTGGGAGGTGGTGCCACAGCGCCAACCTGGGCCATCAGCTACTACTGAGTGGCGCCGAAGCACGAGTAAGAAGAAGGGAACTGGCGCCGCAGCACCGATGCAGGGAAAGTCCAAGAAATGAGTTTTTTATTGCTCAATTCCTAGGGAAGTGTACGGATAGATAGTGAACATGTAGTTCATGTAATGTGACGCTTAATTAAGTGATTTAGACCTTTAGTAAAGGTTGAACAGAAAGATTTAACGAGATTAAAAAATAAAGAATATAATGAATGTAAACGTAACACAATTACGATGAACGATCGATCTTAGCATACAATGAGTAGTATGACTTCAACATTAAGAACGAATAATGAACATGGTGTTCATGGGATGGATAATGGTGGAAAGCGATTAAAACCTTGAGTAAAGATTTAATGAGATATTAAGAAACGAGAAACGTAAATACTAAATACGTAAACGATCCTCGTGAATCATATTCGCGTCGGACGAACGTTATAAGTATACATTGGTTGTATGACTTGGACGTTGACGAAAGTAGTAAGTAAGATATAAATTATCAAGAAAGCCGTAACAAACGGTAATAAGATTAATAAAAGTCCAAATATGATTCGGATAGAGAATGTGAGAATGAATGTAAGCGTTAAACACTTTAGCCAATGTGAGGGTTGAGTTTACGCGGATATTAAACGAGCAGGACCTATACTCCGTGTATGTTTTGATCGTAAGGTAATGAGGAATGAAGAATTTAAATTAAAGACAATGACGTATAATGTTAAGACGCCGAGATAATAATTATAACTTGAATAACGTTTCGAGTGGAATGAACCGGACGTTTAAGATATAAGTAAGGTAACGTAAAATGCTTAACGCTAAGAATGAGTAGAGTTAATGTTAAATTATCGTCTTGAGTATACAAAAGACTGTATAACTAAGACGATAAGGAATGAATCATAGGGTATGGCATTTAGTTGCCAGAAAGCTATAAGGAATAAGAAATTAACGTAACGAACATTATAGTTTCATGGTTCAGATAGGTTATGTGACACCCCCAAATTCAGGTACTTGAAACCCGAACTCAGTGCTTCACGATACCATTTCTATGAGAGGAATAATACTAATAATAATAACAATAATATAAATACCAAACTTAATTTGCATAAATCAGAGTCTAAATCCAAAATTTTCCAACCTTTAGTACATTACATTACATGATAATAATATATATCATCATTATCTTAATAAAGTTAAACTATTACATAAGATACCATAAATTTATTCTGCTAGCTTTCCCTTTCCTTTGTCCTTGTCTGAGCCTTCATGTTGATCACACTTAGCTGAAAACATTTACATTTAAAGCAAGAATGAGCATTTGGGTGCCCAACAAGTAATAAAAGATAATAAACATTTGCTGAAAGAAGTAAATGTTTTCTGTGAATAACACATCTACAACGAGTCAACAATTGTGAAGTAAGCTAAACCAATAGTAACAACATATCAAATATATCTCAAATTTTTAACCTATGTACTGACTATAAATGGAGAGCAATCAACAGACTATGAACTTTGTTTTCGATTTTCGATATTCAACTGAATAATAAGAATTAATTATATGTAATAACAAAGTGGAATATTTTCTAGAGTTTATGCTGAGTGATCCCTAAGGATCTTGAACTTAATTCTCGAGTAACTATCAAAGATTTGCTTTGATATACCCAAGTGTATCAGATAACCATAAATATTAAGTTATAACCCTCTCCAAGTATAACAAGTGATCAGCTTCATTATACCCTATATTATGCATAATACTTAAACGTGCGCAATGGCCGAATATACGACCAAAAGGTTCCCTTTAGATAAAAGGTTGTTCTTCTCGGTCTTATAAACAGAATTTAAATCACAACAACGAAATACTGTGATTTCAATATCTAATCGTTTTTTCGATCTATCCGAAACAATTGGCATCGACCTATCAATAATAATTGAGTTCTATTCTCGAACCTATCAAGTTCTATCAAATATTCATCTAGCCAGAATAATTAGCTAAGACATATCTTAACGTTATCTTTAAATATATGTCTAGCCGAGTCAAATAGCTTAGACAACTTTTAATCAATGTATACATACCAGAATTTAATAAGTATGTATCAAATGTACAAAAATTATCCAAGTGAGGACACTTGTATAACAATATTTAGAAATTAATGAACAAAATAAATATCTGAATTATACAATAATACTGTATTGATAACCAATGATCAGATATATTTCAAGAACTGTCATATCGATAAAAGTAATGATATATGAACAATAACAATAACAATAGAGTTCTGAAACTGGCTTACACATGTCCATTGCATAAAGTAAATGTAAAGGTTATATACTTGTTTGATCAACTGCTTACAGTTACACAACTTAGTTTTATCTTTTATGCCGAAACCTATCATTCATAAGATCATTCTATCGATTAGAATTACATACCATAACACATAGTTCTGCTATTTGCAGCCAGCACATAACATATGAATCATTATTAAATGATTTAAATATTAAATAATTCTATTATCATTAATATTTAATTAATATTAAACCATTAATGAAACAATTGCAAAAATATTAAAGTTATTTATAATAACTCAAAATATTTTTAAAACTTTTTTATTACCCTGAAATAAATTTTAAAACATTTAAAATCATTTTTAAATAATTATCATTAATATTTAAATATCAATGTGATATTTATCAAAATATTAAAAGTCATTTATTAAAAATATTTTTTAACCATTTATATATAAAACCAATTTATTTAAAAATAAATAAAACCATTTTTAAACTATTCATTTATTATTACTAAAAATATTTAAATCAATAAAACCATTTTTAAACTATTTAATTAACATAATTTTTAAATAAATTTAATATAATTAATATTAAATTGTTAATGAAATTTACCTTAAAATATTAAAAGTCACATTTTATAACTTCAAATATTTTTAAACTATTTATTTTCAATTAAAATGATTTTTATAATATTAAAATTATTTTAACCAATAAATAATTAATGAAATTTGCCTTAACATATTAAAAGTTATGTTTTATAACTTAAAATATTATTAAATACTTTATTATTAGTTAAAATGAATTTTAATATAATAGAATAATTTTTAATTAATTTATTTAATGCATTTATTAAATAAATTAAATATTAATAATATTTAAATAAATACTAATATTTATGAAAAATATGTCAAATTATTAAAAGTTAATTTTTATAACTCAAAATAAATTTTAAAACTAATTTTGTAATTTTTAGAAATTTATTTATATTTTTAATGAATTTTCGGAAATTAGAAAACTATATAATTAAATTTGTCGCTAAAGGCTTTAGCGATAATTTCTGTCGCGATAGGTGTTCTTGAGGTTCATGAACATTCAAATGCAGTGATCAAGCGAGTATGTTTGACCAACAATATCTGACAGATCATAAAGCTTCTGGGTGCGATATGACTTTGATCTTGTAGTATTAATGTAATACTACAAGTATCAGCAACAATCATGGTCAAACAACCTAACACGAATAAGATCTGGGCTTCCAAAATGGCTATCAGAGTTGTTCTTCAATTTTGGGTTACCTAGAAATGCAGAACAGTTCGTGTAAGCATATTTGGGCTTTCACAACTTGTGATCCATGTGATGATTTTGTGATCTAAAGATTGCAGTGTGTAGCCAACACGTCAAGGTACATATCTATTACACAAAACCATTATAACAACAACGAAATCTCCAGATATTATCCGGTCAACCCATGTCAGAAATCACGATCATACGCTTTCTAGGTTACCCAGAAAACGGAAATCGTGATCATCTTGCATGGTTTGACCGTACACTACATGAAGCCTGATAATCTTTTAGGTGTTCTAAAAGCTTAAAAATGTAGGATATATAACATTCAACAATCTAGATACAATAAGAAGAACCAAATAACAAACATACGAAAGATCTGTGGCCACAAATGTCTTGTCATAGATTTTTGGGTAACAATCTGGGTTACCCAGATCGGTTTGGTCATGGCCGGTCAACGGGGTTTGACCGCCCATAACTTGCAATCTGTTCATGCTCTGGCCTTGATTCACGTTTCAGAAAATATAGATCTTATAGCATACTACAAGTTTAACCATTTAAACAACCAAAACAATAAACAAACTGAGATCTAAGAGACCTGGCATTTGACTGTCAGACTCATTTTAAAATTTTTCCAGATTTTTGAAAACATCAAATCTGATCCTATAGATGTTATGGATCTAACATCTATCAACCCAGATCACTTATATAGATTATAAACATCAAGTTTAAGCACAAAATCATAACATTTAACAGATGATCAATGGTCAGATTTTGATTAGGGTTTATATCTTCTATGAACAAATTTTTGATTCTATGCTTTTGATCTGTTAATAGAGATAGTGGGGCTTGGTTTGGGAACTGAAATTCTAGGAGAATTCGTGGGTTTGCAGAGAGAGGGTCTTAGTAAGGAGTTTGTGTATAAATGAAGCTTCAATAATGATTTTTCTCTCAACAATTCTATATATATGACTTGAATGCAATGTATGTAGTTGAGATATGGATGATTGCTGGTGTTTTTAGTCAATTGGAAAGTCTAGGGTTGGTCACCAACTCCAACACTTAGCTAGATCGATAAGTAAACAATAAAAGAATGTGCAAATGGGCATTTTGGTCAATTGCATTATAATTTTAATGGCAATCTAGTCAATTGGCTAACCCTTAGGGTTTGACCCTTAGGGTTTTACCCTTAGGTTCTACAATTTCATTTGATAAGATTTTGCAATATGAGCTTAAATAGAAAATTAAAGTTTCTAAAAATTGGAAAGTAGGGTTTCCTAATTAGATTAGGTTTTCTAATTATCTAGACTTACAAATTAGGTTTAAAGACTTACTAATTAGCATTAAGATGACTAAATTAGCAATTATGGTTTAAAATATGACAAATAAGGTTCCTAATTTAGAAATTAGGATTTCTTATAATTAGGGTTTCTAAATATTAATTAGGCTTTCTAATTTTATAATTTAGGGTTTCCCCTAATTAAGTATAATACCAGACATTATTAACAATAATACGACTACATAACGACTTAACAAATTCTTAAAGTCATAATTGTCTTTTTGAATTAGAGTTTATCAGCAATGCTAGGGTTTTGTCATGTTACACCATAATTGTCCAACCATTAACAATCTACACATATACAGTACATATTTATAGTACTGAAATAGAATTAATATAATATTATTATACTCATGCCTTAGTCAAAATCCAGAATTAGGGTTTTGATTCCATATCTCATTTATCTTTCATATACATAACATTAATAATTAAGTTATAATAATTAACTTAATTAATCTAAAATAAATTCATATAATAAAATAATTATTATAATAATTCTAATAATCATTTCATTTATTATTGAAATAATATATAATCATATTTTCATAGAAAATAAATAATAAAAATATTTCTACAACAAAATTAATTTATTATAAAAATATAATTTATAATGATCAATAATTTCTAAAAAAAATATTTATAATTATCAATGTAATAATAAAAATTTATTTATCACATATATATATACACTTTACCCTGTACATATTCCCACCTTTAAAATTAAAAAAAATTATATGCAAAATTTCTTATTTATTTATATAGAAAATATCGGGTTATTTCATTCACCCTCTCTTATAAAGATTTCGTCATCGGAATCACCGTTTCAAACCTTATACTCATCAGGGTAAATAACATACACATTCTTTGTAAATAGATTTGATCGACATATCTTTAACTATTCAGCATAAAACTTGTCTATCTGATTATACGAAAGCTTGATTTCTAATAGAACTCAAATTCTTCCTTCAAAATTTATTTATAAAATAATTTACTATATATAAGAAAATCATATATAAGAAAATAAAATTTATTTGAATAATACCTGGTATTCCATCCCCGACTGCTACCGTACCCTGCATTGTCGTGTTGAAGACTCTGGCGCATGATTTGGTTCGTTTGTTGGTTGAAGTTGGTCTTGTGATCGCCAATGTCTCGCTGCTTTTCACTATATTCGCACTCCCTATCTCCTTTCTCCCTTTTGGACAGTCTTTCACTTTATGCTCCATTGATTTATAAATAAAACACCCACTATAAATTTTTTAATTAGGGCAGTTAGGAGAGATATGTCCCTTCTGCCCACACTTATAACACACAAACTTTGAAAGTAGTATGCACACAAGCCAATCATGTTTGATGATAAAGCATATACTTTGTAACAATCTTATTCATTTATTAATAAAAAGTATTTATTTATTAAAGGCTTTTAATTATCTACATGATGCTGTTTTATAATATGTGATAAACCCATAGTTTTAAGCAATGCTTTTAGAATAATGATGATGATCATTTTAATGAGATCTAAATTCTTAGAAAGCTTAAAACTAAAATAGTTCCCAATCGTTGGATTACTAAATTGGGGATTAGTGAATCCGGATAGATTGGTACATACGTTGCTTGCTCATTGGATGAGGATGATTGATCTCATGATCATTTGTGTGGAGACACTAAAGCAAGTATGTAGGTGCTTATTAGAGAATAAGTTCACTGAACGTGACTCGCTAAGGAATACCTAATGGAGTTTTACTTGCATGTCAATAGGAATTCCTGTAGTGATAGTAGTACAAGTGATCCTTGGACTTGAGATCATCATAGTATCTTGTGTATGATGAGTTATACTTTGACTTATTCCTTAAGACCCTTAGGGTATATCAAAGGATATGCTTGGGTATAATAAGTTATACATGGAGATAATGAGTGATCAATAAAGAATCTACCACTTCTAGTAAAAGAAGAGAAATGTCCTATGTGATTCGATAAATGACAACCCAGTAGTCCTTGGCCAAGGCAGAATGAAATTGGAAAGGAGTTTCTAATTTGTATTATTTGGAGTTGTGCATTTAAGAGTCGAAATACATATAATTAAATAAAATAAGACTTGACAGAAATTCCATGTCTTATATTTAATTGGGACATTGTATGGTGGAAGGATTGAATTGTACGGTAACTATTTACTCAAAGGTTCTTTTATGATTAATGTTGAAATCTATATTATCTGGAAAGTCGTTGATCGCTAGGGAGGCTTATCCCTATTGTAGAATAAATATTATTTATTTAAATAAATTATTAGTTTAATTTATTTATTTAAATAAGATTAGAATTGTTCTAATTGATTTATTCACAACCGGTTTAATATGGAGAACCTAAAGGGTCACACCATAAAAGGAAGAATAATTATTTAAGAAGTTAATGGCATAATCGTAATAATATGTTAAGTATATTTAATTTAATCTATGGTGATAGAATAAATTAAATAGCTTAATATTTATTATTTAATATTTTAGAAATATTAAATATAAATTAATAAGAGGAGTCTTATTAATATTATTACAATTTTTATTATTTTAATTTCTAAAAGAGTTTAGGAATTAATTTAATATAAGTACTCTCATTTATTCCTAATAGGATTAGGAGGGAAAATTAGTTAAAGGAGTTTAATTAATTATCCCTAATAAGATTAGGGAGCCCATTTAATTAAAGGAGTTTAATTAAATAAATAATACCTTATTTTTAATAGGGTTACTTGATATCTTTATAAGAGGAGTCTTATATCAGATATCAAAAAATACGTTATTCCAATTGTTGGAGAGTACGCTCCTTTTCTATGAGAGATAGAAAAACTAGGGTTTTGCCAAATACCCATCTTCTTGAATTCTTCTTCTTCCTTGGTGGATCACCTCTAGAGGCCAAACACTTGGGTGGCTAACGTTGATCAAAGGAAGGAACCCAACCCGGTGGATTCAAGTTGAACGCGAAAAGGATTGGAGGTGAACTTGTACCTGAGGAAGCTCGATCTTCAAGGGTATGGTTCTTATTCTTTCTTTTTCGTTTAATTAATAATTGTGCATAAAGGGTGATCCGGGTTTATGGTTTGTAAAATTTTAAAACTCTGATTTTCCACGCTTCCGTATATTTTTTGCAATTTGATTGCGTTCATGAATATTACAAACCTAACAGTGGCATCAGAGCCAAACCTTTATGCGAATTATTAATTGTTCAAAATTTGATATGTATATTGATATATGTTTAGAACAATTTAATTGGGCATAATTTTATTATATAAAATTTATTATAAAAGAAAAGGGAATAGCTTAATAAATTTTCAGAAAACTGTTGAAATTCGCGAAACTGTGTTTGAAAAATAGTTTCTGTTTTTGCTTAGTCCGCGGCTGACTTTTATTTTCAAAAGTGAATCATGTTATTCCGGTTAGCATGCCTTCAAAAAAAAAAAAAAACTGATTCACGTGAACCGTACGGCTGCTAATTCACCTGAAAGTCCTGTTATCATATAAGGTTTGGTGGCATGTTAATATAGTTATATGATTTACTTGGCCCAGGCAAAAGAAAAAAAAAATACAAAGGATTTCCTGCAAAGTTTCCTCAACGTGTTGCTGATGGATTTTTTTTAAAAAAAAAAAACATGCCACCTATTCGGTTATTATATATATATAATAATCTTAATTATTTTAATCTTAAAATAAAAGAGTTTATTTTAATTTTAAAATTGAATTTCATGCTAACTAATTAGAGTTGGAATTTGATTCCATGAGAACTAATTGGAGTTGAAATTGGATTCTATGTTTCCTTAAATAAAGGAGTTTATTTAGATATGAAATAAGATTTCATATTATTCAGAATAAAAGAGTTTATTTGTGAATAGAAAAGTGAATCCATCTTTCCTTAAATAAAGGAGTTTATTTAGATATGAAATAAGATTTCATATTATTCAAAATAAAGGAGTTTATTTATGAATAGGAAAGAGAATCTGTGTTTCCTTTGATAATTTTTTTTTACATGGAATTGGATTCCATAATTAATTAAAATAAAGGAGTTTATTTTGATTAAAGATTTTGATTAAAGTAAAATAGTTTATTTTATTCAAAATTAGATAAATTAAAATAAAATAGTTTTATTTTGATTTAAATTTGAATTAAAATAAAGGAGTTTATTTTGATTCAAAAATAGATTTTATACTAACTAAATTTGCCCATTAAATGATATCAATATATATATTAAATGTTTATTATTCATGAGATGAATGTTATTTATTGATACATATGATGATGTGTATGATAATAAATGGGATTGATTATGGACTATTGACCAATGCGATTGGATTTTATTTTAGTTGGATGCATGAATGTATGGGTTTTATTAAATGGGGTCTGCGTACCTCGTCTTCTCTAATTTTTCTTAATGTAAATTCTATCTCCCTCCTATGTACTTCCCCTTGACTGCTGATCAAAGTTTCTATTTATTTTAAATAGTTTTGTAATAGGAATAGTTAGAATTAAATTTTGAAGAATTGGAGATCAAGGATCAAGAAGCGCTTGAAGACCCGTTTGTAATGGAGCCTGAGTTTAAATGTAATAGTTATGTTTAAATGTTAATTCTTGCAACCCTAGGGTTTGACCTTTTGGTTCACTTGATGGCTCTAGTGAACCAAACTAGAATAAAAGTCCATAATCAATCCGGGTAGAATATAGTATTCTATATGTGCATGCTTATAATATATATATTATATATTATGCAAACATGCTTCGCATGTTTACTAATATGACGCGTATTTTATATATATATGTGCATGCGCGCTAAACAAGATGAGACATATTAATAACAAACCCCTCAAATATTTTATATTAAGTTGTAACGTTCAAAGATATTTGGAATATCGAACGTCGCCTTCTAGGATGATAGAAACAATAGAGTATTGAATATTTAATATGAGTTTGTTGTGCACACACAAGGCGAGTATTAAATATTTAAGATGTTGTTTTTATTACATATGATGTTTATAAGGAATTGAACATTACTGCTTTGTTGTGCACACACAAGGGCTGTAGTTTTCTCTTCACTTATATGGAAATGCTGGGTCTGACTTAACTTAAATCATTTTAGTTCGGATGTGCACACACTTGACCATTACGATTTAAGAGGCAAAATACAAGGAGTTACATAGTTGATGTAATTGACAAGAGTTGTCTACCTATTTATTTATATATAGTTTGTTGTGCACACACAAGGCTATATACATTTGAAATGGGATCCTTATTCTCACTAGCATATCTTTAATTAGATAGTGTCGAACTATATATATTGATGGTAATATAGTTTGAAGAAAATAGTGGGAGATACCAATTTAAAACAAGACCTAATTTATTTTGGTAATTAATAAAAGAATGTATGTTAAAATGTTGTTAATTACAAATTCATTTATAGAATTTTACAATGTCTAAATTACTATCACTGCATAGCATATTAGATGCTTATTTAACCGGACCAAATTAAACGGATTGGTTAAGGAAATTGAGAATAGTTCTCACGGCTGAAAAGCTATCTTATGTCCTTAATACGCCTATCCCTGCAATGGTTGCAGACAATGCCTCCGAGGAAGAGATTGCTACTTTTAGAAAGTGACAAGATGATGCACAGTTGGCTCAATGCATCATGCTCGCATCCATGAGTAACGAGCTTCAGCGTCAGCATGAAACTATGGATGCTCTTACTATATTCCTGCACATCAAGTAGTTGATGGTGAGGAAAGTAGGACTGATAGATATCAGATATCTAAGGAGCTCTTCCAATCTAGAATGACCAATGACACTATAGTACAGATAAAAGTCCTTAACATAATCAATTTAATTGATCAATTAGGACAACGGGTTTTGTCATGGATGGAGAGTTGAGCCAAGATTTGATCTTGCACTCACTTCTGGACTCCTTTCACAATTGTTGTGAATTTTTCATATGAACGAGCTAGATATCAGCCTTGCTGATTTGCTTAACATGTTGAAAAATGTTGAGAGTCACTTTCCAACCAAGAAAGATCATGTCTTACTAGTAGGGGCCAAAGTATCTTCTGAAAAGAAGAATGATTCAAAGAAGGTAAATAGAAAGGTGTAAACAAAGGATAATAAGAACAAAACTGATACGGATAGCAAAGGAGTTTGCTTCCACTGCAATAAGCCTGGACACTGGAAAGAAACTGCGAGAAGTATCTTGTAGAGGCTAACCAAAGAAACTTAGTGAAGTTTCGGTTACAATACAGTTTTTGTTCATGATTGAAATAAATTTTTCTTTAAGTCAAGGTTCTACTTAGGTATTGGATACCGACTTTGGTTATCATAAATATAGATTTATGAAGGGACCAAGCAGAAGTAGAAAGCTAAACAAATATAAGTAAACCTATGTGTGGGAAATGAAGCAAAGGTTGCTGCATTAGCCATAGGAACTTATAGTTTAGCAATGCCTAAGGGGAAGTCTATTAAGTCAATAAGTTGTTATTGTATTTCAGTTCTCGTTGTAAGCATTATTTCCATTTTATTGTTGGACAATAAAATCTTTGGTATTATAATTAAGAACAATTGTTGTTCTATTTATAATAATAATGTTTTGTATAGAACTGGAATATTACTTAATGGATTTTGTATACTTACGTGAAAAATATATTTTTCAAATTGAACAAACTAGTATAAGAAAAGGAGATGATCATTCAAAGAGTTGAATGTATGTATTTGTTGAAATACAAGTGTGAATTATTTGAAAGGTTCAAAGAATTCAGAAATGAAACAAATTGACAAAGTATTAAGATTTTTTGATTAGATCAAGGAATAAATACTTGTGCAATAAGTTTTTAGATCATCTCAAATGGTTTTCTCACAATGGACGCCTCCTGATATGCAATAATTGATTGGTGTATCTAAAAGGAAAAATCGTACCTTGTTGAACATGGTACGGTCCATAATGATTTTACCGACATTCCAGTATCCCTCTAGGGTCATGTCCTAGAAATGGCTGCATATCTACAAAAAAGGTAACCTCAAAATCCGGCCCCAAGACTCCATAAAAGTTATGGACAGGGTGGATTCCTAATCTTAAGTATGTTAAGATAAGGGGTTGTCCAACTTATGTGAAAAGGTTTCAAAGGATAAGCTTGGGACAAGATTTGACATGTACAAATTTGTGGGACATCCTAAAGTAAGTTTAGGGTATATGTTCTATAATCCTACTTAGCAAAAGGTGTTTGTTGTGAAACATGATGCCTTCTAAGATAAATATGTTTATCATTGAAGGGGCTAGTGGGAGGATAATAGAAGTTCAAGAACCACAAAATAGTAAAAATCAAATAAGAGGAACCTATAGATAGACCTATTGTAGCACAACAGAATCATAAATCTGGAATAGTACCGAAGATACCAAGGAGGTATGGATTCATTATGAATGATGATGATGAGGTACGCATCATAGAAGATGATGATCTAGAGTTACATACGATGAGGTATGAGTTCTAGTGTGTACAAAAGGGTCAGTGGGAGCGTCATAAAATTTCTTGTATTATATGTTGATATACTACGGATGAGTAATAACATACCAATGCTACAATCAGTAAAAATAAAGTTGTCTAAACATTCCTCCATGAATGATTTAGGAAGAGTATCTTAATTGGGGATGCAAATCTATATGGATAGATTTAAAAAGATGCTCGACTTAACCCAATGAACGTATATTCATTTGATGCTAAAGTTGTTTAGCATGGCAAACTCCAAGAGTTGTCTCATGTTGATGAGTCATGGAGTGTATCTCTCTTAATAGTCCCCATAGACTCCTAAAAGAGAGATCGCATGAGTGACAATTATGTATGCAATGAAATATACGAGACTTGATGTTGATCAGTCATATTCTGGAGAAGTTCACTATGAATCAGTGAAAAACATCTTAAAGTACTTAACCGGCACTAAGGATGTGACCATAATACATGGTGGGTCTGAATTAAAACTAGAGGTCTTAATAGACTCAAGTTTTTCAGACAGACCAAGACGACAGAAAATCCACTTTGAGGTAAAGGGTTACCTTGAACGGTGGTGCAGTGAATTGGAAAGGTTCCAAACAGCAAAGAGTTGTTGGTTTAGTGATAAAGACAAAGTATATAGTTGTAAATGAAGCTACAAGTTGATTGTTTGGATGATAAGTTCATTATAGAACTAGGAATAGTTCCTAAGTCTCATCTTGGATCTAAACATGTGTTGTGGCACTTTCATTTGATTATAAGAATCATTGAAAGATGGGAAATCACTATAGAGATAGTGAACTCTCAAGAACAATATTACATATCCATTAACTAAAGCTTATCCAACAGCAGGATAATCGTCACTTAGAGAAGAATAGTATGAGATACCATGACGATTGGCTTTAGTGCAAGTGGGAGATTGAAAGTAGTATGCACACAAGCCAATCATGTTTGATGATAAAGCATATACTTTGTAACAATCTTATTCATTTATTAATAAAAAGTATTTATTTATTAAAGGCTTTTAATTATCTACATGATGCTGTTTTATAATATGTGATAAACCCATAGTTTTAAGCAATGCTTTTAGAATAATGATGATGATCATTTTAATGAGATCTAAATTCTTAGAAAGCTTAAAACTAAAATAGTTCCCAATCGTTGGATTACTAAATTGGGGATTAGTGAATCCGGATAGATTGGTACATACGTTGCTTGCTCATTGGATGAGGATGATTGATCTCATGATCATTTGTGTGGAGACACTAAAGCAAGTATGTAGGTGCTTATTAGAGAATAAGTTCACTGAACGTGACTCGCTAAGGAATACCTAATGGAGTTTTACTTGCATGTCAATAGGAATTCCTGTAGTGATAGTAGTACAAGTGATCCTTGGACTTGAGATCATCATAGTATCTTGTGTATGATGAGTTATACTTTGACTTATTCCTTAAGACCCTTAGGGTATATCAAAGGATATGCTTGGGTATAATAAGTTATACATGGAGATAATGAGTGATCAATAAAGAATCTACCACTTCTAGTAAAAGAAGAGAAATGTCCTATGTGATTCGATAAATGACAACCCAGTAGTCCTTGGCCAAGGCAGAATGAAATTGGAAAGGAGTTTCTAATTTGTATTATTTGGAGTTGTGCATTTAAGAGTCGAAATACATATAATTAAATAAAATAAGACTTGACAGAAATTCCATGTCTTATATTTAATTGGGACATTGTATGGTGGAAGGATTGAATTGTACGGTAACTATTTACTCAAAGGTTCTTTTATGATTAATGTTGAAATCTATATTATCTGGAAAGTCGTTGATCGCTAGGGAGGCTTATCCCTATTGTAGAATAAATATTATTTATTTAAATAAATTATTAGTTTAATTTATTTATTTAAATAAGATTAGAATTGTTCTAATTGATTTATTCACAACCGGTTTAATATGGAGAACCTAAAGGGTCACACCATAAAAGGAAGAATAATTATTTAAGAAGTTAATGGCATAATCGTAATAATATGTTAAGTATATTTAATTTAATCTATGGTGATAGAATAAATTAAATAGCTTAATATTTATTATTTAATATTTTAGAAATATTAAATATAAATTAATAAGAGGAGTCTTATTAATATTATTACAATTTTTATTATTTTAATTTCTAAAAGAGTTTAGGAATTAATTTAATATAAGTACTCTCATTTATTCCTAATAGGATTAGGAGGGAAAATTAGTTAAAGGAGTTTAATTAATTATCCCTAATAAGATTAGGGAGCCCATTTAATTAAAGGAGTTTAATTAAATAAATAATACCTTATTTTTAATAGGGTTACTTGATATCTTTATAAGAGGAGTCTTATATCAGATATCAAAAAATACGTTATTCCAATTGTTGGAGAGTACGCTCCTTTTCTATGAGAGATAGAAAAACTAGGGTTTTGCCAAATACCCATCTTCTTGAATTCTTCTTCTTCCTTGGTGAATCACCTCTAGAGGCCAAACACTTGGGTGGCTAACGTTGATCAAAGGAAGGAACCCAACCCGGTGGATTCAAGTTGAACGCGAAAAGGATTGGAGGTGAACTTGTACCTGAGGAAGCTCGATCTTCAAGGGTATGGTTCTTATTCTTTCTTTTTCGTTTAATTAATAATTGTGCATAAAGGGTGATCCGGGTTTATGGTTTGTAAAATTTTAAAACTCTGATTTTCCACGCTTCCGTATATTTTTTGCAATTTGATTGCGTTCATGAATATTACAAACCTAACAAACTTTCCCTTTAAACACTCACCCGAGTGAATCTTTCCGCAATTCCCACACTACAGAACCTGTTTCTTTCCACCTCCTGGCCTATTTTCGGTATTCCCAACATTATATCCTTTCCTTTTTTCCAATCCTACCTCCAATACTCCTTTCTCTGGCTCTAGCTTGATTTTCCTCCAACCAAAATTTCGCCTCCCCTTTCATGTATATGTGGAAAAAGCTATTTTTTTGCCCCTCCGTTACCCTAGCTATCACAAACACTTCTACAAGGTCAGTTGATCCACTAAATCCTGGCGGTTCGATTGCATTGAAGTCATGGATGTTTATCGATCGATTATTTGGCTCATTTCCCACAACTGGTATTCCATTCTACATAGCTTGAGAATCCATATTCGTCAAATTCTTGTATTGGGTCTGGTTGTCCTCCAGCATTATTGACAAATTCTTCTTCATGTTGGTTTAGTTTTCGTCTTGGCAGGATTATCTAAGTAAATAAAAATCATGTTCATCCAACTAATTCATAGTACTCTACACCATATAACATAGCATATACTGCTTTAAACATCGCTATCCCTTTGTGACACAAAAGTCGGGAATCACTACCACAACTTATACAAAAGTTGAAAATATTACATTACACATCATAAAACATAAATATTCAAGCAATACTATTACTACTTATTTCCTATGCCTTCACTAAGGATCAATTGCTTAATAATCTATATATTCCCATCATCCTCAATAATCCATTCACACAAAACTATATCGAGTTCGTCAAACTGATAAGTAGGATTTTTACCTACTTATGGAGTACCAATTCATGCGAACTATGCCCATCTCAAGTACATTTTAGTCTGTTTAGCTGCATTTTATGTTAAATTGCATTTCGCATACTTAAAACTCCTTTTGGTGAATAAGTGCAGGAATTAGCTTAATTTGGTGGTGATATCGGGCACGAGGCTAACCAAAGCGTAAGGCGAAGCAAAAGATAGGATGTGCATAGGAGTGAGTGGAGCATGGATGGACAAGCATGGATAAACATAGGACATGTCAGTAGCAGTAGCAACATTGCATAACCAAGCTAAGAAGCTGAATTAGAAGACATCAATTGCAAGCCACGCGGCCGCGCGAAAAATATAGCTTAGAAGCGCGCGCCCGCGCGAGATCCTAACAAATCCAGGATAACCTACTGCAAGTTGCGCGGCCGCGAGAAGGGTAAGCCTAGGGAGCTCGCTCCCGCGCGCGAGACTGGCCAAACATACGAACCTACTGCAAGTCTTGCGGCCACGAGAGTATCAAGCTGGAAGAGCGCGCGAAGGATGAAGCTGCTGATTTGTTTTATTTTATTTCCAAATTTTAAAGGTTGTAATTGATTTAAAAATGATTCCTGGCTGGTTTCAGGGGTATCAGTTAACATATTATTAGTTTTTTACGTATCTTTTCTAGGTAATTAGGGTTTTACTCTCTGGATAGGATTCCAACATAGAAGGAGACCATAACTCTAGTTTTTTACTCCTTCTTGGGATTTTCTCTATGAGAGCAGATTATTAGTATTAGTTTTTAATGGAATCTTATGAGGATTGAATATTGATGCGTATTAAGCAATTGGGTTTGATAGTTTCATCTTTCATCTTTCAATTGTCGTTTATTGATCATGTTTAGATTTGATCCCATAATGGATTTTGGTTCAGTCATGAACTAAACTCCATTATAGGATTCTAACGGATTTTATTATGTAGTTTGATTTCACGCTTAAATGCTGGGTTGTTTTGCATATCATATGGGATGTCTGTCATGATTGTTTTGCATACATGTATGCTTGATCACCATTCATTTCAGTATTTGTATGGAATTGACAATGAACTTGCAAATATGGACTGTAATCATGATAGTATACGTATATAGGGTTGTGTTATATGACTTGTGTATTTCATGAACCAGATAGACATATACTGTTTCACCGTATAAGTTAGGATAAGAGCTTGAACTTAAAATCAATATAGTTGCAATTTCACATAGACATATAGTGATGTTGGTTATATTAATGATTACATAGATTCTATCATCTGTGGATGCTGTGTAAGTAGGTCTTAGTGCATTGAAAAATGGCTAATACTCTTTTAGTGCTCTTGGCTACTTTTTGGTGATATGTGAACAAGTCATGCATGATAGTGGCGATTGAATGAAGTATTAAATAAAGTTAGAATCCCATTAGTTCTAATATCTTTTATTAAGTCGTTATTATTGTTTTAGTTATTATTTGCAATTTGAGAACAAACCAAGTTTAATCATTAGTTTGAGCATATAAATATAGTGAATTAATTAATGGACAGTAGTTTAAGTTAAACAACTTTCTCTGTGGGATCGATACTTTACTTGCTCTGTATTACTTGTTGACGCATGTATGCTTGTATGAGTTAGAGCTCTTTTGTTAGTCGTAAAAAAGAGGCAACACAAACTTACCATACATTATGAGTTCAAGAACTTACCACAATCATATGAGTTTAAGAACTTATTCTAGTCAGACATTTGGCGTCCATTCGCTGAGGGGTTCAAATATTTCATATAATTATGAGTCATGAACTTACCATAAGTATGAGTTTTAAGAACTCAAACTTAACCTTATATTTTCTTACTATACTCTTCCTATCAGTTATACACCATTTCTGGATCCAGTACTAAAATTTCCATAATAACCACCTCATAAGGGTTGCTTTCCAAGCGAGCCTCAATTTCAGCTATTAGCTTTTATATTAGCTCGGTTATGGAGGTTGACTCCTTCTGTAAGACCCCAACTTTTTATAAATAAAATTAAATTTCCACTATTTATTATTTTGAATAATAAAGTGTTAATTTGATATAATACTTTAGTTATGGGTGAAATGTACAAATTTTGCAAAATAAGCAAGTGGTTATAAAATATTCATTTTGTCGGGGAATATTCGTTTGGTCGTGGAATATTCTTGTTGTCGGGGAATATTCGTACGACGACGCATCCATTTGTGAGCCCCATAACGGATAATTGTCGGATAAAGAAAATGACAAGTTGAGTTTTTATAAATAGTAGCGTAATGGTTACCGTTAATACTGTTGGAATACCCAGTGGTTAAAATACAATAATATGTGTGGTTGCACAGTAGCACACAGTATTGCACAATATTTTTGAATTATTGATTGTTACGTAAGAATGCACTACTCAATAATTGTTACAGTAATTACTGTTCAATATTTTATTTTATTGATTCAATAATTGCTACATTGATATGTTATATTATTGTTGTTTAAATAATTGTCACTACACAATATTTCCCATTATCAGATCAATAATTCATATTATTTGAATAATATTATTAAATAGCAATATTGGCAATGTCTAAGGAAGTTCTGTCTAGGAAAGGGGTTTGGTCACCTAATTGCGCGCCAATAGGGAGAAATCCTTATCAGAAAGCCCCCTCTTTCCTGGAAATGACATGATTGTCATAATTGTGATTCTGTAATATTATTTGTGAATAATTAATTATTAATTTATATGATAAAGAAATATTTATTTTATATGGGTATAAATGATGGATATATTTATTGTGGTTATAAATGATGGAATAAATGCTGAGGTGTTTTATTAGTATTTTGTCGGAATAGAGGTGTTGAAAATCGTCTGTATGTGGATTTCAGTGATTTTTCGTTTGGAATTTGGAAAAACTTAAACTTACAAAGTTGTAGAGAATTTAATTTCCTATGGAATAGACATGAGATTTGAATTTTTTTGATAAAAGGGTTATTTATTATGAATTATTGCAGTTTAGGAAATAAATATTTTTATTAAAAATATGGTGGGACCAACTTTTGGTTGGTGAGAAATAAAATGAGCTGGAATTTATTTTCAAAAGTGGTGGGCGTGAATAGTTGCAGGTAAAGCTATCAGGTACCAGGTTAGTCTGCTATGGCGTTCTAAGTATTTTCTTATAAATATGGTGCTTAGTTAGAATTGAAAATCACACCAGAAACAAGTTTTCTCTCTTTCTCTCTCTATTTTATCGAGCGTATTTTGTGAGTATTTAGATACTTTGTGAGCTGTTATTCAGTGCAGGTTTTCTTCAGCCTTATACCGATATTCCGATCAGAAGTACTATTGTTTTGAGTTAAGGGATGTTATTTTATTCATAATGATGTTATTCTTTCAATACCATTATACCGAAATATTGGTATATATTTTATTGTGGAATTTCTACCTTTTTGTGTCGGGGTTATTATTCACGTATACGACACTATTCACGTATATGACACTATTCACGAATACGATACTATTCACTAAAAAATGAAATTTTCTCCTTTTTGTCCAAGATGCCTATTATGGTTACTATCTTTGATTGTATACATGTTTTGATCTTTATTTTTGAATTCTGCTTCACAGTTGGTTATTATGGAGTATTATTGAACTTGGGATAAACTATAATATGAATCCCTAATATTTGTCCTTTTGACTCACTAGATTCATTTTCTTTAAGATATTTTTCATCATCCTCAGTCCTAAATGATGATATTACTAAATATCTTTGGTCTGTAGTGTAAAGATGAATGATTACCTAATGAATATATATTTGGCCCGTAGTGCAAAGATGAATAGGTGTTGAGATGAACATGACCAACTGGTGATACAAATGAATATCTTTGGCATGTAGTGCAAAGATGTATATTGATTGATGTTACACGGATACAATATTGATGATGGACTTTTAAATCTTAGAAGATAGTAGAATTCATTCTCTACTTGACTCTTCTAATGGATTGTTGTTTCCGATGTAGTTGTTGATCAAAAACTTGTTGTCTATTTTATTCTATCAGATTTTTCCCTGTTGAAGACTAATGATAATTTGTTGTATATTATCTTAGTCATAATATTCTTTATTGGGCTACTTGAGCTCACCCTTTTCCTTTTTTTCCATTTTTCTTCTCAGGAGGTGAGAACATACCAGGAACTAGCCAGGGTATGCAGTGATGGTTCAGATAGTTATTGTATTAGTCCTCACTATTTAGTAAAATAGTGTATCAATAAATGTAATGAGGACTCCTTTTGAGTTTGTATACTGTCTATTAGACAATATTTGTATTCAAACTCACAGTATATGTGTTGTCGTATTTTGCACAACAATTGTTACTGAGGTTGTATTTGTTTTCTGTACCAAGTATTTGGCGACTCAAAATGGGTGATTTATACCTATTTTGGGGGCGTCACAGTTGGTACCAAAGCTTATGGATATGATATCTGGCTGAGATGTGAGACAAGAACTAGGAGAGGAGAGACGGGGAATTCCTTCACTAGTATAACCTGACTAAGTTTATTTGGTATCTATTTGGTCGGTCAGAGTATAGGGATAATATGTGACATGTTAATTAACCCTTGTTTTGTGGCAGTATTTGAGAATGACAGCTGGAAATATTAACAATGGAGTGAATCAGACCGTGGAGATACCTTTAATCACCACCCAGGGGAACATGAAACAGGAAGGCAATATTCGTCCTGTAAACAACAGTACCGAACAAATGATGAATGATGGGATGTTTAGAAGCTTTTTGCAGTTCATGCAAAATCAGACGAGGTAGACTCGTGCACAAAATACGGGTAGAAATGATAGCAATGTACGTCTTGTCACAGCCAAACAGTTCAAGGAGTTGGGACCATCAGAATTTACGGGAAAGATAGATCCGATTAAGGCAGAAATGTGGGTCAAGAAAATTACCAAGATATTCGATGTCTTGGGATGGACGAAGGAACAGAAGGTTCCATTCGCCCCATTTATGTTCCGTGGTGAAGTAAACTACTGGTGGGAGTCTGTGAAGCATACCCAGCCTGCCGCACTCAACATGTCTTTTAAAATATTTCTGAAAATATTTAATGACAACTACTTTTCTGAAATTATTCGTCATATGAAGGAGGTTGGTTTTATAAGACTGGAACAAAATAACATGACGATGTCCCAGTACGAGGCTAAGTTCGCAGAGTTATCCAGGTTGGCACCTCATTTGGTAGAGAATGAGGAACGAATGACGCAGATGTTCCTGAGAGGTCTAAAACCTGAGATTTGACAATATCTTATCTTTCACAAATATTCTTTACATTCAGATGTTGTCAACATGGCTCAATTATTAGGGCAAGATAATGAGTATGCTCAACCGAAGGACCACAATTAGGGTTATACAGGTGACAGCAGTCATCGGAGCGATGATAACCAGTGGGGAGGAAAGAATACAGACAAAAGTGGTAACCACTCGGGTGGTAATCGTGGCCATAATAATAGGAGAGGTGAGTCAAGTGGAAATTTCAGAAAGAGGATATTTAACAATGACGGGAAGACATCAGCAGCAGCACCATCACCAACATCAAATTCTAGGGGAAGAGAACGACCGCCAGTTAGATGCTACAGATGCGGAGATGAGGGACACATAAGTCCAGCTGGGACGGCGACACCAAAGGAAACTACGGACAAAACAAAATCGGTGGTTCAAGGGAAGGTGTTTGTCGTGACTGGCCAAAACGCGAG
Source organism: Panax japonicus (assembly GCA_020205505.1). NCBI lineage: Eukaryota > Viridiplantae > Streptophyta > Magnoliopsida > Apiales > Araliaceae > Panax > Panax japonicus. The sequence continues at coordinate 34,093,707 of CM035113.1, read as the reverse complement.
GAACCCAAACGAGGTGATCGCGGGTAAGCTAATCATAAACTCTTATGAAGTCTATACCTTATTAGATATCAGTTCTACCTATTCTTTTATCTCTTCTGCTTGTGCTCAATGTTTGAACTTGACTCCAGAGAAATTAGACCTTGATTTATCTGTTGAGACTCCGTTAGGAGATACTTTCATTACATCTACTATTTATAAATCTTGTTTGAGTCAAGTTGGAACCATAACATTACCTACAGATCTTATTTCGTTGAAAACACTTGTATTTGATGTGATCTTAGGGATTGATTGTTTAACCACTCATCATGCTAAAATTGATTATTTTCGTAAGGTTGTTAGTTTTCATATTCCTAACCAATCTATTATGCGAATTCAAATAACAAAACCACTAAAGTCAATCACTGTCATATCAAGCCATAAAGTTATTCGTTTATTAAAAAATGGATGTCAAACTTTCTTAGCCCATACCACGGAGTTGAACAAAAACACGTTAGATTTGAATAAAATTTATGTTGTTAGTGAATTTCCTGACGTATTTCCTTAAGAACTTCCCGGTCTAACCCCAGAACGTGAAATTGAATTCTTTATTGACCTTGAACCTGGTACAAAGCGGATTTCTAAAACCCCTTATCGAATGGCTCCTATTGAACTTCAGGAGTTAAAGGTCCAACTACAGGAGTTGTTGGACATCAGTTTCATTCGTCCTAGTACATCTCCTTGGGGTGCTCCTGTGTTATTCGTAAAGAAGAAAGACGAGAATATGCGACTTTGTATTGACTACCGAGAATTGAACCATGCCACCATCAAGAATATGTATCTGCTACCTCCCATTGATGACTTGTTCGACCAGTTTCAAGGAGCACAATTCTTTTCAAAGATCGATCTTCGTTTTGGATATCATCAGCTGAAGATTAAAATTGAGGATATTCCAAATTCTGCCTTCAAAACTCGGTACAAGCATTACGAATTCGTAGTCATATCTTTTGGATTGACTAATGCTCTTGTTTCTTTCATGGATATGATGAACCGTGTGTTCAAAGAATATTTGGATCAGTTCGTTGTTGTCTTTATTGATGACATCATCATCTATTCTAAAAGCTGTGAAGATCATGAACGCTATTTGAAGCTGGTACTGTAAAGGCTTCGTGAAAACAAGCAATATGCCAAGCTGAAGAAATACGAGTTTTGGCTTCAGGAAGTAGCATTCCTTGGGCACGTGGTGTCAAACAATGGAGTATCTGTTAACCCGACGAAGATTGAAGCAATACAAAGTTGGGAGCAACCGAAGTTGATGACCGAAGTACGTAGCTTTCTGGGCTTAGTTGGTTATTATCGGAGATTCGTGGAAGGATTTTCTCGAATCTCTACTGTAACGCCCCAGAAAAATCGAATTTTTGAGAATTAAATTTTTATTTGATTAAATGAATTGAATTGATTATTTATGGGAGCAAGATAATTGAAAATCGTTCTATGACCTAAACATATCAGAACGTCGTAGGATTTTGGCTACGTGGTAAAATTAAAGTGTTTGAATTTCCAAGACGAAAATAAAAGCTTTCCAAGAAATTTTCTGAAAAACACTATTCACGCATTTCTGCTCGGGAATTATTTTGTAACTTCTGAGAAATACGTAACGATAGAATATCAAGGTGAGATGGAATATCCAATAATATTTCAGTTATGGAAAACGTAATATTTTGCCTGTGGACTTAATTTGAGAACGTTAGGAAAATCAAGCGTTAAGAAGTTAGGGTAATGATTGTATGATACGTAGGTATTGTGCGAGGTAGAGTATACGAGTATGATATGGGGTATTATACTAGTATGTATGAATGATGATATATCGTATATGATGAATAAGTATACTAGTTAGAATACGAGAATTATACGTAGAGTATATGTTATAAGGCTTGAAGCCATTTTTGAATAGACTTTTGGATTATGTGGGATGTACAAGTCCAATATGATTTAATATTAAAGTCCAAATGGAAGTGTGACAAGGCCCAAATATAAGAATGGTTAAGTCCAATATAAGTTAATGAACAAGCCCAAGTGTTTGTTTAATTACAAGCCCAATGTATAAGTTAAGTTAGATTAACTAATTAAGCTAAAACCAAAAGTAAGAACCAAGGGGTTATGGGTTGGTTTAAACCCATGGTTTAAACCTTGGGTGATCCAATGTGATAAACAAGTAACTTAATGCTTAAGTGTTGTGATGGGCAAGCAAAGAGTAGAAGTTGTGATAAACAAGTTAACTTAATGGCTAAGATAAGTGGTGAGCAAGTGACTTGGTGGCTAAGTAGATGTGGTGGCCAAGTTAACTTAATTAAGAAGTTATGAATATTAAGGAGGTGGATTAAGGAGGTAGAGGTGGCTTATTGACCATTATGCCCTCACTTAGGATTTCCTATAAATAAGAAGCTTGCTAGCTCATTTGTTCCTTGTTCAAAACACTAACAACTTATTGGTTAGAGAGAATAAGTGAGAATAAGCTAGAAAGTTAGACCTTTCATTATTCAAATAAGCAAGAAGAAGATTAAGGCTTAGCAAGTGATCATCAAAGGGTAAGCCATCTTGAACCATAATCTCTTTCTCTTCCATTGATAGAGAAGTGAGTAGTGGTAGAGCATATATGCTAAGAAAGAGTTGGAATAATGAATCAAATGGCCTAAGTCTTAATAAGCTGTGTAAGTCGTGAATAATCTATTCATAATTATTTAAGCTATAAAATTAAGAAGAATTTGTAAGAAATTGTCTTATGTTTATAATAATGAAGTAGTATGATAATAAGAAGTAATAATAGTGATTAAAGGACCTAACTCATTAATAAGTTATAAGCCATGAAATCAAGTATGTTATACTTTAATAAGTAAATAAGTTCATGAATAACATGTAAAGACTTCACATAAAAATAAGATGTTGTAATATATAAGTGGAGATATCTATATAATGGATTGAATTCATTTAGAACAATGAACAAATCTTTAGTAACGAAGTTTCTCCAGAATTCACACGATTAGACAACAATTGTCGAATTCGTGAAATTCTCGGAATGGAAGTCAAATTTTGATATTTAGCTTGGAAAAGTTAGTTTTCAATGGATACAAGTCTTATTTGGCATTATAGAGTTACGGACTCGAAAAAGGCCGGATCCCAACTTAGAACCAAGAAACGAGCGTTGAACATTCACGAACGTTTATCGTTTTCGTTAAAAATGGACTAATAGGTAATTTTTTATAAACGAAGTCGAACAGATAAAATTATTGCATGAACACGTAGAGTATGTAATTTATGAACCGTAGGCTCTTGAACGAGCCAATTCGGACTTATAACGAAGAAGTTACGAGCCCGCGAATCTCACAAAATGAAAAATCTATCAAAAATGTCTAATGCACAGAGTTCGTGCCGCGGCGCGACTCAAGGCATAAAAATCTGGCACCGCAGCGCGAGACCGGACCTTATCACCTGTTAACTGGCGCCGCAGCGTGGCAAATTACACTAGGTATGGTGCCGCTGCACCGTGACTGAATTCTAGAAACCAAAAGCCCGCGGCGCAGCACGAGCCCAAGAGGAAAAGCTGGCGCAGCAGTGCCTGCACTAGATCATGCACAGTAATAAAAGCTTACAAATAAGGAAATAAAGATAATTGATTTGTAATGAACCAATACATAATTAAACTTAATGTAACATCATTAAGATAATTGTAAACTTAAGTAATACACTAAAGGTTGAAGATAAGTTGAATGTGAACATGAATGGTATGCAATGAATGTACTTAACCTATGACGATCGAGTTTCGAATAATAACGTAAGAACATTAATAAGCCGTGAGGAAGGAGGTTTAACTCGAACCGAGTTGTATTAATGAAATAATTTCAATTAAGTTATAGAAATGAAATAAGTTGGTAAGAACGTTGTACAAGAATGACGGAAAGCCAGAACTAAAAAATAACAAATCTAATACGTAATTAGATTGAGAAGAAGGGTAAGATTCTTTAGGAATTATAAATGTTCATTCATGACCTAATGTGGTATGTTATGTGGTTAATGTGTTGTAAAGACCGTAAAGACTTAAAGGAAACGTTATTCTACTGTAGCAGACGCTGAAGGCAAGTTTTTCTTAAACACTTGTCTAACCTTCGTGTTAGCCAGGTTTTCAAATTTATTCAAGTTATGAGATGCATGTATAGTTTTCAGGAAAGAGTCTATGCCAGTTTTTTCTCAGCTAGACTAATCTTGATAAATTGATTGAATTATTTACAAGTCTTTCAATATAGAATTGCAAATGCTATCATACGCCAACTGTTTGGTATGGATTCAAGGTATGCCTGTATATGAATAAACAAATGTATTTTTCATCGAGTATTTGATGGGCACGTGAGGTTTCCACAACTTAAATGTACACACGTTTAATGGATGTAGTGTTAATCAACATAGAGTACTATAGGCTGATCACCTAGAAGTGCTCGTAAGATATGTCGGACTTAAGGACTTCATGTCGGGTTGTCCTTTTCAAAGAAATTGTGAAACGCTCATGGTCTTGGATCATAATTGGTGTCTTATTGAATATTGATTGTAAAACATTTTGAAGGAAAAGGAATGTTATTTTGAGTTATTAATAGTACTTCGTAACTACTATCCAGTTATTGAAGATATATGATTCCTATGTTTCAAGCATGCTTTTAAAAATGAAATTGTTGTACTTACTGAGCTTGTTATGCTCACCCTTGCTTGAACCATATGAATGCAGCTTAGACCGAATGGACTGAAGGATTCGACAAGAATAAAAAAATGCTAAAGTGAACTTGTAGATTACCTATGTATTAGTATATGTTTGTAATGATAATATTTGATATTATGACAAGAACAAATTTAACGGTTATAAAGAACCTGGGGAATGGTAGTATTATTTTGGAATATATATATATATATATATATATATATATATATATATATATATGAGATGTATTCGTTCTTATAAGGCATTTTAATTGAATGTTTGTGTGAACTGTAGCACCGTGGATCACCAACTATAGGGTAGGAAGAGACCCGAATTTGGGGGCGTCACAAGTGGTATCAAAGCATTAGGTTATAAAACTTAAGGGGGGAATAACCTTAGGCTAATAACCTCATTAAGGAAGCGAAGTCCGAAGAAAGTAAACTTTTGCTTTACATAAGTCGAATAAGTTAATAAGGTATTGAGGAAACTCAGTACCAAAAGATTTAAAAGATGGAATGTAACCCTAGTAGAGCATGTACCTATGCCAGTGGCGGAGGTACCAATAGTGATTCTAGAGGAGTCTGAGACAGAGGATTATTTTTCTGAGGAAGACTACTCCAAGGGAGATGTAGCCTGGACATCATACATGGATATGATGAGCGATGTGGAGGAAGGAATGGAGGTAACATCGGTTATTATGGTGGTACCTACACTAGAGTCATCACCTCCAGATGCAATGAGATCATTGTATCTGGTAGAGCTTGACAAGAATGTGCAACTGAGTGAAGTTGTACAGAATCAGAATGAAGAGATTAATACTCTTTATGTAGCAAAGGAGTCTGCAAAAGCATATTTTTTGTTAGAGCATGATGAGAAACTGCTCATGATAAATAAGGCTAGGGATTTTAAGAAAGGAGGCCGATGAGCTTCGTAGGGAACTGGGGAAAAAGGACCGGAAGATAGCACGGATGTCTTACATCCATGAGAGTTCTCGTAAGGATTTCAAGCTAAAAGTCGCTTATTATTTCGTTAAGTCAGGACAAACCCGTCTTACAATTAGTAGGGATACTGTAACGAAGATTGCGAATGAGAAACACGAGGACGTTGTTATGCATTATTAGAATGTTAGAGTTATAAATATGTGTGTAATGACGTAAAACCCTCTTTTGTATAAAAGGGTAGTCTTTTTGTAAATCCCAAATTTTGTGGAGTTCAAATGCGGGATAAAAATGTAATAGTTTTTGGATATGGAAACAAATTGTAAATAATTTCAAACTATGAAAAAGCATATGAATATAATGAAGTTTTCATTTAATATGCTTTGTTATGGTATGAGTAGGTATGTGGTGAATAATAACGAAGTAAGTAAATAGATAATAATGAAATTTTATTTGTTTAATTAGAAAATGCCGCCATGGAGAAGACAATATAAATAAGAAGAGGAATCACATAATGATAATAAATAGGGTCAAAACAACCCTATGCAAGAGTTCGTTAATTTATTAACGGCTGCATTTAACCAAACCGGGGGTAGATTACCAGCGAAACCTAGGGTAGTCAGAACGACTACCTTTAAAGAATTTAAATGCGTCGGTCCACCGGAGTTCAAAGGAACGACGGACCCAATAGAAGCCCAGACATGGGTAAAAGAAATAGAGAAGTCATTTGTTATTACAAACGTAGGTGAGGAGCAAAAGACTTTTTTGGTGACTTACATTATGAAGGAGAAAGTCAACTTTTAGTGGGAGGCTCACCAGGGTGGGGCTAGAATAGATGCGGTAACGTCGGAACAGTTCAAGAAAGTTTTTTTCGAGAATTATTTCCCTACAATCATTCAAGTGAGGATGGAGATTAAGTTCTTATAACTTAAACTAGGAGACATGACGGTTCCCCAGTACGCGACCAAATTCAATGAATTGGCAAAGTTTGCTTCACACTAAGTGGATACAAAGGAGAGGAAGGCTCGTAGGTTTGAGCAGGGCCAGAAACCCTTGCTCTGTAGTAGGATTGCAGTGTTCCAAAGGGTTTCCTATGAGACCATTCTGGAAAAAGTGATTATAGCAGAAGGTGGTAGTGAGGCGTTGACTCAATACCACAAATAGAGAAAGAATGAGAGCAAGGGAGAGGGAGGAACCAAAGAACTGAATGCTAGTGGCAGTAGGCAAAAAAGAAAGAATTTTAACTCTGGGAATACTAGAGTGGGACTAGGAGATCCTAAGTGTAAGATCAAAGCGTGTAAGACATGTGGGAAGACTCATTTAGGAGTCTATCTGAAAGGGGTTATATGTACCTTTAAACATTAGGGTAGAGGAGGAAGTAATTACTTTCGTTAATTTTATTCATGGAAATTATTTCATGAATAATAAAAGGTAAGCCAGTATCGGTAGATAAGTACCGATAAAGTTAAAAGAATTTGAAGAAATTCTCGGTAGGAATGAGTTAAGTAACCATAGACTTTTTAAAAAATGTTAAAATAAAAGTATGAATAGTTGGTTTTTCTAAGAAAACCCAAGGTAGTAATTTACGGTAATAAAACACCACGTCATTATTATTTTCTAACCATGACGCAATTAGGAGGATGTTAAGGAAGGGGATGAGTCGTTATGGTTGTGTATTGAATATCGTAATAGGAGTAAGTTAGTGGTTAAGAATAAATACTGATGGCCCAGGATCAATGATCTATTTTGATCAGTTGAAAGGGTGCAAAGAATTTTTCTAAGATAGATTTGCGTATGTGGTATAGTCAGTTGAACGTAAGGAAGAAGGATAAGATACCTAAGATGACGTTCAAAACTCGTTATAGTTATGACAAGTTTTTGGTTATGTCGTTTGGGTTGACTAATGTGAGGAAGTTAGACTTTCTGTAAGGGGCATCGAGAAGTCGGTGATAAACAGATAGGTTCTAATGTGAGGTGCTATGGTTGAATGTACCATTAGCGCGACAGAGTGTTCAAATAATATTTGTACGAAGGTGTGGTAATGATCATTGGTGATATTCTAGTCTATTTTAAGACGCTAGAAGACCACGTTGAACATTTGGTGATACTGTGAGAAACACTACGGAGGGAGAAGTTGGATATCGAATTCACTACGTGTGAATTTTAGCTTAAGAGATAGACAGATTTGTTATTGAGAAGTATGTTGGGAATGAGAAGTGAGAATATAGTTTTCAGGAACTGAAAAGGAAGGTTAAGTGAGGCACCTGTATTATCTTTATCAGATGATACGAGGAATTTTGTAGTATATCTCGATGTTTCGCATAGATGATGGGGTTGCATGCTCATGTAGCATGGCAAGTCATTATGTATGCATCACGCCAGTTAAAGGATTATGAGGAGGTTTATCCTACTTATGATCTAGAATTGACAGTTGTAGTTTTTGAATTAAAAATCTTAAGATAGTATTTATACGGGGAGAAGTGTGAGATGTATAAGAACTCTAGGAGTCTGAAATATATCTTCACACAGAAGGAGTGTTATATGCGGTAGAGAAGGACTGAGATATCTTATATCATTCAAGGAAGGTAAACATAGAAGATGTGTGATAGCCCCGAATCCGGGCCCCGAATCGCCTCGAACTCTGTACGCTATTTCTATCACTATTTGCGGAAGATATAAACATAAATTGTTTATACAATACATTACACATTATTCCCCCAAGGTCGAGTAACCTTAACTTAAACACAATTCATAAACTATCTAAAATACAACACATTTATCAAAATACGCTATTACAAACTAGCCGCACTTTGTATCCCAAGCTGAACTTGGCATTATCTTTTTCCTGTATCCGAACACGTTCGTCTTATCTGCAATGTTTTATCATGATATAGCAAGGGCGAGAATGAAAGTTGCCCAGGAAGTTTATATACAACAATATAACGATATATCATGATTGAAGAGTATGAATAATGAGCTTGCTATAATTCATCAATATAATTGAGAACTAGCACGAACAAATTTTTGACTGAACAAGTTTTAAACATGAACAAACATTTCGGAACCAACTGATAATGAAGGTGATCAGCCTTTCATACCTGACTTATACATGCAAGATGTACAGAGTACAATTTTCATGGCAATCAGCAATGATTAATCATAAGCTTGAATAAAATACTCTTATTAGAGTTAAGTACAAAGAAACTTGCCTGCACCGTTGATTACCGCAACACAATTTATAACGCTTTACCCGAAGACCTAATATTAGTAATATAGATCTCCAATATTAGAATAATATCATCATAATATAATACTGATTTATATATATACAGGATAACCTAAACATATAACACATAATCTTATAAGTTTATACAGCACATAAAACTTCGTATCGGGTTAGACTATTATGTTTGAGTTGAAACCGACACAATTTTAACATCCCGACGGTCTAGTCGGAATAAATATCTAGTTTAAGTTCAATTAAACTCTGCCTAAGCACTTAACAATTACTTAGAATCACATTTATATGATTTAACACTCGCCTTTTTCATTTCATAAGTTATTCGCTAACACTTAGTAAGTTAAATACTAATTCAGCAATCTGGATTCTAAATCTAGCAACCAAATTTCTAATTCAGCAATCTGGATTCACCAATCCATCAATCTAAACTGCAATCCAGCAAACTGGATTTAACATATTTTCAATTTCAGTAAACTATTTCTCAATTCAGCAAACTGGAATCACAAATTATATAATCCAGCAAGCTGTATTCTAAATTCATATCACGAAAATACCAAATCAGTTTATTATTTTTCTATCCTTAGGCCAAACATATATACATGTATTTCATACACAAAAGGTATTTTTTTTAAATATTTTTCTAACTTCCTTTAGTATTTTTTCAAAAATCATTTCTAGTTCGTAGCTTAAGAAATTAGCTACCTCGTGCTTAACTCCAAACACTCCCATCTCTTGGGATAACCTTATATATGTTAACAAGATTGCTCCATTTTAAATTTCGTGGCAATCGGAGTTGTAGAACTCCGTTTATAGCTATTTCCGTCGAAAAATCACAAAAATTAGAACGGTCATAACTTGGTCGTTTTAACTCGGAATCAGCTCATTTTTGGACACGAGCTACATAATACCATATATTTTCATTTTCCAAAAGGTCGGAATTTATTACACAATATAAGTTGTCAAAACAGCCCCTACAATTTCTTGGACAGCAACTTTTTGACGTTTGACAGTTTTGGAGTCCTTCACCAAAACTTAAATAAAATGAAATCTGTAACTCCGATTAATGATCCGTCAATTTTGTTGGATTCGTATCTTTCCGAACTAAAGTTTTCATCTATCACAATCCATATTTAGACATGTTAAGCTCCCGGAATTTAGCCCGGAAGTGGCTGTTCAAAACTGTCCTTCTAACAGTTTTCTTAACTTTGAGTAGTTTGGGAAAAATTCCATAACTTGCTCATTTTTCAACCTATTTAAGTAATTCCAAAGGGTTTTTATCCTTCAGACATAGATCTAGCATCCCAAGAACATAAATTACCAATATCCATCATAGATTTCAAGAATCAAAAGCTAGATCATACTTTCTAGTTTTAAGATTTCCGAAAAAAAATCTATTTTTCAATTCCTTTTGATTTCAACCAAATCAACACTCAATATGTTTATATCTAAACATGAAACACTCATTAAGACATAGATCTAAGGTTTTTGAGTTTAGAACTATAGATTCAAAGTTTGATTTACAACCATCAAAAACTTACATAAACAAAAAGGGTTTATACCTTGTCTTACCATGCTCTCCTTCTTCTTCTTCATAGCTTGATTATGGAGCTAGGAAACTTTGAAGAACAACTCTCTTTCCTTTCCCACTAAGGCTGCCAAAATCCTCTCTTCTCTCACTCTCTCCCTTTTTGGTTTTTTTTGGCTAACTAGGAAGTGAGATGAAAGAGAAAGAGAATGGATTTGGTGAGTTAGTAAAATATGTAGATATATTTTGTATATCTAATTGTTATCTCCCAATATCTCTTAGCTTTTCACTCTCCCACTCAATCATTTAATGTTGCTTGCAAGAATGTTCAAGAATGTTGGATAAATAAACAAGTGACACATATGGAGAGTTGGTAAACAAATCATGTCAAATATGTGGTGTATAAATGAATGAGGTGCATGCACCATTTCCTCTCATTTCTCCTCTTTCAATAGCCGGCCATGTGGCCTTATAATGCTCCCAATTTTGCTGTCTTTTTAATGTCTTAATTGATTTACTAAATGTCCAAAAAGTCCTCTCCCACTTGGGCTAAAAGTTGGGCTATTCCTTTAATGTTTTGGGCTTTCCAAATTAATCTATTGGACATAAAAATTTTAATTCTTTGAGCCATGTAAATCAATCATAGTCCAATACCTTAATAATATCAAATGTCCATCATGCCCTTCCTTCAATTGGGCTCTAAGTTTGGGTCACCCTAAAATCTTTTGGGCTTATCAATAAAAATATTTGAGTCATTCCTTTAATGTATTGCTTGGGCCTCTAATCAATTTCATTGGGCCAACACTTGGGCTATAAATATACATAGTCCAATTCCTTTAATTCTCATCCAACCCAAATCATTTAATTAGGGTTTTCATTCCCTCAATTATAACACAAATCCTTGCTCATGCACACTTATTTCCTTAACCCAGTTAGACTTGCTATAATTAGGTTATAAAATTAATCATTTGAGATATATATAAAATAAATCTCCTTGAATTAATAAGTATTCTAAATATCATAATTCTCTTTTTCCATAACTCTTAAGTTATTAAATCCTTCATTCCTAATATATAATTAGGGTTACACTAGTTTCTTTTTTTTTGTTTATATGATAAACAAATATAAACCATCACCTAATGTTCATATTCCTTACACACAACTTTTTAACCCTTAGGGTTTAATACTTCACATTAGGATTCCTAAATTAGGGTTTAAATTTTCGATACTAAAATTAGGCTTTCTGAACATATCGTTAGAGTTTTCTAACTTAATCACCATATTCATATCATGAATTTAGGGTTTCGGATTCCCGAAACAGAAACTAGGGTTTTAGAACCGATTTCTATGATTTCTTATCAGACGTTAGGGATTTCTAACAGAACGTTAGATTTTTCTAACTTAATAAACATATGATTAACATAACTTTAGAGTTTTCTAAAGTTATAACTTATCTGATCAATCCTTGATCTCAAATCATTACGGTTCACATATGTAACCAAATATACCGACTAGTATTCACTTCGATACTTATCACTAATAATTCTTCAAAAGAATTTTAAATCTACCATAATCTTATACCTCATTACTAGACTATCACTTACAGTCTATCACATAATTCAAGTCTTGTCCAAAACTTTTGAAATTCTTGGAATTTCATTACATAACTGCCAATTCCATACACTTATTTCATGTCTAGGTCCTAATATTGAACCTTAAATCAATCAATTATGATTTTAAAATTTTGTCCAAATTCTCGGGTTGTCACAAGATGACACATTAAGTAGGACGGGAAAGCTATCCATGTTAACGACTCAGAATGAGTTAATAACGGAAATGGCGAGAACGGAGTTAGAAGTTAAATTACGGGGTAGAAATGTTATTAACAACGTAGACTCAATCCACGAAAAGAGAACGAGTTAAGTAAAATTAGGTAACGAGGAATACAAATAAATGAAAAAGAAGACGCATGATAAATAGAAGACTATGTATAGTCTTGTTTTGAAGGAGGAATTTGAGTTTTATATAATTCCAAATTAAAAGAAGGAATAATAAAAAGGGAAAAAGTGTAATATGTTAGTAAGTGTTTAACTTCTCACTCAAATTATTGATAGGAAGTAACAAGTCATGTCAAATAAGATAATACCTTCGGTGGAGGTAAAATGAAAGAACCACAATGTCGAAGAAGCATTGTGGGAACTCGAGATTTAAATAAAGAAAAACTTTTCCTCATTTGTTTATATAAGTATAGCGAGATTCTGGGGACAGAATCCTTATAAAGAGGGAAGCATGTAACGTCCCAAAAAATCGGATTTTTGAGAATTAATTTTTTATTTAATTAAATGAATTTAATTGATTATATATGGGAGAAAGCTAATTGAAGGTCATTCTATAACCTAAACATATCAGAACGCCGTAGGATTTTGGCTACGTGGTAGAATTAAAGGGTTAAATGCAAAGTAGACCACTGAACTTTTCTGATAGTTAGGTATTGAGCCCCTTTCTTCCCGTCAACGCAAACTGAGCCCCTTTCTATTCAAAAATTTGGAGTTTGAACCCCCAGGCGCCACATGTGTGTTGACCTACTGACGTGGCACACGTGGCACAGCAGACGCGACATTTTATATTTTAATTTGACATTTGGCAGATGTGATAGGGCTTCTTTAGAATGTTTTTCAAAAATTTGTCTCTCCTAAGATTTGAACTCGCAACCTCAAGTGTGAAACTTGAAGTATCTAACCACTCGACCACCACATGTTAGCTATTAATATTTTGCAAGGACTAATCTTTATATCACAACATTTCATTTTCCCCCAAAAAAATTAAAATACTACATGGTTACTACAATTTTAATATAATAATAATTATAATGGTAGTAGTAGTAATAGTAATAATAATAATAATAATAGTAATATGAATTGTAATAATAATAATTATAATATGTTATAATAATAGTAATATTAATTGTAATAGTAATAATTATAATACTATTATTATAATTATAATAATTATAATAATACTAATAATAATAACAATAACAATAACAATAATAATAATAATAATAATAATAATAATAATAATAATAATAATAATAATAATAATAGAAAGGGGCTCAGTTTGCGTTGACCGGAAGAAAGTGGCTCAATACCCAAATATCGGAAAAGTTCTGTGGTCGACTTTGCATTTAACCCTAGAATTAAAGTGTTTGAATTTTCAAGATGAAAATAAAAGCTTTCCAAGAAATTTTCTGAAAAACACTATTCACGCATTTCTGCTCGGGAATTATTTTTGAACTTCTAAGAAATACGTAACGATAGAATATCAAGGTGAGATGGAATATCCAATAATATTTCAGTTATGGAAAACGTAATATTTTGCCTGTGGACTTAATTTGAGAACGTTAGGAAAATCAAGCGTTAAGAAGTTAGGGTAATGATTGTATGATACGTAGGTATTGTGCAAGGTAGAGTATACGAGTATGATATGGGGTATTATACGAGTATGTATGAATGATCGTATATCGTATATGATGAATAAGTATACTAGTTAGAATACGAGAATTATACGTAGAGTATATGTTATAAGGCTTGAAGCCATTTTTGAATAGACTTTTGGATTATGTGGGATGTACAAGCCCAATATGATTTAATATTAAAGTTCAAATGGAAGTGTGACAAGGCCCAAATATAAGAATGGTTAAGTCCAATATAAGTTAATGAATAAGCCCAAGTGTTTGTTTAATTACAAGCCCAATGTATAAGTTAAGTTGGATTAACTAATTAAGCTAAAGCCCAAAGTAAGAACCAAGGGGTTATGGGTTGGTTTAAACCCATGGTTTAAACCATGGGTGATCCAAAGTGATAAACAAGTAACTTAATGCTTACCACTTCGGAGTTGTAGAACTCCGTTTATAGCGATTTCCGTCGAAAAATCACAAAAATTAGAACGGTCATAACTTGGTCGTTTTAACTCGGAATCAGCTCATTTTTGGACACGAGCTACATAATACCATATATTTTCATTTTCCAAAAGGCCGGAATTTATTACACAATATAAGTTGTCAAAACAGCCCCTACAATTTCTTGGACAGCAACTTTTTGACGTTTGACAGTTTTGGAGTCCTTCACCAAAACTTAAATAAAATGAAATCTGTAACTCCGATTAATGATCCGTCAATTTTGTTGGATTCGTATCTTTCCGAACTAAAGTTTTCATCTATCACAATCCATATTTAGACATGTTAAGCTCCCGGAATTTAGCCCGGAAGTGGCTGTTCAAAACTGTCCTTCTAACAGTTTTCTTAACTTTGAGTAGTTTGGGAAAAATTCCATAACTTGCTCATTTTTCAACCTATTTAAGTAATTCCAAAGGGTTTTTATCCTTCAGACATAGATCTAGCATCCCAAGAACATAAATTACCAATATCCATCATAGATTTCAAGAATCAAAAGCTAGATCATACTTTCTAGTTTTAAGATTTCCGAAAAAAAATCTATTTTTCAATTCCTTTTGATTTCAACCAAATCAACACTCAATATGTTTATATCTAAACATGAAACACTCATTAAGACATAGATCTAAGGTTTTTGAGTTTAGAACTATAGATTCAAAGTTTGATTTACAACCATCAAAAACTTACATAAACAAAAAGGGTTTATACCTTGTCTTACCATGCTCTCCTTCTTCTTCTTCATAGCTTGATTATGGAGCTAGGAAACTTTGAAGAACAACTCTCTTTCCTTTTCCACTAAGGCTGCCAAAATCCTCTCTTCTCTCACTCTCTCCCTTTTTGGTTTTTTTTGGCTAACTAGGAAGTGAGATGAAAGAGAAAGAGAATGGATTTGGTGAGTTAGTAAAATATGTAGATATATTTTGTATATCTAATTGTTATCTCCCAATATCTCTTAGCTTTTCACTCTCCCACTCAATCATTTAATGTTGCTTGCAAGAATGTTCAAGAATGTTGGATAAATAAACAAGTGACACATATGGAGAGTTGGTAAACAAATCATGTCAAATATGTGGTGTATAAATGAATGAGGTGCATGCACCATTTCCTCTCATTTCTCCTCTTTCAATAGCCGGCCATGTGGCCTTATAATGCTCCCAATTTTGCTGTCTTTTTAATGTCTTAATTGATTTACTAAATGTCCAAAAAGTCCTCTCCCACTTGGGCTAAAAGTTGGGCTATTCCTTTAATGTTTCGGGCTTTCCAAATTAATCTATTGGACATAAAAATTTTAATTCTTTGAGCCATGTAAATCAATCATAGTCCAATACCTTAATAATATCAAATGTCCATCATGCCCTTCCTTCAATTGGGCTCTAAGTTTGGGTCACCCTAAAATCTTTTGGGCTTATCAATAAAAATATTTGAGTCATTCCTTTAATGTATTGCTTGGGCCTCTAATCAATTTCATTGGGCCAACACTTGGGCTATAAATATACATAGTCCAATTCCTTTAATTCTCATCCAACCCAAATCATTTAATTAGGGTTTTCATTCCCTCAATTATAACACAAATCCTTGCTCATGCACACTTATTTCCTTAACCCAGTTAGACTTGCTATAATTAGGTTATAAAATTAATCATTTGAGATATATATAAAATAAATCTCCTTGAATTAATAAGTATTCTAA
This sequence comes from Panax japonicus, assembly GCA_020205505.1. Taxonomy (NCBI): domain Eukaryota; kingdom Viridiplantae; phylum Streptophyta; class Magnoliopsida; order Apiales; family Araliaceae; genus Panax; species Panax japonicus. The sequence continues at coordinate 34,077,642 of CM035113.1, read as the reverse complement.
ATATCATAATTCTCTTTTTCCATAACTCTTAAGTTATTAAATCCTTCATTCCTAATATATAATTAGGGTTACACTAGTTTCTTTTTTTTTGTTTATATGATAAACAAATATAAACCATCACCTAATGTTCATATTCCTTACACACAACTTTTTAACCCTTAGGGTTTAATACTTCACATTAGGATTCCCAAATTAGGGTTTAAATTTTCGATACTAAAATTAGGCTTTCTGAACATATCGTTAGAGTTTTCTAACTTAATCACCATATTCATATCATGAATTTAGGGTTTCGGATTCCCGAAACAGAAACTAGGGTTTTAGAACCGATTTCTATGATTTCTTATCAGACGTTAGGGATTTCTAACAGAACGTTAGATTTTTCTAACTTAATAAACATATGATTAACATAACTTTAGAGTTTTCTAAAGTTATAACTTATCTGATCAATCCTTGATCTCAAATCATTACGGTTCACATATGTAACCAAATATACCGACTAGTATTCACTTCGATACTTATCACTAATAATTCTTCAAAAGAATTTTAAATCTACCATAATCTTATACCTCATTACTAGACTATCACTTACAGTCTATCACATAATTCAAGTCTTGTCCAAAACTTTTGAAATTCTTGGAATTTCATTACATAACTGCCAATTCCATACACTTATTTCATGTCTAGGTCCTAATATTGAACCTTAAATCAATCAATTATGATTTTAAAATTTTGTCCAAATTCTCGGGTTGTCACAAGATGACACATTAAGTAGGACGGGAAAGCTATCCATGTTAACGACTCAGAATGAGTTAATAACGGAAATGGCGAGAACGGAGTTAGAAGTTAAATTACGGGGTAGAAATGTTATTAACAACGTAGACTCAATCCACGAAAAGAGAACGAGTTAAGTAAAATTAGGTAACGAGGAATACAAATAAATGAAAAAGAAGACGCATGATAAATAGAAGACTATGTATAGTCTTGTTTTGAAGGAGGAATTTGAGTTTTATATAATTCCAAATTAAAAGAAGGAATAATAAAAAGGGAAAAAGTGTAATATGTTAGTAAGTGTTTAACTTCTCACTCAAATTATTGATAGGAAGTAACAAGTCATGTCAAATAAGATAATACCTTCGGTGGAGGTAAAATGAAAGAACCACAATGTCGAAGAAGCATTGTGGGAACTCGAGATTTAAATAAAGAAAAACTTTTCCTCATTTGTTTATATAAGTATAGCGAGATTCTGGGGACAGAATCCTTATAAAGAGGGAAGCATGTAACGTCCCAAAAAATCGGATTTTTGAGAATTAATTTTTTATTTAATTAAATGAATTTAATTGATTATATATGGGAGAAAGCTAATTGAAGGTCATTCTATAACCTAAACATATCAGAACGCCGTAGGATTTTGGCTACGTGGTAGAATTAAAGGGTTAAATGCAAAGTAGACCACTGAACTTTTCTGATAGTTAGGTATTGAGCCCCTTTCTTCCCGTCAACGCAAACTGAGCCCCTTTCTATTCAAAAATTTGGAGTTTGAACCCCCAGGCGCCACATGTGTGTTGACCTACTGACGAGGCACACGTGGCACAGCAGACGCGACATTTTATATTTTAATTTGACATTTGGCAGATGTGATAGGGCTTCTTTAGAATGTTTTTCAAAAATTTGTCTCTCCTAAGATTTGAACTCGCAACCTCAAGTGTGAAACTTGAAGTATCTAACCACTCGACCACCACATGTTAGCTATTAATATTTTGCAAGGACTAATCTTTATATCACAACATTTCATTTTCCCCCAAAAAAATTAAAATACTACATGGTTACTACAATTTTAATATAATAATAATTATAATGGTAGTAGTAGTAATAGTAATAATAATAATAATAATAGTAATATGAATTGTAATAATAATAATTATAATATGTTATAATAATAGTAATATTAATTGTAATAGTAATAATTATAATACTATTATTATAATTATAATAATTATAATAATACTAATAATAATAACAATAACAATAACAATAATAATAATAATAATAATAATAATAATAATAATAATAATAATAATAGAAAGGGGCTCAGTTTGCGTTGACCGGAAGAAAGTGGCTCAATACCCAAATATCGGAAAAGTTCAGTGGTCGACTTTGCATTTAACCCTAGAATTAAAGTGTTTGAATTTTCAAGATGAAAATAAAAGCTTTCCAAGAAATTTTCTGAAAAACACTATTCACGCATTTCTGCTCGGGAATTATTTTTGAACTTCTAAGAAATACGTAACGATAGAATATCAAGGTGAGATGGAATATCCAATAATATTTCAGTTATGGAAAACGTAATATTTTGCCTGTGGACTTAATTTGAGAACGTTAGGAAAATCAAGCGTTAAGAAGTTAGGGTAATGATTGTATGATACGTAGGTATTGTGCAAGGTAGAGTATACGAGTATGATATGGGGTATTATACGAGTATGTATGAATGATCGTATATCGTATATGATGAATAAGTATACTAGTTAGAATACGAGAATTATACGTAGAGTATATGTTATAAGGCTTGAAGCCATTTTTGAATAGACTTTTGGATTATGTGGGATGTACAAGCCCAATATGATTTAATATTAAAGTTCAAATGGAAGTGTGACAAGGCCCAAATATAAGAATGGTTAAGTCCAATATAAGTTAATGAATAAGCCCAAGTGTTTGTTTAATTACAAGCCCAATGTATAAGTTAAGTTGGATTAACTAATTAAGCTAAAGCCCAAAGTAAGAACCAAGGGGTTATGGGTTGGTTTAAACCCATGGTTTAAACCATGGGTGATCCAAAGTGATAAACAAGTAACTTAATGCTTACCACTTCGGAGTTGTAGAACTCCGTTTATAGCGATTTCCGTCGAAAAATCACAAAAATTAGAACGGTCATAACTTGGTCGTTTTAACTCGGAATCAGCTCATTTTTGGACACGAGCTACATAATACCATATATTTTCATTTTCCAAAAGGCCGGAATTTATTACACAATATAAGTTGTCAAAACAGCCCCTACAATTTCTTGGACAGCAACTTTTTGACGTTTGACAGTTTTGGAGTCCTTCACCAAAACTTAAATAAAATGAAATCTGTAACTCCGATTAATGATCCGTCAATTTTGTTGGATTCGTATCTTTCCGAACTAAAGTTTTCATCTATCACAATCCATATTTAGACATGTTAAGCTCCCGGAATTTAGCCCGGAAGTGGCTGTTCAAAACTGTCCTTCTAACAGTTTTCTTAACTTTGAGTAGTTTGGGAAAAATTCCATAACTTGCTCATTTTTCAACCTATTTAAGTAATTCCAAAGGGTTTTTATCCTTCAGACATAGATCTAGCATCCCAAGAACATAAATTACCAATATCCATCATAGATTTCAAGAATCAAAAGCTAGATCATACTTTCTAGTTTTAAGATTTCCGAAAAAAAATCTATTTTTCAATTCCTTTTGATTTCAACCAAATCAACACTCAATATGTTTATATCTAAACATGAAACACTCATTAAGACATAGATCTAAGGTTTTTGAGTTTAGAACTATAGATTCAAAGTTTGATTTACAACCATCAAAAACTTACATAAACAAAAAGGGTTTATACCTTGTCTTACCATGCTCTCCTTCTTCTTCTTCATAGCTTGATTATGGAGCTAGGAAACTTTGAAGAACAACTCTCTTTCCTTTCCCACTAAGGCTGCCAAAATCCTCTCTTCTCTCACTCTCTCCCTTTTTGGTTTTTTTTGGCTAACTAGGAAGTGAGATGAAAGAGAAAGAGAATGGATTTGGTGAGTTAGTAAAATATGTAGATATATTTTGTATATCTAATTGTTATCTCCCAATATCTCTTAGCTTTTCACTCTCCCACTCAATCATTTAATGTTGCTTGCAAGAATGTTCAAGAATGTTGGATAAATAAACAAGTGACACATATGGAGAGTTGGTAAACAAATCATGTCAAATATGTGGTGTATAAATGAATGAGGTGCATGCACCATTTCCTCTCATTTCTCCTCTTTCAATAGCCGGCCATGTGGCCTTATAATGCTCCCAATTTTGCTGTCTTTTTAATGTCTTAATTGATTTACTAAATGTCCAAAAAGTCCTCTCCCACTTGGGCTAAAAGTTGGGCTATTCCTTTAATGTTTCGGGCTTTCCAAATTAATCTATTGGACATAAAAATTTTAATTCTTTGAGCCATGTAAATCAATCATAGTCCAATACCTTAATAATATCAAATGTCCATCATGCCCTTCCTTCAATTGGGCTCTAAGTTTGGGTCACCCTAAAATCTTTTGGGCTTATCAATAAAAATATTTGAGTCATTCCTTTAATGTATTGCTTGGGCCTCTAATCAATTTCATTGGGCCAACACTTGGGCTATAAATATACATAGTCTAATTCCTTTAATTCTCATCCAACCCAAATCATTTAATTAGGGTTTTCATTCCCTCAATTATAACACAAATCCTTGCTCATGCACACTTATTTCCTTAACCCAGTTAGACTTGCTATAATTAGGTTATAAAATTAATCATTTGAGATATATATAAAATAAATCTCCTTGAATTAATAAGTATTCTAAATATCATAATTCTCTTTTTCCATAACTCTTAAGTTATTAAATCCTTCATTCCTAATATATAATTAGGGTTACACTAGTTTCTTTTTTTTGTTTATATGATAAACAAATATAAACCATCACCTAATGTTCATATTCCTTACACACAACTTTTTAACCCTTAGGGTTTAATACTTCACATTAGGATTCCCAAATTAGGGTTTAAATTTTCGATACTAAAATTAGGCTTTCTGAACATATCGTTAGAGTTTTCTAACTTAATCACCATATTCATATCATGAATTTAGGGTTTCGGATTCCCGAAACAGAAACTAGGGTTTTAGAACCGATTTCTATGATTTCTTATCAGACGTTAGGGATTTCTAACAGAACGTTAGATTTTTCTAACTTAATAAACATATGATTAACATAACTTTAGAGTTTTCTAAAGTTATAACTTATCTGATCAATCCTTGATCTCAAATCATTACGGTTCACATATGTAACCAAATATACCGACTAGTATTCACTTCGATACTTATCACTAATAATTCTTCAAAAGAATTTTAAATCTACCATAATCTTATACCTCATTACTAGACTATCACTTACAGTCTATCACATAATTCAAGTCTTGTCCAAAACTTTTGAAATTCTTGGAATTTCATTACATAACTGCCAATTCCATACACTTATTTCATGTCTAGGTCCTAATATTGAACCTTAAATCAATCAATTATGATTTTAAAATTTTGTCCAAATTCTCGGGTTGTCACAAGATGACACATTAAGTAGGACGGGAAAGCTATCCATGTTAACGACTCAGAATGAGTTAATAACGGAAATGGCGAGAACGGAGTTAGAAGTTAAATTACGGGGTAGAAATGTTATTAACAACGTAGACTCAATCCACGAAAAGAGAACGAGTTAAGTAAAATTAGGTAACGAGGAATACAAATAAATGAAAAAGAAGACGCATGATAAATAGAAGACTATGTATAGTCTTGTTTTGAAGGAGGAATTTGAGTTTTATATAATTCCAAATTAAAAGAAGGAATAATAAAAAGGGAAAAAGTGTAATATGTTAGTAAGTGTTTAACTTCTCACTCAAATTATTGATAGGAAGTAACAAGTCATGTCAAATAAGATAATACCTTCGGTGGAGGTAAAATGAAAGAACCACAATGTCGAAGAAGCATTGTGGGAACTCGAGATTTAAATAAAGAAAAACTTTTCCTCATTTGTTTATATAAGTATAGCGAGATTCTGGGGACAGAATCCTTATAAAGAGGGAAGCATGTAACGTCCCAAAAAATCGGATTTTTGAGAATTAATTTTTTATTTAATTAAATGAATTTAATTGATTATATATGGGAGAAAGCTAATTGAAGGTCATTCTATAACCTAAACATATCAGAACGCCGTAGGATTTTGGCTACGTGGTAGAATTAAAGGGTTAAATGCAAAGTAGACCACTGAACTTTTCTGATAGTTAGGTATTGAGCCCCTTTCTTCCCGTCAACGCAAACTGAGCCCCTTTCTATTCAAAAATTTGGAGTTTGAACCCCCAGGCGCCACATGTGTGTTGACCTACTGACGTGGCACACGTGGCACAGCAGACGCGACATTTTATATTTTAATTTGACATTTGGCAGATGTGATAGGGCTTCTTTAGAATGTTTTTCAAAAATTTGTCTCTCCTAAGATTTGAACTCGCAACCTCAAGTGTGAAACTTGAAGTATCTAACCACTCGACCACCACATGTTAGCTATTAATATTTTGCAAGGACTAATCTTTATATCACAACATTTCATTTTCCCCCAAAAAAAATTAAAATACTACATGGTTACTACAATTTTAATATAATAATAATTATAATGGTAGTAGTAGTAATAGTAATAATAATAATAATAATAGTAATATGAATTGTAATAATAATAATTATAATATGTTATAATAATAGTAATATTAATTGTAATAGTAATAATTATAATACTATTATTATAATTATAATAATTATAATAATACTAATAATAATAACAATAACAATAACAATAATAATAATAATAATAATAATAATAATAATAATAATAATAGAAAGGGGCTCAGTTTGCGTTGACCGGAAGAAAGTGGCTCAATACCCAAATATCGAAAAAGTTCAGTGGTCGACTTTGCATTTAACCCTAGAATTAAAGTGTTTGAATTTTCAAGATGAAAATAAAAGCTTTCCAAGAAATTTTCTGAAAAACACTATTCACGCATTTCTGCTCGGGAATTATTTTTGAACTTCTAAGAAATACGTAACGATAGAATATCAAGGTGAGATGGAATATCCAATAATATTTCAGTTATGGAAAACGTAATATTTTGCCTGTGGACTTAATTTGAGAACGTTAGGAAAATCAAGCGTTAAGAAGTTAGGGTAATGATTGTATGATACGTAGGTATTGTGCAAGGTAGAGTATACGAGTATGATATGGGGTATTATACGAGTATGTATGAATGATCGTATATCGTATATGATGAATAAGTATACTAGTTAGAATACGAGAATTATACGTAGAGTATATGTTATAAGGCTTGAAGCCATTTTTGAATAGACTTTTGGATTATGTGGGATGTACAAGCCCAATATGATTTAATATTAAAGTTCAAATGGAAGTGTGACAAGGCCCAAATATAAGAATGGTTAAGTCCAATATAAGTTAATGAATAAGCCCAAGTGTTTGTTTAATTACAAGCCCAATGTATAAGTTAAGTTGGATTAACTAATTAAGCTAAAGCCCAAAGTAAGAACCAAAGGGTTATGGGTTGGTTTAAACCCATGGTTTAAACCATGGGTGATCCAAAGTGATAAACAAGTAACTTAATGCTCAAGTGTTGTGATGGGCAAGCAAAGGATAGAAGTTGTGATAAACAAGTTAACTTAATGGCTAAGATAAGTGGTGAGCAAGTGACTTGGTGGCTAAGTAGATGTGGTGGCCAAGTTAACTTAATTAGGAAGTAATGAATAGTAAGGAGGTGGATTATGGAGGTGGAGGTGGCTTATTGACCATTATGCCCTCACTTAGGATTTCATATAAATATGAAGCTTGCTAGCTCATTTGTTCCTTGTTCAAAACACAACCAACTTATTTTTGACAGAATATTCGGCTGGAAATTCGGTCGTATATAAGCAGGTCGAAATTAAGTCCATTAATATTTCGGTCAGGGATACTTAACCTCGATGGACTTATCCTCGACCGAATATCCAGTGAGGTTAATATATTTCTGACTGAACATAGTTTGCCGAGACTATTGGGTCGATAATAAGCACCCCACATGGTAGCCTGACAAAAATGCTAAAGCCCTTATTCTTGACGGAAGTCCGTCAAGATTACTACAGTTTCCGTCGAGACTACTTGTGACACGTGGCAAAAGACCAACATGGGTAGGACTTATTTCTGACGGAAGTCCGTCGAGAATAGTGTATTTTTTAATATTTTATTTGTTTTTGAAATATCTAGGGATTTAACCCACATTTTGTACCTATACCTGTATTCCCAACAGCACATACAGATACATATCTAATAATATGGCGAATAACATGAATTATAATTACCAAGGCCGACAATATGTCAAAAACCAACTAAATGAGAAGTAAAAAGGTCAAAAACATCCCATTAATTTAAACTAAACTATATCAAACATCTAATTAAGCTAAATTAAACTAAATGTCAAACCGCAACAAAACTAAAGTAATGATAAGGTTTAAACTACAATACATCAAAAATAATGTAAACTACAAAATAATGTAACTCAGAATGTAAACTAAGTCAAAAATAATGTAAACTACAACATAATGTAAATTAAGTAAAGCTAGTAGAGCCTCCGGTGTGAGGAGGATCATCGGACGGGCGTCGACACTGCTCTAGAGTATGAAATCACCATCATCATCATCCCTATCGTCACCTATTGATACAATATAATGTAACTCATTAATATATATATATATATATATATATATATATATGATTCAGTTAAAGATAACAAAATTAAAATTAAATAATATGCATAATATATATTTGAATTTAAAATGAATAGTATACCTGAGCAGTCGAGCACTGACTCAACATCGACCCAAACGCGTCCTCGACTAAAGTAACCACCATCTGAACAATCTCATCGTGTATCACGGCCCACTGCTCCGGAGGGATACCCACACTCTTGGCGGTGACACCAGCTGCAACGTCCTATCCAAGTTAATGGAGGCAAGAATGGATGGGCAGGTCCTGACTATGCAACATCAGATCGGTCTCAAAACTCTCCGACACCACAACCATAACACGTTAGAATAAAGCATCGTCTAATACAGCGCCCGTATGTGATGGTCCCACGGGGGCTCTCGGACGCAAACGCTGGCTAGCGCCTACAAAAATAAATATAACATGAATAATATTTTAAGTTTACTTTATTCATAAACAAGAAATAAACTAAAAATATTATACCTCTTGGCAGTGTATAGGTTGGTATCCTCGGTAACCCCAGCACTCGATACCGGCCGGTAGTACTAGTGGGAGTATCCTGAGACACGACCCAAAGAGTCGTCTCCTCGTCCTTAGATAAACTAATCTCAGGCGGAGGGACGGTGAAATCTAACGTCTCAGCATCGCCCCAAGCAGCCTGCAACTCCGCTATACGTTGGCTGTGGTGCTTCTCAAACTACTCCTGTAATTTGATATATGTAAATTTTTGTTTTCTTGGTATCATCATATAAATTGCATAATATTACCCCAACTAATATTTATTATAGTAAATTTATTACCCGTATAACTAGTGCTGCTGGAGACATCGTCGACCCTGAAGTTGAGCCCTTCGGCGTATAGACTCTATCCCAAAACTCCATCATTCCATCATAGTAGGAGGTCGGCCCAAGCTACTCCTTATGCACATTGACGGTTGAAGATTATAAGCTATCATAATCACTGTCCAAACAGAGTATGGCTGACTAAAATTATTAAATAGACAAAATCCATCTATAGCCATGCCAAGTGTGACATTCCTAACATCGCCGAAAAATTATGGAAAATTGGCATCAAAATTCTTCCACTCATCTCCATCTACTAGGTGACTAAGCTGACCAGGGACGACGTCCCTTATCCTATGCCAACACATACTTGGTGCAGTATGCGAAGACATGAACATGAATAGCCGCTGCAACCTCGGGGCAAGAGGAAAGTACCGTAATATCTTCTTCGAAACATGTTTCTCCCCCCCCCACGTTTTGTGATTTTGTGCCGAGGCAAATTGCATATATCACACTGCACCTTATCTTTTTCCTCCCATAGTATAACATACAGTCCTGCTCACAAGCATCGATCTTCTCATACCCAAGATTAAACCCCTTGACCTTGTTCTTCACTTCGTAGTAACTTGCGGGTAGGGAATTATCCTTAGGTAAGAACTCCCTGAAAATAGCAAGTAAATCATTGAATCCTCTATCACTGTATTCATGCTCATTTTTATAGTGTAAAAGCTTCGTCACTGCACAAAGCCTAGTGTGCTTGTCGTGTTCAGGATACAATGGGATCCTTGTTTCAGAAAGCATCTTGTAGAAGGCAGCTGTTGAATCATTTGGCTTTTGTTGATCAGCACTGCTTGACGCAGGCTCATTTTCAACCCAGTCAATATTCGTAGGGCCATACGCACCTACCAGCATCTCTATGACATCATAGTTATCTGACTGGTCTACAGTACTGTCAGACAGTTCTCTAAACTCAACTGATTCCCTGTGATGAATCCATACTGAATACACATCCACAAACCCACGTGAATATAAGTCAAATTTCACTTCATCGGCAGTCTTCCATGTCATGTTCTTACAATTGAGACACGGGCATCTCATCTTACCGTTCAGATCATCAACATGTTCTATTGCTTTGTTCATAAAATTAGATAGCCCGTCACGGTACGCATCAACTAATCCCCTCCCATCAATCTTTATCCTATGGTACATCCAACTCCAGTCGGCATCCATCTTTAATTGAAGAAAATACCCAATTAGATCAAGAATAATCATGAATGTGGTCCAAGCATAAATTTAGTTTACCTAGTTTATATCTCCATTCTACAGGGGTTAGGCTTCTATCCCATTCCTGGATGCATCTCCTCCCTAGTGCCAATCTTAAGCACGTTTCTACTATTTTCAAAAAAATTTAGCAGCACCTCCCCATGGTCTCAAAGTACACAAAAATAGACCAACAAAACTTAGTCTAATTATGTACTCGGAGAACATGTAGAGACACCAGTTGAAAGTTCCTTAAAACTTATAAAAATGCACCCTGTGCATTGGCACTGACCTAAGTGAGAGACATAACATCCAGTAACAGTTCCACACTGGGGACTATTCGACATTCACTCCTAATGAGTGAATGTCAAACGGGTTTCTAAGTTGACACCTCCAAAGCATGTATTGCTTCATTAAGATAAACTAAGTATAACATATTCTTAGTTTGAACGATATGATCTGGTTCCCATATTTTATTATGAGAACCAGATCATATCATTCAAACTAAGCAAATGCTACTTAGTTTATTTTTCCAATGAAAAAGTAAGTACGTGCTACTTAGTTTATTTTAGAAAAATTATTCAGTTACTTTTAATTGTAGAAAACTAAGAAAATTCTACTTAGTTTATTATTTTATTTTATGTTGTTTATTTCAAATATATTATGTTATTTTAATTTATGTTTATTTAATTTATTAGCTTTGATTTTATTTAATTCTACTTGGTTTATTGTATTTTATTTTAAAACCTTGAATAAGGAAACTACTTATTGAGTTTATTTTAATTGCTGAAAACTAAGCAAATACTACTTAGTTTATTATTTTATTTTATTTTATGTTTATTTAATTTATTAGCTTTGATTTTATTTAATTCTACTTGGTTTATTGTATTTTATTTTAAACCCTTGAATATGGAAACTACTTATTGAGTTTATTTTAATTGCTCAAAACTAAGCAAATGCTACTTAGTTTATTATTTTATTTTATGTTAATTTATTTCAATTAGGTTATGTTATTTTAATATGTTATGTTATTTTATTTTATAGTATATTATATTAAAAAATTTGAAATTTTATTTTATTTTATTTTGTAGTATATTAAATTAAATTATTTTAAAATTTTATTTTATTGAATTTAAATTATTAAAATAAATTTATTTTATTTTATTAAATTTAAATTATTAAATTAAATTATTTACTTTATTTTATTTTATTAAATTTAAATTATTATAATTTATTATTTTTTTGTATTTTATCTTATTTTTACTCATATTATATTATATTATATTATATTATTAAATGTATTTTATTTATTTATTGGATATAATTTAAGTTATAATTCATTTAGTAACTTATTTTTTTTATCTTAATTATCTTATGTTCATTTTAGTACTGGAAAATTTAGTAACATATTTAAATAGTTACATGGGCCCAAAAAATTTGCAATTGAAGAATTTTGACAAAACTTTCGTCAAAAATTTTGTCGGAAATATCAAATTAAATATCACTGTCCCAACATACAAATCCAAACTACAAATTATGAACATACAATGTAAACATACATAATTCCATAAAGAAAAGCTACAATAAAACTAAAATAGCAGAAGCTGCAATTGCAACAACATTTGCACAAAATAAAGAAGCTGCAATTGCACAAAAATTAGACATAAATAATCCCAAATTTTCAGCAACATTTGCAGAACACAAACAATGCCTAGCTATTTCAGTTACAATTCGACTTAAGTGCCAATTTCATCAAACACACGAAATTATGGTTCGATGTTAGCAATTTTACCAACAATAGATATAGTAGGAGTCATTTCAAATACATATTTAAGCAATAAGCACAATATTGGACATAAATTAAACAAATTTTTTAGGGAAAAAATTTAACCCTAAATATACAATATTGGACAGAAATTAAACAAACCTTAGTTTAAAGTTTGCAATCCAGGTAAATAGGAGAAGGAGGTGGACTGCAGAGGTTGAGAGGTAGACGCCGACGAAGGCTTGTTGCGGCGGCGTTGGTGGCGTCCGGTTAGCTAAGGCTGACAGTGGGAGTGGGAGAGATGAGAGTGAGGTGTAGAGAGAGGGAGTACGTAGGTGCAGAGAGAGAGAGTGAGGGAGTGAGGAGTGATATTGAGAGAAATGAAATGAGGGAGGCGCTAAAGAAGACGCTGCTAATTAGGTTTTAAAACTTATTCTCTACGGAAGTACGTCGAGGTTAGTTCTGTAGACTTAAACATACTTTCGATGCATTATTTCATCGAGGATAACACATTCTGTTGAGTTTATACTCGCGCTGGAGGGAAAGCTTGGCGCCAACGAGGGGGGCTTAATTCCGAAGGCTATCCGTCGAGGATACATTAAGGTCGACTGATTTAATATCGAAGAAATATTCAATCGATGTTAGCTTAACGTCGACTGAATGTATTCAGTTGAGATTACTTCCGTCGGAAATAAAGCTTTTTCTTATAGTGACGTTAATAACGTAAAACGAATGAGTAATGAAAATTAAGCCAATTGAATGGCATGATAACAAATTCAAAATAAATTTATGTTTGGGGGAAGTTGAAGTACTTAACATAAGGGAGAGAATGGCTTTGGAACGACCTCGTTCTAAGTTATAGTGAAGAAGTTATGAGATTTCGAAGGGTCCCAAATAATTTTCAGACTTATAAAATTTTTAGAAAGTTCATGCTTGGCGCAGTGGCGCCAGCTGTGCCTTGGGAGGTGGCGTTGCAGCGCAAACCCGGGCCATCAGTTACTGCTGAGTGGCGCCGCAACACGAGTAAGAAGAAGGGAACCGGCGCCGCAGCACAGGTGCAGGGCAAGTCCAAGAAATGAGTTTTTTATTGCTCAATTCCTGAGGGAAGTGTACGGATAGATAGTGAACATGTAGTTCACGTAATGTGACACTTAATTAAGTGATTTAGAACTTTAGTAAAGGTTGAACAGAAAGATTTAATGAGATTAAAAAACAAAGAATTTAATGAACGTAAACGTAACACAATTGCGATGAACTATCGGTCTTAGCATACAATGAGCAGTATGGCTTCGACATTAAGAAAGAATAATGAACATGGTGTTCATGGGATGGATAACGGTGGAAAGCGATTAAAACCTTGAGTAAAGGTTTAATGAGATATTAAGAAACAAGCAACGTAAATGCTAAATACGTAAACGATCCTCGTGAATCGTATTCGCGTCGGACGAACGTTATAAGTATACATTGGTTGTATGACTTGGACGTTGACGAAACTTAATTTACATAAATCAGAGTCGAAATCCCCAAGTTTACAACCTTTAGTACATTACATTACGTGATAATAATATATGTCATCCTTATCTTAATAAAGTTAAACTATTACATAAGATACCATAAAGTTTATTCTGCTAACTTTCCCTTTTCTTTGTCCTTGTCTGAGCCTTCATGTTGATCACACTTAGCTGAAAACATTTACATTTAAAGAAAGAATGAACATTTGGGTGCCTAGCAAGTAATAAAAGACAATAAACATTAGCTGAAAGAAGTAAATGTTTTCTGTAAATAACACTTCTACAATGAATCAATAGTTGTGAAGTAAGTTGAACCAATAGTAACAACATATCAAATATATCTCAAATTTTGAAACTATGTACTGACTATAAATGGAGAGCAGTCAACAGACTATTAACTTTGTTTTTGATTTTTGATATTCAACTGAATAACAAGAATTAATTATATGTAATAACAAAGTGGAATATTTTCCAGAGTTTATGCTGAGTGATCCCTAAAGATCTTGAACTTAATTCTCGAGTAACTATCAAAGATTTGCTTTGATATACCCAGGTGTATCAGATAACCATAAATAATAAGTCATACCCCTCTGCAAGTATAACAAGTGATTAGCTTCATTATACCCTATATTACGCATAATACTTAAACGCGCGCAATGGCCGAATATACGACCAAAAGGTTCCCTTTAGATAAAAGGTTGTTCTTCTCAGTCTTATAAACAGAATTTGAATCACAACAACGAAATAATACGATTTCACTATCTAATCGCTTTTTCAATCATTCTATCGATTAGAATTACATATCATAACACATAGTTCTGCTATTTGCAGCCAGCACATAACATATGAATCATTATTAAATGATTTAAATATTAAATAATTCTATTATCATTAATATTTAATTAATATTAAACCATTAATGAAACAATTGCCAAAATATTAAAGTTATTTATAATAACTCAAAATAATTTTAAAATTTTTTTATTACCCTGAAATAAATTTTAAAACATTTAAAATCATTTTTAAATAATTACCATTAATATTTAAATATTAATGTACTATTTATCAAAATATTAAAAGTCATTTATTATTAATAAAAATATTTTTAAACCATTTATATCCTTTTAAAAATATTTAAATCAATAAAACCAATTTATGTAAAAATAAATAAAACCAATAAAACCATTTTTAAACTATTCATTTATTATTACTAAAAATATTTAAATTAATAAAAATATTTTTAAACTATTTATTTAACATAATTTTTAAATAAATTTAATATAATTAATTTTAAAATATTAATGAAATTTACCTTAAAATATTAAAAGTCACATTTTATAACTTCAAATATTTTTAAACAATTTATTTTCAATTAAAATGATTTTTATAATATTAAAATCATTTTAACCAATTTATTTAATACGGGTATTAAATAAATCTAATATCTTTAATATTACATAATTAATGAAATTTGCCTTAACATATTAAAAGTTATGTTTTACAACTTTAAATATTATTAAATACTTTATTATTATTTAAAATGATTTTTAATATAATAGAATAAGTTTTAATTAATTTATTTAATGCATTTATTAAATAAATTAAATATTAATAATATTCAAATAAATACTAATATTTATAAAAAATATGTCAAATTATTAAAAGTTAATTTTTATAACTCAAAATAAATTTTAAAACTAATTTTGTAATTTTTAGAAATTTATTTATATTTTTAATGAATTTTCATAAATTAGAAAACTAAAATAATTAAATCCGTCGCTAAAGGCTTTAACGATAATTTCTGTCGTGATAGGTGTTCTTGAGGTTCATGAACATTCAAAGGCAGTGATCAAGAGAGTATGTTTGACCAACAATATCTGACAGATCATAAAGCTTCTGGGTGCGATATGACTTTGATCTTGTAGTATTAATGTAATACTACAAGTATCAGCAATAATCATGGTCAAACAACCTAACACGAATGAGATCTGGGCTTCCAAAATGGTTGTCAGTGTTGTTCTTCAATTTTGGGTTAACTAGAAATGCAGAACAATTCGTGTAAGCATATTTGGGCTTTCACAACTTGTGATCCATGTGATGATTTTTTGATCTAAAGATTGCAGTGTGTAGCCAACACGTCAAGGTGCATATCTATTACACAAAACCATCATAACAACAACGAAATCTCCAGATATTATCCGGTCAACCCATGTCAGAAATCATGATCATACGCTTTCTGGGTTACCCAGAAAACAGAAATCGTGATCATCTTGCATGGTTTGACCGTACACTACATGAAGCCTGATAATCTTTTAGGTGTTCTAAAAGCCTAAAAATGTAGGCTATATAACATACAAAAATCTAGATACAATAAGAAGAACCAAACAATAAACATACGAAAGATCTGTGGCCACAAATGTCTTGTCATAGATTTTTGGGTAATAATTTGGGTTACCTAGATCGGTTTGGTCATGGCCGGTCAACGGGGTTTGACCGCCCATAACTTGCAATATGTTCATGCTCTGACCTTGATTCAAGTTTCAGAATATAGATCTTATAGCATAATACAAGTTTAACCATTTAAACAACCAAAACAATAAACAAACTGAGATCTAAGAGACCAGACATTTGACTGTCAGACACATTTTAAAAATTTTCCAGATTTTTTAAAACATCAAATTCGAGCCTATAGATGTTAACCCAGATCACTTATATAGACTATAAACATCATGTTTAAACACAAAATCATAACATTTAACAGATGATCAATGGTCAAATTTTTTATTAGGGTTTATATCTTCTATGAACAAATTTTTGATTCTATGCTTCTGATCTGTTAATGGAGATAGTGGGACTTGGTTAGGGAACTAAAATTCTTGGAGAATTCGTGGGTTTGGAGAGAGAGGGTCTTAGTAAGGAGTTTGTGTATAAATGAAGCTTGAATAATGATTTTTCTCTCACCAATTCTATATATATGACTTGAATGCAATCACTACACCAAAAATGGCCTTTAGTGAAGGACAAATCCTTCACAAGACATACTATATCACTCACAAGTGATTTATTGCGAAAAAATATTTCTTTCACACGATTGCTCGCATTAGACCTCTCGCAATTGGGTATCCTTCGCTAAGTAGTAACTAAATATTTTTTGTGAATGATATATTGTAAATAATTTTTTTTATTCACAAATTGTATTTGGTAATGGAATATTGTTTTTTTGTGAAAGATTGATTTCCTTCACAAATAATATTTTAAGAAGGACTATTTGAAATTAGTGAATAACTTGATTCCCTCACAAATAATATATTGTGAGGAACAAATTTATTTAACAAGAGAATATTTTTCTTCACTAATTATAAATTGAGAATCTTTCTTCAAATTAGTGAGAGAAAAATTCTTTCACAAATTATAAATTTATAAATAAAAAATTAATTGCTAAATAATCAAAATTCATTGAAAATTATAATTGATTTATAAATCATTGATTTCATATTTATTATTATTATTATTATTATTATTAATATCTATAAGAAATATTAAATTTATTTTTCAAGTAAATATAAAAATTGCCATACTTTTTTCAAACTAATTGATAACCTAATGCATAAAGAGTTAATAAAATCAAAACTTGTCATATAAATAGATCATAATCCTCGAGTCACAATAACTAGAAAATTTGTTATTGTATCTTAGTCTCACAAGGACCATAGTACCTACACCATTTATTAACTAACATAAGAAAACTGAAAGAATAACAATGAACTAGAAGGAATAAAGTGTGACATTTAGATCCACAACATCATCATTTTCTTCAAGAAGATCTAGGTTGGGCATGTAAATTTCATGCTGCAATAGAAACACCAAAATTCAATTTCAATAAGACGAGGAATAAGAAAAGATGAAACTGGTGAACTTCAATTAAAAAAGAAAAGAAAATAAAAACCTCATCTGGAAACAGACATTGATCCTAAACTAGTACAGAGAACTCACCATGAAACTGGAGTTGGCTACACAACTACCTTCTCTAGCAGCAGTTACATAAAGTGAAAAATGGTAAATATAAAAAAATAGTAAGATCATTAATCAGGTAGTAAAATTTTAGAGGAGAAAAACAAAAGGAATAGTTAATGAGGTAATTTCTCTAGATGCTACACCAAAGTTATGTTGAGGCTAACAGAGTTATGCATGAAATAGTAGGATAAAGTAGAGAAGTTGATCCACACCACAAAAACATATGCTATATTTATATGAATTTCTAGAAAACATAACAATATATAATCTATCTTAGTTTAATGAATAATTCAACGAAAATAAATGCATGATAAGACGAAGCTCAAGAAAACAGGAATTAATTACCTGATCAGGAGTTCTTTTAATTGGAGGTGGAGGAAGCTGATCCTGACCAAGTCTAATGTCATTGTTATAACCAAATTTCTTTAGAACAGTCCATGTTGTCTTCAAATGGCCTTTTCTTTCTGAACGGAAAGAAAAGCACATCAAAAGTGGACAAAGGTTAGTACAAGTAAAATGTCATGAGTGAGCCAAATACTTTACAAATGAAGTGAAAAACAGAGGAAGAATATCACAATTATCGATGATGGATAAATCAGGTCAAGGAGAGCTTGTGTATGGCATCCTGTGTTGCAATGCGAAGCAGCCTCATGCTCTTTATCTCATTGATTCAATGAGCTGAAAAGAGACTATCCATATTGGGTAAGAGTTGACGCATCATATTCTGAAGTATATCTTCACCTCCAACAGTACTTCCTGCCAAGGCTTTTATTTGTGACACTCCTGCTGCTGTAGCACTTATGGCAACAATAGAATACCCATCGCCCATGGAGAACATGTATTAAAATTATATTTCCACATAACCCAACAAATCAGAAAACATCACTTGATCACTAAAAACCATACAAACCAGATCCATTGTTACACACCATGAGAGAACAACACCTTAAAAGTTAGCTATTAAGGTTGGAGAGCCCAAAGTTTATAAATAACCCACAGATACAATTATGCACAAAACATTTCCAAATCAATTTTTCCTGTTTTCTCAATAAACAATATATATGTACAATACGAGTGCACTACAAGGGCAATATATGCATGCTGATCAATAAAGGTTTAGTATTATAACAACATAATAAACGAATACAATATTATCAAAAAATCCATAAAATATAATATAATATATAATCATAAAAAAAATATTGTCTATTAACGCTATTTAATATTTGACATTAAAATATAAATGATATAAAATTCTACAAGACGAAAGTATTGTTTAATCAATGACGCAGTCCACTTACTTGCACATAATCCAATTATTTTCTATAATTTCCGAATCAAACGATAAAATGATTGAAAAGAAATATATTATTTTAGGAGGCATACGAGTATATACTTGTGGTTCTGCAGTGTAGTCTAGAGTTCTTCCATCTGGCATGTCATCTAGTCTACACATCCGGAGAGGGAGTGTAATACCCAGTAATAAATAAAAAAATTTAAAAAAAAAATTGTTTTGTTTTATAACATATTAATTGGACTCTGTTTTCTTATTTGGGCTATTATTTTGTTTGGGTCAATCTAACCATTTACTTTTGGGCTAATAAGTATTAATAATTGACGAATAAATTTAGTTGATAAAATTGGGCTATAAAATTAATTTGATTTAATTTATATGTGGGTCAAATTAAAATTCTATCAAAATTAGGAGAGTTGGTAAAAATATATATAAAAAAAGGGAAATTAATAAATAAATATCTAAAACCTAACCCTATGTTATTTAGTTCTGTTCGGATTAAAATTGATTGTGCGTGAGGCGAAAAAGAACAGAAGAATTGCGGCGTCAACATAAGAGGAGGAAGAGGAACTGAAATTCATTTATATCATACACGTAAGTCTGTTTTTAGTTTGTTATCAGAATTACTGGGGGTGGCTAGCAATCATTATAAATATACTTGTACTACTTTTGAATGCTTGATCCAGGTTAATAATTTAGATATTATATATATATATATATATATATATATATATATATATATATGTTGTGCCATCATACTACTACTAACAGAAAAGGTCAGTTAGTTTACTAGTTTAACGTGTAAATTAAAATAATAATCATAATAATATTAATAATAATAGCTTTAGGAAAAGTAAAATTGTAATTAATAATTTAACACATAGTTTATTAATTTTATTTTATTAATTTGTGTAATTAGTTCGAACGGGGGAAAATTAAAGAGTTTCATTTGAAATATAATTTTGGGTATTACATTGCTTAATCCAGGTACGGATTCCGTACTTTTCAGCGAGACTCATTTATTTTTAATTCGTTCGTTTCGAAATCTAGTATTGCCTCTCATAATTAATTCTTGTCAATTTAGTTTGATAGTTTGCTTTGGCGTTTAGAGTAGAACTCCCATTTGTACTCTTTAGTCTAGTGTATCATGTCTAATAATTTATTTTGATATTATAGTAATGTACATGTTAGTACATTTTTTGGAGACTTGTGTTGATGATCTGTTCAGTTTAACATGTACATTCTAGAACCCCTTTGTGTTGATATTTTATCGCATGTGTTGTGACATTATATTTTATTAGAATACCGTAGGGTATACCTGAGCTATAACCACCTGTGGGGGTACCACAGACATGTCCTCTTGGCACCGAGGCATGACACCTTCCGTGGCGGTGTGATCAGTCCACGGCGTCTCCGTTTTGTGCTCCGGTGGGAGTTGGCCATTTGGTGTTTTGTTGTGGGAGGCGTATGGGTCGACCCTAGTTTTCTGTTCTGTTCTGTTCTGCGGATTGATGATGTTTGTGCCAAATACACCTTCCGATTTTGCACGCATCTGGATTGCGCAGTCCGATGTGTGGTTGCCTGTGTGGCATTATTTTGATTGCCTGTGTGGCATTATTTGACTTGCCTGTGTGGCAAGTTATATTATTATATTCTGAGCTCGGTATGAAATAACACCCAGCCACTTGATTCAGCCTATTATTTCGTTGTGTTAGTTTTGTTCGTTTCGTTTCAGTTCGTTTCGTTTCATTTTATTTAATTGTGTTAGTTATTTTGTTTCATTATTCTTGTATTCTATATTCGTACTGGGCATTTGGCTCATGTTGTGTTTTTCTTCCGGCAGGTAATCAGGGGGATCAAGGACAAGTGTGATGAGAGCTCCATTCATTCAAATGATTTAGAAATATTCTGTTTAGATGTCAGTTAATTGGAATTGTAATAATTATTTTAGATTGTGGTTTGAGACAGTTTGAGATTTATTATGGGTGATTTGTGGTATTTATTAGTTAATTAAGACTATTCTTTTGGGGCTTTGAGCCTTGCTATTAAACTCATCAGTTTTGTTGTGTTTTGAGTAACCTCTCTTTCTATTTTGGAAAGGGGGTGTTACAGGGAGAGTCCGGTCCAACAAGTCAAGAAAACATATATACAACAGATATTACATATATTATAAAAGTATGATCGATTTTGAAGTAGACCATGGGAAATTGGGAATAAAGACACAAATACTAGTACACTACTACATCTTTCCAATATTATTGTAAATAGATCTCGATTAGATTCGATCGACATATTTTAACTATTCAGCATAAAACTTGTCTATCTGATTATACAAAAGTTTGATATCTAATAGAACTCAAATTCTTCCTTCAAAATTTATTTATAAAATAATTTACTATATATATGAAAATCATATATATGAAAATAAAATTTAGTTGAATAATACCTAATATTCCATCCCTGACTACTACCGTACCCTGCATTGTCATGCTGAAGACTCTGGCGCATGATTTGGTTCATTTATTGGTTGAAGTTGGTCTTGTGATCACCAATGTCTCGCTGCTTTTCACCGTATTCGCACTCCCTATCTCCTTTCTACCTTTTGGACAGTCTTTCACCTTATGCTCCGTTGATTCACAAATAAAACACCCACTATAAATTTTTTAATTATGGCAGTTAGGAGAGATATGTCCCTTCTGCCCACACTTATAGCACACAAACTTTCCCTTTAAACACTCACCCGAGTGATTCTTTCCGCAATTCCCACACTACAGAACCTGTTTCTTTCAACCTCCTGGCCTATTTTCAAAATTACCAACATTATATCCTTTCCTTTTTCCAGTCCTACCTCCAATACTCCTTTCTCCGGCTCTAGCTTGATTTGCCTCCCACCAAAAATTCGCCTCCACTTTCATTGTATAGGTGGACAAACTATTTTTTGCCCCTCCGTTACCCTAGCTATCACAAACACTTCTACAAGGTCAGTTGATCCACTAAATCCTGGCGGTTTGATTGCATTGAAGTCATGGAAGTTTGTCGATCGATTATTTGGCTTATTTCCCACGGTTGGTATTCCATTCTACATAGCTTAAGCATCAATATTCGCCAAATTCTTGTATCGAGTCTGGTTGTCCTCCAGCATTATTGATAGATTCTTCTTCCCCTTAGTTTCATTTTCGTCTTGGCTGGATTATCTAAGTAAAAAAAAAATCATGTTCATCCAACAAATTCATAGTACTCTACACCATATAACATAGCATATACTGCTCTAAACATCCGCTATCCCTTTGTGACACAAAAGTCGGGAATCGCTGCCACAACTTATACAATAGTTGAGAATATTACATTACACATCATAGAACATACATATTCAAGTAATAATATTACTACTTATTTTTTATGCCTTCACTAAGGATCAATTGCTTAGTAATCTATATATTCCCATCATCCTCAATAATTCATTCACACAAAACTATACCGAGTACGTCAAACTGATAAGTAGGATTTTGTAAGACCCCAAATTATTAATAAATGAAATTAATTTTCTCTATTTTGAAATAGTAAGGTTGATTTGATTAATGTGGATAGTTATGGGTAAAATACGCAAATATTTCAAAATATGCAAGTGGTTATAAAATATTCATTGTTGTCGGGGAATATTCGTTTGGTCGTGGAATATTCGTACTGTCGGGGAATATTCGTACGACGGCGCAGCTGATGAGTAGGTTTTATACCTATGAATCTGATATTATTAAACTTAATTATTGTTATCTTTTATTGTTTTTTAGTATCTTTTTATGTGTTATGTGTTTATTTGTTGTAGGTTGGAGCTGGAGGGACAAATTGGTCATTTCGGAGAAGAAAAAGGTCAAAAATCATGGAAATTAAAGCTGAGTGACATTTTTGTAATTCTGTGGTCCTGGCCAAGCGCCTAGGCGCTTGGAATTAGCCTATGTTGAGCGCCTAGGCGCTCTAGTGCTTAATAATGTGCGTTTTTCTGCTGTCAAATGGGTTTTTGAAGCAAAAGAGGAGTCTGAATGAGGGCTGAGACCAATACAAATAGGAGAGGACTCTAGAAAAGGGGGAGGTAACGAATGTTGCAAGCAATCAATCAATTTTTCAATTTGATGAGTGGGTTTTATACCTATGAATCCGATATTATTAAACTTAATTATTGTTATCTTTTATTATTTTTTAGTATTTTTTTGTGTTTTGTGTTTATTTGTTGTAGGTTGGAGCTGGAGGGACAAATTTGTCATTTCGGAGAAGAAAAAGGTCAAAAATCATGAAAATTAAAGCTGAGTGGCATTTCTATAATTACGTGGTCCTGGTCAAGCGCCTAGGCGCTAGAAAATAGCCTATGATGAGCGCCTAGGCGCTCTAGTGCGTAAAAATGTGCGTTTTTCTGCGGTCGAGTGGGTTTTTGAAGCCAAATAGGAGTCTGAATGAGGGTTGAGACCAATACAAATAGGAGAAGACTTTAGAAAAGACGTATCAACGAATTTTTCAAGATATTGGCAGAGAGAACAAGGAAGAAAAACACGAAGGATAATTGCGAGGGCTGAAGATCTAAGAGAGAGTTTAAGAGCAAATTCAGAGTTTTTTCTTCTCTTTTCTAGTTTTATCTTTTGTAACTATCTGGGATGTTTGGATTATTAACTTGGATGATGTTTTTCTTTATTATTATCATGAACTAAATTTTAATTAAGATTGCAACTGAACTTGGTATGTAGTTTAAATTGCAAGCTTCCCATTGAATGAAAGTTGGTTTTTATTGAATTGTTTATTATATCTTATGTTTATTGATTAATTGTTTGGCCAACAATTACTGTGATAATCTATATAAAATTGGAAGATGGAGTATAGATTGAGATCTGGATATGATAACATCTGTTCATATAATCTGAATAGAGTTAATATGATTAGTGTGTAGGATAGGAATATACCTATGTGTCTTCTGTATCCATTGAAAGAATTTGTGCGTAAACCCTAATTAACTTGATTTATATAGGAATATAGTGAGTTGATTAATTGGGGTGTTCCTTGTAATTCCGCGTCTTAAAGATTGGATTTAGGAGGATTTTTCACGTGTCTTTGGAAGAAGTGCGTGAATATTCATAAAGCATTCTTGGATAACAATTCATATTAATTGATTTATTTTAAATGGGAAGTAAGTTAGTTTGAATGAAATACCAAGGGAAGTTGTAATCTTAACCTGTTAAATCTGCAGTTATTCTTGTGAAATTTTGATTTTTAATCATTAGTTTTGTTAAGTTTAAATTTCAAATCTTAAACAAAATTTTCTTAGTTTAAAATAGGATTAATTGCATTGGAGTTAGTAATTGATAAATATTAGTCTATTTCCTCGTGGGAATGATTTCCTTGCTTGCTGAATATTACAATTGAACGCGTATACTTGCGTGGTAAAGTGCTATTCAAAAATTAGGCAACAAGTTTTTGGCGCCGTTGCCGGGGATATTACGATAAACGATAAAAACTTGCACTAAACAAGTTTTACGTGTTCCCAACAAGTTTTTGATAAACGATATTACGTAATTGCGTGTTGTGCGTAATTACGTATACTTGCGTGTTTTTGACAAAGTATGCTAAGTGACTTTAACTCGATGGCTATCACAAATGAGAACCTACCAAAAGCTATATTATTTCTGATGGATGGAGGGTTCCTCAACTTTCGAAGAGGAATTGGATAGCATTGACCAGAAAAAGTCAGGCTGAAAGACTATAAAACAAGCGCTTATTGGGAGGCAACCCAAGTTTAATTTTTATTTTTAGTTTTTATTAAGTTTTATATTAGTAGTTTTGAATTTGCATTTATTTAGGATTTAATAAAATTGCTTCTATCATGGTTTTACAGGTTATTCAAGTCAAATTCAAATGTGGTGCCCAATTTGTTCCATGTGCTTAGCCTATTCTCCAAACTTAGCGGGCAAGGAGGACGATTGCTATATTTTCAGGGAAGTCCTCTGCTTTAATTTTTTCTATTTCAGTCATTGAGGACAATGTCTAGTTTAAGTTTGGGGGCATTTTAGTGTCGTATTGCATGTAGTTAGTTATTTACATTGTAGTTCGTTATGTTTTTGGGTTATTTACATTTAGTTTTTGCATTCAGTTTTTTTGTTTAAAAAAAAAAAATTTAAAAATCGCAAAAATAGTAGTTAGTTTACTATGTTTGTTGCAGTTAGTTTATATTTGTATGATTCCAACTGTTAGATAGTAAAAGTCTATTTTGGCCAATGATGAGACTTGAGTTAAGTAGATAAGTATAGTATTGAATATTCAGGCTTTGATGTGATTTCTTGTTATGAATTGAATCTTTTCCTGTTTAAAACTGGTATAATTAAGGTTAGCACGTTAATAACAAATATATTGACTGATTAAGTTTAAATTGATACATAATGGATTTCTTAAGGATAATACTAATGTGAAAGAATGAAGGACATGAATAGGCGGAGATGGCTAAATTTTGATAAAAACTTAAGTTTGGGGGGAAAATTTGGGATATATAAGCTTCGTTAAAAAAAAGAAAAAGAAAGAAAAAAATAAAATAAAAATTACCTTGGCCAGTTTTGTTTCGGAGCCTTTGTTACTTGAGTAAGTACGCCCGAAGGGGTATCTTAAAACCTAGCGCCCTAAGGTCTTATATGGTTTGGGAGTCGTTGGTCGAAAGCTCGCTAAGGGGTGACACTGTTAGCCTAATGGAATGAGACATTGCACAATCAAGGTTAAAAAATTATATATATATGAAAAAAAAACAACAAAAACAAGAAAATGGGAAAAGAGAAAAAATCCCCCGTAATGCACAATAAAGCATAAGTATCCCGGATTGGACTCTTAAATTTGGTGGATGTTTGACTTTAGTTGGATCTAGCTTGTTCGTGAATTTTGTGAATTTGCACTGTATGATGCCTTCGAAGATATCCACTATGTCTTAAATTTGACTTTATATCAGTTAACATTGTTGTGGAGCACACACGCACTATATCAGTGATAACAGTCTAAGATTTGATGATTGATTGAGAAATTACTGATTTGTTTAAATATGATGTATTATCATGTTTACTTGATTTCTCTAAGGCCGGTTAAATAGACTTATTTCTGTCATTACTGTTGGATTCGTAGGCATATAGATTAGTTTCATTACATTGCATTGCATAACATTTTTGTGTTTTTTCTTGAGGACAAACAAAGGTTTAAGTTTGGGGGTATTTGATGAGTGAGTTTTATACACATGAATTGGATACATTCTGCTTAATTTATTGTTGTTCTCAAGTCTTTTAGGATGTTTTTATGTGTTTGTGTCTATTCATGCATGTTTTATATTGTTTTGTAGGAATTGAGACAAAAGTTACTTGGATCGATGTTTGGGGTGGCTAGATTCGCGTTTTCGGCTTGCCATTTACACAGTAGTCACTTCAGAGCCAATTTAACTATAGCTCCAGACATTATTTCATAAACCTCAAAGAATAAAAGTTGTAGATCTACTTTTCCTCTTTCCAGAACATCTTGAATCATCTAAATCAGAGTTCGGACGAAGAAGTTATGGCCATTTTCCCAAAGGACGTCGGAGCAAAAAATATTGGACAAAGGAGCAAGCGCCTAGGTGGTCCAGCCAAGGCCAAATCAAGCACCAAGGCGCTAGGAAGCAGAGTTTGAGCACCGCGCCCAGCGCTGGGGCGCTGGGGAAAGGCTTGATGCGGGCCTGGATGCGTTTTGAGCGAATTTTGACACCTTTTTGACTTCAAATTGGATTGGGTTTGTTCCTAAGTTAAAAATGAGACTTGTAACCTATAAATACATGATGTAAGGCATAAAATAGGAGGAGATTACATAGATTAGACTAGATTAAACACTCCTTTAGATTAGAACATAACCCTAGTTCTAATTAGATTTGGAGATTGAAGCAACTTGGAGACCATTGAAGATTTAAAGTAGGAGCAAGGAGGGAGCGTCAAGTCTACTGACAATAGATTATTTCTTCTCATCTTCTTCTATCTTTATCTTTTAATGATTATTCAATTGTGGATTCTTAGTTTAAATTCAATAATCATGAACTAATTCTTTGTTTGAGATTACAATGGATCTTATTGTGTAGTTTATTTTAATATGCTTCGTTATTAATTAGTATTTTCTATTGTGAGGATTGTCTATTATGATTTGGAATTAATTGTTTAATTGATTGGCCATCAATTACCGTGATAATATATATGAACTCGAGAGATGAAGTATAAATTTAGATCTAATCATGATAGCATGTATTAAGGATTTTGTTAGTAGCTTAAACTTGATGAGTGTTAAGGTAGAGATATGCTTGACGCCGCATGTAATCTTATAGAGAACTTGTTCTTCAACTTTCTTCAATTGTAATTCACATAGAGATATAGTGGGTTAGTTGGTTAAGGTGTTTAACGGATTTCTATCTTAATTGTGGATTGACGTTAATACGGTATTAGTGCATCGAGAGGTGGTTAATATTACTTTCGTGTTCTTGATTAACAATTTAGGATAGAGAATAATTGATGAGAAGTGTGTTAACCTAAATGAAGCAATAAGTGAAGTTGTGATCTTAATTCTCCATAATCTGATTTTTAATTAGTGGTAATTAGAATTAGTTTAGTTAAATATTTTAATTTATAACATTAAATTCATTTGTTTAAAAAAGATTGAGTTGGTTACGGGTTAGTACTTGGTGATTTTTATTAAATAATTCTCTGTGGGAACGATACTCAACTTATCACTTTATTACTTGTTGACCACGTATACTTGCATATTGTGCGGAATTAGATTTTACCCAACAAGTTTTTGGCGCCGTTGCCGGGGATAAAAGTTTTTGCTAATTACGCAAGTTTTTAGTATGCTAATCTATTTATCAAGTTTTGTGTGATTCACATATCGTTTCCATTTTCTGAACTGGTTGTACCCCAAGTGCATCTATCTTCTTTGTAAGAGCAGAAATCTAAGCTGTCACTTGAGCTGACAATGCTGTCATCGCATCCACTTCATACACTCCGACTGTCCTTGGCTGAGTTGTTCTTGCTGTTGGCCACTGATAATTATTAGCTGCCATGGTTTCAAGCAACTGATACCCCTCATCACAATTCTTGGCCATAATAGCTCCTCTTGCTGCAGCATCTATACTCGATCTCACTGTGCTAAATAAACCGTTATAAAAAGTTTGCACCTGAAGCCATTTAAGAATCCCATGGTGTGGACATTTTCGCAATGAATCTTTGAATCTCTCCCAAGCTTCATATAGTGATTCTGAATCGTGCTGAACGAAAGAGAAGATATCGTTTCGCAACTTTGCTGTTTTTGCAGGCGGGAAAAACTTTGTAAGAAATTTCTGTGCGAGATCATTCCATGTAGTAATCGAGCTTGGTGGTAGTGAATGGAGCCAACTCTAAGCCTTATCTCTGAGAGTAAATGGAAATAGCCTTAGCCTTATTGCATCCTCTGACACATTATTGTACTTGAAAGTATCGCAGATTTCTATAAA
The DNA here is from genome assembly GCA_020205505.1 of Panax japonicus. Taxonomy (NCBI): domain Eukaryota; kingdom Viridiplantae; phylum Streptophyta; class Magnoliopsida; order Apiales; family Araliaceae; genus Panax; species Panax japonicus. The sequence continues at coordinate 34,048,904 of CM035113.1, read as the reverse complement.
GCTGACTATGTGATCGTTCGGATCATCGTTTGGTAACCCTCCAAACTGACATGAATTTTGAATCATCTGTATTGTCCCCGGTTTTATCTCAAAACTTGTAGCAATAATGGCAGGTCTCGTAATACTCGACTGAATTTCAGTAACCCACGGCGTAGCATAATCCCGCAGTGCTTTTTGCTCTTCTTCAGCTATAGTATCTTTCTTATCAAGTGCTTCTTTGGTTTCTTTAACCCCTTTACGCAACCGCTGAAATCTTTTCTCGATGTCGTCCTCGTGAGGCAATAAATCTGGCTTCTTCGATCGCGTTTGCATACACTAGTCAAGAACACCTGAATAGAACAGAACAGAAAAAGTTTAAATTAAGATTAACGCTATAAAAATCAATAATGACAAAATATTAAACTAATATCCCCGGCAATGGTGCCAAAGCCAACAAATATCTCTCTACAGCTTGCAGATAGATCAGTGACATACCCTAGGGGCATTGTGGAAGACATATTAGTGAAGGTGGACAAATTCATTTTTCCAGCTGACTTCATTGTGTTGGAATACGAAGAGGATAAAGACATACCCATTATCCTTGGAAGACCGTTTTTAGCCACTAGAAGGACATTAATTGATGTACAAAAGGGAGAGTTAACAATGAGAGTTCAAGATGAAGAAATAACTTTTAATGTTTTCAAGGCTATGAAATTTCCGAAGGAAGAGGAAGAGTACTTAAGAGTTGATCTAATTGAAGAAGCAACTGAAGAGGTATTTAGTGAATCTGTGATTGAAAACCCTCTTGAAACCGCATTGGTTAGTGAAAATTTATTTGATGATTCAACTGTGATAGAATGGGTCCAAATGTTAGATTCAACTCCGAAGTTCACACGATGTCTACAAAAATTTGAACCTCTGGATTATCGGGGAAAGCTAGATGAAAAGGTGACATCATCCGTAGAAGAACCGCCTACCTTGGAACTTAAGCCATTGCCTAACCATCTCCTGTACACCTACCTTGGTTCTTCTTCCTCCTTGCTAGTCATTATTTCTGCATCACTTGATAAGGTTCAAGAAGAAAAGCTACTAAGGGTACTTCGACAATACAAGACTGCTCTTGGATGGACTATTGTAGATATCAAGGGGATAAGCCCATCAATTTGTATGCATAAGATTTTGTTGGAAGATGAAGCGAAACCAACTATTGAACAACAACGAAGACTTAATCCCATCATGAAGGAAGTTGTCAAAAAGGAAATCATTAAATGGTTGGATCCGGGAATTATCTACCCTATCTCAGATAGCTCATGGGTAAGTCCGGTTCAATGCGTGCCAAAGAAAGGGGGAATGACAGTAGTTGCGAATGAGCAGAATGAATTGATCCCAACGCGAACAGTTACTGGTTGGAGGGTGTGTATGGATTACAGAAAGTTGAATAAGGCCACTCGTAAGGACCATTTTCCTCTACCATTCATAGATCAGATGTTGGACAGGCTTGCAGGGAACGAGTATTATTGTCTCTTGGATGGATACTCGGGCTATAACCAGATTGCCATTGCACCCGAGGATCAGGAGAAAACAACATTCACATGCCCATATGACACCTTTGCTTTTCGCAGAATGTCTTTTGGGTTATGTAATGCGCCAGCGACGTTTCAACGGTGTATGATGGCTATTTTTTCAGATATGTTTGAACAAAATCATGAGGTATTTATGGATGATTTTTCAGTTTTTGGGGATTCGTTTGATTATTGTTTGGAAAATCTCACACTCGTGCTCAAACGGTGTATGGAAACGAATTTGGTTTTAAACTGGGAAAAATGTCATTTTATGGTGCAAGAGGGGATAATCTTGGGTCACCGAGTATCATCAAAAGGAATTGAGGTTGATAGAGCTAAAATCGAAACCATTGAGAACCTGCCACCACCAATTTCTGTAAAGGGTATTCGAAGTTTTTTGGGACACGCTGGTTTCTATAGACGATTTATAAAAGACTTCTCCAAAATCACAAAACCACTTTGCAATCTTTTGGAGAAGGATGTCCCATTCAACTTTGATCAAGCATGCCTGGAAGCTTTTGATGTGTTGAAGAAGAAACTTGTTACTGCACCTGTAATCATAGCTCCAGATTGGAATATCCCATTCGAATTAATGTGTGATGCTAGTGACTTTGCGATTGGCACAGTTCTAGGCCAACGAAAGGATAAAATTTTTCATGCTATATACTATGCTAGTAAGACATTGACGGATGCTCAACTGAATTATACCTCTACCGAGGAAGAGCTATTAGCAGTTGTTTATGCATTTGATAAATTTTGTTCATATCTGATTGGGACAAAGGTGATTGTGTTTACAGATCATTCAGCAATTAAGTACTTAATAGCAAAGAAAGACGCGAAGCCGAGATTAATTAGATGGGTATTATTGCTACAAGAGTTTGACTTGGAGATCCGGGACCGAAAAGGAACAGAAAATCAGGTTGCTGATCATTTATCACGGTTAGAGAATTCAGAACTAAAGAAAAATGACACAACAGTGATCAACGAATTTTTTTTCGGATGAACAGCTATTTACGATAAGGATGGATACACCATGGTATGCAGATTATGTAAATTTCATTGTCAGTAAGGTGTTTCCGCCAGATTTGACAAGCCAGCAGAAGAAGAAATTTCTCCATGATGTGAAACAGTATTTATGGGATGAGCCATTTTTATTTAAACAATGTGGCGATCAAGTAATAAGAAGGTGCGTCCCGGAAGTTGAAATGGAGAATATTCTATACCAATGTCATGCATCTGACTATGGTGGACATTTTGGGGGAGAAAGAACGGCAGCTAAAGTGCTTCAATGTGGATTTTTCTGGCCAACACTCTTTAAAGACGCCCGTGTGTTTTCATTAAAATGTGACAGATGCCAAAGAGTTGGTAATATATCAAAGCGACACGAGATGCCACTTAATATGATCCTGGAAGTCGAATTGTTTGATGTTTAGGGAATTGACTTCATGGGACCATTTCCACCATCTTTCTGTAACTCCTATATACTTCTAGCGGTGGACTACGTTTCGAAGTGGGTAGAAGCTATAGCATCGCCCACCAATGATGCGAAGGTTGTGATTAAGTTCATTCGGAAGAACATTTTCTCTAGATTTGGCACTCCTCGCGCAATCATTAGTGATGAAGGAACGCACTTCTATAATAAGCAGTTTTCAGCTATCCTCGCTAAGTACAGAGTCACTCATAGGATAGCTACTGCTTACCATCCACAAAAATTTGGGATATATAAGCAAAAAGAAAAAAAAAGAAAAGAAAAAAAATAATATTGTGGCTAGTTTTGTTTCGGGGCCTTTGTTACTTGAGCAAGTACACCCGAAGGGGTATCTTAAAACCTAGCGCCCTAAGGTCTTATATGGTCTGGGAGTCGTTGGTCGAAAGCTCGCTAAGGGGTAGCACTGTTAGCCTAATGGATTGAGACATTGCACAGTCATGGTTAAAAAAATATATATAATATATAAAAAAAACAATAAAACAGGAAAAGAGCAAAAAGCCCCCGTAAAGCACAATAAAGCATAAGTATCCCGGATTGGACTCTTAAATTTTGGTGGATATTTGTCTTTAGTTGGTTTTAGCTTGTTCGTGAATTTTGTGAGTCTAAACTGTATGATTCCTTTAAAGAGATTTATTATGTGTTGTATTTAGCATCATATCAGTTAGCATGGATGTTAAGCACACACACACTATATCAATAATAACAGGTTAAGATTTGATGATTGACGAGGAAATTATTAATCTGTCTTGATATGATGTACTAACATGTTTATTGTGATTTCTCTGAGGCTTGATAAATAGATTTTGTTCTGTTTGACTGCTGGAATTTAAGCATTTATCTAGTAGCATTTGCATTGCATATTTAGTTATTGCATTGTGTTGTGTTGCTTGGGGACAAGCAATTGGTTAAGTTTGGGGGTATTTGATGAGTAGGTTTTATACCTATGAATCTGATATTATTAAACTTAATTATTGTTATCTTTTATTGTTTTTAGTATCTTTTTATGTGTTTTGTGTTTATTTGTTGTAGGTTGGAGCTGGAGGGACAAATTGGTCATTTCGGAGAAGAAAAATGTCAAAAATCATGGAAATTAAAGCTGAGTGGCATTTTTGTAATTCTGTGGTCCTGGCTGAGCGCCTAGGCGCTTGGAATTAGCCTATGTTGAGCGCCTAGGCGCTCTAGTGCTTAATAATGTGCGTTTTTCTGCTGTCAAGTGGGTTTTTGAAGCAAAAGAGGAGTCTGAATGAGGGCTGAGACCAATACAAATAGGAGAGGACTCTAGAAAAAGGGGAGGTAACGAATGTTGCAAGCAATCAATCAATTTTTCAAGAGATTTGCAGAGAGAACAATGAGAAAAACACGAAGGAGAATTGCAAAGGCTTAAGATCAAAGAGAGAGTATTAGAGCAAATTCAGAGTTTCTTCTTCTCTTCTCTAGTTTTATCTTTTGTAACTATCTGGGATTTTGGATTATTAATTTGGATGATGTTTTTCTTTATTATTATCATGAACTAAATTTTAATTAAGATTGCAACGGAACTTGGTATGTAGTTTAAATTGCAAGCTTCCCATTGAATGAAAGTTGGTTTTTATTGAATTGTTTATTATATCTTATGTTTATTGATTAATTGTTTGGCCAACAATTACTGTGATAATCTATATAAAATTGGAAGATGGAGTATAGATTGAGATCTGGATATGATAACATCTGTTCATATAATCTGAATAGGGTTAATATGATTAGTGTGTAGGATAGGAATATACCTATGTGTCTTTTGTATCCATTGAAAGAATTTGTGCGTAAACCCTAATTAACTTGATTCACATAGGAATATAGTGAGTTGATTAATTGGGGTGTTCCTTGTAATTCCGCGTCTTAAAGATTGGATTTAGGAGGATTTGTTCACGTGTCTTTGGAAGAAGTGCGTGAATATTCATAAAGCATTCTTGGATAACAATTCATATTAATTAATTTATTTTAAATGGGAAGTAAGTTAGTTTGAATGAAATACCAAGGGAAGTTGTAATCTTAACCTGTTAAATATGCAGTTATTCTTGTGAAATTTTGATTTTTAATCATTAGTTTTGTTAAGTTTAAATTTCAAATCTTAAACAAAATTTTCTTAGTTTAAAATAGGATTAATTGCATTGGAGTTAGTAATTGATAAATATTAGTCTATTTCCTCGTGGGAATGATATCCTTGCTTGCTGAATATTACAATTGAACGCGTATACTTGCATGGTAAAGTGCTATTAAAAATTTAGGCAACAAGTTTTTGGCGCCGTTGCCGGGGAACTTAGATTAATATTTTGTCATTATTAAATTCAATGAAATTAATCTTAATTTAAACATTTTTTTTAATTTTTTATTTTTTTTCTAGTCTAATTCCTTTTCAGGCACCATGAACAACTATGACTATCATTGGTTATATTCGAGAATGACTCAGCCAAGGGAGGCAAAGAATTATGGACTCGATGAATTGTCAGCACAATTTGGGACACTTTCAAGGAAGATTGATGCTTTATCAGCACAACGTATTCAAAGTGTAGTGGTGATATGTGAGTATTGTGGTGGAAACCATCTGAGTCATCAATGCACCATCAGTTTCGAGTCGTTACAATATAGTGGTAACTTCAGTGATTATCCCAACAATTATGATTATTCCAATAATTATCATCATGAGTGGGGGAATCCACTAAATCTTTCATGGAGCGATGACAATCTAGCCCAACCCTTTGCTCCATGCCAATCATACACTCCTGAATTACAAGTTCAACTCCTTAATCATGAAGAAGAAAGGATTTTAAGCTTGGAAGGACTTATTTCCAAGTTCATGGTTTTGATTGAGGACCAAACGAATAGTCAAGAGATGTCGATTCGAAATCTTGAGAACCAGGTGGGACAACTTTTCAACGCCATCATCAATCGCCCTCAAGGTGAAGTGTCAAGCGACATGGTTCCCGAGACTGATGGATTGCCCACGCTAAATCTAGAATCGGATGTTCCAAATGAAAATGATGTGGAAAGGGAGGAGACAAGTGGGGAGCAGGAAAAGATGGTCGCCAAAGATCTAGCCTTGAGTTCTGACATAGATGAACCGATTTTGATAGTGCCCCATATATCTTCTCCACCAAAGTTCAAGGATCCGGTTAGATTTACAATCATGTATCCAATTGGTAGTCATTTTTTCGATAAAGGTATATATGATATGAAAGCTAGATTAAAATTGGTGCCATGGTGTGAAGAGCAGCCATGTGTGGGCCCCATAACGGAAAGCGATTGGATGAAGAAAACGACAAATATAAGTTGTAAAAAAATAACGGCGTAGTTGTTACCGTTAATACTGTTAAAATACTCGGTGGTTAAAATACAGTAGCACAGGGTATTGCACCAATTATTGATTCTTACGTAAGAAGGCACTACTCAATAATGGTTACAGTAATTACTGTTCAGTATTTTATTTTATTGATTCACTAATTGCTGCGTTGATATTTTATATTGTTGTTGTTTCAATAATTGTCATTACACAGTATTTTGCATTATCGAAACAATAATTCATATTATCTGAATAATATTATTAGATAACATTATTTGCAATGTCTAAAAAGTTCGGTCTAAGGAGAGGTTTGGTCACCTAATTGCGCGCCAGTAAGGAGAAATTCTTATTGGAAAGCCCCTTTTTTCTTGGGAACTGCCTGGTTGTCAATATTGTGATTCTGTAATATTATTTGTGAATAATTAATTATTGATTCATATGATGAGGAAAATATTGATTTTATGTGGATATAGATGGAGAAAATTTTTAATGTGACAATTGTTGAAAATTCAAATTTTATTTTTTTCCTGATAAAATAATTCATTTAAATATATTATTATATTTTAATAATATAATAATGATGATATTTTTATGATGAATGTGGGATATATGAGTATATGTGGAGGAGTATTTTTGTTACAAAAAATATTTAAAGCATGTTTTATGTGTCGGTAGACCCTATTTCTTGACTGAAATTTGATTATAGCCTGTAAAATCTCCCGTTTATGGATTTCGGTCAATTTCTGTTTGGAATTTGGAAAAACTTTCTTCTGCAAAGTTGTAGAGAATTGAATTTCCTATAAAAAGTCGCAAGATTCGAATTTTCTGATAAAGGGCTATTTATTATGAATTATTGAAGTTCCGAAGCTCCCAAATAATTGATTTTTGAAAGTTTAAAATAGGAAAAAAGTTTTTATTACTTTTTGGGAGGTGGGCTGCATGTGTGGCTGATCTTGGATTAAGAAACATGTGCGTAGGAAGTTTTAGAAAATAATAATAAATATTTTAATAAATTTTTTACTTTGGTGTTCTAAGCATTTTCCTATAAATAGGGTGCTTAGGTTAGAATTGAAAATCACACCAGAAATTGAAGTTTTCTCTCTCTATATTACCGAGTGTATTCTTGTGAGTATTTTGAGTATACTTTGAGTATTGTTATACGGTGCAAGTTCAAGTTATAGCCTATATCCAGTATTCCAGTTAGAAGTACTGTCTTTCCGAGGTAAGGGATATTTTTTTTTAAATGATATTATTTCTTCTAATATCATTATGCCGAAGTATTGATCTGAACTTTTAATCAAATTTAAAACTTTTTGTGTCGGAGTTACTATTCACGTATACGACACTATTCATGAATACGACACTATTCATCAAAAAATAAAAATTTTCCCTTTTCGTCTAAAATATCTATTGTGGATACTAGTTTTGATTGTATCCATGTTTTGATCATTCTTGAATTTTATACCACTATGATTATTTTTGAGGTATTTTTAGACATGGATAAAACAAAGTAAGAATCCTTAATCCTTGTCATTTTGTTTCACTGGATTCATTTTTAAAAAAATATTTTTCATCATCCTCAGTCTTAAATGATGATATTATTGAATATCTTTGGCCTGTAGTGCAAAGATGAATGATTTCTGATGAATATCTTTGGCCGTAGTGCAAAGATGAACAGGTGTTTAGATGAACATGACCAACTGATGAATATCTTTGGCCTGTAGTGCAAAGATGAATATTTGATTCCAGATATATATTGATTGATGTTACAGGGATAAAAGATAGACGATGAACTTTTAAATTCATATATAGAAGATAGTAGTTTGCATTCTCTACTTAACTCTTCTAATGAATTATTATTTCTGCTGCGAATATTGATTTAAAACTTGTTGTCTATTGTATTCTATTAGATTTTTCCCTGTTGAAGACTAACGATAATTTGTTGAATATTATCTTAGTCGTAATATTCTTTATTGGGCTAGTTGAGCTCACCCTTTTTCCTTTTTGTTCCATTTTTCTTCTCAGGAGGCGAGAATGTAGCGAGTACGAGTCGGGGTATAGAATGATGGTTATTGAGAGAATTTTTTAGTAGCTCTCACCATTTTTTTAAAATAATGTATCAATAAATATGATGAGGATTTATTTGGGTATAGATATTGTCTCGAAGATAATATTTGTATTCAAACTCACAGTTTTACTATTGTAATAATAAAGTTGTAGTTGTTTCTGTACCATGTATTGACAACTCAGAATGGGTGATGTATACCTATATTGGGGGCGTCATAGTTGGTATCAGAGCTTAGGGATATAATCTCTGGCGGAGATCGGGGAATAGAACTAGGAGGGGAGAGACGAGTAAATCCTTCGCTAGTATGTCCTACCTAAGCTTATTTGTTAATTGGTCAGTATATAGGGATATTATGTGATATATTGATTTCTTTAATTAACCCTTGTTTTATGACAGTATTTGAGAATGTCGACTGAGAATATTAACAATGGAAATGAGACCGTGGAGACGCCTGTACTCACCAACGAGGAGAACGTGCAACAGGCTGGCAATGTTCCTCCTGTGAACAACACCATTGAGAAGATGATGAACGAGGGGATGTTTAGAAGCTTTTTGCAGTTCATGCAAAATCAGACGAGGGAGACTCATGTTCAAAATATAGGAGGAAGTGATAGCAATTCACGGGTTGTCACAGCCAAGCAGTTCAAAGAGTTGGGACCACCAGAATTTAAGGGAAAGCCAGATCCGATCATGGCGGAAACATGGGTCAAGTAAATTACCAAGATATTCGATGTCTTGGGATGCACAGAGGAACAGAAGGTCCCATTTGTGACACCCCCAAAATAGGTCCATTCCATCCAACCCATTCTGAGTTGCCAAATACATGGTACAGAAATAACTACAACTTTATTATTACAACATATAAACTATTGCCGTCTAGACAATATCCACACGCAAATAAATCCCCATCATAATTATTGATACATTATTTTACAAAAAATGGTGAGGACTACTAAAAAACTCTTTATAGAACCTTCAATCCATACCCCGACTAGTACTTGCTACATTCTCGCCTCCTGAGAAGAAAAATAGAACAAAAAGGAAAATGGGTGAGCTCAACTAGCCCAGTAAAGAATATTATACTAAGATAATATACAACAAATTATCGTTAGTCTTCAACAGGGAAAAAAATCTAATAGAATACAATAGACAACCAGTTTTAAATCAACAACTGCAGCGGAAACAACAATTCATTAGAAGAGTTAAGTAGAGAATGCAAACTACTATCTTCTATATATGAATTTAAAAGTTCATCGTCGATATTTTATCCCTGTAACATCAATCAATATATATCTAGAATCAAATATTCATCTTTGCACTACAGGCTAAAGATATTCATCAGTTGGTCATGTTCATCTAAACACATGTTCATCTTTGCACTACGGGCCAAAGATATTAATCAGTCGGTCACGTTCATCTCAACACCTGTTCATCTTTGCACTACAGGCCAAAGATATTCATCAAGAAATCATTCATCTTTGCACTACAGGCCAAAGATATTCAGTAATATCATCATTTAGGACTGAGGATGATGAAAAATATTTTAAAGGAAACGAATCCAGTGAAACAAAATAACAAGTGTTATGGATTCGTACTTTAAACAATCTGAGTTCAAAAATACTTCATAAATAATCATACTGAAGTAAAATTCAATAATGATCAAAACATGGATACAATCAAAGCTAGTATCCAGAATAGATATTTTGGACAAAAAAAAGAAATTTCATTTTTTGATGAATAATGTCGTATTCGTGAATAGTGCCGTATACGTGAATAGTGCCGTATACGTGAATAGTAACTCTGACACCAAAAGATAGAAATTTCACAAAAAACATCATCATGCTTCGTGAATAGTACCCGTGAATAATAACTCGTGAATAGTAACTCATGAATAGTAACTCGTGAATAGTAACTCATGAATAATAACTCATGGATAGTAACCCCGACATGAAAAATTTCCAAATTTGATAAAAAGTTCCAACCAATATTTCAGCATAATGATATTGAAGAAATAATATCATTTGAAAAGAAAATAACATCCCTTACCTCGAAAGACAGTACTTCTAGTTGAAACACCGGATATAGGCTATGATTTGAACTTGCACCGTGTAGCAATACTCAAAGTATACTCAAAATACTCACAAGAATACGCTCGATAATATAGAGAGAGAAAACTTCAGTTTCTGGTGTGATTTTCAATTCTAACCTAAGCACCCTATTTATAGAAATTGCTTAGAACACCAAAGCAGAAAATTTAATATAATATTAATATATTTAATAAATTCTCTACGCCCATCTAGACAATCTGATCTCAGCCATCAACACATGCTAAATGAGGGAACCAAATGAAAAAAATGTTTTTGTAAATAAAAATATTTTAAACTTCCAAAAATCAATTATTTCGAAGCTTCAGAACTTCAATAATTCATAATAAATAGCCCTTTTGCCAGAAAATTCGAATCTCGCAAGTTTTTATAGGAAATTCCATTATCTACAACTTTGCAGAAGGAAGTTTTTCCAAATTCCAAATAGAAATAGACCGAAATCCACAAACGGGCGATTTTACAAGCTATAATCAAATTTTTAGTCAGGAAATAGGTCTACCGACACACAAAATCTGTTTTTAATATTTATTGCAACAAAAATACTCTTTCTCCTCATAAACTCATATATCTCACATTCATTGTAAAAATATCACCATTATTATATTATTAAAAATATAATAATATATTTAAATAAATTATTTTATCAGAAAAAGATAAAATATTAATTTTCAACAATTGTCACATTTAAAATTTTCTCCATCTATATCCACATAAAATCAGTATTGTTCTTATCATATAAATCAATAATTTTTTATTCACAAATAATATTACAGAATTACAATACTGACAACCAGGCCGTTCCCAGGATAGAGGGGGTTTTCTAATAAAGATTTCTCCTTACTGACGCGCAATTAGGTGACCAAACCTCTCCTTAGATAGAACTTTCTAGACATTGCCAATAATGTTATCTAATAATATTATTCAGATAATATGAATTATTGCTTCGATAATGAAAAATACTGTGTAGTGACAATTATTGAAACAACAGTAATATAAAATATCAATGCAACAATTATTGAATCAATAACATAAAATACTGAACAGTAATTACTGTAACAATTATTGAGTAGTGCATTCTTACGTAAGAATCAATAATTGGTGCAATACCGTGTGCTACTGTGCAACAATGCGTTTGACTGTATTTTAACCACCGGGTATTCCAACAGTATTAACCGTAACAACTACGCCGTTTTTTATAAACAACTTATACTTGTCGTTATCTTCATCCAATAGCTTTCCGTTATGGGGCCCACAAAAGACTGCGCCGTCGTACGAATATTCCCCGACAGTAAGAATATTCCACGACCAAACGAATATTCCCCGACAACAATGAATATTTTATAACCACCTGCTTATTTAAAATATTTGCGCATTTTACCCATAACTAACCACATTAATCAAATTCACCCTTACTATTTCAAAAAATAAATAAAGGAAATTTCTTTTTATTTAAAAATTTTCGGGGTCTTACACCATTCGCCACCTTTATGTTCCGTGGCGAGGCAGACTACTGGTGGGAGTCTGTGAAGCGTACCCATCCAGCCGCACTCAGCATGTCTTGGGAGACATTTCAGAAACTATTTAATGATAAATACTTTCCTGAAAGTGTTCGTCATATGAAGGAAGTGGAGTTCATCAGATTAGAATAAAATAACATGACGGTGTCTCAGTACGGGGAAAAGTTTGCAGAGTTATCCAGGTTTGCACCTCATTTGGTGGAGAATGAGGAACGTATGACGCGGATGTTTCTTAGAGGTTTGAAACCCGGCATACGTCAGTATCTCATTTCTCATAAATTTTCTCTCTACTCGGATGTTGTAAACAGGGCTCAATTATTAGAGCGAGATAACGAATACGGTCAACTGAGGGACCACAACCAGGATCATACCGGAGATGGAAGTCAACAAAACAACGATAACCAGTGGAGAAAGAAAAAGATGGACAAAAATGGTAACCACTCTAGTGGTAATCATGGCCATGAAAATAGAAGAAGCGAGTCAGGAGGAAATTTTAAAAAGAGGAGATTTAACAACGATCATGTAAAGACGACAGTGCCGGCAACAACTGGTTCTAAGGGAGGAGAACGACCACCGGTTATATGCTATAAATGCGGGAAAGAGGGACATATCAGTCCAAACTGCCCACAACAGTTCAAGGTATTCTATAATTATAGAAATGAAGGACATATTGCTCGAGATTGTACAGTAGCGAAACCTAGTTCAGCGGGGACGATGAATCAAAAGACTTTCCCAGAAAAGTCAAAGTCAACGGTTCCCGGAAGAGCGTTTGTTGTGACTGGTCAAAATGCGAAGAACCCAAACGAGGTGATCACGGGTAAGCTATTTATAAATTCTTGCGAAGTTTATACCTTACTTGATACTGGTGCTACCCATTCATTTATCTCTCCTGCTTGTGCTCAACGTTTAAACTAGACTTCGGAGAAATTAGACTTTGACCTATCTGTGAAAACTCCGTTAGGAGAAACTTTCATCACATCCATTGTTTATAAAACTTGTTTGATTCAAGTTGGCACCATCACCTTACCTGTTGACCTTATCTCTTTAAAGATACTTTCTTTTGATGTGATTTTAGGGATTAATTGGTTAACTACTCATCATGCCAAAATTGGTTGTTTTCATAAGGTTTTTAGTTTTCATATTCCTAACCAACCTGTTGTACGAATTCAAGCACTTAAACCATTAAAATCAATCACTGTCATATCTAATCATAAAGCTATTCGTTTATTGAAAAACGGATGTCAAGCTTTCTTAGCCCATGTTATGGATTTGAATAAAGACACGTCAAATTTGAATAATATTCTTGTTGTTATTGACTTTCCTGACGTATTTCCTGAAGAACTTTTCGGTCTTCCCCCAGAACGTGAAGTTGAATTCTTTATTGATCTTGAACCTGGCACAAAGCTCATTTCTAAAACCCCATATCGAATGGCTCCTATTGAACTTCAGGAGTTAAAGGTCCAACTACAGGAATTGTTGGACATCAGTTTCATTCGTCCTAGTACATCTCCTTGGGGTGCTCCTATTTTATTCGTAAAGAAGAAAGACAAGAGTATGCGACTTTGTATTGACTATCGAGAATTGAACTATGTCACCATCAAGAATAGGTATCCTCTACCTCGTATTGATGACCTGTTTGACCAGTTGCAAGGAGCACAATTCTTTTCAAAAATTGATCTTCGTTCTGGATATCATCAGTTGATGATTAGAACTGAGGATATTCCAAAGACTGCCTTCAGAACTCGGTACGAGCATTATGAATTCTTAGTCATGTCTTTCGGATTGACTAATTCTCCTGTGGCTTTCATGGATATGATGAACCGAGTATTTAAGGAATATTTGGATCAGTTCGTTGTTGTCTTTATTGATGACATCCTCATATATTCCAAAAGTCGTGAAGATCATGAGCACCATTTGAAGCTGGTACTCCAAAGGCTTCGTGAAAGCAAACTATATGCCAAATTGAAGAAATGCGAGTTCTGGCTTGAGGAAGTAGCATTTCTTGGGCACGTGGTGTCAAAACATGGAGTATCTGTTGATCGGGCGAAGATTGAAGCAATAAAAAGTTGGGAGCAACCGAAGTCGGTGACTGAAGTACGTAGCTTTTTGGGCTTAGCTGGTTATTATCGGAGATTCGTGGAAGGGTTTTCTCGAATCGCTACTCTATTAACCCAGCTAACTCGGAAGGATACAAAATTCGTTTGGAGGGAAGAATGCGAGAAGAGTTTCCAAGAGCTCAAAAGGAGACTCATTTCAGCACCTGTTCTAATAATACCATCTGGTACGGATGGATTTGCTATCTACAGCGATGCTTCAGGCAAAGGGTTAGGATGTTTTCTCATGCAACGTGGGAAAGTCATAGCCTATGCCTCGCGACAACTTAAAGAGTATGAGAGGAATTATCCTACTCATATCTAGAGTTGGCAGTAGTCGTTTTCACGCTAAAGATCTGGAGGCACTATCTATATGGGGAGAAAGTGGAGATATATTCAGACCATAAAATCCTTAAATATTTCTTCACTCAAAAAGAACTCAACATGCGGCAACGACGTTAGCTCGAGTTATTGAAAGACTACGACCACACTATTCAATACCATCCTGGAAAAGCGAACGTGGTAGCTGACGCGTTGAGTAGAAGATCATATGCAGGAACGAGTGAGATGATGTCAAGTATATGCATAGAGCCAACTTTAATAGAAAAAGTTAAGGTTGCTCAAGCCACCGACCCGGAGCTGATGTGTATGAAGAAGAAAGTACAAGAAGGTGATATTCTAGAAGCAAGAATCGATGAAGAAGGAATACTTCGAGTCCACTCTAGACTCTGTGTTCTTAACGACTCTGATTTGAAGTACAAGATTATGATGGAGGCACACAATACCCCATTTGCGATCCATCCCGGAAGTACCAAAATGTATCGTGATCTTCGGCATACATTTTGGTGGAACAATATGAAGAGAGAAATTGCAAAATTTATCTCGATGTGTTTAACTTGTCAACGTATAAAGGCATAGCATCTAGTACCTAAGGGTCTGTTGCAACCACTTGAGATTCTGAAATGGAAGTGGGAACACATTACCATGGATTTTGTTACGGGTCTTCCTACGGTTTCTCAAAGCATCAATGCCATTTGGGTTATTGTTGATATATTAACCAAGTCTGCTCATTTCTTGCCAATACGGGAGACTTATTCCCCTGAACGTCTTGCTAGTATATATGTAAATGAGATTGTGAGGTTGCATGGCATGCCAGTATCCATAGTTTCGGATCGTCACCCAAGATTCACTTTAAGATTTTGGGTTAGATTACTAAAAGCTATGGGCACGGATTTACGATTCAGGTCGGCATACCATCCTCAAACGGACGGACAATCAAAGAGGACTATTCAAACTCTTGAAGATTTATTAAGACTCTGTGTCCTTGACTTTAAGGGCAGTTGGGATAAGTATTTACCATTGGTGGAATTCTCCTACAACAACAGTTATAAGGCAAGTATAGGTGTGGCTCCATTTGAAGCATTATATGGACGAAAGTGTCGCTCTCCAATATGTTGGGATGAGGTGGGTGAATCAACATTGTTGGGACCCAAGTTAGTACGTATGACTACCGAAAAGATCCAAATGATTCGATAACGTATACAAATGGCACAAGATCGACAAAAGAGTTATCCGGATCTTCATCGAAAGGACGTGGAATTTAGTATAGGGGATCATATATTGTTGCGAGTTGCTCCATGGAAGGGAGTTACAAGATTTGGGAAGAGAGGAAAGCTCAATCCACGATTTATTGGCCCATTTCAAATTCTTGACCGAGTAGGAAATGTAGCCTATAGACTCGCATTACCTCCAAGTATGTCTCGTGTTCATAATATGTTTCACATATCTGTACTTCGTAAATATGTGAAAGACCCGAACCACGTTATTGAGTTAGAACCAGATGAGATAGCCAAAGACTTAACGTACGAAGAGGTACCTGTCAAGATCTTGGATAGGAAGGAGCATGTCCTACGCACAAAGGTCATACCACAAGTTAAAGTTTTGTGGAGGAATCATGCTATAGAGGAAATGACCTGGGAGTTGGAAACGGAAATGAAAGTGAGGTATCCTCATCTTTTTGAAACACCAGGTACGTACGTCAATTTCGAGGACGAAATTTCATAAGGAGGGGAGGTTGTAAGACCCCAAATTATTAATAAATGAAATTAATTTTCTCTATTTTGAAATAGTAAGGGTTGATTTGATTAATGTGGATAGTTATGGGTAAAATACGCAAATATTTCAAAATAAGCAAGTGGTTATAAAATATTCATTGTTGTCGGGGAATATTCGTTTGGTCGTGGAATATTCGTATTGTCGGGGAATATTCGTACGACGGCGCAGCCATGTGTGGGCCCCATAACGAAAAGCGATTGGATGAAGAAAACGACAAATATAAGTTGTTTAAAAATAACGGCGTAGTTGTTACCGTTAATATTGTTAAAATACTATGTGGTTAAAACACAGTAGCACACGGTATTGCACCAATTATTGATTCTTACGTAAGAATGCACTACTCAATAATGGTTACAGTAATTACTGTTCAGTATTTTATTTTATTGGGAACTGTCTGGTTGTCAATATTGTGATTCTGAAATATTATTTGTGAATAATTAATTATTGATTCATATGATGAGGAAAATATTGATTTTATGTGGATATAAATGGAGAAAATTTTTAATGTGACAATTGTTGAAAATTGAAATTTTATTTTTTTTCTGATAAAATAATTCATTTAAATATATTATTATATTTTAGTAATATAATAATGATGATATTTTTACGATGAATGTGGGATATATGAGTATATGTGGAGGAGGAGTATTTTTGTTACCAAAAATATTTAAAGCATGTTTTATGTGTCGGTAGACCCCATTTCTTGACTGAAATTTGATTATAGCCTGTAAAATCTCTCGTTTATGGATTTCGGTCAATTTCTGTTTGGAATTTGGAAAAACTTTCTTCTGCAAAGTTGTAGAGAATTGAATTTCCTATTAAAAAAATTGCGAGATTCGAATTTTCTGATAAAAGGGCTATTTATTATGAATTATTGAAGTTCTGTAGCTCCCAAATAATTGATTTTTGGAAGTTTAAAATAGGAAAAACATTTTTATTACTTTTTGGGAGGTGGGTTGCATGTGTGGCTGATCTTGGATTAAGAAACATGTGCGTAGGAAGTTTTAGAAAATAATAATAAATATTTTAATAAATTTTCTACTTTGGTGTTCTAAGCATTTTCCTATAAATAGGGTGCTTAGGTTAGAATTGAAAATCACACCAGAAATTGAAGTTTTCTCTCTCTATATTATCGAGCGTATTCTTGTGAGTATTTTGAGTATACTTTGAGTATTGCTATACGGTGCAAGTTCAAGTTATAGCCTATATCCAGTATTCCAGTTAGAAGTATTGTCCTTCCAAGGTAAGGGATATTATTTTTTTTAAATGATATTATTTCTTCTAATATCATTATGCCGAAGTATTGATCTGAACTTTTAATCAATTTTGGAACTTTTTGTGTCGGAGTTACTATTCACGTATACGGCACTATTCACGTATCCGACACTATTCATGAATACGACACTATTCATCAAAAAATGAAAAATTTCCTTTTCGCATAAAATATCTATTGTGGATACTAGTTTTGAATGTATTCATGTTTTGATCAATCTTGAATTTTACACCACTATGATTATTTTTGAGGTATTTTTGGACATGGATAAAACAAAGTACGAATCCTTAATCCTTGTCATTTTGTTTCACTGGATTCATTTCTTTAAAAATATTTTTCATCATCCTCAGTCTTAAATAATGATATTATTTAATATCTTTGGCCTGTAGTGCAAAGATGAATGATTTTTGATGAATATTTTTGGCCGTAGTGCAAAGATGAACATGTGTTTAGATGAACATGACCAACTGATGAATATCTTTGGCCTGTAGTGCAAAGATGAATATTTGATTCCAGATATATATTGATTGATGTTACAGGGATAAAAGATAGACGATGAACTTTTAAATTCATACATAGAAGATAGTAGTTTGCATTCTCTACTTAACTCTTCTAATGAATTATTATTTCAGTTGCGAATATTGATTTAAAACTTGTTGTCTATTGTATTCTATTAGATTTTTCCCTGTTGAAGACTAACGATAATTTGTTCTATATTATCTTAGTCATAATATTCTTTACTGGGCTAGTTGAGCTCACCCTTTTCCTTTTTGTTCCATATTTCTTCTCAGGAGGCGAGAATGTAGCGAGTAAGAGTCAGGGTATGGAATGATTGTTATGGAGAGAATTGTTTAGTAGTCCTCACAATTTTTGTAAAATAATGTATCAATAAATATGATGACGATTTATTTGAGTATAGATATTGTCTAGAAGATAATATTTGTATTCAAACTCACAGTTTTACTATTGTAATAATAAAGTTGTAGTTTTTTTTGTACCATGTATTGACAACTCAGAATGGGTGATGTATACCTATTTTGGTGGCGTCACAGATTTTTACATACTTATGGAGTACCAATTCATGCGAACTATGCCCATCTC
Source organism: Panax japonicus (assembly GCA_020205505.1). Taxonomy (NCBI): domain Eukaryota; kingdom Viridiplantae; phylum Streptophyta; class Magnoliopsida; order Apiales; family Araliaceae; genus Panax; species Panax japonicus. Next base: position 34,030,286 of record CM035113.1, on the reverse strand, counting down.
AAGTACATTTTAGTCTGTTTTAGCTGCATTTTATATTAAATTGCATTTCACATACTTAAAACTCCTTTTGGTGAATAAGTGCAGGAATTAGCTTAATTTGGTGGTGATATCGGGCACGAGGCTAACGAAAGCGTAAGGCGAAGCAAAAGATATGATGTGCATAGGAGTGAGTGGAGCATGGATGGACAAGAATGGATAAACATAGGACATGTCAGTAGCAGCAGCAACATTGTAGAACCAAGCTAAGAAGCTGAATCAGAAGATATCAATTGCAAGCCGCGCGACCGCGCGACAAATGTAGCTTAAAAGCGCGCGCCCGCGCGAGATCCCAACAAATCCAGGACAACCTACTGCAAGTTGCGCAGCCGCGAGAAGGATAAGCCTAGGGAGTGCGCGCTCGCGCGCGAGACTAGCCAAACATACGAACCTACTGCAAGTCTCGCGGCCGCGAGAGTATCAAGCTAAAAGAGCACGCGGCCGTGCGCGAAGCCTGAAGCGGCTGATTTGTTTTATTTTATATTAAAATTTTAAAGGTTGTACTTGATTTAAAATTGATTCCTGGCTGGTGTCAGGGGTATCAGTTAACATATTATTAGTTTTTTACGTATCTTTTCTAGGTAATTAGGGTTTTACTCTCTGGAGAGGATTCCAACATAGAAGGAGACCATAACTCTAGTTTTCTACTCCTTCTTGGGATTTTCTCTACGGGAGCAGATTATTAGTATTAGTTTTTGATGGAATCTTATGAGGATTGAATATTGATGCTTATTCAGTAATTGGGTTTGATAGTTTCATCTTTCATCTTTCAATTGTCGTTTATTGATCGTGTTTAGATTTGATCCCATAATGGCTTTTGGTTCAGTCATGAACTAAACTCCATTATGGGATTCTAACGGATTTTATTATGTAGTTTGATTGCACGCATAAATGCTGGGTTGTTTTGCATATCATATGGGATGTCTGTCATGATTGTTTTGCATACATGAATGCTTGATCACCATTCGTTTCAGTATTTGTATGGAATTGATAATGAACATGCAAATATGGACTGTAATCATGATAGTATACATATATAGGGTTGTGTTATATGGCTTGTGTATTTCGTGAACCAGATAGACATATACTATTTCACCGTATAAGTTAGAATAAGAGCTTGAACTTAAAATCAATATAGTTGCAATTTCACATAAACATATAGTGATGTTGGTTATATTGATGATTACATAGAGTTTATCATCTGTGGATGCTGTGTAAGTAGGTCTTAGTGCATTGAAAAATAGCTAATACTCTTTTAGTGCTCTTGGCTACTTTCCGGTGATATGTGAACAAGTCATGCATGATAGTGGCGATTGAATGAAGTATTAAATAAAGTTAGAATCACATTAGTTCTAATATCATTTATTAAGTCGTTATTATTGTTTTAGTTATTATTTGCAATTTGAGAACAAACCAAGTTTAATCATTAGTTTGAGCATATAAATATAGTGAATTAATTAATGGATAGTAGTTTAAGTTAAACAACTTTCTCTGTGGGATCGATACTTTACTTGCTCTGTATTACTTGTTGACGCATGTATGCTTGCATGAGTTAGAGCTCTTTTGTTAGTTGTAAAAAAGAGGCAACACAAACTTACCACACATTATGAGTTCAAGAACTTACCACAATCACATGAGTTTAAGAACTTATTCTAGTCAGACATTTGGCGTCCATTCGCTAAGGGGTTCAAAAATGTCATATAAATATGAGTCATGAACTTACCATAAGTATGAGTTTTAAGAACTCGAACTTAACCTTATATTTTCTTTCTATACTCTTCCTATAAGTTATACACCGTTTCTGGATCCATTACTACAATTTCCACAATAACCACCTCATAAGGGTAGCTTTCCAACCGAGCCTCTATTTCAGCTATTAGCTTTGATATTGGCTCGGTTATGGAGGTTGACTCCTTCTGTAAGACCCCAACTTTTTATAAATAAAATTAAATTTCCTCTATTTATTATTTTGAATAATAAAGTGTTAATTTGATATAATACTTTGGTTATGGGTGAAATGTGCAAATTTTGAAAAATAAGCAAGTGGTTATAAAATATTCATTTTGTCGGAGAATATTCGTTTGGTCGTGGAATATTCTTGTTGTCGGGGAATATTAGTACGACGACACATCCATTTGTGGGCCCCATAACGGATAATTTTTGGATGAAGAAAACGACAAGTTGAGTTTTTATAAATAATAGTGTAATGGTTACCATTAACACTGTTTTAATACCCGGTGGTTAAAATACAATAATACGCGTGGTTGTACAGTAGCACACAGTATTGCACAATATTTTTGAATTATTGATTCTTACGTAAGAATGCACTACTCAATAATTGTTACAGTAATTACTGTTCAATATTTTATTTTATTGATTCAATAATTACTACGTTGATATGTTATATTATTGTTGTTTAAATAATTGTCACTACACAGTATTTCCCATTATCAGATCATTAATTCATATTATTTGAATAATATTATTAGATAGCAATATTGTCAATGTCTAAGGAAGTTCTGTCTAGGAAAGGGGTTTGGTCACCTAATTGCGCGCCAATAGGGAGAAATCCTTATCAGAAAGCCCCCTCTTTCCTAAAAATGACACGGTTGTCATAATTGTGATTCTGTAATATTATTTGTGAATAATTAATTATTAATTTATATGATAAAGAAATATTTATTTTATGTGGGTATAAATGTTGGATATATTTATTGTGGTTATAAATGACGGAATAAATGCTGAGGTGTTTTATCAGTATTTTGTCGTAATAGAGGTGTTCAAAATCGTCTGTATGTGGATTTCAGTCATTTTTCATTTGGAATTTGGAAAAACTTAAACTTACAAAGTTGTAGAGAATTTAATTTCCTATGGAATAGACATGAGATTTGAATTTTTTTTTATAAAGGTCTATTTATTATGAATTATTGAAGTTTAGGAAATAAATGTTTTTATTAAAAATATGGTGGGCCCCACTTTTGGTTGGTGAGAAATAAAATGAGCTGGAATTTATTTTCAAAAGTGGTGGGCATGAATAGTAGCAGGTAAAGCCATCGGGTAGCAGGTTAGTCTGCTATGGCATTCTAAATATTTTCCTATAAATATGGTGCTTAGTTAGAATTGAAAATCACACCAGAAACAAGTTTTCTCTCTTTCTCCCTCTATATTATCAAGCGTATTTTGTGAGTATTTAGATACTTTATGAGTTGCTATACAGTGCAGGTTTCCTTCAGCCTTATACCGATATTCCGATCAGAAGTACTATTATTTTGATGTAAGGGATGTTATTTTCTTACTAATGATGTTATTCTTTCAATATCATTATACCGAAATATTGGTATGTATTTTATTGTGTAATTTCTACCTTTTTGTGTCGGGGTTACTATTCACGTATACGACACTATTCACGTCTACGACACTATTCACGAATACGACACTATTCACCGAAAAATGAAAATTTCTCCTTTTTGTCCAAGATGTATATTATGGTTACTATCTTTGATTGTATCCATGTTTTGATCTTTATTTTTGAATTCTGCTTCACAATTGGTTATTATGGAGTATTATTGAACTTGGATAAACTGTAATACGAATCCCTAATTTTTGTCCTTTTGTCTCACTAGATTCGTTTTCTTTAAGATATTTTTCATCATCCTCAGTCCTAAATGATGATATTACTGAATATCTTTGGGCTGTAGTGCAAAGATGAATGATTACCTAATGAATATATTTGGCCCGTAGTGCAAAGATGAACAGGTGTTGAGATGAACATGACCAACTGGTGATACAAATGAATATCTTTGGCATATAGTGCAAAGATGAATATTTGATTCAAGATGTATATTGATTGATGTTACAAGGATACAATATTGATGATGGACTTTTAAATCTTAGAAGATAATAGAATTCATTCTTTACTTGACTCTTCTAATGGATTGTTGTTTTCGCTGCAGTTGTTGATCAAAAACTTGTTGTCTATTATATTCTATCAGATTTTTCCCTGTTGAAGACTAATGATAATTTGTTGTATATTATCTTAGTCATAATATTCTTTATTGGGCTAGTTGAGCTCACCATTTTCGTTTTTTTTTCATTTTTCTTCTGAGGAGGTGAGAACATAGCAGGAACTAACCGGGGTATGGAGTGATGGTTCAAGATAGTTGTTTTATTAGTCCTCACTATTTTGTAAAATAGTGTATCAATAAATGTAATGAGGACTACTTTTGAGTTTGTATACTATCTATTAGACAATATTTGTATTCAAACTCACAGTATATGTGTTGTCGTATTTTACACGACGATTGTATTTACTGAGGTTGTATTTGTTTTTTGTACCATGTATTTGGCGACTGAAAATGGGTGATGTATACCTATTTTGGGGGCATCACAGTTGGTACCAAAGCTTAGGGATATGATCTCTGGCTGAGATGTGAGACAAGAACTAGGAGAGGAGAGACGGGGAATTCCTTCACTAGTAAGACCTGACTAAGTTTATTTGGTATTTATTTGGTCAGTCAGAGTATAGGGATAATATGTGACATATCAATTAACCCTTGTTTTATGGCAGTAGTTGAGAATGACAGCTGGAAATAATAACAATGGAGTGAATCAGACTGTGGAGATACCTTTAATCACCACCCAGGGGAACATGCAACAGAAAGGCAATATTCGTCCTATAAACAACAGTACAAAACAAATGATGAATGATGGGATGTTTAGAAGCTTTTTGCAGTTCATGCAAAATCAGACAAGGGAGACTCGTGCACAAAATACGGGTGGAAATGATAGAAATGCACGGCTTGTCACAGCCATGCAGTTCAAGGAGTTGGGACCAGCAGAATTTACGGGAAAGCCAGATCCGATTAAGGCAGAAATTTGGGTCAAGAAAATTACCAAGATATTCGATGTCTTGGGATGCACGAAGGAACGGAAGGTTCCATTCACCACATTTATGTTCTGTGGTGAGGCAAACTACTGATGGGAGTTTGTGAAGCGTACCCAGCCTGCCGCACTCAACATGTCTTGGAAAATGTTTCAAAAACTATTTAATGACAAGTACTTTCCTAAAATTATTCGTCATATGAAGGACGTTAGGTTTATCAGACTGGAACAAAATAACATGACGGTGTCCCAGTACGAGGCTAAGTTTGCTGAGTTATCCAGTTTTGCACCTCATTTGGTAGAGAATGAGGAACGAATGACGCGGATGTTACTGAGAGGTCTAAAACCTGAGATTTGACAGTATATTATCTCTTACAAATTTTCTTTACATTCAGATGTTGTCAACATGGCTCAATTATTAGAGCGAGATAATGAGTATGCTCAACCGAGGGACCACAATCATGGTTATACCGGTGTTAGCAGTCATCGGAGTGATGATAACCAGTGGGGAGGAAAGAATACAGACAAAAGCAGTAACCACTCGGGTGGTAATCGTGGCTATGATAATAGGAGAGGTGAGTCAAGTGAAAATTTCAGAAAGAGGAGATTCAACGATGATGGGAAGACATCAGCAGCAGCACCATAACCAACAACAAATTCTAGGGGAGGAGAACGACCGCCAGTTTGATGCTACAGATGCAGAGATGAGGGACACATAAGTCCAAACTGTTCACAGCCTTCCAAGATGTGTTTTAGTTGTGAAAAATATGATCATATAGCCCGATTTTGTCCGGTAGCAAAGTCAAGTTCAGCTAGGACGGCGATACCAAAGGCAACTATGGACAAAACAAAGTCGGTGGTTCAAGGGAGGGAATTTGTCGTGACTGGCGAAAACGCGAGGAACCCAAACGAGGTGATCGTGGGTAAGCTAATCGTAAACTCTTGTGAAGTTTATACCTAATTAGATATCGGTTCTACCCATTCTTTTATCTCTTCTGCTTGTGCTCAAATTTTGAACTTGACTCCGGAGAAATTAGACCTTGACTTATCTGTTGAGACTCCGTTAGGAGAAACTTTCATTACATCTACTGTTTATAAATCTTACTTGATTCAAGTTGAAACCATAACATTACCTATCGATCTTATTTTGTTAAAAATACTTTCATTTGATGTGATCTTAGGGATTGATTGGTTAACCACTCATCATGCTAAAATTGATTATTTTCGTAAGGTTGTTAGTTTTCATATTCCTAACCAATTTGTTATTCGAATTCAAACAACAAAACCACTAAAGTCAATCACTGTCATATCAAGCCATAAAGCTATTCATTTATTGAAAAACGGATGTCAAGATTTCTTAGCCCATACCACATACTTGAACAAAAACACGTTAGATTTGAATAAAATTTCTGTTGTTAGTGAATTTCCTGACGTATTTCCTGAAGAACTTCCTGGTCTACCCCCAAAACGTGAAGTTGAATTCTTTATTAACCTTGAACCTGGTACAAAGCCCATTTTTAAAACCCCATATCGAATGGCTCCTATTAAACTTCAGGAGTTAAAGGTCCAACTACAGTAGTTGTTGGACATCAGTTTCATTCTTCCTAGTACATCTCCTTGGGGTGCTCCTGTGTTATTCGTAAAGAAGAAAGACGAGAGTATGCGACTTTATATTCACTACCGAGAATTGAACCATGTCACCATCAAGAATAGGTATCTGCTACCTTGCATTGATGACTTGTTCGACCAGTTTCAAGGAGCACAATTCTTTTTAAAGATCGATCTTCGTTCTGGATATCATCAGCTGAAGATTAAAATTGAGGATATTCCAAAGTCAGCCTTCAGAACTCGGTACGAGCATTACGAATTCGTAGTCATGTCTTTTGGATTGACTAATGCTCTTGCTGCTTTCATGGATATGATGAACCGTGTGTTCAAAGAATATTTGGATTAGTTCGTTGTTGTCTTTATTGATGACATCCTCATCTATTCCAAAAGCTGTGAAGATGATGAGCGCAATTTGAAGCTAGTACTACAAAGGCTTCGTGAAAACAAGCTATATGCCAAGCTGAAGAAATGAGAGTTCTGGCTTGAGAAAGTAGCATTCCTTGGACACGTGGTGTCAAAAAATGGATAATCTGTTGACCTAGCGAAGATTGAAGCAATACAAAATTGGGAGCAACTAAAGTCGGTGACCGAAGTACGTAGTTTTCTAGGCTTAGCTGGTTATTATCGGAGATTCGTGGAAGGATTTTCTCGAATCACTACTGTAACGCCCCAGAAAATCAGAATTTTGAGAATTAAATTTTAATTTGATTAAATGAATTTAATTGATTATTTATGGGAGCAAGCTAATTGAAGGTCGTTCTATGACCTAAACATATCAGAACGTCGTTGGATTTTGACTACGTGGTAGAATTAAAGTGTTTGAATTTCCAAGACGAAAATAAAAGCTTTCTGAGAAATTTTCCAAAAAACACTATTCACGCATTTTTGCTCGGGAATTATTTTTGAACTTCAGATAAATAAGTAACGATAGAATATCAAGGTGACATGGAAGATCCAATAATATTTTAGTTATGGAAACATAATATTTCGCCTGTGGACTTAATTTGAGAATGTTAGTAAAATCAAGCGTTAAGAAGTTAGGGTAATGATTGTATGATACATAGGTATTGTGCGAGGTAGAATATACGAGTATGATACAGGGTATTATACGAGTATGTATGAATGATGGTATATCGTATATGATGAATAAGTATACGAGTTAGAATACGAGAATTATATGTAAAGTATATGTTATAAGGCTTTAAGCCATTTATGAATATATTTTTGGATTATGTGGGATGTACAAGTCTAATAAAATTTAATATTAAAGTCCAAATGGAAGTGTGACAAGGCCCAAAAATAAGAATGGTTAAGTCCAATATAAGTTAATGAACAAGCCCATGTGTTTGTTTAATTACAAGCCCAATGTATAAGTTAAGTTAGATTAACTAATTAAGCTAAAGCCCAAAGTAAGAACCAAGGGTTTATGGGTTGGTTTAAACCATGGGTGATCCAAAGTGATAAACAAGTAACTTAATGCGTAAGTGTTGTGATGGGCAAGCAAAGAATAGAAGTTGTGATAAACAGGTTAACTTAATGGCTAAGATAAGTGGTGAGCAAGTGACTTGGTGGCTAAGTAGATTTGGTGTTCAAGTTAACTTAATTAGGAAGTAATTAATAGTTAGGAGGTGGATTAAGGAGGTGGAGGTGGCTTATTGACCATTATGCCCTCACTTAGGATTTCCTATAAATAAGAAGATTGCTAGATATCATTTGTTCCTTGTTCAAAACACCAACAACTTATTGGTTAGAGAAAATAAGTGAGAATAAGCTAGAAAGTTAGACCATTCATTATTCAAATAAGCAAGAAGCGAGAAGAAGATTAAGGCTTAACAAGTGATCATCAAAGGGTAAGCCATCTTGAACCATAATCTATTTCTCTTCCACTGATAGAGAAGTGAGTAGTGGTAGAGCATGTATGCTAAGAAAGAGTTGGAATGATGAATCAAATGGCCTAAGTCTTAATAAGCTGTGTAAGTCGTGAATAATCTATTCATAATCATTTAAGCTATGAATTTAAGAAAAATTTGTATGAAATTGTCTTATGTTTATAATAATGAAGTAGTATGATAATAAGAAGTAAGAATAGCTAGTGATTAAAGGACCTAACTCATTAATAAGTCATAAGCAATGAAATCAAGTATGTTATACTTTAATAAGTAAATAAGTTCATGAAGAACATGTAATGACTTCACATAAAAATAAGATGTTGTAATATGTAAGTGGAGATGTCTATATAATGGAATGAATTCATTTAGAATGATGAATAAATCTTTAGTAACGAAGTTTCGCCAGAATTCACACTATTAGACGACAATCGTCGAATTCGTGAAATTCTCGGAATGTAAGTCAAATTTTGATATTTATCTTTGAAACATTGGTTTTCAATGGAGACAAGTCTTATTTGGCATTATAGAGTTGCGGACTCGAAAAGGGACAGATTCCGACTTAGAACCAAGAAACGAGCGTTGAACATTCACAAATGTTTATTGTTTTCGTTAAAAATGGACTAATATGAGAATTTTTAGCAAACGAAGTCGAATAGATAAAATTATTGCATGAACACGTAGAGTAAGTAATTTATGAACTGTTGGCTCTTGAACGAGCCAATTCGGACTTATAACGAAGAAGTTACGAGCCCGCGAATCTCACAAAATGAAAAATCTATCAAAATTGTCTGATGCACAGAGTTCGCGCCGCGGTGCGACTCAAGGCATAAAAATCCGGCGCCGCAACGCGAGACCGGACCTTATCACCTATTAACTGGCGCCGCAGCGTGGCAGATTACACTAGGTATGGCGCCGCAGTGCCGTGACCGAATTCTAGAAACCAAAAGCCCACGCCGCAGTATGAGCCCAAGAGGAGAAGCTGGCGCAGCAGCGCCATCACTAGATCATGCACAGTAATAAAAGCTTACAAATAAGGAAATAAAAATAATTTATTTGTAATTAACCAATACATAATTAAACTTAATATAACATCATTAAGATAATTATAACCTTAAGTAATACACTAAAGGTTGAAGATAAGTCGAATGTGAACATGAATGGTATGTAATGAATGTACTTAACCTATGACGATCGAGTTTCGAATAATAATGTAAGAACATTAATAAGTCGCAAGGAAGGAGATTTAACTCGAATCCAGTTGTATTAATGAAATAATTTTAATTAAGTTATAGAAATGAAATAAGTTGGTAAGAACATTGTAAAAGAATGACGGAAAGCCAGAACTAATAAATAACAAATCTAATACGTAATTAGATTGAGAAGAAGGGTAAGATTCTTTAGGAACTATAAATGTTCATTCATGACCTGTAGCAGCCCGGAATTCGGGCCCCAAATCGTCGCGGATCCGATACGCTAATTCTATCACTAATGCGGAAGATATAAACATAAATTGTTTATACATTAAACTTTTACAAATCATTCCCAAGGTCTACAACCTTAACTTAATACATACCTTCAATATCATAGAAGATTTACAATGCTATTTTCATCAGAAAATTTAATAAATCTAACTGCAACATACACTAGTCTTGCACTTTGACTTTGCTTCTGTCTTTATTCAAGATTTCATCATAATCTGAAAATTTTATCATGATATAGCAAGGGTGAGAAACAAATTTACCCAGCAAGTTTTACATACAATGAAGATATATATCATGATTGAAAAGAATGAATAAGCTTTCAAGTTTCAACAATATAATAATTGTGAAATAACATGAAGCAAGTTTCAATGATTGAATGACTGGACCAATAATATTGGATGTCAACAATGACTATGAACAATTTAACTGAACCTTATGATAATGAAGGTGATCACCCATTCATACCTGATGAACATATGCAACATGCACTAAGTGCGAATCAATAATCAGTATAGACATGAATAATCATCAATAATCATTCACCAACATGCTTTGTAATATAACTCGAGTTTGAGTTAAGGAAACTTGCCTGAAGCGTTGATTACCGCTATGCAATCTAATTTAATCTTTTATGAAAGACCTATCATTAATAAAATCGATCATACAATTAGCATAATACATTTTATCTCACAACACTATTACTCAAATAATAAATTAGCTAACATTTAACCACATAATTAAACATTGAATAATTCTTTAACTCATTAGTAATATTATTATCCCTTAATAATATTACTATCACTTAACCACTATCTTAAACTTTTGTCTAATATTTTTAATCATTAATAGAATATTTATCACTCACAAATATTATTAATCATTTAATAATATTTAAATCCTTTACTAATATTATTAATCATTTAATAATATTTTAATCACCTTCTAATATTATTAATCATGTAATAATATTTTACTTGTTTCATAAATAATAAAGGTCTCACACCTTTTAAGATGCAAATATTTTACATTCTGAAGCTTAAACCATTTAAATTACATTTCAGAAATATCTTTTATCTCTACTCGCAAATATGGAGTTTAAACAGCTAATGCATAGCTTTTATAGTAAAACTCAATTTACTATATTATTTTTCTATCATTTGTCCAAACACATAATATACTTCATTGAATATCAATTTCAACAATTACATAGAAAAATAACATAAATCTCTCATTTAATCTCCCGTCGAATATTATTAATATATAATAATATTTTACACTAAGGTTATCAACCTTTTAATAAAATTCTAGTCCAATACTACTAATAATATCTCAATACAATATTATTAGTCACATAAAAATAATTTATGACATTAATCACATAAATAAACAATTTATTTCAATTGTTTTTTCTTTCCGTAATCAATAAACTCGTTTAAACATTCTAAAATGTCATAAACATCATAACACTATAAACCCAACCCAAAGCTTCAATACAAACTTGCATAAGCCAATGCTCAAGGGTCTCACATCATAAATCACATTATTCCTATTTTTGGACACTTTTGATTTTCAAAAATTTTACCCAACCTCGCTAAAACAGCCATAACTCTCGCGTTTTAAAACATTTTTGAGTGATTCTTGAGCCCACTCGAAGATAACTTCCAGGGCTACAAATTTTGTCTCACGATGTTTTTCCAGAATCTGAACAAATCAGTCCAAAAATTTAGACAAAGGAGGCTGTTCGGGATTTGAGAAACAGTTTTATTACTCTCCTTCCGAACGGCATAACTACCTCATCCAGAGTCGGAATTAGTCCGTTACAGAGTATATGGAAAGCTAAATCCGATTAATACAACATACCAAAAGCCCAGAAGTTTTAAAGCATAAAAACTGGACGAAATTGCCCTCGTTTCAGACTGCCATGAATCTGCCCAATTTTTGTTAGAAAAACGGGACTGTTTTGACATAATCAGTCACTACCCCATGAAAACTCAACATTTTTGAGTCGTACCACTTGGGTTTACTAGCCAACACATATATCTAGCACTACCTTTTGACGGATCATAAAAATAATGCATAGATAAAAAACAGTGGATTTTCAAAGCATCCCAAAAGTTAAGAGTTTTCAAAACTAGAAAAATTTATTTTCTTTTCCTCTTTGATTCCACCCAAATCAACATATAAAATGAGTAAATCCATACATGAATCCATGAAAAACACATAGATCATAGGGTTTTAACTCCCAAATCAAAAACTCAATTCATCAATTTACAAATAGAAAGTGAAGCAAGCTTAGGAGGAAATTGGTTATACCTTTGATTCCTCTTCTTCTTCTTCTTCCATGGAAATCCTTCTCTCTACTCTTTTTCTTCTTCACGGTTTCTCTCTTTCGTGCTCTCTTCCTCCTCTTTCTCTCTTTCACGTTCTTTCTTTTCTTATCTCTTCTCTTTTTTTAACTTCTTATCTTAAAATAAATCTCATCTCTTTTTCTTTTAAAAAAATTTCGTCCAAGTGGCCTTGAGAAAAATAAAATCACCCAAATCTTTTTTTTTAATTGCTAATTTACTCACCAAATGACTAAAATGTTCTTCCAAAATTGGGCCAACACTTGAACATTTAATTAATTTCATTGGACTTGTTATTAAATTTTTATTTTGCTTACTAACAAAATAAAATTAGGCTTCCTCTACAAATTAGATTGGGCCTTTATAATTCTTGCCCCACACATAATATAATGAGCTAGATTAATAATTTAATCGCCCTTAAACCATATTATCTACAAGTCACATGTTTAAATAAATTAATTGGACTTGTTTAAATAATATAACCTCCTTAGTCCATTAAGTCAAATTCTTTTGGACTCTAAATAAATTATTGGGCTATGATATTATTATAGCTCATTGCTTTTAATTCTATTCCATTCTACCCTTATCATTAAATTAGGATTTACATGCACTCAAGTGAAATAAAAATCCTTACTTAAGTACATTAAATTTCTTAACCTAATTAGACTTGCTATAATTAGACTATAAAATTAATTAAGTGAGATGTATAAAATAAATCTCTTATAATTTGTATATATTCTAAATACCATAATTTTCTCATCTCATAACCCTTAAGTTAATAAATTCTTCATTCCTAATATATAATTAGGATCACATTAGTTTATTTTATTTGTTTATATAATTAAACAAATATAAACCATCACATAATCTTCATATTCCTTTACTCACATATTCAAACAAAATAATTTAATAAATTATGACATGTTCCACAATTCTCTTAGATTAGATCACTAGTATATAAATAAAATATTAGGACCACTAAATAACGATAACCATTTAGGTTATTTAATAATCACACCTAATATATATATTAGGTTACATAAATTAATCCTTACTTCATTTTTATATACAAGATAAATGTATTCACATTATATAATGTATATTTATTCACTAATATCCATAATTCACATAATTATAATATATTTCACTTCTCACACTAATTTTGATTTTTCTCCATAAAAAGTCAAATGTTGACTTTAACCAAAAGTCAACCTTTACGCATTTTGTGTTTACTGTCTATTCTGACTAAACTCGACGTTCCGGACGCAACCGAGCAGTCCATGCTTCAAAATTCTATCTCTAACTCAAATTTTGAGTTTTAAATTTCTCTATTCTCATTACTAATCGTATTAACTAACGACTTTATACTTCTTCAAATTCTTATTTGCCAGTCAAGGCCAACACTCAAGCTACATTAATTACTAATCATAGTTTTATCTTGATCATTATATCATTAACTTAATTCATCATTCCTCTTGCTAAAATATATAGCACCTTACTAAGTATATATATTTATATATATATATACTCATCTTCGTTTAACCTCATAGCATCTCTTCATGTGAAATCTTATCTCTAATAATAAAATTTCCATATGTACTTATATAACATTTCTTAGACTATTCCGTTCACATCGAATTTACAGGTATCGTAATACCTTATTCTTGATATTCCTTCAAGTACATATTAAATAAATTTCTAGAGTTTAGAAATTTTATAACCCATATTTTCTCTATTCACATTCGAATATCAAACCATATAGGTTTTACTTGAAAAATTTAAACAAATCCTAAAATTCTCATCTAGGTTTTATTTTTTAACCTTTATTCTAATCATTCAAGATTTTAGAAATTTTCGGGTTGTCACATTCACCCCTTCTTCTAAGAATTTCGTCCTCGAAATTAAAGCATACTAATCTCTGCTTATTCTCTTGATCAAAACTAGGTTTTCAACTTAACCTTCACAATTTCCTCATTCTAGGATTTCTCTTTCTATCATCACATTTCACCATAACTACTCACTAGGAGTTTACATCTTCTAAACATTCATCAAAACTAGGTTGTCATAATAACCTTTATTTAATCATCTCAGATTCTATTCGTACACAACAAGTTTAAATTTTTTTCATATCAATCATCACATTCTACCACAACATTACTCTGAAGGGTTTAAAAAAAACTTTTCATATCTGTCTGAGTGATCATAAAAATTTTGAACTTTGAGGTTTAGGGGTATTTCTACCTGCTACCTCTTTCAATTAAGAAAGAAAGGTACTCTACCTCTGAAACATTTCTTTAATATGTATGTTTACAATCACGAAGAAGGTAAACTACCGATGCGGGTACTTTAGCTGATCAGTCTATTGTACCTTAGTAATCGAAACGACTATATGCATTCTTAGATTGGAATATTTTATCCAATTAGCATATCCCCATTTTCAGGGTTGTTCACCTCAGACTTATCATAAGATTCCGCACCAAAACAATTTGGTTCGGCATAAGCTTTCAAAGAATACTTTGAATTTCATAAACATTTGTCTAGCTGAATCAAATAGCTTAAACGCATATCAATAATTTGAAATTTCAATCGAAATATTTCTAGCCAAATTCAGTTGGCAATAAATTATCTTTAAAATTCTTAAAATCATTTTGACGTCATGATACCGCACTGTATATACAGTCCGTTTGAGGATTCCGCCATTTTATGACTTTGTCATACTACATCATACTATAGTGGGCTGACGATCCTTAGATCACATCCAACACTAAGTAATTCTGCATTGATAACTCCATCATTTTTATCATATTTGCACCAGGTTACATGATGCATTAACGATATAAAAATACATTTTGACATCTCAAATCATTTTTGTCTAGCCGAATCAATTAGCATATACTATTCTTTAAACCGTTCAAAAATCTTTAAAAATCAGTTTTATCATCTCAACAGGTAACGAGGTGTCGGTGGCCCGAAGTCCACGCATACACAATAGTCACCAGGAGTTGAGAATAAAAATTCATTTTTCAAAAGCACATAGTGCGTATTTAGCTTGATGTCAAAAACTTCAAAGTCTAGCATAGCTAGAAGATTTGTAATACCTATGCTTCCATCATTAACTTCACTTTCTCTATTGATTAATTTCTTAATATATCTATCTATTCATATAATCCTCAATGCTCCATTCACACTTAGCTATACCCCAGTTCATCAAACTTACCACACATTATGAGTTCAGGAACTTGCCACAATCATATGGGTTTAAGAACTTATCCTAGTCAGACCATAGGCGTCCATTCGCTGAGGGGTTCAAAACATACCATATGATTATGAGTCATGAACTTACCATAAGTATGAGTTTTAAGAACTCGCAACTTAACCTTATATCCTCTACCTATTCGTTATACACATGAGAAAAGAATCACCTTCTCAACATGTATATAGCAAATAGCGCGACATTAGGTTCCAATGATTATTAATATCAGAAACTAAGTGGTTATCAAACCAAACTCGGCCACTAATCAATATAGGAAGCTAAGCGGACAATTCCCCGCCCATACAAAGAATTAGTCAACCTAACCACTATATCGACTAGGAAGATAAGTGATTCTAAAACCAAGTAAAAATTCCCCGCCCATACAAGGAATCATACAACTCAGCTACTGACATGAGTCCTCAATTAAAAACCCACATAATCTTAACTTTCTCATTTCTTAATACGAATTTTCTTTAATCCGTATCTTAACATTTACCACTCTTTTCTGAGTTTACATATTACTATTTCATAGTACCTTCTCTTTATAGCGTCAAGCTATATTATGCCAATCACTTAACATATCATATGTTATTCAATGATTTAATATGATCACGTCATGATCTTATTTCGAAATTATTTCTCCTTATACTTACGATCGTTTTATATTACGATCTTCTTATTCTTCTCTTTAATCATATTATATTATGATTTTATTTACACTTTTCATCTTATAGACATAGTCTATTTATTTTCACTTTTCATCTCTATCACTGGAGTTAGGTAACTCCGGATTCTTATCCTTATAGCTCTTCAAGATTCTTCTTTGAATCTTCTTTATCTTTCTCTTTACTTAATGATGAATTTCCATAAATTCATCTCTTATCGCTTAAACTCTATTCGAGTTTATTACTTCTCACCACCTCCGCGGTTATATCCTAAGGTACCCTACTTAAGGTTTATAACCTACAGCTTTGATACCAACTGTAGCAGCCCCGAATCCGGGCCCCAAATCGCCGCGGATCCGGTACACTAATTCTATCACTAATGCGGAAGATATAAATATAAATTGTTTATACATTAAACTTTTACACATCATTCCCAAGGTCTACAACCTTAAATTAATACATACCTTCAATATCTTAGAAGATTTACAATGCTATTTTTGTTAGAAAATTTAATAAATATAAATGCAACATACACTAATCTTGCACTTTGACTTTGCTTCTGTCTTTATTCAACCTTTCATCTTAATCTGAAAATTTTATCATGATATAGCAAGGGTGAGCAACAAATTTGCCCAGCAAGTTTTACATAAAATGAAGATATATATCATGATTGAAAAGAATGAATAAGCTTTCAAGTTTTCAATAATATAATAATTGTGAAATAACATGAATCAAGTTTCAATGATTGAATGACTGAACCAATAATATTGGATGTCAACAATGACTATGAACAATTTAACTGAACCTTATGGTAATGAAGGTGATCAGCCATTCATACCTGATGAACATATGCAATATGCACTAAGTGCGAATCAATAATCAGTATAGACGTGAATAATCATCAATAATCATTCACTAACATGCTTTGTAATGTAACTCGAGTTTGAGTTAAGGAAACTTGCCTGAAGCGTTGATTACCGCTATGCAATCTAATTTAATCTTTTATGAAAGACCTATAATTAATAAGAACTATCCTCCAATTAGCATAATACATTTTATCTCACAACATTATTACTCAAATAATAAATTAGCTAACATTTAGCCACATAATTAAACATTGAATAATTTTTTAACTCATTAGTAATATTATTATCCCTTAATAATATTACTATCACTTAACCACTATCTTAAACTTTTGTCTAATATTTTTAATCATTAATATAATATTTATCACTCACAAATATTATTAATCATTTAATAATATTTAAATCCTTTACTAATATTATTAATTATTTAATAATATTTTAATCACCATCTAATATTATTAATCATGTAATAATATTTTACTTGTTTCATAAATTATAAAGGTCTCACACCTTTTAAGATGCAAATATTTTACATTTTGAAGCTTAAACCATTTAAATTACATTTCAGAAATAACTTTTATCTCTACTCGCAAATATGGAGTTTAAATAGCTAATGCATAGCTTTTATAGTAAAACTCAATTTACTATATTATTTTTCTATCATTTGTCCAAACACATAATATACTTCATTGAATATCAATTTCACCAATTACATAGAAAAATAACATAAATCTCTCATTTTAATCTCCCGTCGAATATTATTAATATATAATAATATTTTACACTAATGTTATAAACCTTTTAATAACATTCTAGTCCAATACTACTAATAATATCTCAATACAATATTATTAGTCACATAAAAATAATTTATGACATTAATCACATAAATAAATAATTTATTTCAATTGTTTTTCTTTTCCGTAATCAATAAACTCGTTTAAACATTCTAAAAATTCATAAACATCATAACACTATAAACCCGACCCAAAGCTTTATTACAAACTTGCATAAGTCAATGCTCAAGGGTCTCACATCATAAATCACATTATTCCTATTTTTGGACACTTTTGATTTTCAAAAATTTTACCCAGCCTCGCTAAAACAGCCATAACTCTCGCGTTTTAAAACATTTTTGAGCGATTCTTGAGCCCACTCAAAGATAACTTCCAGGGCTACAACTTTTGTCTCACGATGTTTTTCCAGAATCTGAACAAATCAGTCCAAATATTTAGACAAAGGAGGCTGTTCGGGATTTGAAAAACAGTTTTATTACTCTCCTTCCGAACGCCATAACTACCTCATCCGTAGTCGGAATTAGTCTGTTCCGGAGTCTATGGAAAGCTAAATCAGATTACTACAACATAACAAAAGCCCAGAAGTTTTAAAGCACAAAAACTGGACGAAATTTCCCTCGTTTTAAACTGCCACGAATCTGCCCAATTTTTGTTAGAAAAACGGGACTGTTTTGACATAATCAGTCACTACCCCATGAAAACTCAACATTTTTGAGTCCTACCATTTGGGTTTACTAGCCAACACATATATCTAGCACTACTTTTTGACGGATCATAAAAATAATGCATAGATCAAAAACAGTGGATTTTCAAAGCATCCCAAAAGTTAAGAGTTTTCAAAACTAGAAAAATATATTTTCTTTTCCTCTTTGATTCCACCCAAATCAACATCTAAAATGAGTAAATCCATACATGAATCCATGAAAAACACATAGATCATAGGGTTTTAACTCCCAAATCAAAAACCCAATTCATCAATTTACAAATAGAAAGAGAAGCAAGCTTAGGAGGAAATTTGTTATACCTTTGATTCTTCTTCTTCTTCTTCTTCTTCTTCTTCTATGGAAATCCTTCTCTCTACTCTTTTTCTTCTTCACGGTTTCTCTCTTCCGTGCTCTCTTCCTCCTCTTTCTCTCTTTCACGTTCTTTCTCTCTTTTCCTCCTCTTTCTCTCTTTTTCTTTTAAAAAAATTTCGGCCAAGTGGCCTTAAGAAAAAAAAAATCACCCAAATCTTTTTTTTAATTGCTAATTTACTCACTTGAACATTTAATTAATTTCATTGGACTTGTTATTAAATTTTTATTTTGCTTATTAACAAAATAAAATTAGGCTTCCTCTACAAATTAGATTGGGCCATTATAATTCTTGTCCCACACATAATATAATGAGCTAGATTAATAATTTAATCGCCCTTAAACCATATTATCTTCAAGTCACATGCTTAAATAAATTAACTGGACTTGTTTAAATAATATAACCTCCTTAGTCCATTAAGTCAAATTCTTTTGGACTCTAAATAAATTATTGGGCTATGATATTATTATAGCTCATTGCTTTTAATTCTATTCCATTCTACCCTTATCATTAAATTAGGATTTACATGCATTCAAGTGAAATAAAAATCCTTACTTAAGTACATTTAATTTCTTAACCTAATTAGACTTGCTATAATTAGGCTATAAAATTAATTAAGTGAGATGTATAAAATAAATCTCTTATAATTGGTATATATTCTAAATACCATAATTTTCTCATCTCATAACCCTTAAGTTAATAAATTCTTCATTCCTAATATATAATTAGGATCACATTAGTTTATTTTATTTGTTTATATAATTAAACAAATATAAACCATCCCATAATCTTCATATTCCTTTACTCACATATTCGAACAAAATAATTTAATAAATTATGACATGTTCCACAATTCTCTTAGATTGATCACTAGTATATAAATAAAATATTAGGACCACTAAATAACGATAACCATTTAGGTTATTTAATAATCACACCTAATATATATATATTAGGTTACATAACTTAATCCTTACTTCATTTTTATATACAAGATAAATGTATTCACATTATATAATGTATATTTATTCACTAATATCCATAATTCACATAATTATAATATATTTCACTTCTCACACTAATTTTGACTTTTCTCCATAAAAAGTCAAATGTTGACTTTAACAAAAAGTCAACCTTTACACATTTTGTGTTTACTGTCTATTCTGACTAAACTCGACGTTCCGGACGCAACCGAGCAGTCCATGCTTCAAAATTCTATCTCTAACTCAAATTTTGAGTTTTAAATTTCTCTATTCTCATTACTAATCGTATTAACTAACGACTTTATACTTCTTCAAATTCTTATTTGCCAGTCAAGGCCAACACTCAAGCTATGTTAATTACTAATCATAGTTTTATCTTGATCATTATATCATTAACTTAATTCATCATTCCTCTTGCTAAAATATATAGCACCTTACTAAGTATATATATTTATATATATATACTCATCTTCGTTTAACCTCATAGCATCTCTTCATGTGAAATCTTATCTCTAATAATAAAATTTCCATATGTACTTATATAACATTTCTTAGACTATTCTGTTCACATCGAATTTACAGGTATCGTAATACCTTATTCTTGATATTCCTTCAAGTACATATTAAATAAATTTCTAGAGTTTAGAAATTTTATAAACCATATTTTATATATTCACATTCGAATATCAAACCATATAGGTTTTACTTGAAAAATTTAAACAAATCTTCAAATTTTCGTCTAGGTTTTATTTTTTAACCTTTATTCTAATCATTCAAGATTTTAGAAATTTTCGGGTTGTCACATGACCTAATGTGGTATATTATGTGGTTATGTGTTGTAGAGACCGTAAAGACTTAAAGGAAATGTAATTCTACGATAGCAGACACTGAAGGCAAGTTTTTCTTAAACACTTGTCTAACCTTCGTGTTAGCCAGGTTTTCAAATTTATTCAAGTTATAAGATGCATGTATGGTTTTCAGGAAAGAGTCTATGCCAGTTTTAACTCGGCTAGACTAATCTTGATAGATTAATTGAATTGTTTACAAGTCTTTCAATATAGAATTACAAATTCTATCCTACACCAATTATTTGGTACGGATTCAAGGTAAGCTTGTATATGAATAAACAAATGTATTTTTCATTGAGTATTCGATGGGCACGTGAGGTTGCCACAACTTAAACGTACAAACATTTAATGGATGTAGTGTTGATCAACATAGAGTACTATAGGATGATCACCTAGAAGTGCTCGTAAGATATATCAGACTTAAGGACTTCATGTCTGGTTGTCCTTTTCAAAGAAATTATGAAACGCTCATTGTTTTGGACCATATTTGGTGTCTTAATGAATATTGATTGTAAAATGTTTTGAAGGAAAAGGAATGCTATTTTGAGTTATTGATAGTACTTCGTAACTACTATCCAATTATTGAAGATATACGATTCCTATGTTTCAAACATGCTTTTAAAAATGAAATTGTTGTACTTGTTGAGCTTGTTATGCTCACCCTTGCTTGAACCATATGAATGCAGCTTAGACTGAATGGACTGAAGGATTCGACAAGAATAAAGAGAAGGCTAAAGTGAACTTGTAGATTACCTATGTAATAGTATATGTTTGTAATGATAATATTTAATATTATGACAAGAACAAATGTGACGGTTATAAAGAACCTGGGGAATGGCAGTATTTTTTTGGAATATATATAAGATGTATTCGTTCTTTTGAGGCATTTTAATTGAATGTTTGTGTGAACTGTAGCACCGTGGATCACCATCTGTCAGGTAGGAAGAGACCCGGATTTGGGGGCGTCACAAGTGGTATCAAAGCATTAGGTTATAAATCTTAAGGGGGGAACAACCTTAGGCTAATAACCTCGTTAAGGACGCGAAGTCCAAAGAAAGTAAACTTTAGCTTTACTTAAGTCGAATAACTTAATAAGGTATTGAGGAAACTCAGTACCGAAAGATTTAAAAGATGGAAAGTAACCCTAGTAGAGCCTGTAACTATGCCAGTGGCGGAGGTACCAGTAGTGATTCTAGAGGAGTCTGAGACAAAGGAATATTTTTCTGGGGAAGACTATTCCGAGGGAGATGTAGCCTGGACATCATACTTGGATATGATGAGCGATGTGAAGGAAGGAATGGAGGTAACATCGGTTACTATGGTGGTACCTACACTAGAGTCATCACCTCCAGATGCAATGAGATCATTGTATCTGGCAGAGCTTGACAAGAATGTGCAACTGAGTGAAGTTGTGCAGAATTAGAATGAAGAGATTAGTGCTCTTTATGTAGCAAAGGAGTCTGTAAAAGTATATTTTTAGTTAGAGCATGATGAGAAACTGCTCATGATAAATAAGGCTAGGGATTTTAAGAGGGAGGATGATGAGCTTCGTAGGGAACTGGGGGAAAGGATCGGAAGATATCACGGATGTCTTACATCCATGAGAGTGCTCATAAGGATTTCAAGCTGAAAGTCGCTTATTATTCCGTTAAGTCAGGACAAACCCGTTTTACAATTAGTCGGGATACTGTAGCGAAGATTGCGAATGAGAAACACGAGGACGTTGTTAGGCATTATTAGAATGTTAGAGTTATAAATATGCGTGTAGTGACATAAAATCCTCTTTTGTATAAAAGGGTAGTCTTTTTGTAAATCCCAACTTTTGTGGAGTTCAAATGCGGGATAGAAATGTAATAGTTTTTGGATATGGAAACAAATTGTAAATAATTTCAAACTATGAAAAAGCATATGAATATAATGAAGTTTTCATTTAATATGCTTTGTTATGGTAAGAGTAGGTTTGTGGTGAATAATAACGAAGTAAGTAAATAGATAATAATGAAATTTTATTTGTTTAATTAGAAAATGCCGCCATGGAGAAGACAATATAAATAAGAAGAGGAATCACATAATGATAATAAATAGGGTCAAAACAACCCTATGCAAGAGTTCGTTAATTTATTAACGGCTGCATTTAACCAAACCGGGGGTAGATTACCAGCGAAACCTAGGGTAGTCAGAACGACTACCTTTAAAGAATTTAAATGCGTCGGTCCACCGGAGTTCAAAGGAACGACGGACCCAATAGAAGCCCAGACATGGGTAAAAGAAATAGAGAAGTCATTTGTTATTACAAACGTAGGTGAGGAGCAAAAGACTTCTTTGGTGACTTACATTATGAAGGAGAAAGTCAACTTTTAGTGGGAGGCTCACCAGGGTGGGGCTAGAACAGATGCGGTAACGTCAGAACAGTTCAAGAAAGTTTTTTTCGAGAATTATTTCCCTACAATCATTCAAGTGAGGATGGAGATTAAGTTCTTATAACTTAAACTAGGAGACATAACGGTTCCCCAGTACGCGGCCAAATTCAATGAATTGGCAAAGTTTGCTTCACACTAAGTGGATACAAAGGAGAGGAAGGCTCGTAGGTTTGAGCAGGGCCAGAAATCCTGGCTCTGTAGTAGGATTGCAGTGTTCCAAAGGGTTTCCTATGAGACCATTCTGGAAAAAGTGATTATAGCAGAAGGTGGTAGTGAAGCATTGACTCAATACCATAAAGAGAGAAAGAATGAGAGCAAAGGAGAGGGAGGAACCAAAGAAGTGAATGCCAGTGGCAGTAGGCCAAAAAAAAAAATTTTAACTCTGGGAATACTGGAGTGGGACAAGTGGATCCTAAGTGTAAGATCGAAGCGTGTAAGACATGTGGGAAGACTCATTTAGGAGTCTATCTGAAAGGGGTACCTTTAAACATTAGGGTAGAGGAGGAAGAAATAACTTTCATTAATTTTATTCGTGGAAATTGTTTCATGAATAATAAAAGGTAAGCCAGTATCGGTAGGTAAGTACCGATAAAGTTGAGAGAATTTGAAGAAATTCTCGGTAGGAATGAGTTAAGTAACCATAGAATTTTAATAAATTGTTAAAATAAAAGTATAAATAGTTGGTTTTTCTAAGAAAACCCAAGGTAGTAATTTACGGTAATAAAACACCGCGTCATTATTGTTTTCTAACCATGACGCAATTAGTAGGATGTTAAGGAATGGAATGAGTCGTTACGGTTGTGTATCGAATATCGTAATAGGAGTAAGTTAGTGGTTAAGAATAAATACCCATGGCCCAGGATCAATGATCTATTTTGATCAGTTGAAAGGTTGCAAAGAATTTTTCTAAGATAGATTTGCGTATGTGGTATAGTCGGTTGAACGTAAGGAAGAAGGATGAGATACCTAAGATGACGTTCAGAACTCATTATAGTTATGACAAGTTTTTGGTTATGTCATTTGGGTTGACTAATGTGAGGAAGTTAGACTTTCTGCAAGGGGCACCGAGAAGTCGGTGATAAACAGATAGGTTCTAATGTGAGGTGTTATGGTTGAATGTACCATTAGCGCCACAGAGTGTTCAAATAATATTTGGACGAAGGTGTGGTAATGATCATTGGTGACATTCTAGTCTATTTTAAGACGCCAGAGGATCACGTTGAACATTTGGTGATACTGTGAGAAACACTACGGAGGGAGAAGTTGGATATGGAATTCACTAAGTATGAATTTTAGCTTAAGAGATAGACAAATTTGTTATTGAGAAGTATTTTGGGAATGAGAAGTGAGAAAATAGTTTTCAGGAATTGAAAAGGAAGGTTAAGTGAGGCACCTGTATTATCTTTATCAGATGATACGAGGAATTTTGTAGTATATCTCGATGTTTTACATAGATGACGGGGTTGAATGCTCATGTAGCATGGTAAAGTCATTATGTATGCATCACGCCAATTAAAGGATTATGAGGAGGTCTATCCTTCATATGATCTAGAATTGACAGTTGTAGTTTTTGAATTAAAAATCTTAAGATAGTATTTATACGGGGAGAAGTGTGAGATGTATAAGAACTCTAGGAGTCTGAAATATATCTTCACACAGAAGGAGTGTTATATACGGTAGAGAAGGACTAAGATATCTTATATCATTCAAGGAAGGTAAACATAGAAGACGACACGTTAAGTAGGACGAAAAAGCTATCCATGTTAACGACTCAGAATGAGTTAATAACGGAAATGGTGAGAATGGAGTTAGAAGTTAAATTACGGGTTAGAAATGTTATTCACAATGTAGACTCAATCCACGAAAAGACAACGAGTTAAGTAAGTACAATTAGGTAACGAGGAATACAAATAAATGAAAAAGAAGACGCAGGATAAATAAAAGACTATGTATAGTCTTGTTTTGAAGGAGGAATTTGAGTTTTATATAATTCCAAATTAAAAGAAGGACTAATAAAAAGGGAAAAAGTGTAATATGTTAGTAAGTGTTTAACTTCTCACTCAAGTTATTGATAGGAAGTAACAAGTCATATCAAATAAGATAATACCTTCGGTGGAGGTGAAATGAAAGAACCACAATGTCGAAGAAGCATTGTGTGAACTCGAGATTTAAATAAAGAAAAACTTTTCCTCATTTGTTTATATAAGTATAGAGAGATTCTGGGGACAGAATCCTTATAAAGAGGGAAGAGTGTAACGCCCCAGAAAATCGGATTTTTGAGAATTAATTTTTTATTTGATTAAATGAATTTAATTAATTATTTATGGGAGCAAGCTAATTGAAGGTCGTTTTATGACCTAAACATATCAGAATACCGTAGGATTTTGGTTACTTGGTAGAATTAAAGGGTTAAATGCAAAGTCGACCACTGAAATTTTCTGATATTTGGGTATTGAGCCCCTTTCTTCCGGTCAACACAAACTGAGCCCCTTTCTATCTATCTATTCAAAAACTTTGAGTTTGAACCCCCAGGCGCCACATGTGTGTTGACCTGCTGAAGTGGCACAGCTGACGCGGCATTTTATATTTTAATTTGACAAGTGGCAGATGTGATATGGCTTCTTTAGAATTTTTTTTTAAAAATTTGTCTCTCCTAAGATTTGAACTCGCAACCTCAAGTGTGAAACTTGAAGCATCTAACCACTAGACCACCACATGTTAGCTATTAATATTTTGCAAGGGCTAATCTTTATATCACAACATTTCATTTTCCCCCAAAAAAATTAAAATACTACACGGTTACTACAATTTTAATATAATAATAATTATAATAATAGTAATAGTAATAGTAGTAATAATAATAGTAATATTAATTGTAATAATAATAATAATAATAATAATAATAATAATAAAAATAAAAATAACAATAACAATAACAATAAAAATAAAAATAAAAATAACAATAACAATAACAACAACAACAACAACAACAACAATAATAATAATAATAATAATAATAATAATAATAATAATAATAATAATAATTGTTGGGTCATGATATTTCTCTTATATTGGGCCGGGTATATTGGGCTCACTTATTAATTAAGTCATTGGGCTCATTGGGCCCAATCATTATGTTAACTTCATTTAATCTTATAAAGGCTGGGCTGGATCAATGGGTCAACCCATTGGGTCATTTAACATCTATTACTTTGACTTGTAATGATGATATAGTATGACAGTTGACCAAGATACCTGCCACACATTAATGTGGATGGGATTATAGTCGGCCGGCGGGGTGAACAGCAAGAAAAAGCATTGTACAGGCTTCATGCAGCCGGCGCAGCCCATCAGATCATGGTGATATGTCAGGCGGTAGTAGGTGGCACAATATTCCACGCAAAGATATTATTTCCTATCGAGTAAGTCTTCACAAAACAGGTATGTATTACACACACGACCAGAGATTAACACAATTCATACTCACATTGCACTAGACTTTATCCTCTTGAGTTAACCTTGTGAACAGACATACTTACTCTCACGCCTGAGCTATCCCCCGGCGGTCCAGCCGTCAAGCTTGTGGTGTTTGTCGTGTTTACTGTGCAGGATCAGGACGTCTTTCGTGATTGGGACGTGAAGAAAGATCTTGGCGTTAACATTGGCGCTAGAAGGAGGGCTGAGTTCTAGTGTCCTGAGTATTTTCCAATCACCCATCTTGTTTTATTCTATCCAGTTTTCATGGGAAAGAGTAGAACATCTACACCTGAAGGACAGCCGATGGCTGTCAGTGATTCAGTACCGCGAATATCTGCCAAAGATCGTTTGGGACCAACTATAAGTGTCCATGCTAGCACAGCATCCAAACGTTCACCTGAAGATTCTCGACCGAAGGCGGTAGGCAAAGCAAAGCGTAAGCTTGTATTCCCCACAGAGAGAGAACCTGGCCATGGTCGGAAACGAGTAGAAGGCACCTCGCCTATAACTCGAAACCGAGATGACCAAAACGCAAAAGCCTCCTGGTTGGGAAAGATGGCAGATGAAGCGGATAAGGCCATGGAAGCACTTATGAAACAACGTCAGGACATAGCCGAGCAAATGGCTCGTATGGCAGAATTAAGGGATGAGGAGCTCAGTTATGTCCAATCCGAAGAGCAAGGGCATCGGAGCGGAAAAGAACCTGCTCACTCAGTACGAGAGTCTCTAGGTCGAACTAGGGAAAGAAGAAGATCTCGGAGCCCTACTCCTCAGAGATCGAAGAGGGTATATCTCCCTGTCGAGTCCGGGGAACATAGACGAAGTTCACGAAGAGGTCGATCCAGGGACCACAATCCGGAGCATGCAAAGAGAGCACTTGTCATTGCACACTCTCATCACAGTGCCCGAATTCAGAGACGAAGCATATCCAGAGGACATACTCCCGAGAGTCTACTGAGGGTATCCCGCCCTGTAGATACTCGTCATAGGAGAAGCCCCTCTAGGATGGAAGGTTCTGTTGAAAAGACCCGATCTGTTTATAGGAAGAAGGAATTACCAGAGAAAGAGGCATCATCACAACCAGAAGGCGTGGAGTATCTGGTTAAAGAATTGAAAGAGTTTCGGAAGCAACTTGTCGAAGTAAAGAAAACCAAAGACACTCCGGGAAAGAAGGCATCCCCTTTTTCCGCGAAAATTCTTAGTGAAAAGGCTGATCCCACCAAGAAGTTGCCCCACATCGAGAGTTATGATGGATCGGGGGACCCTTACGACCATAGTCAGGCATTCGACCGACTTATGGACTATTATGACTTTAGCGATGCAGCTAAATGTCATACTTTTGTCACAACACTCAGAAAAGATGCCCGACAGTGGATGGGGACTTTACCCTTGGATTCTATCTCGTCCTGGGAAGATATGTGCAGTAAATTTCATGCTCGTTTTGGGAGCAACAGAAGAAGAGGAAAGCCAACTGGTTCATTGGCTCAAATTCGACAGTCCTCTAATGAGTCTTTGGGCCAGTATGTAAAACGGTTCCGTGAAGCAGTAGGCCAAGTGGCAGATCTTAATGATCTACAGGCTGTAGGACTGTTTCAAAATGGGTTAGATCTGGTCAAATCGGAAAAGTTTGTGAAAAAACTTATGTTTAACCATCCGAAGAGTCTGGTCGAAGCCTTCGACAAAGCCGAAGGTTATATCGTGGTAGAAGAAGCCATGAACAGTCTCAAACGTCCTTCAGATCGGTTCAAAGAGACAGATGGAGATAAGACCGATGCGGACCAGAAGAGACATGAAGGGAGTAAAGACCGCCATGATGGCGGGTCAAAGAGATACAACAACTGGAGGCAAGGTGGAGGACGTTCGTCCGCTCCACCTCAAAGAGTGAATAGAGTTTACACAGCACTTAATGCAGATAGGGCTGTTATCTTGGATCAAATCAAAAACCAACCTATCTTTGAACCGCCTCGAGATAACATCAAGCCCGGAAAAGGTAACCCTCGCAAGTATTGTGATTATCATCAGGCCTCGGGTCACGATACGAACGACTGTGCCAGTTTAAAAGATTTTATCGAAAGAAAGATACAAGGTGGATCTTTAGTTCAGTACATAGCTGCCAGAAATAATCAACAGCAAGATCAGACACCCGTTCCGGCAGCTCAACTAGTTCAGCAGGCGTTACCAGCTACGGGGCAACCTGTCAGACATGTGATCGATATCATCACCGGAGGTACTTCTGGAAAGCTAGTTGGAAGGAAGCGCCGAAGTCATTTGGATTCGGTAATGTCGGTGGCGGGTACCTTCCCGAAGACCGACAGACCTTATCCGAATACGGTAATCTCTTTTACTGATGAGGATTACCCTTCGGAAGTCATCGAACCACATGAAGGATCATTGGTATTGACTGCACAGGTGGGTTCGGTGGATATGAAGAGGATGATGGTAGATAATGGGTCTTCTGTGGACATCCTGTATGCCCACGCTTATCAAAGAATGAATCTGGAGGGGCAAAAAATGGAAATAGGGCAGGAGGCTCCTCTTTATGGTTTCAGCAATGATCCGGTTAAGGTGGCCGGAACTATTGAGTTACCGGTCATATTTGGAACTGCCCCCCAACAGGTAAAAATTATCTGCAAGTTTTATGTTGTGCATGTTGATTCTGCTTATAATGCTATTTTGGGGAGGCCTACTTTAATTGCTTTGCAAGCTATAACATCAATACCCCATTTCAAAATCAAATTTCCCACTGCTCATGGGGTCGGTGAGGTGAAAGGAGATCTGGACCTGGCCAGAAGGTGTTATAGAAATGCCGTTATCACTTCGGGAGTGGGGGTATCGAAGCAGCAGCAAACCATGGCGATTGAAATCGAACCCTTCACCGAAAGCAGTTCCGAACCGTTGGTCACACCAGCTGAAGAAACAGAAGAAATAGAGCTCATTCCTGGCAAAGAGGACAAAACGGTGAAAATAGGTTCGGGCTTGCCGGAACCTCTCCGGACGAACCTCATAGAGCTCCTGAGGTGTTTTGTCGATATTTTTGCGTGGGAACCTCAGGACATGCCTGGAGTAAGCAGGGATATTGCGGAGCATCGATTGGAGGTGGACCCGTCAAAGAAGCCAGTCCGTCAGAAGAGAAGAATCTTTGCACCAGAACGCCAGCGAATCATAGACGACGAGATTGCAAAACTGTTATCAGCGGACTTCATCTTTGAAATAGACTAACCACAATGGATGGCTAATGTGGTTCTGGTCCAGAAGCATAATGGCAAATGACGAGTCTGCATTGATTACAGTGATCTGAACAAGGCCTGTCCGAAGGATTTCTACCCGCTGCCCCACATTGATCAACTCATTGACGCCACTTCGGGGTATGCTTTATTAAGTTTTATGGATGCGTTCTCTGGGTATCATCAAATCTCCATGTGTAAAGAGGATATACCGAAGACGGCGTTCATTACGCATCATTCAGTATATGCCTATAAGAAAATGACTTTCGGCCTCATTAATGCCGGAGCCACTTACCAGAGGATGATGAACCATATCTTCAGATATCAGTTGGGCAGGAATATTGAGGTATATGTAGATGACATGATTGTTAAGAGCATGTTGGTGCATAAGCATTTGGATGATTTAGAAGAATGCTTTCAGACCATTCGTCAACACAACTTGAGATTGAACCCCACTAAGTGCACTTTCGGTCTGGGTGCTGGCAAATTTCTGGGTTATCTCGTCAGTCGAAGAGGAATTGAAGCCAATCCGGAGAAGATTCAAGCGATCCTGGACATGAAGACTCCTCAGTCATTTAAAGATGTTCAACGTCTGACTGGAAGGATTGCGGCTTTGCGGAGGTTTATGTCCAAGTCAGCAGAAAGGTGTTTACCGTTCTTCAACACATTGAAGGGGCCGAAGAATTCAAAAACGTTCCAATGGACTTCAGAATGTGAAGACGCCTTTCAAGGCATCAAGTCCTATTTATCTTCGGCACCTTTCTTGGTGAAGCCCGTTCCTGCCGAGCCTCTATATTTGTATCTCGCAGCTAGTCTGATGGCAATAGGAGCTGTTTTGGTGCGTGAGGTTGGAGGCAAACAACACCCAGTTTATTATGTGAGCCATGTCCTTCGGGATGCTGAAACCAGATACCCAAACATTGAAAAGTTTGCTTTCGCTTTAATAACTGCTAGTCGAAAGCTTAGGCAATACTTCCAGGGTAGACTGGTAATAGTGTACACGGATCAACCTTTAAAGAAGATTATGGACAGACCAGAGGTATCAGGTAGATTGGCCGCGTGGACGATGGAATTATCTCAATTCTTCATTGAGTATCATCCCCGAACCGCCATCAAGGGGCAAGCTTTAGCCGATTTTATGATCGAATGCTCATTTTCTGAAGCTGATGGAGTCGTGGTCGAAGCTGAAGCATCTGACAGAGCAGTTGTCGTCCTTCAGCAGAAGGAGAGTTCGTGGACGCTGTTTGCAGATGGGTCTTCTACTTCAGACGTCAGTGGAGCAGGGATTATTTTGACAAGCCCGGAGGGGTTCAAAGTGCAGCAGGCTATCCGTTTTCAGTTTAAAGCGACGAATAATGAAGCGGAGTACGAGGCAGTGTTGGCCGGTTTGCGACTAGCGAAGAGTCTTGAAGTACAGAGAATAATCATTTTTAGTGATTCTCAGTTAGTCGTTAAATAGTTTACTGGGGAATACGAAGCTCGAGGCCCAAGAATGATCAAGTATTTGAAAGAATTAAAGGATCGGCTTCAATATTTCTCATCTTATGAGTTTCAAGGGGTCGAACGTAGCAACAATTCCATTGCTGATGCACTTGCCAAACTAGCTACTACGGATGTTAATGTTTTCGAAGGATCAGTATACTTGGAAATTCTACAACATCCTAGTGTTCATCATGAAATGGTAACGTGCATTGACCGAACAAATTGCTGGTTGACTCCCTACATAGAATATTTGGCTGATGGCGTATTACCTTCGGATCGGATGCTCGCTAAGAAAATCAAGTACAAAAGTTCTAATTTTGTTCTAATCGATGGGGATCTCTTCCGAAGGGCCTTCTCGTCTCCTTTATTGAAATGTTTGACTCCAACAGAAGCTGAATACGCTCTCCGAGAAGTACATGAAGGCATTTGTGGCGACCATATGGCTGCCAAGTCATTAGCATATAAAGTACTTCGTCAGGGGTACTACTGGCCTACAATCTTCAAGGAAGCTACCGAATATGTAAAGAAGTGCGAGAAATGCCAGCTCAACAGTCCAATACCGCATCAGCCACCTGAAGAGCTATACTCGATTTTATCTCCTATACCCTTCGCTATCTGGGGGGTTGATATATTGGGTCCTTTACTGAAGGCAAAAGGTCAGGTCAGTTTTGTTATAGTTGCCATAGACTATATGACCAAATGGGTAGAAGCAAAGCCCCTTAGGTCAATAACGGAACAGGAATGCTTGAAATTCATGAAAGAATCAGTTGTATTCCGTTTCGGAATTCCTAAGGTGGTAATATCAGATAATGGCCGTCAGTTTGTTGGATCGAAGTTTGAAGCTTTTTTAGCAGAATTGGGGATCCAGCACAGAAAGACCTCGGTGGCTCATCCTCAATCAAACGGACAAGTCGAAGTGACCAACAGAACGCTATTGAATGGGATCAATCGTAGATTAGATGAAGTTAAAGGAAGATGGCCAGAAGAGCTGTTAAGTGTATTATGGGCCTATCGAACTACACCGAGGACTACAACGGGGGATTCACCTTTCAGATTGGCCTATGGTACTGATGCCTTAGTCCCAATTGAAATTGGATCTCCAAGTCTTCGAGTCAGTCAATTCAATGAGATCTACAACGAGGAAGGACTGAAGATCAATCTTGATCTGTTGGAAGAAGTCAGGGAAATAGCCTTAATCAGATTGGCGGCGTATCAACGAAGAGTGGCTAAACATTATAATAAGGGGGTAAAGCTTCGCAGATTTGAAGTAGGGGATTTTGTTTTCAGAGAAGTCGAAGCATCTACACCTCAGAATTTGGGAAAGCTGATGCCAAATTGGGAAGGACCCTATGAAGTCACAGAGGTTCCGAAGCCAGGGACTTATCGTTTGAAAGCATTAGATGGCTCAGTAATCAAAAACACTTGGCACGCTGGCAGGCTTAGAAAGTACTTCCAGTAGATTTATAGTCAGTACGTCTGAAGTCTGTAAATATCCACGTCATCATCAATAAAAGATCATCTTTTACCTCAAACAAGTTTTGTCTTTGTTGCTGTTCAATTCATGGGTGATAGGAGGTTCGGGAGGACTTGCTGACCATTCGATGGTAGCCTTTTCGGCAGGTGGTCACTATTTGGCATTGTCAGGCCCTTCGGGGTAGGCAATTGTCGCCACTATTTGGCATTGTCAGGCCCTTCGGGGTAGGCAATTGTCGCCACTATTTGGCATTGTCAGGCCCTTCGGGGTAGGCAATTGTCGCCACTTAGACCTTGTCAGGCCCTTTGTGGTAGGCAAGTGTCATCTTTTGGTTCTGTTAGGCCTTTCCGGGTAAACTAACCTTCAATGAAGCAGACCTATCTCACACTTCGGTAACTGAATAAGTATCCCTTTACTTTGTTACCTGAATTTTCTCTAAGTGTTGAGTTCAGAACGTATTGTTATATAACCTCATTTTATCTGTCATATGATTTGCTTAATTGTTAATCAGCTATTTGAGTTAAATCCTCGAAGGAGTTTTTTACACATTTGTCCGTATCAATTCATATTGAAATATTGACAGAAAGAAAGTACACTGAAGTCATAAAGAAGAAGATCATTTTTCATTAATATTCGACTTATTTACAAAAATAGGAGAATTACAAAGGAGGTTATCTCAAGCAGCCCCCTCATCATCCGAAGAGTCGAGCAAGTGCGGATCTAAGTTAGCTTTGAACAACTTATCCTTGCCACGACTTCGGCAGAGCGAGTAGCTTTCAGTAAAAATTCTCATTATCTCTCCACTTATTTCGTCCGAATTCCGATACTCTTCACAGATTTCTTTGCGAAGAGCATCAGTCAAAGGAGGCCCGAGGTCCTGAAGAGCCTTGAGTTCTCGGATCTCCTGTTCGAGCTGCTGCCGAATGGTTATCTGACGCTTTTCCTCCCGTTCCAGATCATGGATCGTCTTGGTCAAAACCTTAGCGTCAGACTTCAGATTACTGATCTCATTCATCCTTATTTCACTCCTCAGAACCAAGTCAACGTTCATCTTGGTGATCTCGGCATGTTGAACCTTAGTCGACTTCAGTTCTTCATTGGAGATTTTTAAATCTTCCTTGGCTCGGGCCAAATCTTTATGAAGACCTTCATTTGTATGAAGGATACCTTCACGTTGAGTCCTTTCCCGAGCCAAGGTTGATTTTAATATGGCATTCTCCTTCCTCAGCCTTTCCTCCTCGGATTCAGCCTCGAGAGATCGTGGACGCAGACGCCCGAATACAACATTTGCCTACACATGTTCAATACTATTCAAATAGTTCGAGATACACGAATACAAACATAAGTATGAAAAGGAAGGAAAGAGTCATTTACCTTCGCCAAATAGCTCATGCCTTCGTTAAGCAAATCCCCATTCGAACTGTTTCCGAATCGGTGGTCATCGGTCTCGTGAACGAAGGCCTCGAACAGTTGGAAGGGGAAGTTGGCACTGAATTGGGACCACATGGTTGGCGAAACCCTGGCATCATGCTGGAATTCGGCGGTCGTTTGTCTTGGAGGGGAGGGCGCAGGCTGACTGCGAACCGGAGAAGGATTCACAGGTATCGCCTCTGGGGGAGGAGATCGAGCAGTTGGAGACTCGGGGGCCGAAGAGGGGGCAGAAGAGGTGGTTTCGGGTGTTTGTGATGTAGTTGGAGGGTTAGTTGATGTTGAAGGAGGAGGGACGCGAAGTTCTTCGGCCGTAAGGGGAATTATTTTTGTCCTTATCTTCTTTACACGAAGAACCTTTGCCCTGTCTTGGGGAGGTATATCCAATAGACTCCTCTTTTTCGGGTTTGGGTTGGAAGGTGCAGTAATGGGCTCGGTTGAAGGAGTTGGTTGCGGAATTGTTTCAGGAGGGTTAGTTTGCGGATCCGCCTCGGGAAGAATCTCTTCATCACTTTCTGGATCTATCTCGTGATGGATAGTCCTGACCTTTTTAGCCATCTTCTTCCTTCGGCGGGGTCGAAGAACATCTTCGGGAATGATAGGTTCTTCGGCTTTGGGTTCATCGTTTTGAGGGGAAATGGTTGGTGGGTCGGAGATTGGGGGATTCGCTTGGGAAGGTTCTTCAACAGGAAGCTCTTCGGTGACCTCCGAAATCTTTCCCGTCAGAAAATCTTCTAGATCCCTCACTTCCGAAGAAGTTGGTCTGATCAGAGACACTGCAGAATGATCATATATTAAAATTCATGCCATTCAAATATATTAAAAAGTTATCTTACAGAATCATTTGAAACTTACGTTTATGATCATATAGCCAGGCCTGTTTGGTCAGCAAAGTGAAACTCCACTCTTGCAGAGGGATCTTCTTCAGAAATTCGGCCATCTCCCTCACTCGTTCTTCGGGAATGTCACCGAAGTCAGCAGAGATCCGGTCCGAGACGGTCCATTCGGGAAGGCAAGAAATTTCTGGTCCATTGATAAAGAACCATTTCTCGTGCCAGCCCTTGTTGCTCGAGGGGTGCTCATCAGGGGCCTCTTCTCGAACCTAGAGTTTGGACGAGGAGATTGTTTGCTCAGCATCTTAAACCCTTTTTCTCGAGATCTGCCGGCTGAGAAAAGGGTGAAGAACAGGTCAACAGAGGGGGTAACCCCTAACTCATGGCAGAAGGCGATGAATGCCAGAATGTGAATGTAGGAGTTGGGCACGAGTTGTGCGAAGCCCACTCCTATGATCCCTAGGAGGGTGATGATGAAGGCGTGAAGGGGTAAGCGAACCCCCTTCTCCAGAAATGTTACTGGCATGGCGACCCAGCCGTCCGGTCGCTGGTACATACGCTCTTCAGGAGCAGGAGCCCTTATAGCATACGTATCCGGAATCCTATAGCGAGTCCGGAGGAAACATATCTCCGATTCGGAGATGTTGGAGGAGATGTTGGCATGAGGAAACTGTTCCCCATCCTTGAAAAAATCAGTGGGTGATGGCAGGTTTGTGCTCGAACCCTCTTGGTTAGGGCTTGGGCGAGAGGAGCTCGAAGATGTCTGGTTTGGATTCACCATTATTGAGATCTGGAAAGCTAGAGAGAGTTTTTGAGAAGCAGGAGAAAGCTCAAAGGTTTGAATTTCAAATCAGCAGGTAAAACCGTCAAATTGGTAAAGTATGCTTTCTTATACTGACGATTGCACAGTAAACAAGGCCGGCACATTAATTATCAGTAATGATGAGAATTCGAATGAGGCATGTTTGGGTGACCTTTGACTACCTTGCCGATTTGGGCCTATCTGTTGAGTTTCTAATTAGTGGCCCATCCTCTTCAAATTAAAATCCTTCATCAGAATGGGCCTATTGCTCTGGGCATCCTGTCATCTCCTATCCTATTTCACATATCAAAGTGGGTATGCTTCAATTATTTCTCATTTTTGAGCCCTTATTAAATTTTGATATCATGGACCATTTATAGTTTTCTATTAAACATCATGTTTAATTAAAAAACTAGGGGGTAATGTTGGGTCATGATATTTCTCTTATATTGGGCCGGGTATATTGGGCTCACTTATTAATTAAGTCATTGGGCTCATTGGGCCCAATCATTATGTTAACTTCATTTAGTCTTATAAAGGTTGGGCTGGATCAATGGGTCAACCCATTGGGTCATTTAACATCTATTACTTTGACTTGTAATGATGATATAGTATGACAGTTGACCAAGATACCTACCACACATTAATGTGGATGGGATTATAGTCGGCCGGCGGGGTGAACAGCAAGAAAAAGCATTGTACAGGCTTCATGCAGCCGGCGCAGCCCATCAGATCATGATGATATGTCAGGCGGTAGTAGGTGGCACAATATTCCACGCAAAGATATTATTTCCTATCGAGTAAGTCTTCACAAAACAGGTATGTATTACACACACGACCAGAGATTAACACAATTCATACTCACATTGCACTAGACTTTATCCTCTTGAGTTAACCTTGTGAACAGACATACTTACTCTCACGCCTGAGCTATCCCCCGGCGGTCCAGCCGTCAAGCTTGTGGTGTTTGTCGTGTTTACTGTGCAGGATCAGGACGTCTTTCGTGATTGGGACGTGAAGAAAGATCTTGGCGTTAACAATAATAATTAACAAAACCCATTATAATATTCCGTGGCTGTTGAAGTCCATTTTGTTAGTTCAAGTCCTTTTGTCCACCCTCTTTATCAAAGTCCGTTGAATAAATTGATATTAATTTTGACATACTAATTAACAAAACCCATTATTTTTATTAGTAGTAGTAGTTACTAGTTACTAGTAGTATTCCATGGCTTGAAATTTTTAGACTCCCAAAAGTCTGAAACGACACACCGCCCGCCATCACAAAATTCCTTCCACCTTTACCATTCAATAATATAATATTCCAACATTTCCTCACCTCCCAATTGGGTGTTCGATTATTAGTACAATTATTTTTATTAGTACTATTATTATTATAATTATTATTTTTATATTTATTATTTTTATTATTATTATTTTTATTATTATTATTTTTATTAGTATTATTATTTTTATTATTATTGGTATTATTGTTATTCTTATTATTAGTAGTAGTACTATTATTTTATTATTATTATTAGTACTATTATTTTTATTTTTTTTATTATTATTATAGTAACCGTGTAGTATTATTAGGATTAATATTACTATTATTATTATTATTACTACTATTATTATTACTATTATTATAATTATTATTATTTTATAATTGTAGCAACTGTGTAGTATTTTAATTTTTGCGGGGGAAAATAAAATGTTGTGATATAAAGACTAGTCCTTGCAACATATTAATAGCTAACATGTGATTGTCTAATGGTTAGATACTTAAAGTTTCACACTTAGGTTTTGAGTTTAAACCCTGGGAGAGGCAAATTTTTGAAAAAAAATTCTAAAGAAGTCTTAGCACATCTGCCACGTGTCAAATTAAAATATAAAATGTCGCGTCAGCTGTGCCTCGTAGGCGTCATGTGTTCCACATCAGTAGGTCAACGCATATGTGGCGCCTGAGGGTTCAAAGTCGAAATTTTTGAATAGAAAGGGGCTCAGTTTGCGTTGACCGGAAGAAAGGGGCTCAATACCCAAATATCGGAAAAGTTCAGTGTGACACCCCCAAAATAGGTTCATTACATTCAACCCATTCTGAGTCGCCAAATACATGGTACAGAAATAACTAGAACTTTATTATTACAACATATAAACTATTGCCGTCTAGATAATATCCACACGCAAATAAATCCCCATCATAATTATTGATACATTATTTTACAAAAAATGGTGAGGACTACTAAACAACTCTCTCTAGAACCTTCATTCTATACCCCGACTAGTACTCGCTACATTCATGCCTCCTGAGAAGAAAAATAGAACAAAAAGGAAAAATGGTGAGTTCAACTAGCCCAGTAAAGAATATTATGACTAAGATAATATACAACAAATTATCGTTAGTCTTCAACAGGGAAAAAATCTAATAGAATACAATAGACAACCAGTTTTAAATCACCAACTGCAGCGGAAACAACAATTCATTAGAAGAGTTAAGCAGAGAATGCAAACTACTATCTTCTATATATGAATTTAAAAGTTCATCGTCGATATTTTATCCCTGTAACATCAATCAATATATATCTGGAATCAAATATTTATCTTTGCATTACAGGCCAAAGATATTCATCAGTTGGTTATGTTCATCTAAACACCTGTTCATCTTTGCACTACGGGCCAAAGATATTAATCAGTCGGTCATGTTCATCTCAACACCTGTTCATCTTTGCACTACGGGCCAAAGATATTCATCAAGAAATCATTCATCTTTGCACTACAGGCCAAAGATATTCAGTAATATCATCATTTAGGACTGAAGATGATGAAAAATATTTTAAAGGAAACGAATCAAGTGAAACAAAATAACAAGTGTTAAGGATTCGTACTTTAAACAATCTGAGTTCAAAAATACTTCATAAATAATCATACTGAAGTAAAATTCAAGAATGATCAAAACATGGATACAATCAAAGCTAGTATCTAGAATAGATATTTTGGAGAAAAAGAAGAAATTTCATTTTTTGATGAATAGTGCCGTATTCGTGAATAGTACCGTATACGTGAATAGTAACTCCGACACCAAAAGATATCATTTCATAAAAAGCATCATCATGTTTCGTGAATAGTACTCGTGAATAGTAACTCATGAATAATAACTCATATATAGTAACTCGTGAATAGTAACTCGTGAATAGTAACTCATGAATAGTAACCCCGACATGAAAAATTTCCAAATTTGATAAAAAGTTCCAACAAATATTTCAGCATAATGATATTGAAGAAATAATATCATTTAAAAAGAAAATAACATCCCTTACCTCGAAAGACAGCACTTCTAGTTGAAACACCGGATATAGGCTATGATTTGAACTTGCACCGTATAACAATATTCAAAGTATATTTAAAATACTCACAAGAATACGTTCGATAATATAGAGAGAGAAAACTTCAGTTTCTGGTGTGATTTTCAATTCTAACCTAAGCACCCTATTTATAGGAAATTGCTTAGAACACCAAAGTAGAAAATTTAATATAATATTAATATATTTAATAAATTCTCTACGCCCATCTAGACAATCTGATCTCAGCCATCAACACATGCTAAATGAGGGAACTAAATGAAAAAAACGTTTTTGTAAATAAAAATATTTTAAACTTCCAAAAATCAATTATTTCGAAGCTTCGGAACTTTAATAATTCATAATAAATAGCTCTTTTACAAGAAAATTCGATTCTCGCGACTTTTTATAGGAAATTCCATTATTTACAACTTTGCAGAAGGAAGTTTTTCCAAATTCCAAACAGAAATTAACTGAAATCCACAAACGGGCGATTTTACAGGCTATAATCAAATTTTTTGTCAAGAAATAGGTCTACCGACACACAAAATCTGTTTTTAATATTTATTGCAACAAAAATACTCTTTCTTATCATAAACTCATATATCTCACATTCATCGTAAAAATATCACCATTATTATATTATTAAAAATATAATAATATATTTAAATGAATTATTTTATCAGAAAAAGATAAAATATTAATTTTCAACAATTGTCACATTAAAAATTTTCTCCATCTGTATCCACATAAAATCAGTATTTTTCTTATCATATAAATCAATAATTAATTATTAACAAATAATATTACATAATCACAATACTGACAACCAGGCCGTTTCCATGATAGAGGGGCTTTCCAATAAAGATTTCTCCTTACTGGCGCGCAATTAGGTGACCAAACCTCTCCTTAGACAGAACTTTCTAGACATTGCCAATAATGTTATCTAATAATTTTATTCAGATAATATGAATTATTGTTTCGATAATGAAAAATACTGTGTAGTGACAATTATTGAAACAAAAGTAATATAAAATATCAATGCAGCAATTATTGAATCAATAACATAAAATACTGAACAGTAATTACTGTAACAATTATTGAGTAGTGTCTTCTTACGTAAGAATCAATAATTGGTGCAATGTCGTGTGCTACTGTACAACAACGCGTATTACTGTGTTTTAACCACCGGGTATTCCAACAGTATTAACGGTAACAACTACGCCGTTTTTTATAAACAACTTATACTTGTCGTTTTCTTCATCCAATCGCCTTCCGTTATGGGGCCCACAAAAGACTGCGCCGTCGTACGAATATTCCCCGACAGCAAGAATATTTCACGACCAAACGAATATTCCCGACAACAATGAATATTTTATAACCACCTGTTTATTTAAAATATTTGCGCATTTTACCCATAACTAACCACATTAATCAAATTCACCCTTACTATTTCAAAAAATAAATAAAGGAAATTCCTTTTTATTTAAAAATTTTCGGGGTCTTACATTCAGTGGTCGACTTTGCATTTAATCCTAGAATTAAAGTGTTTGAATTTCCAAGACGAAAATAAAAGCTTTCCGAGAAATTTTTAAAAAAACAATATTCACACATTTCTACTCGGGAATTATTTTTGAACTTCCGAGAAATACGTAACGATAGAATATCAAGGTGAGATGGAATATCCAATAATATTTTAGTTATGGAAAACGTAATATTTCGCCTGTGGACTTAATTTGAGAACGTTAGGAAAATCAAGCATTAGGAAGTTAGGATAATGATCATATGATACGTAGGTATTATGCGAGGTAGAGTATACGAGTATGATATGGGGTATTATACGAATATGTATGAATGATGGTATATCGTATATGATGAATAAGTATACTAGTTAGAATTCTAGAATTATACGTAGAGTATATGTTATAAGGCTTGAAGCCATTTAAGAATAGACTTTTGGATTATGTGGGATGTACAAGTCCAATATGATTTATTATTAAAGTCCAAATGGAAGTGTGACAAGGCCCAAATATAAGAATGGTTAAGTCCAATATAAGTTAATGAACAATCCCAAGTGTTTGTTTAATTACAAGCCCAATGAATAAGTTAAGTTAGATTAACTAATTAAGCTAAAGCCCAAAGTAAGAACCAAGGGGTTATGGGTTGGTTTAAACCCATGGTTTAAAACATGGGTGATCCAAAGTGATAAACAAATAACTTAATGCTTAAGTGTTGTGATGGGCAAGCAAAGGATAAAAGTTGTGATAAAAAAGTTAACTTAATGGCTATGATAAGTGGTGAGCAAGTGACTTGGTGGCTAAGTAGATGTGGTGACCAAGTTAACTTAATTAGGAAGTAATGAATAGTAAGGAGGTGGATTAAGGAGGTGGAGGTGGCTTATTGACCATTATGCCCTCACTTAGGATTTCATATAAATAGGAAGCTTGCTAGCTCATTTATTCATTGTTCAAAACACCAACAACTTATTGGTTGGAGAGAATAAGTGAGAATAAGCTAGAAAGTTAGACCTTTCATTATTCAAATAAGCAAGAAGCAAGAAGAAGATTAAGGCTTAACAAGTGATCATCAAAGGGTAAGCCATCTTGAACCATGATCTCTTTCTCTTCCATTAATAAAGAAGTGAGTAGTGGTAGAACATGTATGCTAAGAAAGAGTTGGAATGATGAATCAAATGGCCTCAGTCTTAATAAGCTGTGTAGGTCGTGAATAATCTATTCATAATCATTTAAGCTATGAACTTAAGAAGAATTTGTAAGAAATTGTCTTATGTTTATAATAATGAAGTAGTATGATAATAAGAAGTAAGAATAGTGATTAAAGGACCTAACTCATTAATAATTCATAAACAATGAAATCAAGTATGTTATACTTTAATAAATAAATAAGTTCATGAAGAACATGTAATGACTTCATATAAAAATAAGATGTTGTAATATGTAAGTGGAGATGTCTATATAATGGAATGAATTCATTTATAATGATGACCAAATCTTTAGTAACGAAGTTTCGCCAGAATTCACACTATTAGATGACAATCGTCGAATTCATGAAATTCTCGGAATGGAAGTCAAATTTTGATATTTATCTTGGAAACGTTGGTTTTAAATGGAGACAAGTCATATTGGCATTATAGAGTTGTGGACTCGAAAAGGGCTTGATTCCGACTTAGAACCAAGAAATGAGCGTTGAACGTTCATGAACGTTTATCGTTTTCGTTAAAAATGGACTAATAGGTGTATTTTTAGCAAACGAAGTCGAATAGATAAAATTCTTGCATGAACATGTATAGTATGTAATTTATGAACCGTAGGCTCTTGAACGTGCCAATTCGGACTTATAACGAAGAAGTTACGAGCCCGGGAATTTCACAAAAAGAAAAATCTGTCAAAATTGTCTGATGCATAGTGTCCGCGCCGCGGTACGACTCAAGGCATAAAAGTCTGGCGCCGCAGCGCGAGACCGGACCTTAGCCTCTGTTTACTAGCACCGTAGCGCGGAAGATTGAACTAGGTATAGCGCCACATCGCCGTGACCAAATTCTAGAAACCAAAAGCCCGCGCCGCAGCGCGAGCCCAAGAGGAGAAGCTGGCGCAGCAGCGCCAACACTAGATCATGCACAATAATAAAAGCTTACAAGTAAGGAAATAAAGATAATTGATTTATATTGAACCAATACATAATTAAACATAATGTAGCATCATTAAGATAATTGTAAACCTTAAGTAATACACTAAAGGTTGAAGATAAGTCAAA
This sequence comes from Panax japonicus, assembly GCA_020205505.1. Classification (NCBI taxonomy): domain Eukaryota; kingdom Viridiplantae; phylum Streptophyta; class Magnoliopsida; order Apiales; family Araliaceae; genus Panax; species Panax japonicus. The sequence continues at coordinate 33,987,308 of CM035113.1, read as the reverse complement.
TATGAACATGAATGGTATGCAATAAATGTACTTAACATATGACGATCGAGTTTCGAATAATAACGTAAGAACATTAATAAGCCGCGAGGAAGGAGGTATAACTCGAACCGAGTTGTATTAATGAAATAATTTCAATTAAGTTATAGAAAGGAAATAAGTTGGTTAGAACGATGTAAAAGAATGACGAAAAGCCAAAACCAATAAATAAAAAATCTAAAACGTAATTAGATTGAGAAGAAGGGTAAGATTACTTAGGAACTATAAATGTTCATTCATGACCTAATGTGGTAAGTTATGTGGTTATGTGTTGTAGAGGCCATAAAGACTCAAAGGAAACGTAATTTTACTGTAGCAGACGCTGAAGGCAAGTTTTTCTTAAACACTTGTCTAACCTTCGTGTTAGCCAGGTTTTCAAATTGATTCAAGTTATGAGATGCATGTATGGTTTTCAGGAAAGAATCTATGCCAGTTTTAACTCGGCTAGACTAATCTTGATATATTGATTGAATTATTTACAAGTCTTTCAATATAGAATTGCTAATGCTATCCTACGCCAACTGTTTGGTACGGATTCAAGGTAAGCCTGTATATGAATAAACAAATATATTTTTCATCGAGTATTCGATGGGCACGTGAGGTTGCCACAACTTAAACGTACACACATTTAATGGATGTAGGGTTGATCAACATAGAGTACCATAGGCTGATCACCTAGAAGTGCTCGTAAGATATGTCGAACTTACGGACTTCCTGTCGGATTGTCCTTTTCAAAGAAATTATGAAACGCTCATGGTCTTGGACCATAATTGATGTCTTACTGAATATTGATTATAAAATGTTTTGAAGGAAAATGAATGCTATTTTGAATTATTGATAGTACTTCATAACTACTATCCAGGTATTGAAGATATACGATTCCTATGTTTCAAACATGTTTTTAAAATGAAATTGTTGTACTTGCTGAGCTTGTTATGCTCACCCTTGCTTTAACCATACGAATGCAGCTTAGACCGAATGGATTGAAGGATTCGACAAGAATAAAGAGAAGGCTAAAGCGAACTTGTAGATTACCTATGCAATAGTATATGTCTATAATGATAATATTTGATATTATGACAAGAAAAAATGTAACGGTTATACAGAACCTAGGGAATGGTAGTATTTTTTTGGAATATATATAATATGTATTCGTTCTTTTTAGGCATTTCAATTGAATGTTTGTGTGAAATGTAGCAGTGTGGAGCACCATCTATCGGGTAAGAAAAGACCCGAATTTGGGGGCGTCACAGCTAATCCGTTAACTCAGCTGACTCGTAAAGCTAAAAAATTCAGTTGGAGCGAGGATTATGAGAAGAGTTTTCAAGAACTCAAGAGAATACTCATTTTGGCACATGTTCTGACAATACCATCTGGTTCAGATGGATTTGTTATCTACAGCGATGCTTCAGGCAAAGGGTTAGGATGTGTTCTCATGCAACATGTGAAAGTCGTAGCCTATGCCTCGCGACAACTCAAAGAATATGAGAAGAATTATCCTACTCATGATTTGGAGTTGGCAGCAGTCGTTTTCGCATTGAAGATCTGGAGATACTACATGTATGGGGAGAAAGTGGAGATCTATACAGATCATAAAAGCCTCAAATATTTCTTCACCCAAAAGGAATTCAACATGCGAAAACGACGTTGGCTCGAGCTGTTGAAAGATTATGATCATACCATCCAATATCATCTCAGAAAATTAAACGTAGTAGCTGACGCATTAAGTAGATGATCATATACGGGTACGAGTGAAATATTGTTAACCCAAAGGCCCATTTTGTATGACTTGCAAATGATGGAGATAGAGGTAAAGGCTCCAAGTACCCACGTGATTATATCGAGCAAACCAGTAGAACCGACTTTAATTGATAAAGTAAAACAGCTCAAGCTATGGACATGGAGCTGATGCGTATGAAGATGAAAGTGAAAGAAGGTGCTATTGCAGAAGAAAGAGTTGATGAAAAATGAATACTTTGAGTCAACTCCAGACTTTGTGTTCCTAACGATTCTGACTTGAAGCATAAAATCATGATTGTGGCACACAACACACTATTTGCAATCCATCCTAGGAGTACCAAAATGTATCATGATCTTTGACTTACATTTTGGTGGAGCAATATGAAGAGAGAGATCACATAGTTTATCTCGAGGTGTTTAACTTGTCAACGTGTAAAGGTGGAGCATTAAGTGCCAAAAGGGACCATTGCAACCACTTGAGATTTGGAAATGGAAGTACGAACACATTACTATGGATTTCGTTACGGATCTTCCCAAGGTTTCTCAAGGCATAGATGCCATTTGGGTTTTTGTTGATAGATTAACCAAGTCTGCTCATTTCTTGCCTATACGAGAGACTTATTCCCTTGAACGTCTTGCTCGTATGTATGTGAATAAGATTGTGAGATTACATGGCATGCCAGTATCCGTAGTTTCGGATCATGACCCAAGATTCACTTCACGTTTTTGGGATAGCTTGCAGAAAGCTATGGGCACGAATTTACGATTCAATTCGGCATACCATCCTCAAACGGACAGACAATCAGAGAGGACTATTCAAACTCTTGGAGATCTATTAAGACTCTGTATCCTAGATTTCAAAGGGAGGTGGGATAAGTACCTACCATTGGTGGAATTCTCCTACAACAAACGTTATCAAGCAAGTATAGGCATGGCTCCATTTGAAGCATTGTATGGACGAAAGTGTCGCTTTCCAGTATGCTGGAATGAGGTGGGAGAAGCAACATTATTGGGACCAGAATTAGTACGCATAACTATAGAAAAGATCCGAACGATTCGACAACGTATACAGACGGCACATGATCGACAAAAGAGTTATGCGGATCTTCATCGAAAGGACGTGGAATTTAATATTGGGGATCATGTATTGTTACGTATTGCTCCATAGAAGGGAGTTACAAGATTTGGGAAGAGAGGAAAGCTCAATCCAAGATTTGTTGGTCCATTTGAGATTCTTAACCGAATAGGAAATGTGGCATATAGACTCGCATTACCTCCAAGCATGTCTCGTGTTCATAATGTTTTTCACATATCTATGCTACGTAAATAGGGAAAATGGTCAAAAATGCACCTGATATTTACCCCGATGTCCCACTTGCACCCTAAACTAATTTTTTTCCCAAAAGTACCCTTAACATTATATTTTTTGGGACGTCCGCGCCCCTGCCATTAATAGAAGATAAAAGGGGTTAAAATGTGATAACGTGGCAGGCTTAAATATAAAATATATTCAAAATAAAACAATATATATCATTTAATCAAAACAAAAAATACTAAAATAAAAAATAAAAAAAAGCATAACATATTTACATCATTTAATCAAAATAATAAAATTCAAATTATTTTGTTAAGTAATCAAAACAACTAATTAAATAAAATTAGTTGTATAACTTATTTACATCATTTAATCAAAATAGTAAAATTCAAAACATAACATATTTACATCAAATACTAATGAAAAAAAATACTAAAATACTAATTAAAGAAAATACTAAAATACCAAAATTCAAATTATTTTGTTAATTAATCAAAACAACAAAAATTCAAATTATATCATTAAAATACTAAATGTAAATGTTGTTAATAACTGTATTGAATATTAGTTGTCCAGTAGTTTGTTACCTGACAAATATAATAATTAATTTGTTTTCATTAATGTTGAATTAATATTGTTATTTTGATTAAATGATGTAAATATGTTATGCTTTTTTTATTTTTTATTTTAGTATTTTTATTTTGATTAAATGATATATATAATTTTATTTTGAATATATTTTATATTTAATCCTGCCACATCATCACATTTTAACCTCATTTGCCTTCTATTAACGACAGGGGCAAGGGGGACCAAAAAATGTAACATTAAGGGTACTTTTGGAAGAAAAAAAATTAGTTTAGGGTGCAAGTGAGACATCAGGGTAAATATTAGGGGCTTTTTTGACCCTTTGCCCCTTTATAAATATGTGAAAGACTCGAACCACATTATTGAGTTAGAACTAGACGAGATAGCCAAAAATTTAACGTACGAGAAGGTAACTGTTAAGATCTTGGATAGGAAAGAGCATGTCCTACGCACGAAGGTTATACCAAAAGTTAAGGTTTGTGGAGAAACCATGCTATTAAAGAAATGACCTAGGAGTTGGAATCAGCAATGAAAGCGATGTATCCTCACTTTTTCAAAACACCAGGTACGTACGTCAATTTCGAGGACTAAATTTCATAAGAATGGAAGGTTATAAGATCCCAACTTTTTATAAATAAAATCAAATTTCCTCTATTTATTATTTTGAATAATAAAGTGTTAATTTGATATAATACTTTGGTTATGGGTGAAATGTGCAAATTTTGCAAAATAAGCAAATGGTTATAAAATATTCATTTTGTCGGGGAATATTCGTTTGGTCGTGGAATATTCTTGCTGTCGGGGAATATTCGTACGATGGCGCAACCATTTGTGGGCCCCATAACAGATAACTGTCGGATGAAGAAAATGACAAGTTAAGTTTTTATAAATAACGGCGTAATGGTTACCGTTAACACTGTTGAATACCCGGCGGTTAAAATACAGTAATACGCGTGGTTGCACAGTAGCACACGGTATTGCACAGTATTTTTGAATTATTAATTTTTACGTAAGAAGGCACTACTCAATAATTGTTACAACAATTATTGTTCAATATTTTATTTTATTGATTCAATAATTGCTACGTTTATATGTTATATTATTGTTGTTTCAATAATTATCATTGCACAATATTTTCCGTTATAAGATCAATAATTCATATTATTTGAATAATATTATTAGATAGCATTATTGGCAACGTCTAAGGAAGTTTTGTCTAGGAAAGGGGTTTGGTCACCTAATTGCGCGCCAATAAGGAGAAATCCTTATCAGAAAGCCCCCTATTTCCTAGGAACGACCTGGTTGTCATTATTATAATTCTATAATATTATTTGTGAATAATTAATTATTAATTTATATGATAAGGAAATATTTATTTTATGTGGATATAAATGATGGATATATTTATTGTGCTTATAAACGAAGGAATAAATGCTGTGGTGTTTTATCAGTATTTTGTCAGAATAAAGGTGTTGAAAATAGTCCGTATGTGGATTTCATTTATTTTTCATTTGGAATTTGGAAAAACGTAAACATACAAAGTTGTAGAGAATTTAATTTCCTATGGAATTGACATGAGATTTGAATTTTTGTGATAAAATGACTATTTATTATGAATTATTGACGTTCCAGAAATAAATATTTTTATTAAAAATATGGTGGACCCCACTTTTGGTTGGTTAGAAATAAAATGTGCTGGAATTTATTTTCAAAAGTGGTGGGCCTGAATAATAGCAGGTAAAGCCATCAGGTAGCAGGTTAGTCATCTATAGCGTTCTATGTATTTTCCTATAAATAGAGTGCTTAGTTAGAATTAAAAATTACACCAGAAACAAGTTTTCTCTCTTTCTCTCTCTATATTATCGAGCGTATTTTGTGAGTATTTAGATACTTTGTTAGTTGCTATTCAGTGCAAGTTTCCTTCAGCCTTATACCGATATTCCGATCAGAAGTACTGTTATTTTGAGGTAAGGAATGTTATTTTCTTCCTATTGATGTTATTATTTCAATACCATTATACCGAAATATTGGTATGAATTTTATTATGAAATTTCTACCTTTTGTGTTAGGATCACTATTCACGTATACATCACTATTCACGAACATGACACTATTCACTGAAAAATAAAATTTTCTCCTTTTTATCCAAGATGTCTATTATGGTTACTATCATTGATTGTATCCATGTTTTGATCTTTATTTTTGAATGCTGCTTTACAATTGGTTATTATGGAGTATTATTGAACTTGGATAAACTGTAATACGAATCCCTAATATTTATCTTTTTGTCTCACTAGATTGGTTTTCTTTAAGATATTTTTCATCATCCTCAGTCCTAAATGATGATATTACTGAATATCTTTGGCCTACAGTGCAAAGATGAATGATTACCTAATGAATATCTTTGGCCCGTAGTGCAAAGATGAACAGGTGTTGAGATGAACATGACCAACTAGTGATATAAATGAGTATCTTTGGCTTGTAGTACAAAGATGAATATTTGATTCAAGATGTATATTGATTGATGTTATAGGGATAAAATATTGATGATGGACTTTTAAATCTTAGAAGATAGTAGAATTCATTCTCTACTTGACTATTTTAATGGATTATTGTTTCCGCTGCAGTTGTTGATCTAAAACTTGTTGTCTATTATATTTTATCAGATTTTTACCTATTGAAGACTAATGATAATTTGTTGTATATTATCTTAGTCATAATATTCTTACTGGGCTAGTTGAGCTCACCCTTTTCCTTTTTGTTCCATTTTTGTTCTCAGGAGGTGAGAACACAGTAGGAACTAGCCGGGGTATGAAGTGATGGTTATGGATAGTTGTTTTAGTAGTCCTCACTATTTTGTAAAATAGTGTATCAATAATTGTAATGAAGACTCCTTTTGAGTTTGTATATTGTCTATTAGACAATATTTATATTCAAACTCACAATATATGTGTTGCCGTATTTTGCACGAGAATTGTATTACTGAGGTTGTATTTGTTTCTGAACCATGTATTTGGCGACTCAGAATGGGTGATGTATACCTATTTTGGGGGCGTCACACGTTCTTTACGATATGAGGGTATCCTAATTCTTTTTCCATTTGACTTCTACACATAAATTATCCTCATTAGCAAATAATATATACACACAACAAATAATAGTTTTATATAAGTTATCTTTTTTTTTTGTTCTACAATGAATTTATTCAATTCATCTCATTTTAAACTCTATATAAGTTATTTGTATTTTCAACGTTTCCCTCTGGCCTAAGGTTATAGCCTAAGGTCTAACTCACCTAAGGTTTCTAACCCTAAAGCTCTAATACCATGTTGTGACGCCCCCAAATTTAGGCACTTGACACCCGAACTCAGTGCTTCACGATACCATTTCTTTGAGCGGAATAATACTAATAATAATAACAATAATATAAATACCAAACTTAAGTTACATAAATCAGAATCTAAATCCCCAGGTTTCCAACCTTTAGTACATTACATTAAATGATAATAATATATATCTTCTTTATCTTAATAAAGTCAAACTATTACATAAGATACCATAAAGTTTATTCTGCTAGCTTTCCCTTTCCTTTGTCTTTGTCTGAACCTTCGGGTTGATCACACTTAGCTGAAAACATTTATATTTAAAGCAAGAATGAGCATTTGGGTGCCCAGCAAGTAAAAAAAGACAATAAGCGTTATCTGAAAGAAGTAAATGTTTTCTGTGAATAACACTTCTATAACGAATCAACAGTTGTAAAGTAAGCTGAACCAATAATAACAACATATCAAATCTATCTCAAATTTTGAACCTACGTACTGGCTATAAATGTACAGCAGTCAACAGAATATGAACTTTGTTTTCGATTTTCGATATTCAACTGAATAACAAGAATTAATTATACGTAATAACAAATTTGAATATTTTCTAGAGTTTATGCTAAGTGATCTCTAAGGATCTTGAACTTAATTCTCGAGTAACTGTCAAAGATTTGCTTTGATATACCCAGGTGTATCAGATAACCATAAAGATTAAGTCATACCCCTTTGCAAGTATAACAAGTGATCAGCTTCATTATACCCTATATTATGCATAATACTTAAACGCGCGCAATGGCTGAATATACGACCAAAAGGTTCCCTTTAGATAAAAGGTTGTTCTTCTCAGTCTTATAAATAGAATTTGAATCACAATAACGAAATACTATGATTTCAATATCTAATTGCTTTTTCGATCTATCCGAAATAATTGGCATCCACCTATTAATAATAATTGAGTTCTATTCTCGAACCTATCGAGGTCTATCAAATATTCGTGTGACACCCCCAAATTCGAGTACTTAAATTCCACTGGATTTGGTGTTCACTGTACAAATATCATCTATCTATTTACCCGTAATAAATGCAAACCATGCAATAGATAGAAATAAAATTCTCCCCTTACGGGGTTACAACATTTGAATAATAAATAAAATCCCAGGTCAAACTAACCTTAAACATCTTTGTGGAAACATAAACAAATAAGTCTTAATCAACATCAAGTCTTTACAATAACATTCTTAAAATTAAATAACAAATCTTCATCACTTATTAGTTTTGCCTTTGCCTTTGATAGTAGAAGGCTCATCGTACCTTTCGTTCTTAACTACAATGTTATTATTACGCAAGAGTGAGCATGATTGCCCACAAGTATAAAATGAAAAAACAATATATAATAACATACGAGTGAATCAAAGACTTCTGAAATAAAAGCTCAACTTTTGAATCAAGAATGAATAACAAGAATCAAAAGATTTCCGAGGGTCATAAGACCTTGAACTATGTCCTAGGTTATCAAGGGTTGTACTTGAAACCTTTAACAGTCAAAAGACTATGGACCTTTCTACTCGTACTTAGTGGGATCATCCCTTAGTACTATACTGTGCACAATATCTTAACGCTAACACATAAGTAATCCCTATACAGGGTTGTTCATCTTAGTTTGACATTAGAGTCCTGTTGGGTAAAATCAATACGCGTAAAACACACAAGTGTAATTGGTCAACAAGTAATATAGTAGTGAATATAGTATAGTTCTCACGAGGACAAAATATCAAGAGTTTTAACTTCACAATTATCAATTTTGTATTAACCCTAATTTTATTAAACTAATCAATTCAATGGTTTTAAATTATATAAAAAAAACTAAATTAATAAAGAAATAAACTATCACAAAACAGTCACCAATAACGAAATTCGGAATTTCAAACAATTAATGAAGAATTAGACTTATGATTTCACCCTGAGCTTCACTCTGATTTTCAAACCATTATTTTAACTCAATTTAATATCCCAGTTTATTAATCAAGAACACGAACGTAGTAAGAGCCACCTCTCGATGTACTAATATCATATTAACATCAATCCACAATTAAGATAGAAATCCGTTAAACACCTAAATTAACCAACTCACTATATCTCTATGTGAACTACAATCAGAGAAGGTTGAAGTTTAAGCTCTCTATATGATTACATGCGATGTCAAGCGTATCTCTACCTTAACAATAATCACAAATCTGCTATTGAAAAAATTCATGACACATGCTATATTAACTAGGTCTAGATTTGAATCTTCTCTCTCGATTCCTTTCAAATCCACAAAGAACTGTTGATCAGGTAATTCATAAATTCACGCTCAAATTAACATAGATAAACTGTAAATATCTTATTGAATTGGAAATCAAAGTTATAGAATCATCGTTTCACCCAAAGATTCATCACAAGTCTAATAAGTAAATTAGTTCATAACGAATGGATTAAAAACTGAATAATTTGTTGAAGACATCCTTCCAATTACAAATAACACTACAGAGAAGAAGAATAATGAAAACCCCTTCACGTAGCCTTGATTCACAACCGTTGTGACAATCTCTAAAAATTACTCCTCCAACGTTTGCTCTTAAATCCTTGAAATCGCTCTTGAATTAATGACTTTGTGTTGTATGATTGTTGTTTTTCTACTTAATAGCAAGCTCTCCTTCTCTTCTGGCTGAAATCTCTTTTTATTAGAGTCCAAATGCATCATTCAAGTCCCACAAACCGAGCATAAGTAGAAGTTTAAATAGAACAGGATACCCAGAAATGGGGACCTCCGCCCCGGCGGGGGTTACAGTGCACAACAGGCCCGCCCCGGTGGGGGGTGCTACTGACTTCAAGATTTTCTTTTCTCAACTATTTTCCACTTTTGCTCCAAAAAGACTGCCTTTCCTCACCACTTGCATCCATGACCACCCTACACATAAAATAACATGAAACAAGTAAAAACGAACACAAAACATGAAGAAAACTACGAAATTAAACTTGAAATGAATATCAATTCTTGTATATAAAATCCACTTATCAAAATTCCCCAAACATAGACCGTGCTAGTCCTCGAGCACAGAACAAACTACATGTTATGCAATGCAATGAAATGCAATAACAATCTAACTATCTAAAAATCCAACAACATCGTATAAACTAACTTATCCCATCGGCCTCAGATAAAAGAAGTAACTTTACAATACAAATTATCAAAACCAATCCACACTTACATATTAATTCTAAATTCTTGAACAATTATCACTGGTATAGTGTGCGTGTGTGATCAACATCTAAGATAACTGTTACGGACCCAAATTCAATACATAAACAACTTTTTTGAAGGAATCATACAGTGCAAACTTAAAAATCTCAAAGAAAGGCACGACTCAACTACAATTAAACTCAACCAAATTCAAGGGTACATGCAGGATACTTATACTTTCTTTTCTTCTTTTTTTTACACGGGGGCTTTTTGCTCTTTTCCTATGATTATTTTCCTTTTTTTTTTCTTTTGATAGATGGTTGGTGAGTGCGTTTTATGCTCCATCTCACGCTTGTGTTTATGGGAAGTGTTTCTCCTCAACCCACCACAAGACTCAACATGTTTCATTCTTTCTCTTTTTCTTTTTTTTTCTCTTTTTTTTAAACATGCTTATATATCCCACATATATTCCCCCATGCTTAGGTTTTTGCCTAAGTTAAGCATTCACTGCCTATCCTTGTCATTTTTTAGTTCACGCTAGCATTATCCTTTATAAACTTTTTATGTGTCAATTTGAACTGACCAGTCAACAAAGATGTTATTAGTGCTACCCTTTTTATATCAGTTTCAAACAAGTCCAAGAATCGATTTATAACAAAAATTATATCATAGTTTTAATAATCCATACTATATTGGTTAACTTGTTCACAATCTCATCATTGGCCAAAATAAACTGTAACATGCGACACCGTTGGATATATGCACACACACACACACACTATTTAACTAAATTTTTTATTTTTTTATTTTTTTAGATATATGAAAATAATGCAAAATCCTAACTACTATGCAAATACCTATTCTATAATGCAAAACGAGATATGACAACAATTGTTTTTTTTTAAAATGCATGTATGAAACTAAACAAATTACTCCCCCAAACTTAAATAAGACAATACCCTCATTGGATAACAATAAAGTGCAATAGGACTTCCCTGAAATCGTCTAAGTCTGGGGCGGTGGTGAATGCCCTTCCTCATCGGAATCATTAGGAGGAAATCGAGGTAATGTACCGGGTTGTTGATATGGAAATTGAGCCGACGGGTTGAAACTTTGGAGTGTTGTGTTGAATGAGGTGAAAGATACGTTCATGGCATCAAACATGTGATCTTGGCGCATCGCCAATCGCCGCAATTCCCGGCGTGCTGCCCTATTATTCACATTCATCTGATTCTGGAACTCAAGGAACTGAGTAGTAGAAATTGCGCCAGTCTGTGGGACCTGCTCGGTTCCTTAATCTCCCATCGTTTCATCTTCATCCCCCGAGGTATCTTCGACACCGACCTCGCCCTCCGACGCCGATGGAAAAATAAAACCCAAACCCCAAGGATGTGACTCTCCTCCACCCAAAACTGAATACCGCACAATCATTCTTGAATCAAGCAAAGCAAGTGGCGGTTGAGTGGGATCATCATCAGAATAATGCTCCTTGGCGTTGCGGAACAACGCACATATAAGTGAAGGGTGTGGAAAATCGCCCAAAAAATTTCCACGTAAGCACCGACGGATGGAGAAACTGATGATGGCCCCGACGTTGATAATGAAATCTTGCACAATGGCATATAACAGTAACGCCTCCTCTTTGGTGACGTCCGAAGTGTGTTGATACGGAAGCAATTTCACACATAAAAATGCGTACCATATCTTTCCATACCGGCATAAGTCCTTGCTATTGAACACCGTTCCTCCTTTCCTACCTTTGGTCCAAGATTTACCCGGCTTAGTCAAATTTTTAATAACCTCATCATAATCCGGGTCAAAATCCCTCATTTGGGCATACTTACAATGGCGTGGCACCCACAACTGATAGTAAGCATTGATGGCATCATCACTGAAAGGAACCATTCGACCCCGCACAAACGCTTTGAAAGGAGATTTGTCTTCGGTGTTTGCTTAGAATTCTTTGACAATATTAACCACGTCGGGTGTCGGATGTTCAGTGAATTTGATCCACCCCTTTTGGTAAATTTGGGACATCATCTCCCCATCGTTCCCCTCGGGGGCCAATCCACGCTCTGGCGTAAGTGCCTTAGATTGCATGTACTCATAACGGTCGACGGCGGCGACACTCACAAATTTTCAGCGGTCATAGGTGGTTGGCGGTGGAATGGCAGTTGAACTCGCCCCCCGTTGGCATTTGGGTGTCGGTTGAGAAGCCATTGAATTTCAGCAGTGAACTCTTGCTAGTAAACACTTCTTTTTTCAAAACTTGGTTCAAGCACTTTATCAAACACTTGGTGTGTGGTTGGGGTAGGTTACACAATTTGTGAAATTTGAACTTGGAAATTGGTGTATATGGTAGAGATGAGATGAAGCCCCAAGTACGCACTAGAATCTGCTCTAAAAAACAACCTCTCCAAATGCCGAATTCGAAAGTTTGAATGTGGGAAGAAATAGAGATGAGATGGAGGGATATATATAGAAGTTGTGTGGTTGGGAGAATATGTGAAGGGATGTTTAGGGAGTGGAGATCGTGGGAAGTAGTAGTGGGGAGGAGGTTTGTGATGTGGGTAATGGGTTGGGTAGTAGTGGTTTGGTAGGAGATGGCAGAGTGAGAGCAAAAGACGTGTATGGGTGTGCAAAAAAAAGGAATGGTCGTGCCTTAAAACAGGCGTGTCTGCCTAGGATTCAAGACCCTCGCCCCGGCGGGGGGTGCTAGGCCAAAGAAGCCTGCCCCGGCGGGCATGCCCACTTTTAAAAAATTTTGGCCAAAAAATTTTGAGATGTAAAATTCTCCAATTTTCCTCCATTTCGTAGTCGTTGTTGCTCTGACTCACGTTAGACCTCTCCTGAAACCAAAAACATGCAATATGTTAGATTAATGATGACATGGAGTTTCAATGAGATTTTTAGTACTTTTCAAAGATTTTTTAAGCAAAAATTATAATTGACAATACCTAACTACTGCTTCATAAACTATATCCTAACAAATTAAACATGAACTATGAAAAATAAAGAAAAGTTGGGTTGCCTCCCAATTAGCGCTTGATTTTAAGTTATTTAGCCTGACTACTCCCTGGTTTACTGTGTATCGGTGAGGGTAATGTTGTTGGCGTCCCAATTCGACTCGCCACCCCAGTAATGCTTTTTTTGTTGACCATTGACCTTGAACATTTCTAATGGATTACGACTGTAGAGTTCAACGGCACCATGAGGAAATACTCGTTTTATAGTAAATGGTCCCGACCATCTCGACTTAAGCTTTCTTGGAAATAATCGCAGCCGTGAGTTGAACAAGAGGACTGATTGTCCCAGCTCGAATAATCGTTACACAATTTCCTGGTCGTGCCATCTTTGAACCTTTTCTTTGTATAGCTTGGCATTCTCGTAAGCTTAGAGGCAGAATTCGACGGGCTCATTTAGTTGGAGTAGCCTCTTTTCTACTACAGCGGCTTGATCAAAATTCAATTTCTGTATGGCCCAGTAAGCCTTGTGTTGTAGCTCCATCGGTAAGTGACATGCCTTTCCGTACAAGACTTGATAAGTTGACATCCCGATTGGCGTTTTGTATGCAGTCCGGTACTCCTATAATGCGTCGTCCAATCGAAGTGACCAATCTTTCTGACTCAGATTTACGACTTTCTCCAAAATTTTCTTGACTTCCCTGTTCGATACCTCGGCTTTCCCATTAGTTTGAGGGTGATACGCTGTAGCCACCTTGTGGTTTACCTCATACTTAGCCAAAAGAGCTGTAAACAACTTATTGCAGAAGTAACTACCTTCATCCCTAATTATTGCTCTGGTTGTGCCAAACCTTGTGAAAATGTTTTTCTGAAGGAATTTGAGGATCGCCTTGGCATTGTTTGATGGTAATGCTGCAGCTTCAACCCATTTCGAGATGTAGTCCACCGCGAGTAGAGTATACTGATTACTCAAAGAAGAAGGGAAGGGTCCCATGAAATCGATGCCCCATACCTCAAAGACTTCCACGTCAAGAATTGTTTATAGGGGCATCTCATTCCGTTTCGATATGTTTCCCACCCTTTGGCATCTATCACATGTTTTCACAAATTGGTGGGCGTCTTTGAACACTGTAGACCAATAAAACCCAGATTGAAGCACTTTTGCCGTGGTACGCTCACTCCCGTAATGGCCACAGTATGCTGATGAGTGGTATTCTTGTAATATGTTGTGGACTTCACTGTATGGGATACATCGTCGAATCATCTTATCGGCGCATTGTTTGAATAAGTACAGTTCATCCCACATGTACCACTTGACATCATACAGAAACTTCTTTTTCTGTTGTCGTGTAAGATCCGGGGGAAGCATTTTGCTCACCACATAATTCGCAAAGTCTGCATACCAACGAAATTATGCATTCAACCCAAATAGTTGCTCATCCGGGAATGACTCGTTAATCGCGCATCTATCTTCATCCTTTTTCCCCGAATTTTCCAGCCTTGATAAATAGTCGGCAACTTGATTCTCCATCCCCTTTCTATCTTTAATATCTAAATCAAACTCTTGAAGTAGGAGAATCCATCGGATAATGCGTGGCTTAACATATTTTTTTGCTATTAAGTACAGAATCGCCGAATAGTCCATGTAGACTATTACCTTAGTCCTGATCAAGTATGCCCGAAATTTGTCGAACGTGTACACCACTACAAGCAATTCCTTTTCCGTAGTAGTGTAGTTCATTTGAGTCTCTGTGAGTGTTTTGCTTGCGTAGTATATGGCGTGAAACACATTGTCTCGTCTTTGGCCCAAAATAGCCCCAACCGCATAGTCACTCGCATCACACATAAGCTCAAATGGCATTTTCCAGCCTGGTGCGACTATCACGGGGGCTGTAGTAAATTTCTTCTTCAATAGGTCAAACGCGGACTTACATTCCGCAGTAAAGCTGAAAGTGGCATTCTTCTCTAAAAGACTACATATAGGTTTTGCAATCTTAGAGAACTCTTTTATGAACCTCCTGTAGAACCCAGCATGCCCCAGAAAACATCGAATACCCTTAACTGAGCTCGGCAGAGGTAGTTTCTCGATCGTGTCCAACTTTGCCTTATCCCCCTCCAATCCTTGAGCGGACACCTTATGGTTCAATATTATGCCCTTTTTAACCATGAAGTGGCATTTTTCCCAATTTAATATGAGGTTTGTGTCCTTACATCGCTGCAATACCATGACCAGATTCTCTAGGCAATTGTCAAAAGTGTCTCCATAGACCGAGAAATCGTCCATGAAGACTTCAACATTCTTCTCCACCATATTAGAAAAAATAGCCATCATACACCGATGGAAAGTTGCAGGTGCATTGCATAGCCCGAATGACATCCTTCGAAATTCAATCTCCTGTAATTGATGCACACCCTCCAACCTGTCACTGTCCTTATTGGAATTAACTCGTTATCCTCATTTTGAATCACCGTCATTCCCCCTTTCTTCGACACACAATGAATCGGACTTACCCATTTACTATCGGAAATTGGATATATGACATCGGCATCCAATAATTTCAGAATTTCCTTCTTGACCACTTACTTCATGATTGGGTTAAGTCGACGTTGATGCTCCACCGATGGACTTGCATCATCCTCCATCAGAATCTTGTGCATGCAAAATTATGGGCTAATGCCTTTTATATCCGCAATCGTCCATCTAATTGCTGATTTATGATCCCTAAGAACCCTCAGCAACATTTCTTCCTACAAATCGTTAAGTGCAGCAGAAATAATTACATGTATAGAATTTAAATTACCTAAATACGCATACCTGAGATTTTTAGGGAGTGTCTTAAGTTCTAATGTCGGTGGCTCCTCCAATGATTGTTTCAATTTTTCTGCAATTATCTCCTCGTTGTGCAGTGGTTCAACCGGTGCTCTGAATCGGCTAACTCTTGGTAACGAGTCCAGCATCTGTAATAAGTCCACAAATTCTGGGTCATCTTTTTCCTCATCCCCCAATAAGGTTGTTTCTAATGGATCATTGATCAAACTCTTGTTAATATCTTCGCTGGTAATTTGCTCAATTAAATCCATTCGATAACATTCTTCCTCGTCCGTAGGATATTTCATGGCCTTGAACACATTGAATTTTATTTCTTGATCTTGGACCCTCATTGTAATTTCTCCTTTTTGCACGTCTATGAGTGTCCTTCCCGTGGCCAAGAAAGGTCTCCCTAGGATGATCGGGATGTTCTTATCTGCATCAAAATCTAGTATGATAAAGTCCGCAGGGAATATAAATTTATCCACTTTTACCAAAATGTCCTCTACAATGCCTCTCGGATATGTGACTGACCTATCCGCCAACTGCAATGAAATATTTATAGGCTTTGGTGCGGGAAAACCCAAATATGATATACTGACAATGGCATCAGGTTTATACTCGCCCCCAAATCACATAAGCACTTGTTAAACGACATCTTCCTGATCGTGCACGGGATAGTAAAACTCCCCGGGTCTTTGAGTTTTGGTGGAAGCTTCTTTTGTAACACCACACTACACTCCTCTGTTAGTGCCACCATTTCGAATTCTTCCTATTTCTTCTTCCTCGACAGAATTCCTTTCATAAACTTCGCATAACTCGGCTTTTGCTCTAGGGCCTCTGTGAATGGGATGTTAATCTGGAGTTTCTTGAACACATCTAAAAACTTTGCAAACTGCTTATCTAATTTTTGTTTTTGCACCCTCTGCTGAAATGGCAGTGGAGGATAAACAATCGGCTCGCTGTTTAACTTTATTTCCTCATTTTTGTTACCCTCCACTGCGTTACTGTCATCAACTTTTTCCTCCGGTGTTACTAAATTTTCTACACTATTCCCACCGAGATGTTTTCCACTTCTCAACATAACTGATTGACATTGCTCATGATTATCCTTCAGATTTCTTTCGGTGTCGCTAGGTAATGTTCCTTGTGGTCTATTATTCAATGCCAATGCAATTTGACCTATATGATTCTCTATGTTTTTGACAGCAATAACTTGATTCTTCATAGCCAAATCGTTGCTAGTCATGTACCTTGCCCATGTTTCCTCCCCATCAGATTTCTTGTCCTACTGTTGAATCTGTTGCGGATGACTATGAAAACCAGGGGGATATGATGGTCGTGGAGCTTGAGTTTGCTGATTATTGCTCCATGAAAGGTTTAGGTGGTTTCTATTCCCCTGGTTGTAGGTGTTTTGGTAAGTATTTTGCGCAATTCTATTGTAGTTGCCTATGAACTGAACGAATGATGGATTTATTGCACACTGCTGTGTCGGATGATCACCCGCACAAAATTCACATACTACCATAACCTGCTGAACTTGTTGAACTTGAGCCCCTGCCATCGTATTTACCCTCTCATTCATCGTATCAAACTTCATGGATAGTGCAAAAAGCTGTGCTTGTATAGCTGTTACTCCATCTAATTCCTAGATCCTAGACGCCTTTGCCTATGTCATTCTTGCTGTGGGCCACTGGTAGTTACTTGCTGCCATTGTTTCTATTAAATTGTATGCGTCCTCGTAACTCTTAGCCATGAATGCACCGCCCGATGCCGCATCAATGTTGGTTCTGACATTTCCATGTAGCCCGTTATAGAATGTGTTCATTTGTAAGCACTTGGGCAATCCATGATGTGGGCACTTTCTGAGTAATTCCTTGTATCTCTCCCATGCCTTATATAGTGACTCCCCATTCTGCTGCTCAAACATTGTGATTTCATTCCTCATTTTCGCAGTCTTCGCCGGTAAGAAAAATTTGGCAAGAAATTTTTGAGCCAAATCCTCCCACGTAGTGATCGAACCCGGCGGTAAAGAATGTAACCAACTCTTCGCCTTATCCCGTAAAGTGAATGGGAACAAGCGAAGTCTCACTGCCTCATCTGACTCCCCATTGTACTTGAACATGTCGCACATTTCCAAAAAACTGATCAAATGCACATTTGGATTGTCGTTTGACATACCCCCAAACTGACATGAGTTCTGCATCATCTGAATGGTCCAAGGCGTAATTTCAAAAGTATTCGCTGCAATTGCAGGCCTAGTAATGCTCGACTGCAGATCAGTTGTGACGCCCCCAAATTCGTGTATCATCGATTACAGGACTTGGTGCTCACGATACAACATACAACATCATCTATCTAAGTAAACTTTAACAATAATAATAATGTTATATTATCCATTACATAAATTGTCGAAACAAAATCCCAAGTCTTTACAACCTTAAAACATACTGGAACTTAGTCTTAGCGTTTATCGCTACATTACACATATACAGAAATAATTAACTTATTACATAATCATTAGCATCACTTCATATTGGACTTTCCCTTGTCCTTGCCCGAACCCTCAGCCTTCTCACCCTTAACTGAAAGGTTTAAATAAGAATGAGCACAAATTGCCCAGCAAGTATACGGAATAAATGGGAAATATACATCAGGATAAAGGCATTTGAATTGCTAGATCTCAACTGTTGAAAGATTATCAAGTGTTAAATAAGAACATCAAGAATGGAAATTTAAGAATTTTCAATATCATACTAAGGGGTGTAAAAATACCCTGAACATATTTCTTTCATAAAAAAAAACATCAGACGAATTAACAATCAAATAGACTGTAAACTGTTACTGCAAGTACGCCAGGTAATCAGCCCATTGTACCCTACATTGTGCACATGTATTAAGTTTAAAATGCATAAGCATAAATGGGACTATTTACCCGACATCTGTTTTTCCCGTTCATTCGGGTTGTTCATCTTAGTAATCATGCGAGACCTCACCAAGGCAACTTGGATTGGTAAACATTCAATAGCTTCGAAAGATGTGTTTTAAATCATTTTTCATCAATAAAAACTAGCCAGCACCAAAGGCTAGGAACATACTTAGAACAATTTGATAATGAAATAAAACTTAAACACATGGCAGTTAAAATATTAACTGAATAATCATCGATAAGCTTGCAAGATAATTAAAGTTTTTATGACTTTTCAACGAATAAACTTGCATGAATAACTAACACAAGTCCAATAGTTACCCTTACTGCGATAAGATTAGTAAGGATTTAATGTACCCAAAAGAAATTAGGGTTAGAAAACTTGCCTGATGAGTCTGCTACAATACACGCTAGTAATTAACCTTCACGTAACCTAAATACATGTGTCTCGTTAATCACCATTCATACACAATCTAGTTTGAAGTATAAGGGTCTCCTATTGGATATGCTATAAACATCATAAGAGAATATATTTAGAAAATATATGCCACCCATTTTAGACATCATAGGCAGCCCAAAACAAAAATTAAAAGTGCCCAAACATAAGAGTTTTTATATATTTTTTTTCAGCTTTACCATATCTCGCTAAAACAGGCATAACTAATTCGTTTTAAAACATTTTTGAGCGATTATTGCGCCCACGCGAAGCTAACTTCTGGGGCTACAACTTTTGTTCATGGACCAACTTCAAATTCCAAGCACAAAATTCCAGAAAATCCGTGAAAGATGACGGCACCGAATTTGTTGGACAGATTTGACACAACTACTTTGAAAAGTCATAACAACTTGCTCCGAAGTCAGAATTAGTCCGTTCTGGAGTTTATGGAAAGCTTATTCAGTGTACTATAATAATCCAAAAGCCCATAATTTTCTAGAAAATGTAGCTAGTACCGAATTTTGTCTTTAGGGTCAGCAGTTCATAGTTTTTTTTCTTTTCGGTTTCTAACATGATTGCTTACGATTTTCATATCTCACTCAAAATAACTTCGATCCGAACGAAATTTGGACATGTTATACCTCATGCTACATAATATTTTACAAAATTATTACATGCACCAAATGGATTATCTAAGACTTGATTTCGAGTGACCAAAAATCCTAAAAAAATCATGCAAACTAGTTTAACCCAACTTTTGAGAATATCATGATTTTGATTCTAGCATGCATGGGTTTTGATTCCTATTATCTAGACCACTTCTAATAGCATATATATACATGTTACAACCATTCAATTCTCTAACTTTTCATGTTTTCATCAAATTAGCATCTAAGAGGTATTTTATCAATTAGCTAGCATACATGGCAAGATTTCTTGACTTTCTATGAATTAGAGCATGTACTAAACCAGAATTTTCACTCTCTACTACCACATATCATAAACAAACCCTAGCATGACATTACAAAGTCAAAATAAACCATCTACCATGCTTATACAATAATTTTCTTACTAGTTTTCTCATAACATAAAAAATGGTTTGAAGCTTACCTTTTGGACAAAATTTTTTCTTGGTTTAATCTCGCTAGAGTCTCACCCCTTTGCTTGCTAACTCCTTTACAACCTCCAAAATTCTTAGGCCACCTAGCACCACTCTCAACTCCCAATATTTTTCTCTCTCTCGGTTGGAACTTGTTGTGAAAGGAAGAAAAACTTTGATGGAATGTACATATATATGGTGTATTCAACTAAACTCTCTAGCCCCTTGTAACTCCCCCATGATTAGATATCATTATGTTACCATTCATTCCTCTAATTATTAGCCTAGTTATGGAGGGGGTTTAGAAAATGAAAAGGTTTGAGTTTAGAGAATAAACTAGCTCCCTCCTCTTCTATCTTACTATATACGTATATACTCCTTACTTTTTGTCCCAATATGCAGGTCACATGGCCCCAGCTATTGTTCATATGAACTTAAAAATATTATTTTAATCATTTAATCAGTTAAATAATTATTTTGACCATTTTGCCCCTCGTAGTCAAATGTGTCCGATACTTATATCGATTCCTACTAAAGTCGACGTCCTGAACTTCATGGGACTATCCGTTTCGTCAAACTCAACTCATATTTGTAAGTCATCCCACGAAATTAATTAGAATCAATTCCATATTTAAATAATTGGCCTAATCGTAACAACCATTAATATGCATCTTATCACATAACATATAAAAAAATAAAATAAATAATTCATCTGAAAATAATTGTCATCTAAAAATAATTGTCACGTAAGAATTTCACATAAGTTTGTTTATTGAAATTATTTAATTACATGGAAAAATCTAGGATATTACATTCACCCTCCCTTATAAGGATTCCGTCCCCGGAATCATTACACATCAAACAAACAGATTAGGGTAGTTTTTCATCATTTTTTCCTCGAGTTCCCACGTAGCCTCCTCGGCGTTGTGGTTCCTCCATAGTACCTTAACAGAAGGTATTATTTTATTTGTTAACACCTACTCTTTTTTATCAATTATCTGCACTGGAACCTCTTCGTAAGTTAAGTCTTTTTTGAACTGAATGGGTTCATACTCTATGACATGTTTGTAGTCCTGCTTATATGGTCTTAAGACTGAAATGTGGAATACGTTGTGTATATGTTCTAGCTCCGGAGGTAAAGCTATTTCATAAGCTACCTCACCGACTCGTTTCAGAACTTCAAAGGGTCCTATGAATCTGGGACTAAGTTTTCCATTCTTCCCAAATCTCATTTTCCCTTTCCAAGGTGATACTTTCAAAAACACATAAGTGCCGACGTTGAAGTCTCGTTGTTGCCGATGTTGATCAGCATATTTCTTCTGTCGATCCTGAGCCGTCACTAGCCTCGCTCGAATAGTTTTGATCACATCCGCAGTCTGCTGTACCAATTCTGGCCCTAGCAGTTGACTTTCTCCTACTTCATCCCAACACAATGGCGTTCTACATTTCCTTCCATATAAAGCTTCATAAAGTGGCATCCCGATGCTCGCATGGTAGCTATTGTTGTATGCAAATTCCACCAACGGTAGGTGGTCATCCTAACTCCCTTTGAAATCCATCACACATGCTCTCAGCATGTCCTCTAACGTTTGAATAGTTCTCTCACTCTGCCCATCTGTTTGAGGATGATACGCGGTGCTCAACCTCAGATGCGTTCCCATGTGTTCTTGAAAACTTCTCCAAAAGTTCGCTGTGAACCGCGGATCGCGATCTGACACAATTAAAACTGGTACACCGTGTCTGGAAATGATCTCTTTGATATAAAGTTTAGCCAAATGATCCAAGGTATATCTGATCTTGATTGGTAAAAAATGCGCTGACTTGGTCAATCGGTCGACGATCACCCACACTGCATCGTAACCCTTCTGCGTAGTTGGAAGTCCTACCACAAAATCCATCGTGATATGTTCCCACTTCCATTCCGGAATTTCTAACGGTTGAAGTAACCAGCTCGGTTTCTGATGTTCTGCCTTGACCCGCTGGCACGTTAAACACTTGCTGACGCACTCTGCGACTTCTCTTTTCATATTGGGCCACCAATAATGTTGACGAAGATCCTGATACATTTTTGTGCTTCCTGGATTGATTGAGTAACTTGAACTATGAGCTTCCTGCAAGATTTCTTCCTTTAACTCAGATAACGCTGACACCCAAATTCTCTCCTCAAATTTTAAAAGACCATCACCACCCACGTTGAATTTAAGCTCCTCTCCGTCAGAAATTCTTTTCTTCATTTTCTCACATTCTTCATTACCGCCTTGTGCTTCCTTGATCTTTTCAAATAGAGTCGGACGAACCTCCACTGCGAACAATTTCCCATATGGCTCTCTCGGCCTCTTTATCTCTAGCTCCAAACTGGCCATCTCCTTGATTAACTCCTCCTGAGCTGTTAGCATTGCCAATCTACCACTGCCTTTTCTGCTTAACGCGTCCGCTACCACGTTCGCTTTCCCCGGATGATACAAAATATCGTAATCGTAATCCTTTATTAGCTCCAACCATCTCATCTGCCTCATATTTAACTCCTTTTTGCGTGAAGATATACTTCAGACTTTTATGGTCCGTGTATATTTCACACTTCACACCATATAAATAGTGCCTCCAGATCTTGAGGGCAAATACTACCGCTGCCAACTCCAGGTCATGGGTAGGATATCCCTTCTCATAATCTTTCAACTGGCGCGATGCGTACGCAATGACTTTACCGTGTTGCATAAGCACACAGCCAAGCCCCTTGTGTGACGCATCACTAAAAATCACGAAGTCACCTGTATCGTCTGGTAACGAAAACACCGGTGCCTCACTCAATCTCTTCTTGAGTTCTCGAAAACTCTCTTCACACTTCTCAGTCCAGACAAACTTCACCGACTTCTTCGTTAAATTCATCAATGTTCTTGCTATCTTCCAAAAATCTTGAATGAACCGCCTGTAGTAGCCCGCTAATCCTAAGAAACTTCTTACCTCCGTCGGTGTCTTTGGTTGTTCCCAATTCAGAACCGCTTCCACCTTTGTTGGATCCACAAAGATTCCGTTCTTGTCGATCACATGACCCAGAAATTGAACTTTTTCTAACCAGAACTCGCACTTCAAAAATTTTGTGTATAATTTATCCCTTCTCAACGCCTCCAATACGAACCTTAAATGTTCAGCATGATCTTCCTGAGTCCTGGAATAGATTAGGATATCATCTATGAACACAACTACGAACTTATCTAAGTACTGTTTGAATACCCAATTCATCATGTCCATAAATGCTGCTGGCGCGTTTGTTAACCCGAACGACATTACCAGAAACTCATAGTGACCGTAACGAGTTCTGAACGCTGTCTTAGGTACATCCTCCTTTCTCACCATCAACTGGTGATACCCCGTCCTCAAATCGATTTTGGAAAAATATTTCGCTCCCTTCAACTGATCAAACAGGTCATCTATCTTAGGTAACGGGTATTTGTTCTTGATCGTCACCTTGTTTAGCTCTCGATAGTCGATGCACAGTCTCATCGACCCGTCCTTCTTCTTTACAAACAACACTGGTGCTCCCCAAGGAGACACACTCGGTTGAATATACTTCCTATCTAACAATTCCTGTAACTGTACCATCATCTCCTTCAACTCTTCCGGTGCCATTCTGTACGGGGCTTTCGAAATCGGTGTCATTCCCGGTACTAAATCTATAACGAATTCGACCTCTCTATCCGGCGAAAGACCTGGGTATTCTTCCAGGAATACATCTGGAAATTCATTCACTACTGGTATTTGTCCCATTTCTAACCCTACTTTCTGAGTATCGACGATATGGGCCAAATAACCTACACATCCCTTTTTTAGTAACTTCCTCGCTTGCATCATCGTCAGACAGCTTGATTGTCTCGGCGACCTACTCCCACAGAACACTACCTTAGACTTCTCGAGAGTCTTAAGGTTTATACACTTTTCCTGGCAATCTATCATCGCTCCATGGTTAAATAACCAATTCATCCCTAGAATTACATCAAATTCTCCTAATTGAATTAGGATTAAGTCCACAAGTAACTTAAATCCCCTGATATCTACAACGCAATTCCTATGGACATGGTTAACGGTAATGACTTCTTTATTAGCAACTTCTATGTTCATAGGATATTCTAATTCTTCCTGAGGTAAGTTTAGTCGTTGGGAGAATTCATGCGAAACGAAGGAACAAGTAGCACCCGAATCAAATAATATGTAAGCAGATATATCATTGATCAGAATGATACCTGAAACCACGTCCCTGGATGCAACCGCATCCTGAACCGTCATGTTGAAAGTCCTTGCTATTGGTCGATTCTGAGTTGGTGGTCCACCAATTGTGAGAGTTCCACCGCTTGGTCCCCTCCCTCCATTTCTTCCTGCTGAGTTTTTCTTTGGGCAGCTCCTTGCCTGATGATCTAATGCTCCACAGTTGAAACATCCATTTCTCTTCGGTACAGAGCAGTTGGGAGAGATGTGCCCCTCTTTCCCGCAATTGAAACAGACATTCTTCCCTTTTAGACATGCCCCCGAGTGATTCCTTCCACACTCCTTGCACGCCTCAGTCTTCTTCTTTGTTTCCCCTGGTTTGCCCCATAGTTTCCCGAGTTGACATTATTGTTGTTGTTGTTATTGTTGTTGTTGTTCCACTTCCTCTTATTTGCACCGTTGCTACTGCTGCCTTCTCCACGGTTTCCTCCTTCAGTCTTCTTCTTTTTCTCCTTGTTGAACTTCATTAGGGCTTCACTTCCGCCCTCAGCGATTATAGCTTTCTCCAGGAGAGTCGCGAAACTATTCGTCTGCAGCACTGAAAGTCTGCTGTATAGCCATGGTTTGAGGCCTTGCTCAAACCTCCTCGTCTTTCTCTCCTCAGTGTTGACCTGATGAGGTGCGAACCTCGCCAGCTCGTTAAACTTCGCAGCGTACTGCGGTACCGTCATATCTTCTTGTTTCAGCTCCAGGAATCGCATCTCCATGCGACTCTGCATACTAACAGGAAAATAGTTCTCGAAAAAGATTTTGTTGAACCCTTCCCAAGGTATCACACCTTCTCCAGCTCGGGTCTGATTTGCCTCCCACCAGTAGTTGGCTTCACCTTTCAGCATATACGTGGCGAAGATAGTTTTCTGGTCGTCTTCTACTCGGGCGATAGCGAATGCCTTTTCGATTTCCTTAACCCAAGTTTAGTCTTAGATGGGTTCAGTAGTTCCTTTGAACTCAGGTGGTCCCGCGCTTTTGAAGTCTTTAAAGTGTGTCACAGGGGCCACTGGAGGGTTATTGACATTCGGGGTTCGATTTTGAAGTGCCCCCACTAACATGTCTACAAACTGCTGCATAGGGTTCGGTGGATCCCCAGCATTACCGTCTGACCCCTCGGGTGCTTGGTGACGTCTTCCTCTAGCCATCTATCTGTTCAAAATGAACTTAATATTATTCTCTCATAATTTACTCTGCAGTATATAAAATTCATAAAAATTGAACCATCACATCACATACTTAAATAAAAACATATTAATTTATAAACATAATACTCAAAGTATTTCATCGTTTTATGGCATTACGCCATTTACATCACGTGGCATCAATCACTTGGTAAAAATAGAAACCAAGCTTTTTATTACATAGATAAGCATTTTATTTACTACTAGGAAAAAGTTTATCATAATAACTAAAGACCCCGCCTAATGGCATCCTCATGCTCCTCATCCGCTATCTCTTTCACCATCTCTCGGCTCATAACCCGGCCAGACCGGCGCTCCTCACGTGGAAAGTGACGCACCCTATGCTGGAACCTTCCATGCGCCGACTTAAACACGTATTTCATCTTGTCTATCTTAACCTTCTTGTCTCTAACTTCTCCCTCCAACTCTCCGGTTAGCTTCTCAGCCCTAACACGGCCTCTTCTCTCATCTTCCCAGAAAGTGGTAATAATCTGCTTGTCAAGTTGGAGACTCTGAATCCTCGACTCCAACCCATTAATGGTATGTCCCAAGTGGATTCTGATAGCATCCCTCTCATCCTTCAGCCTAACCATCTTCTGGCCTTCAACCCGTAGCTTGTCAGCCAGATCCCCATTCCTAATTACCAGGTGCTCCACCAATGCTCCCAACAAAGGTGCAGATTGTTGTTCCCCCTGATACAGCTCCTCTAACTCATGGACCTTGTCGTCCAGTTCAACGATCCTGTCCATCAACTCATCCAGCATAGTGCCTTCAGGTACCTCCTCGGGGTCCTCCTCGGGCTCCTCTTCCTCTTCCGGATACTCCTCCGGGTCTAACCCAGTTGCTGCCTCAGCTATAGGCTCAGGTACAGCTGTCACTAACTGCTCACTTACTACATGAATATCTCTAACTTCCTCTTCTCCTGACATCCTATAATCAAAACACAAAGCAACTCGATTAGAAAAATAGATATTGATTTTTTTTTTTAGAAAATAGATTTGACACTACACGTATAACTCCATGTGAGTTCATCTCCCTATCATCTCCACTAACTCTCTCTAAGGTTATAGCCCAAGGTTCCCCACCTAAGGTTTATAACCTAAGGCTATAATACCAACCTGTGACGCCCCCAAATCCGTGAATCATCGATTACAGGACTTGGTGCTCACGATACAACATACAACATCATCTATCTAAGTAAACTTTAACAATAATAATAATGTTATATTATCCATTACATAAATAGTCGAAACAAAATCCCAAGTCTTTACAACCTTATAACATACTGGAACTTAGTCTTAGCGTTTATCGCTACATTACACATATACGGAAATAATTAACTTATTACATAATCATTAGCATCACTTCATCTTGGACTTTCCCTTGTCCTTGCCCGAACCCTCAGCCTTCTCACCCTTAACTGAAAGGTTTAAACAAGAATGAGCACAAATTGCCCAGCAAGTATACAGAATAAATGGGAAATATACATCAGGATAAAGGCATTTGAATTACTAGATCTCAACTGTTGAAAGATTATCAAGTGTTAAATAGGAACATCAAGAATGGAAATTTAAGAATTTTCAATATCATACTAAGGGGTGTAAAAATACCCTGAACATATTTCTTTCATCAAAAAAAAACATCAGACGAATTAACAATCAAATAGACTGTAAACTGTCTCTGCAAGTACGCCAGGTGATCAGCCCATTGTACCCTACATTGTGCACATGTATTAAGTTTAAAATGCATAAGCATAAATGGGACTATTTGCCCGACATCTGTTTTTCCCGTTCATTCGGGTTGTTCATCTTAGTAATCATGCGAGACCTCACCAAGGCAACTTGGATTGGTAAACATTCAATAGCTTCGAAATATGTGTTTTAAATCATTTTTCATCAATAAAAACTAGCCAAAACCAAAGGCTAGGAACATACTTAGAACAATTTGATAATGAAATAAAACTTAAACATATGACAGTTAAAATATTAACTGAATAATCATCGATAAACTTGCAAGATAATTGAAGTTTGTATGACTTTTCAACGAATTAACTTGCATGAATAACTAACACAAGTTCAATAGTTACCCTTACTGCGATAAGATTAGTAAGGATTTAATGTACCCAAAAGAAATTAGGGTTAGAAAACTTGATTGATGAGCCTGCTACAATACACGCTAGTAATTAACCTTCACGTAACCTAATTACATGTGTCTCGTTAATCACCATTCATACACAATCTAGTTTGAAGTATAAGGATCTCCTATTGGATATGCTATAAACATCATAAGAGAATATATTTATAAAATATATGCCACCCATTTTAGACATCATAGGCAGCCCAAAACAGAAATTAAAAGTGCCCAAACATAACAGTTTTTATATTTTTTTTTCAGCTTTACCATATCTCGCTAAAACAGACATAACTAATTTGTTTTAAAACATTTTTGAGCGATTCTTGCGCCCACACGAAGCTAACTTCTAGGCCTACAAATTTCGTTCATGGACCAACTTCAAATTCCAAGCACAAAATTCCAGAAAATCCGTGCAAGAGGACTGCACCGAATTTGTTGGACAGATTTGACACAACTACTTTGAAAAGTCATAACTCCTTGTTCCGAAGTCGGAATTAGTCCGTTCCAGAGTCTATGGAAAGCTTATTCAGTGTACTATAATAATCCAAAAGCCCATAATTTTCTAGAAACTGTAGCAAGTACCGAATTTTGTCTTTAGGGTCAGCAGTTCACAATTTTTTTTTCTTTTCGGTTTCTAACATGATTGCTTACGATTTTCATATCTCACTCAAAATAGCTTCAATCAAAACGAAATTTGGACATGTTATACCTCATGCTACATACTATTTTAAAAAATTATTACATGCACCAAATGGATTATCTAAGACTTGATTTCGAGTGACCAAAAATCCTAAAAAAATCATGCAAACTAGTTTAACCCAACTTTTGTGAAAATCATGATTTTGATTCAAGCATGCATGGGTTTTGATTCCTATTATCTAGACCACTTCTAATAACATATATATACATGTTACAACCATTCAATTCTCTAACTTTTCATGTTTTTATCAAATTAGCATCTAAGAGGCATTTTATCAATTAGCTAGCATACATGGCAAGATTTCTTGACTTTCTATGAATTAGAGCATGTACTAAACCAGAATTTTCATTCTCTACTACCAAATATCAGAAACAAACCCTAGTATGACATTACAAAGTCAAAAGAAACCATCTACCATGCTTATACAATAATTTTCTTACTAGTTTTCTCATAACATAAAAAATGGTTTGAAGCTTACCTTTTGGACAAAATTTTCTCTTGGTTTAATCTTGCTAGAGTCTCACCCCTTTGCTTGCTAACTCCTTTGCAACCTCCAAAATTCTTAGGCCACCTAGCACCACTCTCAACTCCCAATATTTTTCTCTCTCTCGGTTGAAACTTGTTGTGAAAGGAAGAAAAACTTTGATGGAATGTACATATATATGGTGTATTCAACTAAACTCTCTAGCCCCTTGTAACTCCCCCGTGATTAGAGATCATTATGTTACCATTCATTCCTCTAATTATTAGCCTAGTTATGGAGGGGGTTTAGAAAATGAAAAAGTTTGAGTTTAGAGAATAAACTAGCTCCCTCCTCTTCTATCTTACTATATACGTAAATACTCCTTACTTTTTGTCCCAATATGCAGGTCACATGGCCCCAGCTATTGTTCATATGAACTTAAAAATATTATTTTAATCATTTAATCAGTTAAATAATTATTTTGACCATTTTGCCCCTCGTAGTCAAATGTGTCCGATACTTATATCGATTCCTACTAAAGTCGACGTCCTGAACTTCATGGGACTATCCGTTTCGTCAAACTCAACTCATATTTGTAAGTCATCCCACAAAATTAATTAGAATTAATTTCGTATTTAAATAATTGGCCTAACCGTAACAACCATTAATATGCATCTTATCACATAACATATAAAAAAATAAAATAAATAATTCATCTGAAAATAATTGTCATCTAAAAATAATTGTCACGTAAGAATTTCACATAAGTTTGTTTATTGAAATTATTTAATTACATGGAAAAATCTAGGATATTACATCAATCACCCTAGGTGTGGAAAAATCCTTCAAAGCTTTCTGGTCCTCGGCAGCCATTGTTCCTTCCTTATCAGAATGTTTGAATTCGTTCCTCATTTCCTCAATCCACTTACTCAACTTTTGAAATCTTCTGTCAATGTCGTCCTCAAAAGGAAGCAAGTCTGGATGTTTAGATCGTGTTTGCATAAACCAATGTCGAAAACCTGAAATAGAGAAAACAAAATAAAAATGTTTAAGTAAAACTGGACTAATTAAACTGATATTGTAAAAACAAATATTAAAATCTTGGCTAAATTGTCCCCAACAACGGCGCCAAAAACTTGTTGGGTAAAATCAATACCCGCAAAACACGCAAGTGTACGTGGTCAACAAGTAATATAGTAGTGAATAAAGTATCGTTCCCACAAGGACAAAATATCAAGAGTTTTAACTTCACAATTATCTATTTTGTATTAACCCTATTTTTATTAAATCAATCAATTCAATGGTTTTAAATTATATAAAAAAAACTAAATTAATAAAGAAATAAACTATCACAAAACAGTCACCAATAACAAAATTCAGAATTTCAAACAATTAATGAAGAATTAGACTTATGATTTCACCCTGAGCTTCACTCTAATTTTCAAACCTTTATTCCAACTCAATTTAATATCCCAGTTTATTAATCAAGAACACGAACATAGTAAGAGCCACCTCTCGACGCACTAATACCATATTAACATCAATCCACAATTAAGATAGAAATCTGTTAAACACCTAAATTAACCAACTCTCTATATCTCTATGTGATCTGCAATCAAAGAAGGTTGAAGTTTAAGCTCTCTATACGATTACATGCAATGTCAAGCGTATCTCTACCTTAACAATAATCACAAATCTGCTATTGACAAAATTCATGACACATGCTATATTAACTAGGTCTAGATTTGAATCTCCTCTCTCGATTCCTTTCAAATCCACAAAGAACTGTTGATCAGGTAATTCATAAATTCACGCTCAAATTAACATAGATAAACTATAAATATCTTATTGAATTGGAAATTAAAGTTATAGAATCATCGTTTCACCCAAAGATCCATCACAAGTCTAATAAGTAAATATTAGTTCATAACGAATGAATTAAAAACTGAATAATTTATTGAAGACATCCTTCCAATTACAAATAAGACTTAAAAGAAGAAGAATAATGAAAACCCCTTCACGTAGCCTTGATTCGCAACCATTGTGACAATCTCTGAAAATTACTCCTCCAATGTTTGCTCTTGAATCCTTGAAATCGCTCTTGAATTAATGCATTTGTGTTGTATGATTGTTGTTTTTCTACGTAATAGCAAGCTCTCCTTCTCTTCTTGCTGAAATCTCTTTTTATTAGAGTCCAAACGCATCATTTAAGTCCCACAAACCAAGTACCAGCAGAAGTTGAAACAGAACAGGATACCCAGAAATCGGGACCCCCGCCCCGGCGGGTGTTACAGTGCACAACAGGCCCACCCCGACGGGGGGTGCTACTGACTTCAAGATTTTCTTTTCTTAACTTTTTTCCACTTTTACTCCAAAAAGACCGCCTTTCCTCACCACTTGCATCCATGACCCCCTACACATAAAATAACATGAAACAAGTAAAAACGAACAAAAAACATGAAGAAAACTATGAAATTAAACTTGAAATGAATATCGATTCGTGTATATAAAATCCACTTATCACGTCCGCACCAAAGGAAGTTTGGTTTGGATAAATCAATAAGGGTTCTGAAATTTAGAACATTCATCAACTATGGACTAGTTGAATCAAACAAGGGTTCACTAGTCTAACAAGGTTCAACAATAAATGGTAATTAAATTGAATAATAATCTCAATATGTATACAATAGAACAATTATTGTATAATAGAATCATACTTTGAAAAGATAATTAATCTTTAATATAACAATTGAACTTGATTAATAATAATGAGAATGACTTGAATAATGATAACAAGTAGGGTTAGGAAACTTGACTCGTGCGTAGATTACACATTAAATAAACACGTTCCTTGAATTTAATCCTACATATCAGTTTCATTCACAACTCTAGTTAATTACAACGTAATAGTAATCACAAGTTCATTCTCTTTGTCTAACTAAATTATGACCATACTTAGTCAAATTATTACATTCATTGTCACATAATTTACACTCCACGGATAACAAGCTAATTATGTATTCAATAATTCAATCCACATGAAATTATGTTATTTAAAAGTTAAGCATCTATTTTAACATCTCATTATACTTCTAACATATTTCTATGTTCATTAAATTAGGTTAACATCACATTTCAAAGACTTGAACACTTTAAAAAATTTACTTCAGAACATTCTGCAGAGTGGCGCTGCGGCACAACTTTTATACTTGTTCTTGGCACTGCGGCTGGTCTTTTGGCACTGCGGCGTGGTCTTTGGCGCTGTGGTGCGAGTCACAAGGCCTGGAGTTGGCGCTGCGACGCGAGACTCCAGTTTCAGTTTTGCAATTCGCGAAAATTGCAGAACATGGCCAAAAAAACTCCAATTAAATTATTACTACACGAATTTAATCATACCCACATGTTAGAATTCATATATAATCACTACTCAACATTTTTAGAGTGATTTTAGCCAATTAAAACACATAATTACATAATTAAAACATGCAACTTTCACTGTTCTAGGTGTTCTTAAAGGTTTTGAAACAAAACATAAAATTTTAACACTATAGATTCGTTATAACACCAAATTCATCCATTCAAGTTTTGTTTCCTTTGTTTTAACATGCATAATTATATACGAGTAGAATTTTTTTACAAAATAATTTATGTTTGACATATTAAAATCACGTATAAGGGCCATATGACCTTATTCCATACTCTGTAAATTTTGAGGCCATAACATACGTTGTAATTATGAAATTGATGATATGGTTTGTATAATATATATAATCAAATACGATATGATACATCTTAACCCATACACAACCCATAATCATACCCCTTTCCTATTCACAGTGTTTTTAACAAAAGGTGAAGCCATTTTTATGAAAACTTAATGACGTCAGGAAAATGAGAATTGTGTTGGAGAGAATTACCCAGAGCGTAGAGTGAGTAAAGATAACAATCCCTTTTTCAGATACTACTTCAATCACAGAGTTTTCCCCCATAATTCTTCTTAATTCTTTCTGATAATTTGTCTCTGTATTTTCTTTGCTAGACTTAGAAAAGTGAAGAAAAAGAATACGTATAATAAAGGAAGCAACTGACACGTTGAGGTCAGTTACTCAATCATGGGTAACTGCTATCAACTCCCCTTAGGGTCTTGTTTGGTAAGCAATAATAGATTTCAAAACCATTTAATTTAATTAAACTTTTATAATATAGTTTAAATCAAGTCACACCCAATTCAATTATCTTGTTTAATTTAATTTAAATAAAATATAATAATTTTTCATTAATGTACATAGTTAAATAATTTAATTCTCAGTTATTAATAATGTCAAATTATTAAATCTCTAATTAATTATTAATTTAATTAAAATAACATTAGGCTTATTAAATATTTCTTTTAATTCAATATGCTCACATAATTAAATACTTCGAATAATAAAAATTCTCCACATTAATTTAACAAATATAACACATATAATTAAATTATTCTATCACAATTGCATCAATTAATTATTTAATCTAATAATTAAATCAACGAAAATATTTATTTAATTTAATAAATATTAAAATTAAATTACAAAAATCTCATTCGTCACATCCGTCTAGCCATAATAATTAGGTAAGACATATCTTAACGCTATCTTTAAATCAATGTCTAGCTGAGTCAAATATCTTAGACAACTTTTAATCAATGTATACATACCAGAATTTAATAAGTATGTATCAAAGGTACAAAAATTATCAAAAGTGAGGACACTTGTATAACAATATTTAGAAATTAATGAACAGAATAAATATCTGAATTATACAATAATACTGTATTTATAACCAATAATCAGATAGATTTCAAGAACTGTTATATCGACAAAAGTTAAGATACATGAACAATAACAATAACAATAGAGTTCTGAAACTGGCTTACACATGTCTATTGCATAAAGTAAATGCAAAGGTTAGATACTTGTTTGGCCAGCTGCTTATAGTTACGCAACTTAGTTTTATCTTTTATGCCGAAACCTATCATCCATAAGATCATTCTATCGATTAGAATTACATATCATAATACATAGTTCTGCTATTTGCAGCCACCACATATCACATGAATCATTATTAAATGATCTAAATATTAAATAATTCTATTATCATTAATATTTAATTAATATTAAACCATTAATGAAATCATTGCCAAAATATTAAAGTTATTTATAATTACTCAAAATATTTTTAAAACTTTTTTATTACCCTTAAATAATTTTTAAAACATTTAAAATCATTTGTAAATAATTACCATTAATATTTAAATATTAATGTACTATTTATCAAAACATTAAAAGTAATTTATTATTACTAAAAATATTTTTAATCCATTTATATCCTTTTAAATGATTTTTTTAAATCAATAAAACCATTTTTAAACTATTTATTTAACATATTTTTTAAATAAATTTAATATCATTAATATTCAATTGTTAATGAAATTTACCTTAAAATATTAAAAGTCACATTTTATAACTTAAAATATTTTTAAACTATTTATTTTCATTTAAAATGATTTTTATAATATTAAAATCATTTTAACAAATTTATTTAATATAAGTATTAAATAAATCTAATATCTTTAATATTAGATATTTAATGAAATTTTCCCTAAAATATTAAAATTTATGTTTTATAACTTAAAATATTATTAAATACTTTATTATCATTTAAAATGATTTTTAATATAATAAAATAATTTTTAATTAATTTATTTAATGCATTTGTTAAATAAATTAAATATTAATAATATTCAAATAAATACTAATATTTATGAAAAATATGTCAAATTATTAAAAGTTTATTTTTATAACTTAAAAAAAATTTAAAACTAATTTTGTAGTTTTTATAAATTTATTTATATTTTTAATGAATTCTCGGAAATTAGAAAACTAAAATAATTAAATCCGTCGCTAAAGGCTTTAGTGACAATTTCTGTTGCGATAGGTGTTCTTGAGGTTTATGAACATTCAAAGGCAGTGATCAAGAGAGTATGTTTGACCAACAATATCTAACAGATCATAAAGCTTCTAGGTGCGATATGACTTTGATCTTGTAGTATTAATGTAATACTACAAGTATCATCAACAATCATGGTCAAACAACCTAACACGAATGAGATCTGGGCTTCCAAAATGGCTGTCAGAGTTGATCTTCAATTTTGGGTTACCTAAAAATGAAGAACAGTTCGTGTAAGCATATTTGGGATTCCACAACTTGTGATCCATGTGATGATTTTGTGATCTAAAGATTGTAGTGTGTAGCCAACATGTCAAGATACATATCTATTACATAAAACCATCATAACAACAACGAAATCTCCAGATATTATCCGGTCAACCCATGTCAGAAATCACGATCATACGCTTTCTAGGTTACCCGAAAAACAGAAATCGTGAACATCTTGCATGGTTTGACCGTACACTACATAAAGCCTGATACTCTTTTAGGTGTTCAAAAAGCTTAAAAATATAGGCTATATAACATACAACAATCTAGACACAATAAGAAGAACCAAACAACAAACATACGAAAGATCTGTGGCCACAAATGTCTTGTAGAACCGGTATCAAATAAGGTATAGACTTCGCTAGAGTTTATGATAAGCTTACCCGTGATGACCTCGTTCGGGTTCCTTGCTTTCTGGGAGGTCACAACAAATGCTCTCCCTTGCACCACCATCTTTGACTTTTCTGGGATGGCCTTTGGTGCCTCCATCCTAGCTAAACTTGTCTTCGGTGAACGACAAAATCGGGCTAGGTGACCTTCTCTTCCACAATTATAACACGCTTTGGATGGCATCGCGCAGTTTGGACTGATATGTCCCTCCCCTCCGCATTTGAAGCATATGATAAGTGGTCGTTTTCCTTCCTTAACCACGGTTGCTGGTGTTGACGTCTTTCCATCATTGTTCAATCTCCTTTTCTTGAAATGTCCATTTTTACTATCTTGGCCATGATTACAACCGAAGTTGTTACTATTTTTGGCATGTTGATTCCCTCCACATTTGTTGTCACAGCTTCGATGACTGATACCACTGGTATTTTCATGTTGTCGGTTGCTTTCTCTTGGTTTCGTTGACTCGTTACCATGCTCTAATAACTGAGTATTATTTACAACATCTGAGTACAAACACAGTTTATGAGAAATAAGATATTGATGTATCTCCAGTTTCAAACCTCTTAAAAACATTCGGGTCATTCGCTCCTCATCATCGACCAAATGGGATGCAAACCGGGATAACTCCGCAAATTTAGCCTCAGATTGCGACACGGTCATATTTTTTTGCTTCAACTTGATAAACTCCACCTCTTTCATGTGACGAATACTTTCGAGAAAGTACTTGTCATTGAATAGCTCTTGGAACGTCTCCCAAGACATCTTGAGTGCGTCAGGCTGGGCACGTTTTATAGATTCCCACCAGTAATCTGCCTCTTCACGCAACATGAAGGTGGCGAAGGGAACCTCTTGCTCCTCGGAGCATCCCAAGACATCAAATATCTTGGTGATCTACTTTATCCATGCTTCTGCCTTAAGTGGTTTTGGCTCTCCAATAAACTCGGGTGGTCCCAGCTCCTTGAATTGTTTAGCGGTGACCGTTCGAGAGTTTCCAGTGTTTCCACCTGCATTTTGAATAGGAGCCGCTCTCGCCTGATTACTGATCTGTGGAGACTCAATGGTCTCTTGTGCCCCATTGCTATTCTCAATATTCTCGGATGCCATTTTCAAAAACTGCCACAAAATAAGGGTTAATTGACATGGAACATATTATCTCTATACTCTGACCAACCAATTAAATACCAATAAAATTAGGTAGGTTATACTAGCGAATGAATTTCCCGTCTCTCCCCTCCTAGTTCTAGTCTCACATCTTAGCCAGGGATCATATCCCTAAGCTTTGATACCAACTGTGATGCCCCCAAAACAGATATACATCACCTATTCTGAGTCGCCAAATACATGGTACAGAATACAAATATAACTTCATTATACAACTGTCGTGCAAAGTACGACAAAACATAAGCTGTGAGTTTTAATATAAATATTGTCATCTAGACAATATACAAACTCAAATTCAATATTATTACATTTATTTTCCCACTATTTCACTGAATAGTGAGGACTACTAATGCTATCCTCTGGCCCGTCACTCCGTTCCCTGACTAGTCCCTGCTATGTTCTCATTTCCTGAAGAGAACAATGAAAGTAAAAGGGTGTGCTCAAGTAGCCCAGTAGGAAATATTATAACTAAGATAATGCAGAATATATTATCGTTAGCCTTCAACAGTGTTAAACTGATATAATATAACAACCATCAAGTTTAACTGCGGCGGAACAAGCAATCCATTAAAAGAGTCAACTAGAGAATTAAATCTACTATCTTTTATAATTTAAAAGGTTTTTCAACAATTTTATCGCTGAGAATCAGCTTAATAAATAATCCACATCATCGAATCACCCTTGTAATACGGCCAAGGATATTCTTTAGTATCACGACCACAATTATGAAACCCCAGATTTTATGAATAAAGATTTAAATTTATCGAAATATTTTTTTTAATATTATGGTGTGGATTTGATATAATATTATATTTGTGGGTAGTATTTATAAATTTTTCAAAGTATGCAAGTTATAAAATATTCGATTGGTCGGGGACTATTCTTTTTGTCGGGGAATATTCGTACGACAACACAATCATTGGTGGATCCCACCACGGAAGTATTGTCGTAGTTAGAAAACGACATAATTATATTTTTATAAAAATAACGGCGGAATTTTTACCGTTAACTATTGAACTACCCGGTAGTAAAAGTACAGTAATACGCATAGTTGCATAGTAGCGCACGGTATTGATTATTGATGCTTCACTCAGTTATACTCAATTATTGCTAATGCAATTGCTGCATCATATCTCTCATATTATTGATTCGATTATTGTCATAGTATCATCTGCATAATATGTTATTTTATTAAATCAATAATTGAGACGACAAAGTTATTCATATTATTAAATTGCAATATTTACAATGTCTAGAAGTTCTGTCAAGGAGAGGTTTGGTCACCTAATTGCGCGCCAATAGGGAGAAATCCTTATTGGAAAGCCCCCTCTTTCCCGGGAATGATCTGTTTGATAAATAGTTTGAGTTATAATATTAATGACGAATGTTATTAAAATTGAAGTTGTGTTCGTAGATGAATTTGGAGACGCAGACGTGATATTTGAGTCCGGAACGATGAAATTAGTAAAAATAGTCTATAAACACAAAATTTTTAGAAATTCACTATTTGTTCAACAGTTGACTTTTTCAGGAAAAGTCAAACTTCAAAATTTCCAAATTTATATTTTTGATAAAAATGGTTTCATTGTGTTGGAATTATTTGTGTTAGTGAAAATCGAAAATTATTTCGATAATAATTGATGTCTGGTGGTTATATTGACCAATAGGGTATTTAACCGGATAAATGAGCAATTGATTGCTATTATTTCACATGATTATAACTATTTGTTCACATGTGTGCTATTGTTTCACATTCTTGTTACTATTAGGGGAGTTGGTGCAAGATTGATAATACTTGCATGACTAAGTTAAAAATGGAGGTATAAATGGAGGTACTATACTGTAATACATATTTTCACATGTCTAGAACTATTGATTCACATAATTTACTATTGAATCACATTATTTACTATTAGGGGAGGTGGTGCAAGTTTGATAATACTTCCATGACAAAATTACAAATAAAGGAAAAGTTGGAGGTATTGTACTGTAATTTTTCTAGCCCTAAAACGTGCAATTATCGAAACTATATTTTTCTATAAATAGAAGCTCATTCTTCCTTCATTTTTCACCAATTCACAAAAATCTTTAGAGCGATTATTATAGAGTGAAATTATAGAAAAAAGAAGAGAAGTCTGCTACCTCACTATTCCAGTATCCAGTTTTTCTAAGGTAGGGAGTATTATTTATTTCTTATCCATGAAGAGAACTTCTGTTATTCCATTCTTTATTATTCTATTGGAAAAATTTGTATACGCGGGCTACCCTATACTTGGTGAAATTCTTTTGTTGTTCCATTCTTTATCATTCTGTTGGAACATCCTGTCCGTGCGTTCTACGCCGGACCTGGTTCCGTCTTTATTATTTTGTTGGAATATCCTGTCTGTGCGTTTTACGCCAGACCTGATTACGTTATTTATTATTCTATTGGAATAACCTGCATGTGCGGTCTATCGCATGCCTGGTGATTTCTTTTGTTATTCCATTCCTTATTATACTCAGTTGGTTAAAGTTTTGACTTCTATACTCCATGAAATTAGTGGAATATCCTTGATATTTGCGCTTCATCCAATATCTTTTCATGGAAATATTCTTCTGAGCATTCTTGAATTTTACTCTATAAAGCAGTATCATGTTGACAATTTGGACGTTATTAGTTTCTGGATAAAATAATTCTTGAAATTATTTTATTGAATTCTTATATCATTGTCATCATCCTCATGTTTATATTTTGTTGAAAGTCATATGTGGCCAATAGTGCATAGATGGACTTTGTATGATTATGACCAGGGATTATTCGGTGTAATCATAACCGTAATGTTACAAATGATGTGGTAAAAGTCCTCATTTACCCTTAGTGCTTAGATGGACAGTTGTTGGCATGATTATGACCATTATTGAATACACAAATATTCTTGGCCCGTAGTGCATTGATAATTGTGGTCGTGATACTAAAGAATATCCTTGACTGTAGTGTAGGGGTGATTCGATGATGTGGATTATTTATTTAGCTGAGTTCCGGCGATAAATGTGATGAAAAACCTTTTAAATCATAAAAGATAGTAGATTTTATTCTCTTCTTGACTCTTTTAATGGATTGTCTGTTCCGCTACAGTTAAACTTGATGGTTGTTATATTGTATCAGTTTAACACAGTTGAAGGCTAACGACAATATATTCTGCATTATTTTAGTCATAATATTTCCTACTAGGCTAGTTGAGCTCACCCTTTTACTTTTATTGTTCTCTTCAGGAAATGAGAACGTAGCAGGGACTAGTCGGGGAACGGAGTGGCGGACCAGATGATAGCATTAGTAGTCCTCACTATTCAGTGAAATAGTGGAAAATAAATGTAATACTATTTAATTTGAGTTTGAATAATGTCTAGACGACAATATTTGTATTAAAACTTATAGCTTATATTTTGTTGTACTTTACACGACAGTTGTATAATAAAGTTGTATTTGTATTCTGTACCATGTATTTGACGACTTAGAATAGGTGATGTATACCAATTTTGGGGGCGTCACAGTTGGTATCAAAGCTTAGGGATATGATCCCTGGCAAAGATGTGAGACTAGAACTAGGAGGGGAGAGACGGGGAATTCCTTCGCTACTATGACCTACCTAAGTTTATTTGATATTTAATTGGTCAGTCAGAGTATAGAGATAATATGTGTTGTTAATTAACCCTTGAGTTGTGGCAGTATTTGAAAATGACATCCGAGAATTTTGAGAATATCAATGGAGCACAGGAGACCGTTGAGTCTCTACAGATCAATAATCAGGACAATGTGCAACAGGATGGTGATAATCCTCTTGTAAACACCAACACTAATCAATTTACGAACGACGGTATGTTTTGGAGCTTTTTAGAATTCATGCAACATCAGGCAAAGGCCACTCCTGTTCATAATACAGGAGGAAACAATGGCAACCCACTGTTGGTTACCGCTAAGCAATTCAAGGAAGTGGGACCACCGGAGTTTTTGGGAAAGCTAGAACCACTTAAGGCAGAGACGTGGTTAAAGCAGATCACCAAGATATTTGATGTCTTGGGATGCTCCGAGGAGCAAAAGGTTCCCTTTGCCACCTTTATGTTGCGTGAAGAGGCAGATCACTGGTGGGAATCTTTAAAACGTACCCAGCCTGACGCACTCAAGATGTCTTGGGAGAAGTTCCAAGAGCTTTTCAACGACAAGTACTTTCCCGAAAGTATTCTTCACATGAAAGAGGTGGAGTTTATCAAGTTGGAACAAAACAATATGACCGTGTCGCAATACGAGGCTAAATTTACGGAGTTATCCCGGTTTGCATCCCATTTGGTCGATAATGAGGAGCGAATGACGCGAATGTTTTTAAGAGGTTTGAAGCCAGAGATATGCCAATATTTTATTTCTCATAAACTGTGTTTTATTCATATGTTGTAAATAGGGCTCAGTTAGTGGAGCGCGATAACGAGTCAACATAACCAAAAGGAGCAGCCATCAAAATGATAATACCGGTGATAACAGTCATCAAAGCGGTGACAATAAGTATGAAGGGAATCAACATGCCAGAAATGTTAACCACTTTGGTGGTAATCATGGTCAAAACAATAAGAATGGACTTTTCAAGAAGAGGAGATTTTGTAAAGTCCCCGAACCCGGATACTTGAAACCCGAACCCGGTACTTCACGATACCATTTCTATGAGCAGAAATATTACTAATAATAATAACAATAATATAAATTTTAAACTTAACTTACATTTATCAGAGTCTAATCCCAAGTAAACAACCTTTACAACATTCTTTACATGATATATAATACATATCATTAACTTAATACAATTTATCTATTACAAATGATACCAATAATATATTCTGTTTGCTCTCCTTTTCACTTGTTTTGACATGAGCTTTCTGGTCCTCCACACTTAGCTGAAAACATTTAAATTAAGCAAGGATGAGCATTTGAGTGCCCAGCAAGTATTATATATATATATATATAAGTTGAAAGAATTTAAATGTTTTCTTTATAATATTCTTCTACAACCGGTCAATAGTTGTAAAGTAATCTGTACC
The DNA here is from genome assembly GCA_020205505.1 of Panax japonicus. Classification (NCBI taxonomy): domain Eukaryota; kingdom Viridiplantae; phylum Streptophyta; class Magnoliopsida; order Apiales; family Araliaceae; genus Panax; species Panax japonicus. The sequence goes on along the minus strand of CM035113.1, from coordinate 33,945,249 downwards.
AATAACAATAACATAACAACCCTCTTTCAAAATTTTGAAACTATGTATTGTCTATACATGGGGTTTTTGTGACACATTATGAACATTATTTTCATTTTTGAAAGGGTTTAAACAAAAATTCATCTGTAAACCGGCTATTGCTTACGGGCCTGAGGGTGAACAGTCCATGGGCCCTGTATTGATCAATACTACATTGCTAGAACGATATTATCGTTCATCCTTTGTCCGCCGTAGCGCATAAAAATTTTCCCATTATCGGGATGTTCATACCTGTCGGGTTTTCATAACAAGGTCTTATATAATTCAATATATATATATATATATATCAAAGGTGTATCAACATGTGATTAAATTCAATAATTATCCAAGTGGGGACACTTGTATAATTATTTATAGAAATTAACGAACAGAATATATATCAGAATTATCATATACTAACATGTTGATAATCAATGGGCGTATATAATATAGGTTTAACAATCTGTACAGTAATAGTATAATTCTGAAACATTTTTACACTTGTCCATTGCATAAAGAAAATTCAAAGGTAGGATACTTGCCCGATGCGCTGCTTACAGTTCGTAACTTAGTTCTATCCTTATAAAACACCTATCAGTAATAAGATCATTCGTTCGATTAGAACAACATACAATAACACATAGTACTGTAAATTCGCAGTTAGCACATAACCTAATCACATTGTCACATATGTTCCACAGTCATTGACTCACAAACAAACATCAACACATTCTTAATCGCATTGTCACACAACTTTAACAACCATTGAATCACAAATAAACATTTATCTAGCCAATTATCTGAGTCCTGATCAATTTCTGAAACATGTCGGTCTACCGACAACTTTATCGGGTAAAAATCGAGTCTAAGACTCTATCCCGAAGTTCAATATCCAAATAGTTAACTTAAACATCAGTCATACTATTTTTCATGGCCTTATAATAATTATAAAATATTTATTATCATTTACCATAATTTTTGAAATATCAGAATCATTATTAAATGATTTAAATACTAATCAATTCTATTATCATTAACATTTAATAAATATTAATAGATTAATGAAACCATTTCTAAAAGGTTAATTTTTTTTATAATAACTAAAAATACTTTTAAACTATTAACATTACCGTTAAATGATTTTTAAAACATTTAAAATCATTATTAAATAATTACCATTAATATTTAAATATTAATGAACTATTATCTAAATATTAAAAGTTATTAATTATAACTTAAAATATTTTAAATTCATTTATATCCTTTTAAATGATTTTTAAATAAATAAAACCATTTTAAAACTATTTATTTAATATAACTATTAAATAAATTTAATATCATTAATATTAAATTATTAATGAAATTATCCTTTAAATATTAAAAGTTATATTTTATAACTTAAAATATCTTTAAATACTTTATTTTCATTTAAAATAATTTTTTTAATAATAAAATCATTTTTAAACTAATTTATTTAATATAAACTTTAATATCATTAAATATCATTAATTAATGAATTTAACCTTTAAATATTAAAAGTTATATTTTATAACTAAAAATATTTTTAAATACCTTATTATTATTTAAAATGATTTTTGAAATAATAAAATCATTTTTAATTAAATTATTTAATTCATTAAACAAATAACTTAATTATCATTAATATTAACTTATTAATGAAAATTATCAAATAATATTGAAAGTTATTAAAAATAACTTAAAATATTTTCTTATATCATAATATAATTTGAAATGATTTTTTATGAATTAAAATCATTATTAAATAATTTATTTAATATTCTAATTAAATAAATTAAATACTTTTAATATTCCAAAAATAATAATTATTTATGAAATATATTTAAAATAATTAAAAACTAATTTTCAGAATTTAAAATAATTTTTAATAATTTATTTTGTATTTTTAATAATTAAAACTATTTTTTTCTATTTATTAATTAATTTCGGGAAAATAAAATACTATTTGTCGCTAAAGACCACCTATAGCGACAGAACCGTCGCTATAGGTGTTCTTCATGTTCTTGAGCTGTTCTCGAACATTCATAGCAGTTTGCAAGGTATCGAGTTTGACCAATATTTCCGGTCAGATCCTGATGTTACTGGGCAGGTTATTAGTCAGATATTGTATTACTAATGCACGACTACAAGATCCAACAACAAACAAGTTCATACAACATATAATCAACGAGATCTGTGCCTTCAAACATGTTGTCAGGTCTGTTCTTCATTTTCTGGGTTACCCAGAAATGAAGAACAGATCATGAGTGATACTTTGAGCCTTCACTACATGCTAATAGTCCAATATTTTAAGGATCTAACGATTCCAGGTTATACCCAACATGTAACTAAATAGATCTATCACATAATATTACTAAAACAACAACAAATCTAGCAGATACCAACTGGTCAAACCATGTAAGAAATAGCGTTCTTGAACTTTCTGGAAATTCCAGAAAATGCATTTTATGCTCACACAGCCTACTTTGACTGTCGATTTCCTTCATTATCTTGTTTATATAAGCGATCTAGGAGCATACATATATAGTACACATAACCGAACATAATCCTGATACACTAACAACATCAAAACATCATACAAACGCAAGATCTAGCCTCAGAAAAATCTTGTCAGACACGGTTAAAGGATTTCTGGGTTACCCAGAAATCACTTGGTCATGGTCGGTTAACCGACTTTGACCAAGTATAACTTTCAATCCATACATTATTTGGTCCTGATCCATTTTGCATATCAAAGACCACATACCAGACTACAATTACAAGGCTTTAAACTACTAAAACATGCAACAAGTAACGATTAAAGAGGCCTGACATTCGGTTGTCAGACATCAAACAAATTTTTTCCAGATTTTTCAAATCTTCAAATCCGAGCCTCTAGATGTTATGGATCCAACATCTAGCAACCCAGATCATCATTAGACACTAAAACCAACATATTTTAACTAACAAACATAACATCTAACATAGAATATTTGGACAGAAATCATGCTAAGGTTTTATACCTCTTATGAACGATTTTGATTTCTTGGCTTCTGATTTGTTATGGCTGATCATGGGGCTATGTTTTGGAACTGATAAGCTTGAAAATTTCGTGGGTTTTGAGCTTGAGAGCATTTGGTAGAGATTTTGTGAAAAATGAGATAACAAATGAACTTTTCTCTCTCCTTAATCTATACATATATGATATATACAATGTATATGGCTGAGTTGCTGTCAATATAAGGCTGATTTCGGTTGCTTTTAGTCACATGGGTTTGGTATAGTAGGTCACCAACCCATATTTTGGCTAGATTGATAAGAAATCCTCAATTATGAAATAAGGGCAAAATGGTCAATTGATAAATCATTTTAATGGCAATCTTGTAATCTTTGCAAACCCTTAGGGTTTAGGGTTTGGTTTAGGGTTTAGGATTTGAGCCAATTTAGGAAAATTCTAAGATTTCCAAAATTAGGATTTAGCAACTAAGGTTTATAAAGAAAATAAAATTATTTTAGTTTCTAAAATTTGAAAATTAAAATTTGTTAACTAGATTAGGTTAATAATTAAATTACACAAGAACATTAGGGTTAATTTAGTACCCCTATCCATATTAACCTTGTCAATTTGACAATTAGTGTTTATAATTTCGATAATTAGGATTATCGATTTATAAATAGGTTTTCAAATTATCAAATTACGGTTTAAAAATATAGGGTTTCCAAAATTAACTATTGTAATTATAATACTTGTTAATTAATCACATTAATACAATTACAACCAATCTCGAACTCTAATTTGTGTTTAAAATTAGGGTTTCTCATTTCTGAAATTAAGGTTTTTAAAATATCTTAGGGTTTTCTAAAAATTATTTAGGGTTTCTAGATTATAATTAGGGTTTACCTGATTAATCAGATCATTATATAATACACATCATAAATTATATAACACAGTTATAAAACAATCTTGCACTCTAATTTGGATCTCAAATTAGTGTTTAACATTATTACTAAAGTTTGGTCATAATACACCGTAAATGACCACCATTATCAATACAGAAATACAGTACATATTCATAGCACTGAAAAATCAAAAATATAATAATTATTATTATTATATTATTATCATCATTCCTTATTCCAGAACCAGAAATAGGGTTTATCAAAATATTATTAGGGTTCGAATGTAATATAATAAAACTGTTCCACACATTAATATTACACACATAACCATACATATCTATAACACTGACAAATAATAATATAATATTATTATTCTCATTCCTTGATCAAAACCCAGAATTAGGGTTTGAATTCCATATCTGATTTTATCTGCCATAATTAACCTTATAATTAAGTTAAAATAATTAACTTAATAACCTGAATAAAATTTATATAATAAATAATTATTATAAAAATTCTATAATCATATCATATATTATTCAATTAATATAATTATCATATTTTCATGGAAAATAAACATTAAAAACATTTTTACTATAAAACTAATTATTATTAGAATATAATTTATAATGAGCAATAATTCTAAAATAAAATTATTCATAACCATTCATGTAATAAATATATTTTATTTTCATCACATAAACACATACATAATACCTTTCTCGCATTCTTACCTTTAAAATAGATAATTATTCTAAAATCATTTCCTATATTATTTAAATACTACAAGATTCTATTTTCCTTGAAAAGTAATTAATAAAACATTTCCAATAAGGAATTAATTAATATAAAAATATAATTGATAATAATCAATAATTCTAAAATAAATTTATTTGCAATACTTAATGTAATAAATAAATTTTATTTATCACACATATAATTATAATTACACATTACCTTGACACATATCATTCATATTTATTTTCATGAATAAAAAAAAATTATACGCAAAATTTATGATTCATTTATATAGAAAATATCGGGTTGTCACAGATTCAACAATGATAGAAAGACGTCAGCACCAGCACCCGTTGTTATGGTAGGTGAACGACCACCTATCATATGCTTTAAATGCGGAGGGGAGGGACACATCAGTCCAAACTGAGCGATGCCGTCTAAAACATATTATAATTGTGGAACAGAAGGTCACTTAGCCAGATTTTGTCATTCACCGAAGGCAAGTTTAGCTAAGATGAAGGCACCAAAGGCCGTCCCAGAAAAGTCAAAGCCGGTTGTTTAAGAGAGAACATTTTTTTTCGTGACAAGGAACTTGAATAAAATTATCACGGGTATGTTAGTCATAAACTCTTATGAAGTCTATACCGTGTTAAATACCGGTTCTACTCACTCTTTTATTTCACCTAGTTGTGTTCAATGTTTGAATTTAACTCTGGAGAAATTAGATTTAGATTTATCTGTTGAAACTCTGTTGGGAGAAACCTTCATTACCTCCACTATTTATAAATCTTGTTCAAATCAACACTTTCACGTTACCTGTCGATTGTATCTCTTTGAAAATACTTGCCTCTGAAGTGATTTTAGGAATTGATTGGTTAATTACTCATCATACTTTTCGTAAGGTTGTTAGCTTTCATATTCCTAACCAACCTGTTATGCGAATTCAAGAAACCAAATCACTAAAGTCAATCATGGTCATATCAAGACATAAGTAAAGAGCCTCGGTCTTTTCGTTGTTGACTTCCTTGTGTGGAATGCACCGAAGCCAGACTTTCTGTAGGCGACGCTGTGAATGACGATGACAAGTTGATAGGTATCAATGTGACGTGTTACCCAAGTATTGGATGAGAGTCACAATTTTGAATGATATTTCTATGTTAATAAATTTCCTTACGTATTCTTGAAGACTTCTTAGCCTACCCCTAGAGCGTGAAATCAAATTTTGTATTGACCCTAGTACAAAACTCATTTCTAAAACCCTCAAATATTTCTTCAACTAAAATGAACGTAACATGCGCTAAAGACATTGGCTCAAGCTGTTGAAGATTACGATCGTACCATTCAATACCATCGTGGGAAAGCGAACGTGGTAGCTGGCACGTTGAGTAGAAGATCGTATGCGTTTACGAGTGCGATGTTGTTAACATAAAGACCCATTTCGTATGACTTACAAATGATGAAGATAGAGTTAAAGACTCTAGGAACCCACGTGAAGATAACGAATATACGAGTAGTATTAATTGACTTTAATCGATAAAGTTAAAGCCGCTCAAGCTACACACCCGGAGCTGATGAATGTGAAGAATTAAGAAGGTTCAAGAGGGCGTTATTCTAGAAGCAAGAATCGACGAAGAGAAGAAATCTCAACCCTCGATTTAATTGGCCCATTTGAAATCATCGATAAAGTAGGAACTGTGGCTTATAGACTCATTTTACATCCAAGTATGTTGCGAATTCATAATGTTTTTAACGTATCGACGTTACGTAAATATGGGGATGACCCGAACCACATTATTAATTTAGAACCGGACGAGATAGCGGATGATTTAACGTATGAGGAGATACGTGTTAAAATCTTGGATAAGAAGGATTATATTCGACACTCAAAGGTTATACCTCAAGAGTTTGAATTTGAAGTGAAGTTAGGGTATCCTCACCTCTTTGGCATATCAAGTGCGTACGTAAATTTTAAGGGCGAAATTTTATAACGAGTGGAGATTGTGAAACCGCAGATATTACGAATAAAGATTTAAATTTATCGATTTTTTTTAATATTATGGTGTGGATTTGATATAATGTTATAGTTGTGGGTAGTATTTATAAATTTTTCAAAGTATGCAAGTTGTTATAAGATATTCAATTGGTCCGAAATATTCTTTTTGTTGAGGAATATTCGTACGACGGCACAATCATTGGTGGATCCCACAATAGAAGAATTGTCGTAGTTAGAAAACGACATAAATATATTTTTATAAAAATAACGGCGGACGTTTTACCGTTAACTGTTGAACTACCCGGTAGTAAAAGTACAGTAATACACGTGGCTGCATAGTAGCGCACGATATTGATTATTGATGCTTACGTGAGAAGTCACTCAGTTATACTCAATTATTGCTACAGTAATTGCTGCATCATGTCTCTCATATTATTGATTCGATTATTGTCATAGTATCATCTGCATAATATGTTCTTTTATTAAATCAATAATTGAGACGACAAAGTTATTCATATTATTAAATTGCAATATTTATAATGTCTAGAAGTTCTGTCAAGGAGAGGTTTGGTCCTAATTGCACGCCAATAGGGAGAAATCCTTATTGGAAAGCCCCCTCTTTCCTAGGAACGACTTGGTTGATAAATAGTGCGAGTTATAATATTAATGACAAATATTATTAAAATTGAAATTGTGTTCGAAGATGAATTTGGAGACGCGGACGTGATATTTGAGTCTGGAACGATGAAATTAGTAAAAATAGTCTATAAACATAAAATTTTCCAGAATTCACTATTTGGTCAAAAAAGTCAATAGTTGACTTTTTCGGGAAAAGTCAAACTTCAAAATTTCAAAATTAATATTTTTGATAAAAATAGTTTCATTGTGTTGGAATTATTTGTGTTAGTGAAAATCGAAAATTATTTCGATAATAATTGATGTCTGGAGGTTATATTGACCAATCGGGTATTTAACCGGATAAATGAGCAATTGATTGCTATTATTTCACATGATTATAACTATTTGTTCACATGTATATACTATTGTTTCACATTCTTGTTACTATTAGGGGAGTTGGTACAAGATTGATAATACTTGCATGACTAAGTTAAAAATGGGGCTATAGATGGAGGTACTATACTGTAATTCGTATTTTAACATGTCTAGAACTATTGATTCACATAATTTACTATTGAATCACATTATTTACTATTAAGGGAGGTGGTGCAATTTTGATAATACTTCCATGACTAACTTATAAATAAAGGAAAAGTTGGAGGTATTGTACTATAATTTTTCGAGCCCCAAAACGTGAAATTATCGAAACTATATTTTTCTATACATAGAAGCTCAGTCTTCCATCATTTCTCACCAATTCACAAAAGCTTTAGAGCGATTATTATAGAGAGAAATTATAGGAAGGAGAAGAGAAGTCTGCTACCTCACTATTCCAGTATCCAGTTTTTCTAAGGTAGGGAGTATTATTTATTTCTTATCCATGAAGAGAACTTCTGTTATTCCATTCTTTATTATTCTGTTGGAATAACCTGTATACGCGGGCTACCATATACTTGGTGAAATTCTTATGTTGTTCCATTCTTTATCATTCAGTTGGAACATCCTATCCGTGCGTTCTACGCTGGACCTGGTTCCGTTTTTATTATTCTGTTGGAACATCCTGTCTGTGCATTCTACGCCGGACCTGGTTCCGTCTTTATTATTCTATTGGAATATCCTGTCTGTGAGTTTTATGTCGGACTTGATTCCTTCTTTATTATTTTGTTGGAATATCCTGTCTGTGCGTTTTACGCCGGACCTTATTCCGTTATTTATTATTCTGGTGGAATAACCTTCCTGTGCGGTCTATCGCATGGCTGGTGATTTCTTTTGTTATTCCATTCCTTATTATACTTAGTTGGTTAAAGTTTTGACTTCTATACTCCATGAAATTAGTGGAATAGCATTGATATTTGCGCTTCATCCAGTATCTTTTCTTGGAAATATTCTTCTGAGCATTCTTGAATTTTAATCTACAAAGCAGTATCATGTTGACAATTTGGACGTTATTAGTTCATGGATAAAATAATTCTTGAACTTGTTTTTATTTAATTCTTATATCATTGTCATCATCATCATGTCTTTATTTTGTTGAAAGTCATCTGTGACCTATAGTGCATAGATGAACTTGGTATGATTATGACCAGGGATTATTCGGTGTAATCACGACCGTAATTTTACAAATGATGTGGTAAAAGTCCTCATTGGCCCTTAGTGCATTGATGGACAGTTGCTGGCATGATCATGACCATTATTGAATACACAAATATTCTTGGCCCGTAGTGCATAGATAATTGTGGTCGTGATACTAAAGAATATCCTTGGCCGTAGTGCAGGGGTGATTCGATGATGTGGATTATTTATTAAGCTGAGTCCCAGCGATAAAAGTGATGAAAAACCTTTTAAATCATAAAAGATAGTAGATTTTATTCTCTACTTGACTCTTTTAATGGATTGCCTATTTCGCTGCAGTTAAACTTGATGGTTGTTATATTGTATCAGTTTAACATTGTTGAAGGCTAACGATAATATATTCTGCATTACCTAGTCATAATATTTCCTACTGGGCTAGTTGAGCTCACCTTTTTACTTTTATTGTTCTCTTCAGGAAATGAGAACATAGTCGGGACTAGTCGGGGAACGGAGTGACGAACCAGATGATAGAATTAGTAGTCCTCACTATTAAGTGAAATAATGGAAAATAAATGTAATAATACTGAATTTCAGTTTGAATATTGTCTAGACAACAATATTTGTATTAAAACTCACAACTTGTGTTTTATCGTACTTTATACGACAGTTGTATAATTAAGTTGTATTTATATTCTGTACCATGTATTTGACAACTAAAAATAGGTGATTTATACCTATTTTGGGGGCGTCATAACAATTATCCATGCACTACGGACCAAGAATATTTGTGTATTCATTAATGGTCATGATCATGCCAACAACTGTCCATCAATGCACTACGGGCCAATGAGGACTTTTACCATACCATTTGTAACATTAAGGTTATGATTACACCGAATAATCCCTGGTCATAATCATACCAAGTCCATCTATGCACTACAGGCCACAGATGACTTTCAACAAAATATAAACATGAGGATGATGACAATGATATAAGAATTTAATAAAACAAGTTCAAAAATTATTTTATCCAGGAATCAATAACGTCCAAATTGTCAACATGATACTGTTTTGTGGAGTAAAATTCAAGAATGCTCAGAAGAATATTTCAATGAAAAGATACTGGGTGAAACGCAAATATTAAGGATATTCCACTAATTTCATGGAGTATAGATGTCAAAACTTTAACCAACTGAGTATAATAAAGAATGGAATAACAAAATAAATCACCAGGCATGCGATAGACTGCACTTGAAGGTTATTCCAACAGAGTAATAAATAACGGAATCAGGTCCGGCGTAAAATGCACAGACAAGATATTCCAACAGAATAATACAGATGGAATCAGGTCTGGACAGACAGGGTATTCCAACAGAATAATAAAGACGGAACCAGGTCCGGCGTAGAACGCACAGACAGGATGTTCCAACAGAATGATAAATAATGAAACCAGGTCTGGCGTAAACGCACAAATAGGATGTTCCAACAGAATGATAATGAATGGAATAACAGAAGAATTTCACCAAGTATAGGGTAGCCCGCGTATACAGGTTATTCCAATAGAATAATAATGAATGGAATAACAGAAGTTCTCTTCAAAGATAAGAAAGAAATAATACTCCCTACCTTGAAAAAATTGGATACTGGAATTGTGATGTAGTAGACTTCTCTTCTTTTTTCTATCTATAATTTCTCTCTATAATAATCGTTCTAAAGCTTTTGTCAATTGGTGAGAAATTAAGGAAGAATGAGCTTCTATTTATAGCAAAATATAGTTTCGATAATTGCACGTTTTGGGGCTCGAAAAATTACAGTACAATACCTCCAACTTTTCTTTCATTTTTAATTTAGTCCTGCAAGTATTATCAAACTTGCACAACCTCCCCTAATAGTAAATAATGTGAATCAATAGTTCAATCATGTGAATCAATAGAATAATCATGTGAAAAATACAAATTACAGTATAATACCTCTATATATACCTCCATTTTTAACTTAGTCATGCAAGTATTATCAATCTTGCACTAACTCCCCTAATAGTAAATAATGTGATTCAATAGTACACACATGTGAATAAATAGTTATATAAACATGCGAATTAGTAGCAATTAATTGCTCATTTATTCGATAAATTACCCGATTTATCAATATAACCCATATACATCAATTATCATCGGAATAGATGTCGATTTCCACTAACACTAATAATTTCAACACAACGGAACTATCAAAATTTATTTTTAATCAACACAACTTATTCATCATTAATATTATAACTCACAATATTTAACAACCAGGTTATTCTCAGGAAAGAGGGGGCTTTCCGATAAGGATTTCTCCTTATTGGCGCGCAATTAGGTGACCAAACCTCTCCTTGACATAACTTCTAGACATTGTCAATATTACAAATAATAATATGAATAACATTGTCGTCTCAATTATTGATTTAATAATATAATATATTATGCAAATGATACTGTGACAATAATTGAATATATAATATGAGAGATATGATGCAGCAATTACTGTTGTAATAATTGAGTATAACTGAGTGACTTCTCACGTAAGCATCAATAATCAATACCGTGTGCTACTATATAACCACGGGAACGTATTACTGTACTTTTAACACTGGGTGTTTCAACAGTTAACGGTAAAACATCCGCCATTATTTTCATAAAGTATTTTTGTCGTTTTCTCAATCCGACAATAATTCCGTTGTGGGGGTCCACCAATGATTGTGCCATTGTACGAATATTCCCTGTTAAAATGAATATTTCCGGACAAATCGAATATTATATAAAAACTTGCGTACTTTGCAAAACTTATAAATATTACCCACAACTATAACATTATATCAAATCCACACCATAATATTCAAAAATATATTTCGAGAAAATTTAATCTTTATTTAAAAAGTTGGGGTCTTACAACAACTGCGAGATCCATCTCTAAATAGTCGCCTTCTAACCAATTGTCAGACCCGGTGGGTGGTGCATCATATATGTTGAATACTTCTCTGATCGCATAAGGACGAAAATTCACATGTTCTACTTGAACAATCGTTATGCCTCTTGTTGTCAACTCCGCAACATTAGCATAAAATTCTCTAACAATCCCCATGGGGATAGGCATAGGAGATGCAGTTAAGCCAACCCAGTCTCGTTCTCGTATCATATGCCATAGTTGGCTATCCTGCTTCACATGTAGAAGTCCTCGTTCCTTCACAAAAGATTTTGCCACACTCCGATTATAGTCTTGTTGGGCTTCCAAACTGATAAATTTACTCTCGTCCAAGACCTCCTCTTCGTGGTGATCGGAAGAAAATTATGATGAAGAGGAGAGTGAGATTGCACGTGCTCGTTTTGGGCCCATATGGGGATGATAGAGAGAATATGGAGGAATTGTTGATGATTGTTCCCCCAAACTTATTGCTACATAACACAAGTAGAACCCTAAACGTATGCCAGGAACGTGATGTGTGGTCAGGAACTTTGATGATAGTTGATCAGGCTTATGAATATATGAGACAGGATAAAATGCTGCTGTTATATTAGAGGAAAGACCCAATAAGGCCGTAACTCGGATTGTGGACATATAAATTTTTTTCCATGTCTGCGAGAACACGCGGCCGCGCGTTCTTATAATGGAATTCAGGCGCAGGCGCGTGAGTGGCTATAATAGTCTGATCTATGCAGCGTGTGAGCACGCTGTTATATGCTGTGTGCTTCGCACGGCCGCGCGATTTTGCTTGCTGCACTGCTGTATGTAATTATAGGTGCGGCAAGATAGAAATGTGTGCTCTCCATTACACCTGCAATTCATCAATGGACATTATCAAAACCGGTTTTACTACATAAACATGAATGTCTATTGTATATCCTCAATTTATACAATGAATATACACGCTCCCCTATACTATCAGTTGTTATGTTAATGTGTTAACTTAGGTTGAAATAACTTAACGAAATAAAAAAAGAGTGAAAGATAGATTTTAGAGAAGAAAAATAATGGGTTGCCTCCCATCCAGCGCTAAGTTATAGTTAATTAGCTTGACTGTCTCTGATGTTCATGGTAAAGAAAGAATTGATGCGACTTTCTATCTGTCTACCTCACCACCAAAGTAATGTTTTAAGCGCTTTCCATTCACCTTAAAAGGTTTTTCAGTCGAAGTATCGAATATTTCGATTGCACCATGCAAAAAAACAGTTTTCACTGTGAATGGTCCTGACCACCTCGATTTCAGCTTTCCAGGAAAAAGTTTAAGTTTGGAGTTATAAAGCAAAACCCTTTGTCCTAGTTCAAATGCTCTCTCAATGATTTTTTGATCATGCCATTTATTCACTTTCTCCTTATAAAGCTTTGAATTCTCGTATGCCTGCAGTCTGAATTCATCCAACTCATTGAGTTGGTATAGGCGTTTCTCCCCGACAGCTGTCAAATCAAAATTTAGCTTTCGAATGGCCCAATATGCTTTATGTTCTAGCTTCAAGGGAAGGTGGCAGGCTTTTCCATAGACGAGCTAAAAAGGGGACATACCTAATGATGTTTGATACGCAGTCCTATAACCCCATACTGCATCATCTAACTTCAATGACCAATCATTACTTGTGGGATTCACAACTTTCTCCAAGATTCTCTTGACTTCTCGATTTGACACTTCAGCTTGGCCATTCGTCTGTGGGTGATATGTTGTAGCAATGCGATGATTCACCCCATATTTAGCCAACAAAGCTGTAAACTGCCTGTTGCAAAAGTGGCTACCTTCGTCACTGATGATAGCCCTTGGAGTCCCAAACCGCGTGAAGATACTTCTATGTAAAAATTTGAGGACAACATTGGCATCATTTGTCGGAAGAGCTTCCACTTCTACACATTTTGAGACATAGTCTACAACAAGTAGAACGTAGAGATTTCCGCAAGAAGAAATGAAAGGCCCCATCAAATAAACTCCCCATACATCAAAAATTTCGACTTCCAAGATTGTATTCAATGGCATTTCATTCCTTTTAGAGATGTTCCCCACTCGCTGACATCTGTCACATCGCTAGACAAAATTTTACGCATCCTTGAAAATTGTCGGCCAGTAAAATCCTACTTGTAGTATTCTCACCGTTGTTCTTTCACCACCATAGTGTCCACCATACACAGTAGAGTGATAATCCTGTAGAATCCCCTCGGTCTCGCTATAAGGAACACGCCTTCGTATAACTTGATTAGAACATTGTTTGAAAAAATAAGGCTCATTCCATATATACCATTTGACACCATGCATAAATTTCTTCTTTTAATAACCCACCAAATCGGAAGGTAGCATCTTACTTACCAAATAGTTTGAATAATCTGCAAACTATGGCACTTCACCTTTCACCACAAACAACTGTTCATCTGGAAAAGATTCATTGATTAAAACCTTGTCATCTGTTTCCTTTTCTGGATTCTCAAGTCAAGATAAGTGGTCCGCCACTTTGTTTTCAATGCCTTTCATATCCTTGATTTTCAAATCAAACTCTTGCAGTAATAAAATCCATCTGATCAACCGAGGCTTTGCATCCTTTTTCACCACTAAATGTCGAATAACAGCATGATCCGTATACACTATCACCTTTGTGCCGATCAAATATGCTCGAAATTTATCAAAGGCGTACACTACTGCTAATAATTCTTTCTCCATGGTGGTGTAGTTCAACTGTGGGTCTGTAAGGGTCTTGCTGGCATAGTAAATAACATGAAACATCTTCTCTCTCCTCTATCCCAAAGCATCCCCTACGACGTAATCACTGGCATCACACATTAGCTCAAAGGGCAATTCCCAATCTGGTGCAGTAATAATTGGTTCTGATGTTAATTTCCCTTTCAGATGCTAAAATGCCGACACGCAAGCTTCATCAAAGATAAAATGAGCATCCTTCTCCAATAAACTACATAGTGGTTTAGTTATTTTGGAGAAGTCTTTGATAAATCTGCGGTAGAAACCTGCATGGCCCAGAAAGCTGCGAACACTTTTTACTGAAGCAGGTGGTGGCAATTTCTCTATAGTTTCCAACTTTGCCCTATCTACCTCGAGTCCCTTCTTTGATACTTTGTGTCCAAGAATGATTCCTTCTTGTACCATAAAATGGCATTTTTCCCAGTTCAGTACCAGATTTGTTTCAACACATCGCTTCAAAACCATCACCAAATTCTCGAGGCATAGATCAAACGAGTCCCCAAAAATTGAGAAGTCATTCATAAATACTTCCACATTCTGCTCTACCATATCTAAGAATATAGCCATCATGCATCTCTAAAAAGTGGCTGGAGCGTTGCACAACCCAAAAGACATCCTTCTGAAGGAAAATGTGCCGTATGGACATGTGAAAGTTATCTTTTGTTAGTCTTCTGGAGCTATCATTATTTGATTATAGCCCGAATATCCGTCCAGTAGGCAATAGTACTCATGACCTACTAATCTGACCAACATCTGATCAATGAATGGTAGTGGAAAATGATCTTTCTTTGTAGCTTTATTGAGCCTGCGGTAGTCCATGCAAACTCTCCACCATGTCACTGTTCTTGTTGGAATCAACTCATTGTTCTCATTAATCATTACCGTCATGCCACCCTTTTTTGGTGCACACTTCACTGGGCTCACCCATGATCTATCTTAGATTGGATAGATTATTCCCGTATACAACCATTTTAGCACCTATTTCTTAACCACTTCTTTCATTATCGGATTAAGTCTCCTTTGTTGCTCAACCGATGGTTTACTTTCATTTTCCATCAGGATTTTATGCATACAAAATGAAGGGCTGATCCCTTTGATATCCGCTATGGTCCATCCAATCGCTGATTTGAACTATCGAAGCACTCGTAGAAGTTTTTCTTCCTGAAAGGATGTTAATGCAAAAGAAATAATCAGAGGTAGCTTCGAATCTATATTTAAAAATACATACGTGAGATGATCTGGAAGTTGTTTTAATTCATGTTCTGGAGGTGTCTCCAGAGATGGCTTTAATTTTATGAAGGTTTCTCCTGCTTTTGTCAACGGCTTAACAGGTATCCTGAATTTCCTGACTTGTGGAGTGGTATCCAGATATTGCACAAGTTCATCAAGTTCCTCATCCCCCAAATCTGAATTTTTAGCAATTACACTCTTCAAAGGTTTGTCATCCACCCAACTTTGTACCTCATCATTTATGACCCGCTCCACCAAATAAACCAAGAAAAATTCCTCTTCTTCTGCTAGAAACTTCATAGCTTTGAAGACATTAAAGGTGATCTCTTGATCATGAACACGTATAGTGAGTTCCCCCTTCTGAACATCTATCATAGTTTTTCCTGTGGCTAAGAATGGTCTTCCCAATATGATTGGTATGTTTTTGTCTTCCTCATAGTCTAGGATAATGAAGTCAACCAAAAAAATAAATTTATCTACCTTAACCAACACATCTTCAACAATTACTCGTGGTTACATGATCGATCTATCAGCTAGCTGCAAGAGCATCAAATTTATGTTTTCCCCAAGATCACATAAACACTTACTGAAGTTCATCTTTCCAATGGTACATAGAATTGTGAAGCTGCCTGGATCCTTCAGCTTTGGAGGTAATTTCTGCTGAAGCGTTGCACTGCATTCCTCTACCAAGGCTACCATTTTAAACTCATCTAATCTCCTCTTCCTTGACAATATACCCTTTATAAATTTTGTGTAGCTTGGCATTTGTTCCAATGCCTCGGCGAATGGTATGTTGATATGCAGCTTTTTGAATACCTCCAAGAATTTGCTGAACTGTTTGTCTTCCCTTTATTTATTTAATCTCTACGGATACGGAACTTGAATGTGAATTGGTGGTACTGGACTCTTAAACGTCTCCTTTGAAACTGGTTTGTCTTTCTCTTCCTGCTGACCCTCAGATTTCTCCAAATTTTCTTTCTTAGTAGCTGGCTCCTCTGCCTCGCACGGCCGCGCGTCCTCCTCAGTACATTCTCACGTGGGCGCGCGACTTGCAGTAACTGACAAATCTTTCCCAGATCTCAATGTAATCGTTTGACACTGTTCCTTTCCTTCTCTTCTTGGATTTGTCTCCGTATTACTTGGAAATGAACCCTGGGGCCTGTTAGTAAGCATGTTCGCTATCTACCCCATTTGAGTTTCTAGATTCTTTATAGCCACTGCTTGGCTCTTGATCATAACTTCTGTGTTTGCCATGTTTTCCATCATCAGCTCCTCCACTTCTGTTTTCTTTTCTTGATGTGGTGCAGCTGGAGTGTGATGTTGCTGTTGTTATTGAGAAAATCCCAGCGGAAAGGGTAGTTTAGGATTAAACTGCGGCTGTGTTGGTTGTACCTGAAATTGATTATTTGGTTGAAACTGATTCTGATGATTCCCTTGATTATTTGACCAACTAAAGTTTGGATGATTTCTGTTGTTGGGATTGTATGTGTTCTAAAATTGATCTTGGTCTTTTCTATAGTTGCTCACATACGGCACTGATTCTGAGCTGATAGCACATTGATCTGTCGAGTGTGACCCCACACAAATCTCACATACGAAGGCAACCGTCTTTACTTTTCCTTCTACCAAAGTATCTATCTTCTTTGCCATGGCTGCCATCTGTGTTGACAACTGAGTGATAGCATCAACCTCCAACACACCTACAACTTCAGCTTGTGGCATTTGCGATGTAGGATTCTGAAAATCATTCGATGCCATTGTCTCGATAAGGTCATAGGTTTCCTTATAGTTCTTTGCTCATAATACCCCTCCTGCAGCTGCATCTACGATCGGTCTCGACTGCCATCCCAATCTATTATAAAACGTGTTGATTACCATCCAATCTGGCATACCGTGATGTGGGCACTTTCTCAGCATTTCTTTGTATCTCTCCCATGCTTCGTATAATGACTCACCCTGTTGTTGCTCAAACTGAGAGATAGTTGTCCTCATCTTAGCAGTCTTAGCCATTGGGAAGAACTTAGCTAAGAACTTTTGTGCTAAGTCCTCCCATGTAGTTATTGATCCTGCTGGCAGAGAATGAAGCAACTTTTCGCTTTATCCCTCAATGAAAATGGGAACAACCTTAGTCTAATAGCATCCTCCGTCACACCATTATATCTGAATGTATCACAAATTTTGATCAAACTTACCAGGTGTTCATTCGGATCATCTGTAGAAACACACCCAAAATGAACTGTATTCTGCACCATTTGAATAGAGCTAGATTTTATCTCAAATGTATTTGCTGCTATTGCTGGTCTGACTATGCTAGATTGTAGTCCATTAATATTTGGCATGGAATACTCCTTCAGAGCCTTATGCTCTTCACTTTGATCTTCTCCTTGTGCCTCGGCTGCCATGTTAGCTGTTGTGTTTTCCAATTGTTCTTGTAAATTTCTACGTACACCCGCTTTCCAACCTCTCCCATTTATGTTATCCTGAATAGGTGTTAAATCGAGGTTGGTTGACCGTGTGCGCATAAAAATTTATCCAATTTCCTCAAACAAAATAAAAAAACTAAAATGAGATAAGACTAGAATTGTCTTGGTCATACAATATAGCTTAAAACTAATGATAATAATACTAAATTAAACGCCTTTCCCCGGCAACGGCGCCAAAAACTTGTTGCCTCTTTTTTAATCTTAACAAAAGAGCTCTAACTCACGCAAGCATACATGCGTCAACAAGTAATACAGAGCAAGTAAAGTATCGATCCCATAGAGAAAGTTATTTAACTTAAAGTACTATTCATTAATTAATTCACTATATTTATATGCTCAAACTAATAACAAAACTTGGTTTGTTCTCAAATTGCAAATAACAACTAAAACAATAATACTGATAGAATAAATGATATTGGAACTAAGGGGATCCTAACTTCATTTAATACTTCATTTAATCGCCACTATCATGCATGACTTGTTCACATAACATAAGAAAGTAGCCAAGAGCACTAAAAGAGTATTAACCATTTTTCAATGCACTAAGACCTACTTACACAGCATCCACAGATGATAGACTCTATGTAATCATCAATATAACCAAAATCACTATATGTCTATGTGAAATTGCAACTATACTGATTTTAAGTTCAAGCCCTTATTCTAACTTATACGGTGAAACAGTATATGTCTATCTGGTTCACGAAATACATAAGCCATATCACACAGCCCTATATATGTATACTATCATGATTACAGTCCATATTTGCATGTTCATTGTCAATTCCATGCAAATACTGAAACGAATGATGATCAAGCATTCATACATGCAAAACAGTCATGACAGACATCCCAAATGATATGCAAAACAAACCAGCATTTAAGCATGCAATAAAACTACATATTAAAATTCGTTAGAATCTCATAATGGAGTTTAGTTCATGACTGAACCACAACCAATTATGGGATCAAATTTAAACATGGTCATTAAACGACAATTGAAAGATGAAAGATAAAACTATCAAACCCAATTGCTGAATATAAATCAATATTCAGATCCTCATAAGAATCCAGCAAAACTGATATTAATAATCCACTCTGGTAGGAAATCCCAAGAAGGAGTAGAAAAGTAGAGTTGTGGCCTCCTTCTATGTTGGAATATCTCCTAGAGAGTAAACCCTAATTCCTAAGTAAAGATATGTGAAAAACTTAATAAAATATCAAGGGATACCCCTAACACCAGGCCAAAATCATTTTAAATCAATTATAACCCTTAAAGTTTTAAAATAAAATAAGACAAATCAGCAACTTCAGGCATCGCGCGCGGTCGCGCCCTCCTCCGGCTTGATATGCTCGCGGCCGCGAGACTTGCAGTAAGTTTATATGTTTGGCCGATCTCGCCAGTGAGCGCGCGCTCCCTAGGCTTGTCCTTCTCGCGGATGTGCAAATTTCAGTAGGTTCCAAGGTCTGGCTGGGTAATCACCTGGGCGCGCGCTCTCAAGGCTATTCTGTCGCGCGGCTTGCAATCTGCAGATCCTGGTTCTTGTTCTGATTCTATCATGCTACTGCTGCTGCTACTTGTTCGGTCATGCTTCATCACCTTCCTCCATTGCACCTTCATGCCATGCATATCCCATCTTTTTCCTCGTCTCAAGCATCCATTAGCCTTGTGCTCAATAACACCACTAAAATAGGTCGATAACTGTACTTAGTCACCAAAAGGAGTTTTAAGTATCTGAAATGCAAATTATCATGAAATTCAGCTAAAACCCACTAAAATGTACTTTAGATGGGCATAGTTCACATGAATTGGTCCTCCATAAGTAGGGGTAAATCTTACTTATCAGTATGCTAAGAAAGAGTTGGAATGATGAATTAAATGGCCTAAGTCTTAATAAGCCGTGTAAGTCGTGAATAATCTATTCATAATCATTTAAGCTATGAACTTAAGAAGAATTTGTCTTATGTTTATAATAATGAAGTTGTATGATAATAAGAAGTAAGAATAGTGATGAAAGGACCTAACTCATTAATAAGTCATAAGCAATGAAATCAAGTATGTTATACTTTAATAAGTATACATGTTCATGAATAACATGTAATGACTTCACATAAAAATAAGATGTTGTAATATGTAAGTGGAGATGTCTATATAATGGATTGAATTCATTTAGAACGATGAACAAATCTTTAGTAATGAAGTTTTGCCGGAATTCACACGATTAGACGACAATCGTCGAATTCGTAAAATTCTCAGAATGGAAGTCAAATTTTGATATTTAGCTTGGAAACATTGGTTTTCAATGGAGACAAGTCTTATTTGGCATTATAGAGTTGCAAACTCGAAAAGGGCCAGATTCCAACTTAGAACCAAGAAACGAGCGTTGAACGTTCACGAACGTTTATCGTTTTCGTTAAAAATGGACTAATAGGTGAATTTTTAGCAAACGAAGTCGAATAGATAAAATTATTGCATGAACACGTAGAGTATATAATTTATGAACCGTAGGCTCTTGAACGAGCCTGTGACAACCCGAAAATTTAGAATATTTTTAAAATTTTTATTAATTGATTTAAGGTTAAAAATTAGAACCTAGACTGAAAATTAGTGTATGCATTTGATATTTTTAAGATGGAATTTTGAGGATTTCAAAAATCTGTGAAGGATTTAGGTGAATTATTCAGGATTAAGGAATACGTGAATATATTCTGTGTATATGTTTACAGTATGTGGTTAACGGTCAAGGGTTGACCAGATAAACGATATCTGTAACAAACCCTAAGTTTGTATTAAGAACGTCAACGTTCGGTTAGAAAACCCTAGAGATTAATAAGAAACCCTAGAAATCGGTTCTGAAAACCCTAATTTTAGTTCTAGGAATTCGAAACCCTAATTCAGTGCATAAAACCCTATATCGGGAATTTAATGGCGTAAGTGAAAATAATTATAGGATTAATTAGGGTTAATCTTAACAAATTAGTTACAAAACCCTAATTCCAAATTTGAAACCCTAATTACGGATTTAAAACCCTAATTTGTAAATAGGGAAAAACCTAAGTGTTAATTTAATACTTTTAATGTTAATTAGGGTATATTAATTCTAATTTTCAAGTTAAGTAATTAGAAAACCCTAATCTAATTACGAAATCTAATTTTTAACTTAGAAAATTTATTTATGATTAGAAACCATAATTAGTGGTTTATAAACCCTAATAACCATTTTGACCCTAATTGCTTAATTAGTGATTTTAATTATGAAATAATAATCCTAATTAACAATATTTAAATTATGATTAAGAAATTTTTATATAATTAGAAAATTCTAATTATAATTTAGAAATATTAATTTTCTATTTTTGAAAACCTAAATTAGAAATTTTAGAAAATAAATTGCAAACCCTAAAATTTTCAAACCCTAAACCCTAAATTTTTTCTAAACCGTAAACCCTAACTAAACCCTAAACCCTAAGGGTTTGGCCAATTGTCTAAAACGCCATTAAAATTAACTACTAAATGACATTTTTGCCCTTCTTGCATTATTGGTGTGATTGCTTGCAAGACTTGATAAATGTGAGTTGGCTACCAACTCCACCAACTCCATGTGCTACAAATCAAAGCCAACCAGCCGAAATCAGCATATCCTAGCAACTTGGCAACATTTATAAGAGATTAAAGAGAGAGAAAAGGCCTCTTTATTTTTCATTTTGTCCAAGTCCCTTCTCTCTCTATATTTTCATATCTTAGAGTGAGAGAGTCTGAGAAAACAAGCCCTTATAACATCAAGAACAGATCATAAGGATCAGAATCACAGGATCAAAGCTAGAAATGGTAAGAACCCTAAATTTTGAAATCTCTTGAATTTATGTTAAATGTTGTAATTGAAGGATTAGATATGTGTAATAAGGTGTCATTTGATGATCTGGGTTGCAAAAACATGGATCCATATCATGTAGATGCATGAAATCAAGATTTTTGAAACTGACTTAGAATCCTAAAAAGGTCGCCTGACAAGCTAATATCAGTGGCCATAGATCTCTTTCTGTTTTTGATTTGTTATTTTTTAAGTTATAGATGTGTGCTATGTCATGTAGCCTCTACTCTGAAACTAGAAGAACAACCAGATCATGAACAAAGTGAGAGATACGAGCGGTCAAACCACGTTGACCGTTCACGGAAAGTATGCTCTAGGCAGCCCAGAATCCCCAGTAACCTCTGACAACGTTTTGCAGTCGCTAGATCTTGCTATGTTTAAGGTCTTATGTGATTTTGTTGGTTGTATCTTATAGAATGACATGTAGTCTATACACACAATCCATTAGATTAACCATCGTGCATAGACACAAAGTTGTAGCCAGTCAAACCATCGTTGACCTCCAGCCGGATGAACAATCTGGAAAACCCAGATTTGTTCAAGAACATGATTTCTGTCATAACATTGATCGTCTAGATCGCTTTTAATTATTGTTATTATGATGATCGGTTGTTATAGTATTGTACCCTGACATACGAACTACTTGTTTAAACCTTGATATCTACCATTGTATGACTAGAACCTAGAGTAAATTGGGCTGGAAAGTGGAATGTTGTAACTGCCTAGGTTTCGGGGTTACCCAGAAAACCCAGCAGACCTTTGACTGCGAATTTAGGAGCTTGGATATTGCAGCTTGGTTATGTAATGACCATGATTTGAGTTTGTGGTTGTAGTACTACATTATTACTACAATCCTAACACCATTAGCAGCCCAGAAAATAACAAGAACACAAATTAAATTGTAGTCAAAGTTGCAACCTTGTTAACTGACATGAAGGCTCAAGAACACCTCAAGAACACCATTAGCGACAGATTCGTCACCTAAGGCCCCTATAGCGACACTTAATTTTGGAAATTAATTATTATTTTCTGAAAATGATTATTTTAATTAAATAAATAGAAAAAATAGACTTTTATTATTAAAAATAATTAATAAATTCTGAAAAAATATTTTAAATTCTGAAAAATAGTTTTTAATTATTTAGAGTATATTTCATAAATATTTAATATTTTAGGATTATAAATGGTATTTAATTTATTTAATTAAAATATTAAATAAATGATTTAAAAATGATTTTAATACATGAAAAATCATGAAAAATAATATTATGGTATAATAAAATATTTTAAGTTATTTTTAGTGACTTTTAATATTTTGTGATGAAATCAATCAATTAATCAATATTAATGATAGTTAACTTATTTAATAAATATATTAAATAAATTAAGGAAAAATAGTATTAATGTCTTATAAATCATATAAAAATGATTTAAGGGTTATAAAAATATTTTATGTTATAAAATATAACTTTTGATAATTTGTCATGAAAATATTAATAGCAATTATCGAATAATGAACTTAAGTGTTTAAAAATCATATTTAAATGATTTTAAAGTATTAAAATTACTTTGTGATATTATAAATATATTATAATATTATGACATGTATTTCATTAATATTTGATAATAAATAAATATTAATGATAAGGGAATTATGTGGTATTTAATTTATATAAATACAATTTTAATGATTAAAAATACACGATAAATAGTAATAATTATTTAAAAATTATTACAAGCTTGTGAAAAATATTTTGACTAATATTAAAATTATCTGAGATAATTGTTAAGTCTTAGGCAGAGTTTAATTAAACTTAGACTCGATAAAAGACCGACTAGACCGTCGGGATGCCAGATTTGTGTCGGGTTCCACTCAGACTGCAAAAGTTTGACTTGATACCAAGTCCTATGTGTGTTGTAGACTGATAGAGTTATGTGTAATGTGTTTAGGTTATTTTATAAATTGTGATGATATTATTCTAACTTAGCAATCGATATTATTTATATATTAGGTTCAGACAAAGAGTATAAATTATGTAGCAGCAATCAACGGTTCAGGCAAGTTTGTTTACTTAACTCTTCTAAGAGTTGTTTCATTCAGATAAGCTTATGGTTAATCATTGCTATCTGCCATGAATTGTACTCTGTACATGTTGCATGTATAAGTCAAGTATGAAAGGCTGATCACCTTCATTACCAGTTGGTTCAGATATATTTGTTCATGTATAATACTTGTTCAGTCATAAATTTGTTCCTGCTAGTTCACAATTATATTATTGAATTATAGCCAGCTAATTATTCAAATCATTTCAATCATGATATATCGTTATATTGTTGAATTTAAACTTGCTGAGAAACTTTCATGCTCACCCTTGCTATATCATGAGAAAACATTGCAGATTAAGGCAAATGCATCGGAAACAAGGAAAGGTCCAAGATAGTTCCAGCTTTAGTTTATGTGTGTAGTAAAAATTGTAATAGTAATGTATATCATGTTATTGTAAGTCCAGTAAGTTATGAAATGTGTATTAAGTTAAGTTTACTCGACCTTGGGGTATAGTGTGTAATGTATTGTATAAACAAATTATGTTTATATCTTTCGTAAATAGTAATAGTTGTATAGAATGATCGAATCGGATCCGCGGTGATTCAGGACCTCGGAATCGGGGCCCTCATAGTTGGTATCAAAGTTGTAGGTTATAAACCTTAGGTAGGAATACCTGAGACTAATAACCGCAGTGATTAGGATAAGATCTAACTTGTGACACCCCCAAATCTGGTACTTCGAATCCACGTGATTTGGTCTTCACTGTACAAATATCATCTATCTATCTACCCATAATAAATGTAAACCATGCAATAGATAAAAATAAAAATCTTCCCCTTATAGGGTTACAACATCTGAATCATAAACATAATCCCAATGTGAACTAACCTTAAACATCTGTGCAAAAATATAAACAATAAGTCTTAAACAACATCATTAACCCAAGTCTAACATAAATACATCATCAAATAAAAAAACAAGTCTTCAACACTTGCTAACTTTGCCCTTGCCTTTACTAGTGGAAGGTTCGTCAGTTCTTTCGTTCTTAACTGCAATGTAATTATAAAGCAAGAGTGAGCACTATTTCCCACAAGTATAACAATTAAAGACATCTGAATAAAAGTTCAAATTTTGAATCAAGAATGAATAACAAGAATCAAAAGAATTCTGATGGTCATAAGACCTTGAAATATGTCCTAGGTTAACAAGGGTTATACTTGAAACCTTTAACAGTCATAAGACTATGGACCTTTCTTCTCGTACTTAGGGGGATCAACCATTAGTACCATACTATGCACAATATCTTAACGCTAACACATAAGTAAATCCCTTTACAGAGTTGTTCATCTCAGTTTGACATTCGAATCTGCACCAAAGGAAGTTTGGTTTGGATAATTCAATAAGGTTTCTGAAATTTAGAATGTTCATCAACTAAGGACTAGTTGAATCAATAAAGTTCACTAGTCTAATAAGGTTCAACAATAATGATATTTAATTCGAATAATAATCTCAAGAAGTATACAATAGAATAATTATTGTATAACTGAATCATGCTTTGAAAATATAATAAATCTTTAATATAACATTCGAACTTGAATAATAGTAATGATAATTTACTCGAGGTAAATAATAAACTTTGACAATAATGACAAGTAGGGTTAAGAAACTTGCCTCGTGCGTAGGTTAAACGATTACTACTTCCGTTCACCACAAATCCTACACACATACCATATAAATTCACGACATTCATTAGTTACATTTTCACTTAATTATTTAATATAAACTCTACTTTATTTAACAAATCATTACCCTTCTAATTTAATTACTTAATTAAATTAGAATATTTTCATTCTCTTACTATTATTACACTCGAATAAATTATTTCATAATAATTTCCATCGAATATTTATTTTATTCAATAAATATCTCAATTAAAATATTTTAATAATAATTTTTATCAAATATTTATTTTATTCCATAAATATATTAATTAAAATATTTAATTTATTTTATAAATAGTTTAATAATAATTTTCATCGAATATTTATTTTATTCCATAAATATCTCAATTAAAATATTTAATTTATTTTATAAATATTTTAATAATTATTTTAATCAAATATTTATTATTATTATTATTATTATTATTTTTTAATTATTTTTTTTACCGCCGGGGCGGGGAAATTTAGTTTGGTAACGCCCGCCCGGGGCGGGGTTACTCAGGCTCATTTTCTGTAGTTTCTGCAGTTCTGCAGTTCGCGAACATAACAAGGCCAAATTAGGCCAAAAATCAATCACACGTAAAATTATACATGAATATGGCCATAACTTCCGATTTTCTTGTCCACATATTAGTTTAAGCATACCCAAATACTAGAATTTATACATAATCATTACCCAACATTTATAGAGTAATTTAAACCCATTAAAACACATAATTACTGAATTAAAATATGTAAGTTATAATGTTCTCGATGTTCTTGAAGGTTTTTGAATAAAAACATAGAATTTACTACTATGGATTCGTTATAAGGTCAAATCCAACCACTCAAGTTTCATTTTGTTCGTTTTAGCATGTATAATCATATATAAGTGTAAAATTTAGGGATAATATATGATCAACGCATTAAATTTGCGCGTAAGGGCCATATGGCCATATCACGTACTCTGTAAATTTTTGGAATAACAAGCCAAAATCATACGTTATAATCTTATGAAACCAATGTTATGGAAACACAATATATATATATATATATATATATATATATATATATATATATATATATATATATAATATGCCTTACAACTAAAATTATTACATATATTCACATAACACCATAATTTCCCAATTACAGAGAATCATAGAAAACTTAAGCCATATTCATGAAACTTAAAAGACGTAAATTATAAATTGGGTAGAAGAAAATTACCCAAGCGTATAGTGAAATAATAGGAGATGAATTGAAACCCTTCTCAAACTCTTCAATCACTCAACTCACACTTTACTCAACAATTTCTCAACTCTCTTTCTCTTTTCCCTCTCTGCTTAATGTCAGACTTAGGAAATTAATGAAGAAGGAAGACGTATTCAATAAATAAAAGCGACTGACGCTTTGTGGCCGTAACTGCCCTCAACTCCCACTAAGGCCACGTTTGCCTTAACAAGAATTGGTTTTAAAACCATTTAATTTAATAAAGCCTTATAATATAGTTTTAAATAATGTCACACCCATTATAAAATAAATCTAATATCTTATTTAATATAGTAAATTCTCATTAATTCACATAGTCACATAATTAAATTTCTCATTAAATAATAATATTAAATTATTAAATCTCTAATTAATAATTTAATTAATTGAAATAACATAGGCTTATTAAATATATTTCTTTTAATTCAATAAACTCACATAACCACATACTTCGAATAATAAAAATTCTCCACATTAATTTAATAAATGTTACACATATAATTAAATTAATCTATCACAACTTCATCAATTAATTATTTAATCTAATAATTAATTCATCGAAACATATTTATTCAATCCAATAAATATTAAAATTAAATTACAAAATAACGGTTGTCACATCTTTCCCCTCTTAAAAGGATTCTGTTCCCAGAATCACAACTCAAAAATTTGTCCCGTTACATTCTCCCCCCCACAAAGATTCTGTCCGCAGAATCACATATAAAAATCTAAGTAAATAAATGAGGATAATTCTTCATCATATTCTCTTCGAGTTCCCACGTAGCTTCTTCAGCGTTGTGGTTCCTCCAAATTACCTTAATAGAAGGTATTACTTTATTTCTCAGAACTTGTTCTTTCCGGTCGACAATTTGAACAGGAATTTCTTCGTAAGATAAGTCTTTGTCGAAATATAGGGGTTCAAATTTAATCACGTGCTTGTAATCGGATTTGTAGGGTCGTAGGACTGAGACATGGAAAACATTGTGGACATTCTCTAGAGATGGAGGTAAGGCTACCTCATCAGTAACTTCTTCGACCCTTCTCAGAACTTCAAAGGGTGCGATGAATCTTGGGCTCAATTTTCCCTTCTTTCCGAATCTGATCTTTCCTTTCCAATGAGAGACCTCTAAGAACACATAACTACCTGGTTCGAACTCAACAATCTTATGGTGTGGATCGACGTATTTCTTCTGTCTATCTTGAGATGCTGTCAATCTTGCTCGAATCACCTTGACTATCTCTGTTGTTTGTTGTACCAATTCTGGGCATAGTAGTTATCTTTTGCCAACTTCATCCCAATATAGTGAAGTTCTGCACTATCTGCCGTATAACGCTTCATAGGGTGGCATTCCAATACTAGCGTGGTAATTGTTGTTGTAACCGAACTCTACTAATGGTAGGTGATCATCCCAATTTTCTTTAAAGTCCATCACACAGGCTCTTAGCATATCTTCTAATATCTGAATCGTTCTCTCACTCTATCCGTCTGTTTGAGGGTGGTAAGTTGTACTCATTCGCAATTGCGTACCCATGCATTCCTGAAGACGTTTCCAAAAATTTGATGTGAAGCGCGGATCCCTATCTGAAATAATTGATACCGGAACTCCGTGCCTCGAAACAATCTCTTTTACGTATAGCCTCACCAACTGATCTAAGTTGAATCTTATTTTGATCGGAAGGAAGTGTGCAGATTTCGTTAGTCGGTCAACGATAACCCATACTGCATCGTAGCCTTTCTGAGTCGTCGGAAGGCCAACCACGAAGTCCATTCTAATATGTTCCCATTTCCACTATGGGATATCTAACGGTTGTAACAATCCACTCGGTCTCTGATGTTTCGCTTTCACTTTCTGACAGGCCAGACACTTGGCAACACATTCGGCAACATCACGCTTCAAATTCGGCCACCAGAAATGTTGTCTAAGATCTTGGTACATCTTGGTACTAGCAGGGTGAATCGAATATCGTGAACTATGAGCCTCGCTTAAAATATCTTCCTTAATCTCTTGAACTGGCGATACCCAAATTCTATTATCAAATCTCAGTATTCCTTCATTATCGATCTTAAATCTTGGTTCAGTTCCTTCAGATATCTTCTTTGTCAAATTTTTACATTCTTCGTCCTGAAGCTGAGCCTCCTTAACTTTACCTAATAGGGTTATACCAGATTGCATCTGAAATATTTTCTCATCAATCTCCATAGGATACTTCACTACCAATTCCAGTTTCTCCATTTCTGCAATTAGCTCGTCCTGAGCAGTTAACATCATCAACTTTTCCCAACCCTTTTTACTTAAGGCATCGGCAATGACATTCGCCTTACCCGGATGATATAAAATCTCACAGTCATAGTCCTTAATTAACTCCAACCACCTTCTTTAACGCATATTCAAGTCCTTCTGCGTGAAAATATATTTTAGACTCTTATGGTCCGTATATATTTCACACTTCTCCCCGTAGAGATAATGCCTCCAAATTTTTAAAATAAAAACAACTGCAGCTAACTCCAAGTCATTGGTCGGATATCCCTTCTCGTAATCCTTTAATTGTCGTGATGCATACGCAAGGACTTTGCTATTTTGCATCAGCACACAGCCAAGTCCTTTATGCGATGAATCACTATAAATAACAAAATTTCCTGTATCATCCGAAAGATATAACACAGGGGCCGTACTCAACCTCTTCTTTAATTCTTGAAAACTTTCCTCACACTTATCCGTCCAAACAAATTTCACAGCTTTTCGAGTTAAATTCGTTAACGGAGTTACGATCTTGGAAAAGTCTTGTATGAACCTTCTATAATATCCTGCCAATCCAAGAAAACTTCGTACTTCAGACGGCGTCCTCGGCTGATCCCAGTTAATCACTGCTTCGACTTTGGATGGATCTACCGAAATTCTGTTTTTATCGATCACGTGCCCAAGAAATTGCACTCATTCAATCCAAAATTCGCATTTCAAAAACTTTGCATACAACTTTTCCCTTCTCAATACTTCCAACGTTAATCTCAAATGCTCTTCGTGTTCTTCTTTGGTTTTCGAATAGACCAAAATGTCAACTATAAATACCACTATGAACTTGTCCAAAAACGGCTTGAACACACCATTCATTAGTCCCATAAATGTCGCAGGAGCATTTATAAGACCAAACGACATTACTAAAAATTCGTAGTGACCGTATTATGTTCTGAACACAGTCTTTGGTACATCCTCCGGCCTCACCTTCAATTGATGATAACCGCCTCTTAAGTCTATCTTGGAAAAGTATTTCGCTCCCTTCAATTGATCAAACAGGTCATCGATCCTCGGTAATGGATATCTGTTCTTAATCGTGACCTTATTCAGTTCTCTATAGTCAATGCAGAGTCGCATCGATCCATCCTTCTTTTTCACAAACAACACCGGCGCTCCCCACAGCGATACGCTCGATTGAATGTACTTCTTGTCCAACAATTCTTGTAGTTGTACCATTAATTCCTTCATCTCTATTGGTGCCATTCGGTATGGTGCCTTCGATATTGGAGCAGTTCCGGGCGCCAAATCGATTACGAAATCTACCTCTCTATCTGGTGGAATTCCTGGTAAATCGTCTGGAAATACGTCGACGAAGTCCCTCACAATCGGTATTTCTTCTACCTTCAGATTCTCTTTTCGACTGTAGACTATGTAAGCTAAGTATCCTACACAGCCTTGTTTTAACAACTTCCTGTCCTGCATCATCGTTAGACAACTCGCTTATCTAGGCGACTTGCTACCATAAAACAAAACCTTTGATGGAGTCATAAGTTTAATAGGCTTCTTTTGGCAATCAATTACAGCCCCATAATTGGATAACCAGTCCATACCCAAGATAACATCAAATTCTCCAAGTCGAATAGGGATAAGATCTACGTTCATAATGTTACCCTTAATATCCACCCTACAGTTCTTGTGTACGTATTTAACAGGGATCACTTCTCTATTCGCAATTTCTATGTTCATGGGGTATTCTAACTCATCCTTAGGCAATTCTAAGATCTTAGAAAAGTCATCAGATATAAATGAACAAGTAGCACCCGAATCAAATAATACATAAGCATTAACTTTATTGATCGGAATGATACCGTACACCACATCGCGAGACTGCACAACATCCTGAACTGTTATGTTGAATGTTCTGGCGGTCGGTCGGTTGGTTGCAGTTGTTCCTGTGATAGTCAAAGTGCTTTCACCGTTGTTTCCTCTATTCTCTCCTGATCCTGTTTCTCCAGATCCCTTATTAGGACAATCACTGTAAAAGTATCATCTATCTATCTACACATAATAAATACAAACCATGCAATAGATAGAAAAAAAAATCCTCCCCTTATAGGGTTACAACATCTGAATCATAAACATAATCTTAGGTTGAACTAACCTTAAACATCTGTGCAAAAATATAAACAATAAGTCTTAAACAACCTCATTAACTCAAGTCTAACATAAATACATCATCAAATAAAATAACAAGTCTTCAACACTTACTAACATCGCCCTTGCCTTTACTAGTGGAAGGTTCGTCAGTTCTTTCGTTCTTAACTGCAATGTTATTATAAAGCAAGAGTGAGCACTATTGCCCACAAGTATAACAATAAAATAACAGTATAATAACATTCGAGTGAATTAAAGACATCTGAATAAAAGTTTAACTTTTTAATCAAGAATGAATAACAAGAATGAAAAGAATTATGAGGGTCATAAGACCTTGAACTATGTCCTAGGTTAAAAGGGTTATACTTGAAACCTTTAGCAGTCATAAGACTATGTGTAAAGTCCCCGAACCCGGATACTTGAAATCCGAACTCGGTACTTCACGATACCATTTCTATGAGCGGAATACTACTAATAATAATAACAATAATATAAAACTTAAACTTAAATTTATAAATACATCAGAGTCTATCTCCCAGGTACGTAACCTTTAAATATTCATTACATATCATAATATAAATAAATATATATCATAGTCTTCATAATCTATAACTATTACAAACAGTACCAAAAATCTTATTTGGTTAGCTTTCCTTTTCCCTTGCTTCGGCATGAGCCTTCTGGTTCTTCACACTTAACTGAAAACATTTAAATTAAGCAAGGATGAGCATTTTAGTGCCCAACAAGTATTATATATATATATATATATATATATATATATATATATATATAAGCTGAAAGAATTTAAATGTTTTCTTTATAATATTCTTCTACAACTAGTCAGTAGTTGTGAAGTAATCTGTACCAATAATAATAACATAACAACCCTCTTTCAAATTTTTGAAACTGTGTATTGTCTATACATGAGGTTTCTGTGACATACTTTGAACATTGTTTTCATTTTCGAAAGGGTTTGAACAGAAATTCATTTGTAAACCGGCCATTGCTTACGGGCACGGAGGGTGATCAGCCCCGTTGTACCCTGTATTGATCAATACTATATTGTTAGAACGATATTACCGTTCATCCTTTGTCCGCCGTAGCGCATAAAATTTTTCCCATTATCGGGATGTTCATTTATGTCGGGTTTTCATGACAAAGGTCTTATATAATTCAACATATATGTATATCAAAGGCGTATCAACATGCGATTTAAATACAATGATTATCCAAGTGGGGACACTTGTGTAATCATTTCTAGAAATTAACGAACAAAATATATATAACTGAATTATCATATACTAGCATGTTGATAGTCAATGGGCTTATATAATATAAGTTTAACAATCTGTACAATAATAACATTAATTCTGAATTTCTCACTTCTATCCATTGCATAAAGAAAATGCAAAGTTAGGATACTTGCCTGATGCGCTGCTTACACTTTTCAACTTAGTTTTATCTTTTATGAAATCACCTAACATTAATCAGAATATTTTACTGATTAGTACAACATATCGCACACATAACACTGCATATTGCAGTCAGCACATTTCCTATTAACATTATCACACATGTTCAACAATCGTTGACTCATAATCAAACATCAACACCTTCCTAATCACATTGTCATACAACCTTAATAACCATTGAATCACAAATAAATAGTTAACTAACCAATTTATCTAACTCCAGATCAATTTCTGATCTATGTCGGTCTACCGACAACTTTATCGGGTAAATATCGAGTCTAAGACTCTAATCCGTAGTTCAATATCCCTTTGGATAACTTAAACCTCAGTCACACTATTTTCATGGCCTTATAATAATTATTAAATAATTATTATCATTTAACATATTTTTGAAATATCAGAATCATTATGAAATGATTTAAATATTAAACAATTCTATTATCATTAATATTTAATTAATATTAAACTATTAATGAAATCATTGTCAAAATATTAAAGTTATGTATATTAACTCAAAATATTTTTAAAGTATTTATAATACCCTTAAATGATTTTTAAAACATTTAAAATCATCATTAAATAATTACCATTAATATGTAAATATTAATGAACTATTTATCCCAATATTTAAAAGTCATAATTATAACTTAAAATATTTTTAAATCATTAACATCCTTTTTAAATGATTTTTAAATAAATAAAATCATTTTTAAACTATTTATTTAATATAATTATTAAATAAATTTAATATCATTAATCATTAAATATCATTAATATTAAATTATTAATGAAATATCTTTTAAATATTAAAAGTTATATTTTATAACTTAAAATATCTTTAAACATTTTATTTCCATTTAAAATAATTATTATAATATTAAAATCATTTTTAAACTAAATTATTTAATATAATTATTAAATAACTTTAATATCATTAATAATAATTAATTAATGAAATTTACCTTTAAATATTAAAAATTATATTTTATAACTTAAAATATTTTTAAATACCTTATTATTATTTAAAATGATTTTTAATATAATAAAATCATTTTAATTCATTTATTTAATTCATTTAATAAATAACTTAATTATCATTAATATTTAATTTATTAATGAAAATTATCACATAATATTAAAAGTTATCAAAAATAACTTAAATTATTTTCCTATACCATAATATAATTTTAAATGATTTTTCAAATATTAAAATCATTTTTAAATAATTTATTTAATATTATAATTAAATAAATTAATTAATTTTAATATTCCATAAATATTAAATATTTATGAAATATATTTAAAATAATTAAAAACTAATT
The DNA here is from genome assembly GCA_020205505.1 of Panax japonicus. NCBI lineage: Eukaryota > Viridiplantae > Streptophyta > Magnoliopsida > Apiales > Araliaceae > Panax > Panax japonicus. Next base: position 33,910,896 of record CM035113.1, on the reverse strand, counting down.
TTCAGAATTTAAAATAATTTTTAATAATTTATTTTGTATTTTTAATAATTAAAAACTATTTTTTTCTATTTTTTTATTAATTTCAGGAAATTTTAAAAAAAATATGTCGCTAAAGACCACCTATAGCGACAGAACCGTCGCTATAGGTGTTCTTCATGTTCTTCACCATTTCCAGATCTGCATACACAGTTGCCAAGTAGGCTAGTTTGACCATACGTAAATCTCAATCTGTGATGTTGCCTGACATGTTTGGGATTGCATATTATAGTTCTAATTCAGGACTTCATTATCAAATAATAAACATAACCATAACATCAAATATCAGCAAGATCTAGCCCTCCAAAAATCGTGTCAGAACTGTTCTTCAATTTCTGGGTTTTCCAGAAATGAAGAACAGTCGAGGTACTTACTTTCCAAGCCTTGATTCAACCGTTCTAGGCTTGATATGTTCATTCTAATGGTTCATACATATAGAGTACACGATAGAGAACAATACCATATCATCAGATCATCAAAACAACAACAAATAATGAAGATAAATTCCGGTCAAACCCTACTGAAAAAATTTCTCATGAAGGTTCTGGGTTTTCCAGAAATTTTCATATGACAGAACGGTCAACGCACTTTGACCAGGGTTAAATTCGATCATGATAATGTTATGGGTAATATAACGGTATGAATGTGTAGTTCTAGTGTCATATTACCACAGACGATCAACATTATGGACTAAATATCAAACATGAGCAAGATCAAAGGCTTTAAAATGGTTGTCAGAATTTCTGGAAATCTGGAAATTTTTCTGGGTTACCCAGAAAAATATTTTCGTGACCGGTCAACCCTATTTGACCACTTATAACTTTTAATGTATACCAGATCTGGACCTGATTTAAGTTCCAGATAAAAGATCTCACAACATACTACCAGACCAAACATTAAAACAACAAAAATACTAAACACACAACGATCTACAGCCTCTGACATTCGATGTCAGAGAACAAAAATAGAAATTTCCAGATTTTTGAAAACATCAAATCCGAGCCTCTAGATGTTATGGATCTAACATCTAGCAACCCAGATCATCTATTTACACTATATATAACATGTATAACACAAAAAAACTAACATCTAACATCAGATTTTTGGACAGAATTTGAATTAGGGTTTTATACTTTCTTGACCGATTTAGATTTCTAAGCTTCTGATTTGTTAGGGATGGACGTGGGGCTGTCTTTAGGGACTGATTTGCTAGTATTTTTCGTTGCTAGTATTTGTTAACAAAAATCATTTCTCTCTCTCTCTCTCAATCTTTATATAGGCCAATTGGATACATGAATGAGCTGAACTAGAGTAGTTTGCTGGCAAAACTAGGTATGTGGAGTGGTTAGAGTTTGGTAGAGTAAGTCACCAACTTTTCCATTTTGTCAATACCTATATCTAGCCTTTTTAATGCTAAAATGGGCATAAGGGTCATTTGATAATTGATTTAAATGGACAAATTGAATCTTGACAAACCCTTAGGGTTTAACCCTAAGGTTTAGCACAAATTGTAGGATTTTTCAACTAGGGTTTGCATAATAAATTAAATTAAATAAAATTAATTAAATTTTAGTTCCTTAAATTTTGAAAATAATAACTTTGTTAAATAAAGTAAGTTTGTAATTATCTAACAAATGAACATTAGGGTTTAGATCATATAATTATTGTTGACTTTGCTAATTTAGTAATTAGGGTTTACTCTTTCGGTAATTAGGGTTACCAAATTATAATTAGGGTTCCAATTACTAAATTAGGGTTTAATAATTTAGAGTTGCAAAAATTTAATAATTATAATCGTAATACTTGTGAATTAATTACATTATTGATACTCACCAACAAATCTCAAACTCTAATTTCCAATTAGGGTTACTAATTATAGCAATTAGGATTTCCAGAATTTTAATTAGGGTTTACCTAATTAATACATTAAACACATGACGTAATTAATATTATACACTTATAAAATAACCTTATACTCTAATTTGGATCTCAAATTAGAGTTTAACATTATTACTTGGGTTTGGTCAAAATACACCGTAATTGACCAACCATTATCGATACGGTCATACCGTACATATTCATAGCACTGAAAAATCAAAATATAATTAATATTATATTATTATTCTCATACCTTGACAATAATCCCAAAATTAGGGTTTGGATCCGATATCTGATTATTCTTTCATATTTAACCTTAATAATTAAGGTAAAAAATTTATCTTATTAATATGTACAAAATTCATATAATAAAATAATTATTATATTTATTCTAAAAATCACTTCATATATTATTTAAATAATATATGATTATATATTCATGGAAAATAATTAATAAAAACATTTCTATTTTAAAATTAATTATTATAAAAATATACTTTATAATAATCAATAATTCTAAAATAAATGTACTTGTAATTATTCATGTAATATATATATTTTTATTTACCACATATATACATATACACATAATCTTGTACAAATCCTCATTCTAAAAATAAAAAAAAAATTATACGGAAAATTTAAGATTTATTTATATAGAAAATTTCGGGTTGTCACACTATGGACCTTTCTTCTCGTACTTAGGGGGATCATCCCTTAGTACCATACTGTGCACAATATCTTAACTCTAACGCATAAGTAAATCCCTTTACATGGTTGTTCATCTCAGTTTGACATTCGAATCCGCACCAAAGGAAGTTTGGTTTAAGTAATTCAATAAAGGTTCTGAAATTTAGAACGTTCATCAACTAAGGACTAGTTGAATCAATAAAGTTCAGTAGTCTAATAAGGGTCAACAATAATGATATTCAATTAGAATAATAATCTCAAGAAGTATACAATAGAACAATTATTGTATAACTGAATCATGCTTTGAAAAGATAATAAATTTTTAATATAACATTCGAACTTGAATAATAGTAATGATAATTTACTCGAGGTAAATAATAAACTTGAACAATAATGACAAGTAGGGTTAGGAAACTTGCCTCGTGCGTAGGCTAAACGATTACTACTTCCGTTCACCACAAACCATACACACTTACCATATGTATGCACGACATTCATTAGTTACATTTTCACTTAATTATTTAATATAAACTCTTCTTTATTTAACAAATCATTATCCTTCTAATTTAATTACTTAATTAAATTAGAATATTATCATTCTCTTACTATTATTACACTTGAATAAATTATTTCATAATAATTTCCATTGAATATTTATTTTATTCAATAAATATCTCAATTAAAATATTTTAATAATAATTTTCATCGAATATTTATTTTATTCCATAAATATCTCAATTAAAATATTTAATTTATTTTATAAATATTTTAATAATAATTTTCATCGAATATTTATTTTATTCCATAAATATCTCAATTAAAATATTTAATTTATTTTATAAATATTTTAATAATTATTTTAATCAAATATTTATTATTATTATTATTATTATTTTATTTATTATTATTTTTTTTTTACCGCCGGGGCGGGGTAATTTAGTTTGGTAATGCCCGCCGGGGCCGGGGTTACCCAGGCTTATTTTCTACAGTTTCTGCAGTTCTGCAATTCGCGAACATAACAAGGCCAAATTATGCTAAAAATCAATCACACGTAAAATTATACATGAATATGGCCATAACTACCAATTTCCATGTCCAAATATTAGTTTAAGCATACCCAAATACTAGAATTTATACATAATCATTACCCAACATTTATAGAGTAATTTAAACCCATTAAAAACATAATTATAAAATTAAAATATGTAAGTTATACTGTTCTTGATGTTCTTGAAGGTTTTTGAATAAAAACATATAATTTACTACTATGGATTCGTTATAAGGTCAAATCCAACCACTCATGTATCATTTTGTTCGTTTTAGCATGTATAATCATATATAAGTGTAAAATTTAGGGATAATATATGATCAACGCATTAAATTTGTGCGTAAGGGCCATATGGCCATATCACGTACTCTGTAAATTTTTGGAATAACAAGCCAAAATCATACGTTATAATCTTATGAAACCAATGATATGGAAGCACAATATATATATATATATAACATGCCTTGCAACTCGAATTATTACATATATTCACATAACACCATAATTTCCTAATTACAGAGAATCACGGAAAACTTAAGCCATATTCATGAAACTTAAAAGACATAAATTATAAATTGGGTTGAAGAAAATTACCCAAGCGTATAGTGAAATAGTAGGAGATGAATTGAAACCCTTCTCAAACTCTTCAATCACTTAAGTCACACTTTACTCAACAATTTCTCAACTCTCTTTCTCTTTTCCCTCTCTGCTTAATGTCAGACTTAGGAAATTAATGAAGAAGGAAGACGTATTCAATTAATAAAAGCTACTGACGCTTTGTGGCCAGTTACCCAGTCATGGGTAACTGCCCTCAACTCCCACTAAGGCCATGTTTGGCTTAACAAGAATGGGTTTTAAAACCACTTAATTTAATAAAGCCTTATAATATAGTTTTAAATAATGTCACACCCATTATAAAATAAATCTAATATCTTATTTAAAATATTAAATTCTCATTAATTCACATAGTCGCATAATTAAATTTCTCCTTTAATAATAATATTAAATTATTAAATCTCTAATTAATAATTTAATTAATTGAAATAACATAACTTATTAAATATATTTCTTTTAATTCAATAAGCTCACATAATCACATACTTCGAATAATAAAAATTCTCCACATTAATTTAATGAATGTAACACATATAATTAAATTAATCTATCACAACTTCATCAATTAATTATTTAATCTAATAATTAATTCATTGAAACATATTTATTCAATCCAATAAATATTAAAATTAAATTAAATAATTACGGTTGTCACATAACTCAAATAGAGTTAGTTGGTCGGTAAGATTCAAAGATGAATCTCGGCGAGTTATAAGATATAGAGTTCCCTAACTCAGATAATAAAGTTGAACAGTAGTGCGAAATAGATAGAGTTTTAAAGACTAAAAGTACAGTGATTGAAGATCCTAAAACAAAACGATCGTAGTATAGAAATGAATCGTAATATATACGATGAGATCACTCCGTGATCTGACAAAGTGATAGCAGGGAGAAGGATCAAGCGAATGATTGAAAAGTTTACAACAAGATTGTTGGGTGTCAGTTGTACTATGAAATTGTACTATGAAAACTTATGAAAGAGTTATAAATTATGAATATGGATTAAATGAAATTCGTATTGAGAAGGGTGTTAGTGTTAGGTGGGGATTCAATTGAGGATTCATGACAGTAGCTGAGTTGTATGATTCCTTGTGTGGGCGGAGAATTGTACTTGGTGTAAAAACTACTTAGTTCTGACAATGATAATCATTGAAATGTTTGTGTCGCGTTATTTGCTATATGTGTGTTAAGAGGGTGATTCCTTTCTCATGTGTATAACAGATAGATAGGTCATAGGTAGCGGATATAAGGTTAAGTACGAGTTCTTAAAACTCATACTTATGTGACATACTTGATTCATAGTTATATGAAATGTTTATGAACCCCTCAGCAAACGGACGCCAAAGGTCAGACTAGGATAAGTTCTTAAATTCATATGATTGTGGCAATTTATGGACTCATAAGTATGGTTTGACGAACTGGGTATAGTTGTGTGTAATTGGAATATTGAGGATAATATGAGCATATAGCTTGTTAAGAAAATGATTATTAGTAGAGACATAAGTTTTCCAAAACTCCTAGCTATGCTAGAATTCAAAATTTTGACATCAAGCTAAATACGCACTATGTGATTTTGAAAAAAAAAATGTAGACTCGTAATCATTTTTGAAACGGTTTATAGTATTGTCTATGCTACTTATTTCTGCTAGACGCAAATGATTTGAAATATCAAAATATATTTTATTTATCACTCATGTACCATGTAACCTGGTGCAGAGATGATAAAATTTGATGGAGTTGTAAATAACGGAATACTTAGTGTGAATTTGATCTAAAATCATTATTCCACTATTGTATGATGTGTTATGACAAAGTCATACAATGACAGCATCCTCAAACGGACTGTTAATACAGTACGATATCATGGCGTCATTCTCGAAAATATTTTTAAAAATTTTAATTTGCCAACGGGGTTTGGCTACAGTTAAATAATTTGATTGAATTAAATTATTGATATGAGTCTATGCTATTTGATCCTGCTAGACTAAAGTTTATGAAAACTCTAAGTGTTCATTGAAAGAAATTTCCCGACCCAAATTGTTTTGGTGCGGAATCCTATAATAAGACTGAGGTGAACTATGTTATTTGGATAAATAATCTAATCAAGTGGCGTAAATATTCGCTATACATAATTAATACGTTATGCGTGACGTAAGAGTACGATAGGCTGATCACCTAAAGTATTAACAACAATAGTTTACCTTCTTTGTGATTGTAAACTTATAAGGTAATGTATTGTTTTGTGGTATGATCAATACCGTTAAAACTATGTGTTCATGGTTTATATGACCCCTCAGCACAATTTGAAAACTTTTACTCTTGTGAGTGATGTATTGGGTAGCAAGCGAATATGTGTGAATGGTGTAAGCAGTATGGTGTAAGGTGTAAGGTAAATTTCGGGGACGAAATTTTTAGAAGAAGGGGTGAATGTGACAACCCGAGAATTTAGAATATTTTTAAAATTTTTATTAATTGATTTAAGGTTCAAAATTAGAAACTAGACTGAAAATTAGTGTATGCATTTGATATTTTTAAGATGAAATTTTGAGGATTTCAAAATTCTGTGAAGGATTTAGGTAAATTATTCAGGATTAAGGAATACTTGAATATGTTCTGTGTATATGTGTACAGTATGTGGTTAAGGGTCAAAGGTTGACCAGATAAACGATATATGTAATAAACCCTAAGTTTGTTTTAAGAACGTCAACGTTCGGTTAGAAAACTCTAGCGATTAATAAGAAACCCTAGAAACCTGTTCTGATAACCCTAATTTTAGTTCCGGGAATCCAAAACCCTAATTCAGTGCATGAAACCCTAAATCGGGAACTTAATGGCGTAAGTATAAATAATTATAGGATTAATTAGGGTTAATCTTAACAAATTTGTTACAAAACCCTAATTCCAAATTTGAAACCCTAATTACGGATTTAAAACCCTAATTTATAAATAGGGAAAAACCTAAGTGTTAATTTAATACTTTTAATGTTAATTAGGATATATTAATTCTAATTTTCAAGTTAAGTAATTAGAAAACCCTAGTCTAATTACGAAATCTACTTTATAACATAGAAAATTTATTTTCTATTAGAAACCCTAAGTAGTTATTTATAAACCCTAATGACCATTTTGACCATAATCGCTTAATTAGCGATTTTAATTAGGAAATACTAAGTCTAATTAACAATATTTAAATTATGATTAAGAATTTTTATATAATTAGAAAATTCTAATTATAATTTAGAAATATTAATTTTCTATTTTGGAAAACCTTAATTGGAAATTTTAGAAAATAAATTTCAAACCCTAAAATTTTTCCAAACAATAAACCCTAACCAAACCTTAACCCTAATGGTTTGGCAAATTGTCTAAAATACCATTAAAATTAATTGCTAAATGACATTTTTGCCCTTCTAGCATTATTGGTGTGATTGCTTGCAAGACTTGCTAAATGTGAGTTGGCTACCAACTCCATGTGCTACAAATCAAGGCCAACCAGCCGAAATCAGCATATCCTAGCAACTTGGCAACAATTATAAGAGATTGAAGAGAGAGAAAATGCCTCTTTATTTTTCATTTTGTCCAAGTCCCTTCTCTCTCTATATTTTCGGATCATAGAGTGAGAGAGTCTGAGAAAACAAACCCTTATAACATCAAGAACAGATCATAAGGATCAGAATCAAAGGATCAAAGCTAGAAATGGTTAGAACCCTAAATTTTGAAATCTGTTGATTTTATGTTAGATGTTGTAATTGATGGATTAGATATGTGTAATAAGATGTCATTTGATGATCTGGGTTGCCAAAACATGGATAAATATTATGTAGATGCACGAAATCATAATTTTTAAACTGACTTAGAACCCTAAAAAGGTCAACTGACAAGCTAATGTCAGTGGTCATAGATCTCTTTCTGTTTTTGATTTGTTATGTTTTAAGTTATAGATTTGTTCTATGCCATGTAGCCTCTGCTCTGAAACTATAAGAACGACCAGATCATGAACATAGTGAGAGATACGAGTGGTCAAACCACGTTGACCGTTCACGAAAAGTATGTTCTGGGCAGCCCAGAATCCCCAGTAACCTCTGACAACGTTTTGCAATCGCTTGATCTTGCTATGTTTAAGTTCTTATTTGATTTTGTTAGTTGTATCTTGTAGACTGACATGTAGGCTATACACATAATCCATTAGATTAACCAGATCGTGCATATACACAAAGTTGTAGCCAGTCAAACCAGCGTTGACCACCAGTCAGATGAACAATCTGGAAAACCCAGATTTGTTCAAGAACATGATTTCTGTCAGAACTTTGACCGTATAGATCACTTTTAATTATTGTTGTTATGATGATCGGTTGTTATAGTATTGAACCCTGACATATGAACTACTAGTTTAAACCATGATATCGACCATTGTATGACCAGAACCTAGAGTAAATTGGGCTGGAAAGTGGCATGTTGTAACTGCCTGGGTATCTAGGTTACCTAGAAAACCCAGCAGGCCTCTGACAGCGACTTTAGGATCTTGGATATTGCAGCTTGGTTATGTAATGACCATGAATTGAGTTTGTGGTTGTAGTACTACAATATTACTACAATCCTAACACCATTAGCAGCCCAAAAAACAACAAGAACACAGATTAAATTGTAGTCAAAGTTGCAACCTTGTTAACTGACATGAAGGCTCAAGAACACCATTAGCGACAGATTCGTCACCTAAGGCCCCTATAGCGACACTTAATTTCAAAAATTAATTATTATTTTCTGAAAAAGATTATTTTAATTAAATAAATAGAAAAAATAGATTTTTACTCTTAAAAATTCTTAATAAATTTCGAAAAATATTTAAAATTCTGAAAAATAGTTTTTAATTATTTAGAGTATATTTCATAAATATTTAATATTTTTGGAATATAAATTTTATTTAATTTATTTAATTATAATATTAAATAAATGATTTTAATACATAAAAAAGCATGAAAATAATATTATGGTATAAGAAAATATTTTAAGTTATTTTTAGTGACTTTTAATATTTCGTGATGAAATTATAAAATTAATCAATATTAATGATAGTTAACTTATTTAATAAATATATTAAATAAATTAAGGAAAAATAGAATTAATGTCTTATAAATCATATAAAAATGATTTAAGGGTTATAAAAATATTTTATGTTATAAAATATAACTTTTGATATTTTTTCATGAAAATATTAATATTTTAATATTAATAGCAATTATCAGATAATGAATTTAAGTGTTTAAAAATCATTTTTAAATGATTTTAAAGTATTAAAAATATTTTGTGATATTATAAATATATTATAATATTATGAAATGTATTTCATTAATATTTGATAATAAATAAATATTAATTATAAAGGAATTATGCGGTATTTAATTTATATAAATACGATATTAATGATTGAAAATACACGATAAATAGTAATAATTATTTAAAAATTATTACAAGCTTGTGAAAAATGTTTTGACTAATATTAAAATTATCTGAGATAATTTTTAGGTCTTAGGCAAAGTTTAATTGAACTTATACTCGATAAAAGTCCGACTAGACCGTCGGGATGCCAGATTTGTGTCGGGTTCAACTCAGACTGTGAAAGTTTGACTTGATACCGAGTCCTATGTGTGTTGTAAACTGATAGAGTTTTGTGTTATGTGTAATGTGTTTAGGTTATTTTATAAATTGTAATGATATTATTATAACTTAGCAATCGATATTATTTATATATTAGGTTCAGACAAAGAGTATAACTTGCGTAGCGATAATCAACGGTTCAGAAAAGTTTGTTTAATTAACTCTACTAAGAGTTGTTTCATTCGGATAAGCTTATGGTTAATCATTGCTAGCTGCCATGAATTGTACTCTGTACATATTGCATGTATAATTCAGGTATGAAAGGCTAATCACATTCATTACCAGTTGGTTCAGATATATTGGTTCATGTATAATCCTTGTTCAGTCATAAATTTTTTCCTACTAGTTCACAATTATATTATTGAATTATATCCAGCCAATTATTCAAATCATTTCAGCATGATATATCGTTATTTTGTTGAATTTAAACTTGCTGGGCAACTTTCATGCTCACCCTTTCTATATCATGAGAAAACATTGCAGATTAAAGCGAATGCGTCGGAAACAAAGAAAGGTCCAAGATAGTTCCAGCTTTAGTTTATGTGTGTAGTTAAAATTGTAATAGTAATGTATATCATGTTATTGTAAGTCCAGTAAGTTATGAAATGTGTATTAAGTTAAGTTTACTCGACCTTGGGGAATAGTGTGTAATTATTGTATAAACAAATTATGTTTATATCTTTCGCAAATAGTAATAGTTGTATGGAATGATCGAACCGGATCCGCGGTGATTCGGGACCTCGGATTCGGGGCCGTCACAGTTGGTATCAAAGCTGTAGGTTATAAACCTTAGGTAGGAATACTTGAGACTAATAACCGCAGTGATTAGGATAAGATCTAACTCAAATAGAGTTAGTTGGTCGGTAAGATTCAAAGATGAATCTCGCCATGCTATCAGATACAGAGTTCCCTAACTCTGATAATAAAGTTGAACAGTAGTGAGAAATAGATAGAGTCTAAAAGACTAAAAGTACAGTGATAGAAGATCCTAAAACAAAACGATCATAGTATAGAAATGAATCGTAATATATACGATGAGATCACTCCGTGATCTGACAAAATGATAGCATGGAGAAGGATCAAGCGAATGATTGAAAAGTTTACAACAAGATTGTTATGTGTCAGTTGTACTATGAAATTGTATTATGAAAACTTATGAAAGAGTTATAAATTATGAATATGGATTAAATGAAATATGTATTCAGCAGGGTGTTAGTGTTAGGTGGGGATTCAATTACAGATTCATGTCAGTAGCTGAGTTCTATGATTCCTTGTGTGGGCGGGGAATTGTACTTGGTGTAAAAACTACTTAGTTCTGACAATGATAATCATTGAAATGTTTGTGTCGCGTTATTTGCTATATACGTGTTAAGAGGGTGATTCCTTTCTCATGTGTATAACAGATAGATAAGTCATAAGTTGAGGATATAAGGTTAAGTACGACTTCTTAAAACTCATACATATGTGACATACTTGATTCATAGTTATATGAAATGTTTATGAATCCCTTAGCGAACGGAAGCCAAAGGTCAGACTAGGATAAGTTCTTAAACTCATATGATTGTGGCAATTTATGGACTCATAAGTATGGTTTGACAATCTGGTTATATTTGTGTGTAATTGTAATATTGAGGATAATCGGAAAAGATAGCTTGTTAAGAAAATGATTATTAGTGGAGACATAAGTTTTCTGAAACTCCTAGTTATGCTAGAATTCAAAATTTTGACATCAAGCTAAATACGCACTATGTGATTTTGAAAAAAAAAAATCTTCTCGTAATCATTTTTGAAACGTTTTAAAGTATTGTCTATGCTACTTATTTTAGCTAGACGCAAATGATTTGAATTATCAAAATATATTTTATATATCACTCATGTACCATGTAACCTGGTGAAGAGATGATAAAAATTTGATGGAATTATAAATAACGGAATACTTAGTGTGAATTTGATCTAAAATCGTTATTCCAATATTGTATGATGTGTTATGACAAAGTCATACAATGACGGCATCCTCAAACGGACTGTTAATACAGTACGACATCATGGCGTCATTCTCGAAAATATTTTTAAAAATTTTAATTTGACAACGGGGTTTGGGTACAGTTAAATAATTCGATTGAATTGAATTATTGATATAAGTCTATGCTATTTGATCCAACTAGACTAAAGTTTATGAAAACTCTAAGTGTTCACTGAAAGAAATTTCCCGACCCAAATTGTTTTGGTGCAGAATCCTATAATAAGACTGAGGTGAACTATTTTGTTTGGATAAATAATCTAATCAAGTACCGTAAATATTCGCTATACATAATTAATACGTTATGCATGACGTAAGAGTACGATAAACTGATCACCTAAAGTACTAACAACAGTAGTTTACCTTCTTTGTGATTGTAAACATACTAAGTAAAGTATTATTTTGCGGTATGATCAATACCGTTAAAACTATGTGTTCATGGTCTATATGACTCCTCAGCACAATTTGAAAACTTTTACTCTTGTGAGTGATGTATTGGGTAGCAAGCGAATATGTGTGAATGGTGTAAGCAGTATGGTGTAAGGTGTAAGGTAAATTTCCGGGACGAAATTTTTAGAAGAAGGAGTGAATGTGACAACCCAAGAATTTAGAATATTTTTAAAATTTGTATTAATTGATTTAAGGTTCAAAATTAGAACCTAGACAGAAAATTAGTGTATGCATTTGATATTTTTAAGATGGAATTTTGAGGATTTCAAAATTCTGTGAAGGATTTAGGTGAATTATTCAGGATTATGGAATACATGAATATGTTCTGTCTATATGTGTACAGTATGTGGTTAAGGGTCAAGGGTTGACCAGATAAACGATATCTGTAACAAACCCTAAGTTTATATTAAGAAAGTCAACGTTCGGTTAGAAAACCCTAACGATTAATAAAAAAACCCTAGAAACCGGTTCTGAAAACCCTAATTTTAGTTCCGGGAATCCAAAACCCTAATTTGGTGCATGAAACCCTAAATCGGGAAATTAATGGCGTAAGTGTAAATAATTATAGGATTAATTAGGGTTAATCTTAACAAATTTGTTACAAAACCCTAATTCAAAATTTGAAACCCTAATTACGGATTTAAAACCCTAATTTGTAAATAGGGAAAAACGTAAGTGTTAATTTAATACTTTTAATGTTAATTAGAGTATATTAATTCTAATTTTCAAGTTAAGTAATTAGAAAACCCTAATCTAATTACGAACTCTAATTTCTAACTTAGAAATTTTATTTTCTATTAGAAACCCTAATTAGTGGTTTATAAACCCTAATGACCATTTTGATCTTAATTGCTTAATTAGCTATTTTAATTAGGAAATACTAATCCTAATTAGCAATATTTAAATTATGATTAAGAAATTTTTATATAATTAGAAATTTCTAATTATAATTTAGAAAAATTAATTTTCTATTTTTGAAAACCTAAATTGGAAATTTTAGAAAATAATCGCAAACCCTAAATTTTTCAAACCCTAAACCCTATTTTTTTTCAAAGCCTAAACCCTAACCAAACCCATAACCCTAAGGGTTTGGCCAATTTTCTAAAATGCCATTAAAATTAATTGCTAAATGACATTTTTGCCCTTCTAGCATTATTGGTGTGATTGCTTGCAAGACTTGCTAAATTTGAGTAGGCCACCAACTCCACCAACTCCATGTGCTACAAATCAAAGCCAACCAGCCGAAATCAGCATATCCTAGCAACTTGGCAACAATTTTAAGAGATTAAAGAGAGAAAAAAGCCACTTTATTTTTCATTTTGTCCAAGTCCCTTCTCTCTCTATATTTTCGGATCTTAGAGTGAGAGAGTCTGAGAAAACAAACCCTTATAACATCAAGAACAGATCATAAGGATCATAATCAAAGGATCAAAGCTAGAAATGGTAAGAACCCTAAATTTTGAAATCTCTTGATTTTATGTTAGATGTTGTAATTGATGGATTAGGTATGTGTAATAAGGTGTAATTTGATGATCTGGGTTGCCAAAACATGGATACATATTATGTAGACGCACGAAATCATGGATACATCTGACAAGCTAATGTCAGTGGCCATAGATCTCTTTCTGTTTTTGATTTGTTATGTTTTAAGTTATAGATGTGTTCTATGTCATGTAGCCTCTGCTCTGAAACTTGAAGAACAGCCAGATCATGAACAGAGTGAGAGACACGACTGGTAAACCATGTTGACCGTTCACAGAAAGTATGTTCTGGGCAGCCCAGAATCCCCAGTAACCTCTGACAACGTTTTGCAGTCGCTAGATCTTGCTATGTTTAAGTTCTTATGTAATTTTGTTGGTTGTATCTTGTAGACTGACATGCAGGCTATACACACAATCCATTAGATTAGCCATCGTGCATAGACACAAAGTTGTAGCCAGTCAAACCATCATTGACCACCAGCCGGATGAACAATCTGGAAAACCCAAATTTGTTCTAGAACATGATTTCTATCAGAACATTGACCGTCTAGATCGCTTTTAATTATTGTTATTATGATGATCGGTTGTTATAGTATTGTACCCTGATATACGAACTACTTGTTTAAACCTTGATATCTACCATTGTATGACCAGAACTTAGAGTAAATTGGGCTGGAAAGTGGCATGTTGTAACTGCCTGGGTTTTTGGGTTACCCAGAAAACCCAGCAGGCCTCTGACAGCGACTTTAGGAGCTTGGATATTGCAGCTTCGTTATGTAATGACCATGAATTGAATTTGTGGTTGTAGTACTACATCATTACTACAATCCGAACACCATTAGCAGCCCAGAAAACAACAAGAACACAGATTGAATTGTAGTCAAAGTTGCAACCTTGTTAACTGACATGAAGGCTCAAGAACACCTCAAGAACACCATTAGCGACAGATTCGTCACCTAAGGCCCCTATAGCAACACTTAATTTCAGAAATTAATTATTATTTTCTGAAAATAATTATTTTAATTAAATAAATAGAAAAAAATAGATTTTTTTTAAAAAATACTTAATAAATTCTGAAAAAATATTTTAAATTCTGAAAAATAGTTTTTAATTATTTAGAGTATATTTCATAAATATTTAATATTTTTGGAATATAAATGTTATTTAATTTATTTAATTATAATATTAAATAAATGATTTAAAAATGATTTTAATACATGAAAAATCATGAAAAATAATATTATGGTATAAGAAAATATTTTAAGTTATTTTTAGTTATTTTAATATTTTTGGATGAAATAAATTAATTAATCAATATTAATGATAGTTAACTTATTTAATAAATATATTAAATAAATTAAGGAAAAATAGAATTAATGTCTTATAAATCATATAAAAATGATTTAAGGGTTATAAAAATATTTTAAGTTATAAAATATAACTTTTGATATTTTTTCATGAAAATATTAATATTTTAATATTAATAGAAATTATCGAATAATGAATTTAAGTGTTTAAAATTCATATTTAAATGATTTTAAAGTATTAAAAATACTTTGTGATATTATAAATATATTATAATATTATGACATGTATTTCTTTAATGTTTTATAATAAATAAATATTAGTGATAAAGGAATTATGTGGTATTCAATTTATATAAATACGATATTAATGATTGAAAATACACGATAAATATTAATAATTATTTAAAAATTATTACAAACTTGTGAAAAATATTTTGACTAATATTAAAATTATCTAAGATAATTGTTAAGTCTTAGGCAGAGTTTAATTGAACTTAGACTCGATAAAAGTCCGACTAGACCGTCGGGATGTTAGATTTGTGTCGGGTTCAACTCAGACTGCAAAAGTTTGACTTAATACCGAGTCATATGTGTGTTGTAGACTGATAGAGTTATGTGTTATGTGTAATGTGTTTAGGTTATTTTATAAATTGTGATGATATTATTCTAACTTAGCAATCAATATTATTTATATATTAGGTTCAAACAAAGCGTATAAATTGTGTAGCGGTAATCAACGGTTCTGGCAAGTTTGTTTACTTAACTCTACTAAGAGTTGTTTCATTCGAATAAGCTTATGGTTAATCATTGCTGGTTGTCGTGAATTTTACTCTGTACATATTGCATGTATAAGTCAGGTATGAAAGACTGATTACCTTTATTACTAGTTGGTTCAGATATATTTGTTCATGTATAATACTTGTTCAGTCATAAATTTGTTCCTGCTAGTTCACAATTATATTGTTGAATTATAGCCGGCCAATTATTCAAATCATTTCAATCATGATATATCGTTATATTGTTGAATTTAAACTTGCTGGGAAACTTTCATGCTCACCCTTGCTATATCATGATAAAACATTGCAGATTAAGGTGAATGTGTCGGAAACAAGGAAAGGTCTAAGATAGTTCCAGCTTTAGTTTACGTGTATAGTTAAAATTGTAATAGTAATGTATATCATGTTATTGAAAGTCAATTAAGTTATGAAATGTGTATTAAGTTAAGGTTACTCGACCTTGGAGAATAGTGTGTAATGTATTGTATAAATAATTTATATTTATATCTTCCGCAAATAGTAATAGTTGTATAGAATGATCGAACCGGATCCTCGGTGATTCGGGACCTCGAATTTGGGGCCCTCACAAAGCCAATTCGGACTTATAACGAAGAAGTAAAGAGCCCGAGAATCTCACAAAATGAAAAATCTATCAAAATTATCTGATGCACAGAGTCTGCGCCGCAGCGCGACTAAAGGCATAAAAGTCTGGCATCGTAGCGCGAGATCGGACCTTATCCCCTGTTAACTGGCACCGCAGCGTGGCAGATTACACTAGGTATGGTGCCGCAACGCCGTGACCGAATTCTAGAAACCAAAAGCATGTGCCGCAGTGCGAGCCCAAGAGGAGAAGCTGGCACAACAGCGCCAACACTAGATCATGCATAGTAATAAAAGCTTACAAGTAAAGAAATAAAGATAATTGATTTGTAATGAACCAATACATAATTAAACTTAATGTAGCATCATTAAGATAATTGTAAACCTTAAGTAATACACTAAAGGTTGAAGATAAGTCAAATGTGAACATGAATGGTATGCAATAAATGTACTTAACCTATGACGATCGAGTTTCGAATAATAACGTAAGAACATTAATAAGCCGTGAGGAAGGAGGTTTAACTCGAACCGAGTTGTATTAATGAAATAATTTCAATTAAGTTATAGGAAGGAAATAAGTAGGTAAGAACAATGTAAAACAATGACAGAAAGCCAGAACTAATAAATAATAAATCTAATACATAATTAGATTGAGAAGATGGGTAAGATTCTTTAGCAAATATAAATGTTCATTCATGACCTAATATGGTATGTTATGTGGTTATGTGTTGTAGAGACCGTAAAGACTCAAAGGAAACGTAATTCTACTGTAGCAGACGCTGAAGGCAAGTTTCTCTTAAACACTTGTCTAACCTTCGTGTTAGCTAGGTTTTCAAATTGATTCAAGTTATGCGATGCATGTATGGTATAGTCGGTTGAACGTAAGGAAGAAGGATAAGATACCTAAGATGATGTTCAGAACTCCTTATAGTTATGAAAAGTTTTTAGTTATGTCATTTTAGGTTGACTAATGCGAGGAAGTTAGACTTTCCGTAAGGGGCACCGAGAACTCGATGATAAACAGATAGGTTCTAATATGAGGTGTTATGGTTGAATATACCATTAGCGCCACAGAGTGTTCAAATAATATTTTGACGAAGGTGTGGTAATGATCATTGGTGATATTCTAGTCTATTTTAAGACACCAGAAGATCACGTTGAACATTTTGTGATACTTTGAGAAACACTACGGAGGGAGAAGTTGGATTTGTAATTCACTAAGTGTGAATTTTAGCTTAAAAGATAGACAGATTTGTTATTGAGAAGTATGTTGGGAATGAGAAGTGAGAAAATAGTTTTCAGGAACTAAAAAGGAAGGTTAAGTGAGGCACCTATATTATCTTTATCAGATGAGACTAGGAATTTTGTAGTATATCTCGATGTTTCGCATAGATGACGGGGTTGCATGCTCATGTAGCATGGCAAAGTCATTATGTATGCATCACGCCGGTTAAAGGATTATGAGGAGGTCTATCCTACTTATGATCTAGAATTGACAGTTGTAGTTTTTGAATTAAAAATCTTAAGATAGTATTTATACTAGGAGAAATGTGAGATGTATAAAGACTCTATCTTCACACAGAAGGAGTGTTATATGTGGTAGAGAAGGACTGAGATATCTTATATCATTCAAGGAAGGTAAAAATAGAAGACGACACGTTAAGTAGGACGGAAAAGCTATCCATGTTAACGACTCAGAATGAGTTAATAACGAAAATGGCGATAACGGAGTTAGAAGATAAATTACGGGGTAGAAATGTTATTCACAACGTGGACTCAATCCAAGAAAAGAGAACGAGTTAAGTAAGTACAATTAGGTAACGACGAATACAAATAAATGAAAAAGAAGATGCAGGATAAATAGAAGACTATGTATAGTCTTGTTTTGAAGGAGGAATTTGAGTTTCATATAATTCCAAATTAAAAGGACTAATAAAAAGGGAAATAGTGTAATATGTTAGTAAGTGTTTAACTTCCCACTCAAATTATTGATAGGAAGTAACAAGTCATGTCAAATAAGATAATACCTTCGGTGGAGGTGAAATGAAAGAACCACAATGTTGAAGAAGCATTGTGGGAACTCGAGATTTAAATAAAGAAAACTTTTCCTCATTTGTTTATATAAGTATAGCAAGATTATGGGGGAAGAATCCTTATAAGGAGGGAAGAGTGTAACGCCCCAGAAAATTGGATTTTTGAGAATTAATTTTTTATTTGATTAAATGAATTTAATTGATTATTTATGGGAGCAAGCTAATTAAAGGTCGTTCTATGACCTAAACATATCAGAACATCGTAGGATTTTGACTACGTGGTAGAATTAAAGTGTTTGAATTTCCAAGACGAAAATAAAAGCTTTCCGAGAAATTTTCTGAAAAACACTATTCACGCATTTCTGCTCGGGAATTATTTTTGAACTTCCGAGGAATACATAACGATAGAATATCAAGGTGAGGTGGAATATTCAATAATATTTCAGTTATGGAAAACATAAAATTTCACATGTGGACTTAATTTGAGAACGTTAGGAAAATCAAGCGTTAAAAAGTTAGGGTAATGATTGTATGATACGTAGGTATTGTGCGAGGTAGAGTACACGAGTATGATACGGGGTATTATACGAGTTATATGAATGATGGTATATCATATATGATGAATAAGTATACTAGTTAGAATACGAAATTATACGTAGAGTATATGTTATAAGGCTTTAAGCCATTTGTGAATAGACTTTTGGATTATTGGGATGTACAAGTCCAAAATGATTTAATATTAAAGTCTAAATGGAAGTGTGACAAGGCCCAAATATAAGAATGGTTAAGTCTAATATAAGTTAATGAACAAGCCCAAGTGGTTATTTAATTACAATCCCAATGTATAAGTTAAGTTAGATTAACTAATTAAGCTAAAGCCCAAAGTAAGAACCAAGGGGTTATGGGTTGGTTTAAACCCATGGTTTAAACCATGGGTGATCCAAAGTGATAAACAAGTAACTTAATGCTTAAGTGTTGTGATGGGCAACCAAAGGATAGAAGTTGTGATAAACAAGTTAACTTAATGCTAAGATAAGTGGTGAGCAAGTGACTTGGTGGCTAAGTAGATGTGGTAGCCAAGTTAACTTAATTAGGAAGTAATGAATAGTAAGGAGGTGGATTAAATAGGTGGAGGTGGCTTATTTACCATTATGCCCTCACTTAGGATTTCCTATAAATAGGAAGCTTGCTTGCTCATTTGTTCCTTGTTCAAAACACCAACAACTTATTGGTTAGAGAGAATAAGTGAGAATAAGCTAGAAAGTTAGACCTTTCGTTATTCAAATAATCAAGAAGAAGATTAAGGCTTAGCAAGTGATCATCAAAGGGTAAGCCATCTTGAAACATGATCTCTTTCTCTTCCATTGATAGAGAAGTGAGTAGTGGTAGAGCATGTATGCTAAGAAAGAGTTGGAATGATGAATCAAATGGCCGAAGTCTTAATAAGCCGTGTAAGCCGTGAATAAAATATTCATAATCATTTAAGCTACGAACTTAAGAAGAATTTGTAAGAAATTATCTTATGTTTATAATAATGAAGTAGTATGATAATAAGAAGTAAGAATAGTGATTAAAGGACCTAACTCATTAATAAGTCATAAGCAATGAAATCAAGTATGTTATACTTTAATAAGTAAATAAGTTCATGAAGAACATGTAATCACTTCACATAAAAATAAGATGTTGTAATATGTAAGTGGAGATGTCTATATAATGGATTGAATTCATTTAGAACGATGAACAAATCTTTAGTAACGAAGTTTTGCCGGAATTCACACGATTAGACGACAATCGTCGAATTCGTGAAATTCTCGGAATAGAAGTCAAATTTTGATATTTTTCTTGGAAACATTAGTTTTCAATGGAGACAAGTCTTATTTGACATTATAGAGTTGCAAACTCGAAAAGGGCCGGATTCCTACTTAGAACCAAGAAACGAGCGTTGAACATTCATGAACGTTTATCATTTTCGTTAAAAATGGAATAATAGGTGATTTTTTGGCAAACAAAGTCGAATAGATAAAATTATTGCATGAACACGTAGAGTATGTAATTTGTGAACCGTAGGCCCTTTAACGAGCTAATTAGGACTTGTAACGAAGAAGTTACGAGCCTGGGAATCTCACAAAATGAAAAAACTGTCAAAATTGTCTGATGCACAGAGTTCGCGCCGCGGCACAACTCTAGGCATAAAAGTCCGGCGCTGCATCACGAGACCGGGCCTTAGCCCCTATTAACTGGCGCCGCAGCGCGGCAGATTACATTAGGTATGGCGCAGCAGTGCCCTGACCAAATTCTAGAAACCAAAAGCCCGAGTCGCAGCGCGAGCCCAAGAGGAGAAGCTAGCGCAGCAGCGCCAGCACTAGATCATGCACAGTAATAAAAGCTTACAAGTAAGGAAATAAAGATAATTGATTTATAACGAACCAATACATAATTAAACTTAATATAGCATCATTAAGATAATTATAAACCTTAAATAATACACTAAAGGTTGAAGATAAGTCGAATGTGAACATGAATGGCATGCAATAAATGTATTTAACCTATGAAGATCGAGTTTCGAATAATAACGTAAGAACATTAATAAGCCGCGAGGAAGGAGGTTTAACTCGAACCAGTTGGTTAGAACGATGTAAAAGAATGACGGAAAGCCAGAACCAATAAATAACAAATCTATTACGTAATTAGATTGAGAAGAATGGTAAGATTCTTTAGGAACTATAAATGTTCAGTCATGACCTAATGTGGTTTGTTATGTGGTTATGTGTTGTAGAGACTGTAAAGACTCAAAGGAAACGTAATTCTACTGTAGCAAACGCTGAAGGCAAGTTTTTCTTAAACACTTTTCTAACCTTCATCTTATCCAGGTTTTCAAATTGATTCAAGTTATGAGATGCATGTATGGTTTTCAGGAAAGAGTCTATGCCAGTTTTAACTCGGCTAGACTAATCTTGATAGATTGATTGAATTGTTTACAAGTCTTTCAATATAGAATTGCTAACGCTATCCTACGCCAACTATTTGGTACAGATTCAAGGTAAGCATGTATATGAATACACAAATGTATTTTTCATCGAGTATTCGATGGGCACGTGAGGTTGCCACAACTTAAACGTACACATGTTTAATGGATGTAGTGTTGATCAACATAGAGTACTATAGGCTGATCACCTAGAAGTGCTCGTAAGATATGCCGGACTTACGGACTTCCTACCGGGTTGTCCTTTACAAAGAAATTATGAAACGCTCATGGTCTTGGACCATAATTAGTGTCTTATTGAATATTGATTGTAAAACGTTTTGAAGGAAAAGGAATGCTATTTTGAGTTATTGATAGTACTTCGTAACTACTATCCAGTTATTGAAGATATACGATTACTATGTTTCAAACATTCTTTTAAAAATGAAATTATTGTACTTGATGAGCTTGTTATGCTCACCCTTGCTTGAACTATACGAATGCAGCTTAGACCGAATGGACTGAAGGATTCGACAAGAATAAAGAGAAGGCTAAAGCGAACTTGTAGATTACCTATGCAATAGTATAGGTTTGTAATAATAATATTTGATATTATGACAAGAACAAATGTAATGGTTATAAAGAACCTGGGGAATGGTAGTATTGTTTTGCAATATATATAAGATGTATTCGTTCTTTTGAGGCATTTCAATTAAATGTTTGTGTGAACTGTAGCACCGTGGAGCACCATCTGTCGGGTAGGAAGAGACCCGGATTTGGGGGCGTCACAGCTACTCTGTTAACTCAGCTGACTCGTAAAGATACAAAATTCAGTTGGAGCGAGGATTGTGAGAAGAGTTTTCAAGAACTCAAGAAAATACTCATTTTGGCACCTGTTCTGCCAATACCATCTGGTTCAGATGGATTTATTATCTACAGCGATGCTTCAGGCAAAGTGTTAGGATGTGTTCTCATGCAATATGTGAAAGTCATAGCCTATTCCTCGCGATAACTCAAATAATATGAGAAGAATAATCCTACTCATGATTTGGAGTTGGAAGCAGTCGTTTTCGCGTTGAAGATCTGGAGACACTACATGTATGGGGAGAAAGTGGAGATC
This sequence comes from Panax japonicus, assembly GCA_020205505.1. Lineage (NCBI taxonomy): Eukaryota > Viridiplantae > Streptophyta > Magnoliopsida > Apiales > Araliaceae > Panax > Panax japonicus. The sequence goes on along the minus strand of CM035113.1, from coordinate 33,888,225 downwards.
TATACAGATCATAAAAGCCTCAAATATTTCTTCACCCAAAAGGAATTCAACATGCAAAAATGATGTTGGTTCGAGCTGTTGAAAGATTATGATCATACCATCCAATATCATCCTCGAAAATCAAACGTAGTAGCTGACCCATTGAGTAAAAGATCATATGCGGGTACGAGTGCAATATTGTTAACACAAAGGTCCATTTTGTATGACTTGCAAAGGATGGAGATAGAGGTAAAGGCTACAAGTACCCACGTGATGATATCAAACATACGTGTAGAACCGACTTTAATCGATAAAGTTAAAGCTGCTCAAGCTATGGACATGCAACTGATGCGTATAAAGAAGAAAGTGCAAGAAGGTGCTATTGCAGAAGCAAGAATTGATGAAAAAGGAATACTTTTAGTCAACTCCAGACTTTGTGTTCCTAAAGATTATGAATTGAAGCATAGAATCATGATGGAGTCACACAACACATCGTTTGCAATCTATCCTGGGAGTACTAAAATGTAGCATGATCTTCGACATATATTTTAGTGGAGCAATATGAAGAGAGAGATCGCGGAGTTTATCTCGGGGTGTTTAACTTTTCAACGTGTAAAGGCGGAGCATCAAGTGCCAAAAGGGTCCATTGCAACCACTTGAGATTCCGAAGTAGAAGTGGGAACACATTACTATGGATTTCGTTATGGGTCTTCCCAAGGTTTCTCAAGGCATAGATGCGATTTGGGTTATTTTTGATAGATTAACCAAGTCTGCTCATTTCTTGCCTATACGTGAGACTTATTCCCTTGAACGTCTTGCTCGTATGTATGTGAATAAGATTGTGAGATTACATGGCATGCCAGTATCCATAGTTTTGGATCGTGACCCAAGATTCATTTCACGATTTTGGGATAGCTTGCAGAAAGCTATGGGCACGGATTTACAATTCAGTTTGGCATACCATCCTCAAACGGACGTACAATCAGAGAGGACTATTCAAACTCTTGGAGATATATTAAGACTCTGTGTCCTAGATTTCAAAGGGAGGTGGGATAAGTACCTACCATTAGTAGAATTCTCCTACAACAACAGTTATCAAGCAAGTATAGCCATAGCTCCATTTGAAGCATTGTATGGACGAAAGTGTCGCTCTCTAGTATGTTGGGATGAGGTGGGAGAAGCAACATTATTGGGACCAGAATTGGTACGCATAACTATAGAAAAGATCCGAACGATTCGACAATGTATACAAACGGCACAGGATAGACAAAAGAGTTATGCGGATCTTCATCGAAAGGATGTGAAATTTAATATTGGGGATCATGTATTGTTACGTATTGCTCTATGGAAGGGAGTTACAAGATTTGGGAAGAGAGGAAAGGTCAATCCAAGATTTTTTGGTCCATTTGAGATTCTTGACTGAATAGGAAATGTGGCATATAGACTCGTATTATCTCCAAGCATGTCTCGTGTTCATAATGTTTTTCACATATCTATGCTTCGTAAATAGGGCGTATGGTCAAAAATGCAACTGATATTTACCCCGATGTCCCACTTGCACCCTAAACTAATTTTTTTCCCAAAAGTACCCTTAACATTATATTTTTTGGGTCGTCCATGCCCATGCCGTTAACAGAAGATAACCGAGGTTAAAATGTGACGACGTGGCAGGCTTAAATATAAAATATATTCAAAATAAAACAATATATATCATTTAATCAAAACAAAAAAATACTAAAATTCAAAATAAAAAAAAACATTACATATTTACATCATTTAATCAAAATAATAAAATTCAAATTATTTTGTTAACTAATCAAAACAACTAATTAAATAAAATAAGTTTTATAACATATTTACATCATTTAATCAAAATACTAAAATTCAAAACATAACATATTTACATCAAATACTAATGATAAAAAATACTAAAATACTAATTAAAAAAATACTAAAATATTAAAAAAAATACTAAAATACTAAAATTCAAATTATTTTTTTAATTAATCAAAACAACAAAAATTCAAATTATATCATTAAAATACTAAATGTAAATGTTGTTAATAAATGTATTTAATATTAGATGTCCAGTAGTTTGTTACCTGGCAAATATAATAATTAATATGTTTTCATTAATGCTGAATTAATATTATTTCGGCCAGGCTTGAAAATAAACTAATATTCACCGTAAATACATATTTAGCTACTCGCTCCGTCCAAAAATAAATAAATAGAGTTCTTTGTTGATTTTTCCTTTTTCAAATATTAAGATCAGATCAATAATTCATATTATTTGAATAATATTATTAGATAGCATTATTGGCAATGTCTAAGGAAGTTTTGTCTAGGAAATGGGTTTGGTCACCTAATTACGCTCCAATAAGGAGAAATCCTTATCGGAAAGCCCCCTCTTTCATGGGAACGACCTGATTGTCATAATTATGATTTTATAATATTATTTGAGAATAATTAATTATTGATTTATATGATAAAGAAATATTTATTTTATGTGGATATAAATGATGAATATATTTATTATGGTTATAAATGAAGGAATAAATGTTGTTGTGTTTTATCAGTATTTTGTCAGGATAGAGGTGTTGAAAATTGTCCGTATGTGGATTTCGGTCATTTTTCGTTTGGAATTTGGAAAAACATAAACATACAAAGTTGTAGAGAATTTAATTTCTTATGGAATAGACATGAGATTTGAATTTTTGTGATATAAAGGCTATTTATTATGAATTATTGAAGTTTTAGAAATAAATGTTTTTATTAAAAATATGGTGGGCCCCACTTTTGTTTGGTGAGAAATAAAATGTGCTGGAATTTATTTTCAAAAGTGGTGGGCCTGAATAATAGCAGGTAAAGCCATCAGGTAGCAGGTTAGTCTGCTATGGCGTTCTAAGTATTTTCCTATAAATAGGGTGCTTAGTTAGAATTAAAAATCACACCAGAAACAAGTTTTCTCTCTTTCTCTCTCTATATTATCAAGCGTATTTTGTGAGTATTTAGATACTTTGTTAGTTGTTATTCAGTGCAAGTTTCCTTTAGCCTTATACCGATATTCCGATCAGAAGTACTGTTATTTTGAGGTAAGGGATGTTATTTTCTTCCTAATGATGTTATTCTTTCAATATTATTATACCGAAATATTGGTATGGAATTTATTATAGAATTTCTACCTTTTGTGTCAGGAGCACTATTCATGTATACATCATTATTCACGAATACGACACTATTCACCGAAAAATGAAATTTTCTCCTTTTTATCCAAGATGTCTATTATGGTTACTATCTTTGATTGTATCCATGTTTTGATCTTTATTTTTGAATGCTTCTTCACAATTGGTTATTATGGAGTATTATTGAACTTGGATAAACTGTAATATGAATCCCTAATATTTGTCTTTTTGTCTCACTAGATTCATTTTCTTTAAGATAATTTTCATCATCCTCAGTCCTAAATGATGATATTACTGAATATCTTTGGCCTATAGTGCAAAGATGAATGATTACCTATTGAATATCTTTGGCCTGTAGTGCAAAAATGAACAGGGGTTGAGTTGAACATGACCAACTGGTGATACAAATGAGTATCTTTGGCATGTAGTGCAAAGATGAATATTTGATTCAAGATGTATATTGATTTATGTTATAGGGATAAAATATTGATGATGGACTTTTAAATCTTAGAAGATAGTAGAATTCATTCTCTACTTGACTCTTCTAATGGATTGTTGTTTCCGCTGCAGTTGTTGATCTAAAACTTGTTGTCTATTATATTCTATCAGATTTTTCCCTGTTGAAGACTAATGATAATTTGTTATATATTATCTTAGACATGATATTCTTACTGGTCTAGTTGAGCTCACCCTTTAACTTTTTTTTCCATTTTTCTTATCAGGAGGTGAGAACATAGTAGGAACTAGTCGGGGTATGAAGTGATGGTTCAGGATAGTTGTTTTAGTAGTCCTCACTGTTTTGTAAAATAATGTATCAATAATTATAATGAGGACTCCTTTTGAGTTTGTATACTGTCTATTAGACAATATTTATATTCAAACTAACAGTATATATGTTGTCGTATTGAACGTAAGGAAGAAGGATAAGATACCTAAGATGATGTTCAGAACTCCTTATAGTTATGAAAAGTTTTTAGTTATGTCATTTGGGTTGACTAATGCGAGGAAGTTAGACTTTCCGTAAGGGGCACCGAGAACTCGATGATAAACAGATAGGTTCTAATGTGAGGTGTTATGGTTGAATATACCATTAGCGCCACAGAGTGTTCAAATAATATTTTGACGAAGGTGTGGTAATGATCATTGGTGATATTCTAGTCTATTTTAAGACACCAGAAGATCACGTTGAACATTTTGTGATACTTTGAGAAACACTACGGAGGGAGAAGTTGGATTTGGAACGTTCATGAACGTTTATCATTTTCGCGGCTCTCTATAGGAAATTCAATTCTTTACAACTGTGCAGAAGAAATTTTTTCCAAATTCCAAACAAAAATTGACCGAAATCCATAAACGGGGAATTTTACAGGCAATAATCAAATTTTAGTCAAGAAATGGGCCCATAGACATGTTTAACATATTTTAAACAACTTTTGCAATAAAAATACTCTTCCTCCTCATATACTCATATATCCCACATTCAGTGTAAAAAAATATCATCATTATTGTATAATATAATAAAATATTATTTTATCAGAAAAGATAAAATATCAATTTTTAACAATTATCACTTTAAATTTTTTTTTCCATCTATAACCTCATAAAATCAATATTTTCCTCGTCATATAAATCAATAATTGATTATTCACAAATAATATTACAGAATCACAGTACTGGCAACCAGGCCGTTCCAAGGAAAGAGGGGGCTTTCCAATAAGGATTTCTCCTTACTGGCGCGCAATTAGGTGATCAAACCTCTCCTTAGACAGAACTTTCTAGACATTGCCAATAATGTTTTCTAATAATATTATTCAGATAATATGATTTATTGCTTCGATAATGGAAAATATTGTGTAGTGACAATTATTGAAACAACAGTAATATAAAATATCAACGCAACAATTATTTAATCAATAAAATAAAATACTGAACAGTAACTACTGTAACAATTATTGAGTAGTGCCTTTTTACGTAAGAATCAATAATTAGTGCAATATGGTGTGCTACTATGCAACAATGCGTATTAATGTGTTTTAACCACCGGGTATTCCAACAGTATTAACGGTAACAACTATGCCGTTATTTATAAACAACTTATACTTGTCGTTTTCTTCATCCAATTACTTACCATTATGGGCCCACAAAAGACTGCGTCGTCGTACGAATATTCCCCGACAGCAAGAATATTCCACGACCAAACGAATATTCCCCGACAACAATGAATATTTTATAACCACCTGCTTATTTTTAAAATATTCACGCATTTTACCCATAACTAACCACATTAAACAATTCAACCCTTACTATTTCAAAATAATAAATAGAGGATATTAAATTTCATTTATTAATAATTTGGGGTCTTATAACCTCCCCTCCTTATGAAATTTTGTCCTCGAAATTGGTGTATTTAACTGGTGTTTCGAAAAGATGAGGATACCTCGCTTTCATTTCCGTTTCGAACTCCCAGGTTATTTCCTTAATAGCATGCTTTCTCCACAAAACATTAACTTGTGGTATGACCTTCGTGCGTAGGACATGCTTTTTCCTATCCAAGATCTTGACAGGTACCTCTTTGTACATTAAGTCTTCGGTTATCTCATCCGGTTCTAACTCAATAACGTGGTTTGGGTCTTTTACATATTTACGTAGCACAAATATATGAAAAACATTATGAACACGAGACATACTTGGAGGTAACGCGAGTCTATAGGCCATATTTCCTACTCGTTCAAGAATCTTAAATGGACCAATAAATTGTGGATTGAGCTTTCCTCTCTTTTCTAATCTTATAACTCCCTTCCATGGAGCCACACGCAACAATACATGATCCCCAATACTAAATTCCACATCCTTTCGATGAAGATCCACATAACTCTTTTGTCGATCCTATGCCGTTTGTATACATTGTCAAATCGTTTGGATCTTCTCCGTAGTCATTCGTACCAACTCTGGTCCCAACAATGTTGCTTCTTCTACCTCGTCCCAACATACTGGACAACGACACTTTCGTCCATACAATGCTTCAAATGGAGCCACACCTATACTTGCCTGATAACTGTTGTTGTAGGAGAATTCCACCAATGGAAAATACTTATCCCAACTGCCTTTGAAGTCTAGGACACAGAGTCTTAATAGATCTTCAAGAGTTTGAATAGTCCTCTCTGATTGTCCGTCCGTTTGAGGATCGTATACTGAACTAAATCGTAAATCCATGCCCATAGCTTTTTTGAAAGCTAACCCAAAATCTTGAAGTGAATCTTGGGTCACGATCCGAAACTATGGATACTGGCATGCCATGCAATCTCACAATCTCATCTACGTATATACGAGCAAGACGTTCAAGGAAATAAGTCTCCCTTATCGGCGAGAAATGAGCAGACTTTGTTAATCTATCAATAATAACCCAAATAGCATTTATGCCTTGAGAAACCGTGGGAATACTTGTAATGAAATCCATGGTAATGTGTTCCCACTTCCATTTTAGAATCTCAAGTGGTTGCAATGGACCCTTAGGCATTAGATGCTCCACCTTTACACGTTGACAAGTTAAACACCTCGAGATAAACTTCGCGATCTCTCTATTCATATTGTTCTACCAAAATGTATGTTGAAGATCATAATACATTTTGGTACTCCGAGGATGGATTGCAAACGGTGTGTTGTGTGCCTCCATCATGATTCTATGCTTTAAGTCAGAATCGTTAGGAACATAAAGTCTGGAGTGGACTCAAAGTATTCCTTCTTCATCGATTCTTGCTTCTGGAATAGCAACTTCTTGAACTTTCTTCTTCATATGCATCAGCTCTAGGTCTGTGGCTTGAGCAACTTTAACTGTTTCGATTAAAGTCTGTTCTATGCGTATATTTGACATCATCGCACTCATTCATGTATATGATCATCTACTCAACGCGTCAGCAACCACGTTTGCTTTTCTAGGATGGTATTGAATAGTGTGGTCATAATATTTCAATAGCTCGAGCCAACGTCGTTGCCGCATGTTGAGTTCTTTTTGTGTGAAGAAATATTTTAGGCTTTTATGGTCTGAATATATCTCCACTTTCTCCCCATATAGATACTGCCTCCAGATCTTTAGCGCGAAAACGACTACTGCCAACTCTAGATCATGAGTAGGATAATTCCTCTCATATTCTTTAAGTTGTTGCGAAGCATAGACTATGACTTTCCCACGTTGCATGAGAACACATCCTAACCCTTTGCCTGAAGCATCACCGTAGATAACAAATCCATCCGAACTAGATGGTATTGTCAAAACAGGTGCCGAAATGAGTCTCCTCTTGAGATCATGGAAACTCTTCTCGCATTCCTCGCTCCATACGAATTTTGTATCTTTACGAGTCAGCTGAGTTAACGAAGTAGCGATTCTTGAAAATCCTTCCACACATCTCCGATAATAACCAGCTAAGCTCAAAAAGCTATGTACTCCGATCACTGTCTTTGGTTGCTCCCAACTTTGTATTGCTTCAATCTTCGCTGGGTCAACAGACACTCCATGTTTTGACACCATATGCCCAAGGAATGCTACTTCCTCAAGCCAGAACTCGCATTTCTTCAGCTTGGCATATAGCTTGTTATCACGAAGCCTTTGCAGTACCAGCTTCAAATGGCGCTCATGATCTTCGCGGCTTTTGGAATAGTTGATGATGTCATCAATAAAGACAACAACGAACTGATCCCAATATTCCTTGAATACTCAGTTCATCATATCCATAAAAGCCGCATGAGCATTAGTCAATCCAAAAGACATGACTAAGAATTCATAATGCCCGTACCGAGTTTTGAAAGCAGTCTTTGGAATATCCTCAGTTCTAACCTTCAGCTGATGATATCCAAAACGAAGATTGATCTTTGAAAAGAATTGTACTCCTTGCAACTGGTTAAATAGGTCATCCATACGAGGTAACGGATACCTATTCTTGATAGTGACACGGTTTAATTCCTAATAATAGATACAAAGTCGCATATAACTGTCTTTCTTCTTTACAAATAAAATAGGAGTACCACAAGGAGATGTACTAGGACGAATGAAACCGATGTCCAACAACACCTGTAGTTGGACCTTTAACTCCTGAAGTTCAATAGGAGCCATTCGATATGGGGTTTTAGAAAAGGGTTTTGTACCAGGTTCAAGGTCAATAAAGAATTCAACTTCACGTTCTGGGGGTAGACCGGGAAGTTCTTCAGGAAATACGTCAGGAAAGTCATTAACAACAGGAATATTATTCAAATCTGACGTGTCTTTATTCAAATCTATAACATTGGCTAAGAAAGCTTGACATCCGTTTATCAATAAACAAATAGCTTTATGAATTGATATGACAATGATTGATTTTAATGGTTTAGTTGCTTGAATTTGCACAATAGGTTGATTAAAAATATGAAAACTATCAACCTTACGAAAATAATCAATTTTGGCATGATGAGTAGTTAACCAATCAATCCCTAAAATCACATCAAAAGCGAGTATCTTTAAAGAGATAAGGTCAGCAGGTAATGTGATGGTGCCAACTTGGATCAAACAAGATTTATAAACAGTGGATGTGATGAAAGTTTCTCCTAACGGAGTTTCCACAGATAGGTCAAAGTCTAATTTCTTCGGAGTTAATTTTAAACGTTGAGCACATGCAGGAGAGATAAATGAATGGGTAGCACCGGTATCAAGTAATGTATAAACTTCGCATGAATTTATGATTAGTTTACCCGTGATCACCTCGTTTGGGTTCCTCGCATGTTGACCAGTCACGACAAATGCTCTCCGAGGAACCGTTGACTTTGACTTTTCTGGAACAACCTTTTGAGTCACCATCCTCGCTGGACTTGGTTTCACTACAGTGCAATCTCGAGTGATATGTCATTCCTTTCCACAGTTATAAAATACCTTAAACTGTTGTGGGCAGTTTGGGCTGATATGTCCTTCTTTTTCGCACTTATAGCATATGACCGGTGGTCGTTCTCCTCCCTTGGAACCAGTTGCTGCTGGTGCTGACGTCTTCACATTGTCATTGTTGAATCTCCTCTTTTTAAAAAATCCCGCGAGTCGCTTTTTCTATTTTTATGGCCACGATTACCACCAGAGTGGTTACCGCTTTTGTCTGAATATTTTCCTCCACGCTAGTTTTCATTATTCCGATGACTGCTGCCACCGGTATGACCCTTGTTACGGTCCCTTGGTTAAACGTATTCGCTATCTCGCTCTAATAATTAAGCCATGTTGACAACATCTGAATATAAAGAAAATTTATGAGAAATAAGATATTGCCGAATCTCGGGTTTTAAACCTCTCAGAAACATCCTCGTCATTCGTTCCTCATTCTCTACCAAATGAGGTGCAAACCAGGATAACTCTGCGAACTTCGCCTCGTATTAGGACACCATCATGTTTTGTTGTTCTAGTCTAATAAACTCTACCTCCTTCATATGGCGAATACTTTCAGGAAAGTATTTTTCGTTAAAAACTTTCTAAAACGTTTCCCAAGACATGCGGAGTGCGGCAGGCTGGGTACGTTTCACAGACTCCCACCAGTAATTTGTCATGCCACGGAATATAAAGGTGGAGAATTGAACCTTATGTTCCTCCGTGCATCCCAAGACATCGAATATCTTGGTAATTTGCTTAACCCGCATTTTTGCCATGATCGGATCCGGCTTTCCCTTAAATTCTGGTGGTCCCAACTCTTTGAACTACATAGCCGTGACAAGTCGTGCATTGCTATCATTTCCACCCGTATTCTGTACACGAGTCTCCTTCATCTGGTTTTGCATGAACTGCAAAAATCTCATAAACATCCCATCGTTCATCGTCTGCTCAGTAGTGTTGTTTACATGAGGAATATTACCTTCATGTGGCACGTTCCCCTGGGTGATGATTAAAGGTGTTTCCACGGTCTCATTAACTCCACCGTTAATATTCTCAGCTGCCATTCTTAAATACTGCCATAAAACAAGGATTAATTAAACAAATTAACATATCACATATTAACCATATACTTCAACTGACCAAGAAATAATCTTAGGTATGACATATTAGCGAAGGATTACTCGTCTCTACCCTCCTAATACTATTCCCCGATCTCCGCCAGAGACCGTATCCCTAAGCTCTGATACCAACTGTGATGCCCCCAAAACATGTATACAACACCCATTCTGAGTCGTCAACGTACATGGTACAGAAACAACTACAACTTTATTAATACAACATAAAAACTGAGTTTAAATACAAATATTGTCATCTAGACAATATCCACACTCAAATAAGTCCTCATTTCAATTATTGATACATTATTTTACAAAAATGGTGAGGAATACTAAAATAACTTCTAGAACCATCATTCCATACCCCAACTAGTACTCGTTACATTTTCGTCTCCTGAGAAAAAAAATGGAACAAAAATGAAAAGGGTGAGCTCAACTAGCCCAGTAAAGAATATTATGACTAAGATAATACAGAACAAATTATCCTTAATCTTCAACAGGGAAAAATCTAATAGAATACAATAGACAACAAGTATTAAATCAATATTCGCAGTGAAAATAATAATTCATTAGAAGAGTTAAATAGAGAATGAAATCTACTATCTTCTATATATGAATATAAAAGTTCATCGTCTATCTTTTATCCCTGTAATATCAATCAATATATATCTGAAATCAAATATTCATCTTTGCACTATAGGCCAAAGATATTCATCAGTTGGTCATGTTCATCTAAACACCTGTTCATCTTTGCACTACAGGCCAAAGATATTCATCAGAAATCATTCATCATTGTACTACAGGCCAAAGATATTGAGTTATATAATCATTTAGGACTGAGGATGATGAAAAATATTTTAAAGAAAACGAATCCAGTGAAACAAAAGAACAAATATTAAGGATTCGTACTTTACACAATCCAAGTTCAAAAATACTTCATAAATAATCATAGTGGAGTAAAATTCAAGAATGAAGACCAAAATAGATCCAATAAAAGATAGGAATCATAACAGACAATCTTGGACACATAGAAGGAAACTTAATTCTTTTGTAAATAGTGTCATATTCGTGAATAGTGTCGTACACGTGAATTGTTCCGTATACGTGAATAGTAACTCCGACACCAAAAGATAGAAATTTCACAAAAAACATCATCATGCTTCGTGAATAGTAACTCGTGAATAGTAACCCCGACATGAAAAAGTTCCAAATTTGATAAAAAAAAAGTTCCAACCAATATTTCGGCATAATGATATTGAAGAAAATAATATCATTTTAAAAATAAAATAACATCCCTTACCTAAGAAAGAATAGTACTTCTGACTGGAATACTGGATATAGTGCTGAAAGAACTTGCACCGTATAACAATACTCAAAGTACTAAAATACTCACAAAATACGCTCGATATTATAGAGAGAGAAATCTGTAGTTTCTGGTGTGATTTTCAATTTTAACCTAAGCACCCTATTTATAGAAAAATGCTTAGAACACCAAAGCAAAAAATTTAATATAATAATAATATATATATAAATTTTCTACGCCCAATATTTCAGTCAAAGATCAGCCACTCAAGTAGCCTACATCACAAAAAAATCGTTTTTGTAAATTAAAATATTTAAAACTTTCAAAAATCAATTATTTCAGAACTTCAGAACTTCAATAATTCATAATAAATAGCCCTTTTATCAGAAAATTTGAATGTCACACCTTTTTATAGGAAATTCAATTCTCTATAACTTTGCAGAAGAAAGTTTTTCCAAATTCCAAATAGAAATTGACCAAAATCCATAAACGGGCAATTTTACAGGTTATAATCAAATTTCAGTCAAGAAATAGGCCCACAGACATGTTTAAGATGTTTTAAACAACTTTTGCAATAAAAATTTATTCCTCCTCATATACTCATATATCCCACATTCATTGTAAAAAAAATATCATCATTATTATATAATATAATAAAATATTATTTTATCAAAAAAGATAAAATATCAATTTTTAGCAATTGTCACTTTAAAAATTTTCTCCATCTATAACCACATAAAATTGATATTTTTCTCATCATATAAATCAATAATTAATTATTCACAAATAATATTATAGAATCACAGTACTGGCAACCAGGCCGTTTCCAAGAAATAGGGGGCTTTCTAATAAGGATTTCTCCTTACTGGCGCGCAATTAGGTGACCAAACCTCTCCTTAGACAGAACTTTCTAGACATTGCCAATAATGTTTTCTAATAATATTATTCAGATATTATGAATTATTGCTTCGATAATGGAAAATACGGTGTAGTGATAATTATTGAAACAACAGTAATATAAAATATTAACGTAGCAATTATTGAATCAATAAAATAAAATACTGAACAGTAACTACTATAACAATTATTGAGTAGTGCCTTCTTATGTAAGAATCAATAATTAGTGCAATACGGTGTGCTACTGTGCAACAACGCGTATTACTATGTTTTAACCACCGGGTATTCCAACAGTATTAACGGTAACAACTACGCCGTTATTTATAAACAACTTATACTTGTCGTTTTCTTCATCCAATCGCTTTCCGTTATGGGCCCACAAAAGACTGCGTCGTCGTACGAATATTCCCCGACAGTAAGAATATTCCACGACCAAACGAATATTTCCCGACAACAATGAATATTTTATAACCACCTGCTTATTTTTAAAATATTCGCGCATTTTACCCCTAACTAACCACATTAATCAATTCAACCCTTACTATTTCAAAATAATAAATAGAGGAAATTAAATTTTATTTATTAATAATTTGGGGTCTTACACAATAATTGTTACAGTAATTACTGTTCAATATTTTATTTTATTGATTCAATAATTACTGTGTTGATATTTTATAGTATTGTTGTTTCGATAATTATCACTACACAGTATATCCATTATCAGATCACTAATTCATATTATTTGAATAATATTATTAAATAGCATTATTGGCAATGTCTAAAAAGTTCTGTCAATGAAAGGTTTGGCCACCTAATTGCGCGCCAGTAAGGAGAAATCTTTATCGAAAAGCCCCCTCTTTCCTGGGAACTGCCTGGTTGTCATAATTATGATTCTGTAATATTATTTGTGAATAATTAATTATTGATTTATATGATAAGGAAATATTTATTATATGTGGATATAAATGATGGATATATTTATTTTTATGTGGATAAAAATGAAGGAATTAATGCTGAGGTATTTTATCAGTATTTTGTCGGTGTTGAGGTATTAAAATCATCCGTTTGTGGATTTCGGATATTTTCGGTTTAGAATTTGGAAAAACTTTCTTCTATAGAGTTTTAGAGAATTCGATTTTAAACAAAATGGACATAAAATTCGTAATTTTTTGATAACTGAGCTATTTTCTATGAATTACTGAAGTTTCAGAAAATAAAATATTTTTATTAAATGAGGTGGGACCCACTTTGGTTTGAATGCATGTGGGCTGCCAAATTAATTGAATTTCAATGATGGAGGGCTGCTGGACTACTGATTTTTCCAAGGAGGTGGTGTAGAATAATTATATTATTATTTTATTAACTTAGTCTCCTTTGGCGTTCTAGCATTTTCCTATAAATAGGTGCTTAAGTTAGAATTTAAAACCACATCAGAAACATAAGATTTTTCTCTCTATATTATCAAGCATATTTTTGTGAGTATTTAGATAACTTGAGTGTTGCTATACGGCGCAAGTTCGTTCAGCGTTATATCCGATATTCAAGTAAGAAGTACTGCTCTTTTGAGGTAAGAGATTTTAAGGGTTGTTATGTTTTTCATGTTTCGTAACTTTTTAGACCTTCAAAAATTTTGGAAAATTTTGAAATGATAATTTGATGAGTTTTATTGATTGTGTCCAAAAATGGCGATTTTTGATTGTATAGATTAAGAGTTATGAATGTTACAGGAAAATAATATTTTAAAAGAATGCCCTTATAAATCCTTGTGGTTAACTCCAAAATTGGTGAAATTTTTATTGAGAGTACATGTATATAACAAAAATATACTCTGTAAATTTCGAAATTTTTGGATAAAATTACAATTTATGATAAATGTCTAAATATTCGGCTATTTTCGCCATATGAAAAATAGTAAATAAATTTTAAAAATTTCGGGAAAAATATATGTTCAATATGGGACTATATTCTGCTAAATCACAGAAAAGAAATATTTTTGGGACTAATTTGGTATTTTTCATGAAAATAGACTAGTTATGAGTAAATGAATAAAATATTTTATTTGAAGTGAAAAAATTAGAAAATAGTATTTTATGGCTTGAGAATCCTACATGAGGTATATGCAGATTTTTGATGAGGGTTTTGGTTATTGGTAATGAAATCTTATGAGTTTGGCATTTTAGGATGATTAAATGCATTACTTAGTAAAGTTTAAACAATTAAAATAAATTATTTATAAGCTTAAGAAATATTATTCTTTCAATATCATTATACCAAAATATTGGTATGGATTTTATTATGGAATTTCTACCTTTTTCATGTCGGGATTACTATTCACGAGTTATTATTCATGAATTACTATTCATGAGTTACTATTCATGAGTTACTATTCACGAGTTACTATTCATGAGTTACTATTCACGAGTTACTATTCACAGGTACTATTCGCGACAAAATTAGTTTCTTTTTCTGACCAAAATACCGTTGATTTATAAATCTTTCTCTTGAAATTAAATTCATGTTTTGATCATATTATTTTTATTATCATATATAACATTTTTATAATCTTAGTGATGAAATTTCTCTTTGACTTGAGTGTAAAGATGGGTAGATTATTAGTATAATCGTGACTATGGGTTCTCTTTGGCCAGTACTGCAAAGGTGAATCGTTGATTGATATGATCATGACCATTGAATTTATAATTGAATATTTTTAGCTTAAGTGCAAAGGTGAATAGATCAACATGGTTATAATTATTGTTTATATAAATTCTGAACTGATTATATATTTCTTTAAAATATTAATATATTTGGCCTGTAGTGCAAATATGAACTGTTGATGAATATATTTGGCCTGTAGTGCAACTATGAATTGTTGATGAATATCTTTGGCTCGTAGTTCAAAGATGACATGTTGTTGAATATCTTTGGCCTGTAGTGCAAAGGTGAATTGTTGATGAATATCTTTGGCCCGTAGTGCAAAGATGACATGTTGTTGAATATCTTTGACCAGTAGTGCAAAGATGAACTGTTGACGAATATCTTTGGGCATAGTGGAAATATGAAATTATTAGTATGATTATGAACATGAAATTTGATTTGGTGTAACCATGATTTTTGATGTTTCAGGTAAAGATATGTAATGAAAATTATATTCGTCCTGGATGAGAAGATGAATTTAGAACTACAATTATGATTATGAGTTATTCATATGATTGTGGACCATAATTGTTGATTGATGTTACAAGGATAAAACATTGTTGGTTAATTTTTAACATGGAGAAGATAATAGACTTTATAGTCTATTTGACTCTTCTAATGGATTGCTGGTTTCGTAGCAACAATGGTTGAAATTTTTATCATCTACTATATGTTCTAAATCTCTGATTTATTATTGATGAAGGCTATTGATAATTTAATTATTTTTAGTCATGATATTCTTTACTGAGCTAGTTGTGCTCACTCTTTTGCTTCACAATTCCTTTTAGGTAATAGGAGTGTAGCTGGGTCGAGCGGGGCTAACAGGGGAATAGAACGGTGGTCATCATTTAGTAGTTATATGTGTTGAATCAAATAGGGTGAGACGAACCCAACGTTGGAAGGGTATTTTTCCACTATCATATAAGATGTCTAATGACATACAGCCTTGTGTCATCATAAGACAGAGTTGTGCACATCCACTTGCTGAGTATATCTACGAGGCTACCTATACAATCTTGGTGTTTGGTTGAAGTATAACTCTCTATTAGAGACAGTGGAGATAATGATATGTCAAGAGAAGACTCACCATTGGAAATAATATGATAGTAATCTTCTCGTTTTTCTTTGGGGTCTATTGGGTCAACCAAGGATAATTATGTGGCCATATGATATCTATCATAACCTAGACGCATAGCCTTCCATGTACGAATATTTCCTTGAGCACTTCCCAAAGATTCTAATTTCTAAAACAGTTAATAACTGTACCTTTATGTAAGGTATCACCGTGAGGTGCGGTCCGCGGTTGGGACATGAGTCACAGTTGGTATATATTTGTATGAAAGCTCACAACATATGTGTTGTTGTATTTTGCACGACAATTGTAGTAATAAAGTTGTAGTTGTTTTTTGTACCATGTATTTGGCGACTCAGAATTGGTTGGGTGGATTGGACCTATTTTGGGGATATCACATAGAGTGAGTAAAGATAACAATCCCTTTTTCAGATACTACTTCAATCACAGAGTTTTCTCCCACAATTCTTCTGAATTCTCTCTGATAATTTATCTCTGTATTTTCTTTGCTATACTTAGAAAAGTGAAGAAAAAGAATACGTATAATAAAGGAAGGAACTGATGCGTTGAGGTCAGTTACTCAATCATGGGTAACTGCTATCAACTCCCCTTAGGGTATTGTTTGGTAAGCAATAATAAGTTTCAAAACCATTTAATTTATTTAAACTTTTATACTATAGTTTAAATCAAGTCACACCCAATTCAATTATCTTGTTTAATTTAATTTAAATAAAATATAATAATTTCTCAGTAATTCACATAGTCAAATAATTTAATTCTAATTTATTAATAATGTCAAATTATTAAATCTCTAATTAATTATTAATTTAATTAAAATAACATTAGGCTTATTAAAATTTTTTTTAATTCAATAAGCTCACATAATTAAATACTTCGAATAATAAAAATTCTCCATATTAATTTAATGAATATAAAATATATAATTAAATTAATATATCACAATTGCATCAATTAATTATTTAATCTAATTAAATCAATCATCAAAATTATTTATTTAATTCAATAAATATTAAAATTAAATTACAAATATATCGTTCATCACATCCGTTTAGCCATAATAATTAGGTAAGACATATCTTAACGATATCTTTAAATCTATGTCTAGCTGAGTTAAATATCTTAGACAACTTTTAATCAATGTATACATACCAAAATTTAATAAGTATGTATCAAAGGTACAAAAATTATCAAAGTGAGGACACTTGTATAACAATATTTAGAAATTAATGAACAGAATAAATATCTGAATTATACAATAATATTGTATTTATAACCAATAATCAGATATATTTCAAGACCTGTTATATCGACAAAAGTAAAGATACATGAACAATAACAAAAACAATAGAGTTCTGAAACTGGCTTACACATGTCAATTGCATAAAGTAAATGCAAAGGTTAGATACTTGTCTGGTCAGCTGCTTACAGTTACGCAACTTAGTTTTATCTTTTATGCCGAAACCTATCATTCATAAGATCATTCTATTTATTAGAATTACATATCATAACACATAGTTCTTATAGCGCCCCCAAATCTGGGTATCTTCCAACCCGACAGATGGTGCTAAACTGTACAACTTTTATACATTCATTCAATTGAAAAGTCTCAAAGAACGAACATAACTTCTATATATTCAAAGTAATATTTACATTTCCTATGTTCTATACCCATTACGAAGGTTCTTTATCATAATATCAGTTACATTACAATAATAGACCTATACTATTACAAGACAGCTAGTAATCTGCCTTAGCTTTTCCTTTATCCTTTTTCGATTATCTGGGACATTCAGTCTTAGCTGCATTCATATGGTTCAAGCAAGAGTGAGCATAACTAGCTCAGCAAGTATAACAATTTAATAACAACATGTTTGATACATATAAATCGTATATCTTCAATAACTGAACAATAATTATAAAGTACTATTGGTAATTCAAAATAGCACTTCATCTTTTCTTTCAAAATGTTTTACAATAATAACAATATTTAGTAAAACATTCACTCCGGTCAAAGACCTCAAGTATTCATTCTTTATTAAAAAAGGATAACCCGGAAACAAGTCCGATATCACTTACGAGCACTTCTAGGTGATCAACCTATTGTACTCTATGTTGATCAACACTACATCCATTAAACGTATGCACGTTTAAGCATTTGGCGACCTCACGTGCCTGTCGTTTTACAGACAAAACATTTGTTTAACATTTCAGTCTTCTTTTGAAAACCATATCAATTAGTTGACAAAAGATAGAATCATTTGATAATACATGAATAGATTATCAATACATCAAGTCTAGCCAAAGGAATTGGCTTAAACTTCAACATACTTCAATTCTTGCGAAAGAATACATGAACCTCAAAAACATGTTCTGATTGAACTGAGACAAGAGTTAGAATACTTGTCTTTAGTGTCTGTTATGGTATTTTAACTTTATGTTCAAGTCGTTCAAGTCTCTACAATACATGACCACATAATGCCTTTCATTAGGTCACATATAATCAAGAATGTACATTAATATTTCAAACCCTTTATTTTAATCTAATTGTGTATTAGATTCAGTTACTATTCGTTCTGGATTATCATTATCCTTGCATTTACATTCGACTAGGTTATCTTAACCTTTATACAACATCCTTAAGGTTTAACAATGTTACATTACATTCCTTAAGTTATGTTTACTTTTAAGTCAATTAGTTTTCTTTTCTTTTTACTTTGAAACCTTCATTTATTATCCTTGTTCTGAGACTGGCACTGCGGCGCCAGCTTTATGCTTACATCTCACGCTGCGGCACGAACTTATTGTATCACTATCCCGGACTTGGCACTGCGGCGCAAGTCCTTACTTAATGGGCCGCGCTGCGGCGCCACTCTCTAGAGGATTTTGGTACTATACATGGCGCTGCGGCGCCACATAATGTACTATAGTTCGCGCTGCGGTGAACTCTTGCAGTAGGCTCGAACACTGTTACGCGCTGTGGTGCGAGTCATTTTGCCTAGGTTTGGCGCCGCGACGCCAACTCTGTGCACCAGAAAACAAATTTAGTTTGTAACTTTTGTGAATTTCCCGGACGCATAACTTCTTTGTTATAAGTCCGAATTGGCTCGTTCAAAAGACTACGGTTCAAAAATTACGTAATCTACATGATCATGCAAGAATTTTATCTATTTGACTTTGTTTGCTAAAAATTCACATATTGGTTCATTTTTAATGAAAACGATAAACGTTCGTGAACGTTCAACGCTCGTTTATTCGTTCTAAGTCAAAATTCGGTCATTTTCGAGTCCGCAACTCTTAAATGCTAAATATGACTTGTCTCTATTGGAAAACAATGGTTCCGTGATCAAACACAAAATTTGACTTCCATTCCGAGAATTTTACGAATTCGACGTTTATCGTCCAATCGTGCAAATTCTGGCAATGCTTCATTATTATGATTTGTTCAACATTACAAATGAACCTCATTCATCATGTGAACATCTTAACATACTTAGTACAACAACTTATGTTCATTGTTGGATTTTGACTTATTCTTCATGGCTTATAACTTGTCAAATTATAAACTACTTAAGATTTGATTATTCATGACTTATGACAATTAGAGTTTCTTAATCATCATACTTTTCATGTTCTTCACATATAACTTTACTTATTATTCATGGGATCATACAAGTCCTTTTTCATCATTATTACTTCTCTTAATAAACTCATTACCAATTCATATTTTTATACTTAACATTCAAGGTTAACTTATAATAAATTTATAACTTTTATATGTTCAAATGACTTATTGCCAACTTATGTGGCTTAAGTTCATGACTTACTCATTCTTCTTGCTTCTTACTATCCATGTTCCTTAATTCCAACTTTTCTTATCAACCTATCATGGTAGAGATAGAAGATAATTTAGAGAAGACGTCTTACTTTTTGTAGTCTTGGTAAAGTTGCTTGCTTCTTCTTCTTACTTATGGAATGACTTATGTGTAGCTTATTCTCTCTAACACTTACGCACTTTTGAGAATTTAGATTATTTGAACAACTAACAAATGGCTTGTAAGCTTTCTCTATTTATAGAACTTGCAAAGCTAGGGTATTTTAGTCATTAAATCACCCACCTCCTCAAGCCACCTCCTTACTATTTATTACTTGGCTAGCACAACTTTTATCCTACACTTGGTCATTACTTCATAGTCTTGGTCACCACTCTAACTTCGTCACCACATTACATGGTCACCACAATAACCATATCAATATGGTTTGCCCCATGGGTCATACAACTCATGGATTCCATCTTGGGCTTTCATTAAATCATCCTTTGGGCTTTGCATTAATAAACCTATTTTGTTCATTCATTAATGATTGGGCCTCTCCCTTTAATTCACTTGGACTTGAATTAATTCAATCAATCTTTACAAGTTCATTAGCATTACTTAATACACATACATATAATTTATGTATTATTTTTTTGTATTCTAATTCATATAGAAAATATACAATATTTTATTCTTCATACAAACTCGTATAATACTTCGTATTATACTCATTTTCATTACTTTGTACAATACCTAAGTATCATACAATTATTACTTATTCATTACTAATTCTCCTTACTTAAAGTTTATAAATTAAGTCCACATGCGAATTATTACTTTTTCCATAACAAGATTTTTATTATATAATCCATCTTACCTTGTTATTCCATCATTACGTATTTCTCAAAAACTCAAAATTATATTTCGAGCAAATACAGATGAATAGTGTTTTTCAGAAAATTTCTCGAAAAACTTTTATTTTCGTCTTGAAAATTCAAACACTTTAATTCATCCACGTAGCTCAAATACTATGACATTCTAACATCAATAAGTTATATAATGACAACCATCTTGATAATACATGAAATATGATTTTATTTTTATTTAATTTAATAAAATCATTTTACAATAAGATTCGAATTTCTCGGTCGTTACATTCTTCCCCCCTTATAAAAATTCTGTCCCCAGAATCTCATCTTACTTTAATCAAAATAGATGAGGAAAATTTTTCTTCATCTTTTCATCTATTTCCCACGTTGCTTCTTCAGTATCGTGGTTCTTCCATAATACCTTTACTAATGGTATTACCTTGTTCCTCAGAACTTGTTCCTTTCTATCAATGATCTGCGTCGGCGACTCTTCATATGTTAAGTCTGTCTCGATATGAATCGGCTCATACTCGATTACATGCTTATAGTCCGGCTTATATGGACTTAATACAGATACGTGAAACATGTTATGTATTCGTTCTACGTCTGGAGGTAATGCTATCATATAAGCTACCTCTCCCACCCGTTTTAATACCTCAAAAGGTCCTATAAACCTTGGACTTAACTTTCCTTTCTTTCCAAAGCGTATCTTTCCTTTCCAGGGAGATACATTTAGAAACACATACTAGCCCACCTCAAACTCTCGACTTAGTCTATGTGAGTCCGCATACTTCTTCTGTTTGTCCTGAGCTGTGACGAGAGGCATCCGAATTAACTTTACCACACCCGCTGTCTGCTGCACCAATTCTGGTTCTAGCATCCGGCGTTCTCCCACCTCATCCCAACACAAAGGTGTTCTGCACTTTCTCCCATACAAAGCTTCGTACGGCGGCATGCCTATGCTTGCATGATAACTGTTGTTATACGCAAACTCTACTAGTGGTAGATGATCATCCCAACTACCCTTGAAATCCATGACGTAGGACCTCAACATGTCTTCTAACATCTGAATTATCCTCTCGCTCTTCCCATCGTTTTGTGGATGATAAGCCGTGCTTAACCTCAGCTGTGTTCCCAACTGCTCTTGCAGAATCCTCCAAAAGTTCGATGTGAATCGTGGATCACGATCTGACACAATCGATACCGGTACTCCATGTCTGGAAATGGTTTCCTTAACATAATGTTTAGCTAACTGGTCTATGTTATACTTGACTCTAATTGGCAAAAAGTGAGACTTCGTCAATCGGTCCACTATTACCCAAATCGAATCATACTCTTTTTGAGTCGTCGGAAGTCCCACCATGAAGTCAATAGTGATATGCTCCCACTTCCATTCTGGAATCTCCAATGACTGTAATAAACCACTAGGTCTTTGATGTTCGGCCTTAACTTTTTGACAAGTTAAGCACCTACTCACATACTCTGCTATTTTTTCTCTTTATGTTTGGCCACCAAAAACTCAGTCGAAGGTCTTAATACATATTAGTGCTACCAGAATGTATCGAGTACCTCGAGCTATGAGCTTCTTGTAATACTTGCTCCATTAATTCCGTCTCATTTGGAACCCAAATTCTTCCCTCAAATCTTAATAATCCCTCATCATCAAGACTATACTTAGCATCTTCCTTCTCGGATAACCGCTTTTTCATTTGGTTACACTCGTCGGTCTTGAGTTGTACCTCCTTGACTCTTTGTACGATGGTAGATTGCATCTCCGTTGCAAAAAGTAACTTCCCTGACTCACTCGGCATCTTCACTTCTATTTCCATTTTAGCCATCTCTGTTATTAACTCATTTTGAGCCGTTAACATAGACAACTTTTCCCGGCCATTCCTACTTAAGGCGTCGGCAACTACATTGGCCTTTCCTGGGTGATACAGGATTTCACAATCATAATCCTTTATCAACTCTAGGCATCTTCTCTGTCTCATATTCAACTCTTTCTGAGTGAAGATATACTTTAGACTTTTATGGTCTGTATATATCTCACAACATTTTCCCCATAAAGATAATGTCTACATATCTTTAGGGCAAACACTACCGCGGCCAGTTCCAGATCATGAGTAGGATAAACTTTCTCATAATCCTTCAACTGTCGAGATGCATACGCAATGACTTTGCCATGCTATATAAGCACACAACCAAGTCCTCTATGCGAAGCATAACTATACACTACAAAATTTCCCATGTCATCTGGCAATGACAAAACACGAGCTTAACTTAATCTTTTCTTCAGTTTTTGAAAATTGTATTCACATTTATCCATCCATACGTATTTCACTGACTTCCTTATTAAATTAGTCAATGACGTAGCTATCTTCAAAAAATCTTGGATAAATATTCGATAGTACCCTGCTAACCCTAGGAAACTCCGCACCTCAGTCGGCATTTTCGGTTGTTCCCAATTCATTACTGCTTCCACCTTCACTGGATCCACTGAAATCCCCTCTTGGTCAATGACATGACCTAAAAACTGCATTTTTTCCAGCCAAAATTCACATTTGGTGAATTTCACATATAACTTCTCCTTCCTTAGTTTCTCCAACACTAATCTTAAGTGTTCAACATGATCTTCTGGCGTTTTATAATATACTAGAATATCATAGATAAACACCACGACGAACTTGTCCAAATATATTTTGAACACTCTGTTCATCATATCCATAAATGCAGCTGGTGCATTCGTTAACCCAAATAACATCACCAGAAACTCGTAATTACCATAAAGAGTCCTGAATGCAGTCTTTGGTATATCTTTCTTCCTAACCTTCAACTGTTGATACCCCATCCGCAAATCTATTTTAGAAAAATACTTTGCCCTTTTCAATTGATCAAAGAGGTCATCGATCCTAGTCAATGGGTATTTATTCTTTATCGTTAACTTGTTCAACTCCCGATAGTCGATACAAAGCATTAACGATCCATCTTTCTTCTTGACAAACAACACCGGTGCTCCCCACGATGAAACACTTGGTTGAATGTACTTTTTGTCCAATAGTTCCTATAACTGAACCATTATTTCTTTCATTTCCACAGGCGCCATACGATACGGTGCCCTTGAGACTGGTGCCGTTCTTGGCATAGTGTCTATCACAAATTTGATTTCCCTATCCGGCGGTAAACCCGGTAACACACTTGGAAATACATCCATGAATTTGTTTACTATAGGTATTTGTTTCATGGTTACTCCCACTTTATGGGTATCAACAACATGACATAGGTAACCTACACAACCATTCCTTAAGAGTTTTCTAGTTTGTGTCATCGTAAGACAACACGGACGTCCCGATAATTTGCTACCATAAAATACTACAGGAGGTTGCTTCAACGTCCTGATGCTCACATATTTCTTTTGGAAATCTATAATTGTTCCATGGTTAATAAACCAATCTATTCCGAGAATTACGTCGAATTCTCCTAACTTTATCGGTATTAAATCTACTGATAACTTACGACCACGTACATCTACGCAATAACTCCTATGAATATCTTCAACAGGAATTATCTCTTCGTTTGCTACCTTAATGTTCAAAGGCATAGACAATTTTTTGGGAAATAATTCTAGTCGTCTAGCAAAATCACATGCTATAAATGAATAAGTAGCACCTAAATCAAATAGCAAGTACGCATTTATATTGTTGATCGGAATAATACCTGCAACTACATCCCCTGATGCCACCGCATCTTGGACCGTCATATTAAAAGTGTAGGCCATTGATTTCCCTGGCTGAGCTGGACCACTAATAACTAACTTCCCGCTATTAGTTCCCTTATTTCCTTCTATCCCCTTCTTCGAGCAGTTCTTTGCTATGTGGTCAGTTGATCCAAATACAAAGCATCCGTGATTTTTCTTCGGATTTGGACAGTTAGGCGAAATATTCCCTTCCTGTCCACAATTATAACAAACCACCTTTCCTTTGAGACAGACTCCTAAGTGAGTCTTCCCGTAGGTTTTACAGGCCTCCATCCTCCTCTTAGAGCCCCTTGTTTTACTCCAATATTCCCAGAGTTAAAGCCCTTCCTCTTCTGACCATTGCAACTTCCACTGGCTCCCTCGGTCTTGGTTCCTCCATCGACCTTGCCCTTTTTTTTCTTATCCTTGGGGTACTAGCTGTGAGCCTCATTCCCACCTTCGGTAATTATTGCCTTTTCTAGTATGGTTCCAAAGAAAGTACTTTAGAACACAGAGATTCGGCTATAGAGCCAGGGTTTCAAGCCCTACTCAAATCTTCTAGCCTTTCTCACTTCAGTGTCCACTTGATGTGGAGCGAATCGTGCCAGTTCATTAAACTTGGCAGCATACCGGGGAACTGTCATATCCCCTTGTCTCAATTTCAAATACCTCATCTCCATCCTCCCTTGCATACTCATGGGAAAATAGTTATCGAAGAAAATCTCCTTGAATCTCTCCCACGTTAGGTTTCCTATATCGGCCCTAGCCTGGTTTGCCTCCCACCAGAATTTGGCAAAGGCAACCTTTTGACCCTCCTCAACATTTGCTATTACAAATTCTTTCTCAATTTCTTTTACTCATGTCTGGGCTTCTATAGCGTCCGTAGTTCTTTTGAACTCCGGTGGACCTACACTTTTGAAGTCCTTAAAAGTAGTAGCTCATACTACTCCAGGAATCACCAGTACAAAGTACCTAATAGACAACGCTTAATAGACAACGTTTTTTATAAAAACGTTGTGGTTTTTTTTTACAACGTTTTTAGAAAAAACGTTGTAGATATATATGCAAAAACGTTATCTATTTAGATGGATATTATTTTTATTTTAATTAGACAACGTTTTTTTTAAAAAAAACGTTATCTATTAAGAAAAACATGGAGCATCAAATATTGAACTTAAAATTAAAACACGTCTTTTTCTCTCTCCAAGAGCTCGGATCAGTGCAGTACAAAGGAGATAGACGTTCGATCGGTTTCCTTCAAAGATGTAGTGCATAGGGCTCGTTAGTGTAGAGTTTTTGTTAGTGCAGAGTTTTTATTAGTGCAGAGGCCTGCTCGTTCGTTCCTTTTCTTCTCTCCAAGGGCTCGATAGTGCAGAGGTCAGTGCAGAGAGCTTCGGTCAGAATCCTTCGAAGTTGCAGATCGAGGTTTCCTTCGTTCCTTCTCTCTTCATTTCTTCTCTCTTCGTTCCTTCTCTTCTCTCCAAGGGATCGTCAATTAAATAACATTTTCTTCTCTGGTTATGTAGTGTTGGTTGTGTTCGATCTGATTGGGTGTACCTCTTCTTTGAGGCTGAAATCTGAAGATCTTTAATTGGGTGTTTGAAGCTATTTTGGGGCTAGGGTTTCATTGTAAGTTCTTCATCTCTTTGGATTCGTTCTTGCATGTGTTTAATTTTAACCCATTTACAGTCTGCTTAGTGTTGATTCGTTAACTTAGTGTTACTTTCATAAATTGATAGCATAGGGGTGGCTGCGGTGGCAGCAGTGGTTAGGTTTTAATTTCTCACTTGTTAATTTTCCCTAAAATTTAGGTTTTAATTAGAAATTTTAAAAGATTTTTGGAGCTAATTTGGAGCTTTAATATTGGGTTCTCTTCAAAAATGCCATATGGTCTGATTTTTTGACTGTATTTATCTGTAAATGTGGTTCTTCAATGGTGGTTTTCTTTTGGAATGCAGAATTGTAGATTTATGTGCTAATATAATCATTAGTTTTTGGTTTTCTAACTAGCATTTGCCTCTGTTTTCTCTTGTGTGGTTGATACTGATATCAAAGTGGACATAAATTCCAATGTAATTTGCATCTTGTTCATTGGGTGAAATAGTAACATTTCTTTTATCTAGTTTAGCCAATTGATAATTAACTGAGTGCTTATTCAGTGTTTTATATTTAATGTTGGACTCTAGATGATATACTATAGAATATGTTAATGACCTGCAACTTTAGTTCTCCTTGTTCCTTAATATATTGCTATTATGATTTGTAAATGCTATAATCATATTCTGAAAATAAAGTTCTATTGCGATATGAATTAGCTAGAGTAAATTTTAATTCTCTCTGGTCTGTTGGTGGGTTGTTTTGCAGTTTGAAGCTGCTGCAGTCAACTTAGTTGCTGGAGAGAAACCTGGCGATGTTTACTCAGAAATTGCTTCAAGGTATGGTGTATAAGTATGTATTGTTAACATAGGACTTTAAATTGGGGCAAACTGAACATGATTTTTTTCTTCTTTATTTGCAGACTTGTATACTTTGACATGCCATGTAGATCAGCTTTTAAAAACTTAACGTGTTAGATGGTTTTATCGTTTTTTGTAAAAAAAAAAACAAGGTTCATTGAGTAGACAACAAAAAAATAGCCTACTGATGAAGAGATTTATCTATCCACATTCACTAATGTTGAATTATTTATCAATAATCCCAGGTTAGGTGCAAATCGCCAAAACATTGCACTGATGAAGGGGTGAAGCTAGCTGTGGAAGAGCTTGTTACCACTGTTTATAAGGTAAGAAAACAAAGGTGTGTGCTTGGAATTAATTGATGAATTGGGATTTGGCCCACCTCCGGAATTGAAGGGAAAGTGTAAAGTAAGGGAGCCAAATTTGATAAACAGTGGCCACCACGCTCATAAAGTAAATTACGATGTCTAAATTCTGATTTATTTGAGGTAATGAATTCTGTTTATTTCACAGTTTAAGAGGGAAAACAAGGCTCTCAAGGCCAGTTTAGTATGTTTCCACATTCGAATAAGAACAGATGCTTAAACTGACGGAGATGGCTTTGCCCATTATTGTATGTGAACTGATTCAGGAAGCAACAGGAACTTGTTAAATGATTAGATTATTGTTGGGATTCTCCATTATTGTATCTGAACTGATTCACGAAGCAACAGGAACTTGTTAAATGATTAGATTATTGTTGGGAAAAGCCACGTTACTTTCGTTTGTCTGATAAGTGTCTTAGGTACTCCAAGAGCATGTCAGTATTCCTTCAGTTCTATTCATGTATCAATAAGGTAAGAAGAACTGCAGTAATTTAATAATTTTTGTTTTTTTGGTGCTACATCTACCCTTTTCAACCAATGCAATTTTCTGCATTTATTGTGTCAAGTACAATCTTTTCCAGCATATGACAATTCTTGTTAATGTTTTATGATTTTGTTGGCCTTACTGGCATTGTAAGTTCATGATGTACCGATTGGTTTTCTTCTCTGTAGC
This sequence comes from Panax japonicus, assembly GCA_020205505.1. Classification (NCBI taxonomy): domain Eukaryota; kingdom Viridiplantae; phylum Streptophyta; class Magnoliopsida; order Apiales; family Araliaceae; genus Panax; species Panax japonicus. Next base: position 33,860,173 of record CM035113.1, on the reverse strand, counting down.
TTGCCAAAACAACTATGATTGGCTTTTAATGTCGAGTTTATTGTGTGTAGGATCTGCCATTACTGGCCCAATAGGAAAAGAGTGCTGATCTGTGGCCAAGGATTGCAAATGCTGCTAATGATATTGTTTAGGTGTAGGAACTACTAGTGGGGTTCTCTATTAGGTTTTATATTTACAGATGTTAGTTGGATTTGGCAGTGGGATTTTGTAAGGACTAAGATCTAATTTTTGTTTGTTTAAGACGACGCCATATATGTTATTTGATCTTTTATCATCACTTAATATTTTACAAGAATTATGTGTGGTTGGATTACTTGGAATCTTTGATAAATGATTGAAGTTACAACTCTTTTAATCTTTCAGGCTACAATATGTTAATCTTTCAGGCATTAACATATTGCAGATGCATTGGTAATGTAGGTGATCCACAATTTTTTTCTTTTTTTTAATCTACAACATTTTTAGAACGTTGTGTAAATGTGTCTAAACGTTGTCTGATATACTAAACAACATTATTTTTATCTAAAAAATGTTGTGGAATCATACCTTCTACAACGTTTTTAAGCATCTGTTAATTTTTAAAAAACAAATCTACAACATTTTTTTCTTAAAAAACGTTGTGTATTGTGCTTAACTACAACGTTTTAAAAGCGTTGTGTAAGGGTGTCAAATAGACAACACCCTTAACCATGACGTTTTTCTGACTGAAACCACAACGTTTTTTCCGCGTTGACTATTTAGTATTTTGTAGTAGTGAATCACGAGTACATTAGCCACTGTTCTATTAAATACAGTCATTAAAAGATTAACGAACTCCTGTATTGGAATAACCGAACCAACCTCCGGTTGGTTAACATTAGCGCCCTTATTTCGTTGTCTCCTTATTGACGACATTTTGCTGTTAAGAAAACAACACATCATTATTACTTTATTCTTGTTGGTTTGTTATTATTTGTAATAAAAAAACAACTCATACTCATTACTTAACATATTCCATAAAAAGACTTATATTGATTTATAACTTGTAGTTTAACACTTCATTGTTTACATTACCCAGCCTTAGCTGATTACATTACCATCCCGCAATTACTTTCCAAAAATTGGGATTTACAAAAGACTACCCTTTGTTATACAAAAGAGGGTTTTACGTCACTACTAGATACATAACATTTACATATCTATTCTAATCTAACTATTGCTAGACTACATCTGTCGTAGGGCATTCTCAAAATCCTTGTTGACCAGACCGACAATAACATCTCTACTGATAGTGTGTCGGGTCTGCCCTACTTCTATCTAATATCCAGCTACCTGCTGCTGGAAATCTACGTGAGAACTCCTATGTATATAGGACATCCTTTCCAACTTCCTCTTTTTAGTCTTTAGCTCCTATTTGAGCTCAAAGACTTCACATTTCAGCTCTCGGACCTTGTCCTTAGCTAAAACTCTATCATCATGTTCCTCTTCCCACAATCCCTCCATGCTAGCCTTATCCTCCCAGACATCTTGGAGTTCCTCTTTTAACTCCTTAACCTCTTAGCAGTAATGGACATTCCTATCCAATACCGACATAAACAATGCCTTCATCGATTCCCCCGTAGACATTTCCTTTGTAGGTGGAACCTGGTCAAAGGACATCACATCCACCTCATCCTCTAGCATGCCATCAAATATATACATGTAGTCTAAATTGTCTAAGTCTCCAAACTCGATTGTCACACAACTCTTGTTCTACGGCTACGGGATTTGGTAGTATCTCTACCCGATTAACTGAATCCTCGCTCACTATATGTATATCTCTATACATATCATTTTCTCCTGAAATCTACAATAAAACAATATAGTTTGATTAGTACACGTCAGTAAAATACTAGAAATACATACATAATATAATGCATTTTTATAAGTTTACTTTCCATCTTTTACTTCTTTATTCTTTCTTAAGGTTATGACTTAAGGTACTACTTTATTTTTATAAGGTTACTTTCCAACTTGTAGTGCCCCAGAATCCGGGTATCTTCCAACCCGGCAGATGGTGCTATACTATACAATATTCATACATTCATTCAATTGAAAAGTCTCAAAGAACGAACATAACTTCTATATATTCAAAGTAATATTTACAATTCCCAGGTTCTATACCCATTACGAAGGTTCTTTGTCATAATATCAGTTACATTACAACAATAGACCTATACTATTACAAGACAGCTAGTAATCTGCCTTAGCTTTTTCTTTTATCCTTTTTCGATCCTTCGGGACGTTTATACTTAGCTGCATTCATATGGTTCAAGCAAGAGTGAGCATAACTAGCTCAGCAAGTATAACAATTTAATACCAACATGCTTGAGACATATAAATCGTATATCTTCAATAACTGAACAATAGTTATGAAGTACTATTGGTAATTCAAAATAGCACTTCATCTTTTCTTTCAAAATGTTTTACAATAATAACAATATTTAGTAAAATATTCACACCGGTCAAAGACCTTGAGTATTCATTCATTATTAAAAAAAGATAACCCGGAAACAAGTCCGTAAGCCTAATATCACTAACGAGCACTTCTAGGTGATCAACCTATTGTACTCTATGTTGATCAACACTACATCCATTAAACGTATGCACGTTTAAGCATTTGGTAACCTCACGTGCCTGTCGTTTTACCGATAAAACATTTGTTTAACATTTCAGTCTTCTTTTGAAAACTATATCAATTAGTTGACAAAAGATAGCAACATTTGATAATACATGAATAGATTATCAATACATCAAGTCTAGCCAAAGGAATTGGCTTAAACTTCAACATACTTCAATTCATGAGAAAGAATACATGAACCTCAAAAACTTGTTTAGATTGAACTGAGACAAGAGTTAGAATACTTTTCTTTAGCATCTGCTACGGTATTTTAACTTTATGTTCAAGTCGTTCAAGTCTCTACAATACATGATCATATAATGTCTTTCATTAGGTCATATATAATCAAGAATGTACATGACTATTTCATACCCTTCATTTTAATCTAATTGTGTATTAGATTCAGTTACTATTCATTCTGGTTTATCATTATCCTTGCATTTACCTTCGACTAGGTTATCTTAACCTTTATAAAACATCCTTAAGGTTTAACAATGTTACATTACATTCATTAAGTTATGTTTACTTTTAAGTCAATTAGTTTTCTTTTCTTTATACTTTGAAACATTCATTACTATCCTTGTTCTGAGACTGGCGCTGCGGCGCCAGCTTTATGCTTACATCTCGTGCTGCGGCATGAACTTATTGTATCACTGTCGTGGACTTGGCATTGCGGCGCGAGTCCTTACTTAATGGGCCGCACTGCAACGCCACTCTCTAGAGGATTTTGGTACTGTACATGGCGCTACGGCGCCACATAATGTACTATAGTCCGCGCTGCGGCGAACTCTTGCAGTAGGCTCGAACACTGTTCTGCGCTGCGGCGCGAGTCATTTTGCATAGGGTTGGCGCCGCGGATCCAACTCTGTGCACCCGAAAACAAATTCATTTTGTAACTTTTGTGAATTTCTCGGACGCATAACTTCTTCGTTATAAGTCTGAATTGGCTCGTTCAAAAGCCTACGGTTCACAAATTATGTAATCTACATGATAATGTAATAATTTTATCTATTTGACTTTGTTTGCTAAAAATTCACATATTGGTTCATTTTTAACGAAAACGATAAACGTTCGTGAACGTTCAACGCTCTTTTATTCGTTATAAGTTGGAATCCTATCATTTTCGAGTCCGCTACTCTTAAATGCCAAATATGACTTGTCTCTATTGGAAAACAATGGTTCCGTGATCAAACACAAAATTTGACTTCCATTCCGAGAATTTTACAAATTCAACGTTTATCGTCTAATCGTGCAAATTCTGACAATTCTTCATTCTTATGATTTATTCAACTTTACAAATGGACCTTATTCATCATGTGAACATCTTAAAATACTTAATACAACACTTTATGTTCATTGTTGGATTTTGACTTATTCTTCATGGCTTATAACTTGTCAAATTATAAATTACTTAATATTTGATTATTCATGACTTATTACAATTAGAGTTTCTTAATCATCACACTTTACATGTTCTTCACATATAACTTTACTTATGATTCATAGGACCATACAAGTCCTTTTTCATCATTATTACTTCTCTTAATAAACTCATTACCAATTCATATTTTTATACTTAACATTCAAGGTTAACTTATAATAAATTTATAACTTTTATAAGTTCAAATGACTTATTGCCAACTTATGTGGCTTAAGTTCATGACTTACTCATTCTTCTTGCTTCTTACCATCCATGTTCCTTAATTCCAACTTTTCTTATCAACCTATCATGACTTACTCATTTATTTAATACTATTCTTAAATAATTATGATTAATATTTAAATATTAATGTACTATTTATAAAAATATTAAAAGTAATTTATTATTACTAAAAATATTTTTAAACCATTTATATCCTTTTTAAATGATTTTTTAAATAAATAAAACCATTTTTAAACTATTTATTTAACATAATTTTTAAATAAATTTAACATCATTAATATTAAATTGTTAATGAAATTTACCTTAAAATATTAAAAATCACATTTTATAACTTAAAATATATTTAAACTATTTATTTTCATTCAAAATGATTTTTATAATATTAAAATCATTGTAACCAATTTATTTAATATAAGTATTAAATAAATCTAATATTTTTAATATTAAATAATTAATGAAATTTGCCTTCAAATATTAAAATTTATGTTTTATAACTTAGAATATTATTAAATACTTTATTACCATTTCAAATGATTTTTAATATAATAAAATAATTTTTAATTAATTTATTTAATGCATTTGTTAAATAAATTAAATATTAATAATATTCAAATAAATACTAATATTTATGAAAAATATGTCAAATTATTAAAAGTTAATTTTATAACTTCAAATAAATTTTAAAACTAATTTTGTAGTTTTTAGAAATATATTTATATTTTTAATGAATTTTCAGAAATTAGAAAACTAAAATAATTAAATCCCTCGCTAAAGGCTTTAGAGACAATTTCTGTCGCGACAGGTTTTCTTGAGGTTCAAGAACATTCAAAGGAAGTGATCAAGAGAGTATGTTTGATAAACAATGTCTGACAGATCATAAAGCTTTTGGGTGCGATATGACTTTGATCTTGTAGTATTAATGCAATACTACAAATATCAGCAACAATCATGGTCAAACAACATAACACGAATTAGATATGGGTTTCCAAAGTGGCTGTCAGAGTTGTTCTTCATTTCTGGGTTACCCCCTTAATGAAGAACAGTTCATGTAAGCATATTTGGGCTTCCACAACTTGTGATCCAGGAGATGATTTTGTGATCTAAAGATTGCAGTGTGTAGCCAACACGTCAAGGTACATATCTATTACATAAAACCATAATAACAATAACGAAATCTCCAGACATTATTCGGTCCACCCATGTCAGAAATCACGATCATACGCTTTCTAGGTTACCTACAAAACGGAAATCATGATCTTCTTGCATGGTTTGACCATACACTGCATAAAGCCTGATAATCTTTTAGGTGTTCTAAAAGCTTAAAAATGTAGGCTATATAACATACAACAATCTAGATACAATAAGAAGAACAAAACAATAAACATATGAAAGATTTGTGGCCACAAATGTCTTGTTAGAGATTTCTGGGTAACAATCTGGGTTACCCATATCGGTTTGGTTATGGCCAGTCAACAGGGTTTTACCACCCATAACTTACAATATGTTCATGCTCTGACCTTGATTCAAGTTCCAAAATACAGATCTCACAGCATACTACAAGTTTAACCATTCAACAACCAAAATAATAAACAAATTGAGATCTAAGAGACCTGGCATTTGACTGTCAGAAACATTTTAAAATTTTTCTAGATTTTTGAAAACATCAAATCCAACCCTATAGATGTTATGGATCTAACATCTATCAACCCATATCACTTATATAGACTTCAAATAACATGTTTAAACACAAAATCATAACATTTAACAGAGGATCGATGGTCAGATTTTTTATTAGGGTTTATACCTTCTATGAATAAATTTTTGATTCTATGCTTCTGATCTGTTAATGGAGATAGTGTGGCTTGGTTTGGGAACTGAAATTCTAGGAGAATTCATGGGTTTGGATTGAGAGGGTCTTAGTAAGGAGATTGTGTATAAATGAAGCTTGAATAATGATTTTTCTCTCTCCAGTTCTATATATATGACTTGAATGCAATGTATGTAGCTGAGATATGGATGATTGCTGGAGTTTTAAGTCAATTGGAAAGTCTAGGGTTGGTCACCAACACCAATAATTGGCTAGATCGACAAGTTACCAATTAAAGAATGTGCAAAAGGGCATTTTGGTCAATTACATTATAATTTTAATGGCAATCTAGTCAATTGGGTAACCATTAGGGTTTGAACCTTAGGGTTTAACCCAAAGGTTCTATAATTTCATTTGATAAGATTTTAAAATTTGAGCTTAAATAGAAAATTAAAGTTTCTAAAAATTATAAATTAGGGTTTCCTAATTAGATTAGGTTTCCTAATTATCTAGACTTACAAATTAGGTTTAAGGACTTACTAATTAGCATTAAGACGACTAAATTAGTAATTAAGGTTTATAATATGACAAATAGGGTTTCTAATTTTAAAATTAGGGTTTATAACTATTAGGGTTTCCAAATATTAATTAGGGTTTCAAATTTTAATAATTAGGTTCTCTAATAATTAGGGTTTTCCCTAATTATGTATAATACCAGACATTATTAACATTAACACGACTACATAGCGACTTAACAAATTCTTAAAGTCATAATTGACTTTTTGAATTACGGTTTATCAGCAATGCTAGGGTTTTGTCGTGTTACACCATATTTGACCAACCATTAACAATCTACACAGATACAATACATATTTATAGTACTGAAATATAATTAATATAATATTATTTTTTGTATTCCTTAGTCAAAATGTGACGCCCCAAAAATTAGGTATACATCACTCATCTTGAGTCGTCAGATACATGGTACATAATTTAAATACAACTTAATAATACAACTGTCGTGTACAATACGAAAAAACATAAACTGTGAGTTTGAATACAAATATTATCTACTATAGAGTATACAAACTCAAAACGAGTTCTCGTTACAATTATTATCACACTATTTCACAGAATACTGAGTACTACTAATGCACCATCTAGGACCATCACTTCGTTCCCCGACTCGTTCCATCTATATTCTCATTTCCTGAAGAGAATAGTGAAAGAAATGGTGAACTCAACTAGCCCAGTAAGAAATATTATGACTAAGATAATGCAGAATAAATTATCATTAGCCTTAAACAGTGTTAAACTAATACAATATAACAAACATCATGTTTAACTGCAGCGGAATAAGCAATCCATTAAAAGAGCCAAGTAGAGAATAAAATCTACTATCTTTTATGATTTAAAAGGTTTTTCATCACTTTTATCGCTGGGACTCAGCTTAATAAATAATCCACATCATCGAATCACCCATGCACTATGGCCAAGGATATTCTTTAGTATCACGACCATAATTATCCATGCATTACAGGCCAAGAATATTTATGTATTCATTAATGGTCATGAACATGCCCACAACTGTCCATCAATGCACTACGGGCTAATGAGGACTTTTACCACATCATTTGTAACATTATGGTTATGATTACACCGAATAATCACTGGTCATAATCATACCAAGTCCATCTATGCACTACAGGCCACATATGACTTTCAAAAAAATATAAATATGAGGATGATGACAATGATATAAGAATTCAAAAAAATAAGTTCAAGAATTAATTTGTCCAAGAACCAATAACGTCCAAATTGTCAACATGATACTGCTTTGTAGAGTAAAATTCCAGAATGCTCAGAAGAATATTTCCATGAAAAGACACTGGATGAAGCGTAATTATCAAGGATATTCCACTAATTTCATGAATTATAGAAGTTAAAACTTTAACAAACTGAGTATAATAAAGAATGGAATAACAAAAGAAATCACCATGCATGCGGTACTTCGCATAGACAGGTTATTCTAACAGAATACTAAATAACGGAACCAGATCAGGTGAAATTCGCAGCGACAAGATGTTCCAATAGAATAATAAAGAATGGAATAACAACAGAAATCACCATGTATGCAGTACTTTGCATAGACAGGTTATTCCAACAGAATATTAATAAGGACGAAATCAGGTCCAGCATAAAACGCACAGACAGGATATTCCAACAGAATAATAAAGACGGAATAATAGAATAATGTCACCAAGTATAGGGTAGCCCGCGTATACAGGTTATTCTAACAGAATAATAAAGAATGGAATAACATAAGTTCTCTTCATGAATACAAATGAATAACACCCCTTATGAGTACAACAAATAATATTCCATACCTTAAGAAGAAGAGTACTGGATCTATAAGTAGTGAAGTAGCAGGATACTTTCTTCTTTCTCTCTATAGTTTATCTCTCTAGAGTTTTAGTGAATTCGTAAGAAAATAATGAAGGAATGAGCTTCTATTTATAGAAAAATGGACTGAATAGTAACTAACTCATGAACGGTCTAGATTGATTTACTTTAATCTTACGGTCCATATTTAAAGAAATTTTTTTTAAATAAAATATAATATATTCTATTTATAATCTAATAAAATGAATAACTTTATAAAAGATTTTACTATGCAAACACTATGAAGGCACAACTTGCGTACTTTGCAAAATTTATAAATATTACCCACAACTATAACATTATATCAATTTCACTCCATAATATTCAAAAATAATATTTATTGAAAATTCATCTTTATTCAAAAAGTTGGGGTTTTACAACCTCCCATTCTTATGAAATTTCGCCCTCGAAATTAGGGTACGTACTTGGTATATTGAAGAGGTAAGGATACCTTAATTTCATTTTAGATTCTAACTCCCAAGTCATTTCCTCAACATCGTGGTTTCTCCACAAAACTTTGACTTGAGGTATAACCTTGGAGCGTAGAATATGTTCCTTCTTATCCAAGATTTGAACATGAACCTCTTCATACGTCAAATCTTCCGCTATTTCTTCAGGTTCTAACTCAATAATGTTGTTTAGGTCTTCCACATATTTACATAACATGGATATGTGAAAAATGTTATAAACACGAGACATACTTGGCAGTAAAGTGAATCTATAGGCCACAGTTCCTACTCGATCAAGGATTAAAAATAGGCCGATGAATCGAGGATTGAACTTTCCTCTCTTTCCAAATCTCGTAACTCCTTTCCATGGAGCTACACGTAACAACACATGATCTCTTATATTGAATTCCACGTCCTTTCGATGAAGATCAACATAACTCTTTTGTCGATATTGTGAGGTTTTTATATGTTGTCGAATCGTTTGAATCTTTTCCGTAGTCATACGTACCAACTCCGGTCCCAACAACGTTGCTTCAGCCACCTCATCCCAGCATACTGGATAACGACACTTTCTTCCATACAACGCTTCGAATGGAGCCATGTCAATACTTGCTTAATAACTGTTGTTGTAGGAAAACTCCACCAATGATAAGAACTTGTCCCAACTTCCCTTGAAGTCAAGGACATAGAGTCTTAATAGATCTTCAAGAGTTTGAATCGTCCTCTCTGACTGCCAGTCCGTCTGAGGATGATATGTCGTGCTAAATCATAAATACGTGCCCATAGCTTTTTACAAACTAATCCAAAATCTTGAAGTGAATCTTGGGTCTCGATCAGAAACTATGGATACCGGCATACCATGCAATCTTACAACCTCATTTATAAACATACGAGCAAGATGCTCAAGTGTTTAAGTTTCTCGTATCGATAAGAAATGAGTATACTTGGTCAATCTATCAACAATGACCCAAATCGCATCTATGCCTTGAGAAACTTTGGGAAGACCGGTAACGAAATCCATGGTAATGTGCTCCCACTTCCATTCTGGAATTTCAAGTGGTTGCAATGGACCTTTTGGTACTTGATGCTCCTCCTTGACTCGTTAACACCTTAGACACCTTGAGATAAACAGCGCTATCTCTCTCTTCATATTGGTCCACCAAAATGTATGACGAATATCATGATACATTTTGGTACTCCCAGGATGGATTGCAAACGGTGTGTTATGTGCCTCCATCATGATTTTATACTTTAAATCAGGGTCGTTGTGAACACAAAGTCTGGAGTTGACTTGAAGTATTCCTTCTTCATCGATTCTTGCTTCCGGCATAGCACCTTCTTGTACTTTCTTCCTCATATGCATCAGCTCCAGGTCTGTAGCTTGAGCAGGTTTAACTTTATCAATTAAAGTCAGTTCTAATCGTATATTCGCCATCATCACATGGGTCCCTGAAGTCTTTAACTCTATTTCCATCCTTTGCAAGTCACACAAAATGGGCCTTTGCGTTGACAATATCGCATTCGCACTTGCATATGATCTTCTACTCAATGCGTTAGCTACCACGTTTACTTTTTAAGGATGGTATTGGATGGTATGATCATAATCTTTCAACAGTTCAAGCCAACGTCGTTGTCGCATGTTGAGTTCTTTTTGAGTGAAGAAATATTTGAGGCTTTTATGATCCGTAAAGATCTCCACTTTCTCCCCATACAAGTAATGCCTCCAAATCATTAGTACGAAAACAACAGCTGCAACTCTAGATCATGAATATGATAATTCCTCTCATATTTTTTTAGTTGTCGTGAGGCATAGGTTATGACTTTCCCATGTTGCATGAGAACACATCTTAACCCTTTGCCCGAAGCATCACTGTAGATGACAAATCCCTCCGAACCAGATGGTATTGTCAGAACAGGTGCTGAAATGAGTCTCCTCTTGAGTTCTTGAAAACTCTTCTCACATTCCTCGCTCCTACCGAACTTTGTATCTTTCCGAGTAAGCTGAGTTAGTGAAGTAGCGATTCGAGAAAACCCTTTTACGAATCTCTGATAATAACCAGCAAAGTTGAGAAAGCTACGTACTTCGGTCACTAATTTAGGTTGCTCCCATCTTTGAATAGATTCAATCATTGCTGGGTTAACAGATATTCCATGACTTGATACCACATGCCCAAAGAATGCTACTTCCTCAAGCCAGAACTCGCATTTCTTTAACTTGGCATAAAGCTTATATTCACGAATCTTTTGGAGTATTAACCTCAAGTGTTGCTCATGATCTTCATGGGTTTTGGAATATATGATGATGTCATCAATAAAGACGACCACAAAGTGATCCAAATATTCCTTGAATACCCGGTTCATCATATCCATCAAGGCAGTAGGAGCATTAGTCAATCGAAAGGACATGAGTAGGAATTCATAATGCCCGTACCGAGTTCTGAAAGTCGTCTTTGGAATGTCATCGATTCTAATCTTCAATTGGTGATATCCGGAATGAAGATCAATCTTTGAATAGAATTTGGCTCTTGCAACTGGTCAAACAGGTCATCAATACGTGGCAATAGGTGCCTATTTTTGATGGTGACATGATTCAACTCCCAATAATCAATACAAAGTCGAATACTCCCATCTTTCTTTTTCATTAATAGAACATGAGCACCCCAAGGAGAAGTACTAGGACGAATAAAACTGATGTCTAACAATTCCTGTAGTTGGGTCTTTAACTCCTGAAATTCAATAGGAGCCATTCGATATGGGGGGCTTTGGAAATAGGTTTTGTACCATGTTCAAGGTCGATAGAAAATTCAATTTCACGCTCTGGGACTAGGCTAGGAAGTTCTTTAGGGAATACATCAGGAAATTCATTAATAATAGAAATATCATTCAAAACTGACGTATTTTTGTTAAGATCTGTGACATGAGCTAAGAAAGCTTGACATCCATTTTTTAATAAACGAATAGCTTTATGTCTTGAGATGACATTGATTTATTTTAATGGCTTGGTTGCTTGAATTTGCATAATAGGTTGATTAGGAATATGAAAGCTAACAACCTTACAAAAATAATCAATTTTTGCATGATGAGTAGTTAACCAATCAATCCCTAGAATTACATCAAATGCAAGTATTTTCAATGAAATAAGATCGACAGGTAATGTGTGGGTACCAACTTGAACCAAACAAGACTTAAAAATCATGGATGTAATGAAGGTTTCTACCAACGGAGTTTCAACAGATACGTCAAAGTCTAATTTCTCCGGAGTCAAAATTAAACGTTGAGCGCAAGTAGGAGAAATAAAAGAATTGGTAGAACCGGTATCAAATAAGATATAAACTTTGCTAGAGTTTATGATAATCTTACCCGTGATGACCTCATTCGGGTTCCTTGCTTTCTGGGAGGTCACTACAAATGCTATCCCTTGCACTACCGGCTTTGACTTTTCTGGGACGGCCTTTGGTGCCTCCATCCTGGCTGAACTTGTCTTCGGTGAACGACAAAATCGGGCTAAGTGACCTTTATTCACAATTATAACATGCTTTGGACGACATCATGCAGTTTGGACTGATGTGTCCCACCCCTCCGCATTTGAAGCATATGATAGGTGGACGTTCTCCTTCCTTAACAACGGGTGCTGGTGCTGACGTCCTTCCATCATTGTTAAATCTCCTTTTCTTGAAATGTCCATTTTTATTATCTTGGCCATGATTACCACCGAAGTGGTTACCATTTCTGGAATGTTGATTCCCTCCGCGTTTGTTGTCACCGTTTCGATGACTGATACCACTAGTATTTTCATGATGCCGGTTTCTTTCTCTTGGTTGCGTTAACTCGTTATTGCGCTCCAATAACTGAGCCCTATTTACAACATCTGAGTACAAACACAGTTTATTAGAAATAAGATATTGACGTATCTCCGGTTTCAAACCTCTTAAAAATATTCACTACATTCGCTCCTCATTATCGACCAAATGGGATGCAAACTGAGATAACTCCGCAAATTTAGCCTTGTATTGCAACATGGTTATATTGTTTTGTTCCAATTTGATAAACTCCACTTCTTTCATGTGACGAATACTCTCGGGAAATTACTTGTCATTGAATAGCTCTTGGAACTTCTCCCAAGACATCTTGAGTGCGTCAGTATGGGTACGTTTTACAGATTCCCACCAGTAATCTGCCTCTTCACGCAACATGAAGGTGGCGAAGGGAACCTGTAAGAACCCGAATTTTTAGAAATTATTAAAATAAGAATTTAGTAAATAAAATTCTTAAAGTATGAGATGGGTTCAAATAAGAATATATGTATACTTATGTGATACGAGGTATGTGGTATTGTGTTACATAGGGTAATATGAGCTATGCAATAAGTGATTTATGTGTTTAATAAATATATCATTATTATATATTTATTATGAATTATAAAGATAAATTAGTAAGAAGATATATAAAAATTATCTATTGATATTAAATAATTTATTTAAAATTATTTTATCATAGTAAGTTGGTGACGTTAAATATCTTTGATAATCACCAATTTCTTGAGTGTATGTATAAGTAAGTATCAAGTTTAAGGTAGTGCAACCATACTCTTTAATGGTGGATGTATAGGAGTTGGGCTAAACAATTCCTTCAGAGAGTGGAGGTATATACAAATTAGTAACCGATCTAACTCACTGTGAAAACAGTGTAGACGAGACGGAAATAAATTTGTTGGTTATTTGTGGGAAACCACTCAGTGTACTATATTGAATACTATTAAAGACTCAATGAGTGCTAGGTTTAGACTTGTATATATGTACGTTGTTGACGAGAGAAGAAAATTGATATACCATTAAAGTGGTTAGAGAATTATTGAGTAATTTGATACACGGTGAGAATGGGATATTAAAGGAATGTATATGTGTTATATATATTCCTTGAATTATGTGATTTAGTTGAAGAGAAATAATTATAGTATATTTCTACTAAAGGATATTAAAATAAATTCTAGTATTTGATTATTTTAATAAAAGGGGGAATATTATTTTGATATTACCTTATATAGCTTTGTACGAAGAAATGTGTGTTATTAAGTAATGTGGTAAATCTATTAAAACATATTTGCTATATAAGTTGATGGAAATAATTTATCATAATAGGAAATAAACTTATTTTCTATATATAGTGTGTACGTGTGTCGTGCATGTAAATATTTTAATAATACATAGTTATTATATTGACAATAATATCTTGAGAAAATGTGTAAATCGTTTTATTATGATTTGTTCTTATATTTAGATAAAACATGATAAAAACATCTTATGTTATGTTATGGCGAAATACATAATTTTGATTATAGTAATGTGGTGGGAAATGAATAAGTAATGAGAATAAGTAATAAGCTTAATGTAAGCTTGTGTGATATGCTTAGTGTGGCAAAGTGATGGAATAAGCATTCATTAAATAATTTAATGAATGAATAATTGAAGGAATTAATTTGTATATGCAATGATTTTATATTATATAGTAGCTACATCTATATGATACGAATTGAAGTGTGACACTTCAATGGTTACTATATAATATAGGTAGTATTTGAATACATATGTATAAAGGCTTGTATGTTAGCATTATGTACAAGTGAGATAATAAAATGTAACATGGTGCAATAGATCACTTCCATGACCATATTATATGATGTAAAGTTAAGAATAATATTATTTTGTGAGATTATATTATTATAAGCTTGTGGACTATTAATTACTAAGTTGATATAATTATGTCTTGTGTGGCATAACTAGTGAAGTTAAATTAAAAGGAGATTTAATGGAAAGTATTAAGAGAAAATAAATGAGGAGTTAATAAATAATTGATATTAATTATCATTGTAATAATTGAGTGTATTTGAGGTGATAACTTGTTGCCTAATTTTTTAATAGCACTTTACCACGCAAGTATACGCGTTCAATTGTAATATTCAGTAAGCAAGGATATCGTTCCCACGAGGAAATAGACTAATATTTATCAATTACTGACTCTAATGCAATTAATCCTACTTTAAACTAAGAAAATTTTGGTTGTGATTTAAAATCTAAACTTAACAAACTAATAATTAAAATCAGAATTTCACAAGAATAATTGCAGATTTAACAGGTTAAGATTACAACTTCCCTTGGAATTTCATTTAAACTAACTTACTTTCCATTTAAAATAAATCAATTAATATGAATTGTTATCCAAGAATGCTTTATGAATATTCACGCACTTCTTCCAAAGACACGTGAACAAATCCTCCTAAATCCAATCTTTAAGATGCGGAATTACAAGGAACACCCTAGTTAATCAACTCACAATATTCCTATGTGAATCAAGTTAATTAGGGTTTACGCACAAATTCTTTCAATGGATACAAAAGACACATAGGTATATTCCTATCCTACACGCTAATCATATTAACCCTATTCAGATTATATGAACATATGTTATCATATCCAGATCTCAATCTATACTCCATCTTCCAATTTTATATAGATTATCACAGTAATTGTTGGCCAAATAATTAATCAATAAACATAAGATATAATAAACAATTCAATAAAAACCAACTTTCATTCATTGGGAAGCTTGCAATTTAAACTACATACCAAGTTCCGTTGAAATCTTAATTAAAATTTAGTTCATGATAATAATAAAGAAAAACATCATCCAAATTAATAATCCAAACATCCCAGATAGTTACAAAAAATAAAACTGGAGAAGAGAAGAAGAAACTCTGAATTTGCTCCAATACTCTCTCTTAGATCTTCAGCCCTTGCAACTCTCCTTCTTGTTTTTCTCCTTTGTTCTCTCTGCCAATCTCTTGAAAAATTTATTGATTCCTTTTGCAAAATTCGTTCTCCTCTTTTTTTAGAGTCCTCTCCTACTTGTATTGGTCTCAGCCCTCATTCAGACTCCTATTTGGCTTCAAAAACCCACTTAGCAGCAGCAAAACGCACCTTTCTACGCACTAGAGCGCCTAGGCGCTCATCATAGGGCATTTTCAAGCGCCTAGGCGCTTGACCAGGACCACGTAATTACAGAAATGCCACTCAGCTTTAATTTTCATGATTCTTGACCTTTTTCTTCTCCGAAATGACCAATTTGTCCCTCCAGCTCCAACCTACAACAAATAAACACAAAACACATAAAAAGATACTAAAAAACAATTAAAGATAACAATAATTAAGTTTAATAATATCGGATTCATAGGTATAAAACCTACTAATCAAATACCCCCAAACTTAACCAATTGCTTGTCCCCAAGCAACACAACAAAATGCAATAACTAAATATGCAATGCAAATGCAACTAGATAAATGCTTAAATTCCAGCAGTCAAACAGAACAAAATCTATTCATCAAGCCTCGGAGAAATCACAATAAACATGCTAGTACATCATATCAAGACAGATTAATAATTTCCTCGTCAATCATCAAATCTTAACCTGTTATTATTGATATAGTGTGTGTGTGCTTAACATCCATGCTAACTGATATAATGCTAAATACAACACATAATAAATCTCTTTAAAGGAATCTTACAGTTTAGACTCACAAAATTCACGAACAAGCTAAAACCAACGAAAGAGAAATATCCACCAAAATTTAAGTGTCTAATCTGGGATACTTATGCTTTATTATGCTTTACGGGGGCTTTTTGCTCTTTTCCCATTTTATTGTTGTTGTTGCTTTTTTTTCATATATATATATATATATATATATATATATATATATATATATATATATATATATATATATATATATATATATATATATATTTAACCATGACTGTGCAATGTCTCATTCCATTAGGCTAACAATGCTACCCCTTAGCGAGCTTTCGACCAACGACTCCCAGACCATATAAGACCTTAGGGCGCTAGGTTTTAAGATCCCCCTTCGGGCGTACTTGCTCAAGTAACAAAGGCCCCGAAACAAAACTAGCCACGGTATTATTTTTCTTTTCTTTTCCCATTTTTTTTCAAGCTTATATATCCCAAATTTTTCCCCCAAACTTAAGTTTTTATCTAAATTCAGTCATCTTCGCCTATTTATGTTTTCATTCATTCAAACTAGCATTATCCTCTAGAAGTCCATTATGTGTCAATTTAAACTCAATCAGTCAACATAGTTGTTTTTACTGTGCTATCCTTATTATATCAGTTTCAAACAGGTAAAGATTCAAATCATGACAAGAAATAACATTAAAGTCTTAACAGACAATACTATACTTGTCTACTCAATTCCAATCTCATCACTGGCCAAAACAGACTTAAACTATCTAACAGCTGGAAACATGCAAATACTTAAAAAAAAAAATTTTAGAAAATTAAAATGAAAACTACATGAATGCAAACTACATGAAAAACTATTAACTGAATACTATATGAATGCACTAGATGAATACTACATGCATGAACTGGAGCTGGAAAATTACACCCCCAAACTTAATCGATGCAATGTCGTCATTGTATATAACAAATAAAATTTAAGAATTTAAGCACTGAGGACTTCCCTGAAGATAGAAGCTTTATTCCTCGTCAGTATCCTCTTCTTCTGATTCTTCTTCATTAGCCGGGGGTATGCAAACAATTGTGTAAATTGGTAGGAGATTTAGTGTTTGAGTAGGATTTTACAAGAAAAAGATGATTATTGTGGCTAAATTAGAGGAGGGTTGAGAGTTGAGTGAGTTATAGTTAGAGTAAGAGAGCAAGAATGGGTTTGATTTGAGATTAGAAGAGTTTAGCTCGAATTGGGGCTTTTTTTCTGTTGGAGCGCCTAGGCACTTGAATTTGCACTGTCTGGAGCGCCTAGGCGCTTGGGGAGCTGAATGGCTACTGACTTGGAGCGCCTAGGCGCTTGATTTAGCCTTGGCTGGACCGCCTAGGCGCTTGCTCCTTTTTCTGACATTTTCTACTCCGATGTCCTTTGGGAAAATAGCCATAACTTCTTCGTCCGAACTCTGATTTAGATGATTCAAGATGTTCTGGAAATAGGAAAAGTAGATCTACAACTTTCATTCTTGAAGTTTCGCGAAATAATATCCGGAGCTATAGTCAAATTGGCTCTGAAGTGACTGCTGTGTAAATGGCAAGCCAAAAACGCGAATCTAGCCACCCCAAATATCGATCCAAGTAACTTTTGTCCCAATTCCTCCAATAACGTGTTTCATTCCACACCAAAATTTGTGGAATTGATTAGAAATTTGAGATTTTGACGAGTGGACATTCAACTTATTAAGATCATAAATGATTGGCCTCCTTTCCTGCAATCAATTGAATCTCTGTTAGAGAACGATGGATGTAACAAATCCTAAACTATCAAATTTTAACCACTAAATAAACTAATAGTAGAGCAAATTAATAAAAGGAAAAATAGCAAATAACAATAAAACTTCCTGGGTTGCCTCCCAGTTAGCACTTGGTTTATAGTCTTCAGCCTGACTTTCTCCTCTGTCTCTATCCAATTCCCCTTCGAAAATTGAGGAACCCTTCATCCATTAGTAATAACGTAACTTTCGAGAGTTTGCCATCACTAAGGGTTATTGATTCAAATTCACCTAGCTTGTTCTTTATAGGTAGATTCTCTTTTACAACCTTCAAATAACTAGGCATTTTCCGAGTTGTATCTATGAACGAATTTTTACGTTGAAGCTTTTTTAGAACAACTGGTTCTTCATCTCTCTTCCCATTCTCTTCACACCATGGCACCAATTTTAAGCTCGCTTTCATATCAAATACACCTTTATCGAAAAATGACTACCAATTGGACACATGATTGCAAATCTAACCGGATCCTTAAACTTTGGTGGAGAAGATATATGGGGCACTATCAAAATCGGTTCATATATGTCAGAACTCAAGGCTAGATCTTTGGCGACCTTCTTTTCCTGCTCCCCACTTGTCTCCTCCCTTTCCACATCCTTTTCTTTTGGAACATCCGATTCCAGATTTAGCGTGGGCAATCCATCAGTCTCGGGAACCATGTTGCTTGACACTTCACCTTGAGGGCGATTGATGATGGCGTTGAAAAGTTGTCCCATCTGGTTCTCAAGATTTCGAATCGACATCTCCTGACTATTCGTCTGCTCCTCAATCAAAACCATGAACTTGGAAATAAGTCCTTCCAAGTTTAAAATCCTTTCTTCTTCGTGATTAGGGAGTTGAACTTGTAATTCAGGAGTGTATGATTGGCATGAAGCAAAGGGTTGGGCTAGATTGTCATCGCTCCATGAAAGATTTAGTGGATTCCCCCACTCATGATGATAATTACTAGAATAATCATAATTGTTGGGATAATCGCTGAAGTTACCACTATATTGTAACGACTCGAAACTGATGGTGCATTGATGACTCGAATGGTTTCCACCACAATACTCACATATCACCGCTACACTTTGAATAAGTTGTGCTGATGAAGCATCAATCTTCCTTGAAAGTGTCCCAAATTGTGCTGACAATTCATCGAGTCCATAATTATTTGCCTCCCTTGGCCGAGTCATTTTCGAATATAGCCAATGATAGTCATAGTTGTTCATGGTACCTAAAAAGGAATTAGACTAGAGACAAAAAAAATAAAATAAAATAAAATAAATGTTTAAATTAAGATTAACACTATAAAAATCAATAATGACAAAATATTAAACTAATTTCCCCGGCAACGGCGCCAAAAACTTATTGCCTAATTTTTTAATAGCACTTTACCACGCAAGTATACGCGTTCAATTGTAATATTCAGCAAGCAAGGATATCGTTCCCACGAGGAAATAGACTAATATTTATCAATTACTGACTCTAATGTAATTAATCCTATTTTAAACTAAGAAAATTTTGGTTGTGATTTAAAATCTAAACTTAACAAACTAATAATTAAAATCAGAATTTCACAAGAATAATTGCAGATTTAACAGGTTAAGATTACAACTTCCCTTGGAATTTCATTTAAACTAACTTACTTCCCATTTAAAATAAATCAATTAATATGAATTTTTATCCAAGAATGCTTTGTGAATATTCACGCACTTCTTCCAAAGACACGTGAACAAATCCTCCTAAATCCAATCTTTAAGATGCGGAATTACAAGGAACACCCCAGTTAATCAACTCACAATATTCCTATGTGAATCAAGTTAATTAGGGTTTACGCTCAAATTCTTTCAATGGATACAAAAGACACATAGGTATATTCCTATCCTACACGCTAATCATATTAACCCTATTCAGATTATATGAACAGATGTTATCATATCCAGATCTCAATCTATACTCCATCTTCCAATTTTATATAGATTATCACAGTAATTGTTGGCCAAACAATTAATCAATAAACATAAGATATAATAAACAATTCAATAAAAACCAACTTTTATTCATTGGGAAGCTTGCAATTTAAACTACATACCAAGTTCCGTTGCAATCTTAATTAAAATTTAGTTCATGATAATAATAAAGAAAAACATCATCCAAATTAATAATTCAAACATCCCAGATAGTTACAAAAAATAAAACTAGAGAAGAGAAGAAGAAACTCTGAATTTGCTCCAATACTCTCTCTTAGATCTTCAGCCCTTGCAACTCTCCTTCTTGTTTTTCTCCTTTGTTCTCTCTGCCAATCTCTTGAAAAATTGATTGTTTCCTTTTGCAAAATTCGTTCTCCTCTTTTTTTTAGAGTCCTCTCCTACTTGTATTGGTCTCAGCCCTCATTCAGACTCCTATTTGGCTTCAAAAACCCACTTAGCAGCAGCAAAACTCACCTTTCTACGCACTAGAGCGCCTAGGCGCTCATCATAGGGCATTTTCAAGCGCCTAGGCGCTTGACCAGGACCACGTAATTACAGAAATGCCACTCAGCTTTAATTTTCATGATTTTTAACCTTTTTCTTCTTCGAAATGACCAATTTGTCCCTCCAGCTCCAACCTACAACAAATAAACACAAAACACATAAAAAGATACTAAAAATCAATTAAAGATAACAATAATTAAGTTTAATAATATCGGATTCATAGGTATAAAACCTACTCATCAATAACTTAAGAATATCCAACTATTTTATACTTAGCCCAATTAAAATATTATTGGAACTAACCCAAATGTACATGGATTGTATGATTATGGGTATATGTACAACTAATTTATCATATGGTAATAATATTAAGTCATTAAAGGTAAGCTTGTAAGTCCAAAAGGAAGTAAACGTACATTTTGTTAAATGCTGAGAAACCAAGTTGGTTGTCCCATTTTGTGAGTCTCACCTCATATATCACATGAATAGGCCATTGGCCTAGCCTACCTCTTCAACTCTCAAACTAAGCGAAATGAAAAAGGCTAGCTAGTCTAGCTTGCTTCTTCTTCTCAAACTCATAGCTCCAAATGATGAAGAGGAGAGTGGGTTGATTTGATTTTCCACCAAATCCTCCTTAAGAAACATCTTCTTCCATCTTCCATTGGAATCAATCTTTGAATAAAGCCATGGTCTAGGTAAGAGATTCTCTATAAAATGGAGCCTTCTCTACTCTAATTGGGCTGATTGGGTTCATGATGAGTTCTATATAGAGAGTAAGTGGAAATTAGAGTGAGTAATCTGAGATTGGAAGATTGACGAGCAATAGTTAGCTAATAAAGCATTAAGAAGGTAACATCCCTCTATGTGTTCTTAAGTTCAAGTTTTACAAAGTTCTTAGAAAAATTAGCTTTTGAGTCACAAAATTGATGGCTAAGGATTGTTATAATCCATGAATTGTTGTTAGATATTGTTAATATAATCAAATACAAAATCAACATAAGTTAAACGAACCAATTTGGTTGAGAAACGAATTCGTAGTGAATGATTTTGCTAAATTGTTCAAAATATGAACATTTGTATGAACATGAGCTATAGATTCATATTTGCGTTAGTTAATGTTTATGTTAGTTAATGGGTATTATAGTATGTTGTAGTTCTATAAATTGCGAATCCATAGAATCAATAACGGACTAATTTGGACATGTATAACTCAAATTATGAAGGTAGAAAGGATTTTTGGCTTGTTATTTTGTAGCAGAGCATGAATCCGTGAGTTAACAGTAGCTATGCCCGCCTCGGTGGGCTATTTATAGGGCAAGACCCTACCCCGACAGGGGTGGTCTGATTGCAATTGCTGAGAAAAATCTTACAGAACATGCTTTACTAAAACGACCATAACTTTTTCATACAAACTCCGATTGAGGAGATTCAAGATGATCTAAAAAAGAGAACGAATAGACCTACAACGTTTGTGCTTTAAGTTTTTAAATTTGAGGTCATTAGGAAGGGTCAAAATAGTCATCTTTGTGACTGTTACGTAATCGAAGGCCATCGGAGGGCGTCGAGCGAGCACATGCGCAAGTGTAGTGCTCCCGACGATGGAATATGTTATTCTAAGTGATGTAACATGAAAATTAATTATAATAGACTTGACATATAAGATTACCTTACTCATCATAGAATGCTTTAGCATGACTTAGTATGTGTTTTGAAAAGAAACTTAGTTTTTTGAAAAACGAATATTGACGAACCTTAAGTCTTTGAAGTTTTGATATTTTAACACATATATCTTGTTGAGTAATGAGTATACTTAAGAATGAGAAGTGATTTAAAGTTACTTTACTTATTATCAACTTACACTAGCTTAGTTGAAAATGATTTCTAAAGAAAACTTGAAACTTTAGGAATGAACCTAAAGTAACTTGTGGACTTAAAGTTCTAAATGTAATAACAAACATACATGGATTAATTAGCTATGAAATGAGATTAAAAATTGCACCTAGTTGCTTTACCTTGTTCTTGAATAACTTATAAAGGTGAATGTGACAACCCGAGAAATTAAACAATTTATGAAAATCTTAAATGATTGATTTAAGGTCAAATAATAGACCTAGATAGAAAATAAGTGTATGCGTTTGATGTTATTGGGATTGAATTTTGAGGATTTCAAAATTTCGGTGAAGGATATAGGTGAATTATTCAGGATTAAGGATTTATGTGATTGTGTTCTGTGTTTATGGTTAATGATGTGTTCAGAATGTGGTTAAGGGTCATGGGTTGATCAGATAATTTATATCTGTAACAAAACCTAAGTTTATATTAAGAACGACAGCGTTCGGTTAGAAAACCCTAACGTCTAATAAGAAACCATAGAAATCGGTTCTGGAAACCCTAGTTTCAGTTCCGGGTGTACGAAATCCTAATTCGAATATTGAAAACCCTAGATTGGGAATGCAATGTTATGTACAAGGTTAAACGTCATTAATATTAAATTAATTAGGGAAAACCCTAATAAATTATCTAAAATCTTAATTGATTGTTTAGAAACCCTAATACCAGATCTGAAAAACCTAATTTCAGATTCTGATAAAATGAAACCCTAATCTGGGAATATAACGGAGAATTATAATGCTTATGTGGTATTAATCAAGTATTAATTAGGGTAAAGATTAATTAATTAACAAACCCTAATTTCCAATTTTTGGAACCCTAATTGTTCCGTCAGAAACCCTAACGCTCAATTGTGGATTTAATTGCTAAAATTAGCAATGCTAATTAGGAAACCCTAATCCTAATTATTTCAATTTATGAGTAATTAGAAAACCCTAATCTAATTACGAGATTTAATTTCTAAATTAGGAAATCAAAATTTTTCTATTAGAAACCCTAATTCAAGGGTTTTGAACCCTAATGACCATTTTGGCCCTAATTGCTTAATTAGCAATTGTAATTAGGAAATGCTAATCCTAACTAGCAAGATTTAAAGTGTGATTAAGAAATTATTATATAATTAGTAAATTCTAATTATAAGTTAAAAATGTTAATTTTTATATTTATAACCGAAATTCGGAAATATTAGAAATTTAATTTGCAAAGTTAAGGGTTAAAACCTAAACCCTAAAATGTCCAAACCCTAAAACCCCAAGGGTTTGTATCAAATGACCATTCTAGAATTAAAATGGTATGTAAAATATCATTAATATTTTTTTTATTTAATGAGGTTACTTGCAAAATTGGCCAAAATATTGGGTTGTTTACCAACTCTAGTCTAACCCTAGCATTAGCTTGTGACTTTTATGTCCAAAAATCTCAGTAAAATCAGCAACATGCAATGTATCACATAATATATATAGATCTAAGAGAGAGAAAGTGTACAAAATTTGCTCATTTACTCACCAATACTCATCCTTGACTCTCTCTCTCTCTCTAAAAGCTTCGAAATGTAGTGCTAGATCAGTCACAATATCAAGCCCCACGTTTACTAATAACAAATCAAGGATCAAAATCAAAAGATCAAAACCCAAAGGTATAAGAACCCTAAAATTTTGAAATTTTTGATCTTATGTTGTTTGTTGTAATTGATTGGTTAAACATGTGTAATAGGGTGTCAATTGATGATCTGGGTTGATAAATCATGAACCCGTAACATCAAAGTGCACGAATTTAAAGATTTCACAAAACTGGAAATCTGGAAAAATGTGGCCTGACAGCCATATGTCAGGGCCCATAGATCGTTGTATGTTTTTGATTTGTTAAGTTTTAAGTTATATATGTGTTCTATGTAATATCGACTGTGCTCTGAAACAATAAACACGACCCGATCATGAATGGAATAAGGGATATGACCGGTCAAAGACCGTTGACTGTTCACGGAATCTGGTTTCTGGGTAATCCAGAAACCCAGATCTCGTTTGACAATCAATTTGCAGGCTCTAGATCTTGCTGTGTGTTACTGTTTTGGCCATGTTTTTGTGTTGATATTGTAGCCTGACATGAATACTACTTGTTAAAGGCTTTAGATCACTTCGATCCGTAACCAAACCGTATAAAATATGTGGTCAAACGTGGGATGAAAAACTGCTCAAGAACATTTATGGGTAACCCAGAAATGTTCAAGAACAGTTTTTCTTGTCTACTTTGACCGACCCAGATTTTTCCTTTTATGATGTTAATATGTTGATCTTATGAATTAGAAATGTACACTGACATGTATTCTAAAAGATTCAACCTTTATATTATACAAGACATGTACAGAACCCAAGATATAATGATTCAAATAAGTTAGTCCGAATTGTTCTTCATTTCTGGGAAAACCCAGAAATGAAGAACAACTCTGACAATGATTTCTGGAGCCCAGATCTTCCTTCTATGTTGTTGTTTGGTCATGAAATGAGTTTGTAGTTGTATTACTACATGAGTACTACAATCTGAAAGTTTTAACCAACCCAGAAAGTAACAAGAACACGGATTAAATCGCGGGCAAACCATGACCCTTGCTAGCTAAACTGTCAGTGTTCTTGAGTGAAGAACACCTATAGCGACAGACAAGTGTCGCTAAAGGGCTATAGCGACAGTTTATTTATTATTTTCCGAAAAAATGATTAAAATTTAGAAAAAATTGGTTTTTAATTATTAAAAATACAAAATAAATTCTGAAAAATTATTTTAAAGTCTGAAAAATAGTTTTTAACTATTTTGAGTATATTTTGAAAATATTTAATATTTTTGGAATATAAATGGTATTTATTTATTTAATTATAATATTAAATTAATTATTTAAAAATAATTTTAATTTATGAAAAATCATGAAAAATAATATTATGGTATAAGAAAATAATTTAAGTTATTTTGGATGAATTTTAATATTTTGTGAGGAAATTCATTAATTAGTCAATATTAATGATAATTAGTTTATTTAATAGATATATTAAATAAATTAAGGAAAAATGGAATTAATGCTTTATAAATCATATAAAAATGATTTAAGTATTATAAAAATATTTTAAGTTATAAAATATAACTTTTGATATTTTGGCATGAAAATATTAATATTTTAATTATCGGATAATGGATTTAAGTGTTTAAAAATCATATAATTATGATTTTAAATAATTATGATTTTAAGGTATTAAAAATACTTTGTGATATTATAATTATATTATAATCTTATGTAATGATATTCATTTATATTTTATATTAAATAAATATTAATGATTAAGGTATTAAGTGGTGTTTAATTCATTTTAAATACGATTTTAAGGATTGAAAAATGTTGATAATGGTAATAATTATCCGAAAATTATTACGAGCCTAGGAAAAATATTTTGTCTGATTAGAAAAGTATCTGTGATATTGTTAAGTATTAAGTCAGAGTTTAATTGAACTTAAACTCGAGTGTTGTCCGACTAGACCGTCGGGATGATAGAATTGTGTCGGTTTCAACTCAGACTGCAATAGTTTGACTTGATACCTAGTTTTATGTGTATTATACACTGATATGGTTATGTGGTAATGTGTTTAGGTTATTCTGTGGATATAAATATAACAGTATTATACTGTGATGATATTATTCTAATATTGGAGATCTATATTATTAATACTAGGTCTTCGGGTAAAGCGTTATAAATTGCGTTACGGTAATCAACGGTTCAGGCAAGTTTTCTTATACTTAACTCTACTAAGAGTAGTTTCTTCAAGCTTATGGTTAATCATTGCTGATTGGCACGAAAATTGTATTCTGTACATCTTGCATGTATAAGTCAGGTATGAAAGGCTGATCACCTTCATTACCAGTTGGTTCAGAAATGTTTGTTCATGTATAATACTTGTTCAGTCAAAAATTTGTTCGTGCTAGTTCTCAATTATATTGATGAATTATAGCAAGCCCATTATTCATACTCTTCAATCATGATATATCGTTATATTATTGTATATAAACTTGCTGGGCAACTTTCATGCTCACCCTTGCTATATCATGATAAAACATTGCAGATAAGGTGAATGCGTTGGAATACATGAAACGATTAAAGTCAAGTTCAGCTTGGGATATAAAGTGCGGCTAGTATGTAATAGTATAGTTTAATAAATGTGTTATATGTTAGAAAATTTATGAATTGTTTATAAGTTAAAGTTATTCAACCTTGGGGAATAGTGTGTAATGTATTGTATAAATAATTTATGTTTATATCTTTCGCAATTAGCTATAGAAATAGTGTACCGAGTCCGCGGCGATTCGGGGCCCGGATTCGGGGATACTATAGTGAACGTGAACGCCTTATGCCCCTAGACATTACGATTATGTTCATCTTTTAGCTAAGCATGAATTGGATGTTTGAAGCGTGATTTAAAATATGTTTTCAAATAAACTATGATATATACATGTGAAGCATGCCAGTAGAGGCTTATTAGTTTAAAATCTTATAACATCGAATCTTGTTAAAGAAAGTTGTTAAGCCTTATTGATTGAAATAAATCACTACAAAACTAAGTAGTATGAATATAAACGACGTAGATCACGTATCTATAAACTTTAAAAATGTGTCGAACATATAGCGAGCCAAATGTGTGATAAATGTATATGAATGTTAATGTCAAGTACGGGTGGTTAGGTGTACCTATACATAGCTAGCTATTCTAAGAGTATGATGAGAAAGTGAAGTGTAGGTTTTACAAACCTAGTTAGGAGACAATATTTGTTCTTATATTAACAGCGTGTGAAATGTATGACTAATGGATATGAATCCACGATTATATAACCTTGTAAGAATACACGAAGTGTAGTTAAGCGTTAAGCAGTTAAGTCGTAGTTCATAAACTACGAATCAGGCAAGTCTTTCAGTTTCTATTTGATATATGAATTCTATAACTATCAGTGAGTTATATTATGCTATGATAATGTTGATGTATATATATGAAATGTATATGAGATATGTATGAATGTTGAAAGTTGATATTTAATGATATGTTTGTGGAGTAAATCGTGAATGCCTATTATGTGAAAAGTAACATGCGTAGTAACTGTTAATTGATTATAAATGCATGAACTGAATATGCTATTATATGCTATGTGTTGCATAATAAACTGTTAGAATTGCTGGGCTGTCGAGCTCACCCTTGCAAATAACATCTTTTTCAGGTTAAGGATATACGGTAAAGATTACGTGCTACATGATTGATATAGTTCAATAGTATCAAAGGAGATTGATTCATTTATTTACATATATACTCTTGAACCATGTTTAGATTCTAGGAGATGTAAAAGTTAGTAGCTATGATGTGTAATATATCTTAAGTTATACTATATTATACATAGAGGAATTCAAATCGAGATGTAAAGGTTTATACAGTAATTCGAATAGATTGAATCCTAATATAATTTGATTCAAGGTTATGTAATTGATTTAAGTTAAGCTATCAATAGAAGATTTATTTTCAAAGAAGATTGAAAAAGTTTGAAGTATTCCGTATATTTATATTATATCAAATGTAATGTAAAACAGGAATTATAAATGTGACACCCCCAAATCCAGGTCTCTTTCAACCCGATAGATGGTGCTCCACGGTGCAACAGTTCACACAAACATTCAATTAAAATGACTCAAAAGAACGAATATGTCTTATATATATTGCAAAACAATACTACAATTCCCCAGGTTCTTTATAACCGTTACATTTGTTCTTGTCATAATATCAAATATTATCATTACAAACCTATATTATTACATAGGCGCTCAACACGTTCACTTTAGCCTTCTCTTTATCCTTGTAGAATCCTTCGGTCCATTTGGTCTAAGCTGCATTCATATGGTTCAAGCAAGAGTGAACATAACAAGCTCAGCAAGTACAATAATTTCATTTTAAAAGCATGCTTGAAACATAGGAATTGTATATCTTTAATAACTGGATGATAATTACGAAGTACTATCAATACTTAAAAATAGCTTTCCTTTTTCCTTCAAAACATTTTACAATAATAATATTCATTAATTCATCAATTCTGGTTCAAGACATGAACGTCTTATAGTTCTTTGAAAAGGACAACCCGATACGAAGTTCGTAAGTCCGGCATAACTTACGAGTACATCTAGGTGATCAGCCTATAGTACCTTATGTTGATCAACACTACATCAATTAAATGTGTGTACGTTTAAGTTGTGGCAACCTCACGTGTCCATCGAATACTCGATGAAAATACATTTGTTTATACATATTTAGGCTTACCTTGAATCCGTACCAATTAGTTGGCGTAGGATAGAGTTAGCAATTCTATATTGAAAGACTTATAAAGAAATTAGTCAATCTATCAAGATTATTCTAGCCGAGTTAAAACTGGCTTTGACCCGTTCTTTGAAATCATACATGCATCTCATAACGTGAATCATTTTAAAAACCTGGCTAACATGAAGGTTAGACAAGCATTTAAGAAAAAATTGCCTTCAGCGTCTGCTACAGTATAATTACGTTTCCTTTGAGTCTTTATAGTCTCTACAATACATAATCACATAACATACCACATTAGGTCATGAATGAACATATATAGTTCCTAAATAATCTTACCCTACTTCTCAATATAATCCCGTATTAGATTTTTTATTATGGGTTCCGGCTTTCCGTCATTCTTTTACATCATTCTTACCCACTTCGTTCTCTTCTATGGCTTAATTGAAATTATTTCATTAATACAACTCAGTTCAAGTTAATTATCCTTCCTCACGGCTTACTAACGTCCTTACGTTATTTAATCGAAACTCGATTGTTATTGATTAAGTACGCTTATTGTATACCATTTGCGTTCATCTTCAATTGACTTACTTTAACTTTAAGTGATCATACTTGGGGTTCAATTATGACTCGATAATGTTTAATTAAGTTCATTAGTTCGTTACTCAACAATTTCCCTTCATCTTCTACTTGTAAACATTTCTTTATTGTCTAGCTTTTAAGATTGTCGTTGTGGCACCGGTGATCCTTTGTTGTGCCGCGCTGCGGTGTCGCCCATTAGGGCTTGGAGACCGGGCTCGGCGCTGCGGTGCGAGTCCCTTTGTTAACTATCGCACTGCGGCACGAGTTTGCAGTGTCTAAAGTCTCTTTGGCGCTACGGCGCCGGTCATTTAAGCTTGGAGTCGCGCCGCGACGTGGACTTTGAGCCACAGATTGTTTTGACAGATTTTCAACTTTGCGAGATTCCCGGACTCGTAACTTCTTCGTTATAAGTCCGAATTGGCTCATTAAAGAGCCTACGGTTCACAAATTACATACCCTATGCATTCATGTAAGAATTTTATCTATTCGACTTCGTTTTCTAAAATTTCACCTATTAGTCCCTTTTTAACAAAAATGATAAACGTTCGTGAACGTTCAACGCTCGTTTCTTCGTTCTAAGTCAGAATCTGGCCATTTTCGAGTCCGCAACTCTATAATGACAAATATGACTTGTCTCCATTGAAAACCAATGTTTCCAAGCTCAATATCAAAATTCGACTTCCATTCCGAGAATTTCACGAATTCGACGATCGTCGTCTAATCGTGTGAATTCCGGCGAAACTTCGTTACTTGAGATTTTTAAACCATTTCACTTGGATTCAATCCATTATACGATCATCTTGACATATATGCTTCGTTAACTTATATCCATGATAAGTTATTAATTGTTCATAATAAGTTCAAAACTCATAAACTTATAAACTACTTATTAAAGTATAACATACTTAATTTCATTGCTTATGACTTATTAATAAGTTAAGTCCTTTAATCCTTATTCTTACCTCTTATTAATCATGCTAACTTCTTAATGTAAACATATTACCACTTCTTACAAGTCCTTATACTTTCATTATTGTTCTTCACAAGTTCGTAACTTAAATGATTACGAATAGCTTATTCATGATTTATACGGCTTATTAAGGCTTAAGCCCTTTGGTTTATCATTCCTTAACATACTAGCTCTACCAATACCCCCTTCTCTACTAATGGAAGAGAAAGAACATCATGGCTTAGGATCACTTACTCTTTGATATTCACTTGACTATGCCTTGTTCAATCTTTAATCTCCTTCTTGATCCTTGAAATATGAAAGACTAGTTTTCTTACTTTTCTAGCTTATTCTCTCAACCAAATAAGTTGTTTAGCTTGAGAGGAGTTGGATAAAATTTGAACAACCAACAAATGAAGTGAGGCTTCTCTATTTATAGGAAATCCTAGATGAGGGCTCAATGGTCATTAAACCATCCACCTCCTTACTATTCATTACCTAGCTCTTAAGTTAACTTGCCCTCCACAACTTTTACTTGGCCATCACAACACTTTCTCACCACTTATCTTAGCCATTAAATTATCTTTGTCATTAAGTCTACTTGTTCATCACTTAAGCACTTTGTGTGCTCACCACACTTACTTAGCCTCTAAGTTTTCTTGTTCATCACCTTGGATCATCCATGGGTTGCTCCATGGTTCTTACCCATTAGATATTTACTGTGGGCCTTAGCTTAATTAACTTATTTAATCATTAGGCTTGCACATTAAATTACATCAGGCTTGTAATTAAACAAACATTGGGCATACATTATTAAATTCACATTGGACTTAACCATTCAAGTCTTGGGCTCACATAATACTTAACAAATCCTACCAATTCTACAAATTCAATACATTGAGCTTAAAGCCTTATAACGTATAATCACGTTTTCATCTCGTATTCTAACTCGTATACTAATTCAATATGTACGACATACCATTATTCATATATACTCGTATAATACCTCGTATCATACTCGTAATCATTACTTCGTATAATACTTACGTAGTATACGATCATCGCTTAATTCATTAATCGCATTACATTTCCTTCTCGTAAATCATTTTCCTTAAACGTTAGATTTTTAAGTCCACAGGCGAATTATTACGTTTTCCATAACATAAATATTATTGGATATTCCATCTCATCTCGATATTCCATCATTACGTATTTCTCGAAAGTTCAAAAATAATTCCCGAGCAGAAATGCGTGAATAGTGTTTTTTGAAAAAAATTTCAAAAAGCTTTTATTTTCATCTTGGAAATTCAAACACTTTAATTTCACCACGTAGTCAAAATCCTACGATGTTTTGACATTTCTAGGCCAGAGAACGGCGTTCGATTAGCTTGCTCCATAAATAATTGATTAAATTCATTTAATAAAAATAAAATTTTAATTCTCAAAAATCCGATTTTCTCAGGGCGTTACAGTAAATGACCAAGTTGTGAAACTTATAAAAGTTTTGGGTCATTACATAGATCCTGGAATTAGAAAGAATTTATATTCTAAATTATAATAAGTAAAGTTATATTCATTGAGTTATGAATAAAAGATATAAATAGTTTGACGATAGTAGTATCGTGGCGGACCGGATTCAAGGTTTGAAGGAACCTAGATTTGGGGTCGTCACAGGTTGGTATCAAAGATGTAGGTTATAAACTTAGGTAAGTGTACCTTAGGCTATAACCTGAGAGAGAGAAAGATAAAGATTAAATTATATAAATGAAGATTCAAAGAAGAATCTTGAAGTATCTAAGAGAATTATAATTCAGGAGTTTCCTAACTCTAATAATAAAAATGTTAAGATGTTATCTATAAGATGAAGATGGAAAAGATAATGAGGATGAACTCGAGTGGAGTTTTGTTGATAATAGGGAAAGAACTCTAAGGTAAATTGATGATCACAACGTGATCAGATTAAGCTATGAAGTGATAAATAGTCTATAACGACTAAGTGTGTATAGCTTGATGCTATAAGAGAATGTACTATAAAATAGTACGATATGAACTCATGAGTAGTTGTATATGATGAGATATGAAGAATTCGTATCGAGCAAAGAGCAAGTTAAAAGTAAGATAGATTTAAGTGAGATTTCAGTTGAGGACTCATGTCAGAGCTGAGTTGTACAAACATTTGAGTGAGCGGAGGCTTTGTGCTCACGCTCGGTTCCTCACAATGAAAATCAATGGAATGTCGGTGTCGCGCTATCGATATGCTTATGGTGAGAAGGTGATTCTTTTCTCAGATCATATTTGATAGATAGAAACTATTAAGATTAAGATAGAGAATATTAAGATTAGGCGCGAGTTCTTAAAACTCATGCACATGGTACGTTCGTGACTCATAAGTATATGAAATGTTTTTGAACCCCTCAGCGAATGGACGCCTATGATCTGACTAGGATAAATTCTTAAACTCATATAATTGTGGCAAGTTCCTAAATTTCCAAAGTGTGGTATTTTGATGAACTGTATCGGGGATATATATGTTATGAAGTTAGAAATTATGGTATAGTAAAGACTGAAGTGATGGAGAAATTGGATATTCCTAAATCCTCTAGCTATGCTAGATTTTTCGATATTTATTGACTTCGTGTTAGTGTTTGCACTTCTGTTTTCTTGAGAAAAACATTGGGTCAAGTGACTGAACCAATAAGTTTTAAAAACAACACCGTTATTTGTATGTCTAAGCTACTTATTTCGGCTAAGACAAAAATAATTTGAAAATCTTTCAAAATGTATTTTGACCACGTGCATCACTCGATATGGTGTATGATGGTAAACTATGGAGTCATCAATGCAGTCAAACCTAGTGCTGGTTGTGATCGAAAGATCGTCAGCCTACTATGGTATGATGTAATATGATAAAGTCACCTAATGGCATAATCCTCAACGTACTTCTAATCTGGTACGGTATCATGACGTCATAAAACGATTTTTGGTTTTCTTTCGAATTATGAAGAGTTGACTAAATTATTTCGATTGATGTCTGAACTGTTGATAAGAGTCTAAGCTATTTGATTAGGCTAGACGACTGTTGAAAAGTGATTATAGAATTAAAGTGTTCATGTGTATTTGTGCCAAACCAGATTGCTCTAGTGCGGATTCAGTCGTTGAAAAGCTGAGGTGAATAACCCTATAAGGGGACATGTTTTCGGGGACAATGGTTCCGAGCGTAATGTATATAGTCATTACAAAACACTACGTTGCAGCCCAACGTAGTAGTATAATAGGTTGGCCACCTAGTGTACGTGTGGAGGGTGTTTTCTGTCTTTGTGATTGATAAACATTCTAGTTTGCAGTGTGAAGGATTTTGTTGAAGCATTTGTAAACCTAGAGAAGATTTCACGGTCTTGTGACCCCTCAGCATAATTTGGAATCTAAGAGTTATTCATACTACTTCCCGGTTATTAAAAAATTGTGGAAGATTCTCATTCTTCTAAAGGATGAATGTAGTAAGTAGAATGTTCCTTAGAAAGGAAAAGTGGTAGAATGCAAGTGAGCAAGTTATAATAAAACTTCTGAAAAGAGAATGGATAAAATTAATCAAAAGAATGTGTAATATTCAGAATATCACCGGGTAGAGGAAATTTCGGTGATTCCGAGGACGAAATCCTTATAAGGGGGAGAGGATGTAAAAATCCGAATTTTTAGAAATTATTAAAATAAGAATTTAGTAAATAAAATTCTTAAAGTATGAGATGGGTTCGAATAAGAATATATATATACTTATGTGATACGAGGTATATGGTATTGTGTTACATAGGGTAATATGAGCTATGCAATAAGTAATTTATTTGTTTAATAAATATATCATTATTATATATTTATTGTGAATTATAAAGATAAATTAGTAAGAAGATGGATAAAAATTATCCATTGATATTAAATAATTTATTTAAAATTATTTTATCATAGTAAGTTGGTGACGTTAAATATCATTGATAATCACCAATTTATTGAGTATATGTATAATAAGTATCAAGTCTAAGGCAGTGCAACCTTACTCTTTAATGGTGGATGTCTATGAGTTGGGCTAAACGATTCATTCAGAGAGCGGAGGTATATACGAATTAGTAACAGATCTAACTCATTGTGAAAACAGTGTAGACGAGAAGGAAATAAATTTGTTAGTTATTTGTAGGAAACCACTCAGTGTACTATATTGAATACTATTAAAGACTCGAAGAGTGCTAGGTTTAGACTTGTATATATGTACGTTGTTGACGAGAGAAGAAAGTCGATATACCATTAAAGTGGTTAGAGAATTATTTTGTAATTTGATACACGGCGAGAAGGGGAGATTAAAGGAATGTATATGTGTTATATATATATACCCTGAATTATGTGATTTGGTGGAAGAGAAATAATTATACTATATTTCTACTAAAGGATATTAAAATAAATTCTAGCATTTGATTATTTTAATAAAAGGGGAAATATTATTTTGATATTACCTTATATAGCTTTGTACGAGGAAATGTGTGTGATTAAGTAATGTGGTAAATATATTAAAATATATTTGCTATATAAGTTTATGGAAACAATTTATCATAATAGGAAATAAACTTATTTTCTATATATAGTGTGTATGTGTGTCGTGCATGTAAATATTTTAATAATACATAGATATTATATTAACAATAATATCTTGAGAAAATGAGTAAATCGTTTTATTATGATTTGTTCTTATATTTAGATAAAACATGATAAAAACATCTTATGTTATGTTATGGCGAAATACATAATTTTGATTATAGTAATGTGGTGGGAAATGAATAAGTAATGAGAATAAGTAATAATCTTAATGTAAGC
This sequence comes from Panax japonicus, assembly GCA_020205505.1. NCBI lineage: Eukaryota > Viridiplantae > Streptophyta > Magnoliopsida > Apiales > Araliaceae > Panax > Panax japonicus. The sequence goes on along the minus strand of CM035113.1, from coordinate 33,824,767 downwards.
TTGTGTGATATGCTTAGTGTGGCAAAGTGATGTCATAAGCATTCATTAAATAATTTAATGAATGAATAATTGAAGGAATGAATTTGTATGTGTAATGATTTTATATTATATAGTAGCTACATTTATATGATATGAATTGAAGTGTGACACTTCAATGTTAACTATATAATATAGGTAGTATTTGAATATATAGGTATAAAGGCTTGTATGTTAGCATTATGTACAAGTGAGATAATAAAATATAACATGGTGCAATAGATCACTTCCATGACCATATTATATGATGTAGAGTTAAGAATAATATTATTTTGTGAGATTATATTATTATAAGCTTGTGGACTATTAATTTCTAAGTTGATATAATTATGTCTTGTGTGGCATAACTAGTGAAGTTAAATTAAAAGGAGATTTAATGGGAAGTATTAAGAGAAAATAAATGAGGAGTTAATAAATAATTGATATTAATTATCATTGTAATAAGTGAGTATATTTGAGGTGATAACTTGTGAATATCCAACTATTTTATAATTAGCCCAATTAAAATATTATTGGGACTAACCCAAATGTACATGGATTGTATGATTATGGGTATATGTACAACTAATTTATCATATGGTAATAATATTAAGTCATTAAAGGTAAGCTTGTAAGTCCAAAAGGAAGTAAACATAGATGTCTTGAATACCCATTTTGCTAAATGCTGAGAAACCAAGTTGGTTGTCCCATTTTGTGAGTCTCCCCTCATATATCACGTGAATAAGCCAATTCCCTAGCCTACCACTTCAACTCTAAAACTCATTGAAATGAAAAAGGCTAGCTAGTCTAGCTTGCTTCTTCTTCTCAAACTCATAGCTCCAAATGATGAAGAGGGGAGTGGGTTGATTTGATTTTCCACCAAATCCTCCTTTACTAACATCTTCTTCCATCTCCCATTGGATTCAATCTTTGAGTAAAGCCATGGTCCAGGTAAGAGATTCTCTATAAATTGGAGCCTTCTCTTCTCTAATTGGGTTGATTGGGTTCATGATGAATTCTATATAGAGAGTAAGTGAAAATTAGAGTGAGTAATCTGAGATTGGAAGATTGACAAGCAATAGTTAGCCAATCAAGCATTAAGAAGGTAACATCCCTCTATGTGCTCTTAAGTTCATGTTTTACAAAGTTCTTAGAAAAATTAGCTTTTGAGTCATAAAATTGATGGCTAAGAATTGTTATAATCCATGAATTGTTGTTAGATATTGTTAATATAATCAAATACGAAATCAACATAAGTTAAATGAACCAATTTGGTTGAGAAACGAATTCGTAGTGAATGATTTCGCTAAATTGTCCAAAACATGAACATTTGTATGAACATGAGCTATAAGTTCATATTTGGGTTAGTTAATGTTTATGTTAGTTGATGGGTATTATAGTATGTTGTAGTTCTATGAATTACGAATCCATAGAATCGAAAATGGACTAATTTGGACATGTATAACTCAAATTATTAAGGTAGAAAGGATTTTTGGCTTGTTATTTTGTAGTAGAGAATTAATCCGTGAGTTAACAGTAGCTATACCCGCCCCCGCGGGCTATTTATAGGGCAAGACCCCCACCCCGGCGGGGGTGGTCTGACTGCAACTGCTGAGAAAAATCTGACAGAACATGCTTTACTAAAACGACCATAACCTTTTCATAAGAACTCCGATTGAGGAGATTCAAGATGATCCGGAAATAGAACGAATAGACCTGCAACTTTTGTGACAACCCGATATTTTCTATATAAATAAATCATAAATTTTGCGTATAAATTTTTTTTAGGATGAGGATTTGTATAAGATTATGTGTATATGTATTTATGTGGTAAATAAAAATATATTTATTACATGGATTTTTACAAGTAAATTTATTTTAGAATTATTGATTATTGTAAAGAATATTTTTACAATAATTAATTTTAAGATAGAAATGTTCTTATTAATTATTTTCCATGAATATATAATCATATATTATTTAAATAATATATGAAGTGATTTTTTTAAAATAAATATAATAATTATTTTATTATATGAATTTTTGTACAGATTATTATGTTAATTATTTTACCTTAATTATTAAGGTTAAATATGAAAGAATAATCAGATATGGAATCCAAACCTTAATTTTGGATTATTGTCAAGGTATGAGAATAATAATATAATATTACTTATATTTTGATTTTTCAGTGCTATTAATATGTACGGTATGTCCGTATTGATAATGGTTGGTCAATTACGGTGTATTTTGACCAAACCCTAGTAATAATGTTAAACCCTAATTTGAAATTCAAATTAGAGTGTGAGATTGTTTTATAAGTGTATAATTGTTAATTTTAGCAACCCTAAATTACTAAAACCCTAATTTAGTAATTTTAAAAAAACTAATTGTAATTTGGTAACCTAATTACCAAAAGAATAAACCCTAATTGTTTTATTAGCAAAGTTAATTGTGATTAAGGGTTTTAAACCCTAATGCCCATGTGTTAGATAATTACAAACTTATTTTAATTAACAAAGTTAATTTTTCAAAATATTAGAAACTAAAATTTAGTTATTATTTTTGTAATAAACCCTAATTGCTAAATCCTAAAATTGGAAATTTTTGAAATCCTAGTTGCTAAATCTTTAAGGGTTAAATGTTAAACCCTAAACACTAAAATATCTAAACCCTAAACCTAAGACAATTTTCTAGAACAAAAGGGAAATGGCAAAAATGCCCATTTTAGGCATTTAAGAAGCTAGCTTTTAGGTTTTGACAATTAGGGGAGGTTGTTCACCTAATCCAACAACCCCACATGCACCAAAACTCCAGCAACAAGCCAGCAAATCAGCTCACTCATGCACCATGATAGCCTATTTAAGGATTGAGAGAGAGAAAATATTATTTTGGTTGCTCAAATTTTCATTACATTCATCCTAGACCCTCTCTCTCTAAAAGCCACGAAAATATCCAGCAATTCAGTCACAAAAATAAGCCCCGCGTCCATCCCTAACGAATCAGAAACACCAGATCTAGAAATCGATCAAGAAGGTATAAAACCCTAATTTAAATTCTGTCCAAAATTTGTTGTTAGATGTTGGTTTTTGTTGTTGTAATATGTTGAATCTAGTGTATAATCATGATCTGGGTTGTTAGAATCTAGACCCATAACATCTAAATGATCAGATTCACGTTTTTCCAAAAATCTGGAAAATTTTCTGGTGATTTTCAGTTAAATGTCAGGCCCTATAACTCTCGGGTTGTTTATGATTTATGTTGTTTTAAAGTTGTAGTATGTAATCTGTAAGGTTATCTTTAATATACAAAAGGAATAAAGATCATATCTGTTATAGATTGCAAGTTATTCACGGTCAAAAGTCGTTGACCGATCTGGTAAAACTGCGAACCTAGAAAACGTAAAAGTAGTGTCCGTGTCCTAATTTGACCGGACAGATCTTGCTCATTATATGATGTTTTTGTGTTATTTTTCTTTATAGTTGTAGTACTACATGTTATCTACAACTTGTAATTTATAGATCGCATAAACGTTACACGATCACCAAGTTATAAAATGTCAAAGGAGGTACCCTGACTGTTCTTCATTTTCTGGGTAACCCAGAAAATGAAGAACACGTCTGTCAGACCTTTTGGAAGCTTAGATCTTGCTATTCTATTGTTGTTTGGCCATGAATGTGGTTTCATGTTGTAGTACTGCAAAAGTACTACAATCTAAGAGTCTTATCAAGCCAGAAAAACGTAAGGATCACAGATTAAATCATGGTCAAACCAGCAACCTAGCCCTGCCGGAAAATTCTGGGCAAGCCCTCAAGAACACCTATAGCGACAGACAAGTGTCGCTATAGTCCTTTAGCGACAAATTTATTTATAATTTTCCGGAAAATGAATTAAAAATAGAAAAAAATAGTTTTTAATTATTAAAAATACACAATAAATTATAAAAAATTATTTTAAATTCTGAAAATTAGTTTTTAATTATTTTAAATATTTTTCATAAATATTTAATATTTTTGGAATATTAAAAGTAATTAATTTATTTAATTATAATATTAAATAAATTATTTAAAAATGATTTTAATATTTAAAAAATCATTTAAAATTATATTATGGTATAAGAAAATAATTTAAGTTATTTTTGATAACTTTTAATATTATGTGATAATTTTCATTAATAAATAAATATTAATGATAATTAAGTTATTTATTAAATGAATTAAATAAATGAATTAAAAATGATTTTATTATATTAAAAATCATTTTAAATAATAATAAGGTATTTTTAAAAATATTTTAAGTTATAAAATATAACTTTTAATATTTAAAGGTAAATTTCATTAATTAATTATGATTAATGATAATAAAGTTATTTAATAATTATATTAAATAATTTAGTTTGAAAATGATTTTATTATTATAATAATCATTTTAAATAAAAATAAAGTGTTTAAAGATATTTTAAGTTATAAAATATAACTTTTAATATTTAAAGGATAATTTCTTTAATAATTTAATATTAATGATTATTAAATTATTATTAATGATATTAAATTTATTTAATAATTATATTAAATAAATAGTTTAAAAATGGTTTTATTTATTTAAAAATCATTTAAAAAGGATATTAATGATTTAAAAATATTTTAAGTTATAATTAATGACTTTTAATATTTGGATAAATAGTTCATTAATATTTACATATTAATGGTAATTATTTAATAGTGATTTTAAATGTTTTAAAAATCATTTAAGGGTAATATTAATACTTTAAAAATATTTTGAGTTATTATACATAACTTTAATATTTTGGCAATGGTTTCATTAATAGTTTAATATTAATTAAATATTAATGATAATAGAATTGTTTAATATTTAAATCATTTAATAATGATTCTGATATTTCAAAATTATAATAAATGATAATAATTATTTAATAATTATTATAAGGCCATGAAAAATAGTGCGGCTGATGTTTAAGTTATCCAAATGGATATTGAACTACGGTTTAGAGTCTTAGACTCGATATTTACCCGATAAAGCTGTCAGTAGACCGACATAGATCAAAAATTGATCCGGACTTAGATATTTTAGTTAGTTAACTGTTTATTTGTGATTCAATGGTTTATTTAGGTTGTATGACAATGTGAATAGGAAATGTGCTGACTGCAATAAGCAGTGTTATGTGTACGATATGTTGTACTAATCAGTAAAATGATCTGATTAATGATAGGTTGTGATAGAAAAGGGTAGATCTAAATTACGTAAGTGTAAGCAGCGCATCAGGCAAGTATCCTAACTTTGCATTTTCTTTATGCAATAGATAGAAGTGAGAATATAAGTATCCTAACTTCGGGGACCTCACAACTTTTGTGCTTTAAGTGTTTAAATTTGAGGTCATTAGGAAGGGTCAAAATAGCCATCTTTGTGACTGTTGCGTAATCGAAGGCCATCGAAGGGCGTCGAGCGAGCACATGCGCAAGTGTAGTGCTCCCGATGATGGAATATATTATTCTAAGTGATGTAACATGAAAATGCATTATAATAGACATGACATATAAGATTACCTTACTCATTATAGAATGCTTATTGATTGAAATAAATCACTACGAAACTAAGTAGTATGAATATAAACGATGTGGATCACGTATCTATAAACATCAAAAATGTGTCGAACACATAGCGAGCCAAGTGTGTGATAAATGTATATGAATGTTGATATAAATTACGGGTGGTTAGATATACATATACATACCTAGCTATTCTAAGAGTATGATGAGAAAGTGAAGTATAGGTTTTACAAACCTAGTTAGGAGAGAATATTTGTTCTTATATTAAGAGCATATGAAATATATGACTAATGGATATGAATCCAAGATTATATAACCTTGTAGGAATACACGAAGTGCAGTTAAGTGTTAAGCAATTAAGTCGTAGTTCATAAACTACAAATCAGGCAAGTCTTTCAGTTCCTATTTGATATATGAATTCTATAACTGTAAGTGACTTATATTATGCTATGATAATGCTAATGTATATATATGAAATGCATATGAGATATGTATGAATGTTGAAAGTTGATCTTTGATGATATGTTTGTTGAGTAAATCGTGAATGCCTGTTATGTGAAAAGTAACATGCGTAGTAACTGTTAATTGATTATAAATGCATGAACTGAATATGCTATTGTATGCTATGTGCTGCATGAAAACTGTTAGAATTGCTGGGTTGTCGAGCTCACCCTTGCAAATAACCACTTTTACAGGTTAAGGATACACGGTAAAGATCACGTGCTACATGATTGATATAGTTCAATAGTATCAAAGGAGATTGATTCATTTATTTACATATATACTCTTGAACCATGTTTAGGTTCTAGGCGATGTAAAAGATAGTAGTTATGATGTGTAATACATGTTAAGTTTTACTATGTTATACATGGAGGAATTCAAATCGAGATGTAAAGGTTTATACAGTAATTCGAATAGATTGAATCCTAATATAATTTGATTCAAGGTTATGTAATTGATCTAAGTTAAGATATAAATAGAAGATTTATTTTCAAAGGAGATTGAAAAAGTTTAAAGTATTCCGCATATTTATATTATATCAAATGTAATGTAGAACAGGAATAGTAAATGACCAAGTTGTGAAATTTATAAAAGATTGGGGTCATTACGTAGATCCTGGAATTAGAAAGAATGTATATTCTAAATTGTAATAAATAAAGTTATATTCATTGAGTTATGAATAGAAGATATAAATAGTTTGACGATAGTAGTATCGTGGCGAACCGGATCCGAGGTTTGAAGGAACTTAGATTTTGGGACGTCAAAAAACCTTTTGCTCCTCGGAGCATCCCAAGACATCAAATATCTTGGTGATCTGCTTTATCCATGCTTCCTCCTTAAGTGGTTTTAGCTCTCCAATAAACTTCGGTGGTCCCAACTCCTTGAATTGTTTAGCGTTGACCGTCCGAGAGTTTCCCGTGTTTCCACTTACATTTTGGACAGGAGCCGCTCTCGCTGATGTTGCATGAACTGTATAAAACCTCTGAACAATCCATCATTCATCATTTGGTCCGTGTTGTTGTTAGCATGAGGATTGTTGCCTTCCTGATGCACATTATCCTGATTATTGATATGTGGAGACTCAACGGTCTCTTGTGCTCCATTGCAATTCTCAACATTCTCGGATGTCATTTTCAGATATTGTCACAAAACAAGGGTTAGTTGACATATAACATATTATCTCTAAACTCTGACCAACCAATTTAAATACAAAGTAAATTTAAGTAGGTCATACTAGCAAAGGAATTCCGTGTCTCTCCCCTCCTAGATCTAGTCTCACATCTTAGCCAGGGATCATATCCCTAAGCTTTGATACCAACTGTGACGCCTCCAAAATTAGGTATACATCACCCATCTTGAGTCGCCAGATACATGGTACAGAATTCAAATACAACTTAATAATACAACTATCGTGTACAATATTACAAAACATAAACTGTAAGTTTGAATACAAATATTGTCTACTAGAGAGTATACAAACTCAAAAGGAGTCCTCATTATAATTATTATCACACTATTTCACAGAATAGTGAGGACTACTAATGCACCATCTAGGACCATAACTCCGTTTCCCGACTCGTTCCAGCTATATTCTCATTTCCTAAAGAGAACAGTGAAAGAAAAGGTGAGCTCAACTAGCCCAGTAAGAAATATTATGACTAAGATAATGCAGAATAAATTATCATTAGCCTTAAACAGTGTTAAACTGATACAATATAACAAACATCAAGTTTAACTGTAGCGGAACAAGCAATCCATTAAAAGAGTCAAGTAGAGAATAAAATCTACTATCTTTTATGATTTAAAAGGTTTTTCATAACTTTTATCGATGGGACTTAGCTTAATAAATAATCCACATCATCGAATCACCCCTGCACTACGGCCAAACTTATTCTTTAGTATCATGACCACAATTATCCATGCACTACGGGCCAAGAATATTTGTGTATTCATTAATGGTTATGATCATGCCAACAACTGTCCATCAATGCACTACGGGCCAATGAGGACTTTTACCACATCATTTGTAACATTAAGGTCATGATTACACCGAATAATCCTTGGTCATACTCATACCAAGTCCATCTATGCACTACAGGCCACAGATGACTTTAAAAACAATATAAATATGAGGATGATGAAAATGATATAAGAATTCAATAAAACAAGTTTTAGAATTAATTTGTCCAAGAACGAATAACTTCCAAATTGTCAACATGATACTGCTTTGTAGAGTAAAATTCAAGAATAATCAGAAGAATATTTTCATTAAAAGATACTGGATGAAGCGCAATTATCAAGGATATTCCACTAATTTCATGGAGTATAGAAGTTAAAACTTTAACCAACTGAGTATAATAAAGAATGGAATAACAAAAAAATCACCATGCATGCGGTACTTCGTATAGACAGGTTATTCAAACAGAATACTAAATAACGGAACCAGGTTAAGCGAAATTCGCACTGACAGGATGTTCCAACAGAATAATAAAGAATAGAAAAACAACAAAAATCACCATGCATGTGGTACTTCGCATAGACATGTTATTCCAACAGAATTTTAATAAGGACAGAATCAGGTCCGGCGTAAAACGCACAGACATGATATTCCAATAGAATAATAAAGACAGAATCAGGTTCGGCGTAAAACGCACAGGCATGATATTCCAACATATCAATAAAGACGAAATAATAGAAGAATGTCACCAAGTATAGGGTAGCCCGCATATACAGGTTATTCCAACAGAATAATAAAGAATGGAATAACATAAGTTCTCTTCATGAATACAAAAGAATAACACCCCTTACGAGTACAACAAATAATATTTCTTACCTTAAGAAGAAGAGTACTGGATATATAAGTAGTGAAATAGCATAATACTTTCTTCTTTCTCTCTATAGTTTATCTCTCTAGAGTTTCAGTGAATTCGTAAGAAAAAATGAAGGAATGAGCTTCTATTTATAGAAAAATAGACTGCATAGTAACTAACTCATAAACGGTCCAGATTGATTTACTTTAATCTGACGGTCCATATTTAAAGCAAAATCTTTTAAATAAAATAAAATATATTCTATTTATAATCTAATAAAACGAATAACTTTATAAAAGATTTTACTATGCAGGCACTATGCAAACACTATACATAATAAAATATAATATATTCTAATTATTATCTAATAAAATAGATAACTTTATAAAAGTATTCTATTTTATATAAAAAGATTTTACTATGCAAAACACTATGCAGACACTATGCAACACTATGCATAATAGAATATAATATATTCTATTTATATAATAACTTTATAAAAGTATTTTGTTTTATATAAAAATATTTTCTGTATTATTACATTAATAATACCAACAAAACTAAGTGACTTATCACGTAAGCATCAATAATTAATACCATGTGCTACTATGCAACCACATGTATTACTGTACTTTTAACACTGGGTGTTTCAATGGTTAACGGTAAAACTTTCGTCGTTATTTTCATAAAGTATTTTTGTCGTTTTCTCAATCCGACAATAATTCTGTTGTGGGGACCACCAATGATTGTGCCATTGTACGAATATTTCCTGTTAAAACGAATATTCCCCGACCAATAGAATATTATATAACAACTTGCGTACTTTGCAAAATTTATAAATATTACCCACAACTATAACATTATATCAATTTCACTCCATAATATTCAAAAATAATATTTTTAGAAAATTCATCTTTATTCAAAAAGTTGGGGGTTTACACAAAATTCAGAATTAGGGTTTGGATTCCATATCTGATTGATCTTTATATACCATTATTAATTAAGTTATAATAATTAACTTAATTAATCTGAAATAAATTCATATAATAAAATAATTATTATAATAATTCTAATAATCATTTAATATAATATTGAAATAATATATAATCATATTTTCATAGAAAATAAATAATAAAAACATTTCTACGACACAATTAATTTACTATAAAAATATAATTTATAAAGATTAATAATTTCTAAAAAAGATTTATTTACAATTATCATGTAATAAATAAATTTTATTTATCACATATATATCCACACTTTACCTTGTACATATTCTCACCTCTAAAATAAATAAATAAAAAATATATGCAACATTTCTTATTTATTTATATAGAAAATATCGGGTTATTACAGGTTAAGATAAAGTTAGGTTGTAGTACAATCGTAATCCTTTGATGGTTGACATATGGGAGTTGGACTAAACAATTCCTTCATAGAGCGGAGGTATATAGGAAACTGGCAACCGATCTAACTCACTGTGAAAGACAGTGTAGACGAGACGGGAACTTGTTTGTTGGTCTTGTGGGAAACCACACAGAGTACCATATGGACTATTAGTAGAGACACGATGTGTGCTGAGTCTTAGAAAGGTTATAAGAGGAAGATAAGAATATAAATCATCAAAGATGATGATCGTATGAGTAAGACATATCCGTATGTCACGAAGCCGTAAAGCAGTAGAAGAAAGTTTGTCGCGTAAACTTAGATTACAAGAACGCAAACACAAAAGTAAAGTTAAGTAAATCAATGCGTAAGTCAAGTATATGACTAATTGGTGTATGTGTTATTTCCTTATATATTATATAGGGATTGGAATGAGCAATTTAACGTAAGTTGTAGTTGTGCGTAAGGCAAGTTTCCTAACTTCATTCATATTACATGAATGATAGTTTCTTAAACTTTTCATATGTTGAACTTGAGAAGTCTTGTCTATGTGCAAATGTGCGATATTTGAACAAGGTTGTAGTATATATGAGGCCTTGTGCAATAATTTAAAACTTCGGTGTTTCTATAAGATGAACTATTCTGTGATTGAACTGTTCAATATGAGGATGTTCTATTTATACATGAACTGTTATTGTTAAGTCTGTGATAATGAATCTAGCCAGACATGATATATATGTATGGAAAAGGTATAGAAAAGAAAGTATTTGAAAGAGAATGTGATTAATGTTTTAAGATGATTGGACTCGAGATTATTCCTATTATTCGAGCTGCTTCATAACCTTTGTTCGATTATTGAAGTCTTAAAAGATTGTTTAAATTCTTAAAGTTGTTTGTTCAACTGCTATGACTTTGCTGGGCAATTGAATGCTCATACTTGCTTTAAATAAAAACATTTTCAGCGAACGATGTTAGAAAGAACTTAAGGATCCCGTAAAGATCAAGTTGGTCAGTATCTAGGCGAAGTGCCATTCAGTATGTGAATGAGCGTGAAGATCAAGCCAAGACTTTTAATGTAGAATAGTTTAATTGAACTATAGAATAGTTTAATGAACTGTTATGTATCCTTGGTGGCGGATGAAAGTCACTCTTGTAAGATGTAAAGGATAATGTAATTATCATTATTTGTAAAAAATAAGGTTATAAGGTATTAGAACCTGTGATTTGAGAATATATGTTGTTATATTTAACTATATAATGATGTATGTTCAAAAGGAGATGAAATCGTGACGTACGCAATCCAGGTGTGAAGATATACCGAATTTCGGGGAGTTACAATATCTTTCCTTTTCAGGGAGATACCTTCAGAAATACGTACGAGCCTACTTCAAATTCTTGATTCACTTGATGCGAGTACACATATTTCTTTTATCTGTCTTGAGCTACTACCAGACGCATTCATATCAGTTTGACTATATCCACTGTCTGCTGCACTAATTCAGGTCCTAGCATTCGGCGTTCTCTCACTTCATCCCAACACAAGGGTGATCTGCATTTCCCTCCGTATAGAGATTCGTAAGGCCGCCTGCCTATGCTTGTATGATAATTGTTGTTATATGCAAACTCTACTAGTGGTAGATGATCATCCCAACTACCCTTGAAATCCATGACGCGAGATCTCAGAATATCCTCTAGTGTCTGAATTGTCCTCTCACTTTTCCCATCAGTTTGTGGATGATAAGTCATACTAAACTTCAGTTGCGTTCCCATCTATTCTTGCATACTCCTCCAAAAGTTCGATGTGAATCGTGGATCACGATCTGACACAATCGAAACTGGTACTCCTTGTCTGGAAATGACTTCTTTAACATAAAGTTTAGCTAACTGGTTTAAGTTATACTGAATCCTTATTGGCTAAAAGTGAGCCGACTTTTTCAACCAGCCCACAATTACCCAAATTACTCCATACCCCTTCTGAGTAATTGGAAGTCCCACCACAAAGTCCATCGTGATATGCTCCCACTTCCACTTTAGAATCTCAAATGACTGTAATAAGCCACTTGGTCGCTGATGTTCAGCCTTAACTTTTTGACAAATCAAGCATCTACTCATGTATTCTGCTATCTCCCTTTTAATGTTTGGCCACCAAAAATTCTATCGAAGGTCTTGATACATCTTAGTACTACCAAGATGAATTGAGTACCTCGAACTATGAGCTTCTTGTAACACTTTCTCCTTTAATTCCATCTCATGCGAAACCCAAATTCTTCCTTCAAATCTTAATAATCCCTCATTATCAAGACTGTACTTTAATTCTTTTTCCTCGGTTAACCGCTTCTTCATTTGGTTACACTCCTCACTTCGAAGTTGTACCTACTTGACTCTTTCGATAATGGTAGATTGAATCTTTGTTATAAAGAGTCTCTATCCTGATTCACTTGGTAACTTCACCTCTATCTCCATCTTAGCCATCTCTATTACTAACTCAGTTTGAGCCGTTAACATTGACAACTTTTCCCGACTCTTCCTACTTAAGGCATCGACCACTATATTAGCTTTTCCTAGATGATATAGGATTTCATAGTCTTAATCTTTTATCAACTCCAGCCATCTCCTTTGTCTCATAATAAACTCCTTCTAAGTGAAGATATATTTTAGACTTTTATGGTCCGTGTATATCTCACATTTCTCCCTGTATAAGTAATGCCTCCATATCTTCAAGGAAAACACTACCGCGATCAGTTCCAGATCATGAGTAGGATAAACTTTCTCATAATCCTTCAACTTCCGTGATGCATACACAATGACCTTGTCATGCTGCATGAGCACGCAACCAAGTCCTCTATGCGAAGTATCGCTATAAACTACAAAATTTCCTGTATCATCGGGTAAAGACAATACAGGTGCTTCACTCAGCCTTTTCTACAGTTCTTGAAAAAGGTCTTCACACTTCTCCGTCCACACTTACTTCACTGTCTTCCTTGTCAGGTTAGTCAACGGAGTGGCTATCTTCAAAAAATCTTGAATAAATCCCCAATAGTATCATGCTAACCCTAGGAAACTTTGCACCTCAGTCGGCAATTTCGGCTTTTCCCAACTCATCACTGCTTCCACCTTCGCTGGATTGACTGAAATTTCTTCTCGGTCGATAACATAACCCAAGAACTGTACCCTTTCTAGCCAAACATCACACTTAGTGAATTTTGCATATAACTTCTCCTTCCTTAGTGTCTCCAACACTAACCTTAGATTTTCAGCATGATCTTCTAGCGTCTTAGAATATATTATAATATCATCGATAAACACTACAAATAACTTGTCCAAATACTATTTGAACACTCTGTTCATTATATCCATAAATGCAGCTGGTGCATTTGTCAACCCAAAAGACATCACTAGAAACTCATAATGACCGTAACGAGTCCTAAATGTTATCTTAGGTACATCCTCCTTCCTAACCTTCAACTGATGATACCCCGTTCGCAAATCTATCTTTGAAAAATATTGTGCCCCTTTCAACTGATCAAAGAGATCATCGATCATGGGCAATGAGTATTTATTCTCTATCGTTAACTTGTTCAACTCTCGATAGTCGATACAAAGTCGTAACGATCCGTCCTTCTTTTTTAGAAATAGTATCGGTGCTCCCAACGACGAAACACTCGGTTGAATGTACTTTCTATCCAACAGTTCTTATAACTTTACCATCAACTCTTTCATCTCCACTGGCGTCATATGGTGGAAGACCCGACAATTCACTTGGAAATACATCCATGAATTCTTTAATTATAGGTATTTGTTCCATCATTGCTCCCACTCTCTAGGTATCAAAAACATGGCACAAATAACCTACACATCCCTTTCTCAATAATTTCCTCATTTGTGTCATAGTAAGACAACACGAACATCCCAATGATTTATTACCGTAAAATAGTACATGAGGTTGTCTCAACGTTCTAATGTTTACACATTTCTTTTGGCAATCTATAATTATACCATGGTTAAACAACCAATCCATCCAGAGAATTACATCGAATTCTCCCAACTTTATCAGTAACAAATCTATCGATAATTTATAACCCTGTATATCTACACAACAACTCCTTAGAATATCTTCAACATGAATTATTTCTTCGTTTGCTACCTTGATATTCAAAGGTACAAGAAATCTTTCAGGAAGTAATCCTAATCGTCTATCAAAATCACATGCTATGAAAGAAAAAGTGGCACACAAGTCAAATAGCACGTAAGCATTTATATTTTTGATCGGGATAATACCTACAACTACATACCCGGATGCAACTACATCTTGGACCGTCATTTTATAGGTACGGGCCATCGGCCTACGCGTCTGCAATGGACCACCGATAACTAACTTACAATTATTAATGCCATTATTCCCGTTCGTCCCCTTCTTCGGGAAATGCTTCGCCATGTGGTCAGTTGATCCACACACGAAGCATCCATGGTTTTTCTTCAGACTTAGACAGTTAGGCGAAATGTGCCCCTCCTGTCCACAGTTGTAATATAAGGCCTTCCCCTTGAGATAGACTCCTAAGTGAGTCTTCCCACAGTTCTTGCATGCCTCCATCCTTCTCTTAGGATCTCCTTGCTTCCCACCGAAATTCCCACAGTTAAATCTCTTCCTCTTCTGGTCGTCGCCACTACCACTGGCTCCTTCAACTCTTACTCCCCCATCTACCTTTCCCTTGTTCTTCTTCTCTTTGTGGTATTGGCTTAAAGTCTCATTACCACCTTCGACAATTATTTCCTTCTCCAGTATGGTCCCAAAAGAGTTACTTTGGAACACAGATATATGGCTATAGAGCCAGGGTTTCAAGCCTTGCTCAAACCTTATAGCCTTCCTTACCTTAGTGTCCACCTGATGTGGAGCAAACCGCGCCAGTTCATTGAACTTGGCAGCGTATTAGGGAACCGTCATCTCCCCTTATTTCAAATCTAGAAACCGCATCTCCATCCTCCTCTGCATACTTATGGGAAAGTAGTTCTCAAAGAAAATCTCCTTTAACCGTGTCCACGTAAGATTTTCTATACCAGCCCTAGCCTGGTACGCCTCCCACCAGAAATTTGCCTCTCCCTTCATCATATAGGTGTCAAAAGAAACCTTTTGCCCTTCATTGACATTTGCAATAACAAATTCCATCTCTATTTCTTTTACCCAAGTTTAGGTCTCTATGGGGTCCGTAGTTCGTTTGAACTCCGGCGGACCGACACTCTTAAAATCCTTAAAACTAGTAGCTCGTACTACTGTGGGATTTAGGGGTATATTAGCCCCATTCCTAATAAAAGTGGTCGTTAACAACTTAACGAACTCTTGCATCATGTTAACCACACCTCCCTCCGGTTGATTTACATTAGCATCTTGATTTCTTTGTCTTCTTCTTGGTGGCATTTTGATGTTAAGATAAACAACACATCATTAGTACTTCTTTACTGTTAGTTAGTTATTACTCATTATTAAACAATAACTTCAACTCATTGCACAATATGTTCCATCAAAAGGCTTATATTGATTTAATTCTAATAGTGTAATACTACACATTTGTCATTACACAGCCTTAGTTGATTACATTACTTTCCCACAATTGCTTTTCAAAAATTGGGATTTACAAAAGACTACCCTTTGATATGCAAAAGAGGGTTTTTACGTCACTACTAGATACATCATATGTACATATCTAACTCTACTCTACATACTACTAGGTTACATCTACCTTATGACATTGTCAAAATCCGCGTTGGCAAGACTAATGATAATATCTCGGCTTATAGTATGCTGATTCTGCCCTGCCTCTATCGGATACCCAGCTACTTATTGCTGAAAATCTGCATGAGAACTCCTATGTATATAGGACATCCTCTCAATCTTCTGCTTCTTGACCTTTAGCTCCTGCCTGAGCTCAAAGGTCTATTGTTTCAGCTCATGGACCTTGTCCTTCGCCAAAACACGCTCATCATGATTCTCTTCCCACATCGACTCCATACTCTTCTTGTCCTCCAGGATTTCCTAGACCTCTTCTTTCAGCTCACTCACCTCTTTCCCCAGCTGAATATTTCTATCCAATAATGTGTTTAATAGTGCCTTCAGTGACTCCCCCTGAGTCATTTCTTCTGCATGTGCTATGGTGTTAAAAGACACCATCTCCACCTCTTCCTCAGACATGCCATCAAACTTGGACATGAGGTCTAAGTCTTCCAAGTCTCCTGACTCGATCACAACCACTTCAGGCTCTTTTGCTATAGGGTTTGGTAATATCTATATTTGGTTCATCGATTCCTCACTTAGTACATGTATATCCCTATATATTTCAATTTCTCCTAACATCTATAATAAAAAAAAAATTAATTTGATTAGTACACATCATTAGAACTGTGACACCCCCAAAATAGGTACACATCACCAATTCTGAGTCGCCAAATACATAGTATAAAATTCAAATACAACTTAATTATACAACTGTTGTGTAAAATACGACAAAACATAAGCTGAGAGCTTTAATACGAATATTGTCTTCGAGACAGTATTCAAACTCAAATGGAGTCCTTATTACATATATTATCACACTATTTAACTGAATAGTGAGGACTACTAATGCAAACATTTGGACTATCACTCCGTCCCCCGACTAGTCTCAGTTATATTCTCATTTCCGAAAGAGAAGAATGAAAACAAAAGGTGAGCTCAACTAGCCCAGTAAGAAATATTATAACTAAGATAATGCAGAATAAATTATCGTTACCCTTCAACAGTGTTAAACTGATAAAATACAATAAACATCTAGTTTAACTGCAGCAGAACAAGCAATCCATTAGAAGAGTCAAATAGAGCATGATATCTTCTATTTTCTATGATTTAAAAAGGTTTTTCATCAACTTTATCGCTGAGACCAGCTTAATAAATAAACCACATCATTGAATCATCCCTGCACCACGGCCAAGGATATTCATGTAATTATCAATGGTCATGATTATACCAAATAATCCCTGGTTATAATCATACCAACAACTGTCCATCAATGCACTACAGGCCAATGAGGACTTTTACCACATCATTTCTAACATTACGGTCATGATTATACCGAATAATCCGTAGTCATAATCATACCAATCAATAGTACATCTATGCACGTAAGCCACAAATGACTTTTATCACAATATAAGCACGAGGATGATGACAATGATATAAGAATTCAATTAAAAGAAAACAAAGGATGAATTTTAAAAGATTTATAATTTAATTTATCTAAAATTCAATAATGCCCAAATTGTCAACATGATACTGCTTTGTAGAGTAAAATTAAAGAATAATATTGTATCAAAAATGATTTGGACAGTAAATAAATTAATTTTTGTCATAAATAATTTCCCGGGTGAATAGTACCCCGTAAATAGTACTTCGTGAATAGTACTCGTTAATAGTACTTTGTGAATAGTACCCGTGAATAGTACTTTGTTAATAGTACCCCATGACTAATACTTTTTGAATAGTACCGTAAAAATGAATACTACTCATGGACATTACTCCGGCATGAAAAGCTTAAAATTTAACAAGAATATGCAGAAAATATCCTTGTGAAACGATACTAGATGAAGCATAAATTTCAAGGATATTCTACTAATTTCACGGAGTATTGATGAGTGCATATTATTCATTTATTTTGATTCCATTATATTTAGTTTTATTGCATGTTTCATGTGTATATGAGCTTATTAAGGTGTTTAATAATTTCAGGAAGAATTGGAGCTTTTAATGAGGAAAAAGAGAAAATTGTAGAATTTTTAGCATTAAGTTGGATGCATTTTCTTATCTTGGGACTGGAATTTTATTGTAAAGCTCTTCTTTAGCTTTCCGGAACATCTTGAATTGTCCCAATTGGAGTTCATATGAAAATGTTATGATAATTTTACTAAACGGACGTTGAACCTCAAAGTTTGGAAGTTGCAATTTACACAGCAGTCATTTGGAGCCCGATTTCAACCTTGATGCAGAGCGATTCTGTCAATTCTCAAAGAATGAAAGTTGTAGATCTCGTCGATATCTTTTTTTTGATAGGTATCAGGCCCCGTAACTCCTCCTGGATCAAAAGTTAGGCTCGTTTTACCAAAGGACGTCGCAGCAGAAAATGGAAATTCGCCCCAGCGAATTTGAGCGCGAAAATTAGAAAATCTTGGATTTTTGGAAAGTTTCTAAATGCAGATTTTGGCAGATTTCAACATGGAATGAGATTATTATTTCTATTAGCTTTAGGATTTACTTTATACTAAGATTTATTTCCAAATTAGATTCTATTTCTTTATGGAAACTAATTATGATTTGTAATTCCTTTTAGGATTTGGTTTTATACTTCCTATAGGATTTAGGACTTTGTCTAGCACTATAAATAGAGGAGGCTAGTTAGGGTTTTAGTCATTCAATCATCTACTACATTCTCTCATCTACAATATTGGAGGATTGAAGACATGAGCTAAATTCTTTTTATTCAGTTCTAAGAGATGTTGAACCTTATTTATAATTAATGGTTAATTGAGTATTCATTATTTATTCCTTCCCACATGAAATTCATTCTTGAAAATATGATTTAATTTCTGAATGCTATTTGGCCTAACTGATTTGATTTCTGCAGGATTGAGTTGGTTAACAAATATCATATGCTAGATCAAGGAATAATATTACGTGTAATTGATATTGTTTCTAATCACAAATAGTAATTAGTAATATCTGATTGTGGACAAGCTTTTGAGTATTGCTATGATTATCAGAAGACAAGTTAAACAATCCAAGCTTATGTGTTTGTTGCTTGGAGTATTCTAATTTTCTAGTTCTTAATGCTGCTATTATATTAAATCTAGAGAGCTTATTCTAGGTTATATAATTGTTAGAATCTTGTGAAGAGCTTGTTTCATTGAGTGACAATCTAAGGGGAGTTTCAGGTAGCAGAGCTTGTTGTTACCTAGGGCTATTAGTTTCATTGAAGGGTAAATAATGTTACACTTGATTAATCTATTATTGTAAAAAGGTTATACTGAACTGAAGAACTGAAGCTTTTTATTCATTGTTTATTCTTATTAGTTTATTCTTGTTAATTTAATTAATTAATTCAAAATCCCCTTTTCATTAGAAATCATAGGATAAATATAAAACAAATCACTCTCTGTGGGATCGATCCTTGCTTACTACTGTGCTAATTGTTTGAATTTGTAAAGTAAAAGTGAGGTTAATTTGGGAGTGTAAACGACAGCTCCCAAATTTTGGCGCCGCTGTCGGTGAGTGTTATTTGTTTTGTTTATTCTTTGTTTTCGTTTCTTTTTATTATTTATTATTTATTATTTTGTTTTTATTTTATAACTTAATCCTCTCACTCTATTGACTAAAATTTTGATCAAGAGATAGAGAGAACTGTAAATATAAAAGAAGCTCATGTTCCATCATTTGAAGTGGAAGAGATGGCAGTGCCACAAAATAACAGAACTTTGAAAGAATTGGCTACTCTTGATCTGACTCAACCATATTTTTGTATTGAGTATCTTACTTTAGATGTTACTTTTGAACTTAACTCTAGACTAATTCATCTTTTGCCTACTTTTCGTGGTCTTACAGGTGAAAATCCATATACGCATCTAAAGGAGTTCCATGTGGTGTGTTCCACGATGAAAGCACAAGGAGTGGCAAAGGAGCAGATCAAGCTTAGACTTTTTCCATTCTCATTAGAAGATTTGGCTAAAGACTGGTTATATTATCTACCGTATGGATCAATACGATCATGGACTGATATGCAAATGTTAATCTTGGAGAGGTATTTTCCTACATCAAGAGTTACCGATATAAGAAAGGAGATATGTGAAATCAGGCAGTTCAATGGAGAGAATCTCTTTGAGTATTGGGAAAGGTTCAAGAAGTTGTGTTCCAGCTGTCCACCTCATGGAATTGATGAACATTACTTGATCCAGTACTTCTATGAGGGGTTGCTACCAATGGAAAGAAGCATGATTGATGCAGTAAGTGGAGGAGCACTGGTAGACAAGACTCCAGAAGTGGCAAGGAACTTAATTGCAAACATGGCAGCTAACTCACAGCAGTATGGAACTAATATGGATCACACACCACAAAGGATAAATGTGGTAAGCACGAGAGACTTGGAGCAACAAATTTTTGAATTAACGGCTATAGTTCGACAAATGGCTACAAGGAAGACGCAAGGTTTTCAGCAAGCTCAACCTCAGTACCACACAGAAAACCAAGAAGTACCTGTCAATTTTGGGACATCTATGGAGAATATGTTCAATGCATTCATGAACCAAACACAACAGTTCATGTGTCAGACACAACAATTCCAGCAGGAGACAAGAACTTCTGTTCAAGATCTGAGGGACCAAGTTGGTCAACTTGCAACCACGGTAGGAAGGTCACTTTCTCACACTGTTGAAAAT
This sequence comes from Panax japonicus, assembly GCA_020205505.1. Lineage (NCBI taxonomy): Eukaryota > Viridiplantae > Streptophyta > Magnoliopsida > Apiales > Araliaceae > Panax > Panax japonicus. Next base: position 33,804,036 of record CM035113.1, on the reverse strand, counting down.
GTAAGTTCCATAACATTGAGATGTGGTGCAGAGGATCAGCAACAAGAAAAGTCAATACAAAGCAAGTCCGACAATAGTGAAATAGGCAGTAGTGATGTACTCATGCACAAATTTCCACCTCTTTCTGCTTATAAACTGAAACTACCTTTTCCCCAAGTTCTAACAAGGAATTGGAAAGTTGGAAAAAATTCAACGTCGTATACAGAGTCTAATGAAAAATTCCTTGAAGAAATGGCGAATAGGGAACAAGAACTTAAAGATGAGAAGGAGTTCACTAGTGGAAACCATCTGGATGTGCTCGAGACTACTGCTAAATTTGAAGAAATCAGGTATTCAAAGTCTGAAAATGATGAACAAGAGGTAGAGATGGAAGAATTATTAATTCCTGCAGATTTCTATAAGGAGGACATAGATGATGATACTTTCCTTGTACCAGCAACAACACACGATGATAAACATCATTCGACCTTACACGTGGAATTGGACAATGCACATTTCCAGTTCGGCATATATAAAGTTAAGAGGTATCTTGGTAATGTTAATTCTATTTTTTCTATTGATGTTGTTGACTCTACAGTGCAGGAATCTCTTGAGCAAATATATAAGGAGGATTTAAGGGCTGGAATGGAGCAAAATCAGGATCTGAAAGATGCTCCTAATGAAGAATTGAAATTGTTACCAGTCCACTTGAAGTACACAAGTCCAATTACATAGGATGAGAAGGATGATGACAAGCCAATGACAATAAACAAGGGCAGTTGCTTGGGAGGCAACCCAAGATTCCAGATTTGATTTTTCTATCCCTTTACTTTTTAGTTTTTTTATTGAATGTTAGCTAGTAGTATTTTCTTCTTTACATGATTTTCTTACATTGGGGACAATGTAAGGTTTGAGTGTGGGGGGAAGATTAGGTTTTTATTTTATTTAGGAATATTGATCTGATTTTGATGGGGAATTAAAAAAAATCAATGCTTTTGAAAATTTTGATTTCATGATTCTATCTGGCTATGTGTTAAAAGATTAAAGTCAAAGATTGAAAATTAATGCTACATTTCAAAATCTATTTAATGCTTAGTTGGTTAATGAATGATGAAGACTAAGCCATGATCCATAGTAACTGATTTGAATTGAATTTATGATACATGAGTACTTGAATATGAGAAGCATGTTTATTTGGCTAAGTTATTTGGGGAGTTGTCTATGTGCACTGATTTCATGACTTAGAACTTTTTAACTTGCTTATGTTGTTGCAGAACCATGTGAAAAAAATGATGAATGAAAAAAAAAGAGAAGGAAAAAAATGAAAATTGAAAATCTGCTTCAATGTCCATTGTGCAAAATAACTAGGTATCTAAGCCTCGGGAAGCATCGGTATTCACGCTGAAAAGTGCGATGGATAAAAAAAGCTTGACTAGTCAACTTTTGTGGCCTTTGTTACTTGAATAAGTAAGCCCTTAGGGGTGTCTCTACACCTAGTGCCCTAAGATCATCTGGTTTGGGAGTCGTTGGTGGAAAGTTCGCTAATGGGTAACTCTGAAAAGCCTAAGAAAAGGAGGCATTGCACATGTCAGGAAAAAAAAATATGAAAAAAAAGAAGCATGAAAATACATTCATCTGTGCTAAAAAGAATGCTCTATGAAAAAAATTAAAAAACAAGAAAAATTTGTTCTTGGGTATGAGTCAGTGTGCACGGTTTTTGCTCCATTGTAACTAAGTTGAGTAAGTATGATGATTTTGGGAAAGTTACTTATGTGGCTACAATTTGATTTAATGAAATTCATTGGTGAAATGATAAAATTGGTAATTGTGAGTTAATTGATAAGGCGTTGATTAGATTTCTGAAAATTTAGTGTTGATAGTCATTATTTGTATCTTGAAATCTTTTGACACTATGGTTGAATAGAATTTTTTGGAAATCAAACTTTTGGTTTACACGAGGACGTGTAAAAGGCTAAGTGTGGGGGAATTTGATGAGTGCATATTATTCATTTATTTTGATTCCATTATATTTAGTTTTATTGCATGTTTCATGTGTATATGAGCTTATTAAGGTGTTTAATAATTTTAGGAAGAATTGTGTCTGAAATGAGAAAAAATAGAAAATTGCTGAATTTTTAGCATTAAGTTGGATGCATGTTCTTAGTTTGGGACTTGAATTTTATTGTAGAGCTCTTCTTTAGCTTTCCGGAACATCTTGAATCGTCCCAATCGGAGTTCATATGAAAATCTTATGATATTTTTACTAAACGGATGTTGAATCTCAAAGTTTGGAAGTTGCAATTTACACAGCAGTCACTTGGAGCCCGATTTGGACCTTGATGCAGAGCGATTCTGTCAATTCTCAGAGAATGAAAGTTGTAGATCTCGTCAATATGTTCATTTTATTAGGTAGCAGGTCCCGTAACTCCTCCTGGATCAAAGGTTATGCTCGTTTTACCAAAGGACGTCGCAACAGAAAATGGAAATTCGCCCCAGCGAATTTGAGCGCGAAAATTAAAAAATCTTGGATTTTTGGAAAGTTTCTAAATACAGATTTTGGCAGATTTCAACATGGAATGGGATTATTATTTCTATTAGCTTTAGGATTTACTTTATACTAAGATTTATTTTCAAATTAAATTCTATTTCTTTATGGAAACTAATTATGATTTGTAATTCCTTTTAGGATTTGGATTTATACTTCCTATAGGATTTAGGACTTTGTCTAGCACTATAAATAGAGGACGCTAGTCAGGGTTTTAGTCATTCAATCATCTACTACATTCTCTCACCTACAACATTGGAGGATTGAAGACAGGAGCTAAATTCTTTTTATTCAGTTCTAAGGGATGTTGAACCTTATTTATAATTAATTGTTAATTGAGTATTCATTATTTATTCCTTCTCACATGAAATTCATTCTTGATAATCTGATTTAATTTCTGAATGCTATTTGGCCTAACTGATTTGATTTCTGCAGGATTGAGTTGGTTAACAAATATCATATGCTAGATCAAGGAATAATATTACGTGTAATTGATATTGTTTCTAATCACAAATAGTAATTAGTAATATCTGATTGTGGATAAGCTTTTGAGTATTGCTATGATTATCAGAAGACAAGTTAAACAATCCGAGCTTATGTGTTTGTTGCTTGGAGTAGTCTAATTTTCTAGTTCTTAATGCTGCTATTATATTAAATCTAGAGAGCTTATTCTAGGTTATATAATTGTTAGAATCTTGTGAAGAGCTTGTTTCATTGAGTGACAATCTAAGGGGAGTTTCGGGTAGCAGAGCTTGTTGTTACCTAGGGCTATTAGTTTCATTGAAGGGTAAATAATGTTACACTTGATTATTCTATTATTGTAAAAAGGTGATACTGAACTGAAGAACTGAACCTTTTTATTCATTATTTATTCTTATTAGTTTATTCTTGTTAATTTAATTAATTAATTCAAAATCCCCTTTTCATTAGAAATCATAGGATAAATATAAAACAAATCACTCTCTGTGGGATTGATCCTTGCTTATTACTGTGCTAATTGTTTGAATTTGTAAAGTGAAAGTGAGGTTAATTTACGAGTGTAAACGACAGCTCCCAAGTATAGAAGCAATACTTTAACAGAATGATGATATAATAAGGAATACGAGATGAAATAATTTTACTCATATACTAAATAGTATGGAAGAAAATATTATTTTTTATGAATACTGAACAAAAATAATATCCCTTACCTCAGAAGAAGGCTGGATACTGGAATAGTGAAGTAACAAACTTCTCTTCTTCTTTCTCTCTATAGCTTCTCTCTTTGTAATTGCTCTTGTGAGTCATAGTGAATTGATAAGAATGAAAGAAGAATGAGCTTCTATTTATAGAAAAATATAATTTTGATAATTGCACGTTTTGGGGCTCGAAATATTACAGTATAATACCTTCATCTTTTCCTTTATTTTTAATTTAGTCCTGCAAGTATTATCAAACTTGCACCACCTCCCCTAATAGTACATCTTGTGAATCAATAGTACAATCATGTGAATCAATAGTACACTTATGTGAAAAAAATAATTACAGTATAGGACCTTCATCTATACCTCAATTTTTAATTTAGTCATGCAAGTATTATCAATCTTACACCACCTCCCCTAATAGTACATGCATGTTAATTCAATAGTACACAAATGTGAATAAATAGTTATAATCATGTGAATTAATACCATTTAATTGCTCATTTATCCGATTAATTACCCGATTGGTCAATATAACTTTCAGACATCCATTATTATCGAAATAAATGTCGATTTCCACTAACACTAATAATCCCAACATAATGGAAATATCAATTTCATCTTTAATCAACACGAACTTATTCATCATTAATATTATAACTCATAATATTTAACAACCAGATCATTCACAGGAAAGAGGGCTTTCCGATAAGGATTTCTCCCTATTGGCGCGCAATTAGGTGACCAAACCTCTCTTCTAGACATTGTCAATATTGTAAATAATATTATGAATAACTTTGTCATCTCAATTATTGATTTAATAATATAAAATATTATGCAGATGATACTGTGACAATAATTGAATTAATAATATAAAAGATATTATGCAGCAATTACGATAGCAACAATTGAGTATAACTGAGTGACTTCTCATGTAAGCATCGATAATCAATACCGTGTGCTACTATGCAACCACGCATATTACTGTACTTTTACCACCGGGTAGTTCAACAGTTTAACGGTAAAACTTTAGTTGTTATTTTTATAAAAAGATAATTCTGTTGTTTTCTAACTACGACAATACTTTCGTTGTGGGGTCCACCAATGATTGTGTCGTCTTACGAATATTCCCCGTTAAAACGAATATTCCCCGACCAACCGAATATTATATAACCACTTGCTTACTTTGAAAAATTTGTAAATATTACCCACAACTATAACATTATATCAAATCCACACCATAATATTCAAAAATATATTTCGAGAAAAATTAATCTTTCTTCATAAAAGTTGGGGATCATACAACCTCCCCTTCTTATGAAATTTAATCCTCCAAATTAAGGTGCGTACATGTTATGTCAAAGTGGTGATGATACCTTGACTTCATTTCAGATTCGAACTCCCAGGTCATTTCATCAACATCGTGATTTCCCCACAAAATTTGACTTGAGGTATAACCTTGGAGCATAGAATACGATCCTTCTTATCCAAAATTTTAATAGTTACATCTTCATACGTTAAATCTTCCACTATCTCGTCCGTTTTTAATTCAATAATGTGGTTCGGGTCTTTCACATATTTACGTAACATAGATATATGAAAAACGTTATAAAAAAGAGACATACTTGGCGGTAAGGTGATTCTATAGGCCATAGTTCCTACTCGATTGAGGATTAAAAATGGGCAAATGAATCGAGGATTGAGCATTCCTCTCTTTCCAAATCTCGTAACTCCTTTCCATGGAGCAACACGTAACAACACATGATCTCCAATATAAAATTCTACGTCCTTTCGATGAAGATCAACATAACTCTTTTGTTGATCTTGTGAGGTTTTTATACATTATCGAATTGTTTAAATCTTTTCCATTGTCATATGTACCAACTCCAGTCCCAACAATGTTCTTTCACCCATCTCATCCCAGCATACTGGAGAACGACACTTTCTTCCATACAATGCCTCAAATGGAGCCATGTCAATACTTCCTTGATAATTGTTGTTATAGGAAAACTCCACTAATGGTAAGAACTTGTCCCAACTTCGTTTGAAGTCAAGGACACAAAGTCTTAATAAATCTTCAAGAGTTTGAATAGTCCTCTCTGACTGCCCGTCCGTTTGAGGATGATATGCCGGACTAAATTGTAAATCCGTGCCCATAGTTTTTTGCAAACTAACCCAAAATCGTGTAGTGAATCTTGGTTCTCGATCAGAAACTATGGATATTGGTATACCATGCAATCTTATAATCTAGTTTATATACATACGAGCAAGACGTTCAAATGTTTAAGTTTCTTATCTCGGTAAGAAATGATCAGACTTGGTCAATCTATCAACAATGACCCAAATCGCATCTATGACTTGAGAAACCTTGGGAAGACCAGTAATGAAATCCAAGGTAATGTGCTCCCACTTCCATCCTAGAATTTTAAGTGGTTGCAATGGACCTTTTGGCACTTGATGCCCCGCCTTGACTCGTTGACAAGTTAGACACCTTGAGATAAGCCTCGCTATCTCTCTCTTAATATTGCTCCACCAAAATGTATGTCAAAAATCATGATACATTTTGGTACTCCCAGGATGGATTACAAACGGTTTGTTATGCGCCTCCATCATGATTTTATACTTCAAGTCAGAATCGTTAGGAATACAAAGTCTGGAGTTGACTCGAAATATTCTTTATTCATCGATTCTTGCTTCCGGAATAGCACTTTCTTCCTCATATGCATTAGCTCCAGGTCTGTAGCTTGAGCAGCTTTAACTTTATCGATTAAAGTCGGTTCTACTCTTATATTCCCCATCATTACATGTGTCTATAGAGTCTTTAACTCTATCTCCATCTTTTGTAAGTCATACAAAATGGGCCTTTGCGTTGACAATATCGCACTCGTACCCGCATATGATCTTCTACTCAATCCGTCAACAACTACGTTCGCTTTTCCAAGATGGTATTGAATGGTATAATCGTAATCTTTCAAATGCTCAAGCCATCGTCGTTGCTGTAAGTTGAGTTTCTTTTGAGTGAAGAAATATTTGAGGCTTTTATGATCCATATAGAACTCCACCTTCTCTCCATACAGGTAATGCCTCCAAATCTTAAGCGTAAAAACAACAGCTGCCAACTCTAGATCATGAGTAGGATAATTCCTCTCATATTCTTTGAGTTTTCGTTAGACATAGGCTATGACTTTCCTATGTTGCATGAGAACACACCCTAAACCTTTGTCTGAAGCATCCCTGTATATGACAAATCCCTCCAGACCAGCTGGTATTTTCTAAATAGGTGCTGAAAAGAGCATCCTCTTGAGTTCTTGAAAACTCTTCTAACATTCCTCGCTCCTATAATGCCCCAGAAAATCGAGCCAATTGTAAAATACGTTTATAATGAAGAAAATAATATTGTTTATTATTTTTATGTGTTAGTAAGATGAACGTCGTTCTATAACCTAGAAACGTCGGAACATCGTAGTAGTGAACCACGTAAATGAATTAAAGTGTTTGAATTTCTAAGACAAAAATAAATGTTTTCCGAGAAAGTTTCCAAAAAAAACTATTCACCGTTTACTGCTCAAGAATTATATTTGAACTTCCAAGAAATATGTAACATTGTACTATATCAAGGTGAGATGGATTGTGTAACAATAATCTAAGTATAGAAAATGCAATATTTCGCTTGCGAACTTAAATTGAGAATGTAAGTATTAAAAATCTAATGAAAGGAATTAATGTAATTTAGTATGAATTAAAAGTCCAACATGATTAAAAGTGTATGCCCATGTGGGATTTATATTAATCTCGAGTGGTTAATGCTATGAAGCCCAAAGTAAATCAAAACAAGCCAGAAGATAAGTTAATTAATTTAACAACCAAGCCCAAAGGATTATCCATTAACTAATAAGATCCATGGGCAACCCATTGGTGAAGTAGTGGGCAAGAACTTTATGTGATGGGCAAGATTTAAGAGTGATGTCCAAGATTACTTAATGAGCAAGATATGAATAGTAACGAGGTTAGTTAGGGAGGTGGGATGCCTAATGACTTTAATACCCTAACCTCAGCTCCTCTATAAATAGCAAGCCTTTTATTCATTTGTTGCTTGTTATTTTCATACAACATTAATCAACTTATTGGTTAGAGAGAATAAGCACTTTGAAGCTTAACCTTCCATTGTTAGATTTCTAAAGAAAGAGAAGTAGTCTTCAAAGGTAATTGATCTTGTCTCTTCTATCTCTATCATAGTAGGGTGATAAGAGAAGTATAATATAAAAGAACTTAGATGCTAAGAACATAAGAGAAATGGATAAATAATGGTTTTAAGCCGAATAAAGTTATGAATAAGTAACTTGAACCTAAATAAGTTATTAACTTATGATGAACTTTTCATATGATTGTCTTATGAATTAGTATGTTGGATAAAATGTGAGAACATTGAGTAAAGGACTTAAACATATAATAAGTCATAATGAAAAGAAAAAACATATAGTGAAGAAATTGTTATGTTTTGAGCTTATGAAGAATAATCCATAACCTAATTTTAATATAAGTTGTTGAATCATAAAAGTTGAGGTGTCTAAATAATGAAATGAATGTATTTGGAATGATGAACAAATCACTAATAATGAAGTTTTACCGGAATTCACACGATTGGACGATAATCGTCGAATTCGTGAAATTCTCTAAATGGAAGTTGTATTTTATATTTGAACTCAAAAACATTGGTTTACGATGGAGGTAAGTTGTAATTTGCATTATAGGGTTGCAGACTCAAAAATGGCCGGATTCTGACTTAAAACAAAGGAACGAGCGTTGAACGTTCGCGAACGTTTATCATTTTCGTTAAAAATGGACTAATAGGTGAAAGTTTAGCAAATGAAGTTGAATAGATAAAATTCTTGCATGAACACGTAGAGTATGTAATTTTTGAACCGTAGGCTCTTGAACGAGCCAATTCGGACTAATAACGAAGAATTTATGAGTCCGGGAATCTCACTATTTGAAAAATCTGTCAAAATAATCTGTGGCACAGAGTTCGCGCCGCGACGCGACTCCAAGTCAAATAGCCGGCGCCGCAGTGCCAAAGTGTGCCTCAGCCCTTGCAAACTCATGTCGCATCATGACAAGTAACAAAGGGACTCGAGCCACAGCGCCGAGTCCAGTTTCTGGGCAATAATGGTTGACGCCGCAGCGCGGAACCAAGAGTAATAGCCGGCACCGCAGCGCCAGCCTTTTAATTTAAACCAATGAAAAATGTTTACATGTTGAGCATGAATAGTAATTGATGAAAACTTAATCAAGGATCTTAAAGAAACATTGTTAAGACATAATTAAGCCTTAAGTATGAACAATTAGGGTTAAGTTAAGACAATTACATATGAACGTAAGAATGATGTGACGGAAAGTCAGAACCACTAATAATCAATCTAATACGTAATTATATTGAGAAGTAGGGTAAGATTCTTTAGAAACCATGTATGATAATTCATGACCTAATGTACGTTGTGATGAAATCATCTACTATAGAGACTTAAAGACCTAAAATGCACGTGTTATAACTATGGCAGACGCTTAAGGCAAGTACTATAACCCTTGTTCCAGTTCGATTTGGACAAGTCTTTGTGATTCAAGTATTCTTCACATGAGTTAATGTCTGAGGAAGTCAAAGCCAATTATTTTGGCTAGACGTATGCTATGTTAATCTATCAAGTATTGACAATGATTTACCAAACTAATATTGTTATGGTTTTCAAAAGTAGACTGAGTATGCTAAATTGTTTTGTCGTCAAACGACATGCACGTGAGGTTGCCACAACTTAAATGTATACATGTTTAATAAATGTAATGTTGATCAACATAGAGTACTTATAGGCTGATCACCTAGATGTGCTCGTAAGCTATGTCGAACTTACGGACTTAGTGTTGGGACGTCCTTTACAAAGTACTTATGAAATACTCACGGTCTTGAACCAGAATTTATGTTTTACTAAATATTGTTGTTGTAAAACGTTTTGAATGAAGAGAAGTGCTATTTTGAATTATCGATAGTACTTCGTAACTATTGTTCAATTATTGAAGATATACGATTCCTATGTTTCAAGCATGCTATTTTACTAGAATTGTTGTACTTGCTGAGCTAGTTAGGCTCATTCTTCCTTGAACCACATGAATGTAGCTAAGACCAAACAGACTGATGGATCTGGCAAGGACAAAGGGAAGGCTAAGGCGAAACCGTAGATTACCTATTTAATAGTATAGGTTTTGTAATGATATTATTGTTATTATGACAAGAACAAATGTAATGGTTATAAAGAACCTGAGGAATATTTATATTCTTTTTGATATATATAAGACATATTCGTTCTTTTGAGGTATTTCAATTTAATGTTTGTGTGAACTGTAGCACCATGTAGCACCATTTATCGGGTTGGAAGATACCCGGATTTGGGGACGTCACAGGTTGGTATCAAAGCATTAGGTTATAAAACTTAAGGGGGGAAATAAAACCTTAAGTCATAACCTTAAGAAAAGTCAAAGAATAAAAGATGGAAGTTAACCTTATAAAAATGCATTATATATGTTATGTATTTTTATTATTCTACTAATGTGTACTAATAAAACTTTGGTGTTGTTGTAGATGTCATGAGAAAATAGAGACGTACAGGTAGTTAGTGAAGGATCGGTTAATCAGGTAGAGATTATATTGAACCCCATAGCAGCAGATCTCGAGATAGTTGTGGTTGAGTCTGGAGACTCAGAGAACCTAGACCTCATGTCCGTGTTTGACGACATGTTGGAAGAAGAAGTGGAGGTAGTGTCCTTCAATCCCATAATAATAGCAGCAGGGATGGCTCCAGGGAGTCAATGATGTTGTTATTCATGTCAGTTCTAGATAGGAACATCCACTACTGTCAGGAGGTTAAGGAGCTGAAGTCAGAGCTCCAAGCTATTATAGAGGACAAGACGGACGTAGAGTCCATGTGGGAACAAGAGCATGATGAAAGGGTTATGGCTAAGGACAAGGTCTATGAGCTGAAACAGGAGGTCTTTGAGCTCAGGGGGAGCTAAAGACCAAGAAACAGAAGATAGGGAGAATGTCCAATATCCATATGAGTTCTCATGAAGATTTCCAACTGCAGGTAGCTGGTTATCCCGTCAAGGCAGGGCAGACGCGACATACTATCAGCCGTGATAGTATCGCTGGTCTTGCCAAGGTGGATTTTGAAAATACCTTAAGGAAAATGTGATCTAGTAGTGACTGGAGTAGTTAGATATGTACATATTTTTGTATCTTGTAGCGACGTAAAACCCTCTTTTGTATACTCAAGGGTAGTCTTTTATAAAAGCCCAATTTTTGGAAAGTAATGTATTCAGCTTAGGCTGTGTAATGCAACCGATGTAGTGTTATACTACGATGAATTAATATAAGTTTCTTTTACGGAAAATATTGAGCAGTGAATGCTTAAGTTATTGTTTAAAATTGAATAATAACTAACTGACATGAAATGAATAATAACGAAATATGTGTTTATTATAACAACAAAATGTGATAACCCGGGATTTCGAATAAACCGAATTTTACGAATAATTTTTTTTAATTAATATTATTATTAATTATCATTATTGTGTTGTGTATCTGTGATACGAGCTGTGAGACTTAGTCAATTTAGGTATTGACAAATAAATTAAGAGTAGAGTTGTTCTTAACGGAGAATAGAAACCCTAACCCTAGTTATAGAAAGGGATTCGATAGAAAATATAATTTAAATAATTATATTAAAGAGTATGTGTTTGTACTGTATAGAGATATTGATCAATGATTGATCAGATAAGGTTTAAAATTAATAAACCCTAATAAGAGATTAAAAACCCTAATCTTAAGATTAAAAACCCTAATGTACTGCTAGAAACCTTAATCGAAAGTCAGGAAAACCCTAATTTTATATTCGGGAATCCTAAACCCTAATTAGGAAACCCTAATCTTGATTGGCGAGCCTAAGGTGTTTATTAAACTTAAATATGATTAGAAAATCCTAATTATATTTTAGTTATCTTAATTTCTATTTTACAAACCATAATTGTAATTTAGAAATTTTAATTTTTCTAATTAAAACCCTAATTCCATATTCGGGATTTCTAAACCCTAATTAGGCAACCCTAATCCTAATTGGAAGGCCTAATATATTTATTAAACACTAATGTGATTAAGAAACCCTAATTTTAGTTTTAAACTTTTTATTTTCCAATTTAAAAACCCTAATTAGAAAATTCTAGAATTGGAGTTGTAAAACCTAAGGGTTAGAACCTTAAGGTTAAACCGCAAATTGTCAAGAATGCCATTAAATTTATTTTGCTAAAGACCAAAATAACCTTTTTCATTTTCTATAAATGATAACTTGTAAAAATGCTAGCAACTTTAGTGGTTTACCAACTAAGTTGACTTTGGTGACACAAATCTCAGCCACTCAGACAAAAATTTTAGATTCAAGCAACATATAATCATATATATATTTATATTAAGAGAGAGAAAGTGTACAAACTTTGCCATTTTGTTCTCTTACTCTCACCAACTCCCTCTCTCACTACAAGCTCCAAATTTATCAAGTAAATCAGTCATATAATCAGTTACTAGATCACCAAAAACAACTAAGGAGATCTAAGATCAAAGCAAATTCAAGAAAAGGTATAAACCCTAAGTTTCATTTTAATCTTGTATGCTTAGATACTTTTTGTGTTTATGTGTTTAAATCAGGGCTAGAGGATGTTATATCATGATCTATGATGATCTATCATAGATCCATAGCATCAAAGTTGGTAAAAATTGAAGTTTTTCAAAACTGTCCAAGAACAAATTTTGTGGTCTGACAAGCTAATGTCAGGCGCCACAGATTCTTGTTCGTTTATGATTTTTGTTGTTTTATGTTTTGGATTGTTAGTCCGGTATGAGGTCTTCATTCTGCAAGAGGAATCAGGGTCATTTGAGGTCTAGATTTCATTTTATTCATGGTCAAACACCGTTGACCGAGCTTGACCGGCTGAAATCCGGGTAACCTAGAAAGTTTAAAACCGTGTCTGACAACCTTTTTAACGGCCCAGATCTGACATATTTGATTTTTGTTTGATGGTGTTTTTGTAACCAATGTGTAGCATGTTATCTTGACTATAGATTCATGGCTTTATATCATGTATTTGATCAACAGATCGAATGTAGCAAGCGATCAAAGTAGCCTACTCGACATAAATGTCTGTTTTTTGGAATTTCCAGAAAACGTATGAACTCAGTTTTTGTCAGAGATTGACCGAGTCATAACTTTTGATTTTGTTATTCTTGAAATGTTCTGCTAATGTTTATACGTTCCTTGACATAAGTACTATAACTTTGAACCATTAAACCACCAAAAGCATGACCAGAACTCATAAATAATCTAGCAGTAATGTAGATAGTCAAACTGCCTGGGTTTTTGGAAAACCTAGAAACTGCCTGACAGCAAGTTTGGAGACTTGGATCTCCTTGTTGTGATGTTATTTAACCAACGTGATGGTTGGATGTTGTAATGTTACATTAATACTACAAAATCAAAGTCTTGGATGTCCTAGAAACAATTTTGGTTGAGAATTACATCCGGTCAAAGTTGACCCCTTGTACTGCCGGTTGTTAGTGTTCTTGAGGCTCAAGAACACAAACAACGACGCTTTGTGTCGCTAAAGCCCTATAGCGATGGTTTTTAAAATAATTGTTTTCATAATTTCAGGAAATTAATTAAAAATAGAAATAAATCATAAAAATTATTTAAAATAGTTTTAAAAATTATTTTAAATTATGAAAAATAATTTTTGACCAATTGGAATATTTTTTTAAAATATTTATCATTATTTAAATATTAAAGGTATTTAATTTATTTAATTAGTGTATTAAATAAATTAGAGAAAAATGACTTAATATTATGAAAAATCATTTTAAATAAGAATAATGTATTTAAAAATATTTTGAGTTATAAAATACAACTTTTAATATTTTTGAAGAATTTTCAATAATAAATTAATATTAATGATATTAGATTTATTTAATTACTAAATTAAATAAATAAGATAAAAATAATTTTATTGATTTAAAAATCATTTTAAATAAGAATAAAGTGTTAGAAAATATTTGGAATTATAAAATATAAATTTCAATATTTTTGGAGAATTCTCAATAATAATAAATTAATATTAATGATGTTAAATTTATTTAATTATTTTATTAAGTAAATGAATGAAAAATGATTTTATTAATTTAAAAATATTTTAAAAATAAGAAAAATGTTTTAAAAATATTTTTAAGTTATAATTAATGACTTTTAATATTTTGATAATAATTTCAATAATATTTAAATATTAATGATAATGGTTTAAAATGATTTTAATTAATTTAAAAATTATTTAAGTAGAATATTAATGATTTAAAAAAAATTAAGTTATTAATAATAACTTTAAAATTTTGACAAGTATGTTATTAATAATTTTCATATTATTAAATATTATGAATGATAAGATTATTTGATAATTAAATAATTAAAAAATGATTTTAGTGTATGAAAAAAATTATTATAAATTATAATAATTGTTTATAAATTATTAAAAGCTCCCGAAAAATATTATTAACAAAAATTGACTTGTCTAAAATAATATTGAAGCTTAGAAACTGAAATTAATTGACAATCAATGTGTACATTGTCGGATAGAGTGACCAGAACACAGAGAATGGACCAAAGTCCAACCAGACCGAATTAGTTAGACTTGTTAAGTGTTTATATTGGTTATAAACACTAATGTGGCTATATGGTAATGTGCCTATGAGAAGTTTAACTGTAGAATACAGTGTTACGTGTTATGAATTATTGTGCTAATTGTGAGACCGATATTATTGGTTATAGGTCTTTCGAAAATAGATGAGTATTTTGTGTAGCAGTAATCAACGCGGAAGGCAAGTTTCCTAACTCAACCTTGAGTTAATATTGTTCAATTATTATGGTAGTTAATTATTATTGATTAGACCACGTACAAGAATTTATTGTTGATTATTCGAAGTTAGTGCATGTTTAATAATTCAAATTGATTTACTGATTCAGAAAATATATATTCGTAGAATTACTGTTGTTGGATATTCATATCTGTAGAAGCTAATATTGACAGTACATATAAATAATGTTTATTGTCAAATTATATTGAGAAATGTCTTAGCTAATTGTTTTGGCTAGACGAACATTTTTTAGAACTTGACAGGTTCAAGAAGAGAAGAGAATATAATTTAATTATTATTGATAGATCAATGCCAGTTGTTTCGGCTAGATCGAAAAAGCAAAACTTGATAGGTTTGAGAAGAGAAGTGATTAGATATTGAAATCAATGCGTTTCGTTGTTAAATCAAATTTTGATTCAAAGACTGAGAAGAATAACCTATTATAAAAAGGGGACATTTTAGGTCGTATATTCGGCCATTGCACACTGTTACGTATTATGCATAATATAGGGTATAATAAAGTTAATCACTTGTTATACTTGTAGAGGGGTATGATTTAATCTTTATGGTTATCTGATACTCCTGCGTATATATCAAAGTAAATCTTTGATAGATACTCGAGAAAAGAAGTTCTAGATCCAATGGATCGCTTAGCATAAATCTGGAAAACATTCCACTTTGTTATTGCATAAAATTGATTCTTATTTATTCAATAGAATATTGTAGAAACTTGAAAGCATTGTACTATTTTATTATCAAATTATTGTGTTGCATAGAAAGTGAGAAGACTTGTTATTGATTAACGAATTGTTTAGCTAATTTAAAGTTCCCCGATGTAAAGTCCCCGAACCCGGATACTTGAAATCCGAACTCGATACTTCACGATACCATTTCTATGAGCGGAAATATTACTAATTATAATAACAATAATATAAATTATAAAATTATCTTACATTTATCAGAGTTAAATCCCAAGTACGCAACCTTTACTAAATGACACCGTAAACCTAATCTGTTTGCTTTTCTTTTCGCTTGTTCTTGACCGATCATTCTGATTGTTCACACTTATCTGAAAATATTTAAATTAAAAAAGGATGATCGCTTGAGTGCCCAACAAGTATTATATGTATATAAGTTAAAAGAATTTAAATATTTTCTTTATAATATCCATTTATAACAAGTCAATATTTGTGAAGTATTCTGAACCGATATTAATAACATAACAACCCTCTTTCAAATTTTTTTGAAACTACGTACTGGCTATAAATAAGGTTTAAGTGACATTCTATGAAAATTATTTTTTTTTATTTTCGAAAAGGTTTAGCAGAACTTCATCCGCAAACCGTCATAACTTACGGACACGGGGGTGATCAGCCCGTTGTGCCCTGTATTGATCAATACTACATTACAAGAATGATGTTATCATTTACTTGGTCCGCCTTGGGCGCATAAAAGTTTTCCCGTGAACGGGATGTTCATATTTGTCAGGGTTCCAGACAAAAAGGTTTTATTTTATCCAACAATAATCTATAATTCAACATATATGTATAACAAAGGTGTATCAACATGTGATTAAATACAATGATTATCCAAGTGGGGACACTTGTATAATCATTTATAGAAATTAACGAACAGAATATATATCAGAATTACCTTATACTAACATGTTGATAATCAAAGGGTGTATATAATATAGGTTTAACAATCTGTACATTAATAATAATAATTCTGAACTTCCCACTTCTGTCCATTGCATAAAGAAAATGCAAAGTTAAGATACTTGTCTGATGCGCTGCTTACAATTCTCAACTTAGTTCTATCTTTCTATCACGACCTATCTTTAATCAAATCAATCGTTCGATTAGAACAGTATACCGTAACACATAGTACTGCATTTCGCAGTCAGCACATAACCTAATCATCTTATCACACATGTTCAACAATCATGGCATCACAAACAAACATCAACACATTCCTAATCACATTGTCACACAACCTTAATAACCATTGAATCACAAATAAACAGTTAACTATTCACATTATCTAAGTTGAGATCAATTTCTGAAATATGTCGGTCTACCGACATCTTTATCGGGTAAAAATTGAGTCTAAGACTCTAAACAGTTGACCAATATCCATTTAGACTAATTAAATAACCGTCATATCATTTTTCATGACCTTATAATAATTATAAAATAATTATTACCATTTACCATAATTTTTGAAATATCAGAATCATTATTAAATGATTTAAATATCAAACAATTTTATTATCATTAATATTTAATTAATATTAAACTATTAATGAAGCCATTGCCTAAAATATTAAAGTTATTTATAATAACTCAAAATATTTTTAAATTACTTATATTACCCTTAAATGATTTTTAAAACATATAAAATCATTATTAAACAATTACCATTAATATTTAAATATTAATAAACTATTATCTAAATATTAAAAGTCATTAATTATAACTTAAAATATTTTTAATTCATTTATATCCCTTTTAAATGATTTTTAAATAAATAAAACCATTTTTAAACTATTTATTTAATATAATTATTAAATAACTTTAATATCATTAATAATCATTAATTAATGAAATTAACCTTTAAATATTAAAAGTTATATTTTATAACTTAAAATATTCTTAAATACCTTATTATTATTTAAAATAATTTTTTAATATAATAAAATAATTTTTAATTTATTTATTTAATTCATTTAATAAATAACTTAATTATCATTAATATTAATTTATTAATGAAAATTATCACAAAATATTAAAAATTATCAAAAATAACTCAAAATTATTTTCTACACAATAATATAATTTTTCATGATTTTTCATGAATTAAAACCATTTTTAAATAATTTATCTAATATTGTAATTAAATAAATAAATACCATTTATATTCCAAAAATATTAAATATTTTCAAAATATACCCAAAATAGTTAAAAACTATTTTTTAGACTTTAAAATAATTTTTCATAATTTATTATGTATTTTTAATAATTAAAAACCATTTTTATCAAATTTTTTTATTAATTTTCGGAAATTATAATTAAAACCGTCGCTAAAGGGCTATAGCGACACTTTCTGTTGCTATAGGTGTTCTTGAGGATTTCCAGAAAATCTTGACAGTGTGCTAGGGGGTGGTTTGACGGAGTGTAATTTCATGTGTGATGTGTTTCTGGACTTGGTTTTGGTCAGATCATGTAGAGAAACTTTAAACTACAAGATCCAACAATAAATATGCTTATATCGTGCACCAAATGAAATATCTAAGCCATTAAAATGGCTGTCAGATGCTGTTCTTCATTTTTGGAAACCCAGAAATGAAGAACAGATCATGGGGCTCAGTTTGAACCATCACTACATTCGAATCGTGTAACATTTTTGTGATCTAAAGGTTCTAGGTTGTAAATCACATGTAACTAAAGAGATCTAATATAAAACATCAAAAATTCAACAGTTAATAGCCGGTCAAACCATGTCAGAAGCTTGCTTCTAAAATTTCTGGGTTTTTCCCAGAAAGTGAAATCATGGCCGATCGGCCTACTTTGACCGAAAATCACACTCATCCTGTTGATTATTAACATAATCTAAAGCTATACACTTAAAGTACATATGTCAAGCTATTCATTGATTACAAAAACACCAATAAACAAAATCAAATCAGTCAGATCTGAGCTGTTCAAAAATCTGTCAGACACGATTTTTAGGTTCTGGGCTTACCCAGATTTCGACCGGTCATGCCCGGTCAACGGGTTTTGACCGATCATAACCTCCAATCTATAACTGATCCAACTTTAATTCTTGTATCATATAAAAGATCACATACAAGACTACAAAATACAACACTTTAACAACAAAAACACAAAACATACTAAGATCTACACGGTCTGACATTTGTTGTCAGACCATAAAATGAAATTTTTCCAGATTCTTGAAATCTTCAAATTCGAGCTTCTAGATGTTATGGATCTAACATATAGCAACCCATATCATCATTAGACAACATAAACAACATATTTTAACAACAAAACACAAGATCTAACAACAACTTTTGAACAAAAATTCAAGGTAGGGTTTTAAACCTTTTATGCTTAATTTCTTGATTTTGGCTGCTGATCTGTTGTGGGATTTCGTGGGGCTTGATAAAAGAACTGAAATGCTTTAGGAAATTCGCGGGTTTGAGAAAAAAGGGACTAGGTTGAGTGTTGTACAAAAATTTGGCCAACTAATGTTCATTTCTCTCTCTTCAATCTATTTATATAATGTTGGTGCATGTATGGCTGCTGAAAATGGATGATATAAAAAGATTTTTGGCACATGGGATTATCTAGGGTTGGTGAACAACCCAAGATTTGGAAAGATTTGCAAGAAAGATCAATTAAATAAATAAAAATGCTATTTTAGTAATTTAACAAAGTAATTAAGGGTATTCTTGTCCATGGTACTTGAATCTAGGTTTTAATCACTAGATTTTAATCCTTAAGGTTCCCCAAATAATTTATAGGGCTTGAACAATTAAGACTAAAGCTCAATAAAATTTTAATTATAACTTACTAATTAAAATTTATGGTTTTAATAGAAAATTAGGATTTTTAAAATATCTTAGGGTTTTCAAAAAAATAAATTAATTAGGGTTTCTACATCATATAATTATCATTGACTTTGCTAAATTAGCAATTAGGGTTTAAGATTTTGATAATTAGGGTTATCGATTTATAATTAGGTTTTCTAATTATCAAATTAGAATTCTATGTATTAGGGTTTTAATTTACTAATTAGATTCATCTTAATTAGTAATTAAAGTCTATCATACTTGATATTAATCATAATAACACTATTTCGGACTGATCAAACCTCCGGTTTAGGTTTCCGGATTATGGTTTCTAATTATTAGAAAATCAAATATAATTAGGATTTATATTTAAAGTTAGGGTTTTCTATAATTAGCAAAATATTAAATAACACATAACATATATCATATAACATCGTCATATAACAGTCTTAAACTCACAATTTATTTTCAAATTAGGGTTTTCCACCAAAAACTAGGGTTTAACCAATTAACATTAGGGTTTTTTAAAATTAAACACCATAATTGACCAATCATCATCAACACGTACATACGGCACATATTTATAGCACTGAAAAATCAAAATATAATTAATATTATATTATTATCACCATTTCTCATTCCATAACCAGAAATAAGTTTTATAAAATATTATTATGGTTTGGTCGTAATATAATAAAACTGTTCCACACATTAACATTACATACATAACCATACATATCTATAACACTGAAAAATAGTAATATAATATTATTATTCTCATTCCTTAATCAAAACCCGAAATTAGGGTTTGGATTCCATATCTGATTTATCTTGCATAAATAACATTCTTAATTAAGTTAAAATATTTAATTTAACATCCTGAACAAATTCATATAATGAAATAATCATTATAATTATTCTAAAATCATTTCATATATTATTTAAATAATATACGATTATATTTTCCTTAAAAAATAATTAATAAAACATTTCCCTTAAGGAATTAATTAATATAAAAATTATAATTGATAATAATCAAT
Organism: Panax japonicus; assembly: GCA_020205505.1. Classification (NCBI taxonomy): domain Eukaryota; kingdom Viridiplantae; phylum Streptophyta; class Magnoliopsida; order Apiales; family Araliaceae; genus Panax; species Panax japonicus. The sequence continues at coordinate 33,783,722 of CM035113.1, read as the reverse complement.
AATTCTAAAAATAAATTTATTTGCAAATATTTATGTAATAGATATATTTTTATTTACCACATAAATACATATACATATTATCTTGTACAAATCCTAATCCTTATAATAATAATAAAAAAATTTATACGCAAAATTTCAGTTTTATTTATTTAAAAAATATCGGGTTGTCACACCCGAACTTTGGTATTATTCTATCTAAATAGATCGTATATTATTCTGATACTTATACATTCATTGTTTATCTTAACTTGTGGGGAAAATTTGTTGCTCACCCATGCTAAATAAAACTTTTCAGCTAGGGACGAAGTTGTAGAAGTTGATGTGAAGAATAGAGGCAAAGGCATAGTAATAAATTAGTTATGATGAAGCATATTTATTATGTTGTTTATAAACCCTATTTGTATATCTAAGGGGTATGTTTGTAATGTTAAGGTTAGCGGACCTGGGACTAATGTATTAACAACATATGTTAATGTGAAATGTATTACTATTTTTATATAAATGGGTAGTTAGATGTTATTATTTTGTGGATCGTGAGCACCAAACTAGGGGGTCAGGTAACCCGGATTTGGGGGTGTCACACAAAATGCCGCCAATAAGAGTACCACATAATCAAGGTGCGAACACAAACCAACCGGAAGGAGGAGTTCCGGTTAACCCCAAGCAGGAGTTCGTAAATCTATTAAACGCAGCATTTAATAGAACTGGGGCTAACATCCCCGTAAACCCTGGTGTAGTACAAGATACTACATTTAAAGACTTTAAGAGTGTGGGTCCACTGGAGTTCAAAGGAACTACGGACCATCGAAGCCCAAACGTGGGTGAAGGAAATTGAGAAGGCATTTGTGATAGCAAATGTCGACGAGGCCCGGAAGGTTGCCTTTACAACATACATGATGAAGGGAGAGGCCAAATTTTGGTGGGAGGAAAATCAGGCTACGGCAAGAATATATATTATAATGTGGGTGAGGTTCAAGGAAATATTCTACGAGAACTACTTTCCCACGAGCATGCAGGGAAGGATGGAGATGCGGTTTCTAGAGTTAAAATAAGGGGACATCACTGTTCCCCAATACGCCGCCAAGTTTAATGAACTGGCAAGGTTCTCTCCACACCAAGTGCACACCGAGGTTAGGAAGGCACGACGGTTCGAACAAGGCTTAAAACCCTGGCTCTATAACTGTATTTCGGTGTTCTAAAGTACTTTCTTTGGATTCGTTTTAGAGAAGGCAATAATTGCCGATGGTGGTAGTGAGGCGTTTAGCCAATACCATAAGGACAAAAAAATCAAGGGGAAGGTGGACGGGGGAGTAAAGATCGAGGGTGTTAGCGGGAGTGGCGACGGTTTTAAGAGGAAGGTAGTTAGCTCTGGGAATACCGGAGTAAAACAAGGAGACCCGAAGAGGAGGATGGAGGCCTGTAAAACTCATGGGAAGACTCACTTAGGAGTCTGTCTTAAAGGTAAGGCTGTGTGTTATAACTGTCGACATGAGGGGCATATTGCGCCTAACTGTCTGAGTCTGAAGAAAAACCATGGATTCTTTGTGTGTGGGTCAACTGATCACATGGCAAAGAACTGCCCAAAGAAGGGGATGGACGGGAATAAGGGCACCAATAGTGATAAGTTAACTATTGGGGGTCCAGCTCAGCTGGGTAGGTTGATGGCTCGTACCTTTAACATGACCGTCCAAGACGCGATGGCCTCGGGGGACGTAGTCGCAGGTATTATTCCGATTAATGACCTAAATGCATACTTGTTATTTGACTCGGGTGCTACTTGTTCGTTTATCGCATATGATTTTGCTAGACGATTAGGATTACTTCCCAAAAAATTGCATATACCTTTAAATATTAAGGTAGCAAATGAAGAGATAATTCATGTTGAAGATATTCATAGGAGTTATTGCGTAGAAATTCGAGTTTGTAAATTATCGGTAGATCTGATACCGATAAAGTTAGAAGAATTCAACGTAATTCTCGGAATAGATTGGTTGGTTAATCATGGGGAAATTATAGATTGTCAAAAGAAATACGTAAATATTAAAACATTAAGACAATCTCAGGTAATATTTTACGGGAATAAATCGTCGGGATGTTCGTGTTGTCTTACCATGACACAAACTAGGAAATTATTGAGGAAGGGGTGTGTACGCTATTTATGTCATGTGGTTGATACCTAGAGATTGGGAGAAACCATGGAACAAATACCTATAGTGAGTGAGTTCATGGATGTATTTTTGAGTGAGTTAACGGGTCTTCCGCCGGATAGGGAGACCGAGTTTGCAATAGACATTGTGCCAGGAGCGGTACCAGTTTCCAGGGCCCCATATCATATGGCGCCAGTGGAGATGAAGGAGTTGATTGTGCAGATACAAGAACTATTGGACATGAAGTACATACAATCGAGTGTTTTACCGTGGGGATCGCCAATATTATTTGTCAAGAAGAAGGACGATCGTTAAAACTATGTATCGACTACCGAGAGTTGAACAATTTGATGATAAAGAATAAGTATCCATTGCCCAGGATCGATGATCTTTTTGATCAATTGAAATGGGCCAAGTATTTTTCTAAAATAGATTTAAAGAAGGGGTATCATCAGTTGAAGGTTAGAAATGAAGACGTACGAAAGATGACATTCAAAACTCGTTATGGTCATTACGAGTTTCTGGTAATGTCATTTGGGTTGACTAATGCACCAGCTGCATTTATGGATATGATGAACAAGGTGTTCAAACAATATTTATACAAGTTCATCGTGATTTTTATTGATGATATTATAGTCTACTCTAAGATGCCATAAGATCATGCTGAACACCTAAGGATCATATTGGAGACATTAAGGAAGGAAAAGTTATATGTGAAGTTCACTAAATGTGAATTTTGGTTAGAGAAGGTGCAATTTTTAAGACATGTCATTGACCACGAGGGGATTTTAGTAGATCAAGCGAAGGTGGAAGCAATGATGAATTAGGAACAACTAAAAATGCCGACTGAGGTGTAGAGTTTCCTAGGATTAGCGGGATACTATCTGAGATTCATTCAGGATTTTTCGAAGATAGCTACTCCATTGACTAACATGACCAGGAAGACGGTGAAATACGTATGGAGTGAGAAATGCAAAGACAATTTTCAAGAACTGAAGAAGAGATTGAGTGAAGCGCCTGTTTTGTCATTACCCGATGACACAGGAAATTTCATAAATTATAGTGATACTTTGCATAGAAGACTTGGTTGCGTGCTCATGTAGCATGACAAGTTCATTGCATATGCATCTAGGCAGTTGAAGGATTATGAGAAAGTTTACCCTACTCATGATTTGGAACTAGCCGGGGTTGAGTTTGCCTTAAAGATATGGAGACATTATCTTTATGGTGAAAAGTGTGAGATATACACGGACCACAAGAGTCTAAAATATATCTTCACACAGAAGGAGATGAATATTAGACAGAGGAGATGGCTGGAGTTGATAAAGGATTACGACTATGAAATCTTGTTTCACCTTGGAAAAGCCAATGTAGTTGCCAACGCCTTAAGTAGAAAAGGTCGGGAGAAGTTGTCTATGTTAATAGCTCAAACTGAGTTAATAACAGAGATGGATAGGATGGAGATAGAGGTGAAGTTGCCAAGTGAGGCGGATCAGAGACTGTTTGCAATGGAGATTCAATCTACCATCGTAGAGACAGTCAAGGAGGTGCAGCTCAAAACGGATTAGTGTGACCAGATGAAGAAGTGGTTGACCAATGAAAAAGATATTAAGTTTAGTCTTGATAATGAGGAATTATTAAGATTTGAAGGAAGAATTTGGGTTCCGAATGAGACGGAATTAAAGGAGTGAGTTTTACAAGAGGCTCACAGTTCGAGGTACTCGATTCATCCTAGTATCACTAAGATGTATCAAGACCTCCGACAGAGTTTTTGGTGGCCGAACATGAAGAGAGAAATAGCTGAGTATGTGAGTAGGTGCTCGACTTGTCAAAAAGTTAAAGCTGAACATCAATGACCAAGTGGCTTGTTAGTGTCATTGGAGATTCTGGAGTGGAAGTGGGAGCATATCACAATGGATTTTGTGGTGGGACTTCCGACTACTCATAAGGGGTATGATGCGATTTGGGTGATAGTGGACCGGTTGACGAAGTCGGCTCACTTTTTGCCAATTCGGATTAAGTATAACTTGAATCAGTTAGCTAAACTTTATGTTAAGGAAATTATTTCCAGACATGGAGTACCAGTTTCGATTGTGTCAGATCGTGAACCACGATTCACGTCGAACTATTGGAGAAGTTTAGAAGAGCATTTGGGGACGCAGTTGAAGTTGAGTACGACATATCATCCATAAACCGATGGACATAGCGAGAGGACAATTTAGACATTAGAAGATATGTTAAGATCTTACGTCATGAATTTCAAGTATAGTTGGGATGATCATCTACCATTATTAGAGTTTACGTATAACAATAGTTTTCATGCAAGCATAGGTATACCGCCCTACGAAGTTTTATAAGGAAGGAAGTGTCGAACGCCGTTGTATTGGGATGAAGTGGGAGAACGCAAAATGCTAGGACCAGAATTGGTGCAGCAAATAGCGGATATAGTGAAGCTAATACGAATGCGATTAGTAGCAGCTCAGGACATACAAAAGAAGTTTGCCGATTTGCACCGAGTGAATAGGGAGTTTGAGGTAGGCTCGTATGTATTTATAAAGGTATCTCCCTAGAAAGGAAAGATACGCTTTGGAAATAAGGGAAAGTTAAGTCTCAGGTTTATAGGACCTTTTGAAATATTAGAAAAAGTTGGAGGGGTAGCATACGTGGTAGCATTACCTCCAGACTTAGAATGAATACATAACGTATTTCACGTATCAGTATTGCGACCCTATAAGCCTGATTACAAGCACGTAATATAGTATGAACCAATTTACAACAAGAAAAACTTAACCTATGAGGAGATTCTGATTCAAATTATCGATAGAAAAGAGCAAGTTCTACGAAACAAATTTATATCGTCTGAAAAAGGTGTTATGGAAGAACCACGATGTCGAAGAAGCAACGTGGGAATTAGAAGACAAGATGAAAAAGGATTACCCTCAATTGTTTGCGTAATTTGTTTTTATATAGCGAGATTCAAGGGACAGAATCCTTATAAGGGGGAGAGAGTGGAACACCCCAGAAAATTGAGCCAATTGTAAATACGTTAATAATTATTAAAATAATACTATTTATTATTATTATTATGTGTTAGTAAGATGAACGTCGTTCTATAACCTAGAAACGTCGGAACATCATAGTATTTGAACCACATGAATGAATTAAAGTGTTTGAATTTCCAAGATGAAAATAAAAGTTTTCCGAGAAAGTTTCCGAAAAACACTATTCACCATTTACCGCTCGGGAATTATTTTTGAACTTTTGAGAAATACGTAACATTATAATATCAAGGTGAGATGGATTGTGTAATAATAATCTAAGCATGAAAAATGCAATATTTCGCTTGCGAACTTAAATTGAGAATGTAAGTATTAAAAATCTAATAAAAGGAAATAATGTAATCTAGTGTGAATTAAAAGTCCAACTTGATTAAAAGTGTAAGCCCGAGTGGGATTTATATTAAGCCCAAGTGGTTAATGCTATGAAGCCCAAATTAAATCAAAACAAGCCCAAAGATAAGTTAATTAATTTAACAACCAAGCCCAAAGGATGATCCATTAACTAATAAGATCCATGGGGCAACCCATGGGTGAAGTAGTGGGAAAGAAGTTTGTGTGATGGGCAAGATTTAAGAGTGATGGCCAAGATTACTTAATGAGCAAGATATGAATAGTAAGGAGTTTAGTTAAGGAGGTGGGATGCTAATGGCCATAATACCCTAACCTTAGCTCCTCTATAAATAACAAGCCTTTTATTCATTTGTTGCTTGTTATTTTCATACAACATTAATAACTTATTGGTTAAAAAGAATAAGCACTTTAAAGCTTAACCTTCCATTGTTAGATTTCCAAAGAAAGAGAAGTAGTCTTCAAAGGTAATTGATCTTGTCTCTTCTATCTCTATCATAGTAGGGTGATAAGAGAAATGTAATCTAAATGAACTTAGATGCTAAGAACAAAAGAGAAGTGGATAAGCAATAGACATAAGCCGAATAAAGTTATGAATAAGTAACTTGAACCAAAATAAGTTATTAACTTATGATGAATTTGTCATATGATTGTCATATGAATTAGTATGTTGGATAAAATGTGAGAACATTGAGTAAATGACTTAAACCTATAATAAGTCATAATGAAATGAAAAAGCATATAGTGAAGAAATTGTTAAGTTATGAGCTTATGAAGAATAAGGCATAACCTAATATTAATATAAGTTATTGTATCATATAAGTTGAGGTGTCTAGATAATGAAATGAATGTATTTGGAATGATGAACAAATCACTAATAATGAAGTTTTACCGGAATTCACACGATTGGACGATAATCATCGAATTCGTAAAATTCTCGGAATGGAAGTTGTATTTTGTATTTGAACTCGAAAATGTTTGTTTTCGATGGAGAAAAGTCGTAATTGGCATTATAGAGTTGCGAACTTAAAAATGGTCGGATCCTGACTTAAAACGAAGAAATGACCGTTGAACGTTCGCAAACATTTATCGTTTTCGTTAAAAATAGACTAATAGGTGAAATTTTAGCATACAAAGCTGAATAGATAAAATTCTTGCATGAACACGTAGAGTATGTAATTTGTGAACCGTAGGCTCTTGAACGAGCCAATTCAGACTTATAACGAAGAAGTTACGAGTCCTGGAATCTCACCAGTTGAAAAATATGTCAAAATAATTTGTGGCACTGAGTCCGCGCTGCGGCGTGACTCTAAGTCAATTATCCAGCACAGTGCCAAAGTGAGCCTCAGCCCCTGCAAACTCACTCTATAGCGCAACAAGTAACAAAGGGACTCGCGTCGTAGCGCCGAGTCCAGTTTTTGGGCAATAATGGGTGGCGCCGCAACGCGGAACCAAGAGTAATAGTTGGCGTCGCAGTGCCAACCTTTTAATTTAGACCAATAAAAAATGTTTACATGGTGAGGATGAATAGTAATTGATGAACACATAATCAAGGATCTTAAATAAACATTGTTAAGACATAATTAAGCCTTAAGTATGAACACTTAGGGTTATGTTAAGTCAATTACATATGAACGTAAGAATGATATAACGGAAAGCCAGAACCAATAATAACCAATCTAATACATAATTAGATTGAGAAGTAGGGTAAGATTCTTTAGAAATCATGTATGATCATTCATGACCTAATGTATGTTGTGATGGTATCATCTACTGTAGAGACTTAAAGACCTAAAGTCCACGTGTTATAACTGTGGCAGACGCTTAAGGCAAGAACTCTAACCCATGTTCCAGTGCGATTTGTGTTGCCTCTTTTGTAGTTCTAACAAAAGAGCTCTAACTCATGCAAGCATACATGTGTCAACAAGCAATACAGAGTAAGTCGAGTATCGATCCACGGAGAAAGTTGTCTTAATTAAACTATTATGCATCAACTAAATCATTATTTTTATATGCTTAAACTAATGCATATAATTGTGAATTATTCTAAATGCAAATAATACCAAAAATAAGAATAATAATGTAATAAATCAAATCTGGATATAATGGGATCCTAACTTCATTTAACAGTTCATCTAATTACAACCATCATGCAAGATTGTTCACGTATCACAAAAAAGTAGCCAAGAGCACTAATGTAGACATAACCATTTTTCAATGTATCATGACCTACTTACATAACATCCACATGCAATAGACACCATGTAATTATCAATAAAACCAATCGCACTATATTTCTATGTGAGATTGCAGCAATATTGAATTTAAGCACAAGCCCTTATTTAAATCATACAGTGAAACAGTATATGTCTATCTGACTCACGAAATACAAAGCTAAGCAAAACAGCCCCATATACGCATGCTATCATGATTACAACCATACTCACATGTTATTTTTCAATTGCATACAAGCACATAAAACGAATGGTGATCAATCATTCATACATGTAAATCAACCATGATAGAAATTCCTTATAATATGCAAAACAGTCTAGCAATCAGGCCATAAGTTAAACTACGTATTAAACTCTGTTAGAATCTCATAATGGAGTTTAGTTCATGACACAACCAAAAGCCATTATGGGATCAAAGCAACGCATGGAAAATAAAAAAAAAATTGAATGAGAGAAGAGAGAATCGATCAAACTCAATTGCTGATTACAATCCCAATGTAATGTTCAAATCCTCACTAATATCCAGCAACATAAAAGTAAAACATCCACACTGATTTAATTCCAAAGAAGAAGTAGAAAATAATGATGCTCTGCTTGGCTCTTCGATGGAAATCTCTCAAAGTGTGTAAACCCTAGTTCTCTCATCAAAAACACATAAAAACTAATGAATCATCTGTCTGGTACCAACAAGTATTGTTTTAACCAACCCTAAATGTTTCCAATTTAAATTAAAATAAAATAAATTAGCAGCCTAAGATGTCGTGCGCAGGGGTGCGTGTCCCCTTTGTAATTATGAAATACAAAATGTATAACTAAAAACACACTAAAATGTAATTGAAATGAGCATAGTTCACGTGAATTGATATCCAATAAGTAGGTATAAAACCCACTTATAAAATACCCCCAAACTTGAACTATTTCTTTCCCTCAAGCAATGCATACTATATAAACACTGAAAATGCAACTACATGCTATACAACTAAATCATGATGCAAACAAGTCTCACATTGTTCTAGCCATAACAGAATTTCAGTCCAAAATGCCTCAGCGAATTATCCAGATTCAAGAATACAATTTCAAACCGAACTATAGGCATGATATCTTACACTCAGATAATTCATATATTCTATAAAGATGTTGCATGTGTGTATGTGTTGTGTTCACCAAAACTTTATTTAAGCAAAGAATACGCATGCTAAACTACTCAAAACAGAAAATTATAGTCTAAATCAAGACTCGTGTATACTTATGAAACAAAGACTGTTCCAACATATCAAAATAAACTAAGGTTCAACAATGGGCTTAACTGCTTTATTGCTACTCACGAGGGCGATTTTGGCTCTTTCCCGCGGTGTTTATTGCTATTTTTCTTTTCTTTTCTCATTTTTTTTCTTCATATGACTGTACAATGCCTCATTCCATTAGGCAAACACTGCTACCCCTTAGCGAGCTTTCAACCAACGACTCCCAGACCATGAAAGACCTTAGGGCGCTAGGTGTTAAGACACCCCTACGGGCGTACTTACTCAAGTAGCCAGGGCCCCGAAATAAGACTAGCCACGTTATTGCTATTTTATTTATTTTTTATTTTTTACTTTTTTTTATTATTATACATAGCTTACCCATGTTTTCTCAAAGTTTGAATATCGATGTTTTGTAGAGTCTAAGTCCATTTTCCACATATTTCTCTTTTTAAAACCACATTTTCTATTGCGTAATGCAACACATCATTCTTATGCCTAGAAGCAATTGTTAACACGGCAGTGCAAACCGAAAGCATTTAGACAGCATCATGAATTACATCAAGTAAAACATTATATCTAAGCTCATGTTATCCAACATATTCAATAATCCTTCAATATTCACATTCATCAGAGGCTAGACAAAATTTCCATAAAGCTAGAATTTGTGAGACATGCACTAAACATAAAATACAACTAAACATATACTAACACAATTAATAATGACTAAAACCAAACATTCAAAATGTAAACTAAACATGCACATACTATATGAAAATTTAAACTAAACATGCTAAACTAACATGCGCATACTAAACATGCTAAACTAACATTCACATACTATATGCAACTACACTACTGCCCCAATACCCCCAAACTTATAATATTCATTACCCCAATGAATGAAGGTATAGGGTTAGAGAAAACTCCCCTAGTTCTCAGCTGCACCACCCTCGTCGGGTGGTGAATCCGGTGGTGGATATGGCATGGCAATCCCGAACTGTGGCCACTTAACTATGGTCCCTTGTTGTGCAAACGCCTCTGCCAATAACCTCGTGAGACCCGTAGCAAACGCTGGGAAATTGTTATACATCACGTCGAACTTTTGCTCCAACCTTCGGAGTTGTCGATCTCCAGTGACAATGATTGCTTGAGTTGACAGGCCCGCTTCATCTGTTGGAGAGGGCTGCGATGATTGCTCTGAGAATGTGGGTTGTATAATGAAGAAATTTCCTTGCGGATGAGGTGCACCTCCTGCCCAATCCTCAAATTGTGCAGTGGTTGCGCGATTGATATCTTGGCTTAGGTTCTGCATCTATTCATTATCCCAATGGCATCCTTGATGAGCACACAACATAGCTACAACTGACGCGTGGGGGATACTCCCCGTAGTGCTTCCCCACAGATACCTCAATATATTTTGATGAATCAGATGGCCCACATCAATGTACTTGCCAATGATTATGCCCCACATGATGATTGCTCTCTCCGCTATGATTTCATGTTGATGAGATGATGGAACTAACTTGGCACATATAAACAAATTCCACGCCTTTGCATACCGATTCAAAGTTGAGGCTGGGAATATACGAGGCTGGTTCGTGCCGTCTTTATAAGTCCACTTCGTGCCTGACACGCATAACTCCATAATGACCATATCCAAATCTGTTTCAAAATATGCACCTTCTACCCAATTGGCTGACCCAGTCGGTGGCGTGTCAGTTAACCGAAAAATTTCTCTGATTGTAGGTGGTTCGTAATCTATTTGAAATCCGTGAATCATAAATAGACCACTCATTGTGTCTTTAGCATTGGCATAGAATTCTCGGACGATACTCATCGAAACAGGCATAGGAGTTGCAGTCAATCCAAACCATCCCCTTTCTTGAATCATATTCCATAACTCATCATCTTGTCTGTCACGTTTGAAACTGCTCTCCTTGACAAACATCTTTGCCACAATTCTGTAATATTCCATTTGTGCGGCCAGACTAAGAAATTTGGTATGATCCACCATATCCTCCCCTTGACTGCTAGAAGAAGATGATGATGAAGAAGAACTCGAACGTTCTCTATTTGGAGCCATTGCTTTGAATGTTGAAGACGAAGATTTTCTTGAGAATGAGTGATAATTAATGAAGAGAGAAACCCCCAAACTTAATTCACACCACCACTCTCTGAACCCTATCATTATAATGCAGACACTGATCGTGGGTATACGCTCCGAAGCGACAATCACATAATTGAAAGGAAGGTTAGGGCTTAGTTTGTAACTGTCGAGAGGTGAGGAGACGTGCGTATTGAGGAGAGAAAAAGAATATGCGTCTGTGTGATTTCTAATGATAGAAGAATAGAATCAAACACTTATTTTAAAACTTAAAAAAAATTCAATGTCCGCTGACGCGCACGGCCGCGCAATTTTTCAATAGACTGGTGGCGCGGGCGCGCGATTGTTATTTTTTTTGAGTTTCCAGGCATGCCGTGCGGGCACGCGGTCTTGTGCTATTTACATGGCGCGCCCGCGCGACCCTGTTCCCTGAACTGCCAACTTTTAATTCCAGTGCTGCAAATCAGTTATGAATTCAGTCCAAGATACCTACACAGACATCATTACACACTGTTAAGGCATGAATTACTGAGTAAGCATGAATGACCAAATAAACTCTATACTACATCAAACACCTCTTAATACAAATTCAGCTACACACTCAATTAGACAAAACACAATAATCTATCACACTTAAAATGAAGTTGAACTAATAAAAATAATCTAACTGAATAAAAAAAAAATAGAGATAGAAATAATGGGTTGCCTCCCATCAAACGCTAAGTTAAAGTCAATTAGCTTGACTGTTTTTGAATCTCATGTCGAAGAAAGAATTGAGGTGACTTTCTATCTGTCCACCGCACCACCAAAATAATGCTTCAATCGCTGCCCATTCACTTTAAAAGGCTGATCCGGGAATTTATCAAACACTTCTATCGCACCATGTGGGAAGATAATTTTCACTGTAAATGGCGGTGACCATCTTGATTTCAGCTTCCCGGGAAAAAGTTTAAGTCTGGAATTGTAAAGAAAAACCCTTTGTCCCGGTTCAAATGTCCTCTCTATGATCTTGTGATCATCCCATTTCTTCACCTTCTCCTTGTACAGCTTCGAATTCTCATATGCCTATAATCTAAATTCATCCAACTCATTGAGTTGGAGTAGGGATTTATCCCCTGCAGCTTTCAAATCAAAATTGAGCTTTCGAATTGCCCAATATGCCTTATGCTCTAGCTCTATAGAAAGGTGACATGCTTTTTCATACACGAGCTGAAAAGATGACATGCCCAACGGTGTTTTGTATGCAGTCCTATATGCCCATACTGCATCATCCAATTTTAACGACCAGTCCTTCCTCGTGGGATTCACAACTTTTTCAAGGATTCTTTTGACTTCTCGATTTGACACTTCCGCTTGGCCATTTGTTTGTGGGTGATAAGATGTAGCAATACGATGGTTCACCCCATATTTGGATAACAAAGTTGTAAACTGCCTATTGCAGAAATGACTACCTTCATCACTAATGATAGCCCTAGGAGTCCCAAACCTCGTGAAGATACTTCTGTGCAAAAATCTGAGGACTACCTTTGCATCATTTGTTGGAAGAGCTACCACTTCTACCCACTTCGACACATAATCCACTGCGAGTAGGATGTAGAGATTTTCGCAAGAAGAAACAAAAGGGCCCATGAAATCAATTCCCCACACATCAAAAATTTCTACTTCGAGGATCATATTCAATGACATTTCATTTGTTTTTGAAATATTCCCCACTCTCTGACATCTATCACACCGCTGGATGAAACTGTATGCATCCTTAAAGATTGTCGGCCAGTAGAATCCTGCTTGTAGTACTCTAGCCGCTGTTCGTTCTCCACCATAGTGACCTCCATGCACCGAAGAATGATAATCCTGCAAAATCCCCTCGGTCTCGCTATACGAGATGCACCTTCTTATCATTTGATCAGCACACTGTTTAAACAAGTATGGCTGATCTCATATAAACCATTTGACATCATACAAAAAAAATTTCTTTTAATAACCCACCAAGTCAGAAGGTACCATCTTACTCACCAAATAGTTCGCGTAGTTTGCAAACCATGGCACTTCCCCTTTCACTGCAAACAATTGTTCATCTAGAAAGGAATCATTGATCACAACTTTGTTGTTTGCCTCCTTTTTTGGATTCTCTAGTCGAGATAAGTTGTCCTCCACTTGGTTTTCAGTGCCCTTTCTGTCCTTGATCTCCAAATCAAATTCCTACAATAATAAAATCCATCTGATCAACTGGGGATTTGCATCCTTCTTTGCCACTAAATGTCAAATTGTCGCGTGATCCATGTACACTATCACCTTTGTACCATTCAGATATTGTCAAAATTTATCAAAGGAATACACCACTACCAATAATTCTTTCTTTGTGGTGGTGTATTTCAGCTTTGCATTTATAAGGGTCTTGCTGGCATAATATGTAAGACCCCAACTTTTATGAATAAAGATGAATTTTCTATAAATATCATTTTTGAATATTAATGTGTGAATTTGTTATAATGTTATAGTTGTGGGTAATTTTTATAAATTTTGAAAAGTAAGCAAGTTGTTATATAATATTTGATTGGTTGGGGAATATTCATTTTAATAGGGAATATTCGTACAACGACACAATCATTGGTGGACCCCACAACAGAATTATTGTCGGAGTTAAAAAATGACAAAATTATCTTTTTATAAAAATAAAGGTAGAAGTTTTACTCTTAACTGTTGAAACACCCGGTGTTAAAAGAACAGTAATACGCGTGGTTAAATAGTAGCACACAATATTGATTATTGATGCAAACGTGAGAAGTCACTCAGTTATACTCAATTATTACTACAGTAATTGCTGCATCATATCTCTCATATTATTGATTCAATTATTGTCACAATATCATCTGCATAATATGTTATATTATTATATTAATAATTGAGACGACAAAGTTATTCATATTATTATTTGCAATATTGACAATGTCTAGAAGTTATGTCAAGGAGGTTTAGTCACCTAATTGCGCGCCAATAAGGAGAAATCCTTATCAGAAAGCCTCCTCTTTCCTGGGAGTGACCTGGTTGTTAAATATTGTTAGTTATAATATTAATGATGAATAAGTTGGTGTTAATTAAAGATGAAATTGATAGTTACATTGTGTTGGAATTATTAGTGTTAGTGGAAATTGACATTTATTTCGATAATATTTAATGTCTTGAGGTTATATTGACCAATCGGGTATTTGGGGCACTTTTTGTGTCGAAGTAATATTCACGGGTTACTATTCACCCAATTACTATTTACTCTAGTATTATTCACTTGAATATTTGGGACACTTTTCGTGTCGAAGTACTATTCACAGGTTACTATTCACCTGATTACTATTCACTCTAGTATTATTCACTCGGGTATTTGGGACACTTTTTGTGTCGGGTACTATTCCCGAAGTACTATTCACAGGGTACAATTCACCCGAAAAATATATTTCTTTTCGGTTCAAATCATTTTTGGGTACAATATTATTTCATGAGGAGATGTGATAATTTTTTAGACAGTTGGTTGAAATTAAAATAGTAAATCAATATCGATCGTTGGTTTAAAGTTTTAATAGTAAATCAATATGGATTGCTGGTTTAAAGTTTTAATAGTAAATCAATATGGATCGCTGGTTTAATGTTTTAATAGTAAATCAGTATGGACCGTTGATTTAAGTTTTAATAGTAAATCAATATGGACTGTCTGTTTAAAAGTAAATCAATCTGGACCATTCATGAATTAGTTACTATTTAGTCCATTCTCCTATAAATAGAAGCTCGTTCCTTTATTATTTCTTACGAATTCATTGAAACTCTAGAGAGAAAAATTATAGAGAGAAAGAAGAAGAAAAGTCTGCTACCTCAATTTTCCAATATCCATTTTCTTCTAAGGTAAGGGGTATTATTCTTTTGTATTCATGAAGAGAGTTATTTTCTTTCAATACTCGTAAGGGTTGTTATTCCATTCTTTATTATTATATTGGAATAACCTATCTATGTGTTCTATTACTTGCCTGATGAATTCTGTTATTATTCCATTATTTATTATTCTATTGGAATATCCTGTCTGTGCAGATTACGCATGACCTGGTTCCATTCTTTATTATTCTATTGGAATATCATGTCTGTGCAGATTACGCATGACCTGGTTCCATTCTTTATTATTCTGTAGGACTAACCTTTCTGTACAGATTACGCACGCCTAGTGAATTATTCTGTTATTCCATTCTTTATTATTATGTCGGAATAATCTGTCTACGTGGATTACCGCATGGCCGCAAAAATCCATTTGCGGTTTTATATATTTTATTATACTCAGTTGTTTAAAGTTTTGGCTTCTATACTCCATGAAATTAGTGGAATATCCTTGATATTTGCGCTTCATCCAGTATCTTTTTATGGAAATATCCTTCTGAGCATTCTTGAATTTTACTCCACAAAGTAGTATCACGTTATTGAGTTCAGGATAAATTAACTTATAAATCTTTAAAATTATTCTTGAACTTGTTTTATTGAATTGTCATCATCCTCATGTTTATAATATGTTGAAAGTCATCAATGGCCTGTAGTGCATAGATGGACTTGGCATAATTATGACCAGGGATTATTCCGTATAATCATGACCGTAATGTTAAAAATGATGTGATAAAAATCTTCATTGGCCGTAGTACATTGATGGACAGTTGTTGGAATGATCATGACCATTGATGAATACACGAATATCCTTAGCTCGTAGTGCATGGATAATTTGTGGTCGTGATACTAATGAATATCCTTGGCTGTAGTGCAGGGATGATGTGGATTATTTATTAAGCTGAGTAACAACGATAAAATTAATAAAAAAAACCTTTTAAATCATAGAAGATAGTAGATTTTATTCTCTACTTGACTCTTCTAATGGATTGTTTGTTCCGCTGCAGTTAAGCTTGATGTTTGTTATATTTTATCAGTTTAACACTGTTGAAGGCTAATGATAATTTAATCTGCATTATCTTAGTCACAATATTTCATAATGGGCTAGTTGAGCTCACCCTTTTGCTTTCATTGTTCTTTTCAGGAAATGAGAACGTAGCAGAGACTAGTCGGGGAACGGAGTGACGGTCCAGATGATAACACTAGCAGTCCTCACTATTCTATGAAATAGTGTGATAATAAATGTATTGAGGACTTATTTTGAGTTTGAATATTGTCTAGAAGATAATATTTGTATTAAAACTCACAGCTAATGTTGTATATTTAAGGTTGTATTTGTATTCTCTACCATGTATTTGGCGACTCAGAATAGGTGATGTATACCTATTTTGGGGGTGTCACAGTTGGTATCAAAGCTTAGGGATATGATCCTTGGCTAAGATGTGAGACTAGAACTAGGAGGGGAGAGACGGGAAATTCCTTCGCTAGTATGACCTACCTAAGTTTATTTGGTATTTAATTAGTCGGTCAGAGTATAGGGATGATATGTTTAATGTCAATTAACCCTTGTTTTGTGGCAGTATCTGAAAATGACATCCGAGAATTTTGAGAATAGCAATGGAGTATAGGAGACAGTTGAGTATCCACATATCAATAATCAGGATAATGTGCATCAGAAAGGCGACAATCCTCATGCAAACAACAATACTGACCAAATGATGAATGATGGACTATTCAGAGGCTTTATGCAATTAATGCAACATCAGGCGAGAGCGGCTCCTGTCCAAAATGTAGGTGGAAACACTGGAAACTCTCGAACGATCACCGCTAAACAGTTTAAGGAGCTGGGACCACCGAAGTTTATTTAAGAGCCAAAACCACTTAAGCCGGAAGCGTGGATAAAGCAGATCACCTAGATATTTGATGTCTTGGGATGCTCCGAGTAGAAAAAGGTTCCCTTTGTCACCTTTATGTTGCGAGGAGAGGCAGATTACTGGTGGGAATCGGTAAAGCGTACTCAACATACCGCACTGAAGATTTCTTGGGAGAAGTTCCAAGAACTATTCAACGACAAGTACTTTCCCGAAAGTATTCATCACATGAAAGAGGTAGAGTTCATCAAGTTGGAGCAGAACAATATGATCGTGTCGCAGTACGAAGCTAAGTTTGCTTAGTTGTCCCGGTTTGCGTCTCACTTGGTTGATAATGAGCAGAGAATGATGTGGATGTTTATAAGAGGTTTGAAACCCGAGATACGTCAATAATTAATTTCACACAAAGTGTGTTTGTATTCATATATTGTTAATAAGGGCTCAGTTATTGGAACGCGATAACGAGTCAAATCAACCAAGAGAAAACAACTGGCAAAATGATAATACCAATGGTAGCAGTCATCGAAGCGGTGACAACAAACGTGGAGGGAATCAACATGCCAGAAATGGTAACCACTTCAGTGTTAATCATGGCGAAGACAATAAGAATGGACATTTCAAGAAGAGGAGATTCAATAATGATTGAAAGACGTCAATACCAACACCCGTTGTTAAGGAAGGAGAATGACCACCAATCATATGCTTCAAATACGGAGGGGAGGGATATATTAGTCCAAACTGTGCGGTGACATCCAAAGCATGTTATAATTGTGGAAGAGAAGGTCACCTAGCCCGATTTTTTCGTGCACCAAAGACAAGTCCAGTTGGAACGGTGACACAAAATTCCGTCCCAGACAAATCAAACCCAGTAGTTCAAGGGAGAGCGTTTGTTGTGACCTCCCAAAAAGCAAGGAGCCTGGACGAGGTCATCACGGGTAATCTTATCATAAACTCTAGTGAAGTCTATACCTTATTTTATACCAGTTCTACCCACTCTTTTATTTCTCCTACTTGCGCTCAACGTTTAAATTTGAATCCAGAAAAATTAGACTTTGACTTATCGGTGGAAACTCCGTTGGGAGAAACCTTCATTACATCCGTTGTTTATAAGTCTAGTTTGGTTCAAATCGGTACCCTCACATTACTTTTCGATCTTATTTCATTGAAAATACTTGTATTTGATGTGATTCTAGGGATTGCATGGTTAACTACTAACCATGCTAAAATTGATTGTTTTCGTAAGGTTGTTAGCTTTCATATTCCTAATCAACCTATTATGTGAATTCAAATGACCAAACCATTAAAATCAGTCACGATCATCTCAAGACATAAATCTATTCGTTTATTGAAAAATGGATGTCAAGCTTTCTTAGCTCATGTCACAGATTTAAAAAAAAATCCGTTAGATTTGAATGATATTTCTATTGTTAATAATTTTCCTGACGTATTCCACGAAGAACTTCTTGGCCTACCCCAGAGCGTGAAATTGAATTTTTTATCGACCTTAAACCCGATACAAAACCCATTTCCAAATCGAATGGCTCTTATTGAACTTCAGTAGTTAAAGACCCAATTGCAGGAATTGTTAGACATTGGTTTCATTCGTCCTAGTAGGTCTCCTTGGGGTGCTCTTACTCTATTCGTGAAAAAGAATGATGGGAGTATGCGACTTTTTATTGACTACCGGGAATTGAACCATGTCACCATCGAGAATAGGTATCCATTATCTCGCATTGATGACCTATTTGACCAGTTTCAAGGAGCATAATTCTTTTCAAAGATCGATCTTTGTTCTGGATATCATCAGCTGAATGTTAAAACTGTGGATATTCCAAAGACTGCCTTCAGAAATCGGTACGGGCAATATGAATTCTTAGTCATATCTTTTGGATTAACTAACGCTCCTGCTGCCTTCATGGATACGATGAACAAAGTATTTAAGGAATATTTGGATCACTTTGTGGTCGTTTTTATTGATGACATCCTCATATATTCCAAAAGCCGTGAAGATCATGAGCAACACTTGAGGCTGATGCTGCAAAAGCTTCGTGAAAATAAGCTTTACGCCAAGTTAAAGAAATGCGAGTTCTGGCTTGAGGAAGTAGCATTCCTTAGGCACGTAGTATCAAGTCATGGAATATCTGTTAACCTGATAAAGATTTAAGCTATTCAAAGATGGGAGCAACCTAAATCAGTGACCGAAGTACGTAATTTTCTAGGATTAGCTGGTTATTATCGGAGATTCGTGGAAGGGTTTTCTCGAATCACTACTCCATTAACTCAGTTGACTTGGAAAGATTTAAAATTCATTTGGAGCGTGGAATGTAAAAAGAGTTTTTAAGAACTCAAGAGGAGACTCATTTCAGCACCTGTTCTAACAATACAATCTGGCTTGGAGGGATTTGTCATCTACAGTGATGCATCAGGGAAAGGGTTAGGATGTGTTCTCATGTAACATGGGAAAGTTATAACCTATGCCTCTCGACAACTCAAAGAATATGAGAGGAATTATCCTACTCATGATCTAGAGTTGGCAGTTGTTGTCTTCACACTTAAAATTTGGAGGCATTACTTGTATGGGGAGAAAGTGGAGATCTTTACGGATCATAAAAGCCACAAATATTTCTTCACGCGAAAGGATCTCAACATGCGATAATGACGTTGGCTTGAACTGTTAAAAGATTATGATCATACCATTCAATACCATCCTGGTAAAGCGAACGTAGTAGTTGACACATTGACTAGAAGATCATATGCGGGTACAAGTGCGATATTGTCAACGCAAAGGCCCATTTTATATGACTTGCAAAGGATGGAGATAGAGTTAAAGACTCCAAGGACTAGCATGATGATGGCGAATATACGAGTAGAATCGACTTTAATCGATAAAGTTAAAGCTGCTCAAGCTACAGACCTAGAACTGATGCGTATGTTGAAGAAAGTGTAAGAAGGTGATATGCCGGAAGCAAGAATCGATGAAGAAGGAATAGTTCGAGTCAACTCCAGACTTTGTGTTCTTAACGACCATGGTTTAAAGTATAAAATCATGATGGAGGCGCATAACACACCATTTGCAATCCATCATGGGAGTACCAAAATGTATCATGATCTTCGACATACATTTTGGTGGAGCAATATGAAGAGAGAGATTGCAGAGTTTATCTCAAGGTGTCTAACTTGTCAACGAGTCAAGGCGGAGCATCAAGTACCAAAAGTTCCATTACAACGACTAGAAATTCCATAATGGAAGTGGGAGCACATTACCATGGATTTTGTTACTAGTCATCCCAAGGTTTCTCAAGGCATAGATGCGATTTGGGTCATTGTTGATAGATTGAACAAGTCAGCTCATTTCTTACCTATACGAGAAACTTATACTGTAAGACCCCAACTTTTTAATGAATAAAATCAAAAATCGTTTATTTTTTATTGTGAATAAAAAGGTATTAATTTGATATAATACTTTGGTTATGGGTGAAATGTGCAAATTTTGCAAAATAAGCAAGTGGTTATAAAATATTCATTGTGTCGGGGAATATTCATTTGGTCATGGAATATTCTTTCTATCGGGGAATATTCGTACGACAGCGCGACCATTTGTGGACCCCATAACAGATAACGGTCGGATGAAGAAAATGATAAAATTGAATAACGGCGTAGTTGTTACCATTAAAACTGTTGGAATACCCGGTGGTTAAAATACAGTAATACGCGTGGTTGCACAGTAGCACATGGTATTGCACAGTATTGTTGAATTATTGATCCTTACGTAAGAAAGCACTACTCAATAATTGTCACAGTAGTTACTGTTCAATATTTTATTTTATTGATTCAATAATTGCTGCGTTAATATTTTATATTATTGTTGTTCAATAATTGTCACTGCATAATATCTCCATTATCAGATTAATAATTCATATTATTTGAATAATATTATTAGATAGAATTATTGGCAATGTCTAGAAAGTTCTGTCAATGAGAGGTTTGGTCACCTAATTGCGCGCCAGTAAGGAGAAATCCTTATCGAAAAGCCCCCTCTTTCCTGGGAACAGCCTGGTTGTCATAAATGTGATTCTGTAATATTATTTGTGAATAATTAATTATTGATTCATATGATAAGAAAATATTTATTTTATGTGGATATAAATGATGGATTTATTTATGTGGTTATTAATGAAGGAATTAATGCTGAGATGTTTTATCAGTATTTTGTCGGATTGGAAGTATTTAAAAATCATCCGTTTGTGGATTTTGGATATTTTTCTGTTTGAAATTTGGAAAAACTCAAAGCTACAAAGTTGTAGAGAATTCGATATCGTGTCGAATGGACATAAAATTCGTATTTTTTTGATAAACGGGATATTTTCTATGAATTATTAAATTTTTTATTATTGTTTAAATGATAAAACATTTTGGAAAATTCTAGAATTGGTTGGTGAAAAATGTGCTCAATTGAATTTCAAATGTGGTGGGTGGCAATAGTAACAGGAAAAGCCATCAGGTAGCAGGTTAGTCTTCTATGGCATTCTAAGCATTTTCCTATAAATAGGGTGCTTAGTTAGAATTGAAAATCACACCAGAATTGATAAGTTTTCTCTCTTTCTCTCTCTATATTATCGAGCATATTCTTGTGAGTATTTTGATACTTTGAGTGTTGCTATACTGTGCAAGTTCCTTCAGCACTATATCTAGTATTCCAGCCAGAAGTATTATCTTTTTTAGGTAAGGGATGTTATTTTCTTCGTAGGTTATATTATTTCTTCAATATCATTATGCCGAAATATTGGTTGAAACTTTTTATCAAATTTAGAACTTTTCATGTCGGGGTTACTATTTATGAGTTACTATTCACAAGTTATTATTCATGAGTTACTATTCATGAGTTACTATTCACGAGTACTATTCACGAAGCATGATGATTTTTCTTGTTGAATTTCTATCTTTTGGTGTCGAATTTACTATTCACGTATACGACACTATTCACATATATGGCACTATTCACGAATACGGCACTATTCACCGAAAAATAAAATTTTCTTCTTTTTATCCAAGGTGTCTATTATGGTAACTATATTTGATTGTATCCATGTTTTTATCTTTATTCTTGAATTTTTCTTCAAAATTGGTTATTATGAAGTATTATTGATCTTGGATAAACTGTAATACGAATCTTTAATATTTATTATTTTGTTTCACTAGTTTCGTTCCTTTAAAATATTTTTAATCATCCTCAGTCCTAAATGATGATATTACTGAATATCTTTGGCCTGTAGTGCAAAGATGAATGATTAACTGGTGAATATCTTTGGCATATAGTGCAAAGATGAATGATTACCTAATGAATATCTTTGGCTCGTAGTGCAAAGATGAACATGTGTTGAGATGAACATGACCAACTGGGGATGCAAATGAATAACTTTGGCCTGTAGTGCAAAGATGAATATTTGATTAAAGATGTATATTGATTGTTGTTACAGGAATAAAATATTGATGATGAACTTTTAAATCTTAGAAGATAGTAGAATTCTTTCTCTACTTGACTCTTCAAATGGATTGCTTATTCCGCTGTAGTTGTTGATCTAAAACTTGTTGTCTATTATATTTTATCAGATTTTCCCCTGTTGATGACTAATAATAATTTGTTGTATATTATCTTAGTCATAATAATTTCTTACTGGGCTAGTTGAGCTCACCCTTTCTTTCACCGTTCTCTTCAGGAAATGAGAATATAGCTGGGACTAGTCGGGGAATAGATTGACGGTCCAGATGGTTGCATTAGTAGTCCTCACTATTCTGTGAAATAGCATATCAATAATTGTAATGAGGACCCCTTTAGAGTTTTTATACTGTCTATTAGACAATAGTTGTATTTAAACTCACAGTATATGTGTTGTCGTATTTTGCACAACAATTGTATTACTAAAGTTGCATTTGTTTTTGTACCATGTATTTGGCGACTCAGAATGGGTTGGATGGAATGGACCTATTTTGGGGTCATCACATATACACTTGAACATCTTTCTCGTATGTACATAAATGAGATTATAAGACTGCATGGTCTCCATAGTTTATGATCGAGACCCAAGAATCACTTCACGATTTTGTGTTAGTTTGTAGAAAGCTTTGCGCATAGATTTATGATTTAGCTCGGCATATCATCCTCAGACGGACGGGCAGTCGAAGAGGACTATTAAAACTCTTGAAGATTTATTAAGACTCTGTGTCTTTGATTTCAAGGGAAGTTGGGACAAGTTCTTTCCATTGGTGGAGTTTTTGTACAACAACAGTTATCAAGCAAGTATTGGCATGGCTCCATTCGAGGCATTGTATGGAAGAAATTGTCGTTCTCAGTATGCTTGGACGAGGTGGGTGAAGCAACGTTGTTGGGACTGGAGTTGGTTAATATGACTACGAAAAAGATTCAAACGATCCGACAACGTATAAAAACCTCACAAGTTCGACAAAAGAGTTATGTTGATCTTCATCGAAAGGACGTGGAATTCGATATTGGAGATCATATGTTGTTACGTGTTGTTCCACGGAAAGGATTTACATGATTTGGAAAGAGAGGAAAGCTCAATCCTCGATTCATTGGCCCATTTTTAATCCTCGATCGAGTAGGAACAGTGGCCTATAAACTCGCTTTATCACCAAGTATGTCTCGTGTTCATAACGTTTTTCACATATCTATGTTACGTAAATATGTGAAAAATCCGCACCACATTATTGAGTTAGAACCGGACGAAATAGCGAAAGATTTAACGTATGAAGAGGTTCCTATTAAAATCATGGATAAAAAGGAGCATATTTTATGCTCCAAGGTTATACCTCATGTCAAAGTTTGTAGAGAAACCACGATGTTTAGGAAATGACATGAGAGTTAGAATCTGAAATGAAATCAAGGTATCCTTACCTCTTCGACATTCCAGGTACGCACCCTAATTTCAATTAAAAAATTTCATAAGAAGGGGATGTTGTAAGACCCCAACTTTTATGAATAAAGATGAATTTTCTATAAATATTATTTTTGAATATTAAGGTGTGAATTTGTTATAATGTTATAGTTATGGGTAATATTTAAAATTTTTGCAAAGTAAGCAAGTTGTTATATAATATTCGATTGGTCGGGGAATATTCGTTTTAACATGTAATATTAATACAACGACACAATCATTGGTGGACCCCACAACATAATTATTGTCGGAGTTAGAAAACGACAAAATTATCTTTTTATAAAAATAACGGCAGAAGTTTTACCGTTAACTATTGAAACACCTGGTGTTAAAAGTACAGTAATACGTGTGGTTGCATAGTAGCACACGGTATTGATTATTGATGCTTACGTGAGAAGTCACTCAGTTATACTTAATTATTACTACAGTAATTGCTGCATTATATCTCTCATATTATGAATCAATTATTGTCATAGTATCATCTGCATAATATTTATTATTATTAAATTAATAATTGAGACGACAAAGTTATTCATATTATTATTTGCAATATTGACAATGTTTAAAAGTTATGTCAAGGAGAGGTTTGGTCACCTAATTGCGCGCCAATAAGGAGAAATCCTTATCGAAAAGCCCCTCTTTCCTGGGAACAACCTGGTTGTTAAATATTGTGAATTATAATATTAATGATGAATAAGTTCGTGTTGATTAAACTTGAAATGGATAGTTTCATTGTATTGGAATTATTAGTGTTAGTAAAAATCGACATTTATTTCGATAATAATTGATGACTGGAGATTATATTGATCAATCGGGTATTTGAGGTACTTTTCATGTCAAAGTACTATTCACAGATTACTATTCACGCGATTACTATTTACTCTAGTATTATTCACTCTGTTATTTGGGACACTTTTCGTGTCAGAGTACTATTCACGGGTTACTATTCACCCAGTTACTATTTACTCTAGTATTATTCACTCAGGTATTTGGGACACTTTTTGTGTTGGGATACTATTCCAGAAGTACTATTCACTGGGTACTATTCACCCAAAAAATATATTTCTTTTCGGTCCAAATCATTTTTGGGTACAATATTATTCCATGAGGAGATGTGATAATTTTTTAGACAATTGTTTGAAATTATAATAGTAAATCAATATGGATCGTTGGTTTAAAATTTTAATAGTAAATCGATATGGATCGTTGGTTTAATGTTTTAATAGTAAATCAATATAGATCGCTGGTTTAAAGTTTTAATAGTAAATCAGTATGGACCGTTGCTTTATGTTTTAATAGTAAATCAATATGGACTGTCTGTTTAAAAGTAAATCAATCTGGACCGTTCATGAATTAGTTACTATTCAGTCCATTCTCCTATAAATAGAAGCTCATTCCTTCATTATTTCTTACGAATTCACTGAAACTCTAAGGAGAGAAATTATAGAGGGAAAGAAGAAGAAAAGTCTGCTACCTCACTTTTCTAATATCCAGTTTCTTCTAAGGTAAGGGGTATTATTCTTTTGCATTCATGAAGAGAATTATTTTCTTTCGATACTCGTAAGGGTTGTTATTCCATTCTTTATTATTCTGTTGGAATAACCTATCTGTGCGGTCTATCGCATGCATGGTGAATTCTGTTGTTATTCCAATCTTTATTATTCTATTGGAATATCCTATCTGTGCGGATTACGCATGACCTAGTTCCATTCTTTATTATTCTGTTATAATATCCTATCTGTGCGGATTACTCATAAACTTGTTCCATTCTTTATTATTCCGTTAGAATATCCTGTCTGTGCGGGTTACGCATAACCTGGTTCCATTCTTTATTATTCTTTTGGAATAACCTGTCTGTGCAGATTACGCATGCCTAGTGAATTCTTCTGTTATTCCATTCTTTATTATTCTGTTGGAATAATCTGTCTAGGTGGATTACCTCATGGCGGAAAAAAATCCATTTGTGGTTTCATATATTTTATTATACTCAGTTGGTTAAAGTTTTGGCTTCTACACTCCATGAAATTAGCGGAATATCCTTAATATTTGTGCTTCATCCAGTATCTTTTCATGGAAATATCCTTCTAAGCATTCTTGAATTTTACTCCACAAAGTAGTATCATGTTGACAATTTGGACGTTATTGAGTTCAGGATAAATTAACTTATAAATCTTTAAAATTTATTCTTGAACTTATTTTAATGAATTGTCATCATCCTCATGTTTATAATATGTTGAAAGTCATATGTGTCCTATAGTGCATAGATGCACTTGGTATGATTACTAGGGATTATTCGGTATATTTATGACCGTAATTTTACAAATGATGTGGTAAAAATCCTCATTGGTCGTAGTACATTGATGGACAGTTTTTGGCATGATCATAACCATTATTAAATACACGAATATCCTTGGCCCGTAGTGCATGGATAATTTGTGGTCGTGATACTAATGAATATCCTTGGTCGTAGTACATGGATGATGTGGATTATTTATTAAGATGAGTCTCAGCGATAAAAGTAATGAAAAACCTTTTAAATTATAGAAGATAGTAGATGTTATTCTCTACTTGACTCTTCTAATGGATTGCTTGTTCCGCTGTAGTTAAACTTGATGTTTGTTATATTTTATTAGTTTAACATTGTTGAAGGCTAATGATAATTTATTCTGCATTGTCTTAGTCATAATATTTTTTACTAGGGTAGTTGAGCTCACCCTTTTGCTTTCATTGTTCTCTTCAGGAAATGAGAACGTAGCAGGGACTAGTTGATAAGTTGATTTAATATACACAAATCGATGTTCATTTTAAGTTTAAATTCGTAGTTATCTTCTTGTTTTGTGTTTGTTTTCACTCGTTTTATGTTATTTTATGTGTAGGGTCGTCATGGAGGCAAGTGGTGAAGAAAGGCAGACTTTTGGAGCAAAGTTGAAAAAATGCATGAAGTCACAATATTTCGTTAGCAGTGGACATGCCCGTCAGGGCGGGCCTTATTAGGCTTGTACCCCCCGCCGGGGCGGGGGTGCCAAATTTTGCAAGTGTCCTGTTGCTGTTTGAACTCTACTGGGACCTGGTTTGTGGGAATTTGATGATGCATATGGACTCTAATAAAAGGGGACTTCGGCCAAAACAGATGGAGAGCTAGAGATTAGTTGAAAAAAAGAACAATCTTACAACACACGGAGCATAATTCAAGAGCGATTTCCAGGATTCAAGAAAAACTTTGGAGGAGTAATTTTCAGAGATTGTCACGACGGTTGCGAATCAAGGCTACGTGAAGGGGTTTTCATTATTCTTCATCTCTTTAGTCTTATTTATAATTAGAAGGATGTTTTCAACAAATTATTCAGTTTTTAATTCATTCGTTATGAACTAATTACTTATTAGACTTGTGATGGATCTTTGGGTGAAAAGATGATTCTATATCTTTGATTTCCGATTCAATAATATATTTTCAGTTTATCTATATTAATTTGAGCGTGAATTTATGAATTTCCTAATCAACAGTTCTTTGTGGATTTGAAAGGAATCGAGAGAGGAGATTCAAATCTAGACCTAGTTAATATAGCATGTGTCATGAATTTTGTCAATAGTAGATTTTTGATTATTGTTAAGGTAGAGATACACTTGACATCACATGTAATCGTATAGAGAGCTTATACTTAAACCTTCTTTAATTGTAGTTCACATAGAGATATAGTGAGTTGGTTAATTTAGGTGTTTAACGGATTTCTATCATAATTGTGGATTGATGTTAATATGGTATTAGTGCATCGAGAGGTGGCTTTTACTACGTTCGTGTTCTTGATTAATAAACTGGGATATTAAATTGAGTTGGAATAAAGGTTTGAAAATCAGAGTGAAGCTCAGGGTGAAATCATAAGTCTAATTCTCCATTAATAGTTTGAAATTCCGAATTTTGATATTGATGACTGTTTTGTGATAGTTTACTTATTTATTAATTTAGTTTTTTTATATATAGTTTAAAACCACTGAATTGAATAGTTTAATAGAATTAGAATTAATAGAAAATTGATAATTGTGAAGTTAAAGTTTTTGATAATTTGTCCTCGTGGGAACGATACTCTATTTACTACTATATTACTTGTTGACCACGTACACTTGCATGTTTTTGCGCGTATTGATTTTACCCAACAAGTTTTTGGCGCCGTTCCTGGGGACAATTTAGCCGAGATTTTAATACTTTTTTACGATATCAGTTTAATTAGTCCAGTTTTACTTAAACATTATTTTGTTCTTGTTTCTCTTATTTCAGGTTTTTGATATTGGTTTATGCAAACGCGATCCGAACATCCAGACTTGCTTCCTTTTAAGGACGACATTGAAAGAAGATTTTAGAGGTTAAGTAAGTGGATCGAGGACACGAGGAACGAATTCAAAAATTGTGATAAGGAAGAAATCATGGCTGCTGAAGACCAGAAAGCGTTGAGGGATTTTGCAACACTTAGAGTGACTAATCTGCAGTCAAGCATTACTAGGCCTGCAATAGCTGCAAACACTTTTTAAATTAAGCCTGGGACCATTCAGATGATGCTGAACTCATGTCAGTTTGGGGGATTGGCGAATGACGATTCGAATGAGCATTTGATCAGTTTTCTGAAAATGTACGATACGTTCAAGTACAATGGGGTGTCAGATGAGGCAGTAAGACTTCGCTTGTTCTCATTCACTTTAAGGGACAAGGCGAAGAGTTGGTTACATTCTCTTCCGCCGGGGTCGATCACTACGTGGGAAGACTTGGCTCAAAAATTTATTGCCAAATTTTTCCCACCGGCGAAGACTGTGAAAATGAGGAATGACATCACAATGTTTGAGCAGCAGAATGGGGAGTCACTATATGAGGCATGGGAGCGATACAAGGAAATACTCAGAAAGTGCCCACATCATGGATTGCCCAAGTGGTTACAAATGAACACCATTTATAATGGACTACATGGAAATGTTAGAACCCAATATTGATGCGGCATCGGGCGGTGCATTCATAGCTAAGAGTTACGAGAATGCATACAATTTGATCGAAACAATGGCGGCAAATAACAACCAGTGGCCCACAGCAAGAATGACACAAGCAAAGGCGGCTGGGATCTTGGAATTAGATGGAGTAACAGCTATACAAGCACAGCTTTCTGCACTATCCATGAAGTTTGATACTATGAATGATATGGTTAATACAATGACAGGGGCTCAAGTTCAGCAGGTTATGGTTGTATGTGAATTATGTGCGGGTGATCATCTGACAGATCAGTTTGCAATAAATCCAGCATCCGTTCAGTTCATAGGCAACTACAATAGAATTTCGCAAAATACATACCAAAACCCCTACAACCAGAGGAATAGGAACCACCCAAACCTCTCGTGGAGCAATAGCCAGCAAAATCAAGCTCCACGACCATCATATCCCCCTGGTTTTCAGAGTCATCAACAACCGATTCAACATCAGGAAAGGAAATCTGATTTTAAGGAAATTGTGTCAAAGTTCATAACCAGCACTGATGCATTAATAAAAAATCAAGTAATGGTGATGAAAAGTCAAGAGATGTCAATCAAGAATTTTGAAAATCAGATTGGACAGATGGCGTTAGCAATGAATAATAGACCACAACGAACATTACATAGCGATACTGAGAGAAATCCGAAGGGTAATCATGAGCAATGTCAAGTA
Source organism: Panax japonicus (assembly GCA_020205505.1). Lineage (NCBI taxonomy): Eukaryota > Viridiplantae > Streptophyta > Magnoliopsida > Apiales > Araliaceae > Panax > Panax japonicus. The sequence continues at coordinate 33,754,170 of CM035113.1, read as the reverse complement.
GTTATGTTGAGAAGTGGAAAACATTTCGGGGGTAATAGTGCAAAAAATTTAGCAACACCGGAGGAAAAAGTTAATGACAGTAACGTGGTGGAGGGTAACAAAAATAAAGAAAATAATGAGCTGATTTTTTATCCTCCACCGCCGTTTCAGCAGAGGGTTCAAAAATAGAAATCGGATAAGCAGTTCGCAAAGTTTTTAGACGTGTTCAAGAAACTCCAGATTAACATCCCATTCGCAGAGGTCCTAGAGCAAATGCCGAGTTATGCGATGTTTATGAAGGGAATTCTGTCGAGGAAGAAGAAATGGGAAGAATTCGAAACAGTGGCACTAACAGAGGAGTGTAGTGCAGTGTTACAGAAGAAGCTACCACCAAAACTCAAAGACTTGGGGAGCTTTACTATCCCGTGCACCAGCGAAGATATTAGCAAGAGTTTGATCAACGATCCGTTAGAAAACACTTTATTGGGGGATGAAGAAAAAGACGACCCAGAATTTGTGGACTTATTACAGATGCTAGACTCGTTGCAACGAGTTAGCCGATTCAGAGCACCGTTTGAAGAATTGCACACTGAAGAGACAGTTGCAGAAAAATTGAAACCATCATTGGAGGAGCCACCGACATTGGAACTTAAGCCACTCACTAAATATCTCTGGTATGCGTATTTAGGCGATTCAAATTATTTACCTGTAATTATTTCTGCCGCACTTAACGAATTACAGGAAGAAAAGTTGTTGAGGGTGCTTAGGGATCACAAATCAGCGATTGGATGGACGATTTCCGATGTAAAAGGCACTAGCCCATTATTTTGCATGCACAAGATTCTAATGGAGGATGATGCAAGTCCATCAGTGGAGCATCAACGTCGACTTAAACTAATCATGAAGGAAGTGGTCAAGAAGGAAATTATGAAATTATTGGATGCCGGTATCATATATCCAATTTCCGATAGTAGATGGGTAAGTCCAGTTGATTGTGTGCCAAAGAAAGGGGGAATGACGGTGATACAGAATGAGGACAACGAGTTAATTCCAACAAGGACAGTGACAGGTTGGAGGGTATGCATCGATTATAGGAGATTGAATAAGGCACCCGAAAGGATCATTCCCCGCTACCTTTTATCGATCAAATGTTAGACAGATTAGCGGGAAATGAGTTTTACTGTTTATTGGATGGATACTCGGGATATAATCAGATCACCATCGCTCCTGAGGATCAAGAAAAGACAACATTTACATACCCTTACGGCGTATTTGCGTTCAGGAGGATGTCATTCGGTCTATGCAACGCGCCCGTAACTTTCCAACGGTGTATGATGGCTATTTTTATAGATATGGTGGAAAAGAATTTTGAAGTCTTCATGGACAATTTCTCGGTCTATGGAGATAATTTTGATACTTGCCTAGAGAATCTGGTCATGGTGTTGCAATGATGTAAGGATACAAACCTCATACTAAATTAGGAAAAATGCCACTTCATGGTTGAAGAGGGCATAATTTTGGGCCATAAGGTGTCGGCTCAAGGGTTGGAGGTGGACAAAGCAAAGTTGGATAAGATCGAGAAACTACCTCCACCGAGTTCAGTTAAGGGTATTAGAAGTTTTCTGGGGCATGCTGGGTTCTACAGGAGGTTCATAAAAGATTTCTCTAAGATTGCAAAACCTTTATGCAATCTTTTAGAGAAGGATGCTACTTTAAGCTTTACTGCGGAATGCAAGTCTGCATTTGAATTGTTGAAGAAATTAACTACAGCCCCCGTGATAGTCACACCAGACTGGAAAATCCCATTCAAGCTTATATGTGATGCGAGCGACTATGCGGTAGGGGCTGTTTTGGGACAAAGAAGAGATAAGGTGTTTCACGCCATATACTATGCAAGCAAAACACTCACAGAGACTCAAATGAACTACACTACCACAAAAAAAGAATTGTTTGCAGTGGTGTACGCGTTCGACAAATTCCGGGCATACTTGATCGGGACTAAGGTAATAGTCTACATGGACCATTCGGCGATTCGGTACCTAATAGTGAAAAAAGATGTTAAGCCACGCCTTATCTGATGGATTCTCCTACTCCAGTAGTTTGATTTAGAAATTAAAGATAGAAAGGGGAAGGAGAATCAAGTTGCCGACAATTTATCAAGGCTGGAAAATCTGGAGAAAAAGGATGAAGATAGATGCGAGATCAACGAGTCATTCCCGGATGAGCAACTATTTGGGTTAAATGCAGAATTTCTGTGGTATGCAGATTTTGCGAATTTTGTGGTAAGCAAAATGCTTCCCCCGAATCTTACACGACAACAAAAAAAGAAGCTTCTTCATGACGTCAAATGGTACATGTGGGATGAGCTGTATCTATTTAAGCAGTGCGTCGATAAGATTATTCGACGATGTATCCCCTACAGTGAAGTCCACAACATATTGCAAGAATGCCACTCATCAGCATATGGTGGACATTATGGGAGTGAGCACACCGCGGCAAAAGTGCTTCAATCCGGGTTTTATTGGCCTGCATTGTTCAAAGACGCCCACCAATTTGTGAAAACATGTGATAGATGCCAAAGGGTGGGAAACATATCGAAACGGAATGAGATGCCCCTACAAATAATTCTTGAAGTGGAAATCTTTGATGTATGGGGCATCGATTTCATGGGGCCATTCCCTTCATCTTTAGGTATTCAGTATATTCTGCTCGCGGTGGATTACGTATCGAAATGGGTCGAAGCTGCAGCATTACCATCTAACGATGCCAAGGTGGTCCTCAAATTCTTACAGAAAAACATTTTCACGAGGTTTGGTACACTAAGAGCAATAATCAGTGATAAAGGTAGTCACTTCTACAATAAGTCGTTTACAGCACTTTTGGCTAAGTATGGGGTCAACCATAAGGTGGCTACAGCATATCACCCTCAAACAAATGGACAGGCTGAGGTTTCGAACAGAGAAGTCAAGAAGATATTGGAAAAATTCGTAAAACTGAGTCGGAAAGATTGGTCACTTCGGTTGGATGACGCATTATAGGCGTACCGGACTGCATACAAAACACCAATCGAGATGTCACCTTATCAACTCTTGTACAGAAAAGCATGTCACTTACCGGTGGAGCTACATCACAAGGCTTATTAAGCCATACAGAAATCGAATTTTGATCAAGCCGATGTAGGAGAAAAGAGGCTACTCCAACTAAATGAGCTCGACAAATTCCGACTCCAAGCCTACGAGAACGCCAAGCTATATAAAAAAAAGGTTAAAAGATGGCACGATCAGAAAATTGTGCAACAAACATTCGAGCTGGGTCAATCAGTCCTCTTGTTCAACTCACGGCTGCGATTTTTCCCAGGAAAGCTTAAGTCGAGATGGTCGAGACCATTTACTATAAAACGCGTATTTCCTCATGGGGCCGTTAAACTCTACAGTCGTAATCTATTAGAGACGTTCAAGGTCAATGGTCAACGGATAAAGCATTACAGGGTTGGCGAGTCGAATTGGGACACCGACGACATTACCCTCGCCAATACACAGTAAAACAGGGAGTTGTCAGGCTGAACGACTTAAAATCAAGCGCTAATTGGGACGCAACCCAACTTTTCTTTACTATTCATAGTTCATGTTTAATTGTTAGGATGTAGTTTATTAAGCAGTAGTTAGGTCTTATCAAGTAAAAGTTTTGCTAAAAATCTCAATGAAACTACAAGTCGTCATTAATCTAACATATTGAATTTTTTTGGTTTCAGGAGAGGTCTAACGTGAGTAAGAGCAACAACGACCAAGAATTGGAGGAAAATTGGAGAATTTGGCATCTCAAAATTTTTGGCCAAAATTTAAAGTCAGTGGGCATGCCCGCCAGGGCGGGCGTTTTTGGCCTAGCACCCCCCACTGGGGCGGGGGTCCCAGATCCCGAGAAAACATGACTATTAAACACGCTGCCTCCTAAGTCTTTCCCATACACCCACACACGCTTACACCTTCTCTTGTTCTCACTCTCCCTCAACATCACTACCTAGCTTCCATACCAACCCACTACTACCCATTACCTACATCAAAACCTCATCCCCACTACTAATTTCCACGAACTCCACTACCCAAACTTTGTAATCACATATTATTCCCAACCACACCACCTCTATATATATCATTCCATTTCATCTCTATTTCTTCCCACAATCAATTTTTGAATTAGGGTATTCTGAGAGGATGTTTTTAGAGCAAATTCAATTGCTTCCCTGGGGCTCCAACTCATCTATTCCACATACACCAATTTCCAAGTTCAGATTTCAAATTGGGTAACCTACCCCAACTGCACACCAAGTGTTTGATAAATTGACTGAACCACGTTTTAAGGGAAGGTAGGGTTTGCTAGCAAGTGTTCCCATCTAAAATTCAATTGCTTCTCAACCGACATCCAGACGCCAACGGGGGGAGAGTTCAAGCGCCGCTCAACCGCAACGAACCTATGATCGCCAAAAATTTGTGAGTGTTGCCGTCGCCGATCGGTATGATTACATGCTAACTAAAGCATTACGCCAGACCGGGGATTGGCTCCCAAGGGGAATGATGGGGAGATGATGTCTCAAATTTACCAAAAGGGGTGGCTTCACTTCACTGGACATCCGATGCCCGCCATTGTCAACATTGCCAAGGAATTTTATGCAAACGCCGAAGACAAAGCTCCTTTCAAAGTGTTTATGTGGGGTCGCATGGTTCCGTTCAGTGACGATGCCATTAATGTTTACTATCAGTTACGCGTGCCAGGACATTGTCATAATGTACAATTGAGGGATTCTGACCCTGACTATGAGGAGGTCATTACAAACATGACAAAGTCGGGCACATCTTGGATCAAAGGTAGAAAGGGAGGAACGGTGTTTAATAGCAATGACCTTAGCCGGTATAGAAAAATATGGTACGCATTCTTATACGCGAAATTTCTTCTGTCCTAACACACTTCGGACGTCACCATAGAGAAGGTGTTACTGTTATACGCCATTGTGCAAGATTTCATTATTGACGTCGGGGCCATCATCAATTTCTCCATCCGCCGGTGTTTACGTGGGAATTTTTTGGGCGGTCTACCGCATCCATCACTTATATGTGCATTGTACCGCAACGCCGGGGTAAGATATTCTGATGATGAGCCCACTCAAATGCCGCTCGCTTTGCTTGATTCCAGAAGGATTGACAGGTATTCAGTTTGTCCTGGAGGAGAGTCACATCCACAAGGTTTGGGTTTTATTTTTCCATCGGCGTCGAAAAACGAAGTCGATGCCGAAGATACTTCAGGGGATGAGGATGAAAAAATTGGGAATCAAGGAACCGAGCAGGTACCGCAGACCGAAGCAATTTCTAGTCCTTAATTCCTTAAGTTCCAAAATCAGATGAATGCGCACAATAGGGCAGCACGTCGAGAAATGCGGCGATTGGAAATGCGCCAAGATCATATGTTTGATGCAATGAACGCATCTTTCGCCTCACTGAACACAACACTCCATAGTTTCAACCTGGTGACTCAATTTCCATATCTACAACCCATACCATTACCTCGATTTCCTCCCAGTGATTTCGATGAAGAAGAGCACCAATGAGGGCATTGTCTTATTTAAGTTTGGGGGATTTATTTGTTAGTTGCATGCATTTTGTTATTTTTGTTTTCATATCTAGTTTTGCATTATAGATTAGGTATTTGCATAGTAGTTAGGATTTTTCATTGTTTAAAAAAAATATAATAAAAAATTTTAGTTAAATAGAGTGTGTCGTGTTTTACAGTTTATTTTGGCCAATGACAAGATTGTGAACAAGTTAACCAATATAGTATGGATTATTAGAACTGTGATATAATTTCTGTTATGAATCAATTCTTGGACTTGTTAGAAACTGTTATAAAAAGGGTAGCACTAATAACATCTTTTTGACTGGTCAGTTTAAATTGATACATAAAAAGTTTCTAAAGGATAATGCTAGGGTGAACCAGAAAATGACAAGTATATGTAGTGAAGGCTTAAATTAGGCAAAAACCTAAGTTTGGGGGAATATATGTGGGGTATATAAGCTTTAAAAAAATGAAACATGTTGAGTCTTGTGGTGGGGTGAGGAGAAACACTCCCCATAAACACAAGCGTGAGATGGAGCGTAAAACGCACTCACCAACCATCTATCAAAAGAAAAAGAAAAGGGAAATAATCACGGGAAAAGAGCAAAAAGCCCCCGCGTGAAAAAAAGAAGAAGAAAACAAAGTATAAGTATCCTACATGTATCCTTGAATTTGGTTATGTTTGATTTTAGTTGAGTCGTGCCTATCTTTGAGATTTTTAAGTTTGCACTGTATGATTCATTCTAAGAATTTGTTTGTGTATTGAATTTGGGTCCGTATCAGTTATCTTAGATGTTGATCACACATGCACGTTATACCAGTGATAATTGTTTAAGATTTGAGAATTAATACGTAAGTGTGGATTGGTTTTGATAATTTGTATTATAAAGTTGCTTGTTTTCTCTGAGGCCGATGGGATAATTAGTTTATGCGATGTTGTTGGATTTTTTTTTAGGCATTTAGATTGTTATTGCATTTCATTGCATTACATAACATGTAGTTTATTTTGTGCTCTAGGACTAGCACTGTTTAAGTTTGGGGGATTTTGATAAGTGGATTGAATATACACGAATCGATGTTCATTTCAAGTTTAAATTCGTAGTTATCTTCTTGTTTTGTGTTTGTTTTCACTCGTTTCATGTTATTTTATGTGTAGGGTGGTCATGGAGGCAAGTGGTGAAGAAAGGCCAACTTTTGGAGCAAAGTTGAAAAAATGCATGAAGTCACAATATTTCGTTAGTAGTGGACATGCCCGCCGAGGCAGGCCTTATTAGGCTTGTACCCCCGGCCGGGGCGGGGGTGCCAGATTCTGCAAGTGTCCTGCTGTTGTTTGAACTTTGCTGGGACTTGGTTTATGGGACTTTAATGATGCGCATGGACTCTAATAAAAGGGGACTTCGGCTAAAATAGATGGAGAGCTAGAGATTACTTGAAAAAAAGAACAATCTTACAACATGCGGAGCATAATTCAAGAGCGATTTCCAGGATTCAAGAAAAACTTTGGAGGTGTAATTTTCAGAGATTGACACGACCGTTACGAATCAAGGCTACGTGAAGGGGTTTTCATTATTCTTCTTCTCTTTAGTCTTATTTGTAATTAGAAGGATGTTTTCAACAAATTATTCGGTTTTTAATTCATTCGTTATGAACTAATTTCTTTATTAGACTTGTGATGGATCTTTGAGTGAAATGATGATTCTATAGCTTTGATTTCCAATTCAATAATATATTTTCAGTTTATCTATGTTAATTTGAGCGTGAATTTATGAATTTCCTGATCAACAGTTCTTTGCGGATTTGAAAAGAATCGAGAGAGGAGATTCGAATCTAGACCTAGTTAATATAGCATGTGTCATGAATTTTGTCAATAACAGATTTTTTGTTATTGTTAAGGTAGAGATTGGCTTGACATCACATGTAATCGTATAGAGTGCTTAAACTTAAACCTTCTTTAAGTGCAGTTCACATAGAGATATAGTGAGTTGGTTAATTTAGGTGTTTAACATATTTCTATCTTAATTGTAGATTGATGTTAATACGGTATTAGTGCATCGAGAGGTGACTATTACTATGTTCGTGTTCTTGATTAATAAACTGGGATATTAAATTTAGTTGGAATAAAGGTTTCAAAATCAGAGTGAAGCTCAGGGTGAAATCATAAGTCTAATTCTCCATTATTTATTTGAAATTCCGAATTTTGATATTGGTGTAGGTTTTGTGATAGTTTACATATTTATTAATTAATTTTTTTTATATAGTTTTAAAAACATTGAATTTGTGACAACCCGAGAATTTAGGAAATTTTTAAAATTTTAATTTATTGATTCAAGGTTTAGTATTAGAACCTAGACAGAAAATTAGTGTATGCGTTTGATATTTTGAAGATGGAATTTTGAGGATTTCAAAATTGTATGAAGGATTTAGGTGAATTATTCAGGATTAAGGAATATGTGAATATTATATGTGTATATGTGTACAGTATGTGGTTAATGGTCAAGAGTTGACCAGAAAATCGATATCTGTAACAAACCCAAAGTATATATTAAGAACGTCAACGTTCGGTTAAAAAATCCTAACGATTAATAAGAAACCGTGGAAACCGGTTCTGGAAACCCTATTTTCAGCTCTGGGAATCTGAAACCCTAATTCGGTGCATGAAACCCTAAATCAGGAACTTAATGGCGTAAGTGTAAATAATTATAAGATTAATTATGTTTAATCTTAATAAATTGGTTATAAAACCCTAATTCCAAATTTGAAACCCTAATTTATAAATAGGGAAAAACCTAAGTGTTAATTTAATACTTTTAATGTTAATTAGGATATATTAATTCTAATTTTCAAGTTAATTAATTAGAAAACCTTAATCTAATTACGAAATCTAATTTCTATTTTAGAAAATTAATTTTCTATTAGAAACACTAATTTTAGGGTTATAAACCCTAATAACCATTTTGACCCTAATTGCTTATTTAGCTATTTTAATTAGGAAATACTAATCCTAATTAGTAAGATTTAAAGTAAGATTAAGAAATTTTAATATAATAAGAAAATTCTAATTATAATTTAGAAATATTAATTTTCTATTTTTAAAACCTAAATTGGAAATTTTAGAAAATTATATTTACAAACCCTAAAATTTTAAAACCCTATACCCTAAATTTTTCCAAATCCTAAACCCTAAGTGTTTGTCTAATTGTCTAAAATGCCATTAAAATTAAATGCAAAAAGACTAAAATGCCCTTTGTGCATTATTTGTTATGTTGCTTGTAGATCTAAACCTAAGATGGTTGTTCACTAACCCTAAACCCTAGCAATTGACTAATATCTCAGCAACCTATCATTATATCAGCCATATACATTGAATCATATCACATTTATAAGATTAAGAGAGAGAAATGGCCATTTACATTTTATTTCTCTCCAAGACCTTCACTCTCTTCCCACTTCGAAATTTAGAGTGAGAGGGAGTGGGGAACAAAACCCTTATCAGTTATTAGCTCTCCTTAAACAGATCATGAAGGCAGAAATCAAAGATCATAGCCTAAAAGGTATAAAATCTTAAAATTTCAAAATTTGTGATCTTAAGTTAATGTTGTTTGTTGTTGTTTAGATATGTGATAGAGGGTGTCACTTGATGATCTGGGTAGTCAAAACCTAGATCCATATCATTTTGATGCTCGGATTTGATGATTTTTGAAATCTAGAAAAATATTAAAATAAGGCCTGACATCTTAATGTCAGGGCCTCTAGATCTTAATGTGTTTGATGTTTTGGGTGTTTTACGTTTTGGTTCTATTCTATGTCATGTAGGCTTTGATCTGAAACTGGGTACAGGGTCGGATCAAGCCTAGATCTCCTTATAGGATCGGTAAAATACCGTTGACCGAGCACAAAACTTAGAATCTGAAAAACCCAGATTTTCCATAAATGCTCTAACAAGCTTTTGTAGTCGCTAGATATTGCTATGTTCACGTTGTTTTGTACTTTTGTTGGTTTTATCTTGTAGACTGACATGCAAGCTATACACCCAAACCATTATATTAACCAGATCTTGCGTAGACACAAAATTGTAGCCAGTCAAACGACAGTTGACCACGAGCCGGATGAACAATCTGGAAAACCCAGATTTGTTCAAGAACACGATTTCTGTCAGACCTTTGACCGTCTAGATATCTTTTAATTATTGTTGTTATACTGACTTCATAATATAGTTATGTACACTGACATGAGGTTTACAATATTAACCCATTATATTACAAAAATCAAGTACCGAACCCAAGATATAAGGATTCAAAGCAGCTAACTCTAACTATTCTTCATTTCTGGAAAACCCATAAATGAAGAACAACTTCTGACAATGATTTCGGGAGCCCAGATCTATCTAATAAGTTGTTGAATGATCATGAACTTAGTATTTACTTGTAGTATTACACGTATGTTACAATAAAAACATAATTTACCAGCCTAGAAGCAACTAGATCATAGATCTATTAATGGTCAAAGTAGTAACCTCGCAACTGACTATGAGTTTCTGGGCAGGTATCAAGAACACCAAGAACACCTGTAGCAACGGTTCTATCGCTATAGGGCCCTTTTAGCGACGGTTTAATAAAGAAATTAATTATTAATTTCTGAAAATTATTTAAAATAGATAAAAATGGTTTTTAATTATTAAAAATACAAAATAAATTCTAAAAAATTATTTTAAATTCTGAAAAATAGTTTTTAACTATTTAGAGTATATTTCATAAATATTTCTTATTTTTGGAATGTAAACGGTATTTAATTTATTTAATTATAATATTAAATAAATGATTTAAAAATGATTTTAATGCAAGAAAAATCATGAAAAATAATATTATGGTAAAAGAAAATATTTTAAGTTATTTTTAGTGACTTTTAATATTTTGTGATGAATTTTATTAATTAATTAATATTAATGACAATTATTTTATTTAATAAATATATTAAATAAATTATGAAAAAATAGAATAAATGATTTATAAATCATATAAAAATGATTTAAGTGTTAGAAAAATATTTGAAGTTATAACATATAACTTTTGATATTTTGTCATGAAGATATTAATATTTTAATATTAAAAGTAATTATCGGATAATGGATTTAATTGTTTAAAAATCATATAAAGGTAATTTTAAAGTATTAAAAATATTTTGATATATTATAAATATATTATAATATTATGTGATAATTTTCATTAATTTTTTATAATTAATAAATATTAATGAGAAACGAATTATGTGGTATTTAATTCATTTAAAAATGTTTTTAATGATTGAAAAATCAAGATAAATGATAATAATTATTTGAAAATTATTAGGAACTTATGAAAAATATTTTGACTGTTATTAAATTATTTAAGTTAATTGTTAAGTGTTAAGTCAGAGTTTAATTGAACTTAGACTCGATAAAAGTCCGACTAGACCGTCGGGGTGTTAGAATTGTGTCGGGTTCAACTCGGACTTAAATAGTCTGACTTGATGCTAAGTTTTATGTGTTAAATAGACTGATAGGGTTATATGTTATGTGTTTAGATTATTCTATGTTTATATATATAATTGTTTTATAGTGTGATGATATTATTCTAATATTGGAGATCTATATTACTAATATTAGGTCTTCGGATAAGGTGATATAAATTGTGTAGCGGTAATCAACGGTTCAGGCAAGTTTTTTTACTTAACTCTATTAAGAGTGTTTTATTCTGATAAGCTTATGGTTAATCATTGTTGGTTGCCATGAATTATACTCTGTACATGTTGCATGCATAAGTCAGGTATAAAAGGCTGATCACCTTCATTACCAGTTGGTTCAGATATATTTGTTCATGTATAATACTTGTTCAGTCATAAATTTGTTCCTGCTAGTTCACAATTATATTGTTGAATTATAGCCAGCTTATTATTCAAACTCTTTTCATGATATATCGTTATATTGTTGAACTTAAACTTGCTGGGCAATTCTTATGCTCACAATTGCTATATCATGATAAAACATTGCAGATTAAGGCGACTGCTTCAGATACAAATAAATGTTAAAGATAGGTCCAGCTTAAAGTAAATATGCGCGATTAGTTTTGTAATAGTATAGTTTGATAATCATGTTATGTGTTAATTAAGTTAGGAATTGTGTATATGTTAAGGTTACTCGACCTTGGGGAACAGAGTGTAAGTTTAATGTATAAACATCTTATGTTTATATCTTCTGCAAAAATAGTAATAGTTGTATAGAATGATCAAATCGGATCCGCGGTGATTCGGGACCTCAGATTCGGGGCCGTCATAGTTGGTATCAGAGCTGTAGGTTATAAAGCTTAGGTAGGAATACTTGAGACTAATAACCGCAGTAATTAGGATATGTACTAACTCAAATAGAGTTAGTTGGTCGGTAGGATTCAAAGACTAATCTCGGCAAGTTATAAGATACAGAGTTCCCTAACTCTGATAATAAAGTTGAACAGTAGTGATGAATAGATCGAGTCTAAAAGACTAAAAGTATAGTGATAGAAGATCATAAAACAAAACGATCATATATATAGAAATGAATTGTAATATATACGATGAGATCACTCCGTGATCGGATAAGGTTATAGTATGAAGAAGAATCAAGCGAATGATTGAAAAGTTTACAACAAGATTGTTGGGTGTCAGTTGTACTATGAATTGGTACATATTCAGGAAAGGATTATGAATACAGATTAAATGAAATTCGTATTGAGAAGGGGATTAGGATTAAGTGGGGATTATGAAATATATGTGTCGCGCTATTTGATATATGCATGTTAAGAGGGTGATTCATTTCTCATGTGTATAACAAATAAATATGTCATAGGTAGAGAATATAAGGTTAAGTACGAGTTCTTAAAACTCATACTTATGTGACATACTTGATTCATAGTTATATAAAATATTTATGAACCCCTCGGCGAATGGACGCCAAATGTCAGACTAGGATAAGTTCTTAAACTCATATGATTGTGGCAATTTATGGACTCATAAGTGTGGTTTTACGAACTGGGTATAGTTGTGTGTAAATGGAGTATTAAAGAATATAGGAATAGATAGATTGTTAAGCAAATGATTATTAGTGGAGACATTAGTTTTTTGAAACTCCTAGCTATGCTAGACTTCAAAATGTTGACATCAAGCTAAATACGCACTGTGTGCCTTTTAAAAAAATATATATGTAGACTCGTAATCATTTTTGAAATGGTTTAAGGTATAGTATATTTTACTTATTTCAGCTAGACGCAAATGATTTGAAATATCAAAATATATTTTATTTATCACTCATGTACCATGCAACCTTATACAGAGATGATAAAAATTTGATGGAGTTGTAAATACAAGAATACTTAGTATGAATTTGATCTAAAATCGTTTTTCCACTATTGTATGATGTGTTATCACAAAGTTATACAATGACGGCATCCTCAAACGGACTTTTAATACAGTACGGCATCATGGCGTCATTCTCAAAAATATTTTCAATAAAATTTAATTTGTCAACGGGGTTTGGCTACACTTAAATAATTCGATTGAATTGAATTATTGATATGGGTCTATGCTATTCGATTCAGCTAGACTAAAGTTTATGAAAACTCTAAGTGTTCATTGAAAGAAATTTCCTGAACCAAATTATTTTCACCAGTACAAAGTACCTAATAGACAACGCTTAATAGACAACGTTTTTTATAAAAACGTTGTGGTTTTTTTTTACAACGTTTTTAGAAAAACGTTGTAGATATATATGCAAAAACGTTATCTATTTAGAAGGACATTTTTTTTGTTTTAACTAGATAACGTTTTTATTTAAAAACGTTGTCTATCAGACAAAACACGGAGGTCTAATTGAACACTTAAAATTAAAAAAATGGAGTTTTGTTCGTTCTCTCTTCAGTTTCCTCTCTTCATTCCTTTTCTTGCAGTTTTCTTCTCTCGTTATGCAGTTTTGGTTGTGTTCTGATTATTGAACTTGGAAGAGGTGGAGAAGATTCAGAGCGATGTCTGCACTGGTCGATCTGCCGTAACATCGCTCAAGCCCTGCTTGGCATATCGGTAACATCGCTCAAGCCCTAATTTACAAGGTAGCCTCTTCTCTCTCTTTCTCGAGTTCTTGTAGTAAGGAACGATTTAGAAAAATTACAACTTACATCTCCGGTATGCACCAGCAAAGGGGAAAAAATTACACCAAGCCGGCGGGTTGAAAAACATTGACGTCTTATTGGTTGGGGCCAGATTCAAGCGGGTACAACCCTTGATGTTTCTCCCAGTCCAATCTGAGGAATCCTGAAACAATTTTTACTCCTTTTTCCCCCACCCACCCACCCCCCCCCCCCCTCGTCGGGGAGTGTCCGAAAGCTTATACATTAGTCGGTTGAAATTTTTTTTTGCTGATTCTTTGGTTGTGTCCGGAAGCTTATACATTATTCGGTGAGTATGTGTGGCATGGTTCGTAATGACCAAAATACTTGACATTGCACACAATTTTTATGCCAGAGTATTCTGTTTGTCAAAAAATGTGCAGTTCTATAGACTAAACTTGTGTTGCAGTTTTGAGTCACCAACTCCTTCCTTTCATGTTGGTATTCATTAAGCCTATTTATTTTGAGACTTGCTTTTTTTATAATTGTAAAATGATTAAAATGCTCAAAGGAGTGCTTCTGCCCTTTTCTGTAGACTAAATACATCTTATTTTTGCAGGAATTAGAGACAGTGTCACAAGTTAAAGTAATTCCAATTTTTATTTTCCTATTTTTTCAGGAATTAGCTTTCTTTTTTTATGCCCGTCCAATTAAAGCTATGAAGTTTTCTGTGTCACCTGTTGTGCGTGTTACGGTGCAATGAAATACTGGTGTTGCGGTGCAGTGAAAACATGTTATTTTATAATGAGTTGGATGTAGAACCTTTTATTGTTTCTTGCAATCTCGTGTGTGTTTGTTTATTAATCTTTTTTATGTTTATTTGTGCTAAATAGGGTAGATGGTACTGTTATGAACTACTAATTTGATTCAAAGACCATAATTGAATCCATCCTTGCAAGGCTTTTATAAAAAATTTGGTCGCAGCAGAGTGGAGGAGTTTTCAAGGTATGAAGATTCCAAATAACTAGTCCTTGATTTTTATTTTGCTTAATGACTGTTCATAAATGAATTCCAGGTAGGTCCATATATGTTTTCTAGCTTAGTTTGTTGTTATGTTTGCAGCCCTTACAGTGCAACAGTTCTACTGTCTTGTCCTCAGCAAGGAAGAGGCCCAGTTTGAAGCTTGTAGATGAAGATTTAGAAGGAGGTAAAATTACTAGACTATTATATGCATTCGACATATTTTCTCCATCTCTTTCCGCTTAGCAGTAGTACCGCTGCCTTGAATTTATGCAGGTTCTCCTGCTATTTTGATTCAAGACAGCATTACGTTCGCGCTTGCAGACATTTAATGCCAAGGAAGAAGTATGTATTCTCCACAAAGTTGCTTGTAACAGTTGCTTTCAAGGACATCCTTGTACCACCATTTTTGATAAATTTTTGGTTCCAAAATATTTTTACTTCATGACCTTTAATTGTTGTTTTTTTTCCTAGTTTCATCCATCGTCTTGCCAATTTTTTGTAAATAAGTGTTTGTATTGTCCGTTTTCCAGTTGAATGTTCCTCAAATTAAAGCTGAAATGGAAAAGACTCTCCAATTGCTGCGGACACTACCAAGTATGTAGATGAATCTTTGCCACTTCATTTTTAGCTTGTTTGTTTGTTTGCACTAGTTCTTCTACTTATATAAGCAGTTTTGCTCTTGCACGAATGTTGTGATTTTTCTTAATCTGTGTTTAAAATTGATCATGTTTGGGCATCACCAAGTGAGCACAAGATGGAATTTGATTATGTTCTTTGGTCTTCATGATGATGATGTGAAGCAGTAAATTTTTTTCGGCCATTGTGGGAAATGTTTTACTTTGCCCGATATTTTAGGGTGAGTTGAGTTTACGTATAACTTGGAAGGTACATGTTTTTTTTAGGTTAGGAACATTAACATAGTAGGAAAACCTCTTCTTCATCATGTGCAGTCAATTATTGAATATGCATTATTTAATTCCCTCGCAATCTAGTACTGAAAGAAACAGGTAAGGTAAATACAAACTTTTTTCCCCAGTCCGACCCACCTTGGTGAAGACAGGAAGTTGAATTTGTAGCAGCAGAGTAAAACTAGAGACCTAAAAGAGTGATTTATTTATGGTCATCACAATCAAATGCAAATGCAAATGCAAATGCATTTGCATTTGATTTTAATATATGTCCTGATTTACAATGATTTGTATGTGTTCATTTTATTATCTGTAGTTTTTGACACCCTATATCGTGTGTTTAAATACTATTGGCTTATTGTTTCTTTTATTTTGATCAAACCAGGAACTCAAAACTTATGCATATGCTTCAGAGTTCACTAGGTAAGGTTCTTGGCTGTTTCTATACTTTACTTCACTAAATAGGCTTATGTGTGTAGATTCTATTGTCTACAAATCTGATGCTACCTCTCACAAGACTTGTGCCCTTGTAGTGGTTAGTTGATGAAAGACAAGAATAATTGTTGTATAACTGAATAGGCAGAAATAACTGCAACAGTTTCTGTTCTATAATTTCTAACTGGCCATACTGCCTGGTACTACCTGTTGTCATAAGTTAACTTGGACATGAAATTGTAGGGGGAGATTGCAAGACCCTGATGTTTGTACAGATCAGTCCAAGTGCGGCAGACTCAGGGGAAACCATTTGCTCATTAAATTTTGCTTGTCAAGTACGAGGAGTTGAGCATGGGCCTGCTCGAAAACAGGCAGACTTCACTGAGCTTTTCAAGTACAAGCAGCTGGTATTCTGCAGTTGAAACTTTTTTGTGAAGAAAATATTGAAACAATTTTACTCCTGCATTCTATAACTAACGTTTAATTACTGAACATGCAGAAAAGGCAAAGCATGATGAGAGGGAAACAACGAAATTGCAGGATAATGTGCAGTCCTTGCAATTAAGACTTGCTGCCAGAGAACACACCTGCAGAAGCTTACAAGAGAAGGTAATGAGTTTCATTAATAATTAATTGTCATCAAGTCTTTAAAATTAGTTGGTTCTTGTCACAATTATAGCGACGCTATTGACGTAAAAGTTTTCAATAGGTGCGAGATCGTGAGAACCAACTAGCATAGGAGAGAATTTAATATTGTTTCAATAGCTTAGTAAATGTAATATTGTTTTTCTTTGTGGATTGAAAAGTGAATTTGAGATGTATATATGGACAGTTTTTTATATATTTTGTGGTTGTAGTAATTTGAAATTGTAAATGAATGGTATTATTGGAATGTATTTTGAATGGTTGATACATTTTGGCTTTAAATTTAAATGAGAATTTAGATCTTTTAGCTATATATCATGGCATTAGCATATTGCAGGTGTATTGGAAATGTTGGTGAACCAATTTTTTTTCTTTTTTTTAATCTACAACGTTTTAAAAACGTTGTGTAATCATACCTTCAACAACGTTTTTAATCAAAAAACGTTGTGGAATCATACTTTCTACAACGTTTTTAAGCATTTGCTAATTTTTTGAAAACAAATACACAACGTTTTTTTCCTAAAAAACGTTGTGTATTATGCTTAACTACAACGTTTTTAAAACGTTGTGTAAGGGTGTCAAATAGACAACACCCTTAACCACGACGTTTTTTTGACAGAAACCACAACGTTTTTTCCGCGTTGTCTATTTACTGTTTTGTAGTAGTGTTTGGTGCGGAATCCAGTAAGACTGAGGTAGAATTTTGTGCCTATGGCAGTGAAGAGAAACAGATAAAATTAGTACTTGGCCAGTACAGGACATATCGGGCTAATCACCCTTTGTGTCTGTAAGTTATGACAGTTTGCAGATGAATTTCCTATAACCGTTGTGAAAATGATAGACAATAGTCTGTAAAACCCCTCAGAAAAAATTGAAAATTTTTACACTTGTGAGTGGTGTATTGGGTAGCATGTGATGCTGTGTATGTATGGTGTAAGCAGTATGGTGTAAGGTGTAAGATAAATTTTGGAGACGAACTTTTTAGAAGAAGGGGTGAATGTGACAACCCGAGAATTTAGGAAATTTGTAAAATTTTAATTTATTGATTTAAGATTCAGTATTAGAACCTAGACAGAAAATCAGTGTATGCGTATGATATTTTTAAGATGTAATTTTGAGGATTTCAAAATTCTGTGAAGGATTTAGGTGATTTATTAAGGATTAAGGAATATGTGAATATTATATGTGTATATGTGTACAGTATGTGGTTAAGGGTCAAGGGTTGACCAGATAATCAATATCTGTAACAAACCCTAAATATATATTAAGAATGTCAACGTTCGGTTAGAAAATCCTAGCGATTAATAAGAAACCCTAGAAACCGGTTCTGGAAACCCTAATTTCATCTCCGGGAATCTGAAACCCTAATTCGGTGCATAAAATCCTAAATCGGGAACTTAATGGCGTAAGTGTAAATAATTATAGGATTAATTAGGGTTAATCTTAACAAATTGGTTACAAAACCCTAATTCCAAATTTGAAACCCTAATTACGGATTTAAAACCCTAATTTATAAATAGGGAAAAACCTAAGAGTTAATTTAATACTTTTAATGCTAATTAGGATATATTAATTCTAATTTTCAAGTTAAGTAATTAGAAAACCCTAATCTAATTACGAAATCTAATTTCTATTTTAGAAAATTAATTTTCTATTAGAAACCCTAATTTTAGGGTTATAAACCATAATGACCCTAATTGCTTAATTAGCAATTTTAATTAGGAAATAATAATCCAAAATAGTAAGATTAAAAATATGAACACGTAACAGCGATACGTTAAAAACGTTATGAACACGTGATAAGTGGATTTTATATACACTTATCCAATATCTTTTACTTGAATTAGTTGCTTATATTTATGTGTCTTAGTTACTTTTCATGCATTTTGTGTTCATTTTATAGGCTATACGTTTGGGAGCAGTGTGAGCTACTATTGGTAAGGACAAGCAAAGAAAACGCAATGAAAAGCAAACCGGACATCATTTGGTCTTTCATGTTTACTTCATGTTCTTGGTTTGGAACTTAGCTTACATTGAAGAGCATCGTCTTAGCTTTCCTGAAAATTTTGAATCATTCCAATCGGAGTTCGGAAGCAAGAGTTATGATGGTTGTACCAACGGACGTCGAACGTCATGGTTTTGGGTGGTCATTTGCCTAGTAGTTACTTCCACATCAATTTCAGCCTTCATCCGCCAAGAATGTCTCAATCCTCAAAAAATGAAAGTTGTATATCTCGTCGATATCTTCAATTTGATAGGTTACAGGCCCCGTAACGCCTACAAGACCAAACGTTATGGCCGTTTTCCCAAAGGACGTCAGAACATAAAATGTCAAAACTTGGGGCAGTGCCGAGGCACCCATTTTTGGCCTATGCCCAGCGTCGGGGCACTAGGGCACAGACTTCCAGCGCTGTGCCCAGCTCTGGGGCATGGGGGGAAGGGCTTGGTGCGGCCTGGATGCGTTTTGGATGAATTTTGACACCTTTTTGACTCCAAATAGCATTGGGTTTTTTCCTAAGCTAAAAATTTGACTTGTAACCTATAAATACATGATGTAAGGTATAAAATAAGGGGACATTACATAGATTAGATTAGAAAAAACAATCCATTAGATTAGAATATAAACCCTAGTTCGTAATTAGCCATTGGAGATTGAAGCAAATTGAAGAACACTGAAGATCAAGAGCAAGAACAAGAGGGGAGCATCAGATTTGCTTACAACAGATTCTATTCTCTTCTCTTATCATACTTTTATCGTTTAATGTCTGTTCAATTGTGGATTCTTGGTTTTAATTTATTAATTATGAACTAACTCTTTTTGAGATTTCAATTGAACCTTATATGTCTATAAATTAGTTATTTGATTTATTCCAATTATTTATGTCAAATTGAGTTGTTTATCTTGCCTTATGCTTATTGATTAATTATCTGATCAGTAATTACCTTGTTACTCTACAAGGAATTGGGATAGGAATTCTAGGGTTAGAACTGGGCATGATATCATGTGACTTAGTTATTTGTACGCGGTAAAACGAGTCTATAGGCCACAGTTCCTACTCGATCGAGGATTTTAAATGGGCCAATTAAATCGAGGGTTAAGATTTCCCCTCTTCATCGATTTTAGCTTCTAGAATAACACCCTCTTAAACCTTCTTCTTCACATTATTAGCTCCGGGTGCGTAGCTTGAGCGGCTTTAACTTTATCGATTAAAGTCGATTCTACTCGTATATTCGTTATCTTCACTTGGGTTCTTAGATTCTTTAACTCTATCTTCATCATTTGTAAGTCATACGAAATGGGCCTTTGTGTTAACAACATCGCACTCGTAAACGCATACAATCTTATACTCAACGCGTCAGCTACCACGTTCGCTTTCATACGATGGTATTGAATGGTACGATCGTAATCTTCAATAACTCGAGCCAACGTCTTCGGTGCATGTTACGTTCATTTTAAGTAAAGAGATATTTGAGGGTTTAGAAATGGGTTTTGTACTGGGGTCAATACAAAATTTGATTTCATACTCTAGGGGTAGGCTAAGAAGTCTTCAAGAATACGTTAGGAAATTTATTAACAATAGAAATATTATTCAAAATTGTGACCCTCATCCAAGACATGGATAGTACGTCACATTATTACCTATCAACTTGCCATCGTCATTCATGACATCGCCTACAGAAAGTCTGGCTTCGTTGCATTCCATATAAGAAAGTCAACAATGAAAGGACCAGGGCTCTTTACTTATGGCTTTATTTGAAAATGATTGACTTTAGTGGTTTGGTTGCTTGAATTCGCATAAAAGATTGGTTAGGAATATGAAAGCTAACAACCTTACAAAAAAATGATGGGTAGTTAACCAATCTATTCCTAAAATCGCATCAAAGGCAAATATTTTCAAAGAGATAAGATTGGCACGTAACGTGAAAGTGTCAATTTGAATTAAACAAGATATATAAACAGTGGAGGTAACGATGGTTTCTACTATCGAAGTTTCAACCAATAAGTCAAAGTCTAATTTCTCCGAAGTCATATTTAAACATTGAGGGCAAGCAAGAGAGATAAAAGAATGGGTAGAACCGGTATCTAATAAGATATAGACTTCGCAAGAATTTATAATTAACTAACTCGTCCTAACTTTGATCGGGTCACTCGCTTTTTTTTTCGAAGTCACAAAAAATGCTCTTCATAAAACAACTGACTTTGTTTTGTCCGTATCCGCCTTTGGTGCCACCATCCCAGCTAGACTTGACTTCACTTTACGATAAAATCGAGCTTCATGGCCTTCTCTTCTTGAAATTTCAACTTCTATTATCTTGGCCATAATTAGCACCGAAGTGGTTACCATTCTTGGCATGATAATTTCCCCCACGATGGTTATCATTGTTCTGATGGTCGTTGCTACCGGTATGATTATTATCGTGTAATTGGTCGTTACCTTTTGGTTTAGCTGACTCAACGGTCTCATGTGCTTCATTGCTTATCTCAGCATTTTCATATGCCATTTTCAAACACTGTCACAAAACAAGGGTTAATTAACATATCACATATTATCCCTATACTATAACCGACCAATTAAATACCAAATAAACTTAAGTAAGTCACACTAGTGAAGGAATTCCCCGTGTCTCCCCTCCTAGTTCTTGTCTCACATCTCAGCCAGGGATCATATCCCTAAGCTTTGATACCAATTGTGACGCCCCCAAAATAGGTATACATCACCCATCTTGGGTCGCCAGATACAAGGTACTGAATACAAATACAAACTTAATTATACAACCGTCGTGTAAAATACGACTAAACATATGTTGTGAGTTTTAATACAAATATTGTCATCTAGATAATATCCATACTCAATGGAGTCCTCATTACATTTATTATCACACTATTTTACAGAATAGTGAGGACTACTAATGCACCATCTAGGACCATCACTCTGTTCCCCGACTAGTCCCAGCTACGTTCTCAATTCCTGAAGAGAACAATGACAGCAAAATGGTGAGCTCAACTAGCCCAGTAAAAAATATTATGACTAAGATAATGCAGAATAAATTATCGTTAGCCTTCAACAGTGTTAAACTGATACAATATAACAAACATCAAGTTTAACTGCAGAGGAACAAGCAATTCATTAGAATAGTCAAGTAGAGAATAAAATCTACTATCTTCTATGATTTAAAATGTTTTTCATCACTTTTATCGGTGATACTCAGCTTAATAAATAATCCACATCATCAAATCATCCCTGCACTACAGGCCAAGGATATTCTTTAATATCACGACAACGAATCATCCATGCACTACGTGCCAAAGATAATCATGTTTTCATCAACGGTCCTGATCATGCCATAAAACAATTCATCTTTGTACCCTTGGCCGAAGAGAATCCATAGCCATAATCATACCAAAAATTGTACATCCACTACGGGCCAATGAGGACTTTTTTCACATCATTTGTAACATTACGGTCATGATTATACCGAATAATCCCTGGTCATAATCATACCAAGTCCATCTATACACTACAGGCCACAGATGACTTTCAACATAATATAAACATGAGGATGATGATAATGACATAATAATTAAATAAAACAAGTTCAAGAATTAATTTATTCAGGAACTAATAACATCCAAATTTCCAACATGATACTTTTTTGTAGAGTAAAATTCAAGAATGCTCAAAAGAATATTTCCACGAAAAGATACTAGATGAAGCGCAAATATCAAGGATATTTTATTAATTTCATGGAGTATAGAAGTCAAAACTTTAACCAACTGAGTATAATATAATATATAAAACTGCAAATGGATCTTCACCCGACATGCGGTAATTCTACGTATACAGATCATTTCCACAATTTAATAAGGAATGAATACAAAGGATCATTCACCATGCATTTGGTAATCCACATAGACAGGTTATTCCAACAGAATAATAAAGAATGGAATAACAGAAGGATTCACAATACGTGCGATAGACTGCACAGATAGGTTATTCCCAACAGAATAATAAATAATGGAACCAGGTCCGGCATAAACGCTCAGACAGGATATTCCGACAAAATAATAAATAATGGAACCAGGTCCGGTGTAAACGCACAGACAGGATATTCCGACAGAATACTAAATAATGGAACCAGATCTGGCATAAACGCACAGACAAGATATTCTGACAGAATAATAAAGAATGGAATATTAGAAGAATTTCACCATGTATGCAGTACTTTGCATAGACAGGTTATTCTAACATAATAATAATGAATGGAATAACATAAGTTCTCTTCATGAATAAAAAAGAAAGAATACCCCTTACGAGTACAACAAATAATATCCCCTACCTTAGAAAGAAGAGTATTTCGACTGGTAGCGTGAGGATATACTCGAAGAAAACTTGTACTACGCTGAAAGCTTTCTTAAACTCTAAAGAAATACGCTCAAGAATATAGAATAAGAAATCTCTCTATAGTTTCTCTCTCTAGAGTTTCAGTGAATTCGTAAGAAATAATGAATGAATGAGCTTCTATTTATAGAAGAATGGACTGCATAGTAACTAACTCATAAACGGTCAAGATTGATTTACTTTAATCTGACGGTCCATATTTAAAGCAAAATCTTTTAAATAAAATATAATATATTCTATTTATAATCTAATAAAACGAATAACTTTATAAAAGATTTTACTATACAAACACTATGTAGGCACTATGTAAACACTGTGCATAATAAAATATAATATATTCTAATTATTGTCTAATAAACAGATAACTTTATAAAAGTATTATGTTTTATATAAAAAGATTTTACTATGCAAAACACTATACAGACACTATGGACCACTATGAATAATAAAATATAATATATTCTATTTATAGAATAACTTTATAAAAGTATTCTGTTTTATATAAAAAGATTTTACTACTCAAAATATTATGCAGACACTATGCATAATAGAATATAATATATTCTATTTATAGAATAACTTTATAAAAGTATTCTGTTTTATATAAAAAGTTTTTCTGTTTTATTACTTTAATAATACCAATAAAACAAAACTGAGTAACTTATCACGTAAACATCAATAATCAATACCGTGTGCTACTATACAACCACTCGTATTACTGTACTTTTACTACCGGGTAGTTCAACAGTATTAACGATAAAATTTTTGCCGTTATTTTCATAAAATATTTTCGTCGTTTTCTCAATCCGATAATAATTCTGTTGCGAGGTCCACCAATGATTGTACCGTCATACGGATATTCCTTGATAAAAAGAATATTCCCCGACCAATCGAATATTATACAACAACTTGCATACTTTTCAAAATTTATAAATACTACCGACAACTATAACATTATATCAAATCCACACCATAATATTCAAAGAATTATTTAAAGAAAATTAAATATATATTCATAAAAATCTGGGGTCTGACATCAGTGGCCAAAGATCTTTGGTCATTTACTATTTGTGTTGTTTTTAAGTTGTTATGTGTAGCTTGTAATGTGGTCTTTAATCTGCAAAACAAATCAGAGTTATTTGATGTCTAGGTTTGTGACAAACGAGATTTTGTAATTTAATTTTAATATTTATTGATTTAAATAAATATTTTTAATGAATTAATTATTAGATTAAATAATTAATTGATGAAGTTGTGGTAGATTAATTTAATTATAAGTGTTATATTTATGAAAATAATGTGGAGAATTTTTATTATTCGAAGTATGTAATTATGTGAGCTTATTAAATTAAAAAAAATATTTAATAAGCCTAATGTTATTTTAATTAATTTAATAATTAATTAGAAATTTAATAATTTGACATTATTAATAAATTAGAATTTAATTATTTCACTATGTGAATTAATGAGAAATTATTATATTTTATTTAAAATTAAATTAAATAAGATATTTGATTTATTTCATAAAGGGGTGTAACACTATTAAACTATAGTATGAGAGATTTATTAAATTAAATAGGAATTAGTCTTTTAAAGCTAGCCAAAAATGGCCTTAATGGGAGTTGAGGACATATAACCCATGATTGGGTAACTGACCACAACGCGTCAGTTCCTTTCCTTTATTATTATACGTCTTCTTTTCTTTTGCATTATCTGCTAAGTCTGGAAAAACAAAACAGAGAGGGAAAGAGAGTTTGAGAATTAGGGAGATTAAGGGAGAAGAAGTGTGGAAATTGGGAGTTGTTAACTGAAAGTAGTATGCACTCAAGTCAATCATGTTTGATGATAAAGCATATACTTTGTAAACAATCTTATTCATTTATTAATAAAAAGTATTTATTTATTAAAGGCTTTTAATTATCTACACGATGCTGCTTTAAAATATGTGATAAACCCATAGTTTTAAGCAATGCTTTTAGAATAATGATGATGATCATTATAATGAGATCTAAATTCTTAGAAAGCTTAAAACTAAAATAGTTCCCAATCGTTGGATTACTAAATTGGGGATTAGTGAATCCGGATAGATTGGTACATACGTTGCTTGCTCATTGGATGAGGATGATTGATCTCATGATTATTTGTGTAGAGACACTAAAGCAAGTATGTAGGTGCTTATTAGAGAATAAGTTCACTGAACGTGACTCGCTAAGGAATACCTAATGGAGTTTTACTTGCCTGTCAATAGGAATTCCTGTAGTGATAGTAGTACAAGTGATCCTTGGACTTGAGATCATCATAGTATCTTGTGTATGATGAGTTATACTTTGACTTATTCCTTAAGACCCTTAGGGTATATCAAAGGGTATGCTTGGGTATAATAAGTTATACATGGAGATAATGTATGATCAATAAAGAATCTACCACTTCTAGTAAAAGAAGAGAAATGTCCTATGTGATTCGATAAATGACAACCCAGTAGTCCTTGGCCAAGGCAGAATGAAATTAGAAAGGAGCTTCTAATTTGCATTATTTGGGGTTGTGCATTTAAGAGTCGAAATACAAATAATTAAATAAAATAAGAATTGACAGTAATTCCATGTCTTATATTTAATTGGGACATTGTATGGTGGAAGGATTGAATTGTACGGTAACTATTTACTCAAAGGTTCTTTTATGATTAATGTTGAAATCTATATTATCTGGAAAGTCGTTGATCGCTAGGGAGGCTTATCCCTATTGTAGAATAAATATTATTTATTTAAATAAATTATTAGTTTAATTTATTTATTTAAATAAGATTAGAATTGTTCTAATTGATTTATTCACAACCGGTTTAATATGGAGAACCTAAAGGGTCACACCATAAAAGGAATAATAATTATTTAAGAAGTTAATGGCATAATCGTAATAATAAGTTAAGTATATTTAATTTAATCTATGGTGATAGAATAAATTAAATAGCTTAATATTTATTATTTAATATTTTGGAAATATTAAATATAAATTAATAAGAGGAGTCTTATTATTATTATTACTATTATTATTATTTAATTCCTAAAGGAGTTTGGGAATTAATTAATATAAGTACTCTCATTTATTCCTAATAGGATTAGGAGGGAAAATTAGTTAAAGGAGTTTAATTAATTATCCCTAATAAGATTAGGGAGCCCATTTAATTAAAAGAGTTTAATTAAATAAATAATACCTTATTTTAATAGGGTTACTTGATATCTTTATAAGAGGAGTCTTATATCAGATATCAAAAAATACGTTATTCCAATGGTTGGAGAGTACGCCTTTTTCTATAGAGATAGAAAAACTAGGGTTTAGCCAACCACCCATCTTCTTGAATTTTGTTCTTCCTTGGTGGATCACCTCTAGAGGCCAAACACTTGGGT
This sequence comes from Panax japonicus, assembly GCA_020205505.1. Lineage (NCBI taxonomy): Eukaryota > Viridiplantae > Streptophyta > Magnoliopsida > Apiales > Araliaceae > Panax > Panax japonicus. The sequence continues at coordinate 33,727,666 of CM035113.1, read as the reverse complement.
GGCTAACGTTGATCAAAGGAAGGAACCAAACCCGGTGGATTCAAGTTGAACGCGAAAAGGATTGGAGGTGAACTTGTACCTGAGGAAGCTCAGATCTTCAAGGGTATGATTCTTATTCTTTCTTTTTCGTTTAATTAATAATTATGCATCAAGGGTGATCCGGGTTTATGGTTTGTAAAAATTTTTAAACTCTGATTTTACACATTTCCGCATAATTTTGCAATTTGATTGCGTTCATGAATATTACAAACCTAACAGTGGCATCAGAGCCAAACTTTTATAAGATTTCATATTATTCAAAATAAAGGAGTTTATTTGTGAATAGGAAAGAAAATTCGTGTTTCCTTTAATAAAGGAATATTTTTTTTTACATGGAATTGGATTCCATAATTAATTAAAATAAAGGAGTTTATTTTAATTAAAGATTTTGATTAAAATAAAATAGTTTATTTTTATTCAAAATTGGATAAATTAAAATAAAATAGTTTTATTTTGATTTAAATTTGGATTAAAATAAAAGAGTTTATTTTGATTCAAAAATAGATTTTATACTAACTAAATTTTGCCCATTAAATGATATTAATATATATATTAAATGTTTATTATTCATGAGATGAATATTATTTATTGATGCATATGGTGATGTGTATGATAATAAATGGGATTGATTATGGACTATTGACCAATGCGATTGGATTTTATTTTAGTTGGATGCATGAATGTATGGGTTTTATTAAATGGGGTCTGCGTACCTCGTCTTCTCTAATTTTTCTTAATGTAAATTCTAACTCCCTCTTATGTACTTCCCCTTGACTGCTGATCAAGGTTTCTATTTATTTTAAATAGTTTTGTAATAGGAATAGTTAGAATTAATTTTGAAGAATTGGAGATCAATGAGCAAGGAGCGCTTGAAGACCCGTTTGTAATGGAGCCCGGGTTTAAATGTAATAGTTATATTTAAATATTAATTCTTGCACCCCTAGGGTTTGACCTTTTGGTTCACTTGGTGGCTCTAGTGAACCAAACTAGAATAAAAGTTCATAATCAATTCAGGTAGAATATAGTATTCTATATGTGCATGCTTATATTATATATATTATATATTATGCAAACATGCTTCGCATGTTCATTAATATGACGCGTATTTTATATATATATGTGCATGCGCGCTAAACAAGATGAGACAAATTAATAACAAACCCCTCAAATATTTTATATTAAGTTGTAACGTTCAAAGATATTTAGAATATCGAACGTCGCCTTCTAGCATGATAGAAACAATAGAGTATTGAATATTTAATATGAGTTTGTTGTGCACACACAAGGCGAGTATTAAATATTTAAGATGTTGTTTTTATTACATATGATGTTTATAAGGAATTGAACATTACTGCTTTGTTGTGCACACACAAGGGCTGTAGTTTTCTCTTTACTTATATGGAAATGCTGGGTCTGACTTAACTTAAATCATTTTAGTTCGGATGTGCACACACTTGACCATTACGATTTAAGAGGCAAAATACAAGGAGTTACATAGTTGATGTAATTGACAAGAGTTGTCTACCTATTTATTTATATATAGTTTGTTGTGCACACACAAGGCTATATACATTTGAAATGGGATCCTTATTCTCACTAGCATATCTTTAATTAGATATTGTCGAACTATATATATTGAGGGTAATATAGTTTGAAGAAAATAGTGGGAGATACCAATTTAAAACAAGACCTAAATTATTTTGGTAATTAATAAAAGAATGTATGTTAAAATGTTGTTAATTACAAATTCATTTACAGATTTTACAATGTCTAAATTACTATCACTGCATAGCATATTAGATGCTTATTTAACCAGACCAAATTAAATAGATTGGTTAAGGAAATTGAGAATAGTTCTCATGGCTGAAAAGCTATCTTATGTCCTTAATACGCATATCCCTGCAAAGGTTGCAGAAAATGCCTCCAATGAAGATATTGCTACTTTTAGAAAGTGGCAAGATGATGCACAGTTGGCTCAATGCATCATGCTCGCATCCATGAGTAACAAGCTTCAGCGTCAGCATAAAACTATGGATGCTCCTACTATATTCCTGCACATCAAGTAGTTGATGGTGAGGAAAGTAGGACTGATAGATATCAGATATCTAAGGAGCTCTTCCGATCTAGAATGACCGATGACACTACGGTATAGATAAAAGTCCTTAACATAATCAATTTGATTGATCAATTAGGACAACGGGTTTTGTCATGGATGGAGAGTTGAGCCAAGATTTGATCTTGCACTCACTCCCGGACTCCTTTCACAATTGTTGTGAATTTTTCATATGAACAAGCTAGATATCAGCCTTGCTGATTTGCTTAACATGTTGAAAAATATTGAGAGTCACTCTCCAACAAAGAAAGACCAAGTCTTACTGGTAGGGGTCAAAAGATCTTCTGAAAAGAAGAACATTCTAAGAAGGTAAAAAGAAAGGCGTAAACAAAGGATAATAAGAACAAAACTGATACGGTTAGCAAAGGAGTTTCCACTGCAATAAGCCTGGACACTGGAAAGAAACTGCGAGAAGCACCTTGCAGAGGCTAACCAAAGAAGCTTAGTAAAGTTTCGGTTACAAATACAATTTTGTTCATGTTTTAAAATAAATTTTTCTTTAAGTCAAGGTTCTACTTGGGTATTGGATACTGACTTTGGTTATCATAAATATAGATTTATGAAGGGACCAAACAGAAGTAGAAAGCTAAACAAATATAAGTAAACCTATGTGTGGGAAATGAAGCAAAGGTTGCTGCATTAGCCATAAGAACTTATAGTTTAGCAATGCCTACGGGCAAGTCTATTAAGTCAATAAGTTGTTATTGTATTCCAGTACTTGTTGGAAACATTATTTCCATTTTATTGTTAGACAATAAAATCTTTGATATTATATTTAAGAACAATTGTTGTTCTATTTATAATAATAATGTTTTGTATAGAACTGGAATATTACTTAATAGATTTTGTATACTTGACTTACGTGAAAAATATATTTTTCAAATTGAACAAACTAGTATATGTAAAGGAGATGATCATTCAAAGAGTTGAATGTGTGTATTTACTGAAATACAAGTGTGAATTATTTGAAAGGTTCAAAGAATTCAGAAGTGAAACAAATTGACAAAGTATTAAGATTCTTTGATTAGATCAAGGAATGAATACTTGTGCAATAAGTTTCTAGATCATCTTAAATGGTTTTCTCATAATGGACGCCTCCTGATATGCAATAATTGATTGATGTATCTAAAAGGAAAAATCGTACCTTGTTGGACATGGTGCGGTCCATAATGATTTTACCGACATTCTAGTATCCTTCTGGGTAATGTCCTAGAAATGGCTGCATATCTACGAAAAGGTAACCTCAAAATCCGGCCCCAAGACTCCATAAAAGTTATGGACAGGGAGGATTCCTAATCTTAAGTATGTTAAGATAAGGGGTTGTCCAACTTATATGAAACAGTTTCAAAGGATAAGCTTGGGACAAAATTTGACAAGTATAGATTTGTGGGACATCCTAAAGTAAGTTTAGGGCATATGTTCTATAATCCTACTTAGCAAAAGGTGTTTGTTGCAAAACATGTTGCCTTCTAAGATAAAGGTGTTTGTCATTGAAGGGGCTAGTGGGAGGATAATAGATCTTGAAGAGTTTAAGAACCACAAAACACTATAAGTCAAATAAGAGGAACCTGTAGATGGACCTATTGTACCACAACCGAATCATAAATCTGGAATAGTACCGAAGATACCTAGGAGGTATGGATTCATCATAGATGATGATGATGAGGTACGTATCATAGAAGATGATGATCCAGTTACATACGATGAGGTAAGAGTTGTAGACACTCAGAGAAATGGATTGAAGCAATCTTCTCAAAAATGGAACATTCATTTTGATATGATAATCAAAAGAGTTTGATTTAATCAAAAACAAGAATGAACCTAGTGTGTACAAAAGTGTCAGTGGGAGCGTCGTGAAATTTCTAGTATTATATGTTGATATACTACGGATGAGGAATAACATACCAATGCTATAATCAGTAAAGATAAAGTTGTCTAAACATTCCTCCATGAATGATTTGGGAAGAGTATCTTAATTGGGGATACAAATCTATATAGATAGATTTAAAAGGATGCTCGGCTTAACCCAAGGAACGTATATTCATTTGATGCTAAAGTCGTTTAGCATGGCAAACTCCAAGAGATGTCTCATGTTGATGAGTCATGGAGTGTATCTCTCTTAATAGTCCCCATAGACTCCTAAAAGAGAGATCGCATGAATAACTATCATGTATGCAATGAAATATACGAGACCTGATGTTGATCAGTCATATTCTGGAGAAGTTCACTGTGAGACAGTGAAAAACATCTTAAAGTACTTAACCAGCACTAAGGATGTGATATAATTCATGGCGGGTCTGAATTAAAACTAGAGGGCTTAACAGACTCAAGTTTTTCAGACAGACCAAGACGACAGAAAATCCACTTTAAGGTAAAGGGTTACCTTGAACGGTGGTGCAGTGAATTGAAAAGGTTCCAAACAGCAAAGAGTTGCTGGTTTAGTGATAAAGACAAAGTATATAGTTGTAAATGAAGCTGCAAGTTGATTGATTGGATTAAAAGTTCATTACAGAACGAGGAATTGTTCCTAAGTCTCATCTTGGATCCAAACATGTGTTGTGGCACTTTCATTTGATTATAGGAATCATTGAAAGATGGGAAATCACTATAGAGATAGTGGACTCTCAAGAACAACATTACATATTCATTAACTAAAGCTTATCCAACAGCAGGATAATTGTCACTTAAAGAAGAAAAGTATGAGATACCATGACGATTGACTTTAGTGCAAGTGGGAGATTGAAAGTAATATGCACACAAGCCAATCATGTTTGATGATAAAGCATATACTTTGTAAACAATCTTATTCATTTATTAATAAAAAGTATTAATTTATTAAAGGCTTTTAATTATCTACATGATGCTGTTTTATAATATGTGATAAACTCATAGTTTTAAGCAATGCTTTTAGAATAATGATGATGATCATTCTAATGAGATCTAAATTCTTAGAAAGCTTAAAACTAAAATAGTTCCCAACCGTTGGATTACTAAATTGGGGATTAGTGAATCCGGATAGATTGGTACATACGTTGCTTGCTCATTGGATGAGGATGATTGATCTCATGATCATTTGTGTGGAGACACTAAAGCAAGTATGTAGGTGCTTATTAGAGAATAAGTTCACTGAACGTGACTCGCTAAGGAATACCTAATGGAGTTTTACTTGCATGTTAATAGGAATTCCTGTAGTGATAGTAGTACAAGTGATCCTTGGACTTGAGATCATCATAGTATCTTGTGTATGATGAGTTATACTTTGACTTATTCCTTAAGACCCTTAGGGTATATCAAAGGGTATGCTTGGGTATAATAAGTTGTACATGGAGATAATGTATGATCAATAAAGAATCTACCACTTCTAGTAAAAGAAGAGAAATGTCCTATGTGATTCGATAAATGACAACCAGTAGTCCTTGGCCAAGGCAGAATGAAATTAGAAAGGAGTTTCTAATTTGCATTATTTGGCGTTGTGCATTTAAGAGTCGAAATACATATAATTAAATAAAATAAGACTTGACAGAAATTCCATGTCTTATATTTAATTGGGACATTGTATGGTGGAAGGATTGAATTGTACGGTAACTATTTACTCAAAGGTTCTTTTATGATTAATGTTGAAATCTATATTATCTGAAAAGTCGTTGATCGCTAGGGAGGCTTATCCCTATTGTAGAATAAATATTATTTATTTAAATAAATTAATAGTTTAATTTATTTATTTAAATAAGATTAGAATTGTTCTAATTGATTTATTCACAACCGGTTTAATATGGAGAACCTAAAGGGTCACACCATAAAAGGAAGAATAATTATTTAAGAAGTTAATGGCATAATCGTAATAATATGTTAAGTATATTTAATTTAATCTATGGTGATAGAATAAATTAAATAGCTTAATATTTATTATTTAATATTTTAGAAATATTAAATATAAATTAATAAGAGGAGTCTTATTAATATTATTACAATTATTATTATTTTAATTTCTAAAAGAGTTTAGGAGTTAATTTAATATAAGTACTCTCATTTATTCCTAATAGGATTAGGAGGGAAAATTAGTTAAAGGAATTTAATTAATTATCCCTAATAAGATTAGGGAGCCCATTTAATTAAAAGAGTTTAATTAAATAAATAATACCTTATTTTTAATAGGGTTACTTGATATCTTTATAAGAGGAGTCTTATATCAGATATCAAAACATACGTTATTCCAATTGTTGGAGAGTACGCCCCTTTTTCTATAGAGATAGAAAACTAGGGTTTGAGTCAAATACCCATCTTCTTGAATTCTTCTTCTTCCTTGGTGGATCACCTCTAGAGGCCAAACACTTGGGTGGCTAACATTGATCAAAGGAAGGAACCAAACCCGGTGGATTCAAGTTGAACGCGAAAGGATTTGGAGGTGAACTTGTACCTGAGAAAGCTCGATCTTCAAGGGTATGTTCTTGTTCTTATCTTTTCGTTTAATTAATAATTATGCATAAAGGGTGATCCGGGTTTATGGTTTGTAAAAATTTTAAACTCTGATTTTACACGCTTCCGCATATTTTTGCAATTTGATTGCGTTCATGAATATTACAAACCTAACAGTGGTAATATAATATAATATATTCTATTTATAGAATAACTTTATAAAAGTATTCTGTTTTATATAAAAAGATTTTACTACTCAAAATATTATGCAGACACTATGCATAATAGAATATAATATATTCTATTTATAGAATAACTTTATAAAAGTATTCTGTTTTATATAAAAAGTATTCTGTTTTATTACTTTAATAATACCAATAAAACAAAACTGAGTAACTTATCACGTAAACATCAATAATCAATACCGTGTGCTACTATACAACCACTCGTATTACTGTACTTTTACTACCGGGTAGTTCAACAGTATTAACGATAAAATTTTTGCCGTTATTTTCATAAAATATTTTCGTCGTTTTCTCAATCCGATAATAATTCTGTTGCGAGGTCCACTAATGATTGTACCGTCATACGGATATTCCTTGATAAAAAGAATATTCCCCGACCAATCGAATATTATACAACAACTTGCATACTTTTCAAAATTTATAAATACTACCGACAACTATAACATTATATCAAATCCACACCATAATATTCAAAGAATTATTTAAAGAAAATTAAATATATATTCATAAAAATCTGGGGTCTGACATCAGTGGCCAAAGATCTTTGGTCATTTACTATTTGTGTTGTTTTTAAGTTGTTATGTGTAGCTTGTAATGTGGTCTTTAATCTGCAAAACAAATCAGAGTTATTTGATGTCTAGGTTTGTGACAAACGAGATTTTGTAATTTAATTTTAATATTTATTGATTTAAATAAATATTTTTAATGAATTAATTATTAGATTAAATAATTAATTGATGAAGTTGTGGTAGATTAATTTAATTATAAGTGTTATATTTATGAAAATAATGTGGAGAATTTTTATTATTCGAAGTATGTAATTATGTGAGCTTATTAAATTAAAAAAAATATTTAATAAGCCTAATGTTATTTTAATTAATTTAATAATTAATTAGAAATTTAATAATTTGACATTATTAATAAATTAGAATTTAATTATTTCACTATGTGAATTAATGAGAAATTATTATATTTTATTTAAAATTAAATTAAATAAGATATTTGATTTATTTCATAAAGGGGTGTAACACTATTAAACTATAGTATGAGAGATTTATTAAATTAAATAGGAATTAGTCTTTTAAAGCTAGCCAAAAATGGCCTTAATGGGAGTTGAGGACATATAACCCATGATTGGGTAACTGACCACAACGCGTCAGTTCCTTTCCTTTATTATTATACGTCTTCTTTTCTTTTGCATTATCTGCTAAGTCTGGAAAAACAAAACAGAGAGGGAAAGAGAGTTTGAGAATTAGGGAGATTAAGGGAGAAGAAGTGTGGAAATTGGGAGTTGTTAACTGAAAGTAGTATGCACTCAAGCCAATAATGTTTGATGATAAAGCATATACTTTGTAAACAATCTTATTCATTTATTAATAAAAAGTATTTATTTATTAAAGGCTTTTAATTATCTACACGATGCTGCTTTATAATATGTGATAAACCCATAGTTTTAAGCAATGCTTTTAGAATAATGATGATGATCATTATAATGAGATCTAAATTCTTAGAAAGCTTAAAACTAAAATAGTTCCCAATCGTTGGATTACTAAATTGGGGATTAGTGAATCCGGATAGATTGGTACATACGTTGCTTGCTCATTGGATGAGGATGATTGATCTCATGATTATTTGTGTAGAGACACTAAAGCAAGTATGTAGGTGCTTATTAGAGAATAAGTTCACTGAACGTGACTCGCTAAGGAATACCTAATGGAGTTTTACTTGCCTGTCAATAGGAATTCCTGTAGTGATAGTAGTACAAGTGATCCTTGGACTTGAGATCATCATAGTATCTTGTGTATGATGAGTTATACTTTGACTTATTCCTTAAGACCCTTAGGGTATATCAAAGGGTATGCTTGGGTATAATAAGTTATACATGGAGATAATGTATGATCAATAAAGAATCTACCACTTCTAGTAAAAGAAGAGAAATGTCCTATGTGATTTGATAAATGACAACCCAGTAGTCCTTGGCCAAGGCAGAATGAAATTAGAAAGGAGCTTCTAATTTGCATTATTTGGGGTTGTGCATTTAAGAGTCGAAATACAAATAATTAAATAAAATAAGAATTGACAGTAATTCCATGTCTTATATTTAATTGGGACATTGTATGGTGGAAGGATTGAATTGTACGGTAACTATTTACTCAAAGGTTCTTTTATGATTAATGTTGAAATCTATATTATCTGGAAAGTCGTTGATCGCTAGGGAGGCTTATCCCTATTGTAGAATAAATATTATTTATTTAAATAAATTATTAGTTTAATTTATTTATTTAAATAAGATTAGAATTGTTCTAATTGATTTATTCACAACCGGTTTAATATGGAGAACCTAAAGGGTCACACCATAAAAGGAATAATAATTATTTAAGAAGTTAATGGCATAATCGTAATAATAAGTTAAGTATATTTAATTTAATCTATGGTGATAGAATAAATTAAATAGCTTAATATTTATTATTTAATATTTTGGAAATATTAAATATAAATTAATAAGAGGAGTCTTATTATTATTATTACTATTATTATTATTTAATTCCTAAAGGAGTTTGGGAATTAATTAATATAAGTACTCTCATTTATTCCTAATAGGATTAGGAGGGAAAATTAGTTAAAGGAGTTTAATTAATTATCCCTAATAAGATTAGGGAGCCCATTTAATTAAAAGAGTTTAATTAAATATATAATACCTTATTTTAATAGGGTTACTTGATATCTTTATAAGAGGAGTCTTATATCAGATATCAAAAAATACGTTATTCCAATGGTTGGAGAGTACGCCTTTTTCTATAGAGATAGAAAAACTAGGGTTTAGCCAACCACCCATCTTCTTGAATTTTGTTCTTCCTTGGTGGATCACCTCTAGAGGCCAAACACTTGGGTGGCTAACGTTGATCAAAGGAAGGAACCAAACCCGGTGGATTCAAGTTGAACGCGAAAAGGATTGGAGGTGAACTTGTACCTGAGGAAGCTCAGATCTTCAAGGGTATGATTCTTATTCTTTCTTTTTCGTTTAATTAATAATTATGCATAAAGGGTGATCCGGGTTTATGGTTTGTAAAAAATTTTAAACTCTGATTTTACACGTTTCTGCATAATTTTGCAATTTGATTGCGTTCATGAATATTACAAACCTAACAGTGGCATCAGAGCCAAACTTTTATGCAAATTATTAATTGTTCAAATTTGATATGTATATTGATATGTGTTTAGAACAATTTAATTGGGCATAATTTTATTGTATAAAATTTATCTAAAAAAAAAAAAAAAATCGCAAAAATTGTTTTGCGTTGTGTCCGTGGCTGCTTATTTAAAAAAAAAAAAAAAAAAAAAATGTCAGCGGACTGATTTCGTTTTTTCAAGGAAGCCGTGAGTCAATTTTGCTACTTTGATATTCATGTAATCATGAATTCAAGGGATTCTTAATATAATGGCCACGTTTGCTTGGAGCAGGAGGATTTTCACGTGCTTGCAGCAAGTTTACAAAAAAGTAATATATATTATATATATATATTAATTCTAACCGCACGGTTTTGTATATATAATATATATTCTTATTAATTTTATAATTAAAATAAAAAGTTTATTTTAATTTTAAAATAAAAAGTTTATTTTAATATTAAAATATAAAGTTTATTTTAATTTTAAAATTAAATTTCATGCTAACTAATTAGAGTTGGAATTTGATTCCATGATAACTAATTGGAGTTGAAATTGGATTTCATGTTTCCTAAAATAAAGGAGTTTATTTGTGAATAGGAAAGTGAATCCATCTTTCCTTAAATAAAAGAGTTTATTTAGATATGAAATAAGATTTCATATTATTCAAAATAAAAGAGTTTATTTATGAATAGGAAAGAGAATCCTAATTTCCCTAAATAAAGGAGTTTATTTAGATATGAAATAAGATTTCATATTATTCAAAATAAAAGAGTTTATTTGTGAATAGGAAAGAAAATCTGTGTTTCCTTTAATAAAGTTTTTTTTTACATGGAATTGGATTCCATAATTAATTGAAATAAAGAAGTTTATTTTGATTAAAGATTTTGATTAAAATAAAATAGTTTATTTTATTCAAAATTGGATAAATTAAAATAAAATAGTTTTATTTTGATTTAAATTTGAATTAAAATAAAGGAGTTTATTTTTATTCAAAATTAGATTTTATACTAACTAAATTGGCCCATTAAATGATATCAATATATATATTAAATGTTTATTATTCATGAGATGAATGTTATTTATTGATGCATATGGTGATGTGTATGATAATAAATGGGATTGATTATAGACTATTGACCAATGCGATTGGATTTTATTTTAGTTGGATGCTTGAATGTATGGGTTTTATTAAATGGGGTCTGCGTACCTCGTCTTCTCTAATTTTTCTTAATGTAAATTCTATCTCCCTCCTATGTACTTTCCCTTGACTACTGATCAAGGTTTCTATTTATTTTAAAATAGTTTTGTAATAGGAATAGTTAGAATTAATTTTGAAGAATTGGAGATCAAGGATCAAGGAGCGCGTGAAGACCCGTTTGTAATGGAGCCCGGGTTTAAATGTAATAGTTATATTTAAATATTAATTCTTGCACCCCTAGGGTTTGACCTTTTGGTTCACTTGGTGGCTCTAGTGAACCAATCTAGAATAAAAGTCCATAATCAATCCGGGTAGAATATAGTATTCTATATGTGCATGCTTATATTATATATATTATATATTATGCAAACATGCTTCGCATGTTCATTAATATGACGCGTATTTTATATATATATGTGTGCATGCGCGCTAAACAAGATGAGACAAATTAATAATAAACCCCTCAAATTTTTATATTAAGTTGTAACGTTCAAAGATATTTGGAATATCGAACGTCGCCTTCTAGCATGATAGAAACAATAGAGTATTGAATATTTAATATGAGTTTGTTGTGCACACACAAGGCGAGTATTAAATATTTAAGATGTTGTTTTTATTACATATGATGTTTATAAGGAATTGAACATTACTGCTTTGTTGTGCACACACAAGGGCTGTAGTTTTCTCTTCACTTATATGGAAATGCTGGGTCTGACTTAACTTAAATCGTTTTAGTTCGGATGTGCACACACTTGACCATTATGATTTAAGAGGCAAAATACAAGGAGTTACATAGTTGATGTAATTGACAAGAGTTGTCTACCTATTTATTTATATATAGTTTGTTGTGCACACACAAGGCTATATACATTTGAAATGGGATCCTTATTCTCACTAGCAAATCTTTAATTAGATTTTGCCGAACTATATAAGTGAGGGTAATATAGTTTGAAGAAAATAGTGGGAGATACCAATTTAAAACAAGACCTAAATTATTTTGGTAATTAATAAAAGAATGTATGATAAAATGTTGTTAATTACAAATTCATTTATAGAATTTTACAATGTCTAAAATTACTATCACTGTGAAACATATTAGATGTTATTTAACCGGACCGTATTAAACGGATTGGTTAAGGAATTGAGAATAGTTCTCACGGCTGAAAAGTTATCTTATGTCCTTAATACGCCTATCCCTGCAATGGTTGCAGACAATGCCTCTGAGGAAGAGATTGCTACTTTTAGAAAGTGGCAAGATGATGCACAGTTGGCTCAACGCATCATGCTCATATCCATGAGTAACAAGCTTCAGCGTCAGCCTGAAACCATGGATGCTCCTATTATATTCCTGCACATCAAGTAGTTGATGGTGAAGAAAGTAGGACTGATAGATATTAGATATCTAAGGAGCTCTTCCGATTTAGAATGACCGATGACACTACGGTACAGATAAAAGTCCTTAACATAATCAATTTGATTGATCAATTAGGACAACGGGTTTTGTCATGGATGGAGAGTTGAGCCAAGATTTGATCTTGCAATCACTTCCGGACTCCTTTCACAATTGTTGTGAATTTTTCATATGAACGAGTTAGATATCAGCCTCGCTGATTTGCTTAACATGCTGAAAAATGTTGAGAGTCACTTTCCAACCAAGAAAGACCAAGTCTTACTGGTAGGGGCCAAAGGATCTTCTGAAAAGAAGAACGATTCTAAGAAGGTAAATATAAAGGCATAAACAAAGGATAATAAGAACAAAACTGATACGGATAGCAAAGGAGTTTGCTTCCACTGTAATAAGCCTGGGCACTGGAAAGAAACTGCGAAAAGCATCTTGCAGAGGCTAACCAAAGAAGCTTAGTGAAGTTTCGGTTACAAATACAAATTTGTTCATGATTTAAAATAAATTTTTCTTTAAGTCAATGTTCTACTTGGGTATTGGATATCGACTTTGGTTATCATAAATACAGATTTATGAAGGGACCAAACAGAAGTAGAAAACTAAACAAATATAAGTAAACCTATGTGTGGGAAATGAAGCAAAGGTTACTGTATTAGCCATAGGAACTTATAGTTTAGCAATGCCTACGGGAAAATCTATTAAGTCAATAAGTTGTTATTGTATTTCAGTTCTTGTTAGAAACATTATTTCTATTTTATTGTTGGATAATGAAATCTTTGGTATTATAATTAAGAACAATTGTTGTTCTATTTATAATAATAATGTTTTGTATAGAACTGGAATATTACTTAATGGATTTTGTATACTTGACTTACGTGAAAAGTATATTTTGCAAATTAAACAAACTAGTATAAGAAAAGGAGATGATCATTCAAAGAGTTGAATGTATGTATTTGTTGAAATACAAGTGTGAATTATTTGAAAGGTTCAAAGAATTCAGAAATGAAACAAATTGACAAAGTATTAAGATTCTTTGATTAGATCAAGGAATAAATACTTGTGCAATAAGTTTCTAGATCATCTCAAATGGTTTTCTCATAATGGACACATCCTGATACGCAATAATTGATTGATGTATCTGAATGGAAAAAACGTACCTTGTTGGACATGGTGTGGTCCATAATAATTTTACCGACATTCCAGTATCCTTCTAGGATCATGTACTAGAAATGGCTGCATATCTACGAAAAAGGTAACCTCATAATCCGGCCCCAAGACTCCATAAAAGTTATGGACAGGGAGGATTCCTAATCTTAAATATGTTAAGATAATGGGTTGTCCAACTTATGTGAAACGGTTTCAAAGGATAAGCTTAGGACAAAATTTGACAAGTACAGATTTGTGGGACATCCTAAAGTAAGTTTAGGGCATATGTTCTATAATCCTACTTAGCAAAAGGTGTTTGTTGCGAAACATGCTGCCTTCTAAGATAAAGGTGTTTATCATTGAAAGGGCTAGTGGGAGGATAATACATCTTGAAAAGTTCAAGAACCACAAAACACTACAAGTCAAATAAGAGGAACCTATAGATAGACCTATTGTACCACAACCGAATCGTAAATCTGGAATAGTACCGAAGATACCTAGGAGGTATGGATTCATCATGGATGATGATGATGAGGTACGTATCATAGAAGATGATGATCCAGTTACATACGATGAGGTAAGAGTTGTAGATACTCAGAGAAATGGATTGAAGCAATCTTCTCAAAAATGGAACATTCATTTTGATATGATAATCAAAAAAGTTTGATTTTATCAAAAACAAGAATGAACCTAGTGTGTACAAAAACGGTCAGTGGGAGCGTCGTGACATTCCTAGTATTATATGTTGATATACTATGGATACGGAATGACATGCCAATGCTAGAATCAGTAAAGATAAAGTTATCTTAACATTCCTCTATGAATGATTTGGGAAGAGTATCTTAATTGGGGATGAAAATCTATATAGATAGATTTAAAAGGATACTCGACTTAACCCAAGGAACGTATATTCATTTGATGTTAAAGTTGTTTAGCATGGCAAACTCCAAAAAGATGTCTCATGTTGATGAGCCATGGAGTGTATCTCTCTTAATAGTCCCCAAAGACTCCTGAAAAGAGAGATCGCATGAGTGACAATCATGTATGCAATGAAATATACGCGACCTGATGTTGATCAGTCATATTCTGGAGAAGTTCATTGTGAGACAGTGAAAAACATCTTAAAGTACTTAACCAGTACTAAGGATGTGATATAATTCATGGCGGGTCTGAATTAAAACTAGAGGGCTTAACAGACTCAAGTTTTTCAGACAGACCAAGACGACAGAAAATCCACTTTAAGGTAAAGTGTTACCTTGAACGGTGGTGCAGTGAATTGGAAAGGTTCCAAACAACAAAGAGTTGTTGGTTTAGTGATAAAGACAAAGTATATAGCTATAAATGAAGCTACAAGTTGATTGTTTGGATGAAAAGTTCATTACAGAACTAGGAATAGTTCCTAAGTCTCATCTTGGATCTAAACATGTGTTGTGGCACTTTCATTTGATTATAAGAATCATTGAAAGATGGTAAATCACTATAGAGATAGTGAACTCTCAAGAACAATATTACATATCCATTAACTAAAGCTTATCCAACAGCAGGATAATCGTCACTTAGAGAAGAAGAGTATGAGATACCATGACGATTGACTTTAGTGCAAGTGGGAGATTGAAAGTAGTATGCACTCAAGCCAATCATGTTTGATGATAAAGCATATACTTTGTAAACAATCTTATTCATTTATTAATAAAAAGTATTTATTTATTAAAGGCTTTTAATTATCTACACGATGCTGCTTTATAATATGTGATAAACCCATAGTTTTAAGCAATGCTTTTAGAATAATGATGATGATCATTATAATGAGATCTAAATTCTTAGAAAGCTTAAAACTAAAATAGTTCCCAATCGTTGGATTACTAAATTGGGGATTAGTGAATCCGGATAGATTGGTACATACGTTGCTTGCTCATTGGATGAGGATGATTGATCTCATGATTATTTGTGTAGAGACACTAAAGCAAGTATGTAGGTGCTTATTAGAGAATAAGTTCACTGAACGTGACTCGCTAAGGAATACCTAATGGAGTTTTACTTGCCTGTCAATAGGAATTCCTGTAGTGATAGTAGTACAAGTGATCCTTGGACTTGAGATCATCATAGTATCTTGTGTATGATGAGTTATACTTTGACTTATTCCTTAAGACCCTTAGGGTATATCAAAGGGTATGCTTGGGTATAATAAGTTATACATGGAGATAATGTATGATCAATAAAGAATCTACCACTTCTAGTAAAAGAAGAGAAATGTCCTATGTGATTTGATAAATGACAACCCAGTAGTCCTTGGCCAAGGCAGAATGAAATTAGAAAGGAGCTTCTAATTTGCATTATTTGGGGTTGTGCATTTAAGAGTCGAAATACAAATAATTAAATAAAATAAGAATTGACAGTAATTCCATGTCTTATATTTAATTGGGACATTGTATGGTGGAAGGATTGAATTGTACGGTAACTATTTACTCAAAGGTTCTTTTATGATTAATGTTGAAATCTATATTATCTGGAAAGTCGTTGATCGCTAGGGAGGCTTATCCCTATTGTAGAATAAATATTATTTATTTAAATAAATTATTAGTTTAATTTATTTATTTAAATAAGATTAGAATTGTTCTAATTGATTTATTCACAACCGGTTTAATATGGAGAACCTAAAGGGTCACACCATAAAAGGAATAATAATTATTTAAGAAGTTAATGGCATAATCGTAATAATAAGTTAAGTATATTTAATTTAATCTATGGTGATAGAATAAATTAAATAACTTAATATTTATTATTTAATATTTTGGAAATATTAAATATAAATTAATAAGAGGAGTCTTATTATTATTATTACTATTATTATTATTTAATTCCTAAAGGAGTTTGGGAATTAATTAATATAAGTACTCTCATTTATTCCTAATAGGATTAGGAGGGAAAATTAGTTAAAGGAGTTTAATTAATTATCCCTAATAAGATTAGGGAGCCCATTTAATTAAAAGAGTTTAATTAAATAAATAATACCTTATTTTAATAGGGTTACTTGATATCTTTATAAGAGGAGTCTTATATCAGATATCAAAAAATACGTTATTCCAATGGTTGGAGAGTACGCCTTTTTCTATAGAGATAGAAAAACTAGGGTTTAGCCAACCACCCATCTTCTTGAATTTTGTTCTTCCTTGGTGGATCACCTCTAGAGGCCAAACACTTGGGTGGCTAACGTTGATCAAAGGAAGGAACCAAACCCGGTGGATTAAAGTTGAACGCGAAAAGGATTGGAGGTGAACTTGTACCTGAGGAAGCTCAGATCTTCAAGGGTATGATTCTTATTCTTTCTTTTTCGTTTAATTAATAATTATGCATAAAGGGTGATCCGGGTTTATGGTTTGTAAAAATTTTTAAACTCTGATTTTACACGTTTCCGCATAATTTTGCAATTTGATTGCGTTCATGAATATTACAAACCTAACATTAACTTGTTATCACCTTATGTAATCCAAGCAGAGTAATCAAGGGTAATCTTCTCCTTCCCAAATTTTAAATTTACGTCATTTAAGTTTTCATAAAAATGGCTTCATATTTTGTTAAAAACACTGTGAATAGGAAAAGGGTATGATTATGGGTTTGTGTGTGTGTTAAGGCGTATCATATCGTATTTGATTATCTATATATATATATATATATATATATATATATATATATATATATATTATAACCCTTATCATAAGTTTCATAATAATATAATTACAACGTATGTTATGGCCTCAAAATTTACAAAGTATGGAAATATGGCCATATGGCCCTTATACGTGATTTTAATATGTCAAACATAAATTGTTATGTAAAATTTCCACTTGTATATAATTATGCATACTAAAATGAAGAAAACAAAATTTGAATGGATGGATTTGATGTTATAACGAATCTGTAGTGTTAAAATTTTATGTTTTTGCTCAAAACCTTCAAGAACACCAAGAACAGTGAAATTTGCATGTTTTAATTATGTAATTGTGTGTTTTAATTGGTTAGAATCATTCTATAAAGGTTGGGTAATGATTATGTACGAATTCTAGTATATGGGTATGTTTAAATTAGTGAATTTAGTGACCATGTAAGGATAAACTCACCTGATTCTGTGTTCTTCGAGAACTGGAAATTCAAAAACTAGAGTTTCGATTCAGGCCTAAAAACTGGCGCCGCAGCGCCAAGTCTCAAGCCACAGCGCCACCGCGCCGCAGCGCGAAGACCAAGTATAACTGTGGCGCCGCAGCTCCACTTAGCAGAATGGTCCAGAAATGAGCTTTTAAAATGTTTAAGTCTAGTAATGTGTTGGTAACTTAATCTAATGATCATAAAATTAGGTTAAATGTATAATGAGGTGTTAAAATAAATTCTTAACATGTCAACAAAACATTTATGTTTAAATTGAATGATTGAATGCATAGTTAGCTTATTGTTCGTGAGATGTAAATTATGTGATAATGAATGTAGTAATTTGACTAAATATGGTCATAATGAAAGTTAGACAAAGAGAATGCACTTATGATGACTAGTTACATTATAATTAACTATATTTGTAAATGGAAATGATATGTAGGATTAAATTCAAGGAACGTTTTTAATTAACGTGTAATCTACGTACGATGCAAGTTTCCTAACCCTACTCGTTATCATTATTCAAGTTATTCTCATTATTATTAATCAAATTCAATTGTTATATTAAAGATTAATTATCTTTTCAAAGTATGATTCTGTTATACAATATTTGTTCTATTGTATACCTCTTGAGATTATTATTCAATCTAATTATCATTTATTGTTGAACCTTGTTAGACTAGTGAACCCCTATTTGATTCGACTAGTCCATATTTGATGAACATTCTAAATTTCAGAACTCTTGTTGATTTATCCAAACCAAACTTCCTTTGGTGCGGGCTCTAATCTCAAACTGAGATGAACAACCATGTATAGGGATTACTTATGCGTTAGTGTTAAGATATTGTGCACAGTATGGTACTAAGGGCTGATCTCACTAAGTAAGAGTAGAAAGGTCCATAGTCTTATGACTGTTAAAGGTTTCAAGTACAACCCTTGATAACGTAGGACATAGTTCAAGGTCTTATGACCCTCAAAAATCTTTTGAATTCTATTTATTCATTCTTGATTCAAAAGTTGATCTTTTATTTCAGAAGTCTTTGATTCACTCACATGTTATTATATATTTTTATTTCATTTTTATACTTGTGGGCATTCATGCTCACTCTTGCGTAATAATAACATTGCAGTTAAGAACGAAAGGTACGATGAGCATTCTACTAGCAAAGGCAAGGGCAAAGCTAATAAGTGATGAAGACTTATTATTTAATTTTTAGAATGTTATTGTAAAGACTTGATGTTATTTAAGACTTATTTGTTTATGTTTCCGCGTAGATGTTTAACGTTAGTTTGACCTGGGATTATATTTATTATTCAGATGTTGTAACCTCATAAGGGGAGGATTTATTTCTATATATTGCATGGTTTGCATTTATTATGGGTAGATAGATAGATGATATTTGTACAGTGAACACCAAATCCCATGGAATTTAAGTACCTAGATTTGGGGGTGTCATAGGTTGGTATCAAAGCTGTAGATTATGAACCTTCGGTGGGGGAACAACCTTAGGTAATAGCCTTATAGAAAGAACATAGTGATGGAAAACTCTTATTGAGTTCTATGAAATGAATTTCTGTAATTCATTAAAGATAATAAAAGACTTCATGTGCTTTTGTGTTAAATTTTGTGCTAGATAGTACGACTTAATAACTAAAACTTAACACTATGTTGTCAGGATGTCGGATGTGGGATAAACTACTCAAGATGAGGAGGAGGAACCCCGAGTACCTACTGAGGAGGAGCCCCGAGATATACATGTTGTTAGGGAGTAGTTGATACAGAGTGAGCCATCTCCATTGATCACTATTGTTAGTCAAGAGCATGAGCCTGAGACTGATCCAGAGGAGGATCCTGAGGAAGATGAAGAGGAAAAAGAGGAGTTCCCACTGCACTCCATTGATGCTGAGATGTACGACGATTTATATGATTGTAACGTAGAGTTACGTATCTGACTGAGCGGGCGATTATTCAGCAAATTACTCTCGAGCAGAAGGAGAGGGAGATTGAGACTCTTCACACATGACTATGAAATGTAGAATGGGATTTGTTCCACGAAAAGGGTCAAACTGAGGATAAGACCGAGGAGATAGAGAAGTTGAAGAAGGAACTGAAGGAAAGCTCGGAAAGGCTGATCATAGCAGAGGAGGGCTAGGTAAGAGAATCACGTCGTGCTAATCTTGCAGAAGATGATGGTCGTGCTAAGAAGGTGAAGCTTGGGGAGACGTACTCTACACTCAATAGTGCAATAGATGAGGCTTAGGATCGAGTTTTGAGGTACCCAATCCAGTTCGAAGGGCTACCATCGTACATGCTGGACTGCAGGACGATGTCTTGCATCATGGAAGAGGAACGTAGCAAGGCTATTCAGCGCCTTAACCAACAGTGATAGGATTTGTTTAATTATGTGAAAAACTTATTTAGTATTTAGTGTAAATTCTGATATAGTTATGAACAAATGAATATTTTAATATTTAAATCCTGTGGATTTTTTATCTCAGGATAGTTGATGTAAATAGCAGTGATGCTATCATTTGATGTTAAAACTTTCGATTTGAATGAATATATCAAGTTGTTTGAGATAATGTGTTAAATAATTATGTTAAATTGTTGAGTAATGCCTTAACTATTTAGAGAAATAAACAAAGATCTAATAAGCATATATTTTAACAGAAATATGCCGCCAAGAAGAAGACAACACCGTCAACTAGCTCAGGAAGAGTCAATGAATAACAACAATAACACCAATGCTAATCCTATTTAACAATTTGTTAACTTACTAGGTGGAGCAATTAATAATCAACCTCAAGCTCCACCAAATACTACGTTTAAGGATTTCAAGGCGGTGGGACCGCCAGAGTTTAAAGGTTCGATGAACCCGATTGAGGTTCAAACGTGGGTTGTGGAAATGGAAAAGGTTTTCGATGTTGCTAGAGTTAGAGAAGACCAGAAGACCGCTTTTGCAACGTTTATGCTGAAATCTGAAGTGAGTTATTGGTGGCAAGCAAACAAGATCTGTGGAGGTGAAGGTGTTATTACTTGGGAGAGATTCAAAGAGATATTTTTCGAGATGTATTTCCCAACTAGCTCGCAGAACCAAATGGAAGTCCAGTTTCTAGAGTTGAAATAGGGAAATATGTATGTACCAGATTATGCGGCTAAATTCAACGAGTTAGCTAGGTTTGCCCCGTATCAAGTACACATGGATGAGAGAAAAGCAAGAAGGTTTGAACAAGGACTGAAGCCCTGGGTATATAGCAAAGTATCAATGTTTCAGCTAAACACTTTTCCTGGAGTACTGGAAAAGGCCATCCTCGCTGAAGGTGGAAGCGATGCGGTGACCAAGTACAATCAGGATCAGAAGAAGAAGAAGACTAAAAGTGAAGGAAATAACAAGGCTAGTGGAAGTGGCACAAGAGGTGGTAATTTTAATCAGAAGAAAAGGTGGAATGATAACTCATCATCGAGGCATCAACAAGGAGTTTAGAAGAAGAGGATTGAAGCATGCCTGACCTACGGGAAAGCTCGTCTGGGGGTTTGTATGAAGGGAAAGCGGGTGTGCTACAATTGTGGTCAGGAGGACCACATAGCACTTAACTGTCCTAACCCAAAGAAGGGTGATTGCTTCACTTATTGTTCAAAAGATCATTTGGTAAGAAATTGTCCTAAGAAGGGATCTGGAGGGGCAGGATCAGGAGGAAATATGGGAAGCAACAGTGGAAGCGCCTTGACTATCACAGGACCAATCGCAACCAACTGACTGACCGCCAAGACTTTCAACATGACGGTGCAGGATGCAGTTCAGTCTCGTGATGTGGTGTCAAGTATCATTCCAATCAATAAAATTAATGCTTATGTATTATTTGATTCGGGTGCTACTTGTTCCTTTATATCCGATGACTTTGCTAAGAACTTAGATTTGCCTAAGGATGAGTTGGATTACCCCATGAACATAGAAATTGTGAATAGAGAAATAATCCATGTTAAGTACGTACATAAGAACTGTGGAGTGGATATTAAGGTTAATATCATGAATGTAGATCTTATCCCTATTCAACTTGGGGAATTTGATGTTATTGGGAATGGATTGGTTATTCAATTACGAGACTGTAATTGATTTCCAAAAGAAGCGTATTAACCTTATGACTCCGTCAAAGGTTGTGTTTTATGGTAGTAAGTCGTCTAGACAAGCGAGTTGTCTGACGTTGATGCAGGCCAAGAAATTGTTAAGACAAGGCTGTGTAGGATATTTAGCTTACATAGTCGACAGTCGTAAAGAGAACCCGAAAGTAGAGGAGATACCGGTAGTGAGAGACTTCGTCGATGTCTTTCCAACAGATTTGCCAGGACTTCCGCCAGATAGAGAGGTTGATTTTGTGATTGATTTGGCGCCAGGAACTGCTCCAATATTGAAGGCACCATACCGAATGGCACCGGTAGAGATGAAAGAATTAATGGTACAACTACAAGAATTACTGGACAAAAAGTACATTTAACCGAGTGTACCTCCTTGGGGAGCGCCGGTGTTGTTTGCGAAAAAAAAGGATGGAAAAATGAAGTTCTACATTGACTATAGAGAACTAAATAAGGTCATGATTAAGAATAGATATCCATTACCGAGGATCGACGACCTGTTTGATCAATTGAAGGGAGCGAAATACTTTTCCAAGATAGATTTGAGAAGTGGTTATCATCAACTGAAGGTGAGACCAGAGGATGTACCGAAGACAGCGTTCAGAACACGATATGGTCACTATGAATTTTTGGTTATGTCGTTTGGTCTAACGAATACTCCTGCAACATTTATGGGATTAATGAATGGTGTGTTCAAACCATTTTTGGACAAGTTTGTAGTGGTATTTATAGATGATATTTTGGTATATTCAAAAACCAAGGAAGTGCATGAAGAGAATTTGAGATTAACATTGGAAGTATTGAGGAGGGAGAAGTTGTATGCCAAGTTTTCGAAATGAGAATTTTCAATCGAACGGGTGCAATTTCTTGGGCACGTGATCGATAAAAATGGAATTTCGGTAGATCCATCCAAAGTCGAAGCTGTGATTAACTGGGATCAGCCGAGGACGCCATCGGAAGTACAAAGTTTTTTTTGGATTGGGAGGATATTACAGAAGGTTCATTCAAGACTTTTCCAAGATCGCAACTCCGCTAACAAATTTAACTCGAAAAGCGGTGAAATTTGTTTGGACGGAAAAGTTTGAAGAAAAATTTCAAGAATTGAAGAAGAGGTTGAGTACAGCACCTATGCTGTCTCTTCCGGATGATACAAGAAATTTTGTTATTTTTAGTTATACGTCGCATAAAGGACTTGGTTGTGTGCTGATGCAAAATGATAAAGTCATTGCGTATGCATCACGACAATTGAAGGATTACAAGAACGGATATCTAACCCACGACTTGGAGTTAGCTACAATAGTTTTTGCTTTAAAAATCTGGAGGCACTATCTCTATGGAGATAAATGTGAAATATATACAGACCACAAAAGTCTGAAATATATTTTTACGCAGAAGGACTTGAATATTCGCCAAAGATGGTGGTTAGAGTTAATTAAAGACTACGACTGTGAGATTTTATACCATCTGGGTAAGGCAAATG
Organism: Panax japonicus; assembly: GCA_020205505.1. Classification (NCBI taxonomy): domain Eukaryota; kingdom Viridiplantae; phylum Streptophyta; class Magnoliopsida; order Apiales; family Araliaceae; genus Panax; species Panax japonicus. Next base: position 33,704,178 of record CM035113.1, on the reverse strand, counting down.
TAGTTGCCGACGCCTTAAGTAGAAAGGGTCGGGAGAAATTGATGATGTTGACTGCTCAGAAGGGGCTAATTTCAGCCATGGAGAAGTTAGAATTGGAAGTGAAGTATCCTGTGGAAATTAATGAAAAACTATTTCAGATGCAATCTGGTACAACCCTACTGGATAAAGTTAAGGAGGCTCAACTTCAGGACGATGAATACAAAAAGGTGATAAGGAAGATATCTGAAGGAACTAAACCAAGATTTAAGATGGATAAGGAAGGAATACTGAGATTTTAGAATAGAATTTGGGTACCTCCAGTACCAGAGATTAAGGAAGACATTTTTAGTGAGGCTCATAGCTCACGATATTCGATTCACCCTGGTAGTACCAAGATGTATCAAGATCTTCAACAACACTTCTGGTGGCCAAATTTGAAACGTGATGTTGCAGAATGTGTTCCCAAGTGTCTGACCTGTTTGAAAGTGAAAGCAGAACATCAGAGACCAAGTGGGTTGTTACAATCGTTGGAGATCCCAGAATGGAAATGGGAACATATTACAATGGACTTCGTGGTTAAAACTTTCGACGACTCAGAAAGGCTACGACGTAGTATGGGTTATCGTTGACCGATTGACAAAATCCGCACACTTCCTTCCGATAAAAATCATATTCTACTTAGATCATTTGGCAAGGTTATATGTAAAAGAGATTGTTTTGAGGCACGGAGTGCCGGTGTCAATTGTTTCCGATAGGGATCCGTGATTTACATCAAACTTTTGGAAACTTCTACAGGAATGCATGGGTATGCAATTGCAGATGACTATGGTTTATCACACTCAAACAGATGGACAGAGCGAAAAAACGATTCAGACATTAGAAGATATGGTAAGAGCCTTTGTGATGGACTTTAAAGGAAACCGGGACGATCACCTACCACTTGTAGAGTTCGGCTACAATAACAGTTACCACGCTAGTATTGGCATGCCGCCTTATGAAACGTTATACGGCAGAAAGTGCAGAACTCCGCTTTACTGGGATGAAGTTAGTGAAATACAATTGCTAGACCCATAATTGGTACAGCAGACAGTAGAAATAGTCAAAGTGATCCGAGCACGGCTAGTAGCAGCTCAAGATAGACAGAAGAAATACGTTGATCCACGTCGTAGAAATGTTGAGTTTGAATCGGGTAGTTATGTATTCTTGAAAGTCTTTCCATGGAAGGGAAAGATCAGGTTCGGAATGAAAGGGAAATTAAGCCCAAGATTCATTGGACCATTTGAAGTACTGCGAAGAATCGGAGAAGTTACGTATGAGGTAGCCCTACCTCCAGCACTCGAGAATGTTCACAACGTCTTCCATGTTTCTGTTTTATGACCCTACAAACCCGATTACAAACATGTAATTGAATACGAACCCCTACATTTTGAAAAATACTTATCTTATGAATAAATTTTTGTTCAAATTGTCGACAGAAAAGAACAAGTTCTCAGAAATAAAGTAATACCTTCTGTTAAGGTAATTTGGAGGAACCACAACGCTGAAGATGCTACATGCGAACTTTAAGAGAATATATTGAAGAATTGCCCTCATTTATTTACTTAATTTGTGTAAGTGATTCTGGGGACAGAATATTTGTAAGGGGGGAGAATGTAATGGGTCGAAATTATTGAGTCGTGATTCTGGGGACAAAATCCTTTTAAGCAGAGAAAGATGTGACAAACGAGATTTTGTAATTTAATTTTAATATTTATTGAATTAAATAAATATTTTCGATGAATTAATTATTAGATTAAATAATTCATTGATGAAGTTGTGGTAGATTAATTTAATTATATGTGTTATATTTATTAAATTAATGCGGAGAATTTTTATTATTCGAAGTATGTAATTATGTGAGCTTATTAAATTAAAAAAAATATTTAATAAGCCTAATGTTATTTTAATTAATTTAATAATTAATTAGAAATTTAATAATTTGACATTATTAATAAATGAGAATTTAATTATTTGACTATGTGAATTAATGAGAAATTATTATATTTTATTTAAAATTAAATTAAATAAGATATTTGATTTATTTCAGAAAGGGGTGTGACACTATTAAACTATAGTATGAGAGATTTATTAAATTAAATAGGAATGAGTTATTTAAAGCTAGCCAAACATGGCCTTAATGGGAGTTGAGGACAGTTAACCCATGATTGGGTAACGGACCACAACGCGTCAGTTCATTTCCTATATTATTATACGTCTTCTTTTCTTTTCATTATCTGCTAAGTCTGGAAAAATAAAACAGAGAGGGAAAGTGAGTTTGAGAATTAGGGAGATTAAAGGAGAAGAAGTGTGGAAATTGGGAGTTGTTAACTTGTTATCACCTGGTGTAATCCAAGCAGAGTAATCAAGGGTAATCTCCTCCTTCCCAAGTTTTAAATTTATGTTGTTTAAGTTTTCATAAAAATGGCTTCCCGTTTTGTTAAAAACACTGTGAATAGGAAAAAAGGGAATGATTATGGGTTTGTGTATGTGTTAAGGTGTATCATATCGTTTTTGATTTTTATATATATATATATATATATATATATTATATAAACCCTATCATCAGTTTCATAATATTATAATTACAACGTATGGTATGGCCTCAAAATTTACAGAGTATAGAAATATGGCCATATGGCCCTTATACGTGATTTTAATATGTCAAACATAAATTGTTTTGTAAAATTTTCACTTGTATATAATTATGCATGCTAAAATGAAGAAAAACAAATTTGAATGGATTGATTTGATGTTATAACGAATCCGTAGTGTTTAAATTTTATGTTTTTGCTCAAAACCTTCAAGAACACCAAGAACAGTGAAATTTGCATGTTTTAATTATGTAATTGTGTGTTTTAATTGGTTAGAATCATTTTATAAAGGTTGGGTAACGATTATGTACGAATTCTAGTATATGGGTATGTTTAAATTGGTGAATTTAGTGACCATGTAAGGATAAACTCCCATGATTATGTGTTCTTCGCGAACTGGAAATTCAGAAACTTGAGTTTCGTGCCGCGACGCCAACTCCAGGCCTAAAAACTGGCGCCGCAGCGTCACGACGCCGCAGCCTAAAGACCAAGTATAATTGTGGCGCCGCAGCGCCACTTAGCATAATGGTCCAGAAATGAGCTTTTAAAATGTTTAAGTCTAGTAATGCGTTGGTAACTTAATCTAATGAACATAAAATTAGGTTAAATGTATAATGAGGTGTTAAAATACGTTCTTAATATGTCAACAACACATTTATGTGTAAATTGAATGATTGAATGCATAGTTACCTTATTGTTCGTGAGATGTAAATTATGTGACAATGTATGTATTAATTTGACTAGGTATGGTCATAATCAAAGTTAGACAAAGAGAATGAACTTATGATGATTAGTTACATTATAATTAACTATAGTTGTGAATGGAAATGTTATGTAGGATTAAATTAAAAGAACGTGTTTAATTAACGTGTAATCTACGTACGAGGCAAGTTTCCTAACCCTACTCGTTCTCATTATTTAAGTTATTCTCATTATTATTAATCAAATTCAATTGTTATATTAAAGATTAATTATCTTTTCAAAGTATGATTTTGTTATACAATATTTGTGCTATTGTATACCTCTTGAGATTATTATTCAATCTAATTATCATTTATTGTTGAACCTTGTTAGACTAGTGAACCCCTATTTGATTCGACTAGTCTATAGTTGATGAATGTTCTAAATTTTAGAACTCTTATTGATTTATCCAAACCAAAATTCCTTTGGGGCGGACTCTAATGTCAAATTGAGATGAACAACCCTGTATAGGGATTACTTATGTGTTAGCATTAAGATATTGTGCACAGTATGGTACTAAAGGCTGATCCCCCTAAGTACGAGTAGAAAGGTCCATAGTCATATGACTGTTAAAAGTTTCAAGTACAACCCTAGATAACCTAGGACATAGTTCAATGTCTTATGACCCTCGGAAATCTTTTGAATTTTTGTTATTCATTCTTGATTCAAAAGTTGAGCTTTTATTTCGGAAGTCTTTGATTCACTGTGACAACCTGATATTTTCTATATAAATAAATCATAAATTTTGCGTATAATTTTTTTTTTTAAAGATGAGGATTTGTACAAGATTATGTGTATATGTATTTATGTGGTAAATAAAAATATATTTATTACATGAATATTTACAAGTAAATTTATTGTAGAATTATTGATTATTATAAAGTGTATTTTTATAATAATTAATTTTAAGATAGAAATGTTTATATTAATTATTTTCCATGAATATATAATCATATATTATTTAAATAATATATGAAGTGATTTTTAGAATAAATATAATAATTATTTTATTATATGAATTTTTGTACAGATTATTAAGTTAATTATTTTACCTTAATTATTAAGGTTAAATATGAAAGAATAATCAGATATGGAATCCAAACCCTAATTTTGGATTATTGTCAAGGTATGAGAATAATAATATAATATTAATTATATTTTGATTTTTCAGTGCTATGAATATGTACGGTATTACCGTCTGACAATTTTTTATATGGCTTTGATATGTCAATCATGATGTTGTTTTAATGATTTTTTGTATTAAACCTCTAGCATGTTATATGTTATATGATTCCATGTCTTTAGATTGTGTAAATAATCAATAGGTAGATCTTAGCAAGTGGTCAAAGTAGGCCACTCGCACTGATTTGTATTTATGGGAATTTCTAGAAACATGTTGAAGCTTATTTTTTATAGGGTTTGACCAGTTTGTATATACTATATCTGTTGTTCTTTTAGTGATGTTTTGTGATGGATCTCTTTAGTTACATGTTGGCTAGAATATGTAATCATTATATCACAATAACATCAAAAGGATTTCTAGTAGTGGAAGCCCAAACATGCATGCTTGAACTGTTCTTCATTTCTGGGCAACCTAGAAATGAAGAACCGTGACAACCCGAGAATTTGGACAAAATTTTAAAATCATAATTGATTGATTTAATGTTCAATATTAGGACCTAGACAGGAAATAAGTGTATGGAATTGGCAGTTATGTAATGAAATTCCAAGAATTTCAAAAGTTTTGGACAAGACTTGAATTATGTAATAGACTGTAAGTGATAGTCTAGTAATGAGGTATAAGATTATGGTAGATTTAAAATTCTTTTGAAGAATTATTAGTGATAAGTATCGAAGTGAATACTAGTCGGTATATTTGGTTACATATGTGAACCGTAATGATTTGATATCAAGGATTGATCAGATAAGTTATAACTTTAGAAAACCCTAAAGTTATGTTAAGCATATGTTTATTATGTTAGAAAAATCTAACGTTCTGTTAGAAATCCCTAACGTCTGATAAGAAATCATTGAAATCGGTTCTGAAAACCTAGTTTCTGTTCTGGGAATCCGAAACCCTAAATTCATGATATGAGTATGGTGATTAAGTTAGAAAACTCTAACGATATGTTCAGAAAGCTTAATTTTAGTATCGAGAATTTAAACCCTAATTTGGGAATCCTAATGCGAAGTATTAAACCCTAAGGGTTAAAAAGTTGTGTGTAAGGAATATGAACATTAGGTGATGGTTTATATTTGTTTATTATATAAACAAACAAAAGAAACTAGTGTAACCCTAATTATATATTAGGAATGAAGGATTTAATAACTTAAGGGTTATGAAAAAAGAGAATTATGGTATTTAGAATACTTATTAATTCTAGGAGATTTATATTATATATATCTCAAATGATTAATTTTATAACCTAATTATAGTAAGTCTAATTGGGTTAAGGAAATAAGTGTGCATAAGCAAGGATTTGTGTTCTAATTGAGGGAATGAAAACTCTAATTAAATGAATTGGGTTGGATAAGAATTATAGGTATTGGACTATGTATAGCTCAGGTGTGGCCAAAGAAGTTAGTTAGAGACCAAGCAATACATTAAAGGAATGGCTCAATTTTTAGCCCAAGGGGGAGAGGAATTTTTGGACATTTGTTAAATCAAATAAGCATGAAATCAAAAAGTCAAACTTGGTGAGAAATAGGCCACATGGCCGGCTATGATAAGAGAGGAAAATGGGAGAAGAATGTGATAAATGCTCCCTTTAGTAGTTGAACAACTCTTCACCAACTCTCCACATGTGCCTTCATTTTATTTAGCCAACATGTTTGGTTATTCTTGCAAGCAACCACTAGCATGTACAAGAGAAAGAGAAGAGTAAGGCTTGGCCGGATGTGGTAGAGAGCAAAGGAGATTGGGAGATAACAAATAGATATACAAAATATATATATAGATTTTTCCAAAACTTGGATCATATTTTCTCTTTCATCTCTTTTATTATTCTTGCTAGAACACAAGAAAGAGAGAGATGGAGAGAGAGGGAGGAGTTCGGCAGCCCTAGGGTGAGAAGAGAGGGAGATTTTGGTTTTCATACAATCAAGATCTATCTACATCTTTGAAGGGAGAAAGGAAATCAAGCTAAGATATAGAAAAAAATTTCTACTTATGTAGTCTATTTCCTTTGTGTTTTGATTTGATTTTTGACAACTTGAAGTTGTGATCTTGAGGCTTAAGACCTTAGATCTATGTGTATAGAAGTGTTTAATATGTAGATCCAACTCTTTTGTAGATCAAAAGTTAGATCTAAAGTGTGGAATGGAAGCTAGGTTTTTCAAAAGATAGAAAACATGATATTTCTCTTAGCTTTGATTTTGTTTGATGCTTGTTTGATGAAACAAGAAACTTTAATTCTAAACTCAAAAACTAGGTATATAAATGTTGATGAGTGTATCATGTTTAGATCTAACCATATTGGGTGTTGATTTTGTTGAAATCAAAAGGAATAGAAAAATGTAATTTTTCCGGAAAAGTTTGAACTTTTAAAGTGTGAGCTAGGTTTTGATTTTTCTTGAAATCTATGATGGATATATATGATTTATTTTCTTGGGATGCTAGATATATGTGTTAAGGGTAAAATCCCTTTGGAATTACTCAAATAGGTTGAATATTGAACAAGTTATGGGATTTTTCCCAAACTATTCAAAGATAAGAAAAACTGTTAGAAGGACAGTTTTGAACAGCCGCTTCCGGGCTAAATTCCGGGAGATTAACATATCCAAATATAGATTGTGATAGATGAAAACTGTAGCTCGGAAAGATACGAATCCAACAAAAGTGACGGATCATTAATCGGAGTTACAGATTTCGTTTTATTTAAGTTTTGGTGAAGGACTACAAAACTGTCAAATGACAAAAAGTTGCTGCCCAAACTTTTCCGGGGGCTGTTTCGGACATTTATTTAATGAGAAAAATTCTAGGCTTTTGGGAAATGAAAATATATGGTATTATGTAGCTCTTGTCCAAAAATGACCTGATTCCGAGTTAAAACGATCAAGTTATGACCATTACAATTTTTGTGATTTTCCGATGGAAATCGCTATAAACGGAGTTCTACAACTCTGATTGCCACGAAATTTAAAATGGATCATCACGTTAACATATATAAGGTTATTCCAAGAGATGGGAATGTTTGGAGTTAAGCACGAGGTAGCTAATTTCTTAAGCTCCGCACTAGAATTAATTTTTGAAAAATACTAAAAGAAGTTAGAAAATTATGGAAAAATACTTTTTATGCATGAAATGTGTATATATGTTTCACCAAAGGATAGGAGAATAATACATTGATTTGGTATTTTCGTGATACGGATATAGAATACAGCTTGCTGGATTAGGTAAATTGTGATTCCAGTTTACTGGATTGAAATACAGTTTGATGAATTGAAAATATGTTAAATCCAATGTGCTGGATTGTAGTTTAAATTGCTGGATTTGGAATCCAGGTTGCTGAGTTGGCAATTTAGTTGCTAGATTTAGAATCCAGGTTGCTGGACGAGTATTTAACTTATTAAGTGTTAGCGAATAACTTATGAAATGAAAAAGCGAGTGTTAAATCATATAAATGTGATTCTATGGCATGGTTGAGTGCTTAAGCAGAGTTTAACTGAACTTAACTCGAGTGTTGAACGACTAGACCGTCGGGATGTTAAAAGTGTGTCAGTTTCAACTCAAACTTAATAGTTTAACTGATACTAAGTCTTATGTGAATTATAGACTGATATGGTTATGAGGTAATGTGTTTAGGTTATTCTGTGGATATAAATATAACAGTATTATACTGTGATGATATTATTCTAATTATTGGAGATCTATATTATTAATATTAGGTCTTTGGGTAAAGCGTTAAAAATTACGTTACTGTAATCAACGGTTCAGGCAAGTTTTCTTTTACTTAACTCTAATAAGAGAAATTTCTTCAAGCTTATGGTTAATCATTGCTGATTGCCATGAAATTTGTACTCTTTACATATTGCATGTATAAGTCAGGTATGAAAGGCTGATCACCTTCATTACCAGTTGGTTCAGAAATATTTGTTCATGTTTAAAACTTGTTCAGTCAAAAATTTGTTCGTACTAGTTCTCAATTATATTGATGAATTATAGCAAGCTCATTATGCATACTCTTCAATCATGATATATCTTTATATTATTGTATATAAACTTGTTGGGCAACTTTCATGCTCACCCTTGCTATATCATGATTAAATATTGCAGATAAAGCGAATGCGTTCGGATACAGGAAAATGATAATGCCAAATTCAGCTTGGGGCAATATATGCAGCTATTTTGTAATAGAATAGTTGATAATAATGTTCTGTGTTAAATAATTTATGAATTGTGTAATCAGTTAAGGTTACTCGATTTTGGGGAATAGTGTGTAATGTAATGTATAAACAATTTATGTTTATATCTTCCGCAATAGTGATAGAAATAATATACTGGATCCGAGGTGATTTGGGACCTGGATTCGGGGTTATCACAGGTGGTATCAGAGCTGTTGGTTATGAAGCTTAGGTAGTAATACCTGAGACAAATAACCGCAGTGATTAGGATAAGACTAACTCAAATAGAGTTAGTTGGTCGGTAAGATTCAAAGATAAATCTCGGCGAGTGTAAAGACACAGAGTTCCCTAACTCTGATAATAAATTTGAACAGTAATGGTAAATAGATCGAGTCTAAAAGAATGAAAGTGCAGGGATAGAAGATCGTAAAACAAAACGATCATAGTGCATGGAATTGAATTGTAATATATACGATAAGATCACCCCGTGATCTGATAAGGTTATGACATCTAGAAAGAATCAATTTGATAATTGAAAAGTTTACAGCAAGATGCTGTATATCAGTTGTACTATGAAATTGTACTATGAAAACTCATGAAAGAGTTATGAATTGTAAATACGGATTAAATAAAATTCGTATGGAGTAAGTGTGGAGCTAGAATTATGTGGGATTTCAATTGAGGACTCGTGTCAGCCGCTGAGTTGTATGATTCCTTGTATGGGCGAGGAATTTGTACTTGGTTTTAGAATCACTTAGCTTCCTGGTCGATGTAGTGGTTAGGTTGACCAATTCTTTGTATGGGCGGGGAATTGTTCGCTTAGCTTCCTATATTGATTAGTGGCCGAGTTTGGTTTGACAACCACTTAGTTTCTGGCACTGATAATCATTGAAATGTTTGTATCGCGTTATTTGCTATATGCGTGTTAAGAGGGTGATTCATTTCTCATGTGTATAACAGATAGATAGGTCATAGGTAGAGAATATAGGTTTAAGTACGAGTTCTTAAAATTCATACTTATGTGACATACTTGACGCATAGTTATATGAAATGTTTATGAACCCCTCAGCGAATGGATGCCAAAGGTCTGTCTAGGAAAGTTTGTGAACTCATATGATTGTGGCAATTTATGGACTCATAAGTGTGTTTTTATGAACTAGGTATAGTTATGTGTGAATGGAGTTTTGAGGATAATAAGAACAGATAGAATGTTTAAGCAAATGATTTGAAATATCAAAAAAAAAATTTAATTATCACTCATGTACCATGTAACCTGGTGCAGAGATGATAAAAATGTGATGGAGTTGTAAATACAGGAATACTTAGTGTGAATTTAATCTTTGCTCGCGTCTTGAGTATCTTTAATAGATACCCGAGAAATTTGAGTATATATCAAAGTAAATCTTTGATAGATACCCGAGAAGTTTGAGTATCTTTGATAGATACCCGAGAAGTTTGAGTATCTTTGATAGATACCCGAGAAATTTGAGTATCTTTGATAGATACCCGAGAAGTTTGAGTATCTTTGATAGATACCCGAGAAGTTTGAATATCTTTAAAAGATACCCGAGAAAATAAGTTCAAGGTCTTGTGTGATCGCTCAGTATAAATGGTGTAAGGTGCACGGTGTAAGGTGTAAAGTGAATTTCGGGGACGAAATTCTTAGAAGGATGGGTGAATGTGACAACCCGAGAATTTGGACAAAATTTTAAAATCATAATTGATTGATTTAAGGTTCAATATTAGGACCTAGACAAGAAATAAGTGTATGGAATTGGCAGTTATGTAATGAAATTCCAAGAATTTCAAAAGTTTTGGACAAGACTTGAATTATGTGATAAACTGTAAGTGATAGTCTAGTAATGAGGTATAAGATTATGGTAGATTTAAAATTCTTTTGAAGAATTATTAGTGATAAGTATCGAAGTGAATACTAGTCGGTATATTTGGTTACATATGTGAACCGTAATGATTTGAGATCAAGGATTGATCAGATAAGTTATAACTTTAGAAAACCCTAAAGTTATGTTAATCATATGTTTATTAAGTTAGAAAAATCTAACGTTCTGTTAGAAATCCCTAACGTCTGATAAGAAATCATAAAAATCGGTTCTGAAACCCTAGTTTCTATTTCAGAAATCCGAAACCCTAAATTCATGATATGAATATGGTGATTAAGTTAGAAAACTCTGACGATAAGTTGTGTGTGAGGAATTTGAACATTAGGTGATGGTTTATATTTGTTTATTATATAAACAAACAAAAGAAACTAGTGTAACCCTAATTATATATTAGGAATGAAGAATTTAATAACTTAAGGGTTATGGAAAAAGAGAATTATGGTATTTAAAATACTTACTAATTCTAGGAGATTTATTTTATATATATCTCAAATGATTAATTTTATAACCTAATTATAGCAAGTTTAATTGGGTTAAGGAAATAAGTGTGCATAAGCAAGGATTTGTGTTATAATTGAGGGAATGAAAACTCTAATTAAATGAATTGGGTTGGATAAGAATTATAGGTATTGGACTATGTATAGCTCAGGTGTGGCCAAAGAAGTTAGTTAGAGACCAAGCAATACATTAAAGGAATGGCTCAATTTTTAGCCCAAGGGGGAGAGGAATTTTTGGACATTTGTTAAATCAAATAAGCATGAAATCAAAAAGTCAAACATGGTGAGAAATAGGCCACATGGCCGGCTATGATAAGAGAGGAAAATGGGAGATGAATGTGATAAATGCTCCCTTTAGTAGTTGAACAACTCTTCACCAACTCTCCACATGTGCCTTCATTTTAGTTAGCCAACATGTTTGGTTATTCTTGCAAGCAACCACTAGCATGTACAAGAGAAAGAGAAGAGTAAGGCTTGGCCGGATGTGGTAGACAGCAAAGGAGATTGGGAGATAACAAATAGATATACAAAATATATATATAGATTTTTCCAACACTTGGATCATATTTTCTCTTTCATCTCTTTTATTATTCTTGCTAGAACACAAGAAAGAGAGAGATGGAGAGAGAGGGAGGAGTTCGGTAGCCCTAGGGTGAGAAGAGAGGGAGATTTTGGTTTTCATACAATCAAGATCTATCTACATCTTTGAAGGGAGAAAGGAAATCAAGCTAAGGTATAGAAAAAAATTTCTACTTATGTAGTCTATTTCCTTTGTGTTTTGATTTGATTTTTGACAACTTGAAGTTGTGATCTTGAGGCTTAAGACCTTAGATCTATGTGTATAGAAGTGTTTAATATGTAGATCCAACTCTTTTGTAGATCAAAAGTTAGATCTAAAGTGTGGAATGGAAGCTAGGTTTTTCAAAAGATAGAAAATATTATTTTTCTCTTAGCTTTGATTTTGTTTGATGCTTGTTTGATGAAACAAGAAACTTTAATTCTAAACTCAAAAACTAGGTATATACATGTTGATGAGTGTATCATGTTTAGATCTAATCATATTGGGTGTTTATTTTGTTGAAATCAAAAGGAATAGAAAAATGTAATTTTTCTGAAAAGTTTGAACTTTTAAAGTGTGAGCTAGGTTTTGATTTTTCTTGAAATCTATGATGGATATATATGATTTATTTTCTTTGGATGCTAGATATATGTGTTAAGGGAAAAATCCCTTTGGAATTACTCAAATAGGTTGAATATTGAACAAGTTATGGGATTTTTCCCAAACTATTCAAAGATAAGAAAAACTGTTAGAAGGATAGTTTTGAACAGCCGCTTCCGGGCTAAATTCTGGGAGATTAACATATCCAAATATGGATTGTGATAGATGAAAACTATACTCGGAAAGATACGAATCCAACAAAAGTGACGGATCATTAATCGGAGTTACAGATTTCGTTTTATTTAAGTTTTGGTGAAGGACTCCAAAACTGTCAAATGACAAAAAGTTGCTGCCCAAAATTTTCCGGGGGCTGTTTCGGACATTTATTTAATGAGAAAAATTCTAGGCTTTTGGGAAATGAAAATATATGGTATTATGTAGCTCTTGTCCAAAAATGACCTGATTCCGAGTTAAAACGACCAAGTTATGACCATTACAATTTTTGTGATTTTCCGATGAAAATCGCTATAAACGGAGTTCTACAACTCCGATTGCCACGAAATTTAAAATGGATCATCACGTTAACATATATAAGGTTATTCCAAGAGATGGAAATGTTTGGAGTTAAGCACGAGGTAGCTAATTTCTTAAGCTCCGCACTAGAATTAATTTTTGAAAAATACTAAAAGAAGTTAGAAAATTATGGAAAAATACTTTTTATGCATGAAATGTGTATATATGTTTCACCAAAGGATAGGAGAATAATACACTGATTTGGTATTTTCGTGATACAGATATAGAATACAGCTTGCTGGATTAGGTAAATTGTGATTCCAGTTTACTGGATTGAAATACAGTTTGATGAATTGAAAATATGTTAAATCCAATTTGCTGGATTGTAGTTTAAATTGCTGGATTTGGAATCCAGGTTGTTGAGTTGGCAATTTAGTTGCTAGATTTAGAATCCAGGTTGCTGGACGAGTATTTAACTTATTAAGTGTTAGTGAATAACTTATGAAATGAAAAAGCGAGTGTTAAATCATATAAATGTGATTCTATGGCATGGTTAAGTGCTTAAGCAGAGTTTAACTGAACTTAACTCGAGTGTTGAACGACTAGACCGTCAGGATGTTAAAATTGTGTCAGTTTCAACTCAAACTTAATAGTTTAACTGATACTAAGTCTTATGTGAATTATAGACTGATATGGTTATGTGGTAATGTGTTTAGGTTATTCTGTGGATATAAATATAACAGTATTATACTGTGATGATATTATTCTAATTATTGGAGATCTATATTATTAATATTAAGTCTTTGGGTAAAGCGTTAAAAATTACGTTGCGGTAATCAACGGTTCAGGCAAGTTTTCTTTTACTTAACTCTAATAAGAGAAATTTCTTCAAGCTTATGGTTAATCATTGCTGATTGCCATGAAATTTGTACTCTGTACATCTTGCATGTATAAGTCAGGTATGAAAGGCTGATCACCTTCATTACCAGTTGGTTCAGAAATGTTTGTTCATGTTTAAAACTTGTTCAGTCAAAAATTTGTTCGTACTAGTTCTCAATTATATTGATGAATTATAGCAAGCTCATTATGCATACTCTTCAATCATGATATATCGTTATATTGTTGTATATAAACTTGCTGGGCAACTTTCATGCTCACCCTTGCTATATCATGATAAAATATTGCAGATAAAGCGAATGCGTTCGAATACAGGAAAATGATAATGCCAAGTTCAGCTTGGGGCAATATATGCAGCTATTTTGTAATAGAATAGTTGATAATAATGTTCTGTGTTAAATAATTTATGAATTGTGTAATCAGTTTAGGTTACTCGATTTTGGGGAATAGTGTGTAATGTAATGTATAAACAATTTATGTTTATATCTTCCGTAATAGTGATAGAAATAGTATACCGGATCCGAGGTGATTTGGGACCTTAATTCGGGGTTATCACAAGAACAGCCTCTGACAGTTATTTTAGGCCCTTAGATCTCGTTGGTTATGCATGTTATGATGATGTTTGTTTTTGTGTAATGTAGTCCTACATTAGAACTACACGATCTGACTATCAACATGTCCAGAAACTAATTGATCAGTGTTTAATCATTGGTCAAAGTAGCACCCACGAAACTGCCTTATGAATGCTCAAGAACATGAAGAACACCTATAGCGACATTTCTGTCACTATAAGTGGTCTTTAGCGACAAACAATGTATTTTAATTAATTTAATTTCCGAAAATTAATTATTTTAATTAAATAAATAGAAAAAAATAGTTTTTAATTATTAAAAATACCAAATAAACTATTAAAAATTATTTTAAATTCTGAAAATTAGTTTTTATTTATTTTAAGTATATTTCATAAATATTTAATATTTTTGAAATTTTATTGGTATTTAATTTATTTAATTATAATATTAAATAAATTAGTTAAAAATGATTTTAATACTTGAAAAATCATTTAAAATTATATTATGATATAAGAAAATATTTTAAGTTATTTTTAATGACTTTTAATATCTTTTGATGAAATTCATTAATAAATTAATATTAATTATTATTAAGTTATTTACTAAATGAATTAAATAAATTAATTAAAAATGATTTTATTATATTAAAATTCATTTTAAATAATAATAATGTATTTAAAAATATTTTAAGTTATAAAATATAATTTTCAATATTTAAAGGTAAATTTCATTAATTAATTATTATTAATGATATTAAAGTTATTTACTAATGATATTAAATAATTTAGTTTAAAAATGATATTAACATTATAAAAATCATTTTAAATAAAAATAAACTATTGAAAGATATTTTAAGTTATAAAATATAACTTTTAATATTTAAAGGATAATTTCATCACTACATTAATATTAATGGTTATTAATTATTATTAATGATATTAAAGTTATTTAATAATTATATTAAATAAATAGTTTAAAATTGTTTTATTAATTTAAAAATCATTTAAAAAGGATATAAATGAATTAAAACTATTATTAAGTTATACTTAATGACTTTTAATATTTTGATAAATAGTACATTAATACTTTAATATTAATGATAATTATTTAAAAATGATTTTAAATCTTTTAAAAATTATTTAAAGGTAATATTAATACTTTAAAAATATTCTAAGTTATTATAAATAACTTTAATATTTTGGAAATAATTTCAGTAATAGTTTAATATTAATTAAATATTAATGATAATAGAATTGTTTAATATTTAAATCATTTAATAATGATTCCGATGTTTGAAAAATCATGATAAATTATAATAAATATTTTAAAATTATATTAAGTCATTTAAAAATAATATGACTAATACTAAGTTACAGGACAGAGTTTTAGACTCGATAATTACCTGATAAAGCCGTCGGTACACCGACATATTTCAGCAATTGATCTGGACTTAGATAATTTGATTAGATATGTGTTTATTTGTGATTCAATGGTTGTTAAAGATAGGTGAAAATGTGATTAGGTTATGTGCTGAATGTAATAAGCAGTATTATATGTTGAGATATATTATTCTAATCGGTAAAATTATCTTATTACTGATATGTGGTTATATAAAAGATAAAAGTAAGTAGCAAATTGTAAGCAGCGCATCAGGCAAGTATCCTACCTTTGCATTTTCTTTATGCAATGGACGTAAGTAAGAATGTTTCTAAATTATATTATTATTGAACAGATTATTAACCTTATATTATATACGCTCATTGATTATCAATATGTTAGTATATGGTAATTCAGATATATATATATATATATATATATATATATATATATATATATATATTGTTCCTTAATTTCATAAATGGTTATACAAGTTTTCCCACTTGGATAATCATTGTATTTAATCACATGTTGATATACCTTTATCAATTACTCGTATGTATATGTTGAATTATAGATTATTGTTGAACATGATAAAACTTTACTATTATCCAACTGAATTACTTTGGTTGGTAACCCAGACTAGTATGAATATCCCTTACACGGGATAACATTTTATGCATCCAAGGTGGACAGAGTGAACGATACCCTCGTTCTTGCATGTAGTGTTGATCAATACAGGGTACAAAGGGTTGATCACCCCTGTGCCCGTAAGTTATGACCATTTACAAATGAAGTTTTGTTTAACCTTTTCGAAAATGAAAATAATGTTCATAGTATGTCATCTTAACCTTAGTTATAGTCATTATGTAGTTTCAAAAATCACAATTGTTGATTTGTTGTAGAACGGTAGTATAAAGAAAACATTTAATTCTTCCAGCTTATATATTTAATTGCTATTACGTGATGGGCACTCAAATGCTCATCCTTGCTTAATTTAAATGTTTTCAGCTAAGTGTGAACAACAAGAAGGCTCTGTTAAGAACAAGGGAAAGGGAAAAATTGATGAATGATATGTAAATTAAGTTGATCTTTATATTATTGATATTATTATTAGTATTATTTTGCTCATAGAAATGGTATCGTGAAGCACCGAGTTTGGGTTTCAGGTACCCGGATTTGGGGGCTTTATAAGCTATGCTGTAGTATCCCCGAATCCGGGCCCCGAATCACCGCGGACTCGGTACGCTATTTCTATTACTATTTGCGGAAGATATAAACATAAGTTGTTTATACAATACATTACACACTATTACCCAAAATCGAGTAACCTGAACTTATTACACATTTCCTAAACTATCTATTACACAACAATATTTGTCAAAATATATTATTACAAACTAATCGCACATATTATTCCAAGATGAGTTTGGCATTTTCCTTTTTCCTGTATATGAACGCATTTGCTTTACCTGCAATGTTTTATCATGATATAGAAAGGGTGAGCATGAAAGTTGCCCAGCAAGTTTATATACAATAACATAACGATATATCATGATTGAAGAGTATGAATAATTGGTTGGCTAGAATTCAACAATATGATTGTGAACTAGCAGGAACAAAATTTTGAGTGAACAAGTAATTTACATAAACAAACATTTCTGAACCAACTGGTAATGAAGGTGATCAGCCTTTCATACCTGACTTATACATGCAAGATGTACAGAGTAAAATTTTCATGGCAATCAACAACGATTAACCATCAGCTTGAATAAAACACTCTTATTAGAGTTAAGTATAAGAAAACTTGCCTGAACCGTTGATTACCGCACGCAATTTAATAACGCTTTAATTGAAGACCTAATATTAATAATATAGATCTCCAATAATTAGAATAATATCATCACAGTATATTACTGTTATATTTATATCCACAGAATAACCTAAACACATTACCACATAATCCTATCAGTCTATACAGCACATAAAACTAGGTATCAAGTCAAACTATTGCAGTCTGAGTTGAACCCGATATACTTCTATCATCCTGACGGTCTAGTCTGGCAAAAATTGAGTTTAAGTTCTATTAAACTCTGTCTAACCATTTAACCATTATCACAGATAATTTCTTATCAGACAAAACATTTTTCTTAGGCTCGTAATAATTTTCGGATAATTATTACCATTTATTAACATTTTTCATTCCTTAAACCATATTTAAATGAATTAAATACCACATAATTCCTTAATCATTAATATTTATTTAATATAAAATATTAATGAAAATTATTACATAATATTATAATATAATTATAATATCACAAAGTATTTTTAATACTTTAAAATCATAATTATATGATTTTTAAACACTTAATTCCATTATCCGATAATTGCTATTAATATTTCCATGCCAAAATATCAAAAGTTATATTTTATAACTTGAAATATTTTTATAACACTTAAATTATTTTTATATAATTTTTAAAACATTATCTCTATTGTTTCCATAATTTATTTAATATATTAATTAAATAAATTAATTACCATTAATATTAAAATATTAATGAATTTCATCACAAAATTTCAAAAGTTATGGAAAATAACTTAAAATATTTTCTTTTATCATAATATTATTTATCATGATTTTTCATGAATTAAAAACTATTTTTAAATAATTTATTTAATATTTTAATTAAATAAATAAATACCATTTATATTCCAAAAATAATAAATATTTTTGAAATATACTTAAAATAAATAAAAACTATTTTTTAGACTTTAAAATAATTTTTCATAATTTATTTTGTATTTTTAATAATTAAAAACCATTTTTTTCTAATTTTAAATTAATTTTCGGAAAATAATAAATAATCTGTCGCTAAAGGCCTATAGCGACACTTTCTGTCGCTATAGGTGTTCTTGAGTGTTCTTGACAGAGTTCGGGTTGGGTGGTTTGACCACGATTTAACTGGTGTTCTGATCGATTTCTGGGTTGGAAAAAGTGTTTAGATTATATCGCATGTGTAATACTATAACTATATACCAAGATCATGGCCAAAACATTTCACCAGAACGAGATCTAAGCAACCAAATATCTTGTCAGAGCTGTTCTTCATTTCTGGGTTTTCTAGAAATGAAGAACAGTCGTTAATTAGGTCCTACTTTGAGCCTCTGAAGCTAGGCCTTCCATGTATTATTAATGTAATATTAATGTTTCATTGTGTAGTACTCATGTCCCTATAGACGTACATAACCTCAGATCATCTTAACATCAACACCATTAAGAAATCATAGCCGGTCAAACTATAGACCAAGAACTGTTCTTGAACAAATCTGGGTTTTCCAGATTGTTCTTGAAGCAGTTCGGTCAACTACATTTGACCATAAATATATTCTATTTTGATAAGTATCTTAGTGATATAAAGACTTCAGTATGTAGTATTTATGTCAGGCTACATGATCAAACCAACAAAATATCATAAACACTAACAGATAGCAAGATCCGAGCTTCAAAAATGGTTGTCAGAGTTTCTGGAAAAATCTGGGTTACCCAGAAACCAGACTTTGCGTTTGGTCAACGCTGTTTGACCGATCATAACCTTCGATCTACACATGATTTGACACTGATTCTTTTTGAATCTAAAAGACCACATAACAGACTACATGCTACAACATCTAAAATACAACAATAATTAACAAGAAAGGATCTACAGGCCCTGACATTAGGCTGTCAGACCATATTTTTCACATTTTCCAGATTTCTTAAAATGTCAAATCCGAGCACTTTGATGTTATGGATCTATGATCCAACAACCCAGAACATTAAAAGACACCCTATTACACAACTTTAACCAACAATTAACATTAAACAACATAAGATCAAAGTATTTAAAAATTTAGGGTTTATACCTCTTTTGAGTTTTGATCTTTAATCTGAGGTTCCTGATTTGTTATGGAAGTAGTAGGGACTTGATTGGGGACTGATTTATCATTGGAATTTCGTGGGTTTGGTGAGAGAAGGAGTTGGTGAGAGCAAACAATGAAATTGGCTATGTTTTTGTGCTTTTCTCTCTCCAAAACCTTAAATATTGTTGCTTTGTTGCAATGATCTGTCCAATTTCGGCTGGGTTCAATGTTTATAGCTCAAGGCTAAAACTAGGGTTGCTCAACCACTCCCCTTAGGTCTAGATCTATAAGCAACATCCAATAATGCATAAAGGGGCATTCTAGTCATTTTTCATTTTATTTTAATGTCATTTTTGTAATTGTCCAATCCCTTAGGGTTTAGGGTTTGGAAATTTTAGGGTTTAGGGTTTGGAGCATTTAGGGTTGTAGTTTTAACCCTTAACTTTGTAATTATTTAATTTCTAAAATTTCCAATTTCGGTTTTCAAATAAGAAAATTAACATTTTAAAATTATAATTAGGATTTACTAATTATATTAAAATTCCTTAATCATACTTTAAATCTTACTAATTAGGATTAGTATTTCCTAATTAGAATCGCTAATTACGCAATTAGGGTCAAAATGGTCATTAGGGTTTATAACCCACAAATTAGGGTTTTCTAATAGAAAATAAAATTTCCAATTTTAGAAATTAAATCTCGTAATTAGATTAGAGTTTTCTAATTAACTCATAAATTAAAAAAAATTAGGATCAGGGTTTCCTAATTAGCATTGCTAATTTTAGCAATTAATTCCATAATTTAGCATTAGGGTTTTTTGACGGAACAATAAGGGTTCCAAAAATTGGAAATTAGGGTTTGTTAATTAATTAACCTTTACCCTAATTAATACTTAATTAATAGCAGTAGAGCATTATAACTCTCCATTAATTTCCCAGATTAGGGCTTCAATTTAACAGAATCTGAAACTAGGGTTTTCAGATCTGACATTAGGGTTTTAAACTTTGGAATTATGGTTTTGAAATCAATTGATAAGATTAACCCTAATTAATCTTTTAATTATTTACACTTATGCCATTAAGTTCCCTATTTAGGGTTTCATACACCGAATTAGGGTTTCGGATTCCCGGAACTGAAACTAGGGTTTCCAGAACCAGTTTCTACGGTTTCTTGCTAAACTCTAGGATTTTTTAACCGAACATTGTCGTTCTTAATATATAATTAGGGTTTATCACAGATATAATTTATTTGGTCAACCCTTGACCCTTAACCACATTCTGAACGCATCATTAACCATATACACAAAATTTAATCACATAAATTCTTAATCCTGAATAATTCACCTAAAAACCTTCACAGAATTTTGAAATCCTCAAAATTCAATCCCAATAACCTCAAACGCGTACACTTATTTTCTGTCTATGTCTATTATTTGACTTTCAATCAATCATTTGAGATTTTCATAAATTGCCCAAATTTTCGGGTTGTCACATTCACCCATCCTTATAAGAATTTCGTCCCCGAAATTCACCTTACATCTTACACCGTGCACCTTACACCATTCACACATAAACCATTCACACACATTATTACTTGTTACCCAATACACCTCTTACCAGAGTAAAAGTTTTGAAATTGTACTGAGGAGTCATTTAGACTATTTGTTTGTCATTTTCGCATAGGTTTTATGGAAATTCATCCGTAAACTGTCATTACTTACGGACACAAAGGGTGATCAGCCCGATATGCCCTGTACTGATCAGGTACTGTTGGTCGGAACAATTTGTTCCTCTTTTCCGCCTTGGGCGCATAAATTTTACCTCAGTCTTATTGGATTCCGCACCAAAACAATTTGGTTTGGGAAATTCTTTCAATGAACACTTGGAGTTTTTATAACTTTAGTCTTGCTGAATCAAATAGCATAGACTCATATCAATAATTCAATTCAATCAAATTATTTAGGTGTAGCCAAACCCCGTTGGCTAATTTAAAATTTTTGAAAACATTTTCGAGAATGACGTCATGATGTCGTAATGTATTAACAGTCCGTTTGAGGATGCCGTCATTGTATGACTTTGTCATAACACATCATACAATAGTGGAACAGCGACTTCAGGTCAAGTTCACACTAAGTATTCATGTATTTATAACTCCGTCACATTTTTATCATATCTGCACCAGGTTACATGGTATATGAGTGATAATTGAAAACAATTTTTTTTTTGATATTTCAAATCATTTGCGTCTAGCCAAAATAAGTAGCATAGACTGTACTTTAAACCGTTTCAAAAATGGTTACGAGTCTACATTTTTTTTAAAAAAAACACATAGTGCGTATTTAGATTGATGTCAAAAATTTCGAAGTTTAGCATAGCTAGGAGTTTAGGAAAACCTAAGTCTCCACTAATGATCATTTGCTTAATAATCTATCTGTTCCTATAATCCTTAAAACTCCATTCACACACAACTATACCCAATTCATAAAACCACACTTATGATTTCATAACCTGGCCACAATTATACGAGTTTACAAACTTACCCTGACCTTTTAGCGACCGTTCGCTGAGGGGATCATAAACATTTCATATAACTATGCGTCAAGAATCTCACATAATTATGAGTTCTAAGAACTCGTACTTAATCCTATATTCTCTACCTATGACCTATTTATCTATATATAACAACTAGCGTGACACAACATTTCAACTATTACCAATGCCACCAACTAAGTAGTTTTTACACCAAGTACAATTCCCCTCCCATACAAGGAATCATACAACTCTGTTGCTGGCACGAGTCCTCATTGAAATCCCCACTTAACCTTAACCACCTTTTTCAATACGAATTCAATTCGTATTCATAATCCATAACTCATTTATGAGTTTTCATTTTCATAGTACCATTTCATAGTACAACTTTCACACAACATCTTGTTGTAAACTTTTCAATCATTAGATTGATTCATTTCCCATATCATAACCTTTATCAGATCACGGGGTGATCTTATCGTATATATTACGATTCAATTCCATTCACTATGATCGTTTTGTTTTACGATCTCCTATCCCTGAACTTTCAGTCTTTTAGACTCGATCTATTCACTATTACCATTTAACTTTATTATCAGAGTTAGGAAACTCTGTGCTTTACACCCGCCGAGATTCATCTTTGAATCTTACCGACCAACTAACTCTATATGAGTCAGTCTTACCCTAATCACTGCGATTATTGGTCTCAGGTATTCCTACCTAAGCTTCATAACCAACAGCTCTGATACCAACTGTAGTATCCCCGAATCCGGGCCCCGAATCGCCGCGGACTCGGTACGCTATTTCTATTACTATTTGTGGAAGATATAAACATAAGTTGTTTATACAATACATTACACACTATTACCCAAAATCGAGTAACCTTAACTTATTACACATTTCCTAAACTATCTATTACACAACAATATTTGTCAAAATATATTATTACAAACTAATCGCACATATTATTCCAAGATGAGCTTGGCATTTTCCTTTTTCCTGTATATGAACGCATTTGCTTTACCTGCAATGTTTTATCATGACATAGCAAGGGTGAGCATAAAATTTGCCCAGCAAGTTTATATACAATAACATAACGATATATCATGATTGAAGTGTATGAATAATTGGTTGGCTAGAATTCAACAATATGATTGTGAACTAGCAGGAACAAAATTTTGACTGAACAAGTAATTTACATAAACAAACATTTCTGAACCAACTGGTAATGAAGGTGATCAGCCTTTCATACCTGATTTATACATGCAAGATGTACAGAGTACAATTTTCATGGCAATCAACAACGATTAACCATCAGCTTGAATAAAATACTCTTATTAGAGTTAAGTATAAGAAAACTTGCCTGAACCATTGATTACCGCACGCAATTTAATAACGCTTTAACCGAAGACCTAATATTAATAATATAGATCTCCAATAATTAGAATAATATCATCACAGTATATTACTGTTATATTTATATCCACAGAATAACCTAAACACATTACCACATAATCCTATCAGTCTATACAGCACATAAGACTAGGTATCAAGTCAAACTATTGCAGTCTGAGTTGAACCCGATATACTTCTATCATCCTGACGGTCTAGTCTGACAAAAATCGAGTTTAAGTTCTATTAAACTCTGTCTAACCATTTAACCATTATCACAGATAATTTCTTATCAGACAAAACATTTTTCTTAGGCTCGTAATAATTTTCGGATAATTATTACCATTTATTAACATTTTTCATTCCTTAAAACCATATTTAAATGAATTAAATACCACATAATTCCTTAATCATTAATATTTATTTAATATAAAATATTAATGAAAATTATTACATAATATTATAATATAATTATAATATCACAAAGTATTTTTAATACTTTAAAATCAAAATTATATGATTTTTAAACACTTAATTCCATTATCCGATAATTGCTATTAATATTAAAATATTAATATTTCCATGCCAAAATATCAAAAGTTATATTTTATAACTTGAAATATTTTTATAAAACTTAAATCATTTTTATATAATTTTTAAAACATTATCTCTATTTTTTCCATAATTTATTTAATATATTAATTAAATAAATTAATTACCATTAATATTAAAATATTAATGAATTTCATCACAAAATATCAAAAGTTATGGAAAATAACTTAAAATATTTTCTTTTATCATAATATTATTTTTCATGATTCTTCATGAATTAAAAACTATTTTTAAATAATTTATTTAATATTTTAATTAAATAAATAAATACCATTTATATTCCAAAAATAATAAATATTTTTGAAATATACTTAAAATAATTAAAAACTATTTTTCAGACTTTAAAATAATTTTTCATAATTTATTTTGTATTTTTAATAATTAAAAACCATTTTTTTCTAATTTTAAATTAATTTCTGGAAAATAATAAATAATCTGTCGCTAAAGGCCTATAGCGACACTTTCTGTCGCTATAGGTGTTCTTGAGTGTTCTCGACAGAGTTCGGGTTGGGTGGTTTGACCACGATTTAACTGGTGTTCTGATCGATTTCTGGGTTGGAAAAAGTGTTTAGATTATAGTGCATGTGTAATAATATACCTATATACCAAGATCTTGGCCAAAACATTTCACCAGAACGAGATCTAAGAAACCAAATATCATGTCAGAGCTGTTCTTCATTTCTAGGTTTTCTAGAAATGAAGAACAGTCGTCAGGTCCTACTTTGAGCCTCTGAAGCTAGGCCTTCCATGTATTATTAATGTAATATTAATGTTTCATTGTGTAGTACTCATGTCCCTATAGACGTACATAACCTCAGATCATCTTAACATCAACACCATTAAGAAATCATAGCCGGTCAAACTATAGACCAAGAACTGTTCTTGAACAAATCTGGGTTTTCCAGATTGTTCTTAAAGCAGTTCGGTCAACTACAT
Source organism: Panax japonicus (assembly GCA_020205505.1). NCBI lineage: Eukaryota > Viridiplantae > Streptophyta > Magnoliopsida > Apiales > Araliaceae > Panax > Panax japonicus. The sequence continues at coordinate 33,679,195 of CM035113.1, read as the reverse complement.
TTGACCATAAATATATTCTATTTTGATAAGTATCTTAGTGATATAAAGACTTCAGTATGTAGTATTTATGTCAGGCTACATGATCAAACCAACAAAATATCATAAACACTAACAGATAGCAAGATCCGAGCTTCAAAAATGGTTGTCAGAGTTTCTAGAAAAATCTGGGTTACCCAGAAACCAGACTTTGCGTTTGGTCAACGCTGTTTGACCGATCATAACCTTCGATCTACACATGATTTGACACTGATTCTTTTTGAATCTAAAAGACCACATAACAGACTACATGCTACAACATCTAAAACACAACAATAATTAACAAGAAAGGATCTACAGGCCCTGACATTAGGCTGTCAGACCATATTTTTCCCATTTTCCAGATTTCTTAAAATGTCAAATCCGAGCACTTTGATGTTATGGATCTATGATCCAACAACCCAGAACATTAAAAGACACCCTATTACACAACTTTAACCAACAATTAACATTAAACAACATAAGATCAAAGTATTTAAAAATTTAGGGTTTATACCTCTTTTGAGCTTTGATCTTTAATCTGAGGTTCCTGATTTGTTATGGAAGTAGTAGGGACTTGATTGGGGACTGATTTATCATTGGAATTTCGTGGGTTTGGTGAGAGAAGGAGTTGGTGAGAGCAAACAATGAAATTGGCTATGTTTTTGTGCTTTTCTCTCTCCAAAACCTTAAATATTGTTGCTTTGTTGCTATGATCTGTCCAATTTCTGCTGGGTTCAATGTTTATAGCTCAAGGCTAAAACTAGGGTTGCTCAACCACTCCCCTTAGGTCTAGATCTATAAGCAACATCCAATAATGCATAAAGGGGCATTCTAGTCATTTTTCATTTTATTTTAATGTCATTTTTGTAATTGTCCAATCCCTTAGGGTTTAGGGTTTGGAAATTTTAGGGTTTAGGGTTTCGAGCATTTAGGGTTGAAGTTTTAACCCTTAACTTTGTAATTATTTAATTTCTAAAATTTCCAATTTCGGTTTTCAAATAAGAAAATTAACATTTTAAAATTATAATTAGGATTTACTAATTATATTAAAATTCCTTAATCATACTTTAAATCTTACTAATTAGGATTAGTATTTCCTAATTAGAATCGCTAATTACGCAATTAGGGTCAAAATGGTCATTAGGGTTTATAACCCACAAATTAGGGTTTCCTAATAGAAAATAAAATTTCCAATTTTAGAAATTAAATCTCGTAATTAGATTAGAGTTTTCTAATTAACTCATAAATTAAAAAAAATTAGGATTAGGGTTTCCTAATTAGCATTGCTAATTTTAGCAATTAATTCCATAATTTAGCATTAGGGTTTTTTGACGGAACAATAAGGGTTCCAAAAATTGGAAATTAGGGTTTGTTAATTAATTAACCTTTACCCTAATTAATACTTAATTAATAGCAGTAGAGCATTATAACTCTCCATTAATTTCCCAGATTAGGGCTTCAATTTAACAGAATCTGAAACTAGGGTTTTCAGATCTGACATTAGGGTTTTAAACTTTGGAATTATGGTTTTGAAATCAATTGATAAGATTAACCCTAATTAATCTTTTAATTATTTACACTTATGCCATTAAGTTCCCTATTTAGGGTTTCATACACCGAATTAGGGTTTCAGATTCCCGGAACTGAAACTAGGGTTTCCAGAACCAGTTTCTAGGGTTTCTTGCTAAACGCTAGGATTTTTTAACCGAACATTGTCGTTCTTAATATATAATTAGGGTTTATCACATATATAATTTATTTGGTCAACCCTTGACCCTTAACCACATTCTGAACACATCATTAACCATATACACAGAATTTAATCACATAAATTCTTAATCCTGAATAATTCACCTAAAAACCTACACAGAATTTTGAAATCCTCAAAATTCAATCCCAATAACCTCAAACGCATACACTTATTTTCTGTTTATGTCTATTATTTGACCTTCAATCAATCATTTGAGATTTTCATAAATTGCCCAAATTTTCGGGTTGTCACATATGCAATTTCCTGCACTTGTACACCAAAGGAGTTCTCAGTACATGAAACGCAAAGTATTATGAAATGCAACTAAAAAGACACTAAAATGTACTTGAGATGAGCATAGTTCTCATGAATTGATATCCAATAAGTAGGTATAAAACCCACTTATCAATCTTGACAAGTCTTTGTGATTCATGTATTCTTCGTATGACTTAATGGCTGAGGAAGTCAAAGCCAATTCTTTCGGCTAGACGTATGCTATGTTAATCTATTAAGTATTGAAAATGATTTACCAAACTAATATTGTTGTGGTTTTCAAAAGTAGACTGAGTATGCTAAATTGTTTTGTCATCAAACGACAGGCACGTGAAGTTGCCACAACTTAAACGTATACACGTTTAATTAATGTAGTGTTGATCAACATAGAGTACTATAGACTGATCACCTAGACGTGCTCGTAAGCTATGTCGGACTTACGGACTTAGTGCCAGGTCGTCTTTTTCAAAGTACTTATGAAATACTAACGGTCTTGAACCAAAATTTATGTTTTACTGAATATTGTTGTTGAAAAACGTTTTGAATGAAGAGAAGTGCTATTTTGAATTATCGATAGTACTTCGTAAACTATTGTTCAATTATTGAAGATATACGATTCCTGTGTTTCAAGCATGCTATTTTACTAGAATTGTTGTACTTGCTAAGCTAGTTAGGCTCATTCTTGCTTGAACCATATGAATGCAGCTAAGACCGAATGGACCGATGGATCCGGCAAGGACAAAGGGAAGGCTAAGGCGAACCCGTAGATTACCTATGTAATAGTTTAGGTTTTGTAATGATAATATTGTTATTATGACAAGAACAAATGTAATGTTTATAAAGAATATGGGGAATGTTAATATTCTTTTTGATATATTTAAGACATATTCGTTCTTTAGAGGTATTTCAATTGAATGTTTGTGTGAACTGTAGCACCGTGTAGCACCATTTGTCGGGTTGGAAGATACCCAAATTTAGGGGCGTCACAGCTCCAATTGAATTTTGTATCTTTTCGAGTCAGCTGAGTTAATGGAGTAGCGATTCGAGAAAGCTACGTACTTCGGTCACTAACTTTGGTTGCTCCTAGTTTTGAAATGCTTCAATCTTTGCCGAGTCAATAGATATTCTGTGATTTGATATTACGTGCCCAAGGAATGCTACTTCCTCAAGCCAGAACTCGCATTTCTTTAACTTGGCATATAACTTGTTTTCATGAAGCTTTTGGAGTATCAGCCTCAGGTGTTGCTCATGATCTTCACGGCTTTTGGAGTAAATGATGATGTCATTAATAAAGTTGACCACAAAGTGATCCAAATATTCTTTGAATACTATGTTCATCATATCCATGAAGGCAGCATGAGCATTAGTCAATCCAAAAGACATGACTAGGAATTCGTAATGCCCATACCGAAGTTCTGAAAGTAGTCTTTGGAATGTCACTAGTTTTAATATTCAACTGATGATATCTAGAACGAAGATCGATCTTTGAAAAGAATATAGAGCCTTGCAACTAGTCAAATAGGTCATCAATGAGAGGCAACGGGTACCTATTTTTGATGGTGACATGATTCAACTCCCGATAATCAATACAAAGTCGCATACTTCCATCTTTCTTCTTCACGAATAGAACATCAGCACCCCAAGGAGACGTACTAGGTCAAATGAAACCAATGTCTAACAATTCCTACAGTTGGGTTTTTAACTCCTGAAGTTCAATAGGAGCCATTCGATATGGGATTTTAGAAATGGGTTTTGTACCGAGTTCAAGGTCATTACCAAACTCAATTTCATGCTCCAGAGGTAGACCAGGAAGTTCTTCGGGGAATACGTCAGGAAATTTATTAACAATAGAAATATTATTCAAATATGACGTATTTTTGTTTAAATTTGTGACATGGGCTAAGAAAGCTTGACATCCGTTTTTCAATAAACGAATACCTTTATGGCTTGATATGACAGTGATTTACTTTAGTGGTTTGGTTGCTTGAATTCGCATAATAGGTTGGTTACGAATATGAAAGCTAACAACCTTACGGAAATAATTAATTTTTGCATTATGAGTAGTTAACCAATCAATCCCTAAAATTACATCAAATGAAAGTATTTTCAAAGACATAAGATCGACAGGTAACGTGCGGTTACTAATTTGAATCAAACAAGACTTATAAACAGTGGATGTAATGGAGTTTCAACAGATAAGTCAAAGTCTAATTTCTATGGAGTTAAATTTAAACGTTGAGCGCAAGTAGGAGAAATAAAAGAATGGGTAGAATCGGTATCAAATAAGGTATAGACTTCGCTAGAGTTTATGATTAGCTTACCTATAATCACCTCATTCGGATTCCTCACTTTTTGGGAGGTTACGACAAATGTTCTCCCTTGAACTACCGGTTTTGTCTTGTATGGGACGGCCTTTGATGCCTCCATCCCAACTAGACTTGACTTTGGTTCACGACAAAATTGAGTAATGTGACCTTCTCTTTCGTAATTATAACACGCTTTGGATTGCTGCGTACAGTTCAAACTGATATGTCCCTCCCCTCCGTATTTGTAATATACGATTGGTTGTCGTTCCCCTTCCATAACAACAGGTACTGGTGATGACGTCTTTTCATCATTGTTGAATCTCCTCTTTTTGAAATTTCCACTTCTATTATCTTGGCCATCATTACCACTGAAGTGGTTACAATTTCTGGCATTTGATTCCCTCCGCGTTTATTGTCACCGCTTAGATGACTGCTACCACTGGTATTATCATTTTATCGGATGCTCTCTCTTGGTTGGGTTGACTCGTTATCATGCTCCAATAACTGAGTCGTATTTACAACATCTGAATGCAAGCACAGTTTGTGAGAAATTAAGTATTAACATATCCCGGGTTTCAAACCTCTTAAAAACATCCGCGTCATTATCTCCGAATTATCAACCAAGTGAGACGCAAATCGGGACAACTAGATAAACTTAGCTTCGTACTATGACACGGTCATATTGTTCTGCTCCAGCTTGATAAACTCTACCTCCTTCATGTGATGAATACTTTCAGGAAAGTAATTGTCGTTGAACAGTTCTTGGAACTTCTCCCAAGACATCTTCAGTACGGCAGGTTGAGTACGCTTTACAGATTTCTACCAGTAATTTACCTCTCCTCGCAACATAAAGGTGGCAAAGGGAACCTTTTGCTCCTCGGAGCATTCCAAGACATCAAATATCTTGGTGATTTACTTTATCCACGTCTCTGCCTTAATAAGTGGTTTTGGCTCTCCAATAAACTCCGGTGGTCCCATTTCCTTAAACTATTTAGCAGTGACCGTTCGAGACTTGCCAGTGTTTCCACCTACATTTTGAACATGAGTCGTTCTCGCCTGATGTTGCATGAATTGCATAAAGCCTCTGAACATCCCATCATTCATTATTTGGTCAACGTTATTGTTTTCTTGAGGATTATTTCCATCCTGATGCACATTATCCTGGGTATTGATCGTTGGTGGCTCAATGGTCTCATGTGCTTCATTGCTTATCTCAACATTTTTGGATGTCATTTTCAAATACTGCCATAAAACAATGGTTAGTTGACATTTTACATATTATCCCTATACTCTGACTGACCAAATAAATACCAAATAAACTTAGGTAGGTCATACTAGCGAAGGAATTTCCCATCTCTCCCCTCCTAGTTCTAGTCTCACATCTCAGTCAGGGATCATATCCCTAAGCTTTGATACCAACTATGACGCCCCCAAAATAAGTATACATCACCCATTATGAGTCGCCAAATACATTGTATAAAATTCAATTATAACTTAATTATACAATTGTCGTGTAAAATATGACAAAACATAAGCTGAGAGTTTTAATATGAATATTGTCTTCTAGACAATATTCAAACTCAAATGGAGTCCTTATTATATTTATTATCACACTATTTCACTGAATAGTGAGGACTACTAATGCAAACATCTGGACCGTCACTCCGTCCCCTGACTAGTCCCAGCTATATTCTCATTTCCTAAAGATAAGAATGAAAATAAAGGGTGAGCTCAACTAGCCCAGTAAGAAATATTATGAGTAAGATAATGCAAAATAAATTATCGTTAGCCTTCAACAGTGTTAAACTGATAAAATACAATAAACATCTAGTTTAACTGCTGTAGAACAAGTAATCCAATAGAAGAGTCAAGTAGAACATGATATCTACTATCTTCTATGATTTAAAAAGGTTTTTTATCAACTTTATCGCTGAGACTCAACTTAATAAATAAACCACATCATCGAATCATCCCTGCACCACGGCCAAGGATATTCATGTAATCATCAATGGCCATGATTATACCGAATAAACGCTAGTTATAATAATACCAACAACTGTCCATCAATGCACTACAGGTCAATGAGTACTTTTACCACATCATTTGTAACATCACAGTCATGATTATACCGAATATCCCTAGTCATAATCATACCAATCAATAGTACATCTATGCACGTAAGCCAAATATGACTTCTATCACAATATAAGCATGAGGATGATGACAATGATATAAGAATTCAATTGAAAGAAAACAAAGGATAAATTTTTAAAGATTTGTAATTTAATTTATCAAGAATTCAATAATGCCCAAATTGTCAACATGATACTACTTTGTGGAGTAAAATTCTAGAATAATATTGTATCAAAAATGATTTGGACAGCAAAGAAATCATCTTTTATCATGAATTATTCCCCGGGGTGAATTGTACCCCGTGAATAGTACTTCGAGAATAGTACCCCGTGAATAGTACTTTATGAATAGTATTCATGAATAGTACTTTGTGAATAGTACCCATGAATAGTACTTTATGAATAGTACCCCGTGAATAATACTTTGTGAATAGTATCATAAAAATGAATATACTCATGGACATTACTCCGGCATGAAAAGCTTAAAATTTAACAAGAATGTGCAGAAAATATCCTTGTGAAACGATTCTAGATGAAGCGCAAATTTCAAGGATATTCTAATAATTTTACGGAGTATAGAAGCAATACTTTAACAGAATGATGGTGTAATTAGGAATACGAGATGAAATAATATTACTCACATACTACAGAGTATGGAAAAAAATATTATTTCTTATGAATTCTGAACAAAAATAATATCTCTTACCTTAGAAGAAGACTGAATACTGGAATAGTTAAGTAGCATACTTCTCTTTTTCTTTCTCTCTATATCTTCTCTCTCTATAATTGCTCTTGTGAGTCTAAGTGAATTGGTGAGAATGAAAGAAGAATGAGCTTCTATTTATAAGAAAATATAGTTTCGATAATTGAACTTTTTGGGGCTCAAAATATTACAGTATAATACCTTCATCTTTTCCTTCATTTTTAATTTAGTCCTGCAAGTATTATCAAACTTGCACCACCTCCCCTAATAGTACATCTTGTGAATCAATAGTACGATCATGTGAAAAAAATAATTACAGTATAGTACCTTCATCTATACCTCTATTTTTAATTTAGTCATGCAAGTATTATCAATCTTGCACCACCTCCCCTAATAGTACATGCATGTGAATCAATAGTACACACATGCGAACAAATAGTTATAAACATGTGAATTAATAGCAATTAATTGCTCATTTATCCGATTAATTACCCGATTGGTCAATATAACCTCCAGACATCCATTATTATCGAAATAGATGTCGATTTCTACTAACACTAATAATCCCAACATAATGGAAATATCAATTTCATCTTTAATCAACACGAACTTATTCATCATTAATATTATAACTCACAATATTTAACATTTCCTAGGAAAGAGGAGGCTTTCCGATAAGAATTTCTCCCTATTGGCGAGCAATTAGGTGACCAAACCTCTCCTTGACAGAACTTTCTAGACATTGTCAATATTGTAAATAATAATATGAATAACTTTGTCGTCTCAATTATTGATTTAATAATATAAAATATTATGCAAATGATATTGTGACAATAATTGAATCAATAATATGAAACATATTATGCAGCAATTACTGTGGCAATAATTGAGAATAACTAAGTGACTTCTCACGTAAGAATCAATAATCAATACCATGTTTTACTATGCAACCACGCGTATTACTGTACTTTTACCACCGGGTAGTTCAACAGTTTAACGGTAAAACTTTCGCCGTTATTTTTATAAAAAAAGATATTTATGTCATTTTCTAACTACGACAATACTTTCATTGTGGGATCCACCAATGATTGTGTCGTCGTACGAATATTCCCCGACCAATCGAATATTATATAACCACTTGCTTAGTTTGCAAAATTTGTAAATATTACCCACAACTATAACATTATATCAAATCCACACCATAATATTCAAAAATATATTTCGAGAAAAATTAATCTTTATTCATAAAAGTTGGGGATCTTACAAGAATAATAAAAACACATATCACATTTAATGCATTTTTAGGGTTAACTTCATCTTTTACTTCCTTAACTTTTCTTATGGTTATGACTTAAGGTTCTTTTTTCCCCTTAAGTTTTATAAACTAATGCTTTGATACCAACCTATGATGCTCCAAAATATGGTTATCTTCCAACCCAACAAATGGTGCTACACAGTGCTACAGTTCACACATTCATTCAATTGAAATACCTCAAAAGAGTGAAAATGTCTTCTATATATTCCCCAAATAATATTATAATGCCAAGGTTCTTGATAACCATTACATTAGTACTTGTCATTATATTAAGTAATTAAAACATTTTTACTATTCTATTACAAAGGCAACCTATTGGTTTGCCTTGGCTTTCCCTTTATCTTTACCGGATCCTTCAGTCTGTTCGGTCTTAGCTGCATTCATATGGTTTAAGAAAGAGTGAGCATAACTAGCTCAGCAAGTATGATAATTTCAATTAAATAATAGGTGTGAATCATATAAATCGTATATCTTCAATAACTGAACAATTGCTACGAAGTACTATCGATAATTTAAAATAGCACTTCTCTATTCTTTAAAACGTTACACAATGAACATCATTCATTAAACATTAATATTGGTCCAAACCTTGATCATTTCATTCTTTCTTTGAAAAGGACAACCCGACACCAAGTCCGTAAGTCCGGCATATCTTACGAGCATGTCTAGGTGATTAGCCTATAGTACTCTATGTTGTACAACACTACTTTCTTTAAACGTATGTACGTTTAAGGTTTGGCAACCTCGCGTCACTACAACAAAAAGGCTTATCAGCGACCGCATATGGTCGCAGATGAGTATTAGCGACTGACTACGGTCACTGATATTAGTCACAGATAATCTGGTCGCTGGATGGACGTCATCGACCATTATCAACGACCGACATATCAGCGGCCGACCCCGTCGCTAATTTGACTTATGATAAGTCAGTTGTCAGGGATGATGTGGCACACATGTCAGTGACCATAAATAGCAACCACGTTGGTCGCTGAGTATCTAAAGGATATTAGCGACCACACTTAGTAGTAGTGACCGCATGCGGTCGCTGAGGTTAATAGTTTTTTTAATATTTTTTCTGTTTTATTGATTTCCCTAAAAAATATACCTGTTTTGTACCATCTTTCAATCCCAACACAATAGTATATATAAACATCCATCCATGATTTATATAAATATTGTGACAACCCGATATTTTCTATATAAATAAATCATAAATTTTGCGTATAATTTTTTTATTATTATTTAAGGATGAGGATTTGTACAAGATTATGTGTATATGTATTTATGTGGTAAATAAAAATATATTTATTACATGAATATTTACAAGCAAATTTATTTTAGAATTATTGATTATTATAAAGTATATTTTTATAATAATTAATTTTAAGATAGAAATGTTTTTATTAATTATTTTCCTTGAATATATAATCATATATTATTTAAATAATATATGAAGTGATTTTTTAATAAATATAATAATTATTTTAGTATGTGAAATTTTGTACAGATTATTAAGTTAATTATTTTACCTTAATTATTAAGGTTAAATCTGAAAGAATAATCAGATATGAAATCCAAACCCTAATTTTGGATTATTGTCAAGGTATTAGAATAATAATATCATATTAATTATATTTTGATTTTTTAGTGCTATGAATATGTACGGTATGACCGTATTGATATTGGTTGGTCAATTACGGTGTATTTTGACCAAATCCTAGTAATCATGTAAACCCTAATTTGAGATCCAAATTAGAGTGTGAGATTGTTTTATAAGTGTATACTATTAATTATATCGTGTATTAATGTATTAATTAGGTAAACCCTAATTAAAATTCTGGAAACCCTAATTGCTATAATTAGTAACCCTAATTTAAAATTAGAGTTTGAAATTGTTGGTAAGTATGGATAATGTGATTAATTAGCAAGTATTATGATTAAAATTATTAAATTTAGAAACCCTAATTATTAAACCCTAATTTAGTAATTGAAACCCTAATAGTAATTTGGTAACCCTAATTACCGAAAGAGTAAACCCTAATTTCTAAATTAGCAAAGTCAACAATGATTATATGATCTAAACGCTAATGTCCATTTGTTAGATAATTACAAACTTACTTTAATTAATAAAGTAATTATTTTCAAAAATTTTAGAAACTAAAATTTAGTTATTTTATTATTTTTGTACCAACCCTAATTGCTAAATTCTAGACTTTTGTTAAATTAGCTCAAACCCTAAACAAACCCCAAACCCTAAGGGTTTGTAAATGACTAGAATGCCATTAATTTGTCAAGTTTCATTTTTGATCATTTAATTGATTTATCAAATGACCCTTATGCCCATTTTAGCATTAAAGAGGCTAGGTTATAGGTTTTGACATTTGGGGGAAGTGGTTCACCAAATCCAACTACCCCATGTGCCTAAAATCTTTAGCAAATCAGCAGCACTCAGCCATATTCATGCACCATGTGATCTATATATAGAATTAAGAGAGAGAAAGTGTCATTTTGTTCAACTATTTTTGTCAAACACTGAACCATTCTCTCTCAACCCCAAACCTCCGAAATTATCTAGCATTTCAGTCCCTTAGATCAGCCCCACGAAGTCCCATAATAGATCGGAAGCCAAAAATCAGAAAAATCAAAGATTGGATCAAAGAAAGGTATAAAATCTCAAAAATTAGAAATCATTCGATTCCATGTTAATTGTTGAAATTGATTGTCTAAATTTGTGTAATAGGGAGTTTATTAATGTTCTGGGTTGTTAGATTCATGACCCATAACATCAAAGTGCTCAAAATCAAAGTTTTTCCAACTTTTAAAAAAACCGAAATATGTTATTTTTAGGCAAATGTCAGGCCTTATATCTCTGTTATTATTTAGTATTTTTGGTGTTTGTAAGTTTTTATATGTAGTATGTAATATTCTCTTTAAGGTGCAAAAAGAATCAAGTTCATATCTCTTACAGATCGGGAGTTATTCATGGTCAAAACCCGTTGACCAAAACTGTGAAATTACCGAACCCAGAATTTTTATGAACAATTTCCGTGGTGAACTTTGACCGGCTATTTCCTGTTAGATCCGTTGTTTTTATATGTATGTTAAGTGTTATAGTTGTATTCCTACATGATTTCTACACACTGGAAGTGATATATCACAAAAATGTTACACGGATTGCAAGTTATAGAGGTCCAAAGTAGGCATCTCGAACTGTTTTTCGTGAAGAACAGTGTTGTCAGATAGTTTGGAGGCTTATATCTCCCAGATCTGTTGTTTTTAATTCATGATGTTTATTTGTAATTGTAGTGTTACATGAATACTACAAGATGTATGTGTTAGATCTCCTAGAAACATTTTGTACGGAAAGTTATTCATGGTCAAACCACCCCCTAGCACACTGGTTTATGTTTCTGGAAATCCTCAAGAACACCTATAGCGACAGAAAGTGTCGCTATAGCCCTTTAGCGACTGTTTTATTAATAATTTTCGGAATTTAATTAATAAATAGAAAAAAATAGTTTTTAATTATTAAAAATACAAAATAAATTATTAAAAATTATTTTAAATTCTGAAAATTAGTTTTTAATTATTTTAAATATATTTTATAAATATTTAATATTTTTGGGAATATTAAAAGTAATTAATTTATTTAATTATAATATTAAATAAATTATTTAAAAATGATATTAATATTTGAAAAATCATTTAAAATTATATTATGGTATAAGAAAATAATTTAAGTTATTTTTGAACACTTTTAATGTTATGTGATAATTTTCATTAATAAATTAAATATTAATGATAATTAAGTTATTTATTAAATGAATTAAATAAATGAATTAAAAATGATTTTAATATATTAAAAATCATTTTAAATAATAATAAGGTATTTAAAAATATTTTAAGTTATAAAATATAACTTTTAATATTTAAAGGTAAATTTCATTAATTAATTATTATTAATGATATTAAAGTTATTTAATAAATATATTAAATAATTTAGTTTAAAAATGATTTTATTATTATAATAATCATTTTAAATAAAAATAAAGTGTTCAAAGATATTTTAAGTTATAAAATATAACTTTTAATATTTAAAGGATAATTTCTTTAATAATATATTAATGATTATTAAATTATTATTAATGATATTAAATTTATTTAATAATTATATTAAATAAATAGTTTTAAAATGGTTTTATTTATTTAAAAATCATTTAAAAAGGATATTAATGATTTAAAAATATTTTAAGTTATAATTAATGACTTTTAATATTTGGATAAATAGTTCATTAATATTTACATATTAATGGTAATTATTTAATGATGATTTTAAATGTTTTAAAAATCATTTAAGGGTATTATAAATACTTTAAAAATATTTTAAGTTATTATACATAAATTTAATATTTTAGCAATGGTTTTATTAATAGTTTAATATTAATTAAATATTAATGATAATAGAATTGTTTAATATTTAAATCATTTAATAATGATTCTGATATTTCAAAATTTTTGATAAATGATAATAATTGTTTAATAATTATTATAAGGCCATGAAAAATAGTGCGACTGATGTTTAAGTTATCCAAGTGGATAATGAACTATGGTTTAGAGTCTTAGACTCGATATTTACCGATAAAGCTATCGGTAGACCGACATGTTTCAGAAATTGATCTGGACTTAAATAATTTAAGTGAATATGTGTTTATTTGTGATTCAATGGTTATCAAGGTTGTATGACAATGTGATTAGGAAGGTGTTGATGTTTGATTATGAGTCAACGACTGTTGAACATGTGTGCTAATGTGAATATGGAATGTGTTGACTGCAATAGGCAGTGTTATGTGTACCATATGTTGTACTAATCAGTAAAATGATCTGATTAATGATAGGTTGTGATAGAAAAGGGTAGATCTATGTTGCGTAAGTGTAAGCAGCGCATCAGGAAAGTATCCTAACTTTGCATTTTCTTTATGCAATGAACAGAAGTGAGAAGTTCAGAATTATTGTTATTATTGTACAGATTGTTAAACTTATATTATATACGCCCTTTGATTGTCAACATGTTAGTATATGATAATTCGAATATATATTCTGTTCGTTAATTTCTAGAAATGATTATACAAGTGTCCCCACTTGGATAATCATTGTATTTAATCGCATGTTGATACACCTTTGATATACATATATGTTGAATTATATATTAATGTTGAATAAGATAAGACCTTTGTTATGAAAACCCGACAGGTATGAACATCCCGATAATGGGAAAATTTTTATGCGTCCAAAGCGGACAGAGTGAACGATAACATCGTTCTTATACATGTAGTATTGATCAATACAGGGTACAATGGGGCTGATCACCCTCCGTGTCCGTAAGTCATGACGGTTTACAGATGAATTTCTGTTCAAACCTTTTCGAAAATAAAAATAATGTTCATAGTATGTCACAGAAACCCCATGTATAGTCAATACGTAGTTTCAAAAATTTGAAAGAGGGTTGTTATGTTATTATTATTGGTACAGATTACTTCACAACTACTGACTAGTTGTAGAAGAATATTATAAAGAAAACATTTAAATTCTTTCAGCTTATATATATATAATACTTGCTGGGCACTCAAATGCTCATACTTGCTTAATTTAAATGTTTTCAGCTAAGTGTAAAGGACCAGAAGGATTTGTCAAGAACAAAGGAAAAGGAAAATTTGCTGAATGACTTTATATGCTACTGTTTGTAATAGATTAGATTATGAAGACTATGATATATATATTTATATATGTTATGACATGTAATGAATGATTAAATGTTACGTACTTGGGAGAAAGACTCTGATGTATTTACAAATTTAAGTTTAAGTTTTATATTATTGTTATTATTAATAGTAGTATTCCGCTCATAGAAATGGTATCGTGAAGTACCGAGTTCGGGTTTGAAGTATCCGGGTTCGGGGACTTTATAGGATGGTATCAGAGCTATAGGGTTAGAAACCTTAGGTGCGTTAGACCTTAGGCTATAACCTTAGAACAGAGGGAAACGTTAAAAATATAAATAACTCATATAGAGTTTAAAGAAAGATGGATTGGATATATTCATCGTCAAACAAACTAAAAGATAACTTATATGAAACCTTTATGTGTTATGTGTATATAATATATGCTAATCAGGATAATTACTGTGTGTAGATGTCAGGTGAAAAAGAACTAGGATACCCACGAGTCGTAAAGAAGGAGCTAATATCGAAGCCAATAGCGGAAATAGAAGCTCATAATGAAACAAACTCAGACGAGGTGGTTATCGTGGAAAACATAGTACCAGATCCGGAAATAGTGGATCTGACAGATAATGATTCAGACTCTAAAGCTGAAGCCGGTGAAGCATCAATGGAGATGCAGGAATTGAGAAACAAGGTTTCTTCTCTAGAAGGGTTGTGGAAGACAGAAAAACTGCTTAACAGTCAATTGCGTCAAGCGTTAATAGAAACAATGGAAGAGCAGGATAAGCTTCAAATCTAAATCAATCAGATGGGAGCCTCAAGCAACACTTCGTTTGCAGCTCCAAAAGATAAGGTAAAAAGGAAGGTAGAAGACCATGATTTAGGCAAACCTGGGAAGAAGAAATAGAAAAGAATATGTTATCTTTGCGGCTATGAAGGGCATACTACTCTGTATTGTCCTGACTATAAACGAGGAGCATGTTTTGTCTGTGGAAAGGAAGATCATCAGGTGAGAAGCTGTCCAAGAAAGAAGACTTAGTAAATAGGTAGTATAGGTTATGTTGTGTAAGCGTGTTTAATATTATATGTGTACTTAGTATGTCTGTGTAAGGTATTATTATAAAACTTTTGTATAAGTGGTGATGTAAATCCCGACTTTTGTAGTCACAATGGGATAACTGATGTTTAAAGCACTATGTGATATGTTATGTAAAATATTTTGAAAGCAATGAATGAATATGAATCAAATTTTGAGTTATGAAACAAGTTTAATAAGTTTAAACTTATATGATAAAGTTTAGAATGTAAGTTAATTTATGGTTTTTACTTAACCAGATAATGCCGCCAAGACGTCAAACTCGAAATCAGAGGGCAGAAGAGTCTGTCAACAATGTTGAAGGACAACAACAAGTGGACCCAATGCAGCAGTTCGCAAATATGGTAGCCCAGGCTATGCAACAAGGAAACCAGCCGGATAATCACTTGGCGAATTTTAAAGATTTTAAGGCTGTAGGACCGCCAGAATTCAAAGGTACGACTGACCCTGTAGAAGCCCAAACATGGGTTAGGGAAATTGAGAAGGCGTTTATAATAGCTAGGGTAGCTGAGGGGCAAAATACCTCTTTTGCCACCTATATGATGAAGGGTGAGGCAAATTTCTGGTGGGAAGCGAATCAGGTGAGGGCAGGAGCAGGTGTGGTAGCGTGGGATAGATTTAAGACTTTATTTTTCGAGAACTATATTTCAGCCAGTATGTAGTCTAGAATGGAGGTAAAATTTCTAGAGTTGAAGCAAGGGGATATGTAAGTGGCAGAATATGCCGTGAAATTCAATGAGTTGGCTAGGTTTGCTCTGCATCAAGTCGATACGGAGGCTAGGAAGGCGAGGAGATTTGAGCTGGGATTAAAACCCTGGCTCTATAACAAGGTGGCAGTGTTGCAGATCCCAACATTTGCAGCACTCTTGGAGAAGGCTATAATTGCAGAGGAGGGAAGTGAGGCTATGAGCCTCTACAATAAGGAGAGGAAAAACAAGGGCAAGGTCGAGGGAGCTGAGAAGGTGAGGACTAATAGTGGAAACAAGAGTGTCGACGGAAAAAGAAAAGGGAACTATTTTGGCAATGTCCAGGTTAAACAGGAAGAAATTAAGAAGCAAGGGATTCAGTGTAAAACGTGTGGAAAAAATCACTCCGAAGAATGTTTAAAAGGAAAATTTATGTGTTATAAATGTGGGCAGGAGGGTCATATCTCTCCCAACTGCCCCAATCCTAGAATGAATAGTGATTGTTTTATTTGTGGATCAATGGAGCACATGGTGAAGGATTGTCCAAGCAGGAGGGTAGAGGCAGGTAGTGTGAATACTGGTAAGGATAATGGGATGTTAAAAATCGCAGGACCGACATCATCGAACAAACCAACAAAGTCAACATCAAGGGTCTTCAACATGATGGTTCAAAACACGGTGGCAACTGGCAATGCAGTTCCAGGTAATATTCGAATAACTTTTATTTGCGTAATTAGAATTTTTCTATTTATAGTAAATTGTTTTATAAAGAAATTTTGAGGGAGGAATTTGAGTTCTTTTAGAAATCAAATTTTCGTTTAATCAGAAAGACAAGCATAATGTGATTAGTTAAAGATCAGTTCGATCAAAGTTGATTGAGATCTACTTGCGAAGATTATGTATGCTATGTACCCAGTTATGTGTAGGTTTTTAAGTGGTGATTCCGGGGCCGGAATCCTTATAAGGGAGGGTGAATGTGACAACCCGATATTTTCTATATAAATAAATCATAAATTTTGCGTATAATTTTTTTATTATTATTTAAGGATGAGGATTTGTACAAGATTATGTGTATATGTATTTATGTGGTAAATAAAAATATATTTATTACATGAATATTTACAAGCAAATTTATTTTAGAATTATTGATTATTATAAAGTATATTTTTATAATAATTAATTTTAAGATAGAAATGTTTTTATTAATTATTTTCCTTGAATATATAATCATATATTATTTAAATAATATATGAAGTGATTTTTTAATAAATATAATAATTATTTTAGTATGTGAAATTTTGTACAGATTATTAAGTTAATTATTTTACCTTAATTATTAAGGTTAAATATGAAAGAATAATCAGATATGGAATCCAAACTCTAATTTTGGATTATTGTCAAGGTATTAGAATAATAATATCATATTAATTATATTTTGATTTTTTAGTGCTATGAATATGTACGGTATGACCGTATTGATAATGGTTGGTCAATTACGGTGTATTTTGACCAAACCCTAGTAATCATGTTAAACCCTAATTTGAGATTCAAATTAGAGTGTGAGATTGTTTTATAAGTGTATAATATTAATTATATAGTGTATTAATGTATTAATTAGGTAAACCCTAATTAAAATTCTAAAAACCCTAATTGCTATAATTAGTAACCCTAATTTAAAATTAGAGTTTGAAATTGTTGGTAAGTATGGATAATGTGATTAATTAGCAAGTATTATGATTAAAATTATTAAATTTAGAAACCCTAATTATTAAACCCTAATTTAGTAATTGAAACCCTAATAGTAATTTGGTAACCCTAATTACCGAAAGAGTAAACCCTAATTGCTAAATTAGCAAAGTCAACAATGATTATATGATCTAAACCCTAATGTCCATTTGTTAGATAATTACAAACTTACTTTAATTAATAAAGTAATTATTTTCAAAAATTTTAGAAACTAAAATTTAGTTATTTTATTATTTTTGTACCAACCCTAATTGCTAAATTCTAGACTTTTGTTAAATTAGCTCAAACCCTAAACAAACCCCAAACCCTAAGGGTTTGTAAATGACTAGAATGCCATTAATTTGTCAAGTTTCATTTTTGATCATTTAATTGATTTATCAAATGACCCTTATGCCCATTTTAGCATTAAAGAGGCTAGGTTATAGGTTTTGACATTTGGAGGAAGTGGTTCACCAAATCCAACTACCCCATGTGCCTAAAATCTTTAGCAAATCAGCAGCACTCAGCCATATTCATGCACCATGTGATCTATATATAGAATTAAGAGAGAGAAAGTGTCATTTTGTTCAACTATTTTTGTCAAACACTGAACCATTCTCTCTCAACCCCAAACTTCCGAAATTATCTAGCATTTCAGTCCCTTAGATCAGCTCCACGAAGTCCCATAATAGACCGGAAGCCAAAAATCAGAAAAATCAAAGATTGGATCAAAGAAAGGTATAAAATCTCAAAAATTAGAAATCATTCGATTCCATGTTAATTGTTGAAATTGATTGTTTAAAGTTGTGTAATAGGGTGTTTATTAATGTTCTGGGTTGTTAGATTCATGACCCATAACATCAAAATGCTCAAAATCAAAGTTTTTCCAACTTTTAAAAAAATCGAAATCTGTTATTTTTAGGCAAATGTCAGGCCTTATATCTCTGTTATTATTTAGTATTTTTGGTGTTTGTAAGTTGTTGTATGTAGTATGTAATATGCTCTTTAAGTTGCAAAAAGAATCAAGTTCATATCTCTTATAGATCGGGAGTTATTCATGGTCAAAACCCGTTGACCAAAACTGTGAAATTACCGAACCCAGAATTTTTATGAACAATTTCTGTGGTGAACTTTGATCGGCTATTTCCTGTTAGATCCATTGTTGTTATGTGTATGTTAAGTGTTATAGTTGTATTCCTACATGATTTCTACACACTGAAAGTGATAGATCACAAAAATGTTACACGGATTGCAAGTTATAGAGGTCCAAAGTAGGCACCTCGAACTGTTTTTCGTGAAGAACAGTGTTGTCAGATAGTTTGGAGGATTATATCTCCCAGATCTGTTGTTGTAAATTCATGATATTTGTTGGTAATTGTAGTGTTGCATGAGTACTACAAGATGTATGTGTTAGATCTCCTAGAAACATTTTGTACAGAAGGTTATTCATGGTCAAACCACCCCCCTAGCACACTGGTTTATGTTTCTGGAAATCCTCAAGAACACCAATAGCGACAGAAAGTGTCGCTATAGCCCTTTAGCGACAGTTTTATTAAAAATTTTCAGAAATTAATTAATAAATAGAAAAAAATAGTTTTTAATTATTAAAAATACAAAATAAATTATTAATATTAAAATATTAATATTTTTATGAAAAAATATCAAAAGTTATATTCTATAACTTAAAAATATTTTTGTAACATATAAATCATTTATATATGATTTATAAATCATTAATTCTATTTTTCCATAATTTATTTAATATATTTATTAAATAAACTAATTATCATTAATATTAATTAATTAATGAAATTCATCCTAAAATATTAAAAGTTACTAAAAAATATTTTTTATACCATAATATTATTTTTCATTATTTTTCATGCATTAAAATAATTTTTAAATAATTTACTTAATATTATAATTAAATAAATTAAATACCATTTATATTCCAAAAATATTAAATATTTATGAAATATACTCTAAATAATTAAAAACTATTTTTCAGACTTTAAAATAATTTTTAGGAATTTATTTTGTATTTTTAATAATTAAAAACAATTTTTATCAATTTTTAAATAATTTCCGGAAAATCGAAAATTCAAAATTCATAAAACCGTCGTTAAAGGGCCCTGTAGCGACAGAACCGTCGCTATAAGTGTTCTTGAGCATTTCCAGAAACTTATGTTAACACAAGTTAGCAACTTTGACCACATTTTGATCTGTGATCACAAGGGTTTCTGGCTGCTTGATGTTATAAACATATAGTATTAATGTAATACTACACTTACAAACAAACATCATGCCTAAAAAACATCAAAGTAGTGCGTTATTATCCCCCAAAATGTCTTACAAAACTGTTCTTCATTTCTGGGTTTTCCAGAAAATGAAGAACAAATGAAGGTGCTATATTTAGATCATTGTAGCTTCCAGTATATGTATTATTTGTGTGATATAATGGTTGGATCGTATAGAGAACATGTCAGACTACAATTAAATAACATCAGGTACTAACAACAACATCACATATGACATAACAAGGACAGTCAAACTATGTCAGAAAAATCGCATATGAAGTTTCTGGGTTTTTTCCAGATTTTGACAAAACTGGTGGTCAAGGCTACTTTGACCCTGCATAACTTTTATTCTATGCACAATCTGGGTGATATAAAAGCTTGATTGTGTAGTCCTTATACCCGACTACAAGTCCATTACACAAACATGGCCAAATCACTTGTCAGTAGCAAGATCAGAGGCCTTAAAGATGTTGTCAGAGCTACCTGGAAAAATCTGGGTTTTCCAGAAACAGTTTTCGTGCTCGGTCAACGGTTTTTGACCGGTCATATCAGGAGATCTAGACTTGATCTAACCCTGCTTCCAGTTTCAGATCACAATCCTCATGTCATAGAACAGATTCAAAACATAAAACACAGAAAATGACTAACACACATGGATCTAGAGGCACTGACATATGACTGTCAGGCCTTAAAATTAGGGTTCTTGGTCAGTTTTGAAAACTTGATTTTTGTGCCTCTAGATGTTATGAATCCATGATCCAACAATCCAGATCTTTAAATGACACCTTATAACACATCTAACCAACAACTAACATCAAAACACAAGATTTACAAAAATTAGGGTTTATACCTTTTAGGCTTTGATATTGATTTTTTGACTTTTGATTCTGATATTGAGAGGCTATGAATTGATTATAGCTCACCTTCTCTCTCTCTCACTCTAAATCTCGAAAATGAAGAGAGATGATGGGTTTGGAGAAAAATGAGAAGTAAGTGCCTTTTTTCTATCTCTTTAAATCAATATATGTTATAATGCAATGCAAGATCTGCTGATTTCGCCTAGTAGCTTGATATTTGAGTCACATGGAGTTGTTGGGGTGGTTAAACAACTTAATTATTACAAGATTGACAAGCTAAACCCAATAATGCAACAAAGGGCATTATGGTCTTTTTGATTTTAAATTTAATGACATTCTAGTAAATGGCCAAACCCTTAGGGTTTAGGATTTGGGGTAGGATTTAGGGTTTGAACCCTTTAAGGTTTAGGGTTGGAACCCTTAGGTTAACAATTTTGTTTCTAACATTTTCGAATTTCAGTTTTCAAAATATAAAATTATTATTTCTAAATTATAATTATAATTTTCTAATTATATTAAAATACTAATCATAATTCAATCTTGCTAATTAGGATTAATATATCCTAATTAAAATTGCTAATTAAGCAATTAGGATCAAAATTGGTCATTAGGGTTTATAACCCAAAATTAGGGTTTCTAATAGAAAAATTATTTTCTAATTTAAAAATTAGATTTCGTAATTAGATTAGGATTTTCTAATTACTTATAACTTGAAAATTAGGATTAATATTTTCTAATTATCAATAAAATTATTGAACTAACAATCAGGCTTTCCCTAATTACAAATTAGGGTTCCTAAACTAGAAATTAGGGTTTCACTTTTGAAATTAAGGTTTTCTAACTAATTTGTTAAGATTAACCCTAATTAATTTTATAATTATTTACACTTACGCCATTAAGTTTCCAATTTAGGATTTCATACACCGAATTAGGGTTTCGGATTCCCGAAACTGAAATTAAAGTTTCCAGAACTGATTTCTAGTGTTTCTTGTTAATTGCTAGGGTTTTCTAACCGAACGTTGTAGTCACAATGGGATAACTGATGTTTAAAGCACTATGTGATATGTTATGTAAAATATTTTGAAAGCAATGAATGAATATGAATCAAATTTTGAGTTATGAAACAAGTTTAATAAGTTTAAACTTATATGATAAAGTTTAGAATGTAAGTTAATTTATGGTTTTTACTTAACCAGATAATGCCGCCAAGACGTCAAACTCGAAATCAGAGGGCAGAAGAGTCTGTCAACAATGTTGAAGGACAACAACAAGTGGACCCAATGCAGCAGTTCGCAAATATGGTAGCCCAGGCTATGCAACAAGGAAACCAGCCGGATAATCACTTGGCGAATTTTAAAGATTTTAAGGCTGTAGGACCGCCAGAATTCAAAGGTACGACTGACCCTGTAGAAGCCCAAACATGGGTTAGGGAAATTGAGAAGGCGTTTATAATAGCTAGGGTAGCTGAGGGGCAAAATACCTCTTTTGCCACCTATATGATGAAGGGTGAGGCAAATTTCTGGTGGGAAGCGAATCAGGTGAGGGCAGGAGCAGCTGTGGTAGCGTGGGATAGATTTAAGACTTTATTTTTCGAGAACTATTTTTCAGCCAGTATGTAGTCTAGAATGGAGGTAAAATTTCTAGAGTTGAAGCAAGGGGATATGTAAGTGGCAGAATATGCCGTGAAATTCAATGAGTTGGCTAGGTTTGCTCTGCATCAAGTCGATACGGAGGCTAGGAAGGCGAGGAGATTTGAGCTGGGATTAAAACCCTGGCTCTATAACAAGGTGGCAGTGTTGCAGATCCCAACATTTGCAGCACTCTTGGAGAAGGCTATAATTGCAGAGGAGGGAAGTGAGGCTATGAGCCTCTACAATAAGGAGAGGAAAAACAAGGGCAAGGTCGAGGGAGCTGAGAAGGTGAGGACTAATAGTGGAAACAAGAGTGTCGACGGAAAAAGAAAAGGGAACTATTTTGGCAATGTCCAGGTTAAACAGGAAGAAATTAAGAAGTAAGGGATTCAGTGTAAAACGTGTGGAAAAAATCACTCCGAAGAATGTTTAAAAGGAAAATTTATGTGTTATAAATGCGGGCAGGAGGGTCATATCTCTCCCAACTGCCCCAATCCTAGAATGAATAGTGATTGTTTTATTTGTGGATCAATGGAGCACATGGTGAAGGATTGTCCAAGCAGGAGGGTAGAGGCAGGTAGTGTGAATACTGGTAAGGATAGTGGGATGTTAAAAATCGTAGGACCGACATCATCGAACAAACCAACAAAGTCAACATCAAGGGTCTTCAACATGATGGTTCAAGACACGGTGGCAACTGGCAATGCAGTTCCAGGTAATATTCGAATAACTTTTATTTGCGTAATTAGAATTTTTCTATTTATAGTAAATTGTTTTATAAAGAAATTTTGAGGGAGGAATTTGAGTTCTTTTAGAAATCAAATTTTCGTTTAATCAGAACGACAAGCATAATGTGATTAGTTAAAGATCAGTTCGATCAAAGTTGATTGAGATCTACTTGCGAAGATTATGTATGCTATGTACCCAGTTATGTGTAGGTTTTTAAGTGGTGATTCCGGGGCCGGAATCCTTATAAGGGAGGGTGAATGTGACAACCCGATATTTTCTATATAAATAAATCATAAATTTTGCGTATAATTTTTTTATTATTATTTAAGGATGAGGATTTGTACAAGATTATGTGTATATGTATTTATGTGGTAAATAAAAATATATTTATTACATGAATATTTACAAGCAAATTTATTTTAGAATTATTGATTATTATAAAGTATATTTTTATAATAATTAATTTTAAGATAGAAATGTTTTTATTAATTATTTTCCTTGAATATATAATCATATATTATTTAAATAATATATGAAGTGATTTTTTAATAAATATAATAATTATTTTAGTATGTGAAATTTTGTACAGATTATTAAGTTAATTATTTTACCTTGATTATTAAGGTTAAATATGAAAGAATAATCAGATATGGAATCCAAACTCTAATTTTGGATTATTGTCAAGGTATTAGAATAATAATATCATATTAATTATATTTTGATTTTTTAGTGCTATGAATATGTACGGTATGACCGTATTGATAATGGTTGGTCAATTACGGTGTATTTTGACCAAACCCTAGTAATCATGTTAAACCCTAATTTGAGATTCAAATTAGAGTGTGAGATTGTTTTATAAGTGTATAATATTAATTATATAGTGTATTAATGTATTAATTAGGTAAACCCTAATTAAAATTCTAAAAACCCTAATTGCTATAATTAGTAACCCTAATTTAAAATTAGAGTTTGAAATTGTTGGTAAGTATGGATAATGTGATTAATTAGCAAGTATTATGATTAAAATTATTAAATTTAGAAACCCTAATTATTAAACCCTAATTTAGTAATTGAAACCCTAATAGTAATTTGGTAACCCTAATTACCGAAAGAGTAAACCCTAATTGCTAAATTAGCAAAGTCAACAATGATTATATGATCTAAACCCTAATGTCCATTTGTTAGATAATTACAAACTTACTTTAATTAAAAAAGTAATTATTTTCAAAAATTTTAGAAACTAAAATTTAGTTATTTTATTATTTTTGTACCAACCCTAATTGCTAAATTCTAGACTTTTGTTAAATTAGCTCAAACCCTAAACAAACCCCAAACCCTAAGGGTTTGTAAATGACTAGAATGCCATTAATTTGTCAAGTTTCATTTTTGATCATTTAATTGATTTATCAAATGACCCTTATGCCCATTTTAGCATTAAAGAGGCTAGGTTATAGGTTTTGACATTTGGAGGAAGTGGTTCACCAAATCCAACTACCCCATGTGCCTAAAATCTTTAGCAAATCAGCAGCACTCAGCCATATTCATGCACCATGTGATCTATATATAGAATTAAGAGAGAGAAAGTGTCATTTTGTTCAACTATTTTTGTCAAACACTGAACCATTCTCTCTCAACCCCAAACTTCCGAAATTATCTAGCATTTCAGTCCCTTAGATCAGCTCCACGAAGTCCCATAATAGATCGGAAGCCAAAAATCAGAAAAATCAAAGATTGGATCAAAGAAAGGTATAAAATCTCAAAAATTAGAAATCATTCGATTCCATGTTAATTGTTGAAATTGATTGTTTAAAGTTGTGTAATAGGGTGTTTATTAATGTTCTGGGTTGTTAGATTCATGACCCATAACATCAAAATGCTCAAAATCAAAGTTTTTCCAACTTTTAAAAAAATCGAAATCTGTTATTTTTAGGCAAATGTCAGGCCTTATATCTCTGTTATTATTTAGTATTTTTGGTGTTTGTAAGTTGTTGTATGTAGTATGTAATATGCTCTTTAAGTTGCAAAAAGAATCAAGTTCATATCTCTTATAGATCGGGAGTTATTCATGGTCAAAACCCGTTGACCAAAACTGTGAAATTACCGAACCCAGAATTTTTATGAACAATTTCTGTGGTGAACTTTGATCGGCTATTTCCTGTTAGATCCATTGTTGTTATGTGTATGTTAAGTGTTATAGTTGTATTCCTACATGATTTGTACACACTGAAAGTGATAGATCACAAAAATATTACACGGATTGCAAGTTATAGAGGTCCAAAGTAGGCACCTCGAACTGTTTTTCGTGAAGAACAGTGTTGTCAGATAGTTTGGAGGATTATATCTCCCAGATCTGTTGTTGTAAATTCATGATATTTGTTGGTAATTGTAGTGTTACATGAGTACTACAAGATGTATGTGTTAGATCTCCTAGAAACATTTTGTACAGAAGGTTATTCATGGTCAAACCACCCCCCTAGCACACTGGTTTATGTTTCTGGAAATCCTCAAGAACACCAATAGCGACAGAAAGTGTCGCTATAGCCCTTTAGCGACAGTTTTATTAAAAATTTTCAGAAATTAATTAATAAATAGAAAAAAATAGTTTTTAATTATTAAAAATACAAAATAAATTATTAATATTAAAATATTAATATTTTTATGAAAAAATATCAAAAGTTATATTCTATAACTTAAAAATATTTTTGTAACATATAAATCATTTATATATGATTTATAAATCATTAATTCTATTTTTCCATAATTTATTTAATATATTTATTAAATAAACTAATTATCATTAATATTAATTAATTAATGAAATTCATCCTAAAATATTAAAAGTTACTAAAAAATATTTTTTATACCATAATATTATTTTTCATTATTTTTCATGCATTAAAATAATTTTTAAATAATTTACTTAATATTATAATTAAATAAATTAAATACCATTTATATTCCAAAAATATTAAATATTTATGAAATATACTCTAAATAATTAAAAACTATTTTTCAGACTTTAAAATAATTTTTAGGAATTTATTTTGTATTTTTAATAATTAAAAACAATTTTTATCAATTTTTAAATAATTTCCGGAAAATCGAAAATTCAAAATTCATAAAACCGTCGTTAAAGGGCCCTGTAGCGACAGAACCGTCGCTATAAGTGTTCTTGAGCATTTCCAGAAACTTATGTTAACACAAGTTAGCAACTTTGACCACATTTTGATCTGTGATCACAAGGGTTTCTGGCTGCTTGATGTTATAAACATATAGTATTAATGTAATACTACACTTACAAACAAACATCATGCCTAAAAAACATCAAAGTAGTGCGTTATTATCCCCCAAAATGTCTTACAAAACTGTTCTTCATTTCTGGGTTTTCCAGAAAATGAAGAACAAATGAAGGTGCTATATTTAGATCATTGTAGCTTCCAGTATATGTATTATTTGTGTGATATAATGGTTGGATCGTATAGAGAACATGTCAGACTACAATTAAATAACATCAGGTACTAACAACAACATCACATATGACATAACAAGGACAGTCAAACTATGTCAGAAAAATCGCATATGAAGTTTCTGGGTTTTTTCCAGATTTTGACAAAACTGGTGGTCAAGGCTACTTTGACCCTGCATAACTTTTATTCTATGCACAATCTGGGTGATATAAAAGCTTGATTGTGTAGTCCTTATACCCGACTACAAGTCCATTACACAAACATGGCCAAATCACTTGTCAGTAGCAAGATCAGAGGCCTTAAAGATGTTGTCAGAGCTACCTGGAAAAATCTGGGTTTTCCAGAAACAGTTTTCGTGCTCGGTCAACGGTTTTTGACCGGTCATATCAGGAGATCTAGACTTGATCTAACCCTGCTTCCAGTTTCAGATCACAATCCTCATGTCATAGAACAGATTCAAAACATAAAACACAGAAAATGACTAACACACATGGATCTAGAGGCACTGACATATGACTGTCAGGCCTTAAAATTAGGGTTCTTGGTCAGTTTTGAAAACTTGATTTTTGTGCCTCTAGATGTTTTGAATCCATGATCCAACAATCCAGATCTTTAAATGACACCTTATAACACATCTAACCAACAACTAACATCAAAACACAAGATTTACAAAAATTAGGGTTTATACCTTTTAGGCTTTGATATTGATTTTTTGACTTTTGATTCTGATATTGAGAGGCTATGAATTGATTATAGCTCACCTTCTCTCTCTCTCACTCTAAATCTCGAAAATGAAGAGAGATGATGGGTTTGGAGAAAAATGAGAAGTAAGTGCCTTTTTTCTATCTCTTTAAATCAATATATGTTATAATGCAATGCATGATCTGCTGATTTCGCCTAGTAGCTTGATATTTGAGTCACATGGAGTTGTTGGGGTGGTTAAACAACTTAATTATTACAAGATTGACAAGCTAAACCCAATAATGCAACAA
The DNA here is from genome assembly GCA_020205505.1 of Panax japonicus. Lineage (NCBI taxonomy): Eukaryota > Viridiplantae > Streptophyta > Magnoliopsida > Apiales > Araliaceae > Panax > Panax japonicus. Next base: position 33,651,498 of record CM035113.1, on the reverse strand, counting down.
AGGGCATTATGGTCTTTTTGATTTTAAATTTAATGACATTCTAGTAAATGGCCAAACCCTTAGGGTTTAGGATTTGGGGTAGGATTTAGGGTTTGAACCCTTTAAGGTTTAGGGTTGGAACCCTTAGGTTAACAATTTTGTTTCTAACATTTTCGAATTTCAGTTTTCAAAATAGAAAATTATTATTTCTAAATTATAATTATAATTTTCTAATTATATTAAAATACTAATCATAATTCAATCTTGCTAATTAGGATTAATATATCCTAATTAAAATTGCTAATTAAGCAATTAGGATCAAAATTGGTCATTAGGGTTTATAACCCAAAATTAGGGTTTCTAATAGAAAAATTATTTTCTAATTTAAAAATTAGATTTCGTAATTAGATTAGGATTTTCTAATTACTTATAACTTGAAAATTAGGATTAATATTTTCTAATTATCAATAAAATTATTGAACTAACAATCAGGCTTTCCATAATTACAAATTAGGGTTCCTAAACTAGAAATTAGGGTTTCACTTTTGAAATTAAGGTTTTCTAACTAATTTGTTAAGATTAACCCTTTTTAATTTTATAATTATTTACACTTACGCCATTAAGTTTCCAATTTAGGATTTCATACACCGAATTAGGGTTTCGGATTCCCGAAACTGAAATTAAAGTTTCCAGAACTGATTTCTAGTGTTTCTTGTTAATTGCTAGGGTTTTCTAACCGAACGTTGACGTTCTTAATATATACCTAGGGTTTGTTACATATATCGTTTATCTGGTCAACCCTTAACCCTTAACCACATACTGTACAAATGCATATACATAGAACATATTCATGTATACACTTAATCCTGAATAATTCACCTAAATCCTTCACAGAATTTTGAAATCCTCAAAATTCTATCTTAAAAATATCAAATGCATACACTTATTTTCTGTCTAGGTTCTAATTTTGAACCTCAAACCAATTAATTAAAATTTTTATAAATATTCAAAATTCCCTGGTTGTCACATGTTCTGACCTTGTAAGCGCATTTGTATGACTTAGACATGCATAAGAGTTGGTATTAACTTATAGTACGTGTTCATGAACTTTCATGGCCTTGTTAGTCCATACTATGGAAGGAAAACGTATGATCTTAAAATAAAACTTATGGTCTTGGATTTGAACCTTGACGCCTACATAGCATTATATATTCTGATTTGGTGAACGTAGTCATGTGGCCTATATTGACAAGAAAGGCATGCTTAAAGTGTTGAGCACACACTAGCATACATGATTAAAGACTACTTTGATTTCAAAAGACAAACTTAGAGTTTCTAGACGTATATATAGGATGTCCACATTCTGATCATTTGAACACGTATAAGTGCCTTGTTTAGGTACTCTAATACATGAGAGTCGTGGTTTCGAGGCACTTGACATGTACTAAGTTACCTTGTTGACTTAGCGCGATTTTTCATAAAAAATTTAGAATGTGTAAGATGATAGCATCAAACACTGTGTGAGTTACATTATGATCATGAGAACATGTATATTAAGATTCATTATGCCTATAGACATGTTGACATAAGCATCGTGTGATGAAACCTGGATTTCACCTACGCACGCATATTCAAGGAAATGAATTTCAAAAGCACAAACTATGTGATTAAGTATACATGTGTATTATAAGCACGAGCATGCCTACTTAGTATTGTTTAAGCTTGTTATGTGATAACATGACCTTAGTAGTTGACCTTAAAGCATGGACTTGAATTACTTAAGGTATATGAAAGTCTGACATGATAACCATGTAATTTTGAATTGGATTTAAATGAGCATGCTAGGTTTTAAAACTTGAGTTAAAAACCATGATAAAACCAAAAAATAAATATTCAAATATTGGTCAGGCCAGGGGATGGCGCAGCTACGCCAGTCCCAAGCCTAACCTCAACGTAGCTGCGCACTGCAAGGCAGTTTGGTCTGGACATTTTATTTGCTTTCTGATTTTGGAAACTTACTTATAGTACTATCCTAAGCTATAGTACTTGACATGGATGATGTTTTAAGCCTAAGAGCATGTAATGGTTATATAAAACCCAAATTTGTTAAAATTTATTAAAGTTTGCAAACGGCAAGAACTATATGAAACATTCATCTATGAGTTTGAAATGTGTAATGAACACATAGCGAGTCAATTATGTGATAAATATAAATGAATATTGATGTCAAGTAAGAGTGGTTAAGGTATACCTAGACATACCTAACTATTCTAAGAGTATGATGAGAAAGTGAAATGTAGGTCTTATAAACCAAGATAGAGAACAATGTAACATTATTACATTAAGAATGTATAAATGTGTGACTAATGGACATGAATCCATGATTATATATCTGTGTAGGAATGCACGAATTGTAGATAAGCTTTAAGTAATTAAGTCGTAGTTGATAAACTACGAATCAGGCAAGTCTTTCAGTTCCTATTTGATGTATGAATTTGATAACTGTTAGTTGAGCTATATTATGTTATGCAAATGTTGATGTATATATATGAGAAAAATATGAGATATGTATGAAATGTGAAAGTTGATCTTTGATGATATGCTTGTGATATAAACCTCTATGCCTGTTATGTGAGAAGTAACATGCGTAGTAAACATTAATCGATTATGAATGCATAAACTGAATATGCTATTATATGCTATATGATGCATGAAAACTGTTAGAATTGTTGGGCTGTCGAGCTCACCCTTGCAAATAACCACTTTTGCAAGTTAAGGACTCACGGTAAAGATTTTGTGCTACTTGATTGATAGACTTCAATAGTATCGAAGGAGATTGATTCGTTTACTTAAATATATGCTTTTGAACCATGTTTAGGTTCTAGGAGATGTACATGATAGTAGTTTACGATGTGTAATACATGTTAAGTTATAAAGTTGTACTAGGCGACATAGAGAAATTCGAATTGAGATGTAAATATTTATACAGTAATTCGAATAGACTGAATCATAACATAATTTAATTCAATGATATGTAATTGATTCAAGTTAAGATATCAATAAAAGATTATTTTTCAAAGGAGATTAAAAAAGTTTAAATTATTCCGCATATATATATATATATATATAATATCGAATGTGATGTAAAACAGGAATAGTAATGACCAAGTTATGAAACTTATAAAAGTTTGAGGTCATTACATAGATCCTGGAAATGGAAAGAATTTATATTCTAAATTGTAATAAGTAAAGTTATATTCATTAAGTTATGAATAAGAGATATAAATAGCTGACGATAGTAGTATCGTGGCGGACCAGATCCGTGGTTCAAAGGGACCCGAATTTGGGGGCGTCACAGGTTGGTATCAAAGTTGTAGGTTATAAACTTAGGTAAGTGTGCCTTAGGGTATAACCTGAGAGAGAGAAAGATAAAGATTTAAAATACGTATAACTGAAGATTCAAAGAAGAATCTTAAAGTATCTAAGAGAATGTGAATTCAAGAGTTTCCTAACTCTGGTAATAAAAATGTTAAGATGTTTTCTATAAGATGAAGATGATAAACATAATGAGAATGAACTTGAGTGGAGTTTTGTTGATAATAGGGAAATAACCCTAAGGTAAATAGTTGATCACGACGTGATCAGAATGAGATATGAAGTGATAAATAGTTTGTAATGACTAAGTGCATATAACTTGATGCTATAAGAGATTGTACTGTGAAATGGTACGGTGTGAAATCATGAGGAGTTGCACGTGATGAGATACGAAGAATTTGTATCGAGCAAAGAGCAAGTTAAGAGTGATATAGATTTAAGTTAGATTTTAGTTGAGGACTCATGTGAGAGTTGAGTTGTACAAACATTTGTGTGGGCGAAGGCTTTGTGCTCACGCTCGGATCCTCAAAATGATAATCAATGGAATGTCAGTGTCGTGCTATCGATATGCTTATGGTGAGAAGGTGATTCTTTTCTCATATCATATTTGATAGATAAAGACTATTAAGATTAAGATATAGAATATTAAGATTAGTTTTGAGTTCTTAAAACTCATACTTTTGGTACGTTCGTGACTCATAATTATATGAAATGTTTTTGAACCCCTCAGCGAATGGACGCCTATGGTCTGACTAGGATAAGTTCTTAAACTTATATAATTGTGGCAAGTTCCTGAATTTCCAAAGTGTGGTAAGTTTGATGAACTGTATCGGGTATATATATGATATGAAGTTAGAAATTTTGGTAGAGTAAAGATTGAAGTTGATGGAGAAACGTGACTTTTCTAAATCTTCTAGCTCTGCTAGATTTTCAAAAATTTATATACTTCATGTTGATGTTTGCACTTCTATTTTCTTGAAAAACATTGGATCTTGTGATTGAACCAATGATGCTTTAAAAATAATACCGTTATCCATATGTCTATGCGAATTGTTTCGGCTAAGACAAAAATGATTTGAAAATTTTCAAAATGTATTTCTAACCATGTGCATCATTTGATATGGTGTAAAAATTGTAAACGATGGAGTCATCCATGCAGTTGAACCCAGTGTTGGTTGTGATAGTAAGATCGTCAGCCAATTTTGGTATCATGTAGTATGACAACGTCACATAATGACAGAATCCTCAACGTACTCATAATCTAAGTATGGTATCATGACGTCTTAAAAAAAATTTTTGGTTTTCTTTTAATTTATGAAGAAGGTCAATTAAGTTGGCCAAATTATTTCGATTGATGTCTGAATTGTTGATAAAAGTCTAAGTTATTTGATTCGCCTAGACGACTGTCAAAAAATAATTATGAAATTCAAGTATTCTCGAATATTTGTGCCAAACCCGATTGCTCTGGTGCATATTCAGTTGTTGAAAAGCTGAAGTGAACAAACCTATAAGGGGACATGTTTTCGAGGACAATGGATCCTAGCGTAACGCATGTAGCCGTTAGAAGACACTATGTTATGACCCAACGTATTAGTACAATAGGCTGGCCACCTAGTGTACGTGTGGAGGGTGTTTTCAGTCTTTGTGATTTATAAACATTCTGGTTTGTAGTGTGGATAATTGTGTTGAAGCACTAGTTCACAGTCTTGTGTGACCCCTCAGCATAAATTGAAATCTGAGTTATTCATACTATTTCCCGATTATCAAAAAATCGTGGAAGACTTTTATTCTTCTGCGTGATGAAAGTAGTAAGTAGAGTGTTCCTTAGAAAGGAGAATGTGGTAGAATGCAAGTGAGAAAGTTATAATAAAACTTTTGAAAAGTGAATGGATAAAATTATTCAAAATAGCATCGAATAGAGGAGGTTTCGGTGATTCTGAGGACGGAATCCTTATAAGGGGGAAATGAGGTAAGAACCCAAATTTTCAGAAAATATTAAAATAAGAATTTAGTAAATAAAATTCTTAAGGCATGTTGTGATGCCCCCAAAATAGGTATACATCACCCATCTTGAGTCGTCAAATACATGGTACAAAATTCAATTACAACTTAATAATACAAATGTTGTGTAGAATACGACAAGACATAACTGAGAGTTTTAATACTAATATTGTCTTCTAGACAGTATTCAACTCAAATGGATTCCTCAATATATTTATTATGACACTATTTCATAGAATAGTGAGACTACTAATACTATCATTTGGACCATCACTCCGTTCCCCGACTAGTCCCGGCTACTTTCTCATTTCCTGAAGAGAACAATGAAAGTAAAAGGGTGAGCTCAACTAGCCTAATAAGAAATATTATGACTAAGATAATGCAGATTAATTTATCGTATGCCTTAAACAATGTTAAACTGATAAAATATAACAAACATCAAGTTTAACTGCAGCGGAACAAACAATCCATTTGAAGAGTCAAGTAGAGAATAAAATCTACTATCTTCTATAATTTAAAAGGTTTTTCATCACTTTTATCGCTGAGACTCAGCTTAATAAATAATCCACATCATCCCTACACTACGACCAAGGATATTCATTAGTATCACGACCATAAATTATCCATGCACTACGGGTCAAGGATATTTGTGTTTTCATCAATGGTCATGATCATACCAACAACTGTCCATCAATGCACTACGGGCCAATGAGAACTTTTACCACAACGTTTGTAACATTACGGTCATGATTATACCGAATAATCCCTGGTCATAATCATACCAAGTCCATCTATGCACTACAGGCCACATATGACTTTTAACATAATATAAACATGAGGATGATGACAATGATATAAGAATTCAATAAAATAAGTTAAAGGATAAATTTTTAAAGATTTATAATTTAATTTTTCCAGAAATTAATAACGTCCAAATTGTCAACATGATACTATTTTGTGGAGTAAAATTCGAGAATGCTCGGAAGGATATTTCCATGAAAAGATACTAGATGAAGCGCAAATATCAAGGATATTCCACTAATTTCATGGAGTATAGAAGCTAAAACTTTAACCAACTGAGTATAATAGAATATATGAAGCTGCAAATGGATTTTTTCCTGACACATGGTAATCCACGTAGACAGATCATTTCCAACAGAATAATAAAGAATGGAATAACACAAGAATTCACCACGTGTGCGTAATCCGCACAGACAGGTTATTCCAACAAAATAATAAAGAATGGAACCAGGTCATGCGTAACCCGCACAGATAGGATATTCCAATAGAATAATAAAGAATGGAACCAGGTCATGCATAATCCTCACAGACATGATATTCCAACAGAATAACAAAGAATGGAATAACAACAGAATTCACCAGGCATGCAATAGACCACACAAACATGTTTTTCCAATAGAATAGTAAAGAATGGAATAACAACCCTTACGAGTATTGAAAGAAAATTACTCTCTTCATGAATACGAAAGAAATAATACCCCTTACCTTAGTAGGATATTGGATACTGCAATAGTGTATTAACAGAATACTCTTCTTCTTTCTCTCTTATTCTCTCTATAGCTTGAATGAATTGGTAAAAATTAATGAAGAAATGAGCTTCTATTTATAGGCTTGATAGAGTAAGGGTAAAATAGTTTTTTGCCATAATTTATGACATCGTTGTTGGGTAAAATCTATATACGCAAATCACGCAAGTATACATGGTCAACAAGTAATATAGTAGTGAATAAAGTATTGTTCCCACGAGGACAAATTAACAAGAACTTTAACTTCACAATTATCAATTTTTTGTTAATCCTAATTCTATTAAATTGTTTAATTCAATGGTTTAAAATTATAGAAACTAAATTAATAAATAAGTAAATTATCACAAAACAATCACAAATATCAAAATCTGAAATTTCAAATAATTAATGGAGAATTAGACTTATGATTTCACCCTAAGCTTCACTCTGATTTTCAAACCTTTATTCCAATTCAACTCAATATCTCAGTTTATTAATCAAGAACACGAAAGTAGTACTAGCCACCTCTCAATGCACTAATACCGTATTAACTTAAATCCACAATTTAGATAGAAACAAGTTAAACACATAAATCAACTAACTCACTATATCTCTATGTGAACTGAAATTAAAGAAGGTTTAAGCTTAAGTTCTCTTCCCGATTACATGTGATGTCAAGCATATCTCTACCTTAACAATAATCAAGAATCTGTTATTCATAAAATTCATGACACATGCTATATTAACTAAGTCTAGATCTGAATATCCTCTCTCGATTCTATACAAATCCACAAAGAATTGTTGATAAAGTAATTCATAAATTCATGCTCAAATTAACAAAGATAAACTGAAAATATTTTATTGAACTGGAAATCAAAGTTATAAAATCATCGTTTCACCTAAGGATCCATCACAAGCCTAATAAGCAAATTAGTTCATAACGAATGAATTAAAAATTAAATAATTCAAAGGAAACATCCTTCCAATTAAAAATATAAAACTAAGATGAAGAATAATGTGAAACCACCCTTCACGTAGCCTTAATCTGCAACCGTCACAAAATTCTCTTCCAATCACTCCTCCAAAGCTTGAAAATCAAAATATGAAATTATCTCTGTAATATGCTTTGCGTGTTCTTTGATTTGTTGTTTTTAACATAATATATATCTCTCCCTATGTTCTGGCCGAAGTCCCCCCTTAATAGAGTCCATGTGCCTAACAAAAGTCTAAAATCCATGTCCCATCAGTCTTCATAAGGCAGTAGGAGACTACAGGATTCGGCACCCCCACCCCGACTGGGGGTACAAGGCAAATAATGCCCGACCCGGCGGGCTAGTCCACTATTAATGAATTTTTGCCACCTCATGCATTTTTCCAACTTTGCTCCAAAAGACCGCCTTTCTTAACCACTTGCCCCCATGACCACCCTACACATAAAAGAACACGAAACGAGTGAAAATGAACACAAAACAAGAAGATAACTATGAATTTAAACTTGTAATGAACATCAATTCGTGTATATTAAATCCACTTATCAAAATTTCCCAAACTTAAATCGTGCTAGTCCTCGAGCACAAAACAAACTACATGTTATGCAATGCAATGAGATGTAATAAATATAATCTAACTACCTATGAATCCAACAATATCGCAGAATCAAAATTATCCCATCGACCTCAGAGAAAACAAGCAACTCTACACTATGAATCACCAAAACTAATCCAAAGTTTCGTATTAATCCTCAAATCTTGAATAATTATCCCTGGTGTAGTGTGCGTGTGTGTTCAACATCTATGAATAGTGATACGGACTCCAATTTAATACATAAGTAATATCTTAGAAGGAATCATACAGTGTAAACTTAAAAATGTCAAAAATAGGCACATTCCAACTAAAACTAAAACTACGCAATACCAAATTTAAGGGTTCATCTAGGGTACTGATACTTCTTTTATTTTATTTTTTCCCACGGGGGCTTTTTGCTCTTTTCCCGTTATTATCCCTTTTTTACATACATAAATGACTGTGCAATGCCTCATCTCATTAGGCTAACAGTGCTATCCCTTAGCGAGCTTTCGACCAATGACTCCCAGACCATAAAAGACCTTAGGACGCTAGGTGTAAAGACAATCTCCTCGGGCCTACTTGCTCAAGTAAGAAAGGCCCCGAAACAAGACTAGTCACAATGTATATCCTTTTTCATATATATTTTTTCTTTTTTTCTTTTTCTCTTTTTTTTTTTCTTTTTTTTTTTAAACTTATGTACCTCACACATACTCCCCCGAACTTACGTTCTTGCCTAATTTTATCCTTTACTGCCTAGCTATCCTTGTCATTTTCTCATTTACCCTAGCATTATCCTTTAGAAACTTTTTATGTATCGATTGGAACTGACCAATCAACACAGATGTTATTAACGTTGCTAACTTTTTTCTAACAGTTTCAAACAAGTGTAAGATTTGATTCATAATAGAAATTATATCACAGTTCTAATAATCAATACTATATTGGTTAACTTGTCACAATCTCATCATTGGCTCACAAATAACATAAATTGCAGCACTATTGGACATATGCAAACACAATATTTAACTTTTTTTCTCTTTTTCTTTTTTTTAAATATGATAATAACAGAAATGAAAACAATGCAATATCAAAAATAACCTAGACTACTATGTAAAAACCTAAGCTACTATGCAAACTAGAATGTAAACAAAAATAACATATGCTTGCAAACAAGAATTAAATCCCCCAAACTTAAGTAACATAATGCCCTCATTGGACAAAAATCAAAATTAAGTGCATGAGGACTTCCCTGTAATCGCCTAAGTCTGGGGAGGTGGTTGTTGCTTTTCTTAATCAGAATCACTTGGTGGAAATATCGGCTGTGGTCTGGGTTGTTGATATGGAAATTGAGCCGCCGGGTTGAAACTTTGAAGGGTTGTATTGAGTGAGGCGGAAGATGCGTTCATAGCATCAAACATGTGATCTTTTCGCATTATCAATCGCCGCATTTCCCGACGTACTTCTTTGTTGTTCGCAGTCATTTGATTTTTGAACTCAAGGAATTGAGGACTGGATAGTGCCTCGGTCTACGGTACCTGCTCGGTTCCTTAATCTCCCATAGCCTCATCCTCCAAGGTATCTTATGTGTCAACTTCATCTTCCGAAGCTGACAGAAAAATAAAGTCCAGACCTCATGGATGTGACTCGCCTCCTGCCCATACAGAATACCGCGCTATCATTCTAGAATCAATCAAAGCGAGCGGCATTTGTGTGGGCTCATCGTCGGACCATCTCACCCCTTCATTGCGACACAACCCACATATGAGTGATGGGTGTGGTAAGCCGCCCGAAAAATTTCCATGTAAACACGGTGGATAGAGAAATTGATAATAGCCCCGACGTTAATAATGAAATCTTGCACAATTGCGTACAACAACAACGCCTTCTCTTTCGTGAAGTCCGAGGTGTGTTGGGATGGAAGTAATTTAGCGCATAAGAATGCATACCATATTTTTCAATACTACCTAAGGTCCTTGCTATGGAACACTTTACCTCCCTTCCGACCTTTCATCCAAGATGTTCCCGACTTTGTCATCCCTATGATTATTTCATCGAAGTCCGGATCAAAATCATGTAGCTGAGCATATTGGCATTGACGAGGTACCCACAACTGATAATAAGTGTTTATTGCATCGACACTGAACGGAACCAAGCGACCCCGTACACACGCGTTGAATGGGGCTTTGTCCTGAGCGTTGGCATAAAATTCCTTGACAATGTTAACCACAGCGGGTTTCAGATTTTCGGTGAGTTTGATCCACCCCCTTTGATAGATTTGAGGCATCATCTCCCCATCATTTGCCTCGGGGGCCAATCCCCACTCCGGTGTAAGGGCTTTGGTTAGCATGTACTCATACAGGTTGGCGGCGGCGACACTCACAAATTTTCGGCGATCATAGGTTCGTGTCGGTTGTGCAGATCTTGAATTCTCTCCCCTTTGGCGTTTGGATGTCGGTTGAGAAGCCATTGATTTCTGGATGTTTGAACTCGCTATTGTAACGCCCTGAGAAAATCAGATTTTTGAGAATTAAATTTTTATTTTTATTAAATGAATTTAATTAATTATTTATGGAGCAAGCTAATCGAACGTCGTTCACTGGCCTAGAAATGTCAGAACATCGTAGGATTTTGGCTACGTGGTAGAATTAAAGTGTTTGGATTTCTAAGACGAAAATAAAAGCTTTTCGAGAAATTTTCTAAAAAATACTATTCACGCATTTCTGCTCAGGAATTATTTTTGAACTTCCGAGAAATACGTAACGATAGAATATTGATGTGAGATGCAATATCCAATAATATTTTAGTTATGGAAAATGTAATATTTCGCCTGTGGACTTAAAACCTAACGTTTAAGGAAAATGATTTACGAGAAGGAAATGTAATGTGATTAATGAATTAAACGATGATGGTATAATACGTAAGTATTGTACGAGGTAGAGAATACGAGTATGATACGAGGTATTATACGAGTATGTATGAATAATGGTATGTCGTACATGTTGAATTAGTATACGAGTTAGAATATGAGATGAATACGTGATTATATGTTATAAGGCTTTAAGCTCAATGTATTGAATTTGTAGAATTGGTAGGATTTGTTAAGTATTATGTGAGCCCAAGTCTTGAATGGTTAGTCCAATGTGAATTTATTAATGTAAGCCCAATGTTTGTTTAATTACAAGCCCAAGGTAATTTAATGTGCAAGCCCAATGATTAAGTAAGTTAATTAAGCTAAGGCCCAAAGTAAATATCCAATGGGTAAGAACCATGGAGCAACTCATGGATGATCCAAGGTGATGAACAAGAAAACTTAGAGGCTAAGTAAGTGTGGTGAGCACACAAAGTGCTTAAGTGATAAACAAGTAGCTTAATGGCTAAGCAAAAAGTGTGGGGAGCAAGATAACTTAAGGGCTAAGTGCTGTGATGGCCAAGTAATTTAATTGGAAAGCAAGTTTACTTAATGCTTAAGTTAAGAATAGTAAGGAGGTGGAGTGGCCTTATGACCATTATACCCTCATCTAGGATTTCCTATAAATAGCAAGCTTCCTTTTCATTTTGCATGTTGTTCATTTCATCCCACTTATAAGTTGAGAGCTTATTTGGTAGAGAAAATAAGCATATATAAAGCTAGACTTCCTTTGTTAGATTTTCCACCAATAACTTATAGCTTATTGGTTTGAGAGAAAAAGCAAGGAAAGATAGAAGTTAACCTTTGTTATTTCAAGAAGCAAGAAGAAGAAGATTAAGGATTAGCAAGTGTTCATCAAGAGTAAGTAATTCTTAGACCATGTTTCTCTTTCTCTTCCATAGATAGAGAAGGGGGTATTGGTAGAACAAGCATGCTAAGAAGAGGTTGGAATAATGAATCAAAGGGCTTAAGTCTTAATAAGCCGTATAAATCATGAATAAGCTATTTGTAATCATTAAAGTTACGAACTTGTGAAGAACAATAATGAAAGTATAAGGATTTGTAAGAAGTGGTAATATGTTTACATTAAGAAGTTAACATGATTAATAAGAGGTAAGAATAAAGATTAAAGGACTTAACTTATTAATACGTCATTAGCAATAAAATTAAGTATGTTATACTTTAATAAGTAGTTTATAAGTTTATGAGTTTTGAACTTATTAAGAACAATTAATAACTTATCATGGATATAGGTTAACGAAGCATGTATGTCAAGATGATAGTATAATGGATTGAATCCAAGTGAAATGGTTTAAAAATCTCAAGTAACGAAGTTTCACCGGAATTAACACGATTAGACGACGATCGTCGAATTCGTGAAATTCTCGGAATGGAAGTCGAATTTTGATATTGAGCTTGGAAACATTGATATTCAATGGAGACAAGTCATATTTATCATTATAGAGTCGCAAACTCAAAAATGGTCGGATTCTGACTTAGAACGAAGAAACGAGCGTTGAACGTTCACGAACGTTTATCATTTTCGTTAAAAAGGGACTAATAGGTTAAATTTTAGCAAACAAAGTCGAATAGATAAAATTCTTACATGAACGCATAGAGTACGTAATTTGTGAACCGTAGACTTTTGAACGAGCCAATTCGGACTTATAACGAAGAAGTTACGAGTCCGAGAATCTCGCAAAGTTAAAAATCTATCAAAACTATCTGTGGCTCAGAGTCCACGCCGCGACGCGACTCCAAGCTTAAATGACAGGCACCGCAGTGCCAAATTGAGCTTTAGACACTTCAAGCTTGCGCTGCAGCGCGATAGTTAACAAAGGGACTCGCGCTGCAGCACCGAGTCCGGTCTCCAAGCCTTAATGGGCGCCGCCGCAACGCGGCTTAACAAAGGAATACCGGCGCCGCATCGCCAGCCTTAAAACATATACAATGAAGATTGTTTACAAGTGGAACATGAATGGGAATTGTTAACAATGAGTTAAAGAACTTAATCAAACATTATTAAGTTATAATTGAACCCCAAGTATGATCACTTAGGGTTAAAGAAAGTCAATGGAAGATGAACGCAAACGGTATGCAATAAACGTACTTAATCAATGACGATCGCGTTTCGCTTAAATAATGTAAAGAATGTTAGTAAGCCGTGAGGACGGATAATTAACTCGAACCGAGTTGTAATAATGAAATAATTTCACTTAAGTGTTAGAAGAGAATGAAGTTAGTAAGATTGATGTAAAAGAATGACGGAAAGCCGGAACCCATAATAATAAATCTAATACGGGATTAGATTGAGAAGTAGGGTAAGATTCTTTAGGAACTAGGTATGTTCATTCATGATCTAATGTGATATGTTATGTGCTTATGTGTTGTAGAAACTTTAAAGGCTCAAAGGAAACGTAATTATACTGTAGCAGACGTTGAAGGCAAGTTTTTCTTAAACTCTTGTCTAACCATCGTGTTAGCCAGGTTTTCAAATGATTCAAGTTATGAGATGCATGTATGGTTTTAAAGAAAGAGTCGATGCCAATTTTAGCTCGGTTAGACTAATCTTGATAGATTGGTTGATTTATTTACAAGTCTTTCAATATAGAATTGCTAATGCTATGCTATGCCAACTCTTTGGTACGGATATAAGGTAAGCCTGAAAATGTATAAACAAATGTATTTTCATCGAGTATTCGATGGGCACGTGAGGTTGCCACAACTTAGACGTACACACGTTTAATGGACGTAGTGTTGATCAACTTAGGGTACTATAGGCTGATCACCAAGATGTACTCCTAAGTTATGCCGGACTTACGGACTTCGTGTCGGGTTGTCCTTTTCAAAGAAACTATAAGGCGTTCACGTCTTGAACCAGAATTGATGAATTGATGAATATTGTTATTGTAAAATGTTTTGAAGGAAAAAGGAAAGCTATTTTGAATTATTGATAGTACTTCGTAACTATCATCCAGTTATTGAAGATATATGTTTCCTATGTTTCAAGCGTGCTTTTAAAATGAAATTGTTGTACTTGCTGAGCTTGTTATGCTCACTCTTTCTTGAACCATATGAATGCAGCTTAGTCCGAATGGACCGAAGGATTCTACAAGGATAAAGAGAAGGCTAAAGTGAACATGTAGATTGCCTATGTAATAGTATAGGTTGGTAATGATAATATTTGATATTAAAACAAGAACAAATGTAACGGTTATAAAGGACTTGGTTGTGTGCTGATCCAAAATGATAAAGTCATTGCGTATACATCACGACAATTAAAGGATTACGAGAACGGATATCTGACCCACGACTTGGAGTTAGCTACAATAGTTTTTGCTTTAAAAAAGTGGAGGCACTATCTCTATGGAGAGAAATGTGAAATATATACATACCACAAAAGTCTGAAATATATTTTTACACAGAAGGACTTGAATATGCGCCAAAGATGGTGGTTAGAGTTAATTAAAGACTGACTGTGAGATTTTATACCATCCAGGTAAGGCAAATGTAGTTGCCGACACCTTCAGTAGAAAGGGTCGGGAGAAATTGATGATTCTGACTGCTCAGAAGGGGCTAATTTCAGCCATAGAGAAGTTAAAATTGGAAGTGAAGTATCTTATGGAAATTAATGAAAAACTATTTCAGATGCAATCTGGTACAACCCTACTGGATAAAGTTAAGGAGGCTCAACTTCAGGACGATGAATGCAAAATGGTGATAACGAAGATATCTGAAGGAACCGAACCAAGATTTAAGATGGATAAGGAAGGAATACTGAGATTTTAGAGCAGAATTTGGGTACCGCCAGTACCAGAGATTAAGGAAGACATTTTGAGTGAGGCTCATAGCTCACGATATTCGATTCACCCTGGTAGTACAAAGATGTATCAAGATCTTTGACAACACTTCTAGTGGCCAAATTTGAAACGTGATGTTGCAGAATGTGTTGCCAAGCGTCTGACCTGTTAGAAAGTGAAAGCAGAACATCAGAGACCAAGTGGGTTGCTACAATCGTTAGAGATCCCAAAATTTAAATGGGAGCATATTACAATGGACTTCGTGGTTGGACTTCCGACGACTCAGAAAGGCTACGACACAGTATGGGTTATCGTTGACCGATTGACGAAATCCGCACACTTCCTTCCGATAAAATCAGATTCTACTTAGATCAATTGGCAATGTTATATATAAAAGAGATTGTTTCGAGGCACGGAGTGCCGGTGTCAATTGTTTCAGATAGGGATCTGTGATTTACATCAAACTTTTGGAAATGTCTACAGGAATGCATGGGTATGCAATTGCGGATGAGTACGACTTATCACCCTCAAACAGATGGACAGAACGAAAGAACGATTCAGACATTAAAAGATATGCTAAGAGAATGTGTGATGTACTTTAAAGGAAATTGGGACGATCACCTACCACTTGTAGAGTTCGGCTACAATAACAGTTACCACGCTAGTATTGACATATCGCCTTATGAAGCGTTATACGGCAGAAAGTGCAGAACTCCGCTTTACTGGGATGAAGTTGGCGAAAGACAATTGCTAGACCCATAATTGGTACAACAGACAGTAGAAATAGTCAAAGTGATCCGAGCACGACTAGTAGCAGCTCAAGATAGACAGAAGAAATATGTTGATCCACATCGTAAAAATGTTGAGTTTGAATCGGTTAGTTATGTATTCTTGAAAGTCTCTCCATGGAAGGGAAAGATCAGGTTCGGAATGAAAGGGAAATTAAGCCCAAGATTCATTGGACCATTTGAAATACTGCGAAGAATCGGAGAAGTTACGTATGAGGTAGCCCTACCTCCAGCACTCGAGAATGTTCACAACGTCTTTCATGTTTTTGTTTTATGACCCTACAAACCCGATTACAAACATGTAATTGAATACGAACCCCTGTATTTTGAAAAATACTTATCTTATGAAGAAATTTATGTTCAAATTATCGACAAAAAAGAACAATTTCTCAGAAATAAAGTAATACCTTCTATTAAAGTAATTTGGAGGAACCACAACGCTGAAGATGCTACGTGCGAACTTTAAGAGAATATGATGAAGAATTTTCCTCATTTATTTACTTAATTTGTGTAAGTGATTCTGGGGACAGAATATTTATAAGGGGGGAGAATGTAATGGGTCGAAATTATTGAGTCGTGATTCTGGGGACAGAATCCTTTTAAGCGGAGAAAGATGTGACAAATGAGATTTTGTAATTTAATTTTAATATTTATTGAATTAAATAAATATTTTTGATGAATTAATTATTAGATTAAATAATTCGTTGATGAAGTTGTGGTAGATTAATTTAATTATATGTGTTATATTTATTAAATTAATGTGGAGAATTTTTATTATTCGAAGTATGTAATTATGTGAGCTTATTAAATTAAAAGAAATATTTAATAAGCATAATGTTATTTTAATTAATTTAATAATTAATTAGAAATTTAATAATTTGACATTATTAATAAATGAGAATTTAATTATTTGACTATGTGAATTAATGAGAAATTATTATATTTTATTTAAAATTAAATTAAATAAGATATTTGATTTATTTCAGAAAGGGGTGTGACACTATTAAACTATAGTATAAGAGATTTATTAAATTAAATAGGAATGAGTCTTTTAAAGCTAGCCAAACATGGCCTTAATGGGAGTTGAGGACAGTTAACCCATGATTGGGTAACGGACCACAACGCGTCAGTTCATTTCCTTTATTATTATACGTCTTCTTTTCTTTTCATTATCTGCTAAGTCTGGAAAAACAAAACAGAGAGGGAAATTGAGTTTGAGAATTAGGGAGATTAAAGGAGAAGAAGTGTGAAAATTGGGAGTTGTTAACTTGTTATCACCTGTTGTAATCCAAGCAGAGTAATCAAGGGTAATCTTCTCCTTCCCAAATTTTAAATTTACGTTGTTTAAGTTTTCATAAAAATGGTTTCACGTTTTGTTAAAAACATTGTGAATAGGAAAAAGGGAATGATTATGGGTTTGTGTATGTGTTAAGGTGTATCATATCGTATTTGATTATATATATATATATATATATATATATATATTATATAAACCTTATCATCAGTTTCATAATATTATAATTACAACGTATGTTATGGCCTCAAAATTTACAGAGTATAGAAATATGGCCATATGGCCCTTATACGTTATTTTAATATGTCAAACATAAATTGTTTTGTAAAATTTTCACTTGTATATAAATATTCATGCTAAAATGAAGAAAAACAAATTGGAATGGATGGACTTGATGTTATAATGAATCCGTAGTGTTTAAATTTTATGTTTTTGCTCAAAACCTTCAAGAACACCAAGAAAAGTGAAATTTGCATGTTTTAATTATGTAATTGTGTGTTTTAATTGGTTAGAATCATTCTATAAAGGTTGGGTAATGATTATGTACGAATTCTAGTATATGGGTATGTTTAAATTGGTGAATTTAGTGACCATGTAAGGATAAACTCGCATGATTATGTGTTCTTCGCGAACTAGAAATTCAAAAACATGAGTTTCGCATCGCGACGCCAACTCCAAGCCTAAAAACTCGTGCCGCAGCGCCAAGTCTCAAGTCGCCGCGCCACGGCGCTGCAGCCCGAAGACCAAGTATAATTGTGGCGCCGCAGCGCCACTTAGCAGAATGGTCCAGAAATGAGATTTTAAAATGTTTAAGTCTAGTAATGCATTGGTAACTTAATCTAATGAACATAAAATTAGGTTAAATGTATAATGAGGTGTTAAAATACATTCTTAATATGTCAACAACACATTTATGTGTAAATTGAATGATTGAATGCATAGTTAGCTTATTGTTCGTGAGATGTAAATTATGTGACAATGAATGTAGTAATTTGACTAGGTATGGTCATAATCAAAGTTAGACAAAGAGAATGAACTTATGATGACTAGTTACATTATAATTAACTATAGTTGTGAATGGAAATGATATGTAGGATTAAATTCAAGGAACATGTTTAATTAACGTGTAATCTACGTACGAGGCAAGTTTCTTAACCCTACTCGTTATCATCATTCAAGTTATTCTCATTATTATTAATCAAATTCAATTGTTATATTAAAGATTAATTATCTTTTCAAAGTATGATTCTGTTATACAATATTTGTGCTATTGTATACCTCTTGAGATTATTATTCAATCTAATTATCATTTATTGTTGAACCTTGTTAGACTAGTGAACCCCTATTTGATTCGACTAGTCTATATTTGATGAACGTTCTAAATTTCAGAACTCTTATTGATTTATCCAAACCAAAATTCCTTTGGTGCGGACTCTAATGTCAAATTGAGATGAACAACCCTGTATAGGGATTACTTATGAGTTAGCATTAAGATATTGCGCACAGTATGGTACTAAGGGTTGATCCCCCTAAGTACGAGTAGAAAGGTCCATAGTCTTATGACTGTTAAAGGTTTCAAGTACAACCCTAGATAACCTAGGACATAGTTCAAGGTCTTATGAACCTCAGAAATCTTTTAAATTTTTGTTATTCATTCTTGATTCAAAAGTTGAGCTTTTATTTCAGAAGTCTTTGATTCACTCGCATGTTATTATATATTGTTATTTCATTTTATACTTGTGGGCATTCATGCTCACTCTTGTGTAATAATAACATTGCAGTTAAGAACGAAAGGTACAATGAGCCTTCTACTAGCAAAGGCAAGGGCAAAGTTAATAAGTGATGAAGACTTGTTATTTAATTTTTAGAATGTTATTGTAAAGACTTGATGTTGTTTAAGACTTATTTGTTTATGTTTCCGCACAGATGTTTAAGGTTAGTTTGAGCTAGGATTGTATTTATTATTCAGATGTTGTAACCCCATAAGGGGAGGATTTATTTCTATCTATTACATGGTTTACATTTATTATGGGTAGATAGATAGATGATATTTATACAGTGAACACCAAATTCTGTGGAATTTAAGTACCCAGATTTGGGGGTGTCACAAGGTTGGTAGTTATTAACGGTCAAAATCCGTTGATCGACATTGACTGGGCCTTTTCTGGGCAGCCCAGAAAGCCATGAACAGCGTCTGACAATTTTTTATATGGCTTTGATATGTCAATCCTGATGTTGTTTTAATGATTTTTTGTATTAAACCTCTAGCCTGTTATATGTTATATGATTCCATGTCTTTAGATTGTGTAAATAATCAACAGGTAGATCTTAGCAAGTGGTCAAAGTAGGCCACTCACACTGATTTGTATTTATGGGAATTTCTAGAAACGCGTTAAAGCTTATTTCTGATAGGGTTTTACCAGTTTTTATATACTATATTTGTTGTTCTTTTAGTGATGTTTTGTGATGGATCTCTTTAGTTACATGTTGGCTAGAATCTGTAATCGTTATATCACAATAACATCAAAAGGATTTCTAGTAGTGGAAGCCCAAACATGCATGCTTGAATTGTTCTTCAATTCTGGGCAACCAAGAAATGAAGAACAACCTCTGACAGTTACTTTAGGCCCTTAGATCTCGTTGGTTATGCATGTTATGATTATGTTTGTTGCTGGGTAATGTAATCCTACATTAGAACTACACGATCTGACTATCAACATGCCCAGAAACAAATTGATCAGTGTTTAATCATTGGTCAAAGTAGCACCCACGAAACTGTCTTATGAATGCTCAAGAACATGAAGAACACCTATAGCGACAGTTCTGTCACTATAAGTGGTCTTTAGCGACAGACAATGTATTTTAATTAATTTAATTTCTGAAAATTAATTATTTTAATTAAATAAATAGAAAAAAATAGTTTTTAATTATTAAAAATACCAAATAAACTATTAAAAAGTATTTTAAATTCTGAAAATTAGTTTTTATTTATTTTAAGTATATTTCATAAAAATTTAATATTTTGAAATTTTATTGGTATTTAATTTATTTAATTATAATATTAAATAAATTAGTTAAAAATGATTTTAATACTTGAAATATCATTTAAAATTGTATTATGATATAAGAAAATATTTTAAGTTATTTTTAATGACTTTTAATATTTTTTGATGAAATTCATTAATAAATTAATATTAATTATAATTAAGTTATTTACTAAATGAATTAAATAAATAAATTAAAATTATTTTATTATATTAAAAATCATTTTAAATAATAATAATGTATTTAAAAATATTTTAAGTTATAAAATATAACTTTCAATATTTAAAGATAAATTTCATTAATTAATTATTATTAATGATATTAAAGTTATTTACTAATGATATTAAATAATTTAGTTTAAAAAATGATATTAACATTATAAAAATCATTTTAAATAAAAATAAAGTGTTCAAAGATATTTTAAGTTATAAAATATAACTTTTAATATTTAAAGGATAATTTCATCACTACATTAATATTAATGGTTATTAATTATTATTAATGATATTAAAGTTATTTAATAATTATATTAAATAAATAGTTTAAAAATTGTTTTATTAATTTAAAAATCATTTAAAAAGGATATAAATGAATTAAAAATATTATTAAGTTATACTTAATGACTTTTAATATTTTGATAAATAGTACATTAATAATTTAATATTAATGATAATTATTTAAAAATGATTTTAAATGTTTTAAAAATTATTTAAGGGTAATATTAATACTTTAAAAATATTCTAAGTTGTTATAAATAACTTTAATATTTTGGAAATAATTTCATTAATATTTTAATATTAATTAAATATTAATGATAATAGAATTGTTTAATATTTAAATTATTTAATAATGATTCCGATGTTTGAAAATTCATGATAAATTATAATAAATGTTTTAAAATTATATTAAGTCATTTAAAAATAATATGACTAATACTAAGTTACAGGACAGAGTCTTAGACTCGATAATTACCTGATAAAGCCGTCGGTACACCGACATGTTTCAGCAATTGATCTGGACTTAGATAATTTGATTAGATATGTGTTTATTTGTGATTCAATGGTTGTTAAACATAGGTGACAATGTGATTAGGTTATGTGCTGAATGTAATAAGCAGTATTATATGTTGAGATATGTTATTCTAATCAGTAAAATGATCTTATTACTGATATGTGGTTATATAAAAGATAAAACTATGTAGCGAATTGTAACCAGCACATCAGGCAAGTATCCTACCTTTGCATTTTCTTTATGCAATGGACTTAAGTAAGAATGTTTCTAAATTATATTATTATTGAACAGATTATTAACCCTATATTATATACGATCATTGATTATCAACATGTTAGTATATGGTAATTTAGATATATATATTCTGTTCCTTAATTTCATAAATGGTTATACAAGTGTCCCCACTTGTATAATCATTGTATTTAATCACATGTTGATATACCTTTGTCAATTACCCGTATGTATATGTTGAATTATAGATTATTGTTGAACAAGATAAAACTTTACTATTATCCAACTGAATTACTTTGGTTGGTAACCCAGACTAGTATGAACATCCCTTACACGTGATAACATTTTATGCATCCAAGGTGGACAGAGTGAACGATACCCTCGTTCTTGCATGTAATGTTGATCAATACAGGGTACAAATGTAGCAGCCCCGAGTCCGGGTCCCAAATCGCCGCGAATCCGGTACACTAATTCTTTCACTAATTGCGAAAGATATAAACATAAATTGTTTATACAATACATTACACACTATTTCCAAAGGTCGAGTAACCTTAACTTATACACAATTCATAAATTATTTATCACACAACAATATTTATCAAAGTATACTATTACAAAGTAGCCGCACATTTTATCCCAAGCCGGACTTGGCATTAACCTTTTCCTGTATCCGAACACGTTCGCCTTATCTGCAATATTTTATCATGATATAGCAAGGGTGAGCATGAAAATTGCCTAGCAAGTTTAAATACAATAATATAACGATATATCATGATTGAAGATAATGAATAATAAGCTGGCTATAATTCATCAATATAATTGAGAACTAGCATGAACAAACTTTTGACTGAACAAGTTTTAAACATGAACAAACATTTCTGAACCAACTTGTAATGAAGGTGATCAGCCTTTCATACCTGACTTATACATGCAAGATGTACAAAGTACAATTTTCGTGGCAATCAGCAATGATTAACCATAAGCTTGAATAAAACACTCTTATTAGAGTTAAGTACAAAGAAACTTGTCTGAACCGTTGATTACCGTAACGCAACTTATAACGCTTTACCCGAAGACCTAATATTAGTAATATAGATCTCCAATATTAGAATAATATCATCATAGTATAATACTGTTATATTTATACACACAGAATAACCTAAACACATAGCACATAACCCTATCAGTCTTTAACACACATAAAACTTAGTATCAGGTCAAACTATTTCAGTCTGACTTGAAACCGAGACAATTCTATCATCCCGACGGTCTAGTCGGACAATACTCGAGTTTAAGTTTAATTAAACTCTACTTAAACGCTTAACAATTATCCCAGATAAATATCTTAGCAGCCAAAATAATTTTCATTGACTTAAAAATAATTTTCAGATAATTAATATCATTTATCAACATTTTTCAATCATTAAAACTGTATTTAAATGAATTAAATACCACATAATTCCTTAATCATTAATAATCATTTAATATAAAATATTAATAAAAATCATTACATAATATTATAATATAATTATAATATATCAAAGTATTTTTATTACCTTAAAATCATAATTATATGATTTTTAAACACTTAAATCCATTATCCGATACTTGCTATTAATATTAAAATATTAATATATTCATGACTAAATATCAAAAGTTATATTTTATAACTTAAAATATTATTATAACACTTAAATCATTTTTATATGATTTTTAAAACATAAATTCTATTTTTCCATAATTTATTTAATATATCTATTAAATAAACTAATTATCATTAATATTGATTAATTAATGAATTTCATCACAAAATATTAAAAGTCTTCAAAAATAACTTAAAATATTTTCTTATACCATAATATTATTTTTCATGATTTTTCATGTATTAAAATCATTTTTAAATTATTTATTTAATATTATAATTAAATAAATTAAATACCATTTATATTCCAAAAATATTAAATATTTATGAAATATACTTAAAATAATTAAAAACTATTTTTCAGAATTTAAAATAATTTTTCAGAATTTATTTTATATTTTTAATAATTAAAAACCATTTATTTCAATTTATTTAATAATTTTCTGCATTTTCTAAAAATAAGCGTCGCTAAAGGAGCCCTATAGCGACAGAACCGTCGCTATAGGTGTTCTTCAGCTGTTCTTGAGTGTTCTTGTCAGTGTTCAAGGTATGAGGTTTGACCGTTAATCGATTTGGGTTCTGTTCGATTTCTGGGCTGTAAAATCGGTTATAATTATAGTATGCTTGTAATACTACAATCATGAACAAGTCCCATAGCCATAACATCCCTAACGTGCAAGATCTAAGCTACCCAACTTGATGTCAGACCTGTTCTTGAGTTTCTGGGTTTTCCCGAAACTCAAGCAGTTTCAAGGGTCTCTTTTGGAGCCTTAATTAATCCGGTGTCTAATGATGTTATAAGTGATATTATGATACTAGATCTTATTATAAATGTTATAGAATAGTATAATAACACTACATTAGTCAAAAAAACACCATCAACCGAAGATGTAGGCCGGTCAAACCTTACCAGAAAACTTGCTCATGAAGAATCTGGGTTTTCCAGTAATGGAACCAAGTTAGTTGGTCAACGCTATTTTGACTGTGATTAATTTTCATTCCAGTTATGATCTAAGTTTCCTGGTGACTTTAATAAGTAGTATACATACCAGACTACAACAAACAAAGAATAACGTGGCCAAAACACATGTCAGACGCAAGATCATAGGCTTGAATAAACTTGTCAGACCACTGTAAAACATTTCGGGTTACCCAGATTCGACTTTTCGTGGACGGTCAACGGGTTTTGACCATTCATACCTAAAGATCTAGACATGCTATGACCATTTTATCAGTTTCAGATCAGAGTCCTCATGCCATAGAAGAGATCCAAAACGTAAAACACCTAAAAAAGTTAACACGTAAAGATCTAAGACCTCTGACTTTAGACTGCCAGGCCATTTTTTTCATCATTTCCAGATTTCTTAAAAAGTTAGATCCGAGCACTTTGATGTTATGGATCTATGATCCAACAACCCAGATCTCTATACACCTTATAACACATATTTAACCAACAACTAACATAAAATAACATAAGATCAAAGGATTGCAAAACTTAGAGCTTTTATACCTTTTAAGGCTTTGATCTACAATCTGATCCACAAGATTTGTTCTTGGTGTTTTAAGAACTTGAATAAGGACTGATCTACTTCTAATTTCGGAGGTCTTGTATGGAGGAGAGTTAGTGAGAGTTTTGGTGAACAATAAGCAAAATAATCAACTTTCTCTCTCTAATTCTTTAAATACTCAATAAGTGCAATGTATTTGATCAATTGGCTGGCAATATAGGCTGATGTGTTGTTTTTAGTCACATGCTAGGGCTAGGTTAGAGCTAGGGTTGTTCACCAACTCAATTTCTTGGCCAAAATTGCAAGCTACTAATTAAAAAATGTGACATAAGGGCAAAATATCCATTTTCTCCACCATTTTAATTCTAGTTTGGTCATTTGTTACAAACCCTTAGGGTTTAGGGTTTGGAGTATTTAGGGTTTAGGGTTTAACCCTTAAAAAAATTTAACAACTTGGATTTCTAAGATTTTCTAGTTAAATTATAAAATAAAAAATCATGATTTCTAAATTATAATTAGGGCTTCCTAATTATATTATAATTTCCTAATTACACAACAATCTTTGCCAATTAGGACTAATTTATCCTAATTAAAATCGCCAATTAAGCACTTAGGGTCAAAATTGTACATTAGGGTTCAAAACCACATATTAGGGTTTTAAATAGAAAAATAATATTTCAATTTTAGAAATTAGCTTTCCTAATTAAATTAGGGTGTCTAATAACTTGTCAATTATGATTTATATTTCCTAATTAACATTGCTAATATAGCAATTAAATCCACCACTGTACAATTAGGGTTCAAAAATTGGAAATTAGGGTTTTCAATTCCACAATTTAGGGTTTCTAATAGAAAATAATTTTCTAAAATAGAAATTAAATATTCGTAATTAGATTAGGGTTTTCTAATTACTTAATCTTGAAAATTAGAATTAATATATCCTAATTAACATTAAAAGTATTAAATTAACACTTTCGTTTTACCTAATTATAAAATTAGGGTTTTAAATCCCGAAATTTGGGTTTTCGTAATCAATTTGTTAATATTAACCGTAATTAATCCTATAAATATTTACACTTACGCCATTAAGTTCCCGATTTAGGGTTTCATGCACCGAATTAGGGTTTTAGATTCTCAGAACTGACATCAGGGTTTCCAGAACCAGTTTCTAGGATTTCTTATTAATCGCTAGGGTTTTCTAACCGAACACTGTCGTTCTTAATATTCGATTAGGCTTTGACACATATATTCTTTATCTGGTCAACCCTTAACCACATTTAGCACACATACATAACAAATTTCTCCGAACCTAATCACATAAATCCTTAATCCTGAATAATTCACCTATATCCTTCACAGAATTTTGAAATCCTCAAAATTTCACCCTAATAATATCAAATGCATACACTTATTTTCTGTCTAGGTGTGACAACCCGATATTTTCTAAATAAATAAAACTGAAATTTTGCGTATAATTTTTTTTTATTATAAGAATGAGGATTTGTACAAGATAATATGTATATGTATTTATGTGGTAAATAAAAATATATTTATTACATGAATGTTTACAAATAATTTTATTTTAGAATTATTGATTATTATAAAGTATATTCTTATAATAATTAATTTTAAGATAGAAATATTTTTATTAATTATTTTCCAGGAAATTATATGTTTATATTATTTAAATAATATATGAAATGATTTTGGAATAATTATAATAATTATTTTATTATATAAATTTTAGTTCAGATTATTAAGTTAATTATTTTAACTTAATAAGGTTATTTATGTAAGATAAATCAGATATTGGATCCAAACCCTATTTTCAGGTTTTGATTAAGGAATGAAAATAATAATATTATATTGTTATTTTTCAGTGTTATAGATATGTATGGTTATGTGTGTAATGTTAATGTGTGGAACAGTTTTATTATATTACGACCAAACCCTAATAATATTTTATAAACCCTATTTCTGGTTCTGGAATAAGGAATGGTGATAATAATATAATATTAATTATATTTTGATTTTTCAGTGCTATAAATATGTGTCGTGTGTACGTGTTGATGATGATTGGTCAATTATGGTGTTTAATTTCAAAACCCTAATGTTAATTGGTTAAACCCTAGTTTTCTGTAGAAAACCCTAATTTGAAAATAAATTGTGAGTTTAAGACTGTTATATGACGATGTTATATGATATATGTTATTTAATATTTTACTAATTATAGAAAACCCTAACTTTAAATGTAAACCCTAATTATATTTGATTTTTTAATGATTAGAAACCCTAATCCGGAAACCTAAACCGGAGGTTTGATCAGTCAAAAATAGTGTTATTATGATTAATAACACGTGTGATAAACTTTAATTACTAATTAAGAAAAACCTAGTTAGTAAATTAAAACCCTAAAATATAGAACCCTAATTATATTATAGAAACCCTAATTTTTGGTATGATAAACCATAATTACTTTATTAGCAAAGTTAATTGTGATTAAGGGTAATAAACCCTAATATTCATGTATAAGATAATTACAAACTTAATTTGATTAACAAAATTATTTTTCAAACATTTTGAAACGAAAAGTTATTTAATTTATTTAATTAATTTTTGTGCAAACCCTAAAAATGGAAATTCTAGACTTTTGCTAAATTGGCTCAAACCCTAAACCCTAAACCAAACCCTAAACTATAAAGATTTGACAAGATGATAATTTTGCCATTAAATTGATTTATCAAAAGACTAAAATACCCTTTTTGCACATTCTTTAAATGGATGACTTGTGTATCTAGCCAAAATGTAGTTGGTGAACTACTCTACCAACCCCATGTGCTCTAAATAATCAGTAACATGCCACATTGCCAGCCAATACATTGTATCTTAGTTGTATAAATAGATTTGGAGAGATAAAGTGTACTATTTAGCTCATTTCATGCCCAAGCTCTCAACCAATTTTCTCTCTATCAAAACCTACGAAATTCTCTCCTAAGATCAGTCAATAACCGAGCCCCACTAACAATATATACAAAAACAAAAGCTAGAATCAAGATAAAAGCCTAAAGAGGTATAAAACCCTAGTTTAATTTCTGTCCATAATCGGGTGTTAGATGTTGTGTTTTGTTGTTAAAATATGTTGTTTATGTTGTCTAATGATGATCTGAGTTGCTAGATGTTAGATCCATAACATCTAGAAGCTCGGATTTGGAGATTTCAAGAATCTGGAAAAATTTCATTTTATGGTCTGACAACAAATGTCAGACCGTGTAGATCTTAGTATGTTTGGTGTTTTTGTTGTTTAAGTGTTGTATTTTGTAGTCTTGTATGTGATCTTTTATCTGGTACAAGAATCAAAGTTGGATCAGTTATAGATTGGAAGTTATGATCGGTCAAAACCCGTTGATCGGGCATGACCGGTCGAAATCTGGGTAAGTCCAGAATCTGAAAATTGCGCCTGACAACATTTTTAACGGCTCAAATCTGACTGATGGAATGTTGTTTATTAACGTTGTTGTAATAACTTTGTAGCATGTTGTTTTTAATGTATATCTATGCCTTAAAATCCCACAAACAATGAATATATCGAACTTATCAAGTGGTCAAAGTAGACCACTTGCACTGTTTTTGCATTTCTGGGAAATTTCCAGAAAATATTGAGGATTATTTCTGACATGGTTTGACCAGTTAGTACCGGCTATATCTTTTGTTGTTCTGATGATTTTATGTATTGGATCTGTAGTATTACATATGGGCTACAATCTGGAAGTTATAGATCACTAATTCATTAAATGATCTGTTAGTAATGTAAGCTCAAAAGTGCAAACTCGGACTTCTCTTCATTTCTGGGTTTCCAGAAATGAAGAACAGCCTTTGGCAGAAACTTTGGACGATTAGATCTTACATTGTATTGATGTTATGGCTTAGATAAAAGTTGTATCATGTAGTATTACATCAATACTACATGATCAAAGTTTAAATCGGTCCAGAAACTTTATGATCTGTTTGTTAATCTTGGTCAAAGTGCTACACTCGGCTACTGCCTTTGAAGGTTCTGAAAGACTCAAGAACACCTATAGCGATGGTTCTGTCGCTATAGGGGCCTTTAGCGACGGTTTTAATTATAATTTCCGGAAATAAATAAAAAAATTGATAAAAATGGTTTTTAATTATTAAAAATACATAATAAATTCTTAAAAATTATTTTAAAGTCTGAAAAATAGTTTTTAACTATTTTGGGTATATTTCAAAAATATTTAATATTTTTGGAATATAAATGGTATTTATTTATTTAATTACAATATTAGATAAATTATTTAAAAATGGTTTTAATTCATAAAAAATCATGAAAAATTATATTATTGTGTTAGAAAATAATTTTGAGTTATTTTTGATAACTTTTAATATTTTGTGATAATTTTCATTAATAAATTAATATTAATGATAGTTAAGTTATTTATTAAATGAATTAAATAAATGAATTAAAAATGATTTTCTTATATTAAAAATCATTTTAAATAATAATAAGGTATTTAAGAATATTTTAAGTTATAAAATATAACTTTTAATATTTAATGGTTAATTTCATTAATTAATGATTAATAATGATATTAAAGTTATTTAATAATTATATTAAATAAATTAGTTTAAAAATGATTTTTTTATATTATAATAATCATTTTAAATGAAAATAAAGTGTTTAAAGATATTTTAAGTTATAAATAATAACTTTTAATATTTAAAGGATAATTTCATTAATAATTTAATATTAATGATATATTAATGATGTTAAATTTATTTAATAATTATATTAAATAAATAGTTTAAAAATGGTTTTATTTATTTAAAAATCGTTTAAAAGGAATATAAATTAATTAAAAATATTTTAAGTTATAATTAATGACTTTTAATATTTAGATAATAGTTCATTAATATTTAAATATTAATGGTAATTATTTAATAATGATTTTAGAAGTTTTAAAAATTATTTAAGGGTAATATAAGTACTTTAAAAATATTTTTAGTTATTATAAATAACTTTAAAATTTTGGCAATGGTTTCATTAATAGTTTAATATTAATTAAATATTAATGATAATAGAATTTTTTGATGTTTAAATCATTTAATAATGATTCTGATATTTTAAAAATTATGGTAAATGATAATAATTATTTTATAATTATTATAAGGTCATGAAAAATGATATGACTGTTATTTAATTAGTCTAAATGGATATTGGTCAACTGTTTAGAGTCTTAGACTCGATAATTACCCGATAAAGAAAGATGTCGGTAGACCGACATATTTTAGAAATTGATCTGGACTTAGATAATGTGATTAGTTAACTGATTAATTGTGATTCAATGGTTATTAAGGTTGTGTGAATGTGATTAGGAATGTGTTGATGTTTGTTTGTGATGCTATGATTGTAGAACATGTGTGATAAGGTGATTAGGTTATGTGTTGACTGCGAAATGCAGTACTATGTGTTATATTATATTGTTCTAATCGAACGAATGATTTGATTAATGATAGGTTGTGATAGAAAAGAGTAGAACTAAGTTGAGAATTGTAAGCAGCGCATCAGGCAAGTATCCTAACTTTGTATTTTCTTTATGCAATGGTCAGAAGTAAGAAGTTCAGAATTATTATTATTAATGTACAGATGGTTAAACCTATATTATATACACCCTTTGATTATAAACATGTTAGTATATGATAATTCGGATATATATTCAGTTCGTTAATTTCTAGAAATGATTATACAAGTGTCCCCACTTGGATAATCATTGTATTTAATCACATGTTGATAAACCTTTGTTATACATATATGTTGAATTATAGATTATTGTTGGATAAAATAAAAACTTTTGTCTGGAACCCTGACAAATATGAACATCCCGTTCACGTGAAAACTTTTATGCGCCCAAGGCGGATCAAGTAAATGATAACATCGGTCTTGTAATGTAGTGTTGATCAATATAGGATACAACGGGCTGATCACCCCCGTGTCCGTAAGTTATGACGGTTTGCAGATAAAGTTCTGTTAAACCTTTTCGAAAATAAAAATAATGTTCATAAAATGTCACTTAAAACCTATTTATAGTCAGTATATAGTTTCAAAATTTTGAAAGAGAGTTGTGATGTTATTAATATCAGTTCAGAATACTTCACAACTATTGATCTGTTATAGATGGATATTATAAAGAAAACATTTAAACTTTTTCAACCTATATATATATATATATATATATAATACTTGCTGGGCACTCAAATGCTCATCCTTGCTTAATTTAAATGTTTTCAGACAAGTGTGAACAATCAGAAGGATCGGTCAAGAACAAGTGAAAAGGAAAGCAAACAGATTAGGTTTACGATGTCATATAGTAAAAGTTGCGTACTTGGGATCAAACTCTGATGAAGGTAAGATAAGTTTATAATTTATATTAGTGTTTTTATTATTAGTAATATTTCCGCTCATAGAAATGGTATCGTGAAGTACCGAGTTCGGGTTTCAAGTATCCGAGTTCGGGGACTTTACACTAGGTCTATTATTTGACCTTAAATCAATCATTTAAGATTTTAATAAATTGTCCAAATTCTCGGGTTGTCACATTCACCCCTCCTTATAAGAATTTCGTCCCCGAAATTCACCTTACACCTTACACCGTGCACCTTACACCTTACACCATTCACACATATCATATGCTACCCAACACACCACTCACAAGAGCAAAAGTTTTGAAATTGTGCTGAGGGGTCATATAGACCATGAACACATAGTTTTAACGGTATTTATACCGCAAAACAAAACATTACTTGGTATGTTTACAATCACAAAGAAGGTAAACTACCGTTGCTAGTACTTTAGGTGATTAGCCCATCGTACAGTTACGTCATGCATAACATATTAATCATTTTTAGCGAATATTTACGCTACTAGATTGGATTATTTATCCAAACATTATCGTTCACCTCAGTCTTATCATAGGATTTCACACCAAAACAATTTGGTTCGGGAAAATTCTTTCAATAAACACTTGGAGTTTTTATAACATTTGTCTAGCTGAATCAAATAGCATAGACTCATATCAATAATTCAATTCAATCGAATTATTTAGGTGTAGCCAAACCCCGTTGGCAAAATTAAAATTTTTGAAAACATTTTCGAGAATGACGTCATGATGCCTCACTGTATTAACAGTCCATTTGAGGATGCCGTCATTGTATGACTTTGTCATAACACATCATACAATAATGGAACAGCGACTTCAGGTCAAATTCACACTAAGTATTCCTGTATTTACAACTCCATCACATTTTTATCATCTCTGCACCAGGTTACATGGTACATGAGTGATAAATAAAAACAATTTTTGATATTTCAAATCATTTGCGTCTAGCCGAAATAAGTAGCATAGACTGTACTTTAAACCGTTTCAAAGATGATTACGAGTCTACATTTTTTTTAAAAGGCACATAGTGCGTATTTAGCTTGATGTCAATCATTTCGAAGTTTAGCATATCTAAGAGTTTAGGAAAACCTAAGTCTCCACTAATGATCATTTGCTTAATAATCTATCAGTTCCTATAAATCCTTAACACTCCATTCAGACACAACTATACCCAATTCATAAAACCATACTTATGAGTTCATAACCTGGCCACAATTATATGAGTTTATGAACTTACCCTAGTCTGACCTTTGGCGTCCGTTCGCTGAAGGGCTCATAAACATTTCATATAACTATAAGTCAAGAATGTCACATAAGTATTAGTTCTAAGAAGTCGTACTTAATCCTATATTCTCTACCTATGACCTATTTATCTATATATAACAACTAGCGTGACACAACATTTCAATGGTTACCAATGCCACCAACTAAGTAGTTTTTACACCAAGTATAATTCCCCGCCCATACAAGAAATCATACAACTCAGTTGCTAACACGAGTCCTCAATGAAATCCCCACCTAATCTTAACCCCCTTTTTCAATACGAATTCAATTCGTATTTATAATCCATAACTCTTTTATGAGTTTTCATAGTACCATTTCATAGTACAACTGATACACAGCATCTTGTTGTAAACTTTTCAATCATCAGATTGATTCTTTCCGGTTGTCATAACCTTAACAGATCATTGGATGATCTTATCGTATATATTACGATTCAATTACATGCACTATGATCGTTTTGTTTTACGATCTCCTATTCCTGCACTTTCAGTCTTTTAGACTCGATCTATTCACCCTTACTGTTCAAATTTATTATCAGAGTTAGGGAACTCTGTATCTTAACAACATACCGAGATTCGTCTTTGAATCGTACCGACCAACTAACTCTATTTGAGTTAGCACTTATCCTAATCTCTGCGATTATTGGTCTCAGGTATTACTACCTAAGCTTCATAACCAACAGCTTTGATACCAACTGAAGCAGCCCCGAATCCGGGTCCCAAATCATCGCGGATCCGGTACACTAATTCGTTCACTAATTGCGGAAGATATAAACATAAATTGTTTATACAATACATTACACACTATTTCCCAAGGTCGAGTAACCTTAACTTATACACAATTCATAAATTATTTATCACACAACAATATTTATCAAAGTATACTATTACAAACTAGCCGCACATTTTATCCCAAGCCGGACTTGGCATTAACGTTTTCCTGTATCCGAACACGTTCGCCTTATCTGCAATGTTTTATCATGATATAGCAAGGGTGAGCATGAAAGTTGCCCAGCAAGTTTAAATACAATAATATAACGATATATCATGATTGAAGAGTATGAATAATAAGCTGGGTATAATTCATCAATATAATTGAGAACTAGCATGAACAAACTTTTGAGTGAACAAGTTTTAAACATGAATAAACATTTCTGAACCAACTGGTAATGAAGGTGATCAGCCTTTCATACCTGACTTATACATGCAAGATGTACAAAGTACAATTTTCGTGGCAATCAGCAATGATTAACCATAAGCTTGAATAAAACACTCTTATTAGAGTTAAGTACAAAGAAACTTGCCTGAACCATTGATTACCGCAACGCAACCTATAACGCTTTACCCAAAGACCTAATATTAGTAATATAGATCTCCAATATTATAATAATATCATCATAGTATAATACTGTTATATTTATACACACAGAATAACCTAAACACATAGCACATAACCCTATAAGTCTTTAACACACATAAAACTTAGTATCAGGTCAAACTATTTCAGTCTGACTTGAAACCGACACAATTCTATCATCCCGACGGTCTAGTCAGACAATACTCGAGTTTAAGTTCAATTAAACTCTGCTTAAACGCTTAACAATTATCCCAGATAATTATCTTAGCAGCCAAAATAATTTTCATTGACTTAAAAATAATTTTCAGATAATTAATATCATTTATCAACATTTTTCAATCATTAAAACTATATTCAAATGAATTAAATGCCACATAATTCCTTAATCATTAATAATCATTTAATATAAAATATTAATAAAAATCATTACATAATATTATAATATAATTATAATATATCAAAGTATTTTTAATACCTTAAAATCATAATTATATGATTTTTAAACACTTAAATCCATTATCTGATACTTGCTATTAATATTAAAATATTAATATTTTCATGACTAAATATCAAAATTTATATTTTATAACTTTAAATATTTTTATAACACTTAAATCATTTTTATATGATTTTTAAAATATTAATTCTATTTTTCCATAATTTATTTAATATATCTATTAAATAAACTAATTATCATTAATATTGATTAATTAATGAATTTCATCACAAAATATTAAAAGTCATCAAAAATAACTTAAAATATTTTCTTATACCATAATATTATTTTTCATGATTTTTCATGTATTAAAATCATTTTTAAGTCATTTATTTAATATTATAATTAAATAAATTAAATACCATTTATATTCCAAAAATATTAAATATTTATGAAATATACTTAAAATAATTAAAAACTATTTTCCAGAATTTAAAATAATTTTTCGGAATTTATTTTGTATTTTTAATAATTAAAAACCATTTATTTCAATTTATTTAATAATTTTCTGTATTTTCCAAAAATAAGCGTCGCTAAAGGAGCCCTATAGCGACAGAACCGTCGCTATAGGTGTTCTTCAGCTGTTCTTGAGTGTTCTTGTCAGTGTTCAAGGTATGAGGTTTGACCGTTAATCGATCCGGGTTCTGTTCGATTTCTGGGCTGTAAAATCGGTTATAATTATAGTATGCTTGTAATACTACAATCATGAACAAGTCTCATAGCCATAACATCCCTAACGTGCAAGATCTAAGCTACCCAACTTGATGTCAGACCTGTTCTTGAGTTTCTGGGTTTTCCAGAAACTCAAGCAGTTTCAAGGGTCTCTTTTGGAGCCTTAATTAATCCGGTTTCTAATGATGTTATAAGTGATATTATGATACTAGATCGTATTATAAATGTTATAGAACAATATAATAACACTACATTAGTAAAAAAAACACCATCAACCGAAGATGTAGGCCGATCAAACCTTACCAGAAAACTTGCTCATGAAGAATCTGGGTTTTCCAGTAATGGAACCAAGTTAGTTGGTCAACGCTATTTTGACTGTGATTAATTTTCATTCCAGTTATGATCAAAGTTTCCTGGTGACTTTAATAAGTAGTATACATACCAGACTACAACAAACAAAGAATAACGTGGCCAAAACACATGTCAGACGCAAGATCATAGGCTTGAATAAACTTGTCAGACCACTGTAAAACATTCTGGGTTGCCCAGATTCGACTTTCCATGAACGGTCAACGGGTTTTGACCATTCATACCTAAAGATCTAGACATGCTATAACCATTTTATCAGTTTCAGATCAGAGTCCTCATGTCATAGAAGAGATCCAAAACGTAAAACACCTAAAAAAGTTAACACGTAAAGATCTAAGGCCTCTGACTTTAGACTGTCAGGCCATTTTTTTCATCATTTCCAGATTTCTTAAAAAGTTAGATCCGAGTACTTTGATGTTATGGATCTATGATCCAACAACCCAGATCTCTATTTGACACCTTATAACACATATTTAACCAACAACTAACATAAAATAACATAAAATCAAAGGATTGTAAAACTTAAAACTTTTATACCTTTTAAGGCTTTGATCTACAATCTGATCAACAAGATTTGTTCTTGGTGTTTTAAGAATTTGAATAAGGACTGATCTACTTCTAATTTTCGGAGGTCTTGTATGGAGGAGAGTTGGTGAGAGTTTTGGTGAACAATAAACAAAATAATCAACTTTCTCTCTCTAATTCTTTAAATACTCAACAAGTGCAATGTATTTGATCAATTGGCTGGCAATATAGGCTGATGTGTTGTTTGTAGTCACATGCTAGGGCTAGGTTAGAGCTAGGGTTGTTCACCAACTCAATTTCTTGGCCAAAATTGCAAGCTACTAATTAAAAAATGTGACATAAGGGAAAAATAGCTATTTTCTCCACCATTTTAATTCTAGTTTGGTCATTTGTTACAAACCCTTAGGGTTTAGGGTTTGTAGTATTTAGGGTTTAGGGTTTAACCCTTAAAAAAAATTTAGCAACTTGGATTTCTAAGATTTTCTAGTTCAATTATAAAATAGAAAATCGTGATTTCTAAATTATAATTAGGGCTTCCTAATTATATTATAATTTCCTAATTACACAACAATCTTTGCCAATTAGGACTAATTTATCCTAATTAAAATTGCTAATTAAGCACTTAGGGTCAAAATTGTACATTAGATTTCAAAATCACATATTAGGGTTTTAAATAGAAAAATAATATTTGAATTTTATAAATTAGCTTTCCTAATTAAATTAGGGTGTCTAATAACTTGACAATTAGGATTTATATTTCCTAATTA
Organism: Panax japonicus; assembly: GCA_020205505.1. NCBI lineage: Eukaryota > Viridiplantae > Streptophyta > Magnoliopsida > Apiales > Araliaceae > Panax > Panax japonicus. The sequence goes on along the minus strand of CM035113.1, from coordinate 33,614,900 downwards.
ACATTGCTAATATAGCAATTAAATCCACCACTGTACAATTAGGGTTCAAAAATTGGAAATTAGGGTTTTTAATTCCATAATTTAGGGTTTCTAATAGAAAATAATTTTCTAAAATAGAAATTAAATATTCGTAATTAGATTAGGGTTTTCTAATTATTTAATCTTGAAAATTAGAATTAATATATCCTAATTAACATTAAAAGTATTAAATTAACACTTTCGTTTTTCCTAATTATAAAATTAGGGTTTTAAATCCCGAAATTTGGGTTTTCGTAATCAATTTGTTAAGATTAACCCTAATTAATCCTATAATTATTTATACTTATGCCATTAAGTTCCCGATTTAGGGTTTCATGCACCGAATTAGGGTTTTAGATTCCCAGAACTGACATTAGGGTTTCCAGAACCAGTTTCTAGGATTTCTTATTAATCGCTAGGGTTTTCTAACCGAACACTGTCGTTCTTAATATACGATTAGGCTTTGACACATATATTCTTTATCTGGTCAACCCTTGACCCTTAACCACATTTAACACACATACATAACAAATTTCTCCGAACTTAATCACATAAATCCTTAATCCTGAATAATTCACCTAATCCTTCACAGAATTTTGAAATAGTCAAAATTTCACCTTAATAATATCAAACGCATACACTTATTTTCTGTCTAGGTCTATTATTTAACCTTAAATCAATCATTTAAGATTTTAATAAATTGTCCAAATTCTCGGGTTGTCACAACAAAGGGCTGATCACCCCTGTGCCCGTAAGTTATGACCATTTGCAGATGAAGTTTTGTTTAACCTTTTCGAAAATGAAAACAATGTTCATAGTATGTCACATTAACCTTAGTTATAGTCATTATGTAGTTTCAAAAATCACAACTGTTGATTTGTTGTAAAAGGGTAGTATAAAGAAAATATTTAAATTCTTTCAGCTTATATATTTAATTGCTATTACGTGCTGGGCACTCAAATGCTCATCCTTGCTTAATTTAAATGTTTTCAGCTAAGTGTGAACAACTAGAAGGCTCTGCTAAGAACAAGGGAAATGGAAAGATTGCTGAATGAATGCAATGCTATGTTATGTAATAGTTAACTTTATTAAGACAAATATGATATATATTATCTATCATGATATGTAATGAATGTTTAAAGGTCTCGTACAAGGGGATTAGACTATGATGATATGTAAATTAAGTTGATCTTTATATTATTGTTATTATTATTAGTATTATTCTGCTCATAGAAATGGTATCGTGAAGCACCGAGTTTGGCTTTCAAGTACCCAGATTTAGGGGCTTTATAAGCTATGCAATTTCCTGCAGTTGTACACCAAAGGAGTTCTCAGTACATGCAACGCAAAGTATTATGAAATGCAACTAAAAAGACACTAAAATGTACTTGAGATGAGCATAGTTCGCGTGAATTGATATCTAATAATTAGGTATAAAACCCACTTATCAATCTTGACAAGTCTTTGTGATTCATGTATTCTTCGTATGACTTAATGTCTAAGGAAGTCAAAGCCAATTCTTTCGGCTAGACGTATGCTATGTTAATCTATCAAGTATTGACAATGATTTACCAAACTAATATTGTTGTGGTTTTCAAAAGTAGACTGAGTATGCTAAATTGTTTTGTCATCAAACGACGGGCACGTGAGATTGCCACAACTTAAACGTATACACGTTTAATTAATGTAGTGTTGATCAACATAGAGTACTATAGACTGATCACCTAGACGTGCTCGTAAGCTATGTCGGACTTACGGACTTAGTGCCAGGACGTCTTTTTCAAAGTACTTATGAAATACTAACGGTCTTGAACCAAAATTTATGTTTTACTGAATATTGTTGTTGTAAAACGTTTTGAATGAAGAGAAGTACTATTTTGAATTATCGATAGTACTTCGTAACTATTGTTCAATTATTGAAGATATATGATCCCTGTGTTTCTAGCATGCTATTTTACTAGAATTGTTGTACTTGCTAAGCTAGTTAGGCTCATTCTTGCTTGAACCATATGAATGCAGCTAAGACCGAATGGACCGATGGATCCGGCAAGGACAAAGGGAAGGCTAAGGCGAACCCATAGATTACCTATATAATAGTTTAGGTTTTATAATGATAATATTGTTATTATGACAAGAACAAATGTAATGTTTATAAAGAACATGGGGAATGTTAATATTCTTTTGATATATATAAGACATATTCGTTCTTTTGAGGTATTTCAATTGAATGTTTGTGTGAACTGTAGCACCGTGTAGCACCATTTGTCGAGTTGGAAGATACCCAAATTTGGGGGCGTCACAGCTCCAACCGAATTTTGTATCTTTTCGAGTTAGCTGAGTTAATGGAGTAGCGATTCGAGAAAGCTACGTACTTCGGTCATTGACTTTGGTTGCTCTCAGTTTTGAAATGCTTCAATCTTTGTCGAGTCAACAGATATTCTGTGATTTGATATTACGTGCCCAAGAAATGCTACTTCCTTAAGCCAGAACTCCCATTTCTTTAACTTGGCATATAACTTATTTTCACAAAGCTTTTGGAGTATCAGCCTCAGGTGTTGCTCATGATCTTCACGGCTTTTGGAGTAAATGAGGATGTCATCAATAAAGATGAGCACAAAGTGATCCAAATATTCCTTGAATACTCGGTTCATCATATCCATGAAGGCAACATGAGCATTAGTCAATCCAAAAGACATGTTTCGTTTACTTAACTCTAATAAGAGTAGTTTCTTCAAGCTTATGGTTAATCATTGCTGATTGCCATGAAATGTTTACTCTGTACATCTTGCATATATAAGTCAGGTATGAAAGGCTGATCACCTTCATTACCAGTTGGTTCAGAAATGTTTATTCATGTTTAAAACTTGTTCAGTCAAAAATTTGTTCGTGCTAGTTCTCAGTTATATTGATGAATTATAGCAAGCTCATTATTCATACTCTTCAATCATGATATATCGTTATATTGTTGTATATAAACTTGCTGGGCAACTTTCATGCTCACCCTTGCTATATCATGATAAAACATTGCAGATAAGGCGAATGCGTTCGGATATAGAAAAAGATTAATGCCAAGTTCAGCTTGGGATATAAAGTGCAGCTAATTTGTAATAGTGTATTTGATAAATATTGTTGTGTAATAGATATTTTATGAAATGTGTATTAAGTTAAGGTTACTCAATTTTGGGGAAAAGTGTGTAAGTTTAATGTATAAACAATTTATGTTTATATCTTCCGCATTAGTTATAGAAATAGTATACCGAATCCGCGACGATTCGGGGCCCGGATTCGGGGATGCTACAATAAAAGAATGGGTAGAATCGGTATCAAATAAGGTATAGACTTCGCTAGAGTTTATGATTAGCTTACCTGTAATCACCTCTTTCGGATTTTTCACTTTTTGGGAGGTTACGACAAATGCTCTCCCTTGAACTACCGGTTTTGTTTTGTATGGGACGGCCTTTGATGCCTCCATCCCAACTGGACTTGACTTTGGTGCACGAAAAAATTGAGTAATGTGACCTTCTCTTCCGCAATTATAACACGCTTTGGATTGCTGCGTAAAGTTCGAACTGATATGTCCCTCCTCTCCGTATTTGTAATATACGATTGGTTGTCATTCCTCTTCCATAACAACGGGTGCTGGTGATGACGCCTTTCCATCTTTGTTGAATCTCCTCTTCTTAAAATTTCCACTTCTATTATCTTGGCCATCATTACCACCGAAGTGGTTACCATTTCTGGCATGTTGATTCCCTCCACTTTTATTGTCACCGTTTCGATGACTGCTACCACTGGTATTATCATTTTATCGGCTCTCTCTTAGTTGGGTTGACTCGTTATCACGCTCCAATAACTAAGCCCTATTTACAACATCTGAATGCAAGCACAGTTTGTGAGAAATTAAGTATTAACATATCTCGGGTTTCAAACCTCTTAAAAACATCCGCATCATTATCTCCTAATTATCAACCAAGTGAGACCCAAACCGGGACAACTATACAAACTTAGCTACGTACTACGACACGGTCATATTGTTCTGCTCCATCTTGATAAACTCTACCTCCTTCATTGACGAATACTTTCAGGAAAGTACTTGTCGTTGAACAGTTCTTGGAACTTCTCCCAAGACATCTTCAGTGCGGCAGGTTGAGTACGCTTTACCGATTTCCACCAGTAATTTGCCTCTCCTCGCAACATAAAGGTGCCAAAGGGAACCTTTTGCTCCTCAGAATATCCCAAGACATCAAATATCTTGGTGATTTACTTTATCCATGTCTCTACCTTAAGTGGTTTTGGCTCTTCAATAAACTCAGGTGGTCCCATTTCCTTAAACTGTTTAGCAGTGACCGTCCGAGACTTGCCAGTGTTTCCACCTACAGTTTGAATATGAGTCATTCTCGCCTGATGTTGCATGAATTGCATAAAGCCTCTGAACATCCCATCATTCATTATTTGGTCAACATTATTGTTTTCTTGAGGATTATTTCCATCCTGATGCACATTATCCTGGGTATTGATCGTTGGTGGTTCAACGGTCTCATGTGCTTCATTGCTTATCTCAACATTTTTGGATGCCATTTTCAAATACTGCCATAAAATAAGGGTGAATTGACATGTCACATATTATCCCTATACTCTGACCGACCAAATAAATACCAAATAAACTTAGGTAGGTCATACTAGCGAAGGAATTTCCCATCTCTTCCCTCCTAGTTCTAGTTTCACATCTCAGCCAGGGATCATATCCCTAAGCTTTGATACCAACTATGACGCCCCAAAATAAGTATACATCACCCATTATGAGTCGCCAAATACATTGTATAAAATTCAAATACAACTTAATTATACAATTGTCGTGTAAAATATGACAAAACATAAGTTGAGAGTTTTAATATGAATATTGTCTTCTAGACAATATTCAAACTCAAATGGAGTCCTTATTACATTTATTATCACACTATTTCACTGAATAGTGAGGACTACTAATGCAAACATCTGGACCGTCACTCCGTCCCCTGACTAGTCCCAGCTATATTTTCATTTCCTAAAGAGAAGAATGAAAATAAAGGGTGAGCTCAACTAGCCCAGTAAGAAATATTATGACTAAGATAATGCAAAATAAATTATCATTATCCTTCAACTGTGTTAAACTGATAAAATACAATAAACATCTAGTTTAACTGCTGCAGAACAAGCAATCCAATAGAAGAGTCAAGTAGAACATGATATCTACTATCTTTTATGATTTAAAAAGGTTTTTTTATCAACTTTATCGCTGAGAATCAACTTAATAAATAAACCACATCATCGAATCATCCCTGCACCACGGCCAAGGATATTCATGTAATCATCAATGGTCATGATTATACCGAATAATCGCTAGTTATAATCATACCAACAACTGTCCATCAATGCACTACAGGTCAATGAGGACTTTTACCACATCATTTGTAACATTACGGTTATGATTATACCGAATATCCCTGGTCATAATCATACCAATTAATAGTACATCTATGCACGTAAGCCACATATGACTTTTATCACAATATAAGCATTAGGATGATGACAATGATATAAGAATTCAATTAAAAGAAAACAAACGATAAATTTTTAAAGATTTATAATTTAATTTATCAAGAATTCAATAATGCCCAAATTGTCAACATGATACTACTTTGTGGAGTAAAATTCTAGAATAATATTGTATCAAAAATGATTTGGACAGCAAAGAAATAAATTTTTTTCATGAATTATTCCCCGGGGTGAATTATACCCCGTGAATAGTACTTCGAGAATAGTACCCCGTGAATAGTACTTTATGAATAGTACCCATGAATAGTACTTTGTGAATAGTACCCCGTGAATAATACTTTGTGAATAGTACCATAAAAATGAATACTACTCATGGACATTACACCGGCATGAAAAGCTTAAAATTTAACAAGAATGTGCAGAAAATATCCTCGTGAAACGATTCTAGATGAATCGCAAATTTCAAGGATATTCTACTAATTTCACGGAGTATAGAAGCAATACTTTAACAGAATGATGGTATAATCAGGAATACCAGATGAAATAATATTACTCACATACTACAGAGTATGGAAGAAAATATTATTTCTTATGAATACTGAACAAAAATAATATCCCTTACCTTAGAAGAAGACTGAATACTGGAATAGTTAAGTAGCAAGCTTCTCTTCTTATTTCTCTCCATATCTTCTCTCTCTATAATTGCTCTTGTGAGTCTTAGTGAATTGGTGAGAATGAAAGAAGAATGAGCTTTTATTTATAAGAAAATATAGTTTCGATAATTGAACGTTTTGGGGCTCAAAATATTATAGTATAATACCTTTATCTTTTTGTTCATTTTTAATTTAGTCCTGCAAGTATTTTCAAACTTGCACCACCTCCCCCAATAGTACATCTTATGAATCAATAGTACGATCATGTGAAAAAAATAATTACAGTATAGTACCTTCATCTATACCTCTATTTTTAATTTAGTCATGCAAGTATTATCAATCTTGCACCACCTCCCCTAATAGTACATGCATGTCAATCAATAGTACATACATGTGAACAAATAGTTATAAACATGTGAATTAATAGCAAGTAATTGCTCATTTATCCGATTAATTACCCGATTGGTCAATATAACCTTCAGACATCCATTATTATCGAAATAGATGTCGATTTCTACTAACACTAATAATTCTAACATTATGGAAATATCAATTTTATCTTTAATTAACACGAACTTTTTCATCATTAATATTATAACTCACAATATTTAATATTTCTCAGGAAAGAGGGGGCTTTCGGATAAGAATTTCTCCCTATTGGCGCGCAATTAGGTGACCAAACCTCTCCTTGACAGAACTTTCTAGACATTGTCAATATTGTAAATAATAATATGAATAACTTTGTCGTCTCAATTATTGATTTAATAATATAAAATATTATGCAGATGATATTGTGATAATAATTAAATCAATAATATTAAACATATTATATAGTAATTACTGTAGAAATAATTGAGTATAACTGAGTGACTTCTCACGTAAGAATCAATAATCAATACCATGTGCTACTATGCAACCACTCGTATTACTGTACTATTACCACCGGGTAGTTCAACAGTTTAACGGTAAAACTTTCGCCGTTATTTTTATAAAAAAGATAATTATGTCATTTTCTAACTACGACAATACTTTCATTGTGGGATCCACTAATAATTGTGCCGTCGTATGAATATTCCCCGACCAATCGAATATTATATAACCACTTGCTTAGTTTGCAAAATTTGTAAATATTACCCACAACTATAACATTATATCAAATTCACACCATAATATTCAAAAATATATTTCGAGAAAAATTAATCTTTATTCATAAAAGTTGGGGATCTTACAAGAATAATTAAAACACATGTCATATTTAATGCATTTTTAGGGTTAACTTCATCTTTTACTTCCTTAACTTTTCTTATGGTTATGACTTAAGGTTCTTTTTTCCCCTTAAGTTTTATAAACTAATGCTTTGATACCAACCTATGACGCTCCAAAATACGGGTATCTTCCAACCCGACATATGGTGCTACACAGTGCTACAGTTCACACATTCATTCAATTGAAATACCTCAAAAGAGTGAAAATATCTTCTATATATTTCAAAATAATATTATAATGCCAAGGTTCTTGATAACCATTACATGAGTACTTGTCATAATATTAAGTAATTACAACATTTTTATTATTCTATTACAAAGGCAACCTATTGGTTTGCCTTGGTTTTCCCTTTATCTTTACCGGATCCTTCAGTCTGTTCGGTCTTAGCTGCATTCATATGGTTCAAGCAAGAGTGAGCATAACTAGCTCAGCAAGTATGATAATTTCAATTAAATAATAGGCTTGAATCATATAAATCGTAAATCTTCAATAACTAAACAATAGTTACGAAGTACTATCGATAATTCAAAATAGTACTTCTCTATTCTTTAAAATGTTACACATTGAACATCATTCATTAAACATTAATATTGGTCCAAACCTTGATCATTTCATTCTTTCTTTGAAAAGGACAACCCGACACCAAGTCCGTAAGTCCGGCATATCTTACGAGCATGTCTAGGTGATTAGCCTATAGTACTCTATGTTGTACAACACTACTTTCTTTAAACGTATGTACGTTTAAGGTTTGGCAACCTCACGTCACTACAACAAAAAGGCTTATCAGCAACCGCATATCTGCGACCACATATGGTCGCAGATGAGTATTAGCGACTGACTACTGTCGCTGATATTAGTCGCAGATAATCTGGTCGTTGGATGGACGTCATCGACCATTATCAATGACCGACATATCAGCGCCCGACCCTGTCGCTAATTTGACTCATGATAAGTCAGTTGTCAGGGATGATGTGGTACACGTGTCAGTGACCATAAACAGCAACCACGTTGGTCGCTGAGTATCTAAAGGATATTAACGACCACACTTAGTAGTAGTGACCGCATGCGGTCGCTGATGTTAATACTTTTTTTAAATATTTTTTTCTGTTTTATTGATTTCCCTAAAAAATATACCTGTTTTGTACCATCTTTCAATCCCAACACAACAGTATATATAAACATCCATCCATGATTTATATAAATATCCCAACACATCCACGTACAACAGTATATATAAACATCCATCCATTGCAGAGAAATAAACCAACACAATATCAATCAATACACTTATCCAAAGAATGAATATAAAAGTACAAGGCAACTACCCAAATATCTAAAAAATAAGTGTAGCTCTTCATACATCATCATCCAAATTAGTAGGATCCTGCAATTAGCAAAAGAATATAACATGTTACATGTGTTGACGTACGTGGATGACTTAGGGAAAGCTAAACAATAGAAATTATTTAAACTTAAGCAAGACACACCAATATATATCCATGTATAACTGATGGCCATCCTGATGTCGTGTTGCTGTCACCACTGCATCTGCCAACTCATCATGACTCAAAGACTACAGATACCTGCCAAGTATACGAAGAAGATCATGATCCCGACAGATCGCTCTCACACAGTCAGCAAGAGTATGATAGACTGGATGACCTGATGACTGTGTAGACTGGGTAGCAGAGCTGCATGTGCCACTGATAGCCTTTAACATAGTTTTTGTCCTTGGCCTTTAACATAGTTTTTCTTCACGACAGACGCCATCTCCCTTAATTCTTGATCAATCGACGGACGCGGGGTGTCTTCAGGATAACGCTCGTTCATTAAGCCTTAGAAGTGTCTTGTCAGAAGGTCAATAATTAAATAGTTTAAAATAAATAAAAAATGCTAAAAAAAGGTCGTTACAATTTATAAACAACATATTAGTATAAAGTTAACTTATTACCTCTATCTGAACAGCCTTAGGCAGACCATCGCGAGTGGCCACATACACATCCAACCAATTCATAGGTTGAACTTGAGACTGAGACTCCTACAGTTCATTTTCTTATATTAATATGTAAACACATGATATTTTAGCTACAAAAGATGACTTTAAACATAACATATGTACCCTGGCAGCAATATGATGCAGTTGTGATATACTGCTGCCCGATACGTGCCTTTTGCCTTGTCGCCTTCAGATATACCTGAGGATCTATTCGAGGTGGAAATCTTGCGCCTCTTAACCCAATTCTCAGCTATCCACTGGTCACACATCTGCACCCATATGGGTTGTGCGCACCAACAGGGGCTATGCTCATGCATATACTGCTCACCTTGTCCCAGATGGTCAATCTTAGCATTATGCCGAGCTTTCTGTCGTTCCTTGTTCATATTATCTTTAGTTCGGACGGCGCACTTATGCCAGAACAATGTCTGAATAACTGATGCATGCGTGTCATCCCATCTATACCGTTTCTGCAAATAAAATAACAATAATAATATTAAAACTGTTATATTACCATAATCCAACATTACTAAATAATATTATTTGATTAACTATGTATTATCTATCAGAGTGATAAAAAATATACCTGAAATTCAGCCCAAACTGCATCCTTATGGGTGAGAGGTGTGCTCGCCAATGTAATCACTAACGTAGGCCAGTTCTGTAAGCATAATTATAAAATCCACTTCACAATTTTACTATATTGAAAATCACTACAATATACAATAATTTACATTAAAATATATTTATAACTCTCGTATGTACCCTTATACGAAAACTCTACGATTTCTTCCAACTCCCCATAAAAGGCACGACCAAGCTCATTATAACAATCTCCTTGAACACACACTCCAGTATTAGTTGTTCTTTTACCACGAGCATGTCTTTGTATGAAATTCACATCCATTTATTTTGCAACCATTGCGAATGAATTGGTCCCTGTCTGGACGCATAGCTAGGACTTTTATATTAGGAGGAATTGTTCCCTCATTAAGAGCCTACAAAAATTCTATTAAACTAAATACATTCATAAATTAATACGATATATTTCATTCTTAATTAACTTAACTTACTTTGTCCTTTAGCCAAAGAGAAAATTTTTTATCACAACTAACTTGAATATCTTTATCAGTGATGCCTGGCTAATTGGCTTTTAACTCGTCATCGTATGTTCTATATAATTTTATAAACATTAATATGTATTAATATGTGATTGCAGGTTAAGATATAGGTCTAATACATATGAATTTAACATGTATACCTCATAAATTAATCAATCTCCTCGCAATTGAGAAGAATGTAAGTATGCGCAGCATGTAATTCTTGCTCAAAAAGGAATATGTGCTTTCCTTTTCCATAAGCGCGACCTGGTAAACCAAATACAGAAACCCGACCATTTAGTTCAACATTGCCCACATCATCATGTCTCGGGACTTGATTGGCCTTTGTCAAGACTTCGTCGGGAAAATATTCTGAGACAAACGTAGATGTCTCATCGAAACTATATGCCTCACATATCGACCCCTCGACATAAGCTCTATTCTTTACCTTCCTCTTAAGGTTTCCCATGACCCTCTCGAAAGGGTACATCCATATATATTGAACTGGACCACCAACACGAGTTTCATAGGTTAGATGGATTTTCAAATGCTCTATACAGTCGAAAAAACCAGGAGGGAATATTTTTTCAAGCTTACACGTGATCTCAATGATGTTCTTCTCAAGTATAGACATGTCTTTTTCATTTAACGTTTTTGAACATATGTCTCTGAAGAAATGACTAAGACCAGTTAAAGCATCCCATATTAGTTTATCAAGTAAGTCTTGAAATGCTATAGGCACAAGTCTCTCCATGAACACATGACAATTATGACTCTTCATCCCTTACAATTTCCCAAATGTAACACACCTTGCAATGTTTGACGCATATCCATCTGGTAGTTTCAGAGACTTTATCCACGTGCACACATCCACATAGATTGAAAGACTTTGTATGATCTATACAATATGGACAAGCCAACTTTTCGTGTGTACTCCATCCAGATAACATACCATAAGCAGGAACATCACTTATAGTCCACATAGCCGATGCCCTAAGGTTGATGTAAGAACCCGAATTTTCAGAAAATATTAAAATAAGAATTTAGTAAATAAAATTCTTAAGGCATGTGATGGGTTCGAATAAGAATATATATATATATATATATATATATATATATGTGTGTGTGTGTGTGTGTGTGTGTGTGTATGTGTGATACGAAGTATGTAATATTGTGTTACATAGGGTAATATGAGCAATGTGATGTTGTGTTTAATAAATATATATCATTAATTTGTTATACATTGTAAAGATGAATTAGTAAGAAGATGGATAAGATTTATCTATTGGCATTAAATAATTTATAAAAATATTTATCATAGTAAGTTGGTGGCATTAAATCTCTTTAATGGATAATCACCATTTTCTGGAATATATATACTAGTAACTAGTATGATGTAATATGAGTTTTAGTTAGTGCTTAAGCTATCCATGGATAGATTGAGATGGTAAATCATAAATTAGTTAATTATGAGAATTAACTAACAAGTAAAAATATTAGTTAATTTATATTAAAGTGGAAGTTATATTATGGAATAATATACTTTGAAGGGGTTTAAGAATCACTTAAGTAAATAGTGAATATGTGATTATAGTGGGTGATTTATATTTGAGTTTGGTGTTATGAACTGTAAAGGAGATGTATAGTTGGTTAAACTAATAAGGGGAAATAGAGTTTTATAACTCGAAGTGTGATTCCTAAATTATTAAGGTGAATAGTAACCGATGATGTGGAATCAAAGAAGGCATTGATGTTAGACGAGTTAACACTTAAGGAGGATGTGTAAAGTATTTAGAACTGTAGGTTTCAGTTCTGCTGATGCAGAACTGGCCTGCCACTGATTTTGGTGTGGCGCAACTGCACAATTTCCAAGTCTGTTACCAGCGCAGCTGCGCCGGTCTGTAGAGAATCCTGAGTCAATTTATGAAATGTGATTTGCGAGCCATGCATACTAATAAACTTTTACAAGGTCATGAATGGTGACTAAGTGTTCATGGAGAAATTTAGTTAACCAAACATGACTTGAATAAAGGCTTAATTAATTAACCCAGATTAATTATGGTTAATTAAGTGGTATTATAGAATATTATATTCTATTAGAAGAATGCATAATAATTATATATTTCTAATAAAGGATATTAAAATAATTTTTAATATTGAGTTATTTTGATAAAAGGAGGAAATGTTATTTTTGAATTATAATATTACCGTATATAGTTTTGTATAGGGTATGATTAATAATATAGTAAATGTATTAAAACGTATTTGCTATATTTAAATAAATTGATGGAAACAATTTATTATGATAGAAAATAAACTTATTATCTATTTTCTGTATATAATATATGTACATGTGTCGTACATATAGTTAATTGATATTATATTGAAAGAATAATAAGTGTGGAGAATGAGAGAAGCTTAAGATCGAGCTTGTTAAATATGCCTTGGGTGGCACAGTGATGAGATATATTGTCTTATAATATTAATTATTGTTATGGACAATATACTAGTATCTAGTAATTATTTGATGGTGTAGCGCCCCCAAATCCGGGTATCTTCCAACCCGACAGATGGTGCTATACTGTACAACATTCATACATTCATTCAATTGAAAAGTCTCAAAGAACGAATATAACTTCTTTATATTTAAAATAATATTTACATTTCCCAAGTTCTACACCTGTTACAAAGGTTATTTGTCATAATATCAGTTAAATTATAACAATAGACATATACTATTACAAGACAACTTAGTAATCTGCCTTAGCTTTTTCCTTATCCTTTTTCGATCCTTTGGGACGTTCAGTCTTAGCTGCATTCATATGGTTCAAGCAAGAGTGAGCATAACTAGCTCAGCAAGTATAACAATTTAATAACAACACGCTTGATACATACAAATCGTATATCTTCAATAACTGAACAATAGTTATGAAGTACTATTGATAATTCAAAATAGCACTTCATCTTTTCTTTCAAAATGTTTTACAATAACAACTATATTTAGTAAAACATTCACTCCGATCAAAGACCTTGAGTATTCATTCTTTATTGGAAAAGGACAACCCGGAAGCAAGTCTGTAAGCCCAATATTACTTACGAGCACTTCTAGGTGATCAGCCTATTGTACTCTATGTTGATCAACACTACATCCATTAAACGTATGCAAGTTTAAGCATTTGGCAACCTCACGTGCCTGTCGTTTTACCGACAAAACTTTTGTTTAACATTTCAATCTTCTTTTGAAAACCATATCAAGTAGTTGCCAAAAGATAGCAACATTTGATAATACATGAATAGATTATCAATACATCAAGTCTAGCCAAAGGAATTGGCTTCAACTTTATCATAACTCAATTTATGCGAAAGAATACATGAACCTCAAAAACTTGTTCAGATTGAACTAAGACAAGAGTTAGAATACTTGCCTTTAGCGTTTGCTACTGTATTTTAACTTTATATTCAAGTCGTTCAAGTCTCTACAACACATGATCACATAATGCCTTACATTAGGTCACATATAATCAAGTATGTATATGACTATATCACACCCTTCATTTCAATCTAATTGTGTATTAGATTTAGTTACTATTCATTCTAGTTTATCATTACTCTTCCATTTATATTTGACTAGGTTATCTCAACCTTTACATTACATTCCTTAAGGTTTAACAAAGTTTAAACAATGTTATGTTACATTCCTTAAGTTGTGTTTACTTCCTTTTCTTTTCTTTGTACTTAGAAACATGCATTACTATTTTTGTTCTGAGACTGGCATTGTGGCGCCATCTTTATACCTACATCTCGCGCTGCTGCGCGAGCCCTAAATATATTATCCCGGACTTGGAGCTGCGGCGCGAGTCCTTACTTAATGGGCCGCGCCGCTGCGCCACTATCCAAGGGTTGTTGGTACTGTTCATGATGATGCGACGCCACAATATGTATTATAGTTCACGCTGCGGTGAACTCTTGCAGTGTGCTCGGTTACTGTTTCGCGCCGCGACGCTGGTCTTTTTGCCTAGGGTTGGCGCCGCGGCGCCAACTCTGTGCACCAGATACGAAATTCAATTTGTAAATTTTGTGAATTTCCCGGACGCATAACTTCTTTGTTATAAGTCCGAATTGGCTCATTAAAAAGCCTACGGTTCACAAATTATATAATCTATATGATCATTCAAGAATTTTATCTATTCGACTTTGTTTGCTAAAAATTCACCTATTGGTTCATTTTTAACGAAAATGATAAACGTTCATGAACGTTCAACGCTCGTTTCTTCGTTCTAAGTCAGAATCCGGTCATTTTCTAGTCCGCAACTCTTAAATGCCAAATATGACTTGTCTCCATTGGAAAACAATGGTTCCGAGTTCAAACACAAAATTTGACTTCCATTCCGAGAATTTTACGAATTCGACGATTATCGTCCAATCGTGCAAATTCCGGTAATTCTTCCTTCTTATGATTTGTTCAACATTACAAATGAACTTCATTCATCATGTGAACATCTCAACAAACGTAATACAACAACGTATATTCATTGTTGTATTTTAGACTTATTCTTCATAAGCTTATAACTTGTCATTTATAAACTACTTAAGATTTGATTATTCATGACTTATGACAATTAAGGTTTCTTAATCATCATACTTATATGTTCTTAACATATAACTTAATTTAGATATATATATGATTCATATAATCATATAATTTCTTAATTCACTTTTCTTACTAAACTCATCACAAGTTCATATTTTCATATTTAACATTCATGGTTAACTTATAATAAGTTTAAAACTTTTATAAGTTTAAATGACTTATTGCCAACTTATGTGGCTTATGTTCATGACTTATACATTCTTCTTGCTTCTTATCATTCATGTTTCTTAATCCACCTTTTCTTATCAACCTATCATGGTAGAGATAGAAGATAATTGAGAAGAAGTCTTTTTCTTTTGAAGTCTTGGTAAGGTAGATTTTTCTTCTTCTTGCTTATGCAATGACTTATGTGTAGCTTATTCTCTCTAACTCTTGAGCACTTTAGAAGTGTTGGATTATTTGATCAACCAACAAATGACTTATAAGCTTCCTCTATTTATAGACTTTCCAAGGTTAGGGTAGATTGGTTATTAAATCATCCCACCTCCTTAAGCCACCTCCTTACTATTCATTACTTGTTAACCACTCTCTTATCTCATACTTGGCCATTACTTCAAAGTCTTGGTCAATACTCCTAAGTCTTGGTCATTACACTTACTTGATCACCACATTACTTGGTCACCACAATAACCATATCAATATGGTTTGCCCCATAGGTCATACAACCCATGGATTCTAGTTTGGGCTTACTTTAATTCACTCTTTGGGCTTTACATTAATAACCACTAGTTGGTTCATTAATTAATTGTTGGGCTTCTCTCTTTAATTCACTTGGACTTGTATATAATTGTTAACCAATCATCCAAGTCCATTAACATTTCTTCATACATATTGTTGATGTATTATTTTCGTATTCTAATTCATATAGAATTTATATACGGTATTTCATCCTTCATACAAACTCGTATAATACTTCGTATTAAACTCATTTTTATTGCTTCGTACATTACCAAGTATCATACAATTATTACTTATTCCTTAACACTTCGCTTTACTTAACATTTATAAATTAAGTCCACAAGCGAATTATTACATTTTATATAACTAGATTTTTATTACATAATCCATCTTACCTTGTTATTCCATCATTGTGTATTTCTCGAAAACTCAAAATTATATCCTGAGCAAATACTGATGAATAGTGTTTTTCGGAAAATTTCCCGGAAAACTTTTATTTTCGTCTTGGAAATTCAAACACTTTAATTCATCCACGTAGCTCAAATACTACGACATTCTAACATCAATAGCTTATATAATGACAACCGTCTTGATAACACATGGAATATGATTGTACTATTATTTAATTTAATCAAATCATTTTACAATAAGATTCGAATTTCTTGGTCGCTACATTCTTCCCCCCTTATAAAGATTCTGTCCCCAGAATCTCGTCTTACTTTAATCAAATAGATGAGGAAAAATTTTCTTCATCTTTTCTTCTAGTTCCCACGTTGCTTCTTCAGTATCGTGGTTCTTCCATAATACCTTCACTGATGGTATTTCCTTGTTCCTCAGAACTTGTTCCTTCCTATCAATGATATGCATCGACGACTCTTTATATGATAAGTCTTTCTCGATATGAATCGGTTCATACTCGATTACATACTTATAGTCCGGCTTATATTGACGTAATACAGATATGTGAAACACGTTATGTATTCGTTCTAGGTCTGGAGGTAATGTTATCATATACGCTACCTCTCCCACCCGTTTTAATACTTCAAAAGGTCATATAAACCTTAGACTTAACTTTCCTTTCTTTCCAAAGCGTATCTTTCCTTTCTGGGGAGATACCTTTAGAAACACATACGAGCCCACCTCAAACTCTCGATTTAGTCTATGTGAGTCCGCATACTTCTTCTGTCTGTCCTGAGCTGTGATGAGACGTATCTGAATTAACTTTACAATATTCGCTGTCTGCTGCACCAATTCTGGTCCTAGCATCCAGCGTTCTCCCATCTCATCCCAACACAAAGGTGTTCTGCACTTCCTTCCATACAAAGCTTCGTACGGTGGCATGCCTATGCTTGCATGATAACTGTTGTTATATGCAAACTCTACTAGTGATAGGTGATCATCCCAACTACCCTTGAAATCCATGACGCAAGATCTCAACATATCTTATAACGTCTGAATTGTCCTTTCGCTCCGCCCATCAGTTTGTGGATGATAAGCCGTGCTTAACCTCAGCTGTGTTCCCAACTTCTCTTGCAGACTCCTCCAAAAGTTCGATGTGAATCATGGATCACGATCTGACACAATCGATACCGGTACTCCATGTCTGGAAATGATTTCGTTAACATAAAGTTTAGCTAACTGGTCTAAGTTATACTTGACCCTAATTGGCAAAAAGTGAGCCGACTTCGTCAACCGGTCCACTATTACCCAAATTGAATCGTACCCTTTTTGTGTCGTCGGAAGTCCCACCAAGAAATCCATCGTGATATGCTCCCATTTCCATTCTGAAATCTCTAATAACTGTAATAAACCACTGGGTCTTTAATGTTTGGCCTTAACCTTTTGACAAGTAAAGCACCTACCCACATACTCTACTATTTCTCTCTTCATGTTTGGCCACCAAAAACTCTGTCGAAGGTCTTGATACATCTTAGTGCTACCAGGATGTATCGAGTACCTCGAACTATAAGCTTCTTGTAACACTTGCTCCTTTAACTCTGTCTCATTCGTAACCCAAATTCTTCCCTCAAATCTTAATAATCCCTCATTATCAAGACTATACTTAACATCTTCCTTCTCGGATAACCGCTTCTTCATTTGGTTACACTCATCCGTCTTGAGTTGTACCTCTTTGACTCTTTCTACGATGGTAGATTGCATCTCCGTCGCAAAGAGTAACTGCCCCGAATCACTCGGTATCTTCACTTCTATTTCCATCCTAGCCATCTCTGTTATTAACTCATTTTGAGCCGTTAACATAGACAACTTTTCCCGAACCTTCCTGCCTAAGGCGTCGACAACTACATTGGCCTTTCCAGGGTGATACAGGATTTCACAATCATAATCCTTTATCAACTCCAGCCATCTTCTCTGTCTCATATTCAACTCCTTCTGAGTGAAGATATACTTTAGACTTTTATGGTCCGTATATATCTCATATTTTTCCCCATAAAGATAATGTCTCCATATCTTTAGGGCAAACACTACTGCGACTAGTTCCAGATCATGAGTAGGGTAAACTTTCTCATAATCCTTCAATTGTCGAGATGCATACGCAATGACTTTTCCATGCTTCATAAGCACACAACCAAGTCCTCTATACGAAGCATCACTATATACTACAAAATTTCCTATGTCATCTGGCAATGACAAAACAGGAGCTTCACTTAATCTCTTCTTCAGTTCTTGAAAAATGTCATCAGATTTATCCGTTCATATGTATATCACCGTCTTCCTTGTTAAATTAGTCAACGAGGTAGCTATCTTCAAAAAATCTTGGATAAATCTTCGATAGTACCCTACTAACCCTAGGAAACTCCGCACCTCAGTCAGCGTTTTCGGTTGTTCCCAATTCATTACTGCTTCTACCTTCGCTGGATCCACTGAAATCCTCTCTTGGTCAATGACATGACCTAAAAACTGCACCTTTTCTAACCAAAATTCAAATTTGGTGAATTTCGCATATAACTTCTCCTTCCTTAGTGTCTCCAACACTAATCTTAAGTGTTCGACATGATCTTCTGGCATCTTAGAATAGACTAGAATATCATCGATAAACACCACGAAGAACTTGTCCAAATATAGTTTGAACACTCTGTTCATCATATCCATAAATGCAGCAGGTGCATTCGTCAATCCAAATGACATCACCAGAAACTCGTAATGACCATAATGAGTCCTGAATGCAGTCTTTGGTACATCTTCCTTCCTAACCTTCAACTAATGATACCCCGTCCGCAAATCTATTTTAGAAAAATACTTTGCCCCTTTCAATTGATCAAAGAGATCATCGATCCTGGGCAATGGGTATTTATTCTTTATCGTTAACTTGTTCAACTCCCGATAGTCGATACAAAGCCTTAACGATCTGTCTTTTTTCTTGACAAACAACACCGGTGCTCCCCACGGCGAAACACTTGGTTGAATGTACTTCTTGTCCAATAGTTCCTGTAGCTGAACCATTAGTTCTTTCATTTCCACAGGCGCCATATGGTACGGTGCCCTTGAGACCGGTGTCATTCCTGGCACAGTGTCTTTCATAAATTTGATCCCCCTATTCGGCGGTAAACTCGGTAACTCACTTGGAAATACATCCTTGAATTCGTTTACTATAGGTATTTGTTCCATGGTTGCTCCCACTCTCTGGGTATCAACAACATGGCATAGGTAACCTACACAACCCTTCCTTAAAAGTTTTCTCGTTTGTGTCATCGTAAGGCAACACGGACGTCCTGGCAATTTACTATCGTAAAATACTACAGGAGGTTGCTTCAACGTCCTGATGCTCACACATTTCTTTTGGCAATCTATAATTGCTCCATGATTAATCAACCAATCCATTTTGAGAATTACGTCGAATTCTCCTAACTTTATTGGTATTAAATCTATCGATAACTTACAACCACGTACATCTACGTAACAACTCCTATGAATATCTTCAACAGGAATTATCTCTTCGTTTGCTACCTTAATGTTCAAAGGTATATGCAATTTTTCGGGAAATAATTCTAGTTGCCTAGCAAAATCACATGCTATAAACGAACAAGTAGCACCCGAATCAAATAGCACGTATGCATTTATATTGTTGATCAGAATAATACCTGCAACTACATCCCCTGATGCCACCACATCTTGGACCGTCATATTAAAAGTACGGGCCATTGATTTCCCCGGCTGAGCTGGACCACTAATAGCTAACTTCCCGCTATTAGTTCCCTTATTTCCTTGTATCCCTTTCTTCGGGCAGTTCTTTGCTATGTGGTCAGTTGATCCACATACAAAGAATTCGTGATTCTTCTTCGGATTGGGACAGTTAGGCAAAATGTGCCCTTCCTGTCCACAATTATAACATACCGCCTTACCTTTGAGACAGACTCCTAAGTGAGTCTTCCTGCAGGTTTTACAGGCCTCCATCCCCCTCTTAGAGTCCCCTTGTTTTACTCCGGTATTCCCAGAGTTAAAGCCCTTTCTCTTCTAACCGTCGCCACTTCCACTGGCTCCCTCAGTCTTGGTTTATCCATCAACCTTGCCTTTGGTCTTCTTATCTTAGTGGTACTGGCTAAGAGCCTCATTCCCACCTTCGGCAATTATTGCCTTTTCTAGTATGGTTCCAAATGAAGTACTTTGTAACACAGAGATTCGGCTATAGAGCCAGGGTTTCAAGCCCTGCTCGAACCTTCTAGCCTTTCTCACTTCAGTGTCCACTTGATGTGGAGCAAATCGTACCAGTTCATTAAACTTGGCAGCATACTGGGGAACTGTCATATCCCCTTGTCTCAATTCCAGGAACCTCATCTCCATCCTCCCTTGCATATTCGTGGGAAAATAGTTCTCGAAGAAAATCTCCTTGAACCTCTCCCACGTTAGATTTCCTATATCGGCCCTAGCCTGGTTTGGCTCCCACGAGAAGTTGGCCTCTCCTTTCATCAAATAGGTTGCAAAGGCAACCTTTTCACACTCCTCAACATTTGCTATTACAAATGCTTTCTCAATTTCTTTTACCCATGTCTGGGCTTCTATAGGGTCCGTAGTTCCTTTGAACTCCGGCGGACCTACACTTTTGAAATCCTTAAAAGTAGTAGCTCGTACTACTCCAGGAATCACGGGTACATTAGCCCCTGTTCTATTAAATGCAGCCGTTAAAAGATTAACGAATTCCTGCATTGGATTAACCGGACTACCCTCCGATTGGTTAACATTAGCGCCCTAATTTCGTTGTCTCCTTCTTGGCGGCATTTTACTGTTAAGAAAACAACACATCATTATTACTTTATTCTTATTGGTTTGTTATTATTTGTAATAAAACAACAAATCATACTCATTACTCAACATATTCCATAAAAAGACTTATATTGATTCATAACTTGTAGTATAACACTACATTGTTTACATTACTCAGCCTTAGCTGATTACATTATCATCCCGTAATTACTTTCCAAAAATTGGGATTTACAAAAGACTACCCTTTGTTATACAAAAGAGGGTTTTACGTCACTACTAGAAATATAATATTTACATATCTATTCTATTCTAGCTATTGCTAGACTACATCTGCCGTAGGGCATTCTCGAAATCCTTGCTGGCCAGACCGACAATTACATCTCTACTGATAGTGTGTCGGGTCTGCCCTACTTCTATCTGATATCCAGCTACCTGCTGCTAGAAATCTACGTGAGAACTCCTATGTATATAGGACATCCTCTCCAACTTCCTCTTTTTAGTCTTTAGCTCCTGCTTGAGCTCAAAGACTTCACATTTCAGCTCTCGGACCTTGTGCTTAGCTAAATTTTATCATCATGCTCCTCTTCCCACATTCCCTCCATGCTAGCCTTATCCTCCCGGATAGCTCGGAGTTCCTCTTTCAACTCCTTAATCTCTTGGCAGTAATGGACATTCCTATCCAATACCGACATAAACAATGCTTTCATTGATTCCCCCGTAGAAATTTCCTCTGTAGGTGGAACCTGGTCCTCTGTAGGTGGAACCTGGTCAAAGGACATCATGTCCACCTCCTCCTCTAGCATGCCATCAAATATAGACATGTAGTCTAAATCGTCTGAGTCTCCCGACTTGATGGTCACCAACTCTGGTTCTATGGCTACGGGATTTGGTAGTATCTCTACCCGATTAACTGAATCCTCGCTCACTACATGTATATCTCAATACATGTCATTTTCTCCTGACATCTACAATAAACAATATAGTTTGATTAGTACACGTCAGTAAAATAAATAGAAATACATAACATAATATAATGCATTTTTATAAGGTTACTTTCCATCTTTTACTTCTTTATTCTTTCTTAAGGTTATGACTTAAGGTTCTACTTCCCCCCTTATGTTTTATAACCTAGGCTTTGATACCAACTTGTAGCGTCCCCAAATCTGGGTATCTTCCAACCCGATAGATGGTGCTATATTGTACAACATTCATACATTCATTCAATTGAAAAGTCTCAAAAAACGAACATAACTTCTATATATTTAAAATAATATTTACATTTCCCAAGTTCTATACCCGTTACAAAGGTTCTTTGTCATAATATCAGTTAAATTACAACAATACACCTATACTATTACAAGACAACTTAGTAATCTGCCTTAGCTTTTCCCTTATCCTTTTTTGATCCTTCGGGACGTTCAGTCTTAGCTGCATTCATATGGTTCAAGCAAGAGTGAGCATAACTAGCTCAGCAAGTATAACAATTTAATAATAACATGCTTGCTACATACAAATCGTATATCTTCAATAACTGAACAATAGTTATGAAGTACTATTGATAATTCAAAATAGCACTTTATCTTTTCTTTCAAAATATTTTACAATAACAACTATATTTAGTAAAACATTCACTCCAATCAGAGACCTCGAGTATTCATTCTTTATTGGAAAAGGACAACCCAGAAGAAAGTCCTTAAGCCCGATATTACTTACGAGCACTTCTAGGTGATCAGCCTATTGTACTCTATGTTGATCAACACTACATCCATTAAATGTATGCACGTTTAAGCATTTGGCAACCTCACGTGCCTGTCATTTTACCGACAAAACATTTGTTTAACATTTCAGTCTTCTTTTGAAAACCATATCAAGTAGTTGACAAAAGATAGCAACATTTGATAATACATGAATAGATTATTAATACATCAAGTCTAGCCAAAGGAATTGGCTTCAACTTTATCATAACTCAATTCATGCGAAAGAATACATGCGCCTCAAAAACTTGTTCAGATTGAACTAAGACAAGAGTTAGAATACTTGCCTTTAGCGTCTGCTACAGAATTTTAACTTTATGCTCAAGTCGTTCAAGACTCTACAACACATGATCACATAATGCCTTACATTAGGTCACATATAATCAAGTATGTATATGACTATATCACACCCTTCATTTCAATCTAATTGTGTATTAGATTCAGTTACTATTCATTCCGATTTATCATTACTCTTCCATTTATATTCGACTAAATTATCTCAACCTTTACATTACATTATTTAAGGTTTAACAAAGTTTAAACAATGTTACGTTACATTCCTTAAGTTGTGTTTACTTCCTTTTCTTTTCTTTGTACTTAGAAACATTCATTACTATTTTTGTTCTGAGACTGGCGCTGCGGTGCCATCTTTATACCTACATCTCGTGATGCGGTGCAAGCTCTAAATATCATTGTCCCGGACTTGGCGTTGCGGCGCGAGTCCTTACTTAATGGGCCACGCTGCGGCGCCACTCTCCAGAGGTTGTTGGTACTGTTCATGGCGCTGCAGCGCCACAATATGTATTATAGTTCGCGCTGCGGTGAACTCTTGCAGTGTGCTTGGTTACTGTTCTGCGCCGCGCCGCGGGTCTTTTTACCTAGGGTTGGCGCCGCGGCGCCAACTCTGTGCACCAGATACCAAATTCAGTTTGTGAATTTTGTGAATTTCCAGGACGCATAACTTCTTCGTTATAAGTCCGAATTGGCTCATTCAAAAGCCTACGGTTCACAAATTACATAATCTATATGATCATTCAATAATTTTATCTATTCGACTTCGTTTGCTAAAAATTCACATATTGATTCATTTTTAACGAAAACAATAAACGTTCGTGAACGTTCAACGCTCGTTTCTTCGTTCTAAGTCAGAATCCGGTCATTTTCTAGTTCGCAACTCTTAAATGCCAGAAATGACTTGTCTCTATTGGAAAACAATGGTTCCGAGTTCAAACACAAAATTTGACTTCCATTCCGAGAATTTTACGAATTCGACGATAATCGTCCAATCGTGCAAATTCCGGCAATTCTTCCTTCTTATGATTTGTTCAACATTACAAATGAACTTCATTCATCATGTGAATATCTCAACAAACGTAATACAACAACTTATATTTATTGTTGTATTTTAGACTTATTCTTCATGAGCTTATAACTTTTCATTTATAAACTACTTAAGATTTGATTATTCATGACTTATGACAATTAAGGTTTCTTAATCATCATACTTATATGTTCTTAACATATAACTTAATTTAGATATATATATATATATATATATATATATATATATATATATATATATATATATATGATTCATATAATCATATAAGTCCTTAATTCACTTTTCTTACTAAACTCATCACAAGTTCATATTTTCATATTTAACATTCAAGGTTAACTTATAATAAGTTTATAACTTTTATAAGTTAAAATGACTTATTGCCAACTTATGTGGCTTAAGTTCATGACTTATACACTCTTCTTGCTTCTTATCATTCATGTTTCTTAATCCATCTTTTCTTATCATCCTATCATGGTAGAGATAAAAGATAATTGAGAAGAAGTCTTACTCTTTTGAAGTCTTGGTAAGGTAGCTTTTTCTTCTTCTTTCTTATGGAATGACTTATGTGTAACTTATTCTCTCTAACACTTAAGCATTTTAGAAGTGTTGGATTATTTAATCAACTAACAAATGACTTGTAAGCTTCCTCTATTTATAGACTTTCCAAGGTTAGGGTAGATTGGTCATTAAATAATCCCACCTCCTTAAGCCACCTCATTACTATTCATTACTTGTTAACCACTCTCTTATCTCATACTTGGCCATTACTTCAAAGTCTTCGTCAATACTCCTAAGTCTTGGTCATTACACTTACTTGATCACCACATTACTTGGTCACCACAATAACCATATCAATATGGTTTGCCCCATAGGTCATACAACCCATGGATTCTAGCTTGGGCTTACTTTAATTCACTCTTTGGGTTTTGCATTAATAACCACTAGTTGTTTCATTAATTAATTGTTGGGCTTCTCTTTTTAATTCACTTGAACTTGTATATAATTGTTAACCAATCATCCAAGTCCATTAATATTTCTTAATACAAATTGTTGATGTATTATTTTCATATTCTAATTCATATTGAATTTATATATCGTATTTCATCCTTCATACAAAATCGTATAATACTTCGTATTATACTCGTTTTCATTGCTTCGTACAATACCAAGTATCATAAAATTATTACTTATTCCTTAACACTTCGCTTTACTTAACATTTATAAATTAAGTCCACAAGCGAATTATTACATTTTCCATAACTAGATTTTTATTACATAATCCATCTTACCTTGTTATTTCCATCATTGAGTATTTCTCGGAAACTCAAAATTATATCCCGAGCAAATACCGATGAATAGTATTTTTCGGAAAATTTTCCGGAAAACTTTTATTTTTATCTTGGAAATTCAAACACTTTAATTCATCCACGTAGCTCAAATACTACGCCATTCTAACATCAATAGGTTATATAATGACAACCGTCTTGATAACACATGGAATATTATTTTACTATTATTTAATTTAATAAAATCATTTTACAATAAGATTTGAATTTTTCGGTCGTTACAGATGGTATATTGAATTATTATTATTATTGCGAGTGATAGCATGATAATAAGTATATTGGTTATAAATATTATTAGATTTATATTTATTGTGATAATTAAACATATAAACGCTAATCAATTGTTATAGAGATTAATAATTAATTTACGATGAATGAATGAATTAATTTATAAGATAAGTAATTTATTAATTTCCATGTGCATATATGCGATATTAAACGTATAATGTATGGTAGTTAACTATATATTATACGAAGTGTAAAGTGTGGTGTGACTATATTATATAGAAACCATATATTAAGATTTATTGAAACTATATGATATGAATACATCATGAAATGTGTATGTGACAATATGTATGTGGGCATATATTAAAATAATATACCATGAACATATTGTAAACTATTATTTTAATATGCCGGTGTGATAAAATGTACATGGATTATATGTATGTTACATTTTCATATCACATCTACTACCTTGAAATATTAAATCATATTGTGACATTAAGTTATAACTAATGTATGGTTGAGATGTGTATAAAATATAACATAAGAGTAGTATAGGTATGAGTGTTGCAAAAATGCTGAAATAATTGGCTGGTCCCAAATTTAGTGTCCCATTTGCTCCTCATTTCTCAGTCATGTGAATCACATAGAGGCTAAGGCCTATTTTCTTTTCTTTCTTCCAAGCTTCTAGCTAATGATTATTGGGGGGGGGGGGGAGTGGTGATTATGATGAGTTTCAACTAACATCCAACAACTCCTCCTTACCCTTCATGCAATCCTTTCATCCATGAGTTTGATTTAGGGGGGAAATTCATTGTCTGGGTATTGGGTGTTCTATAAATGAGGACTCTCCTTCTCTAATTTCCATTGCTGAGAATTGTCAAAGTGTGAGATTGAGAGCATACAAGTATTCTAGGACATTGGAAGTTCAATTATTAGCAAGTTCATTCATATTGCAGAGGTATAACTACATTCCTTGTTTCCCAGTTCATTCTCTATCAAAAATAAGTTTGAGTTCTTGAATGTCAAAATTTTGATTTGGTGGAGTTAGATGTTAAAAAGGATTGGGTAATGTTTATATAGTTGTTATATAATGATATAAGCATGTTTAAACTGATATATGTCTGGTTAGAATCAAATTCGTGAGTAATTTCTGTGGTTGGGCTATTTATCTGCCAAAGCAAAGTATTCCTGGCTCGAACCAGACACGGCGCAGTTGCGCTGGATTAACACTGAGGCGCAACAACTACAAATAAATGGGTCTTTAGCAACGATTTTTCGGGCAACAACTTTATAAGTCGTTGCTAAAAATATATGTTTAGCAATGAAATTTGTCCTTTGTTGCAGATTGTGTCAGACTTTTAATTTTTGCAACGAAATTCATAAGTCGTTGCAAAATTTCGTTGCTAATTCATTGGCGTGAAAAAATTTCATTAGAAATTCGTTGAAAAATTTTCCCGTCATCGTGGGCAACAAAAGTTTTTTTGTTGCTAAAAATGGGTCTTTAGCAACGATTTTTCAAGCAACAGCTTTATAAGTCGTTGCTAAAAGTGTATGTTTAGCAACGAAACTTGTCATTCGTTGCAGATTGTGTCAGACTTTCATTTTTTGCAACGAAATTCATAAGTTGTTACAAAATTTGGAAACAAAATTTGTTGCAAAATTTCTAAATACTTGATTTCTCCTCATCGTGGGCAACGAAAGTTTTTGTTACTATATTTTGTTGCCTAATATGGACCACATTCATTGGCAACAATCTTTATTTTCGTTGCATATCTTATCCAACTTTTTGCAACGACTATTTGCCTTAAATTAAGATAATCCCAATAAGCATATTTTTATAAGACCATATTTGGTATTCGGAGAATTGTCAAAAAGTATTTGTATTTAGTATTTAAAAATTATGTCCAAATGCGAAACATATTCGAACCTGTGACCTATCATTTAAAAATTTGGTCATTTGACCGCTGGAGCAACACAAGTTATCTATTAATATCTTGCAAGGATTAATATTTATATCAAAACATAAGATTTTTCCCATATATTCCTTTCTTTTCCTTCACTACATACCATTAATAACTTTCATTCTGTGCACGATCTGGGTGATATAAAAGCTTGATTGTGTAGTCCTTATACCCGACTACAAGTCCATTACACAAACATGGCCAAATCACTTGTCAGTAGCAAGATCAGAGGCCTTAAAGATGTTGTCAGAGCTACTTGGAAAAATCTTTGTTTTCTAGAAATAATTTTTGTGCTCGGTCAACGGTCTTTGACCGGTCATATCAGGAGATCTAGACTTGATCTGACCCTGCTTCCAGTTTCAGATCACAGTCCTCATGTCATAGAACATATTCAAAACATAAAACACAGAAAATGACTAACACACATGAATCTACAGGCACTGACATATGATTGTCAGACCTTAAAATTAGGGTTCTTAGTCAGTTTTGAAAACTTGATTTTTGTGCCTCTAGATGTTATGAATCCATGATCCAATAATCCAGATCTTTAAATGACATCTTATAACACATATCTAACCAACAACTAACATCAAAACACAAGATTTACAAAAATTAGGGTTTATACCTTTTAGGTTTTGATCTTGATTTTCTCACTTTTGATTCTGATATTGAGAGGCTATGAATTGATTATGGCTCACCTTCTCTCTCTCTCTCACTCTAAATCTCGAAAATGAAGAGAGATGATGGGTTTGGAGAAAAATGAGAAGTAAGTGCCCTTTTTCTATCTCTTTAAATCAATATATGTTATAATGCAATGCATGATCTGCTGATTTCGCCTGGTAGCTTGATATTTGAGTCACATGGAGTTGTTGGGGTGGTTGAACAACTCAATTATTGCAAGATTGACAAGCTAAACCCAATAATGCAACAAAGGGCATTATGGTCTTTTTGATTTTAAATTTAATGACATTCTAGTAAATGGCCAAACCCTTAGGGTTTAGGGTTTGGGGTAGGGTTTAGGGTTTGAACCCTTTAGGGTTTAGGGTTGGAACCCTTAGGTTATCAATTTTGTTTCTAACATTTTCGAATTTCAGTTTTCAAAATAGAAAATTAATATTTCTAAATTATAATTATAATTTTCTAATTTAATTAAAATACTAATCATAATTTAATCTTGCTAATTAGGATTAATATACATCCTAATTAAAATTGCTAATTAAGCAATTAGAATCAAAATTGGTCATTAGGGTTTATAACCCAAAATTAGGGTTTCTAATAGAAAAATAATTTTCTAATTTAAAAATTAGATTTCGTAATTAGATTATGATTTTCTAATTACTTATTACTTGAAAATTAGGATTAATATTTCCTAATTATCAATAAAATTATTAAACTAACAATCAGGCTTTCTGTAATTACAAATTAGGGTTCCTAAACTAGAAATTAGGGTTTCACTTTTGAAATTAGGGTTTTCCAACTAATTTGTTAAGATTAACCTTAATTAATTTTATAATTATTTACACTTACGCCATTAAATTCCCAATTTAAGATTTCATACACTGAATTAGGGTTTCGGATTTCCAGAACTGAAATTAAAGTTTCCAGAACCGATTTCTAGCGTTTCTTGTTAATTGCTAGGGTTTTCTAACCGAACATTGACGTTCTTAATATATACCTCGGGTTTGTTACATATATCGTTTATCTGATCAACCCTTAACCCTTAACCACATACTGTACACATGCATATACATAGAACATATTCATGTATACACTTAATCCTGAATAAATCACCTAAATCCTTCATAGAATTTTGAAATCCTCAAAATTCTATCTTAAAAATATCAAACGCATACACTTATTTTCTGTCTAGGTTCTAATTTTGAACCTTAACCCAATTAATTAAAATTTTTAAAAATATTCAAAATTACCGGGTTGTCACATGTTCTGACCTTGTAAGCGTATTTGTATGACTTAGACATGCATAAGAGTTGGTATTAACTTATAGTATGTGTTCATGAACTTTCATGGCCTTGTTAGTCCATACTATGGAAGGAAAACGTATGATCTTAAAATAAAACTTATGGTCTTGGATTTGAACCTTGACGCCTACATAGCATTATATATTCTGATTTGGTGAACGTAGTCATGTGGGCTATATTGACAAGAAAGGCATGCTTAAAGTGTTGAGCACACACTAGCATACATGATTAAAGACTACTTTGATTTCAAAAGACAAACTAAGAGTTTCTAGACGTATATATAGGATGTCCATATTCTGATCATTTGAACACGTATAAGTGACTTGTTTAGGTGCTCTAATACATGAGAGTCGTGGTTTCGAGGCACTTGACATGTACTAAGTTACCTTGCTGACTTAGCGCGATTTTTCATAAAAAATTTAGAATGTGTAAGATGATAGCATCAAACACTGTGTGAGTTACATTATGATCATGCGAACATGTATATTAAGATTCATTATGCCTATAGACAAGTTGACATAAGCATCATGTGATGAAACCTGGATTTCACCTACGCACGCATATTCAAGGAAATGAATTTCTAAAGCATAAACTATGTGATTAAGTATACATGTGTATTATAAGCACGAGCATGCCTACTTAGTATTGTTTAAGCTTGTTATGTGATAACATGACCTTAGTAGTTGACCTTAAAGCATGGACTTGAATTACTTAAGGTATATGAAAGTCTGACATGAAAACCATGTAATTTTGAATTGGATTTAAATGAGCATGCTAGGTTTTAAAACTTGAGTTAAAAACCATGATAAAACCAAAAAATAAATATTCAAACTTTGGTCAGGCCAGGGGATGGCCCAGCTGCGCCAGTCCCAAGCCTAACCTCAACGCAGCTGCAATGGATTTAAATGAGCATGCTAGGTTTTAAATGATGTTTTAAGCCTAAGAGCATGTAATGGTTATATAAAACCCAAATTTGTTAAAATTTATTAAAGTTTGCAAACAACAAGAACTATATGAAACATTCATCTATGAGTTTGAAATGTTTAATGAACACATAGCGAGTCAATTGTGTGATAAATATAAATGAATATTGATGTCAAGTACGAGTGGTTAAGGTATACCTAGACATACCTAACTATTCTAAGAGTATGATGAGAAAGTGAAATGTAGGTCTTATAAACCAAGATAGAGAACAATGTAACATTATTACATTAAGAATGTATAAATGTGTGACTAATGGATATGAATCCATGATTATATATCTGTGTAGGAATACATGAATTGTAGATAAGCTTTAAGTAGTTAAGTCGTAGTTGATAAACTACGAATCAGGCAAGTCTTTCAGTTCCTATTTGATATATGAATTTGATAACTGTTAGTTGAGCTATATTATGCTATGCAAATGTTGATGTATATATATGAGAAAAATATGAGATATGTATGAAATGTGAAAGTTGATCTTTGATGATATGCTTGTGATATAAACCTCTATGCATGTTATGTGAGAAGTAACATGCGTAGTAAACATTAATTGATTATGAATGCATGAACTGAATATGCTATTATATGCTATGTGATGCATGAAAACTGTTAGAATTGTTGGGCTGTCGAGCTCACCCTTGCAAATAACCACTTTTGCAGGTTAAGGACTCACGGTAAAGATTTTGTCCTACTTGATTGATAGACTTCAATAGTATCGAAGGAGATTGATTCGTTTACTTAAATATATGCTTTTGAACCATGTTTAGGTTCTAGGAGATGTACATGATAGTAGTTTACGATGTGTAATACATGTTAACTTATAAAGTTGTACTAGGCGACAGAGAAATTCGAATTGAGATGTAAATATTTATACAGTAATTCGAATAGACTGAATCATAACATAATTTAATTCAAGGATATGTAATTGATTCAAGTTAAGATATCAATAAAAGATTATTTTTCAAAGGAGATTAAAAAAGTTTAAATGATTCTGCATATATATATATATATATATATATATATATATATATATATATATATATATATATAATATCGAATGTGATGTAAAACAGGAATAGTAATGACCAAGTTATGAAACTTATAAAAGTTTGGGGTCATTACATAGATCTTGGAAATGGAAAGAATTTATATTCTAAATTGTAATAAGTAAAGTTATATTCATTAAGTTATGAATAAGAGATATAAATAGTTGACGATAGTTGTATTGTGGCGGACCAGATCCGTGGTTCAAAGGGACCCGGATTTGGGGGCGTCACAGGTCGGTGTCAAAGTTGTAGGTTATAAACTTAGGTAAGTGTACCTTAGGGTATAACCTGAGAGAGAGAAAGATAAAGATTTAAAATACGTATAACTGAAGATTCAAAGAAGAATCTTGAAGTATCTAAGAGAATATGAATTCAGGAGTTTCCTAACTCTGGTAATAAAATTGTTAAGATGTTATCTATAAGATGAAGATGACAAACATAATGAGAATGAACTTGAGTGGAGTTTTGTTGATAATAGGGAAATAACCCTAAGGTAAATAGTTGATCACGACGTGATCAGAATGAGATATGAAGTGATAAATAGTCTGTAACGACTAAGTGCATATAACTTGATGCTATAAGAGATTGTACTGTGAAATGGTACGGTGTGAACTCATGAGGAGTTGCACGTAATGAGATACGAAGAATTTGTATCGAGCAAAGAGCAAGTTAAGAGTGATATAGATTTAAGTTAGATTTTAGTTGAGGACTCATGTGAGAGTTGAGTTGTACAATCCTTTGTGTGGGCGGAGGCTTTGTGCTCACGCTCGGTTCCTCAAAATGATAATCAATGGAATGTCGGTGTTGCGCTATCGATATGCTTATGGTGAGAAGGTGATTCTTTTCTCATATCATATTTGATAGATAAAGACTATTAAGATTAAGATATAGAATATTAAGATTAGTTGTGAGTTCTTAAAACTCATACTTTTGGTACGTTCGTGACTCATAATTATATGAAATGTTTTTGAACCCCTCAGCGAATGGACGCCTATGGTCTGACTAGGATAAGTTCTTAAACTCATATAATTGTGGCAAGTTCCTGAATTTCCAAAGTGTGGTAAGTTTGATGAACTGTATCGGGTATATATATGATATAAAGTTAGAAATTTTGGTAGAGTAAAGATTGAAGTTGATGGAGAAACGTGGATTTTCTAAATCTTCTAGCTTTGCTAGATTTTCAAAAATTTATATACTTCGTGCTGATGTTTGCACTTCTATTTTCTTGAAAAACATTGGATCTTGTGATTGAACCAATGATGCTTTAAAAATAATACTATTATCCATATGTCTATGCTAATTGTTTTGGCTAAGACAAAAATGATTTGAAAATTTTCAAAATGTATTTCTAACCATGTGCATTATTTGATATGGTGTAAAAATTGTAAACAATGGAGTCATCCATGCAGTTGAACCTAGTGTTGGTTGTGATCATAAGATCGTCAGCCAATTTTGGTATGATGTAGTATGAAAACGTCACATAATGGCAGAATCCTCAACGTACTCATAATCTAAGTATGGTATCATGACGTCTTAAAAAACAATTTTGGTTTTCTTTTAATTTATGAAGAAAGTCAATTAAGTTGGCCAAATTATTTCGATTAATGTCTGAATTGTTGATAAAAGTCTAAGTTATTTGATTCGGCTAGACGACTGTCAAAAAATAATTGTGAAATTCAAGTATTCTAGAATATTTGTGCCAAACCCGATTGCTCTGGTGCATATTAAGTTGTTGAAAAGCTAAGGTGAACAACCCTATAAGGGGGCATGTTTTCGAGGACAATGGTTCTTAGCGTAACGCATGTAGTCATTACAAAACACTATGTTGCGGCCTAACGTATTAGTACAATAGGCTGGCCACCTAGTGTACGTGTGGAGGGTGTTTTCAGTCTTTGTGATTTGTAAACATTCTGGTGTGTAGTGTGGATAATTGTGTTGAAGCACTAGTTCACGGTCTTGTGTGACCCCTCGGCATAAATTGGAATATGAGTTATTCATACTATTTCCCGATTATCGAAAAATCGTGGAAGACTTTTATTCTTCTGTGTGATGAAAGTAGTAAGTAGAGTGTTCCTTAGAAAGGAGAATGTGGTAGAATTCAAGTGAGAAAGTTATAATAAAACTTTTGAAAAGTGAATGGATAAAATTATTCGAAATAACAACGAATAGAGGAGGTTTCGGTGATTCTGAGGACGGAATCCTTATAAGGGGGAAATGAGGTAAGAACCTGAATTTTCAGAAAATATTAAAATAATAATTTAGTAAATAAAATTCTTAAGGCATGTTGTGACGCCCCCAAAATAGGTATACATCACCCATCTTAAGTCATCAAATACATGGTATAAAATTCAATTACAACTTAATAATACAAATGTTGTGTAGAATACGACAAGACATAACTGAGAGTTTTAATACTAATATTATCTTCTAGACAGTATTCAACTCAAATGGATTCCTCAATACATTTATTATCATACTATTTCATAGAATAGTGAGACTACTAATGCTATCATCTGGACCGTCACTCCGTTCCCCGACTAGTCCCGCTTACTTTCTCATTTCCTGAAGAGAACAATGAAAGTAAAAGGGTGAGCTCAACTAGCCTAATAAGAAATATCATGACTAAGATAATGCAGATTAATTTATCGCATGCCTTAAATAATGTTAAACTGATAAAATATAACAAACATCAAGTTTAACAGCAGCGGAACAAGTAATCCATTAGAAGAGTCAAGTAGAGAATAAAATCTACTATCTTCTATAATTTAAAAGGTTTTTCATCACTTTTATCGCTGAGACTCAGCTTAATAAATAATCCACATCATCCCTACACTACGGCCAAGGATATTCATTAGTATCACGACCACAAATTATCCATGCACTACGGGTCAAGGATATTTGTGTTTTCATCAATGGTCATGATCATACCAACAACTGTCCATCAATGCTCTGCGGGCCAATGAGGACTTTTACCACAATGTTTGTTACATTACGGTCATGATTATACCGAATAATCCCTGGTCATAATCATACCACGTCCATCTATGCACTACAGGCCACATATTACTTTCAACATAATATAAACATGAGGATGATGACAATGATATAAGAATTCAATTAAACAAGTTAAAGGATAAATTTTTAAAGATTTATAATTTAATTTTTCCAGAATCAATAACGTCCAAATTGTCAACATGATACTATTTTGTGGAGTAAAATTCAAGAATACTCGGAAGGATATTTCCATGAAAAGATACTAGATGAAGCGCAAATATCAAGGATATTCTACTAATTTCATGGAGTATAGAAGCTAAAACTTTAACCAACTAAGTATATTAGAATATATGAAACTGCAAATGGATTTTTGCCTGACACGTGGTAATCCACGTAGACAGATCATTTCCAACAAAATAATAAAGAATGGAATAACAGAAGAATTCACCAGGTGTGCGTAATCCGCACAGACAGGTTATTCCAACATAATAATAAAGAATGGAACCAGGTCATGCGTAACCCGCACAGACAGGATATTCCAACAGAATAATAAAGAATGGAACCAGGTCATGCATAATCCGTACAGACATGATATTCCAACAGAATAACAAAGAATGGAATAACAACAGAATTCACCAAGCATGCGATAGACCGCACAAACATGTTTTTCCAACAGAATAATAAAGAATGAAATAACAACCCTTACGAGTATTGAAAGAAAATTACCATCTTCATGAATACAAAAGAAATAATACCCCTTACCTTAGTAGGAGATTGAATACTGCAATAGTGTATTAACAGAATACTCTTCTTCTTTCTCTCTTATTCTCTCTATAGCTTGAATGAATTGGTAAAAAATAATGAAGAAATAAGGTTCTATTTATAGGCTTTATAGAGTAAGGGTAAAATAGTTTTTTTGCCATAATTTATGACATCATTGTTGGGTAAAATATATATACGCAAATCACGCAAGTATACATGGTCAACAAGTAATATATTAGTGAATAAAGTATTGTTCCCACGAGGATAAATTAACAAGAACTTTAACTTCACAATTATCAATTTTCTATTAATCCTAATTCTATTAAACTGTTCAATTCAATGGTTTAAAATTATAGAAACTAAATTAATAAATAAGTAAATTATTAAAAACAATCACAAATATCAAAATCTGGAATTTCAAACAATTAATGGAGAATTAGACTTATGATTTCACCCTAAGCTTCACTCTGATTTTCAAACCTTTATTCCAATTCAACTCAATATCTCAATTTATTAATCAAGAACACGAATGTAGTACTAGCCACCTCTCGATGCACTAATACCGTATTAACTTAAATCCACAATTTAGATAGAAACAAATTAAACACCTAAATCAACTAACTCACTATATCTCTATGTGAACTGAAATTAAAGAAGGTTTAAGCTTAAGTTCTCTCCCCGATTACATGTGATGTCAAGCATATCTCTACCTTAACAATAATCAAGAATCTGCTATTCACCAAATTCATGACACATGCTATATTAACTAAGTCTAGATTTGAATATCCTCTCTCGATTCCATACAAATCCACAAAGAATTGTTGATCAAGTAATTCATAAATTCACGCTCAAATTAACAAAGATAAACTGAAAATATTTTATTGAACTGGAAATCAAAGTTATAAAATCATCGTTTCACCTAAGGATCCATCACAAGCCTAATAAGCAAATTAGTTCATAACGACTAAATTAAAAATTAAATAATTCAAAGGAAACATCCTTCCAATTACAAATATAAAACTAAGATGAAAAATAATGTGAAACCACCCTTCACGTAGCCTTAATCTACAACCGTCACAAAATTCTCTTCCAATCACTCCTCCAAAGCTTGAAAATCAAAATCTAAAATTATCTCTGTAATATGCTTTGCGTGTTCTTTGATTTGTTGTTTTTAACGTAATATATATCTCTCCCTATGTTCTGGCCGAAGTCCCCCTTATTAGAGTCCATGCGCCTAACAAAAGTCTAAAATCCATGTCCCATTAGTCTTCATAAGGCAGCAGGAGACTACAGGATTCGGCACCCCCACCCCGACTGGGGGTACAAGGCAAATAATGCCCGCCCCGGTGGGCTAGACCATTGTTAATGAATTTTTGCCACCTCATGCATTTTTCTAACTTTGCTCCAAAAGACCGCATTTCTTAACCACTTGCCCCCATGACCACCCTACAAATAAAAGAACATGAAACGAGTGAAAACAAACACAAAACAAGAAGATAACTACGAATTTAAACTTGAAATGAACATCGATTCGTGTATATTAAATCCACTTATCAAAATCCCCCAAACTTAAACCATGCTAGTCCTCGAGCACAAAACAAACTACATGTGATGCAATGCAATGAGATGAAATAAATATAATCAAACTGCCTATGAATCCAACAATATCGCAGAATCAAAATTATCCCATCGGCCTCAGAGAAAACAAGCAACTCTACAATATGAATCACCAAAACTAATCCACAGTTTCATATTAATCCTCAAATCTTGAATAATCATCCCTGGTCTATTGTGCGTGTGTGTTCAACATCTATGAAAACTGATACGGAATCCAATTCAATACATAAGTAATTTCTTAGAAGGAATCATACAGTGCAAACTTAAAAATGTCAAAAATAGGCACATTCCAACTAAAACTAAAACTACGCAATACCAAATTTAAGGGTTTATGCAGGGTACTGATACTTCTTTTATTTCATTTTTTCCCACGGGGGCTTTTTGCTCTTTTCCCGTTATTATCCTTTTTTTACATACATAAATGACTGTGCAATGCCTCATCCCATTAGGCTAACAGTGCTATTCCTTAGTGAACTTTCGACCAATGACTCCCAGACCATAAAAGACCTTAGGGCGCTAGGTGTAAAGACAATCCCTCGGGCGTACTTGCTCAAGTAACAAAGGCCCCGAAACAAGACTAGTCACAATGTATATCCTTTTTTCATATATATTTTTTCTTTTTTTCTTTTTTTCTTTTTTTTTCTTTTGTTTTTTTAAACTTATGTACCTCACATATACTCCCCCGAACTTACGTTTTTGACTAATTTTAGCCTTTATTGCCTATCCTTGTCGTTTTCTCATTTACCCTAGCATTATCCTTTAGAAACTATTTATGTATCGATTGGAACTGACCAATCAACACAGATATTATTAACGTTGCTAACTTTTTTATAACAGTTTCAAACAAGTGTAAGATTTGATTCATAACAAAAATTATATCACAGTTCAAATAATCAATACTGTATTGGTTAACTTGTTCACAATCTCATCATTGGCCCACAAATAACATAAACTGCAACACTATTGGACATATGCAAACACAATATTTAACTTTTTTTTTCTCTTTTTCTTTTTTTAAATATGATAATAACAGAAATTAAAACAATGCAATATCAAAAATAACCTAGACTACTATGTAAAAAAACCTAAGCTACTATGCAAACTAGAATGTAAACAAAAATAAAATATGCGTGCAAACAAGAATTAAATCCCCTAAACTTAAGTAACACAATGCCCTCATTGGACAAAAATTAAAATTAAGTGCATGAGGACTTCCCTGTAATCGCCTTAAGTCTGGGGAGGTGGTTGTTGTTCTTCTTAATCAGAATCAGTTGGTGGAAATGTCGGCAGTGGTCTGGGTTGCTGATATGAAAATTGAGCCGCCGAGTTAAAACTTTGAAGGGTTGTGTTGAGTGAGGCGAAAGATGCGTTCATAGCATCAAACATGTGATCTTTTCGCATTATCAATCGCCGCATTTCCCGACGTACTGCTTTGTTGTTCGCAGTCTTCTGATTTTTGAACTCATGGAACTGAGGACAGGATAGTGCCTCGGTCTGCGGTACCTGCTCAGTTCCTTAATCTCCCATAGCCTCATCCTCCGAGGTATCTTCTGCGTCAACTTCATCTTCCGAAGCTGACCGAAAAATAAAGCCCAGACCTCATGGATGTGACTTGCCTCCTACCCATACAGAATACTGCGCTATCATTCTAGAATCAGGCAAAGCGAGCGGCATTTGTGTGGGCTCATCGTCGGACCATCTCATCCCTGCATTGCGACACAACCCGCATATGAGTGATGGGTGTGGCAAGCCACCCGAAAAATTTCCATGCAAACACCGGC
The DNA here is from genome assembly GCA_020205505.1 of Panax japonicus. Taxonomy (NCBI): domain Eukaryota; kingdom Viridiplantae; phylum Streptophyta; class Magnoliopsida; order Apiales; family Araliaceae; genus Panax; species Panax japonicus. The sequence goes on along the minus strand of CM035113.1, from coordinate 33,575,989 downwards.
GGATAGAGAAATTGATAATAGCCCCGACGTTAATAATGAAATCTTGCACAATTGCGTACAACAACCCCTTCTCTTTCGTGAAGTTCGAGGTGTGTTGGTATGGAAGTAATTTAGCGCATAAGAATGCATACCATATTTTTCCATACTGGCTAAGGTCCTTGTTATGGAACACTGTACCTCCCTTCTGACCTTTCTTCCAAGATGTTCCTGACTTTGTCATCCCTGTGATTATTTCATCGAAGTCCGGATCAAAATCATGTAGCTGAGAATATTGGCATTGACGAGGTACCCACAACTGATAATAAGTGCTTATTGCATCGACACTGAACGGAACCAAGCGACCCCACACACACGCCTTGAATGGGGTTTTGTCTTGAGCGTTGGCGTAAAATTCATTGACAATGTTAACCATTGCGGGTTTCAGATTTTTGGTGAGTTTGATCCACCCCCTTTGATAGATTTGAGGCATCATCTCCCCATGATTTGCCTCGGGGGCCAATCCCCGTTCCGGCATAAGGGCTATGGATAACATATACTCATACAGGTTGGCGGCGGCGACACTCACAAATTTTCGGCGATCATAGGTTCGTGTAGGTTGTGCAGATCTTGAACTCTCTCCCCTATGAATTTAATTAATTATTTATGGAGCAAGCTAATCGAACGTCGTTCACTGGCCTAGAAATGTCAGAACATCATAGGATTTTGGCTACGTGGTAGAATTAAAGTGTTTGAATTTCCAAGACGAAAATAAAAGCTTTCCAAGAAATTTTTTGAAAAATACTATTCATGCATTTTTGCTCAGGAATTATTTTTGAACTTCCGAGAAATACGTAACGATAGAATATTGATGTGAGATGGAATATCTAATAATATTTCAGTTATGGAAAATGTAATATTTCGCCAGTGGACTTAAAACCTAACGTTTAAGGAAAATTATTTACGAGAAGGAAATGTAATGTGATTAATGAATTAAATGATGATTGTATAATACGTAGGTATTTTACGAGGTAGAGAATACGAGTATGATACGGGGTATTATATGAGTATGTATGAATAATGGTATGTCATACATGTTGAATTAGTATACGAGTTAAAATATGAGATGAATACGTGATTATACGTTATAAGGCTCTAAGCTCAATGTATTGAATTTGTAGAATTGGTAGGGTTTGTTAAGTATTATGTGAGCCCAAGTCTTGAATGGTTAAGTCCAATTTGAATTTATTAATGTAAGCCCAATGTTTGTTTAATTACAAGCCCAAGGTAATTTAATGTGCAAGCCCAATGATTAAGTAAGTTAATTAAGCTAAGGCCCAATGTAAATATCCAATGGGTAAGAACCATGGAGCAACCCATGGATGATCTAAGGTGATGAACAAGAAAACTTAGAGGCTAAGTAAGTGTGGTGAGCACACAAAGTGCTTAAGTGATAAACAAGTAGCTTAATGGCTAAGCAAAAAGTGTGGGGAGCAAGATAACTTAAGGGCTAAGTGTTGTGATGGCCAAGTAATTTAATTGGAGAGCAAGTTTACTTAATGCTTAAGTTAGGAATAGTAAGGAGGTGGAGTTGTGACAACCCGAGAAATTAGACAATTTATGAAAATCATAATAGATTGATTTAAGGTTCAATATTAGGACCTAGACAGGAAATAAGTTTATGAAATTGGCAGTTATGTAATGAAATTCCAAGAATTTCAAAAGTTTTGGACAAGACTTGAATTATGTGATAGACTGTAAGTGATAGTCTAGTAATGAGGTATAAGATTATGGTAGATTTAAAATTCTTTTGAAGAATTATCAGGGATAATTATCGAAGTGAATACTAGTCGGTATATTTGGTTACATATGTGAACCATAATGATTTAAGATCAAGGATTGATCAGATAAGTTATAACTATAGTAAACCCTAAAGTTATGTTAATCATATGTTTATTAAGTTAGAAAAATCTAACAAACTGTTAGAAACCCTAACGATACGCTCAGAAACTTTAATTTCAGTTTTGAGAATTTAAACCCTAATTTGGGAATCCTAAATGCAAAGTATTAAACCCTAAGGGTTAAAAAGTTGGGTGTAAGGAATATGAACATTAGGTGATGGTTTATATTTGTTTATTATATAAACAAACCAAAAGAAACTAGTGTAACCCTAATTATATATATTAGGAATGAAGGATTTAATAACTTAAGGGTTATGGAAAAAGAGAATTGTGGTATTTAGAATACTTGCTAATTCTAGGAGATTTATTCTATATATTTTAAATGATTAATTTTATAACCTAATTATAGCAAGTCTAATTGGGTTAAGGAAATAGATGTGAATGAGCAAGGATTGGTGTTTTAATGGAGAAGTGAAACCCTAGTTAAATGAATTGGGTTGGATAAGAATTAAAGGAATTGGACTATGTATATGTATAACCCAAATGTTGGCCAATGAAATTGGTTAGATGCTCAAGCAAAACATTAAGGGAATGACCCAACTTTTAGCCCAAGTGGGAGATAACTTTTTGGACAACTGTTAAATCAAATAAACATTTAGTAAATAAGCTAAACTTGGAGCAATCAAAGGCCAAGTGGCTGGTTATTAGAGAAGGAAATAAAGGGGGGATGAATGTTGTGATTTATTTGCTTTAGTTGGTAAACAACTCTCACCAACTCTTCTATGTGTCATTTCCTCCTTTAGCCACAATGTTTTATTAAGTATGCAAGCAACCACTTGGCTATTATTAGAGAATGTGGAGAATGTGGAGAAAGAAAGAGAGAAGATATGCTAGGATATAATATATAGATATACTAACTATATGTATAGATATTTTACAAACACTTAAAACATTTTCTCTTTCATCTTACTTCCAAATTAGATAAGCTAGAGAAAGAGAAAGAGATAGAAGCAAAAATAGAAAAGAAGAAAGAGAGAAGAGAGAAAGCCAAGAGAAAGAAAGAGAGAACGGGAGAAAGAGGGAGATAAGAGGGGAGGGGCGGCAGCCCCCTTGTGTGGGAAGGTGGAGGAATCCTCCATGGAAGAAGAAGGAAGAAGAAAAAGAAAAGCAAAAGGTATAATCTCTCTCTAATTTCTTTTTATGAAATTGATTAAAGGGGTTTTTGATTTGGTAGTTCAAACCCTAAGATCTATGTGATTTATATGATTTCAAGTATGAAATGGAGGTTAGGTTTTCCAAAAAATAGAGAACCTAAATTTTTCTTAGCTTTGATTGTGTTGATACTTGTTTGATGAAATAAGAAACTTTGTTTCTAAACTCAAAAACTATGTATATACATGTTAATAATTGTTTATTGTTTGGATCTACCCATATTGGGTGTTGATTTTTGTTGGAATCAAAGGAAGAGAAAAATGGAATTTTTCCGGAAAAGTTTGAACTTTTAAAGTGTGAGATAGGTTTTGATTTTTCTTGAAATCTATGATGGATATTTATGATTTATGTTCTTGGGATACTAGATATATGTGTTAAGGGTAAAATCCCTTTGGAATTACTCAATTAGGTGGAATATTGAGCAAGTTGTGGGATTTCTCCCAAACTACTCAAAGTTAAGAAAACTGTTAGAAGGACAGTTTTGTAACAGCCACTTCCGGGCTACATTTTGGGAGCTTAACATGTCCAGATATGGATTGTGATAGATGAAAACTTTAGTTCGGAAAGATAGGAATCCAAAAAAATTGATGGATCATTAATCGGAGTTATAGATTTCATTTTATTAAAAATTTGGTGAAAGACTCCAAAACTGCCAAATGACAAAAAGTTGCTGCCCAAACTTTTCCGGGGGATGTTTCGGACATTTATTTGATGAGAAAAATTCCAGGCTTTTGGGAAATGAAAATATATGGTATTATGTAGCTCATGTCCAAAAATGAGCTGATTCCGAGTTAAAACGATCAAGTTATGACCATTACAATTTTTGTGATTTTCCGACGGAAATAGCTATAAACGGAGTTTTACAACTCCGAATGCCACGAAATTTAAAATGGAGCATCACGTTAACATATATAAGATTGTGTCAAAAGATGGGCATTACTGGAGTTAAGCACGAGGTAGCTAATTTCTTAAGCTACGCACTAGAAATGATTTTTGAAAAATACTAAAGGAAGTTAGAAAATTATGGAAAATTCTTTTTATGCATGAAATGCATCTATATGTGTTTGACCAAAGGATAGGAAAATAATAAACTGATTTGGTATTTTGGTGATACGAATTTAGAATACAGCTTGCTAGATTATATAATTTGTGAATCCAGTTTGCTGGATTGAAAAACAGTTTGCTGAATTGAAAAATTTGTTGAAATCGGTTTGTTGGATTGAGGTTTAGATTGATGGATTGGTGAATACACGTTGATGAATTAAAAATTTGGTTGCTAGATTTAGAATCCAGGTTGCTAGATTAGTATTTAACTTACTAGGTGTTAACGAATAACTTGTGAAATGAAAAAGCGAGTGTTAAATCATATAAATGTGATTCTATGGCATGGTTAAGTGCTTAAGCAGAGTTTAACTGAACTTAAACTCGAGTGTTGACCGACTAGACCGTCGGGATGTTAAAATTGTGTCAGTTTCAACTCAAACTTAATAGTCTAACTGATACTAAGTCTTATGTGAATTATAGACTGATATGGTTATGTGGTAATGTGTTTAGGTTATTTTGTGGATATAAATATAATAGTATTATACTGTGATGATATTATTCTAATATTGGAGATCTATATTACTAATATTAGGTCTTCGGGTAAAGCGTTATAAATTATGTTGCGGTAATCAACAGTTCAGGCAAGTTTCTTTGTACTTAACTCTAATAAGTGTATTTTATTCAAGCTTATGGTTAATCATTGCTGATTTCCATGAAAATTGTACTTTGTACATCTTGCATGTATAAGTCAGGTATGAAAGGCTGATCACCTTCATTACCAGTTGGTTCAGAAATATTTGTTAATGTTTAAAACTTGTTCAGTCAAAAATTTGTTCGTGCTAGTTCTCAATTATATTGATGAATTATAGCAAGCTCATTATTCATACTTTTCAATCATGATATATCGTTATATTGTTGTATATAAACTTGCTGGGCAACTTTCATGCTCACCCTTGCTATATCATGATAAAACATTGCAGATAAGGCGAATGCGTTCGGATACAGAAAAATATTAATGTCAAGTTCAGCTTGGGATAAAATGTGCGGATATTTTGTAATAGCGTAGTTTGATAAATGTGTTGTATTTTAGATAGTTTATGAATTGTATAAAAGTTAAGGTTACTCGACCTTGGGGATAAGTGTGTAAAGTTTAATGTATAAACAATTTATGTTTACATCTTTCGCAAACAGTTATAGAATGATTAGTGTACCGAATCCGAGGCGGTTTGGGGCCCGGATTCGGGGCTATCACAGTTGGTATCAGAGCTGTTGGTTATGAAGGTTAGGTAGGAATACCTAAGACCAATAACTGCAGTGATTAGGATAAGACTAACTCAAATAGAGTTAATTGGTGGGTAAGATTCAAAGACGAATCTCGGCGAGTGTAAATACATAGAGTTCCCTAACTCTAATAATAAAGTTGAACAGTAATGGTGAATAAATCGAGTCTAAAGGACTGAAAGTGCAGGGATAGAAGATCGTAAAACAAAACGATCAAGGAATAGAAATAAATCGTAATATATACGATAAGATCACCCCGTGATCTAATAAGGTTATGATATGGGAAAAGAATCAATCTGATGATTGGAAAGTTATAGCAAGATGATGTGTGTAAGTTGTACTATGAAATTGTACTATAAAAACTCATGAAAGAGTTATGGATTATGAATACGGATTAAATGAAATTCGTATGGAAAAAGGGGGTTAAGTATTAGGTGGGGATTCAATTGAGGACTCATGTCGGCAGCTGAGTTGTATGATTCTTTGTATGGGCGGGGAATTTGTACTTGGTTTTAGAATCACTTAGCTTCCTGGTCGATGTAGTGGTTAGGTTGACCAATTCTTTGTATGGGCGGGGAATTGTTCACTTAGCTTCCTATATTGATTAGTGGCCGAGTTTGGTTGGACAACCACTTAGTTTCTGACATTGATAATCATTGAAATGTTGTGTCGCGCTATTTGCTATATGCGTGTTAAGAGGGTGATTCCTTTATCATGTGTATAACAGATAGATAGGTCATAGATAGAGAATATAGGTTTAAGTACGAGTTCTTAAAACTCATACTTATGTGACATTCTTGATTCATAGTTATATGAAATGTTTATGGACCCCTCAGCGAATGGACGCCAAAGGTCTGTCTAGGAAAGTTCGTGAACTCATATGATTGTGACAATTTATGGACTCATAAGTGTGGTTTTATGAACTGGGTATAGTTGTGTGTGAATGAAGTGTTAAGGATAATAGGAATAAATAGAATGTTTAAGCAAATGATTTGAAATATCAAAATTTATTTTTAATTATCACTCATGTACCATGTAACCTGGTGCAGAGATGATAAAAATGTGATGGAGTTGTAAATACGGGAATACTTAGTGTGAATTTGACCTTTGCGAGTGTTTTGAGTATCTTTGATAGATACCCAAGAAATTTGCGTATGTATCAAAGTAAATCTTTGATAGATACCCGAGAAATTTGCGTATGTATCAAAGTAAATCTTTGATAGATACCCGAGAAGTTTGAGTATCTTTGATAGATACCCGAGAAATTTGCGTATGTATCAAAGTAAATCTTTGATAGATACCCGAGAAATTTGCGTATGTATCAAAGTAAATCTTTGATAGATACCCGAGAAGTTTGAGTATCTTTGATAGATACCCGAGAAGTTTGAGTATCTTTGATAGATACCCGAGAAAATAAGTTCAATATCTTGTGTGATCGCTCAGTATAAATGTTGTAAGGTGCACGGTGTAAGGTGTAAGGTGAATTTCGGGGACGAAATTCTTAGAAGGAGGGGTGAATGTGACAACCCGAGAAATTAGACAATTTATGAAAATCATAATAGATTGATTTAAGGTTCAATATTAGGACCTAGACAGGAAATAAGTGTATGGAATTGACAGTTATGTAATGAAATTCCAAGAATTTCAAAAGTTTTGGACAAGACTTCAATTATGTGATAGACTGTAAGTGATAGACTGTAAGTGATAGTCTAGTAATGAGGTATAAGATTATGGTAGATTTAAAATTCTTTTGAAGAATTATCAGGGATAATTATCGAAGTGAATACTAGTCGGTATATTTGGTTACATATGTGAACCATAATGATTTAAGATCAAGGATTGATCAGATAAGTTATAACTTTAGCAAACCCTAAATTTATGTTAATCATATGTTTATTAAGTTAGAAAAATCTAACGAACTGTTAGAAACCCTAACGATACGCTCAGAAACTTTAATTTCAGTTTCGAGAATTTAAACCCTAATTTGGGAATCCTAAATGCAAAGTATTAAACCCTAAGGGTTAAAAAGTTGTGTGTAAGGAATATGAACATTAGGTGATGGTTTATATTTGTTTATTATATAAACAAACCAAAAAAAACTAGTGTAACCCTAATTATATATATTAGGAATGAAGGATTTAATAACTTAAGGGTTATGGAAAAAGAGAATTGTGGTATTTAGAATACTTGCTAATTCTACGAGATTTATTCTATATATTTCAAATGATTAATTTTATAACCTAATTATAGCAAGTCTAATTGGGTTAAGGAAATAGATGTGAATGAGCAAGGATTGGTGTTTTAATGGAGAAGTGAAACCCTAATTAAATGAATTGGGTTGGATGAGAATTAAAGGAATTGGACTATATATATGTATATCCCAAATGTTGGCCAATAAAATTGGTTAGAGGCTCAAGCAAAACATTAAGGGAATGGCCCAACTTTTAGCCCAAGTGGGAGAGGACTTTTTGGACAATTGTTAAATCAAATAAACATTTAGTAAATAAGCCAAACTTGGAGCAATCAAAGGCCAAGTGGCTAGTTATTAGAGAAGGAAATAAAGGGGGGATGAATGTTGTGATTTATTAGCTTTAGTTGGTAAACAACTCTCACCAACTCTTCTATGTGTCATTTCCTCCTTTAGCCACAATGTTTTATTAAGTATGCAAGCAACCACTTGGCTATTATTAGAGAATGTGGAGAATGTGGAGAAAGAAAGAGAGAAGATATGCTAGGATATAATATATAGATATACTAATATATCTATAGATATTTTACAAACACTTAAAATATTTTCTCTTTCATCTTATTTCCAAATTAGATAAGCTAGAGAAAGAGAAAGAGATAGAAGCAAAAATAGAAAAGAAAAAAGAGAGAAGAGAGAAAGCCAAGAGAAAGAAAGAGAGAACGGGAGAAAGAGGGAGAGAAGAGGGGAGGGGCGGCAGTCCCCTTGTGTGGGAAGGTGGAGAAATCCTCCACGGAAGAAGAAAAAGAAAAGCAAAAGGTATAATTTCTCTCGAATTTCTTTTTATGAAATTGATTAAAGGGGTTTTTGATTTGGTAGTTCAAACCCTAAGATCTATGTGATTTATATGATTTCAAGTATGAAATGGAGGTTAGGTTTTCCAAAAAATAGAGAACCTAAATTTTTTTTAGCTTTGATTGTGTTGATACTTGTTTGATGAAATAAGAAACTTTGTTTCTAAACTCAAAAACTATGTATATACATGTTAATAAGTGTTTATTGTTTGGATCTACCCATATTGGGTGTTGATTTTGGTTGGAATCAAAGGAAGAGAAAAATAGAATTTTTTCGAAAAAGTTTGAACTTTTAAAGTGTGAGATAGGTTTTGATTTTTCTTGAAATCTATGATGGATATTTATGATTTATGTTCTTGGGATACTAGATATATGTGTTAAGGGTAAAATCCCTTTGGAATTACTCAATTAGGTGGAATATTGAGCAAGTTATGGGATTTCTCCCAAACTACTCAAAGTTAAGAAAACTGTTAGAAGGACAGTTTTGTAACAGCCACTTCCGGGCTACATTTTGGGAGCTTAACATGTCCAAATATGGATTGTGATAGATGAAAACTTTAGTTCGGAAAGATAGGAATCCAAAAAAATTGATGGATCATTAATCGGAGTTATAGATTTCATTTTATTAAAAATTTGGTGAAAGACTCCAAAACTGCCAAATGACAAAAAGTTGCTGCCCAAACTTTTCCGGGGGCTGTTTCGGACATTTATTTGATGAGAAAAATTCCAGGCTTTTGGGAAATGAAAATATATGCTATTATGTAGCTCATGTCCAAAAATGAGCTGATTCCGAGTTAAAACGATCAAGTTATGACCATTACAATTTTTGTGATTTTCCGACGGAAATAGCTATAAACGGAGTTTTACAACTCCGAATGCCACGAAATTTAAAATGGAGCATCACGTTAACATATATAAGATTGTGTCAAAAGATGGGCATTACTGGAGTTAAGCACAAGGTAGCTAATTTCTTAAGCTACGCACTAGAAATGATTTTTGAAAAATACTAAAGGAAGTTAGAAAATTATGGAAAATTCTTTTTATGCATGAAATGCATCTATATGTGTTTGACCAAAGGATAGGAAAATAATAAACTGATTTGGTATTTTGGTGATACGAATTTAGAATACAGCTTGCTAGATTATATAATTTGTGAATCCAGTTTGCTGGATTGAAAAACAGTTTGCTGAATTGAAAAATTTGTTGAAATCGGTTTGTTGGATTGAGGTTTAGATTGATGGATTGGTGAATACAGGTTGATGAATTAAAAATTTGGTTGCTAGATTTAGAATCCAGGTTGCTAGATTAGTATTTAACTTACTAGGTGTTAACGAATAACTTGTGAAATGAAAAAGCGAGTGTTAAATCATATAAATGTGATTCTATGGCATGGTTAAGTGCTTAAGCAGAGTTTAACTGAACTTAAACTCGAGTGTTGACCGACTAGACCGTCGGGATGTTAAAATTGTGTCAGTTTCAACTCAAACTTAATCGTCTAACTGATACTAAGTCTTATGTGAATTATAGACTGATATGGTTATGTGGTAATGTGTTTAGGTTATTTTGTGGATATAAATATAACAGTATTATACTGTGATGATATTATTCTAATATTGGTGATCTATATTACTAATATTAGGTCTTCGGGTAAAGCGTTATAAATTGCGTTGCGGTAATCAACAGTTCAGGCAAGTTTCTTTGTACTTAACTCTAATAAGAGTATTTTATTCAAGCTTATGGCTAATCATTGCTGATTGCCATGAAAATTGTACTCTGTACATCTTGCATGTATAAGTCAGGTATGAAAGGCTGATCACCTTCATTACCAGTTGGTTCAGAAATATTTGTTCATGTTTAAAACTTGTTAAGTCAAAAATTTGTTCGTGCTAGTTCTCAATTATATTGATGAATTATAGCAAGCTCATTATTCATACTCTTCAATCATGATATATCGTTATATTGTTGTATATAAACTTGCTGGGCAACTTTCATGCTCACCCTTGCTATATCATGATAAAACATTGCAGATAAGGCGAATGCGTTCGGATACAGAAAAAGATTAATGCCATGTTCAGCTTGGAATAAAATGTGCGGATATTTTGTAATAGCGTAGTTTGATAAATGTGTTGTATTTTAGATAGTTTATGAATTGTGTAAAAGTTAAGGTTACTCGACCTTGGGGATAAGTGTGTAAAGTTTAATGTATAAACAATTTATGTTTATATCTTCCGCAAACAGTTATAGAATGATTAGTGTACCGAATTCGAGGCGATTTGGGGCCCGGATTCGGGGCTATCACAGGAGTGGACTTATGACCATTATACCCTCATTTAGGATTTCCTATAAATAGCAAGCTTCCTTTTCATTTTGTGTGTTGTTCATTTCATCCCACTTATAAGTTGAGTGCTTATTTGGTAGAGAAAATAAGCACATATAAAGCTAGACTTCCTTTGTTAGATTTTCCACCAACAACTTATAGCTTATTGGTTTAAGAGAAAAAGCAAGGAAAGATAGAAGTTAACCTTTGTTATTTCAAGAAACAAGAAGAAGAAGATTAAGGATTAGCAAGTGTTCATCAAGAGTAAGTAATTCTTAGACCATGTTTCTCTTTCTTTTCCATTGATAGAGAAGGGGGTATTGGTAGAACAAGCATGCTAATAAGAGGTTGGAATAATGAATCAAAAGGGCTTAAGTCTTAATAAGCCGTATAAATCATGAATAAGCTATTCGTAATCATTTAAGTTACGAATTTGTGAAGAACAATAATGAAAGTATAAGGACTTGTAAGAAGTGGTAATATGTTTACATTAAGAAGTTAGCATAATTAATAAGAGGTAAGAATAAAGATTAAAGGACTTAACTTATTAATAAGTCATAAGCAATAAAATTAAGTATGTTATACTTTATTAAGTAGTTTATGAGTTTTGAACTTATTAAGAACAATTAATAACTTATCATGGATATAAGTTAACGAAGCATGTATGTCAAGATCATAGTATAATGGATTGAATCCAAGTGAAATGGTTTAAAAATCTCAAGTAACGAAGTTTCGCCGGAATTCACACGATTAGACGACGATCGTCAAATTTGTGAAATTCTCGGAATGGAAGTCGAATTTTGATATTGAGCTTGGAAACATTGGTTTTCAATGGAGACAAGTCGTATTTGTCATTATAGAGTTGCGGACTCAAAAATGGCCGGATTCCGACTTAGAACGAAGAAACGAGCGTTGAACGTTCACGAACGTTTATCGTTTTCGTTAAAAAGGGACAAATAGGTGAAATTTTAGCAAACGAAGTCGAATATAAAAAATTCTTGCATGAACGCATAGAGTACGTAATTTGTGAACCGTAGGCTTTTGAACGAGCCAATTCGGATTTATAACGAAGAAGTTACGAGTCCGGGAATCTCGCAAAGTTGAAAATCTGTCAAAACTATATGTGGCTCAAAGTCCGCGCCGCGGCGCGACTCCAAGCTTAAATGACCGGCACCGCAGCGCCAAAGTGAGCTTTAGACACTTCAAGCTTGCGCCGTAGCGCGATAGTTAACAAAGGGACTCGCGCCGCAACGCTGAGTCCGGTCTCCAAGCCTTAATGGGCAACGTCGCAGCGCGGCTTAACAATGGAATACCGGCGCCGTAGCGCCAGCCATAAAACATAGACAATGAAGAATGTTTATAAGTGGAACATGAATGGGAATTGTTAACAATGAGTTAAAGAACTTAATCAAACATTATTAAGTTATAATTGAACCCCAAGTATGATCACTTAGGGTTAAAGAAAGTCAATGGAAGATGAACGCAAATGGTATTCAATAAACGTACTTAATCAATGACGATCGCGTTTCGCTTAAATAACGTAAAGAATGTTAGTAAGCCATGAGGACGGATAATTAACTCGAACCGAGTTGTAATAATGAAATAATTTCACTTAAGTGTTAGAAGAGAACGAAGTTAGTAAGAATGATGTAAAAGAATGACGGAAAGCCGGAACCCATAATAATAAATCTAATACGGGATTAGATCTAGAAGTAGGGTGAGATTCTTTAGTAACTAAGTATGTTCATTCACGATCTAATGTGATATGTTACGTGCTTATGTGTTGTTGAAACTGTAAAGGCTTAAAGGAAACGTAATTGTACTATAGCAGACGCTGAAGGCAAGTTTTTCTTAAATGCTTGTCTAACCTTTGTGTTAGCCAGGTTTTCAAATGATTCAAGTTATGAGATGCATGTATGGTTTTAAAGAAAGAGTCGATGCCAGTTTTAGCTCGGTTAGACTAATCTTGATAGATTGATTGATTTATTTACAAGTCTTTCAATATAGAATTTCTAATGCTATCCTATGCCAACTCTTTGGTATGGATTTAAGGTAAGCCTGAATATGTATAAACAAATGTATTTTCATCGAGTATTCGATGGGCACGTGAGGTTGCCACAACTTAGACGTACACACGTGTAATGGATGTAGTGTTAATCAACTTAGGGTACTATAGGCTGATTACCAAGATGTACTCGTAAGCTATGCCGGACTTACGGACTTCGTGCCGGGTTGTCCTTTTCAAAGAAACTATAAGACGTTCACGTCTTGAACCAGAATTGATGAATTAATGAATATTGTTATTGTAAAATGTTTTGAAGGAAAAAAGAAAGCTATTTTGAATTATTAATAGTACTTCGTAACTATCATCCAGTTATTGAAGATATACATTTCCTATGTTTCAAGCATGCTTTTAAAATGAAATTATTGTACTTGCTGAGCTTGTTATGCTCACTCTTGCTTGAACCATATGAATGCAGCTTAGACCGAATGGACCGAAGGATTCTACAAGGATAAAGAGAAGGCTAAAGTGAACGTGTAGATTGACTATGTAATAGTATAGGTTGGTAATGATAATATTTGATATTACAACAAGAACAAATGTAACTGTTATAAAGAACCTGGGGAATGGTAGTATTGTTTTGGAATATATATAAGACATTCGTTCTTTTGAGGCATTTCAATTGAATGTTTGTGTGTACTGTAGCACCGTGGACCACCATATGTCGGGTTGAAAGAGACCCAGATTTGGGGGCGTCACAGGTTGGTATCAAAGCATTAGGTTATAAAACTTATGGGGGTAAGAACCTTAGGCTAATAACCTCGTTAAGGAATAAAAATTTGAATGAAGTAAACTCGAGCTTTACATAAGTTGAATGAGTCAATAAGGTATCGAGGAAACTCAGTACCAAAAGATTTAAAAGATGGAAAGTAACCCTAAATAAATTAAATATGATTTGTGCTTATACAATTTTGTGTTATGTACTAATCAACATATGTGTTATTGTAGGATGTCGATCGATAGCTTGATGTATAGAGATATACACGCGGTGAGTGAAGAGCTTGTGAACCTAGTAGAGCCTGTACCTATGACGGTGGCGGAGGTACCAATAGTGATTCTAGAGGAGTCGGAGGCAGAGGAGTATTTTTCTGAGGAAGACTACTCTGAGGGAGAGATGGATATATCGTCATACCTTAGTATGATGAACGATGTGGAAGAAGAAAGAGAGGTAACATCAGTTACTATGTTGGTACCTACATTGGAGTCATCACCTCCAGATGCAATGAAAGCATTGTATCTGGCAGCGCTAGACAGGAATGTGCAACTGGGTACAGTTGTGCAGAATTAGAGTGAAGAAATTAGTTATTTCCATGAAGCTAAGATGTCTGCAGCAATAGATTTTGAGTTAGAGAATGATAAGCAGGTGCTTATGGCAAAGCTGGCTAGGAATTAATAAGGCAGAGGCCGATGAGCTTCGTATAGAACTGGGGGAGAAGGACCGGAAGATATCACGGATATCTTACATCCATGAGAGTGCACATAACGATTTCAATCTGAAGGTTGTTTGTTATTCCATTGAGTCATGAAAAACCCGTCATATGATTAGTCGGGATACTGTAGCAATGATTGCGAATGAGAAACACGAGGATGCTATTATGCATTATTAGAAATCTAAAGTTATAAATATGTGTGTAATGACGTAAAACCCTCTTTTAAAGGGTAGTCTTTTATAAATCCCAACTTTTGTGAAGTTCAATTGCGGGATATAAAATGTAATAGATTTTGGCTATGAACGTAAATTGTAAATAGTTTCAAACTATAAAGAAGCATATGCATATAATGAAGTTTTCATGGAAATGATTTGTTATGATGCGATTTGGTATGTGACGATTAATAACGAAGTAAGTAAATAGATAATAATTAAAATTTATTTATTTAATCAGGAAATGCCGCTAAGGAAAAGATAACATAATCAGGAAGTGGAATCACATAATGATAATTAATGGGGTCAACACAACCCTATGTAAGAGTTCGTTAATTTATTATCGACTGGATTTAACCAAATCAAGGGTAGAGTATTCGCGGATCTTATGGCAGCTAGAACGATTACCTATAAATAGTTTAAAAGCGTAGGTCTGCTGGAGTTCAAAGGAACGACGGACCTAATAGAGTCCCAGACATGGGTAAAAGTAATAGAGAATGCGTTTTGTTATTACAAACGTAGGTGAGCCGCAGAAGTTTTCTTTTGTGACTTACCTAAGGAAGAGTAAAGCCAACTTTTGGTGGGAGGCTCACCAGGGTGGGGCTGGAATAGAGGTAGTAACGTGGGAACAATTCAAGAAGATTTTCATCGAGAATTATTTTCCCTATAAGACATGTGAGGGAGGATAGAGATTGAATTCTTAGAACTTAAGTAAGGGGATATGATATTTCCCCAGTACGTGACCAAATTCAAATGAATTGGCAAGGTTTGTTTCACATCAAGTGGACAAGGAGGAGGTGAAGGCTAGTAGGTTGGAGCAGGGCCTGAGACCCTAGCTCTATAGTGGGATTTTGGTGATCCAGAGAGTTTCCTATGGGATCATTCTAGAGAAGGTGATTATAGCATAAGGTGATAATGAGTTGTAGACTCAATACCACAAAGAGGGAAAAGATGAGAGCAAGAGAGAGGGAGGAACCAAGGCAGAGAATGCCATCGGCAGTATGCCCAAGACGAAATTTTTTTAACTCTGGGAATACTTGAGTGGGACAAGGGGATCCTAAGTGTAGGATTAAGGTGTGTAAGACAGGTGGAAAGACTTATCTAGGAGTCTCTATGGAAAGGGGTTATAAGTACGTTTAAACATTAAAATAGAGGAAGAGGAAACAACTTTCGTTAAATTTTATTCGTGAAAATTATTTCATGGATAATCGAAGTAAGTAGGTATCAGTAGATAAGTACGGTTTATGTTGAGAGAATTTGAGGAAATTCTCCATATGAATGGGTTGATTAACCATAGAGCTATAACAAATAGTTATAAGAAAAGTGTGAACCTTTAGTTTTCTTAGAAAATCTAAGGTAGTAATTTACGGTAATAAAATACCGCGACATTATTATTGTCGAACTATGACACAAGTTAGGTTGGTGTTAAGGAAGAGGATGAGTTGTTACGGTTGCATATCGACTATTGTAATAGGAGTAAGATAGCGGTTAAGGATAAATACCCATGGCCCAGGATCGATGATATATTTGGTCAGTTGTGAAGGGCAAATAATATTTATAAAGATATGTATGGGTTATAGTCGGTTGGAAGTAAGGAAGAAGGAGGAGGTACCTAAGATGACGTTTAGAATTCGTTATGGTTATGACAAGTTTCTAGTTATGTCATTTAGGTTGACTAATGTGCGGAAGTAGGTTTTTCCGTAAGGGGCGCCAATCAAGTCGGTGGCCAATTTGATAGATACTCTTGTGGGATGCCATGGTTGAAGGTACTATTAGCGTCATAGAATTTAAAAGAAAGGTTGATTAAGGCACCTGTATTATCTTTATCAGATGATACGAGGAAGTTTTGTAGTGTATCTCGAAGTTTGCATTGATGTTATGATTGCGTGCTCTTATAGCATGGCAATGTCATTGTGTATGCATCATGCCAGTTAAAGGGTTATGAGGAGGTCTATCCTACTTATTATCTATAATTGGCAGCAGTAGTTTTTGAATTAAAAATAGGAAGGTAGTATTTATACGGAGAGAAGCGTGAGATATATAAGGACTCTAAGAGTCTGAAATATATCTCCACACAGAAGAGTTGAATATGTAGTAGAGAGGACTGTGATATCTTATATCATTCAGGGAAAGTAAACGTTGTAACCGACGCGTTAAGTAGGAGGGGTAGGGAAAGCTATCGATGCTAACGACTCAGAATGAGTTAATAACGGAAATGATAAGATCAGAGTTAGAAGTTAAATTACGGAATGAATGGGTAGAATTGTTATTCAAAACGTAGACTCAATCCATGATAATGGAATGAGTTAAGTAAGTACAATTAAGTAATGAGGGATGCAAGCGAATGAAGAAGATGATGCAGGATAAGTAGAAAAACTAAGTATAGTCTTATTTTGAGGGAGTAATTTGAGTTCCATATAAATATAAGTTAAAAGATTAAACTAAGATGATATAGAGATCGCGTAATGTTTTAATAAGTGTTTAACTTCCAACTCAGATTATTGATAAGAAGTGATAAGTCATGTGAATTAAGATAATACCTTCGATGAAGGTGAAATGGAAGAACCCCAATGTCGAAGAAGCATTGTGTGAACTCGAGATTAAAATAAAGGAAAATTATCCTCTGTGGTGTAGGCATTATTAGCAAGATTCTGGGGACAGAATCCTTATAAGGAGGGAAGAGTGTAACGCCCCGAGAAAATCGGATTTTTGAGAATAAAATTTTTATTTTTATTAAATGAATTTAATTAATTATTTATGGAGAAAGCTAATCGAACGTCGTTCACTGGCCTAGAAAGGTCAGAACATCGTAGGATTTTGGCTACATGGTAGAATTAAAGTGTTTGAATTTCCAAGACGAAAATAAAAGCTTTCTGAGAATTTTTTTGAAAAACACTATTCACGCATTTTTGCTTGGGAATTATTTTTGAACTTCCGAGAAATACGTAACGATAGAATATTGATGTGAGATAGAATATCCAATAATATTTCAGTTATGGAAAATGTAATATTTCGCCTGTGGACTTAAAACCTAACGTTTAAGAAAAATGATTTACGAGAAGGAAATGTAATGTGATTAATGAATTAAGCGATGATTGTATAATACATAGGTATTGTACGAGGTAGAGAATACGAGTATGATATGAGGTATTATATGAGTATGTATGAATAATGGTATGTCGTACATGTTGAATTCGTATACGAGTTAGAATACGAGATGAATACGTGATTATATGTTATAAGGCTTTAAGCTCAATATATTGAATTTGTAGAATTGGTAGGATTTGTTAAGTATTATGTGAGCCCAAGTCTTGAATGGTTAAGTCCAATGTGATTTTATTAATGTAAGCCCAATGTTTGTTTAATTACAAGCCCAAGGTAATTTAATGTGCAAGCCCAATGATTAAGTAAGTTAATTAAGTTAAGGCCCAAAGTAAATATCTAATGGGTAAGAACCATGGAGCAACCCATGGATGATCCAATGTGATGAACAAGTAAACTTAGAGGCTAAGTAAGTGTGGTGAGCACACAAAGTGCTTAAGTGATAAACAAGTAGCTTAATGGCTAAGCAAAAAGTGTGGGGAGCAAGATAACTTAAGGGCTAAGTGTTGTGATGGCCAAGTAATTTAATTAGAGAGCAAGTTTACTTAATGCTTAAGTTAGGAATAGTAAGGAGGTGGAGTGGCCTTATGACCATTATACCCTCATCTAGGATTTCCTATAAATAGTAAGCTTCCTTTTCATTTTGTGTGTTGTTCATTTCATCCCACTTATAAGTTGAGAGCTTATTTGGTAGAGAAAATAAGCACATATAAAGCTAGACTTCCTTTGTTAGATTTTCCACCAACAACTTATAGCTTATTGGGTTGAGAGAAACAGCAAGGAAAGATAGAAGTTAACCTTTATTATTTCAAGAAGCAAGAAGAAGAAGATTAAGGATTAGCAAGTGTTCATCAAGAGTAAGTAAATCTTAGACCATGTTTCTCTTTCTCTTCCATTGATAGAGAAGGGAGTATTGGTAGAACAAACATGCTAAGAAGAGGTTGGAATAATGAATCAAAGGGCTTAAGTCTTAATAAGCCGTATAAATCATGAATAAGCTATTCGTAATCATTTAAGTTACGAACTTGTGAAGAACAATAATGAAAGTATAAGGACTTGTAAGAAGTGGTAATATGTTTACATTAAGAAGTTAGAATGATTAATAAGAGGTAAGAATAAAGATTAAAGAACTTAACTTATTAATAAGTCATAAGCAATAATATTAAGTATGTTATACTTTAATAAGTAGTTTATAAGTTTATGAGTTTTGAACTTATTAAGAACAATTATTAACTTATCATGGATATAAGTTAACGAAGCATGTATGTCAAGATGATAGTATAATGGATTGAATCCAAGTGAAATGGTTTAAAAATCTGATGTAACAAAGTTTTGTCGGAATTCATACGATTAGACGACGATTGTCGAATTGGTGAAATTCTCTGAATGGAAGTCAAATTTTGATATTGAGCTTGGAAACATTGGTTTTCAATGGAGACAAGTCGTATTTGTCATTATAGAGTTGCGGACTCGAAAATGGCCGGATTCTGACTTAGAACGAAGAAACGAGCGTTGAACATTCACGAACGTTTATCGTTTTCGTTAAAAAGGGACTAATATGTGAAATTTTAGCAAACGAAATCGAATAGATAAAATTCTTGCATGAACACATAGAGTACATAATTTGTGAACCGTAGGCTTTTGAACGAGCCAATTCGGACTTATAACGAAGAAGTTACGAGTTCGGGAATCTTGAAAAGTTGAAAATCTGTAAAAACTATTTGTGGCTCAGAGTTCGCGTCGCGGCGCGACTCCAAGCTTAAATGTCTAACGCCGCAGCGCCAAAGTGAGCTTTAGACACTGCAAGCTTGCGCCGCAGCGCGATAGTAAACAAAGGGACTCGCGCCGCAGCGCCGAGTCCGGTCTCCAAGCCTTAATGGGCGACGCCGCAGCGCGACTTAACAAAGGAATACTGGCGCCGCAGTGCCAGCCTTAAAACATAGACAACGAAGAATGTTTACAAGTGGAACATGAATGGGAATTGTTAACAATGAGTTACAGAACTTAATCAAACATTATTAAGTTATAATTGAACCCCAAGTATGATCACTTAGGGTTAAAGAAAGTCATTGGAAGATGAATGCAAATGGTATGCAATAAACGTACTTAATCAATGACGATCGCATTTCTCTTAAATAACGTAAAGAACGTTAGTAAGCCGTGAGGACGGATAATTAACTCGAACCGAGTTGTAATAATGAAATAATTTCACTTAAGTGTTAGAAGAGAACGAAGTTAGTAAGAATGATGTAAAAGATAGACGGAAAGCCGGAACCCATAATAATAAATCTAATACGGGATTAGATTGAGAAGTAAGGTAAGATTCTTTAGGAACTAAGTATGTTCATTCATGATTTAATGTGATATGTTATGTGCTTATGTGTTGTAGAAACTTTAAAGGCTCAAAGGAAACGTAATTGTACTGTAGCAGACGCTGAAGGCAAGTTTTTCTTAAACGCTTGTCTAGCCTTCGTGTTAGCAAGGTTTTCAAATGATTCAAGTTATGAGATGCATGTATGGTTTTAAAGAAAGAGTCGATGCCAATTTTAGCTCGGCTAGACTAATCTTTATAAATTGATTGATTTATTTACAAGTTTTTCAATATAGAATTGCTAACGCTATCCTATGCCAACTCTTTGGTACGGATTTAAGGTAAGCCTGAATATGTATAAACAAATGTATTTTCATCGAGTATTCGATGGGCATTTGAGGTTGCCACAACTTAAACGTACACACATTTAATGGATGTAGTATTGGTCAACATAGGGTACTATAGGCTGATCACCTAGATGTACTCGTAAGCTATGCCGGACTTACGGACTTCATGCCGAGTTGTCCTTTTCAAAGAAACTATAAGACGTTCACGTCTTGAACCAGAATTGATGAATTGGTGAATATTGTTATTGTAAAATGTTTTGAAGGAAAAAGGAAAACTATTTTGAATTATTGATAGTACTTCATAACTATCATCCAGTTATTGAAGATATACGTTTCCTATATTTCAAGCATGGTTTTAAAATGAAATTTTTGTACTTGCTGAGCTTGTTATGCTCACTCTTGCTTGAACCATATGAATGCAGCTTAGAACGAATGGACCGAAGGATTCTACAAGGATAAAGAGAAGGCTAAAGTGAACGTGTAGATTACCTATGTAATAGTATAGATTGGTAATGATAATATTTGATATTATAATAAGAACAAATGTAACAGTTATAAAGAACTTGGGGAATGGTCGTATTGTTTTGGAATATATATAAGACATATTCGTTCTTTTGAGGAATTTCAATTGAATGTTTGTGTGAACTATAGCATCGTGGAGCACCATATGTCAGGTTGAAAGAGACCCAGATTTGGGGGCGTCACAGCTATCACACACTACCTTCCCCTATCACTTGGTTCACTCAACTTCTCAAACACTTGGTGTGCAGTTGGTGTTGTCTTCCCAAATTGAAACACTTAACTTGCAAATTGGTGTACTTGGAATGGATGAGTTGGAGCACCAAGTAATCACTCGAACTTGCTCTCTAATAGCCTCTATGAAAGCCCTAATTCAAAAATAGTTGCAGATTTGTGTGAAGAAATTGAGATGAGAAGGAGCAATATATAGAGGTGGTATGATTGGGTGTATTGTTTGATTGAGAAGGTGGGGTAGTGGCAATCGTGGTTATTAGTAGTGGGGATGAGATTTTGATGGTGGTAGAATAGTGGCCGAGAGATAGGGTGTAATGGTATCAGTTGGTGTTCTAGTGTAGGAGAAGGAGTGGGGCTCGTGTGAGGCAACTGCCGAATATGTATGCCCAGTTTCCAGGACCCCCGCCCCGGCAGGGGTTACAAGGCTATTTGAGCCCACCTCCACGGGCATGCCCACTGACTTTGGATTTTTGGCTTCAAATTGTGCAAATTAAAATTAGCCTATTTTCCTTCTTTTCTTGCCTGTTGTTGCCATTACTAACTTTTGACTCCTCTTGCAACCATAAACATGCAAGATGTTAGATTATTGATGACTTGGAGTATGATTGAGAGATTCAACAAAACTTTTACTCTAAAAAAACCTACCTAAAACTTAATAAAAACTACATTCTAACAATTATAAATAAAATTACGAAAAATAACAAAATATTGAGTTGCCTCCCAATTAGCGCTTGATTTTAAGACCTTTAGCCTGACTACTCCATGTTTTACTATGTCTCGGTGAGGGTGATATTGACGACATCCCAGTTTGAATCTCCACCCCAGTAATTCTTTATCCATTGACCATTGACCTTAAATGTCTCTAATGTATTACGACTGTAGAGTTCAACGACGTCATGAGAGAATACCCGCTTTATAGTGAATGGTCCCGACCATCTTGATTTCAGCTTTCCTGGGAAAAATTGCAGCCGTGAGTTGAACAAGAGTACTGATTGACCCGACTCGAATGTTTGATGCACAATTTTCATGTCATGCCATCTTTTTACCTTTTCTTTGTATAATTTGGAGTTCTAATAGGCGTGAAGGTGGAATTCGTCGAGCTCATTCAGTTGAAGTAGTCTTTTTCCCCCTACAACTGCTTGATCAAAATTGAGTTTTTGAACCGCCCAATAAGCCTTGTGAAGTAGTTCAACCGATAAGTGACATGCCTTTTTGTACAGTAGTTGGTATGGTGACATCCCGATCGAAGTTTTATACGCAGTCCGGTATTCCCATAATGCATCGTCCAATCGAAGTGGACAACCATGTAATCAAATTATATTCCCAAATGATAATAAACTCGTTAGGTATTAACACCATGTTCGTTCAACACAATACAATACTATAATAACAGAATTATTTGGTCATATAGCATTACAACTAAAAATTTCAGACTTCTGTACAAAATCGAAGTCATTTCAAAACATTCTGCTAAGTGGCGTCGCGGAGCCACAGTTTGAACTGTGGGCCGCACTGCGGTGCTGAGGTGGCACTTCGGCGCGAGTAACATATAAGAACTCGACGCTGCGGCGCGAAGTCTGGCCCTGTGGCGCGAAGTCCAACTGGGGCGCGATTTTTGGCGCTAAGGCGCGAGATTTGATGCTGGAGGGTGAATTTTGACGCTGGGGCGCCGAAACTCACAGAACCAAACCAGAAGAACAGAACAAATAATTTTCTTTCCACTCAACATTGCTAACATCTAAATTTGACATGTATAACTTCACATAAATTACCTATAAATGTTAACAATCACCTATAAACCAATTACCAACAATTTGACCACAATTCTAGAAACTTAAATTTTGAAACACTGTTTTTAAAACTCAAAACTCCATTGTTGATAAATAAAATACAGTGAACTGAAATTCCATAGTTATAACCAAATTTGATTCCTTTAAACTACGATTTTTCTGAAATTCATACCAAATAAACATACATGACTTTCAACTTCATAACTAGCATAAAATCATATACTAAATTTTGTTATCATGAAATCATATGTTCGTATATATATATTTTCCACTATAAAAACCTAGTTCTCTTTCTCAATGGTAATTTAGCATACAACACATACACAGCTATATATACATGCTAGCTATAACAATTACAATTACACATATTATCATCATAGATTATAAAACTCAATTTACAGAAAATCTTGTAAAACTTATCCTACTGTGAAATTCAAGAACACAGAGATATACCAATTCATGAACTATATAATGTAACACATATATAGTTATACAGTATTAAGATTATAGGAAAAATACCATTTTGTTGTTTCAGAATATACTTGTTAACAGTTTGGACAATCACACACTTGGCTTCCTTCATCTCAAACTCTCTGAACTTCTATTCTTCTCTTAGTTTAGCAGATAACTCAAATGTAAAACTGATAGCTAAGCCAAATAACAGTATACATATACTAAAAATAAAACCAACGCACGCTTAATTTTTCAAATTTTTGGAAACTGAGGACTGTATTAAACATACCAATAAGTTTATCAGTTACCAAATATATATATATATATATATATATATATATATATATATATATATATTATTTATTTTATTAATAATTTAAATTCAAAAGAAACCCAAAAGCCATAAGGCTTTGTTTGACAAACCATTTAAAAATTAAATGATTAATATACTTAAACCTTGATTGGCAAAACTAAATTAAAATTACTTTAATTTATTTTAATAACTCTTTATAACATAGTTATTTATCATACTTTATTTAATAACAATTTATTAAATAATTCACTTAATCACATAACTCAATCAACATAACATATTAATTATTTAACAACTAAATAATTAACTAAATCAAATCAATCAAATTGAACAATTATTTATCTAATAATAAACACATCCAATAAATATTTATATAAATCAATAAATATTTATAATTTACATTTAAAAAACTGGAATGTTACATCATTCCCCTCTTATAAGGATTCTGTCCCCAGAATCACAACTCAAACATCACATTCGTAATAGAATACGAGAAGTTCTAATGGATTAGGAGTTAAGGACTTTGCCATAATCTAATTGGACTTTGACTAATAGCAAGCCCAATGAATTGAGTGAAAAATCCCAGGTCGAGGCCCAATATTAAATAAAGACAAGCCCAATCCAAGAAGTTAAACCGCGGGTCACGGGATGGGTAAAACCCATGAGGCAACCCATGGGATGACCCAAGAGGGAGTGAGCTGGCCACTTGATGGCCAAGTAAAGGTAATACTTGATCACCAAGTACTTTACTTGGTGATAAAGTAAGGAATAGTAAGGAGGTGGGGAAATGGACCATTTTTCCCTCCAATTGTTTTTCTATATATACAAAGCTAGGGTTGGTTATTTGTTGTTTTGAAAATCTTGTCCAACCTATATTGAGAGAGAGAAAGAGCTAGAAACACTTAATCACTCTTCTTCCAAGCAAACCTTTAGACATTTATCAAGAACGTGAAGTACCTCAAAGGTAAATTATCATAAACTGTAATCTTCATCTTTTTCAATTTCTTTCTCTTAGAAAAATGTAGATTGGTGGAGCATGTTTATTGAGGAGAGATAAGAATGTCTATTAATGATCAAATCATTAATAGGCCTTGACCAAATAGAAATCGTAAGTGTTTACGTGAGTTAAAAACTATAAAAAGTCTTGAACGTGAACTTAGTTATGAATGAAAGATTTGAAAACCGTTATAGCTAAGGATTGTACATATTGTTTGTTTAGGATATAGATGGTTAATCAATGGAGTGTTCCATTTGACTTGGCTTATTGAACATGAGTAACGAAGTTATGGCGAATTTTGCAAAAATACACGTTAAACGTCGAAAACGTAAAAATCTCAGATTAGGGGTCAAAAGTTGTCGTGTGACTTGAAAACGTTGGTTTACATTGTCAACACATGAGATCAGGTAATTAAGAGTCGTTGGCTCAAGAATTATCGAATTCTGACTTACAACGAAGAAAACGAGTATTTAACGGTCGAAAACGTTAAATGAATGCTCAAAAATGAACTCAAAGGTGAATTCCGAGTTTACGAATTTGAAAGTGTAAAATTCTTATACGAAAATGTAAACGATGTAATTTGTGAGTTGTAGGCTTTCGAATGGGTCAATTCAGATGTAAAATGAACAAATTATGAAGCTGGGAGTTTCGTTAGAAAACCAAACTGTTTTGGCCAACTGGTGCACAGAGGCAGCGTCGTAGCGCCAAAACCAGTACAAAATGGTCACGCCGCAATGCCAGATCTAGCCATGTCCCCTGTTAACTCGCGTCGCAGCGCTGAGTTGTACTAGGGATGTCGCGCCACAACGTCGACAATGTACAAATGTTGACCAAGTTAGGTTTTTGTTTCATTTGAATGTAGACCTAAAGTAAGACATTGAAGGTACTTAATGTACATAATCAAGCTAACCTTAAATCACTTATAATGTGATAATGTTAGAAGATTTAGTAAGGTTAATAGAAATTAAATGAAGGAACGCGAGAACGTAATAAGTAAATCGGGAATGATGTTCAACGTTGGTAGTTTACCAATAATGATCGAATGTCGGTTAATAACGTAAGAACGTTAACAAACCGTAACAAAGTATAGAAAGTTGAACTGACTTTATTAACGAAATAAACTCAAGTAAGACATAGAAGAGAAAGAAGTTGGTTAGGACAATAAAGATAGTTTGTTTGATGACTAATTACAGTGTGCTATGTGAATATATCATGTAGATCCTGTAAAGGCTGAGAATTGTTGAATTATATATTAGAAGACGCTTAAAGACAAGTCTTTCTTAATGCTTGCCTAACCTTCGTGTTAGTCAAGTTTATGTGATTCATGTTATAAGATGCATGAATGGTTTTAAAGAAAGAGTCGATGCATGTTTTTACCTCTGCTAGACAAGTATTGAAGAATGGATTGATTTGTTTAAAAATCTTTTGATATAGAACCATTAACGCTATCATATGCCAAGTATTTGGTACATATGAGAAGTTAAGTTTGTCTATATACAAACAAAAGTATTTCAATTGATTATTCGATGGGCACGTGAGGTTGCCAAATGTTAAGCGTAAATACATTTAACGAAAGAGTGTTGATCAACATAGAGTTTAATAGGCTAATCACCTAGAAGTGCTCATAAGTAAAGACGGATAGATGGCCTTAGTGCTGGATGTCCTTTTCAAGTATGAAAACGAAAAGAGTATGTTCATTGTCTATTGACCGGTTCAAAATTCTGAAGCAATTATATGTACTTTGGAATTGTTGTTATGACATGAGAAGTACTAGTCAAATGTTTTATAGTGCTTAGTAGTTAATTGTTCAGTTATGGAAGTAAATCATGTAATTGTTAATGTGATATTCATATGGTTCTTTGTTAAGACTTGCTGAGCTAGTTATGCTCATTCTTGCTTGAATCATTTTGTTGTTGTCTCAATGGAATGACTGTATGAATTGTAGTATCGTGGAACACCATCTGTCGGGTTTGAAGATACCCGCATTTGGGGACGTCAGAGATTGGTATCAAAGCATTAGGTTATAAAACTTAAGGGGGAAAAAACCTTAGGCTAATAACCTGGTTAGGAAAGGAAGAGTCCGAAGAAAGTTAACTCGAGTCAAATGAGTTAATAAGGTATTGAGGAAACTCAGTACCGAAATATTTAGAAGATAGAAAGTAACCCTAAATAGATTAAATGTGATTTGTGCTTATAGTATTGTGAATTATGTACTAATCAACTTGTTATGTGTTATTGTAGATGTCAATCGATAGCTTGATGTATAGGGATATACATGTGGTCAGCGAGGAGTCCGTAAATCGAGTTGAGCCAGTACTTGTGCCTGTAGCAGACATACCTTTACTAATTCTAGAAGAATCAGAGCCCGAGGAGTAGTCTCAGAGGAGGACTATTGGGAGGAGATCATGGGAATAACATCATATCTGAATATGATGATAGATGTGAAGGATGATATAGAGGTAACATCGATTAATACGGTGATGCCTGCCTTAGAGTCGACACCTACAAAGACGATGAGGGAAATGTACCTCTCAGTGCTTGACCGTAACGTGCAACTGCACAATATGGTGCAGCACCAGAAGGAGGAGATCAGTGATCTCTATGGGGCCAAGGAGTCTGCAGAGTCAGACTATGAGATAGAGCATGATGAGAAAGTGCTCATGACTTACAAGGCTAGGGACTATAAGAACGAGGTCATAGAACTTCGTAAGAAACTGGCTGAAAAAGACCAGAATATAGCACGAATGTCATATATAAATGACAGTGCGCACGAGGATTTCAAGCTTAAGATAACTTGTTATTCTATTGAGTCGGGACAGACTCGACATACTATAAGTCGAGATATTGTGACAATTCTAGCTAACGAGAAGCATGACAATGTTGTTAGACAGTATTAGAAGTAGAATGGTAAATACTTTTGTGTAGTGACATAAAACCCTCTTTTGTATAGTTAAAGGGTAGTCTTTTTGTAAATCCAAATTTTTATGAAAGTCAATCATGGGATATAAATGTTATAGCATTTGGCTATGGAAAACAAGTTGTAAATACTCTTGAACTATAAAGAAGCATTTTAATATAAGGAAGTTTTTCTTTTAATGTGCTTTGTTGTGTATGAGTTATTGTTCAGTTGTTCAATGACTAGTAACTAAGAAAGCAAATAAGTAATAATGGAAATTTATTTATTTAATCAAAAATGCCGCCAAGAAGAAAACAACGTAACCAAGAGGCGGAATCAAATAACGATAATCAGGGGGGTTTTAATTACCCTATGCAAGAGTTCATTAATTTATTACCGATTATGTTTAACCAAACTGGGGGTAGAGAACCCGCAGTACCTAGGGTTGCCCGAACAACTACCTTTAAGGAATTTAAAAGTGTAGGTCCACCTAAATTCAAAGGAACGACAGACCCAATGCCCAAACATGGGCCAAGGAAATAAAAAAGGCGTTTGTGATTACAAACGTAGTTGAGGCGTAAAAGACCTCTTTTGTGACCTATATGATGAAGGGGGATGCCAACTACTGGTGGGAGGCTCACCAGGGTGGGGCTAGAACATATGTTACGTGGGAATATTTCAAGAAGGTATTCTTCGAGAACTATTTCCCTACCAGCATGCAAGGGAGGATGGAGATTAAGTTCCTAGAACTTAAACAGGGGGGACATGATTGTTCCCCAATATTCAGCCAAATTCAATGAATTGGCAAGGTTTGTTCCATATCAAGTGGACACAGAGGAGAGGAAGGCTCGTAGGTTTTAGCAGGGCCTAAAACCCTGGCTCTATAATAGGATTTCAATTTTTCAAAGTGCGTCCTATGAGACGATTCTGGAAAAGGCGATAATAACAGAGGGTGGTAGTGAGGCGTTGACCCAATACCACAAAGAAAAAAAGAATAAAAGCAATGGAGAGGGAGGAAATAAGGCAGAGATTGCCAGTAGTAGTGGAAATATGCCTAAAAGGAAGAATTTTAACCCTGGGAATACTGGGGTGAAACAAGGGGATCCTAAACGTAGGATGGAGGCATATAAGACATTCGACAAGACTCGTCTGAGAGTCTGCCTAAAAGGGAAAATGGGTTGTTATAACTATGGGCAGGAGGGTCATATATCTCCCAACTGTCCTAATCCTAAGAAAAGTCGGGGCTGTTTTGTTTGTGTGTCAATAGATCACATGGAAAAAAATTGCCCGAAGAGAGGGGTGGAGGTCAATAAGGGTTCTGGTAGTGGTACTTTAGCCATTATTGGACCAACACCATCATTGGGTAGACCCTCAGCCCGAACGTTTAATATGACCATCCAAGATGCAGTTGCATCATCAGATGTAGTAGCAGGTATCATTCTAGTCAACGAAATAAATACTTATGTATTATTTGACTTGGGTGCTACTTGTTCCTTTATAGCATGTTGATTTTCTAAGAAATACCTTTAGACATTAAGGTAGAAAACAAGGAGATAATTCCCATTGAGCATATTTGTGAAAATTATTTCGTAGATATCAAACGTAACATATTATCGGTAGATCTTTTACCGATAAGGTTAAGGGAATTCGATGTGATTCTTGGTATGGATTGGTTAATTAACCACAGAGCGATAATAGATTGTCATAGAAAGAGTATAAACCTAAGGCTTTCTAAGAAACCTGAGGTGGTGTTTTATGGTAATAAATCACCGGGATGTTCTTGTTGTCTAACCATGACACAAGCTAGAAAAATGTTGAAGAAGGGGTGTAAGGGTTATCTATGTCATCTGGTGGATACCCAAAGAGTGGGAACATCATTGGAATAGATAGTGGTAGTTCAAGAGTTCGCGGATGTGTTTCCGGAGGAGTTACCCGATATTTCTCTAGATAGGGATGTAAAATTCGTGATTGATTTGTTGTCGGGTACGACACCAGTTTTAAAGGCACCATATAGGATGCCGCCAGTTGAGATGAAGGAGTTAATGGTTCAGTTATAAGAACTGTTAGATAGAAAGTACATTCAACCGAGTGTGTCTCCGTGGGGAGCACCAGTATTGTTTATAAAGAAGAAGGACGGATCGTTATGACTTTGTATCGAATATTGAAAGTTGAACAAGTTAACGATTAAGAATAAATACCCGTTGCCCAGGATCGACGATCTATTTGATCAGTTGAAAGGGGAAAAGTATTTTTCTAAGATAGATTTGCGTACGAGGTATCATCTGCTGAAAGTAAGGAAGGAGGATGTACCTAAGACGGCGTTCAGAACTCGTTATGGGCATTACGAGTTTTTGGTTATGTCGTTTGGGTTGACAAATGCGTCAGCAGCATTTATGGATTTGATGAACAAAGTGTTCAAACAGTATTTGGACAAGTTCGTTGTAGTGTTCATTGATGATATTCTAGTCTATTCTAAGACGCCTGAAGATCATGTTGAACATTTAAGAATAGTGTTAGAAATACTACGGAGGGAGAAGTGGTATGCAAAATTCACTAAGTGTGAATTTTGGCTTTAACGAATTCAGTTTCTAGGACATGTTATAGACAAAGATGGCATATCCGTAGATCCAGCGAAGGTGGAAATAGTGAATCAGTGGGAGAAACCGAAAACTCTAACCGAGGTTAGGAGTTTTCTGGGTTTAGTGGGATACTATAGGAGGTTCATTCAGGACTTTTCTAAATTAGCTACTCCGTTGATGAATCTGACAAGGAAATCGGCGAGGTATGAGTGGACAGAAAAGTGTGAAAAGAATTTTCAAGAACTAAAAAAAACATTAAGTGAGGCACATGTATTGTGCTTACTAGATGATACAAGAAATTTTGTAGTTTATAGCGATGCTTCGCATAGAGGACTTGGTTGCGTGCTCATGCAGCATGACAAGGTCATTGAGTATGCGTCACGCCAGTTGAAGGATTATGAGAAGGTCTATCCTACTCATAACTTGGAATTGTCAGCTGTAATTTTTGCTTTAAAAATATGGAGACATTATTTATACGGGGAGAAGTGTGAGATATACACGGACCATAAAAGTGTGAAATATATCTTCACACGAATGGAGTTGAATATGAGGCAGGGAAGGTGGTTAGAGTTGATAAAAGATTATGATTGTGATATCTTATATCATCTGGGGAAGGCGAATGTAGTAGCCGACGCATTAAGTTGAAAGGGTAGGGAAAAGCTGTCAATGTTAACGACTCAGAATGAGTTAATAACGGAGATGGAAAGGATGGAGTTAGAAGTTAAGTTATCAAGTGAAATGGTGGAGATATTATTCTCAATAGAGACCCGACCAACGATAGTGGAACAGGTTAAGGAAGTACAGATAAGTACTAAAGAATGCAAGCGAATGAAAAAGATAATGGAAGATGATGGGAAGACTAAGTATAACCTTGATAAAGAAGGTTTACTTCGTTTTGAAGGAAGAATTTTGGTTTCAAATAATTTTGACTTGAAAGAAGAAATTATGTGGGAGGCTCATAGTTTGAGGTACTCAATACATCCTGGTAGTACTAAGATGTATCAAGACGTTCGTCAGAACTTTTGTTGCCTGAACATAAAGAGGAAAATCACTGAGTATGTTAGTAAGTGCTTAACTTGTTAGAAAGTTAAGGCTGAACACCAAAGACCGAGTGGGTTGTTGCATCGACTAGAGATTCTAGAGTAGAAATGGGATCATATCACAATGGATTTTGTTGTGGGACTTCCAACAACGAGAAAGGGATACGACGCTATTTGGGTAATAGTGGGTCAGTTAACCCAATTGGCTCATTTTCTACCAATAGGAGTTAGGTATAACCTAGAGTAGTTAGCTAAGCTTTATGTCAAAGAAATCATTTCTAGACATGGAGTAATTGTTTCGATTGTGTGTGATCGTGATCCACGATTCACGTCGAACTTTTGGAGGAGTTTACAAGAACAAATGGGAACACATTTGAGATTGAGTACGTCATATCATCCACAGACAGATGAACAAAGTGAACGAACAATTCAAATACTAGAAGATATATTAAGATCTTGCGTTATGGATTTCAAGGGGAGTTGGGAAAAACATCTATCTTTGGTGGAATTCGCTTACAACAATAGTTTTCAGGCTAGTATAGGCATGCCGCCTTATGAAGTGTTTTATGGGAGGAAGTGTAGAACACCACTTTCTTGGGATAAAGTAGGTGAACGTCGAATGTTGGGACCTGAGATGGTGCAGCAAACGGTAGACATGGCTAAGCTAATACGAACTCGATTGGTAGTGGCTCAAGATAGACAAAGAAAGTATACAGATCCTCATCGAGAGAATAGAGAATTTGAAGTAGGATCGCATGTCATTCTAAAAGTGTCACCTTGGAAAGGGAAGATACGTTTTGGGAAGAAAGGGAAGTTAAGTCCAAGGTTTGTAGGACCTTTTGAGATTTTAAGAAGGGTAGGAGAGGTAGCGTATGAAGTAGCTTTACCTCCTGAGATGGAAAGAATACACAATGTGTTTCACGTGTCAGTGTTACGTCCTTATAAACCGGACTACAAACATGTAATAGAATATGAATCTATTCATGTAGAAAAAGACTTAACGTATGAAGAACTTCTTATTCAAATTGTTGATAGGAAGGAACAAGTCTTGAGAAAAAAAGTAATACCTTCAATAAAGGTAATTTGGAGTAACCACGATGCCAAAGAGGCAACGTGGGAGCTCAAAAGTAAAATGAAGGAAAAATTTCCTCATTTGTTTATGTAAGTATAGCGAGATTCTGGGAACAGAATCCTTATAAAAAGGGAAGAATGTAATGCCCGAGAATTTTGGATTTTAAATGAATAAAATTTTTATTTGATTATGTTGATTAAATGAATTTAATTGATTAATTATGCGAGTAAGATGTTTGAAGGTCGTTCTATGAACTAGAATGTGTGAATGTGGTTAGTATTCTGGCTATGTGAAAGGATTAATTATTTTGAATTATCAAGATGAAAATGAATGTCTTTTGAGAAGTTTTCCGTAAAAATACTATTCATCCAATTTCGTTCGGAGCTTAGGTTTGAAATTCTGAGAAATGCGTAATGATAGAATATAAAGATATAATGGAATTTCCAATAATATTTTTGTTATGGCAAACGAAGTTTTTGCTTGCAGACATAGAACCTAAGGGTTTGTGAAAGTGATTTCCGAAAGGGAAAATGTAATGCGTATACTCATTTCGGTGATTATACGTATGATATATGAGTATTATACTAGTATTAATACGAGTATGGTATGAAGAATAATACGACATATAATATGAATATTATATGAGTATTAGATGAAGAGAATACATGAGTTATACATATAGAATATTAGAAGTTCTAATGGATTAGGAGTTAAGGACTTTGGCATAATCTAATTGGACTTGGACTAATAGCAAGCCCAATGAATTGAGTGAACAAGCCCAAGTCAAGGCCCAATATTAAATAAAGACAAGCTTAATCCAAGAAGTTAAACCGCGGGTCACGGGATGGGTAATGTGACACCCCCAAATTCTGGTACTTCATTTTCTTAAGATTTGGTGTTCACTTAATCAAAATATTCATTACTAACTACCCAATCATAATAAAATTGAATAATAAAAAACAAAAACCGGCCCATACAGGATTACACTTAATAAAAATCTCCCAGGTTATCTAACCTTTAATTACAATCATTCAAATGCGGAATTTAAAATTTATTACATCACATCATATTTAAAAGTCAATTATCATAACGATAAAAATAAAATTACAAGTCTTCATCACATGTATATTTTTCTCTTTCCTTTGCTAGTGGTAGGTTCATTGACTTTCTCAACCTTAGCTGCAATAAGTATATAAATATGCAAGAGTGAGCAAACAAAGCTCACTTGAAGAAGAATGAATTACTTTATAACATTACAACAATTTCCAGAAATAGGCTCAATAGAACTGAATGATATGTTCTATTAACATTCTGAAACATACTACTGAGGGTCTAATGACCACGAATTATGTCCACAGTTATAAATAATCTTTCAACTTTAACTTTAACAGTAATAAGTGTAACGACCCCAAAATCCATACAATTTAAATCTCAACTTCGGTCGTTAACCATATATTAAATCTCTAATTTTACATCATTATTTGATATTAAAAACACTAAAATTGTGGAATATTTAAAACGTTTATACATTTCCTTCTTCCTTTCCCTGAATCGCAACCTTTACATTACATCTCTTTGATTCAATCTTATATCATGAATTGTTACAAAAAAAATGACTATACAAAGTCTTACATCATAACTAAATATCCATATACATTGGATAACTCAACTTACAATTCAACAACATGTTACATTCAAAATATGAAATACATTTCTCATAAAACATAAGTAATCTTCGTTAATATAGATCTCTACAACTCATTTAGCACATATCTTTACCTTAAAATCTTGACCTGCAAAAGTGGTTATTTGCAAGAGTGAGCTCGACAGCCCAGCAAAGTCTAACAGTTTTCATGCATCACATAGCACATAATAACATCTTCGATATACATCTCATTAAAGTAAATGGCATACATACTTTTAATTCACATAGCAAATATAAAAATTGAGTTCCATACTCAATCATCATTACTTAGCCAAAATAATGCAGTCAAATATCGACCTTAACATTTCACAATTTCAACATACATAACATATCATGCAATTTAAAACATTTCATCAACTCCACGTAGAAAATAGGAACCGAAAGACTTGTCTTGATTGTTGTTTACCAATAACAGTTTAACAACTTACAATTATCTGCACTTCACGTGCCCTACACAATTATATAATCACACACATCAACTATTAGTCACATAACAACACATAGTAATTGTAGCGTAGACTCTACTCCACATCTCATAATCTTTCCTATTAATTAGGAAAAAATGTTCAATTAGATTGTGTTAACTTTTTGACTTATGACTCACTATATTTCTTCTTAGTCAAACTCGAAGTTCATTCAAGTGCTTAAGTCTTTCTATGACTACTTATTGGTTTTATGTTAAACCCATTTCATATACTATAATATTCATTTCAATTGAATTGAAACACTTTTTAAGTTCGTTAACACTTAGCACGACGTTTCGACGTTCATTCGTCACACGCCCAATTTACCTCTCTTGTGTATGCTTACTATGCTTCAATAACTTATCTAATACATCATTTATTAATGTTAAGTATCATTATATTTACTAACACTGATGTTTTATAACTTAGGACATCATCTTTTATGGTCAGGAGCACTACACATGCATATGTGCATGCCCGACGCCCTCCGATTGCCCCCAAAAACATAACAGTCCTAAATATGACCATTTTGACTACTGTTACGTACCTCAAATTGAAACACTTAAACAACGAAAGTTGTAGGCCTACTCGTCCTCGTTCCGGATCATCTTGAATCACCTCAATCAGAGTTGGTATGAGAAAGTTATGGTCGTTTTACTACAGGAGGTCAAAACTGTCTAACTCAGACTACAATTCCGACGCTGGGGTGCGAGGACTAAGCTAGCCAGTGGTGCCGGGCCGCGAAATTTGGCACTGGGACACGAATTTCAGCGCTGGGGCGTGAATTTCTAGCGCTGGGGTGCCGAAACTTGCAGAAAACCATCGGAGAACAGAACAACTAATTTATATCTATTTAACACTGCTAACATCTAAATTAACATGTTAACTTATATAAATTACACATACACACACCGCCCAACATGCATGTACTAGTTTAAACCACTAAGCAAAAATCATAGAAAACTTAATTCCTTGAAAACCATATTTTAAACCCAAAAAGTCCATTTTTATACTTCTTACACTATGAACACGGTAATCACAGTTTATAAATCAAATTTGATTCCTTGTGACTACGATTCTCTGAAATTCATAACAAATCAATATACTCAACGTTAAATTCCACGGTTAGCTAACAGTCAATTACTCATTTATTACCAAGCCATGTTCATGCTCATCTTTACTATAAAACCAATTCGTCCATGTTCAAGTTCATACTAGTTATAACAATACAACCACCTACAAATAACCATAATTCAGTTGTATTGCCTAATTCAGAACATAGAAATTTTATGCCGTAAAACTCATACATATACATATATCTATATAATATTAAGTTTGAAGCACATACCTTCAATTACTAAGATAATCTTTGCTAACTCCACTGTAATTCGTTTGAAACTGCAAGAATTCTCTCTCAATCCTCTCACAAATACTCTGTAACTTTCTTTCCTTTCTCTGAAAACCGGTTCTGAAAATTCATGTTTTCTTTCTTAGGCTTAAGCCATATACAATATACATAACATAAAATAAAACTAACGAACGTCTTTTTCAAACGTTTTAAAACCGATGGCACCAATGGCCTTATTAAAACAGCGTTTATCAATTTAATATATATTTTATTTATATTTTGTTTAATTTAATTTATATTACTAATAAATAAAATTTAAAAATCCAAAAGTCATAGGGCTTTGTTTGGCAAAATTATTTAAAATTAAAGACTTAATATATTTAAGCCTTGTTTGGCAAAATAAATTAAAACTACTTTAATTTATTATAATAATCACTTATAATATAGTTATTTGTCACACTTTTATTTAATTAAGTTTTCATACTTAATTAATTAATAAAAATAACAATTCATTTCATGATATAATAATTTATTTAATCATTATAACCTCTCTAACTTAATTATTAAATTAAATTAGATTACTATTTCAAAATAATTACTTTCGTTAACTCATTAATTATTTATTAAACAAATAATTAACCAAATCAAATCGAATCAATTAAACAAATATTTATTCAACGATAAACACATCCATTAAATATTTATATAATTAAATAAATATTTAAATATTTAATTAAAAATCGGGATTGTTACATCATTCCTTCCTTACAAGGATTCTGTCCTCAGAATCACAACTTAAACCACTCATTCGTTACAATCTTCCCTACTTACAAAGATTCTGTTCCCAGAATCGAAGACACAAATTAAACAAATAACTCAGAGCAATCTTTCATCATTTTATCTAAATATAGGTTTTATATTACCTACTACATTCATTACTTTAACAAATTCTAGGTTTCATTGTAGACACTCGAAATTTTCTGTACTACTGTTATTAACATTGCAGGAGAACAAATTCGTCTTTTATGAGAGAACCCTGAAAGACGATCCAAATCCATGTCGGATACTACCGGAAGTTCAGCATCAACCCCGGATCACAATCTGGGAGTAACAAATCCAACCTCGGAGATAACCCCGAGGCCTGTAGATACAATACTAGAACACACACCGGAGAAGACCGATTAATCTCATAGATGATCCCGAGGTATCCAGTCTCAGTCCCAACCATGGTAATAGCCACCAACCTTGGTGATAACCCCAAGGAATGCAATTTCAGAGATAACCCTGAAAATGCTTGTTTCAAATGCGACCAGCTTCAATCTCGGTGCTCATAATGATATACACTGTACCAACCTGGCAATAAAATCGGGAAGATAGGCACACCTCAAAGATGACAATGAGGACCTTCAACAATTGCAGCAGTCCAATCTCAGCGAAGTCTGAGCAATGTTTGCTTTATCAGCCCAATCCGACGATAACACTGGTGAGGGGCAACATCATCATCTCGTCAAACACGATGCCACATCATGTCTCTACGCAACGATGTCCCACAAGGCTAACCAATCTCGAGTGACTATTGTGCGGGGTAACGGATGAAAGTTGAAGCTTGAAGACCGGAGGGCATCGTCCCATCTTCAATGACTTCGCACAAACTCTAATCCCATGCCATCGTACAACTATCGACAACGGCGGTCCGAAATAGGTCTTGTATACCTCAAATGGATGCCCGGATTGCACTTCTAAAAATCCGAGTGGACATTACAGTGCCTGAGTACACGTACTTCGAGACGACCCGACCCGACAAATCCAGGCCAACCAGGGTTGCCTCTGGTACACCTGCAACTACTTTGCCTATAAATAGAGGGCTTGGGGTGCTGTTTTTTAAGAGAAAAAAGATGGGGAAACCCTGAACAATTCACTCCGCACTCGCCCATACAGTGTAGTTTCACCTTTTAAACACCTGTGAGATCATATATAGCCTCTTTTGTACCCACAAAAGCCAGTGTTTACACACTCTAAAGATATAGAAGCCTTTTTTAGGAGTCAGCTGTAAGCCTTCTCACACACTTTAGAGTCTTTCTCTTCATCTTTGCACACACCCTTCTACACGTTGAGAGTTGTGTTGCTTGCTTTTTCCCGAACTTCGGTCCGTGGTTTCGTTTCAGTCTGTATATATATATTGACTAATATTATCGAGTTATGCCTCGATTGAGCCTAGACTTCGGTCTGGAGCGTTTATTTGCTTTAATATATATATTTATATTTATATATATTAACTGTGTGTCGAACTTTGTTCGATGAGCCTAGACTTCGATCTGGTGCGTTTACTCGCTTGTATATATATATATATATATATATATATATATATATATATATATAAATATATATATATGAGCCCGGGTTTTATATCCGGTGCATTTACTCGCTTATATATATATATATATATATATATATATATATATATATATATATATATATATATATATATATATATATATATGAACTATGGTCGAACTCTGTTAGATGAGCCTGAATTTTACTTCCGGTGAATTTATTGATTATATATATTTACATATATATTTATTTATTTTCGTCCTGCCTGGAGTTTCCTTCGTGGTAGATGATCGCTCTTATGGCTTTATTTACATTTCTGATCCCCCATGGAGGTGCTTCGTGGTTGGTGATCATGTCTGTATATATATATTTACAGCTTTTATATATATATATATATATATATATATATATATATATATATATATATATACTTGCTTACTGCTTTCTTATAAATTATAGCATTCTGTGCGCCTAGGAATCATGTGATCACAGATTCATCCCATTGGATCTAGATTCGGTTCCCGTGATGGACATTTTTTGCGGTGTCTGAATTTCCTCAGATGGTTTCCATACCCACGAGTAAGTTAGCATTATTTTTGTATATTATTTTCGTACGGATGTCTAGCATTCGTCAAATAAAATCAATCAAGCTGATCACTTAATAAAATTGGAGTGTAAAAGGTCTTAATTCCTATTGAGCATCAGGGTTTGAAAAACCTCTTTTATAAAACATCACTGTCATATCTTGCTAAAAATTAAATTTTTACATAAATTCAAACCCTGTGTGTATAGGTTCGAACGAGGCCTCGCACAACTTCCAAATAGCAGCACATTGACCCACACACACATACACTCAGATAATAGTTTCTTGAAAAGAGGCGGTCACCGTGGTAACACGGATGTCGGGGGATGCCTAACACCTACCCCCCGCATAACCAAATTCCCGGACCCTAAACGAATCTCGGTTTCACCCACCTGTATATAAGTGTCACACCACTGGGTCATTGTGCAAAGCTTTTCTCAGTTGTATTGGTACAACCATTTAAAAAACCAACTGGCGACTCTTAACAGTCCATCGTCGACATCATACATGCCAGTCCTTTTTCACTTGTTTTTTCAAACAAATCTCACCTAAAATGAGAACACCAAAGAACAAGTAATAGAAAGGGACACCCAAAAATCCCTACGTCGACAGGTGGTGACTCTGCTGGGGACTCCAGTAAGAGGACTTAAGCCGCTATTACAATCTTTTCAATACTGTTATCTACTTGTGTGTGGATGTTGCATTTATATTTGATGAATGTGTACGAATGCTTTTCATTATTGTACTTAGTGCTTCGCACCATAACTGCTTGTGATGCTAGTGCTTCGCACCATAACTGCTTGTGATATTAGTGCTTCATACCATATCTGCTTGTAATATTAGTGCTTCACACATGTCATCATTTTCATACGGTGAGACGCGATGTATGTGAATGTATGTTGTGTGGTCCCTCCACCAGGAGGCTATCCCATTGGTGTTTGATTACTGGACTCGTGAGAAGCCTAATTCTCCGAGGCTCATGAAAGGCACCTCCCAAATTTGCTCCAGTTGAAACACCGGATTAACTTCCCGTCTAGTAGATTGCGATGATTTGGGAACCATTGTGCCAAAAAGCCGCGAGAGTAACCTAAGATAGGTCAGCCTCTGATAAACCCAAAACGGAGGAAAGTCTCTTCATGCTCTTATTTCAATTACTTGTAAACACAATTACTGGTAATTTCATTCCATATCTATCTCCATGTAATGAGAAATATGAAGAAATGTGTACACATACATGCTACAAATAGCTGACATCCGTTATGCAGAATAAAATTTCTAAAATGGACACATCAAGTAACATGTTATTATATACATCCCCTAAAGACTAAATTATGCCAGTCTTTTGCAGGGAATCAATCAGACCTACTACCCGTTCGAAGTCCAAAAAGGCAACAGGCCTAAAATCAATCATGTCGTCATCCGACCAGACTGAACTTAATCCAGTTTCTCGCAAAGAATTTGACAGATTAAACAAACAAATTACAGATTTGGCTGTTCTACTAAAAGAATTACACCAGTCTACACAGGGTCAGAAAATACCCGTACATGCTGAATCCTCCACACAAGGAGGAATCCAGGTCATTACCATACCTGAACCACAGTTGGATACGACCAACAAAACTCTTGATGCCACCCATCTCATTGGAGATCCAGACACTGGTGACATCAAAAAGAAAGTCCTCCAAATGGAAGAGACCCTTCGCGCTATCAAAGGAATTGGAACACACGAAAGTGTTTCATATGCAGATCTGTGTATTTTCCTTGGGACTCATTATCCAGAAAAATTTAAAACTCCTGACTTTGAAAAATATGACAGGTTAGGAGATCCTTACACCCATCTAAAAGTAGTTATTGGAGAACTTGGATCCTATGCAGAGGATGAAAAACTCAGAATGCAATTGTTCCAAAAGAGTCTAACTGGAAAAGCCTGTTCGTGGTACACAAGATTAGACAACTCCAAAATCCATAGCTTGGAAGAGCTAGCACATACCTTCCTCACTCAATACAACTTTCAAACTCAGATGGCTTCTGATCGGTATCAAATTACCAAGATCAAGAAACAGTCTAACGAGTCTTTCAGAGAATATGCCCAGAGGTGGATACGCCTGGCTGCCCAAGTTAGTCCCGCTCTGACATAGTCAGATATGGTCATAAGTTTCATAGACATACAAGAAGCTCCCTTATATGAGAGAGTTTTAGCCGGCATCGACAAACCATTTTTTGAAATGGTCAAACATGGGGAGATGGATGAGATGGTATTGAAGTCAGGAAAGATTCAAGACCTAGCTACACTCAAAGCTGTTACTGATCACATCCAATCTGGAAATTATGGGAACAACCCCCGTAGGGTCCATAAAAAGAAAGAGGAAGATGTTTCCCTGATACTACAGGGGAGAAAAGGCAGTCAGAACATGCCTATTCAAAGGAGAAACTACACTCCCTTTCCAGCACAGTCTGCAAACCCTCCAGTACCAAAAGGTGGAGAAAATTATGTATCTTCTTCCACCAGCCAGCCCTAATGGATGGGGTTTCAATGCTGCTAGGAAATATGTTTATCATGTCGGGGCACCTGGACATGATACTCAGGATTGTTGGGCCATGAAACATAAGATCCAGGACCTGATAGACAATGGGGAGATCGTGGTCACCAAACCCGATCAGCCTTATGTTCAAGACAACCCTCTTCCTAAACACAAAGAAGAAGAGGTCAACATGATTAATTGGAGCAACTGACAGAGTTCCAATTTCAACTGTGATTCCTTCCAGACCATCAAAGATGGTGATGACAAATGGGATTATGCCAAGTTCTAATTCATAATGGAACGGAAGATGAAAGCTCTCTGCAAACAAATTGAACAATTGACGTAACTGGTGACTTATCAGCATCAAGTGACTCATTAGTTAATCAGCCAGGATCATGCCAGTCTCCTACCCATTGTCATGAATATTCC
Organism: Panax japonicus; assembly: GCA_020205505.1. Taxonomy (NCBI): domain Eukaryota; kingdom Viridiplantae; phylum Streptophyta; class Magnoliopsida; order Apiales; family Araliaceae; genus Panax; species Panax japonicus. The sequence continues at coordinate 33,534,477 of CM035113.1, read as the reverse complement.
CTCGTCACTTTCAAAAAATGAAATGCTGGAAGATAAAATGACAAAGAGAGCAAATGCTAAAGCCCGTCGGGATTTCACCAACAAAAAGGAATTCACCTATTTGGGCCAACCTATGGAGGAACCCCTTCATATGTTAATCAATGAAGGAAGGATCAGTTCCCTTCTACCTCCAATCAACCACCGTTCAGGACGGTACAACTCTGATGGAGTATGTCAATATCACTCCCAGTCTTGTGGTCATAGCACATAAGAATGTTTGGCACTCCACCACCTTATTCAAAATCTAATCGACAATGGTGTTCTGCGCCTAGCAGACAACGATACGGTGTTACGTGCAAGTGGTAACAGTTATATCCACTTAAACTTATGGGATTCATACATTGCTCACAATGCCAATAATTCAACTCTAGGGAGGAAACAATCCTTTGAAAATGGCCGCTCCCGAACCAATCAACTTGCCGTGCAGAGCACAATATCCTATTGTTAGCTTGCTCAAGGATCCATGGAATTATGGATAAGGTGAAGGATCCACCTCACATACAACTGCTGCAGTGTCAAAGGAAAATCCACTATATCTCCCCCAATGGGTGATGAAGCCTACCACCAAATCAAAGGGGAAAATACCCATGGAGAATATTGAAAAATTCCTCTGCGCTATGGGTCATAATGAAGCTACGGTGGTTTTAAGCTTAAAAGAAGCTCCACAACAAATTTCAATTTTGGACTTGGTCCTAACTTCAAAGAATCACCAGAAGGTCTTGTTAAAGGTTTTAGAAAAAGCCTATCTTCCGACATCAGTGGATACGGAAAAGTTTCAACATATGGTTGATCAAATTTTCAACAACAATGTGATATCCTTCACTGATGATGACATACCGCCCGAAGGGATCAGTTATTACAAACTGTTGCACATTGCGGTCTTGTCCTCCAGATATATGGTAGCTGAAATCTTAATAGATGGAAGTTCCTCTCTAAATATCTGCCCATATGCTACCTTGGTGAAGTTGAACATCAATCTTAACCGAATTCAGAGTAGCCATACAATCGTCAAAGGTTTTGATGGAGCCCGACGAAATTCGGTCAGAGTAATTGAGCTGTCAATCGAAATTGGTCCTCACATATTCTGCGTATCTTTCCATGTGCTCAAGATAGATTCAGGATATAACCTACTCTTGGGACGACCATGGATTTATATGGCTGGGGCAGTCCCCTCCACTCTTCATCAACAGTTGAAATATATTATCAACAATAGCCTGGTCAAAGTCAATGCTAAACCAGAGATTCCTCAGTTTGGAGACATGCCATTCATCAATGCCAATGCCGATGTGGAACCCGTTAGTTTTCATGCTTTGGAAATAAGAAACACCCAATACCATGCTATTGGAGCACCATTGCCCAAACCCAAGATTTCTGTTGAGGTAATGTCGGCCACTTAAAAAATGATATCGTTGGGTCATAAACCGGGACAAGGGTTGGGTAAAGATTGCCAGGGTATCAAGTACCCTATTCGCTTAACCAGACAAGCATGAACAGCTGGACTAGGCTATTCTGGTAGCTCTAGTCATAAAAATCCTCATAAGCATCAGCAGATTCCTGCAGCTTTAACCAAGTGGCGTTTACCTTCGCCTTCACACTCTGAGTCCACACAACCTCCTGTAAAGGTGCCAGCCAATGTAATCGCTATGTTATGTCCTAAGCCGGTACCGGTGAAAGGAAAAGAAATCTTTGTTCCAAATCCTGCAGTGGAAGAGGAGGAACGAAGAATCAAGCAAGACGTCATACGGATGATGTCCGGTATACTCATCATCATTCATGATGAACATACCAATAGATACACCCTAGACGATGATTGCCCAGACATAATGGCAATCATTCGGGATAGGGAGGATGATGACAATCCCTCCATCACTGCGGTCCACCCAAACTTTACCCTTGCCAATTGGAACAACATTCCTTGCTTTGGTTGATGAGGGTAAAATGGGCAGAACTCTTTCTGCCCTGTAGATATAATAACTGCTTACTTTTCTATACAATATTAGCAGCTTATTTTGCCAGTATATGCTAACACTGTGTATGATCAACACATTTCATATATACTAAATGAAAGCATATTTTTTTTCAGGACTCTGAATTTAGATATGCCTGTACTTGTTGATACGGTGCCTCTCCTACACAGGGATTGTACCTTTGATGTAGAGATGAATTCAGCCTTGATGGATATACCGGATGACATTGAGGTGCCTCTAGAAATTCAAGAATGGGTCAAAGACAAACCCAAACCCAACCTTGATCAAATCACTTCTTTCAATCTCCGAACCTTCGAAAGCCCTAAGTTAATCCAGATTTATTCAGACCTTACCCTAAACCAACGGAATGATATGGTTACGCTATTAACCCAATTCCATGATGTGTTTGCATGGTCTCATGAAGACATGGTGGGTTTGTCCACTGACATTGTCCTTCATCGCCTTCCCATTAAAGAGGGACTTAAGCCAGTCAAGTAGAAACTCAGGCGATTGAAACCTGAATGGAGTTTAAAAGTGAAAGAAGAAATTGTGAAACAATTTCAAGCTGGCATCATCAAGGTGTCTACATATCCTGAGTGGATATCCAACATCGTGCCCGTACCCAAACTTGGAGGGAAGGTGCGAGTTTGCGTGGATTACCGGGACTTAAATAAAGCTTGCTTAAAAGATAACATTCCCGTGCTATTTATCCACATTCTCATTGATAATACTGCGTAATACGACATGTACTCCTTTGCTGATTACTTTGCGGGGTACCATAAGATCATGGTTGCCGTGGAAGATCGTGAGAAGACTGCTTTCATCACTCCTTAGGGAGCGTTTTGCTATAAACGGTTGTCATTTGGCCTCATCAATGCCGGAACTACCTATCAACGAGCTATGATGGCTCTTTTCCATGACTTAATGCACAAAGAGATTGAGATCTACATGGATGACCTCATTGTCAAGTCCCGAAAGGAGGATGACCATATAGACCATCTTAGAAAGTTGTTCAGCAGGTTGCGTAAGTACAACTTGAAGTTGAATCCAGCTAAGTGCGCCTTTGGAGTTAAATAAGGCAAGTTACTAGGATTTTTAGATAGCCACAAAGGGATAGAGCTGGATCCTGCTAAGATCCAAGCCATCACCGAAATGCCCATTCCTCAGACAAAGAATGAAATACGGGGATTTTTGGGAAGAATCAACTTCATCAGCAGGTTTATCTCCCAACTCACAGCATCATGTGAGCTAATCTTCAAGCTATTAAGGAAGAACTCCTCCATGAAATGGAATGATGAGTGCCAGAATGCCTTCCTTACAATCAAGAAATAGCTAGTTAAAGCTCCTGTGTTAGTACCACGCAGGGATGATGTTCCCATGTTCATGTACCTGTCTATAAGTGACAATGCCACGGGCTGCATGCTGGGATAGAAGGACAATAGAGGCCAAGAACGAGCCATCTATTACCTCAGCAAAAGGTTCAACAGCAGGGAACACAAGTACACTCTGATCAAAAAGACGTGTTGTGCTTTGGCATGGGCCTCCATGAGGTTACAACAAAACCTCTATGGTCACACAACCCAACTCATATCCCGCATGGATCCTCTCAAGCACGTATTCAATAAACCCATGTTAAATTGCCGTCTGTCCAGATGACAGTTGATCGTACAACAATTTGACATCATATATGTGACTCAAAAGTCCATCGAAGGTCAAGGAATCGCGGATCAACTGGTCGTCGCACCTTAAGGGGATTTCAAACCCTTGGAAACATATTTCCCTGATGAAGGTGTAATGACAGTACAACAACACCATCAATATGATACATGCCAATCATGGAAGATTTATTTTGATGGAGCTGTTAATATAGAAGGTTCTGGAGTTGGAGCAGTTCTAATATCTGATACGGGGGAACAGTATCCCATCGCCGTCAAATTATAATTTACCAGCACCAACAATACGGTTGAGTATGAAGGCTGTCTCATGGGGCTAAAACTTTTCCGTTCAATGGGCATCAGACGGTTAACTGTCTTTGGAGATTCAGAGTTGGTAATCAAAAAATCCACCGAAATCTATCAAACCAAGGAATTACATTTGTTGCCTTACCATCGGCAGGTTTTGAAGATGGCTTTGGAGTTTGAAAAAAATCTCCTTTCTACAAGTTCCTCGTAATAGGACTGATTTTGCGGACGCACTAACAACTTTGGCATCCTTGATTCACATATCAGATAAGGAACATTTGTCGAGCGTCTTAATTTCCCTGCACAAGGCCCCAGCCTATAGGAATTACGTTGGAGAAGTATCGGATGAGCTACATCCCATCCAACATCCTTGGTATCAGCATATCAAGGAATATCTACGAGATGGATCTACTGTGACGCCCCCCAAATTCGGATACTTGAAACACGAACTCGGTGCTTCACGATACCATTTCTATGAGCGGAATAATACTAATAATAATAACAATATTATAAATAACAAACTTAATTTACATATATCAGAGTATAATCCCATGTACGCAACCTTTACTATAATTTCTTACATGATACCATTTCTATGAGCGGAATAATACTAATAATAATAACAATATTATAAATAACAAACTTAATTTACATATATCAGAGTCTAATCCCATGTACGCAACCTTTACTATAATTTGTTACATGATAGATAATATATATCATTTGCCTTAATACATTCTAACTATTACAAAAGATACCATTAAACATATTTTGTTTGCTTTCCCTTTTAACTTGTTCTTGTCTGAACCTTCAGGTTGATCACGCTGAGCTGAAAACATTTAAATTAAACAAGGATGAGTATTTGAGTGCCCAGTAAGTAATAACAATTATAATTATATTTAGCTGAAAGAAGTAAATGTTTTCTTTGTACGTCACTTCTACAACGAATTAATAGTTGTGAAGTCAACTGAACCTATAATAATAACATAACAATTCTATCTCAAATTTTTGAAACTATGTATTGACTATATATATAGGGTAGTCGACATACTATGAACATTGTTTTTAGTTTTCGTTAAGGTTTAGCAGAACTTCATCCGCAAACCGTTATGACTTACAAGCACGAGGGTGATCTGCCCAATGTGCCCTGTATTGATCAATACTACATTACAAGAACGATATTATCGTTCACTCTATCCGCCTTGGGCACATAAAAGTTTTCCCGTGATCTGGAGGTTCATACTTAGACTGGAATCCGAACCAAAACAATTTGATTGGATACAAAAAGGTTTTTATCATATTCAACGACATTTCGAAATTTGTGTCTAGCTAATCAAATAGCTTAGACGACTTATATATATATATATATATATATATATATATATATATATATATATATATATATATATCAACATGTGATTAAATACAATGATTATCCAAGTGGGGACACTCGTATAACCATATTTCGAAATTAACAAACAGAATATATATATATATATATATATATATATATATATATATATATATATATATATATATGAATTACTATATACTAACATGTTGATAATCAATGATCGGATATAGAATATATCACAATAGGGTTGATAATATAGCATAATAATAATATAATTCTGAAACTTCTTACTCATGTTCATTGCATAAATGAAATGCAAATGTAAGATACTTGTCTGATGCGCTGCTTACAGTTCGTAACTTAGTTCTATCTTTTATATCACGACCTATCATTAATCAGATCATTTTACTGATTAGAATAACATATTATAACACATAACACTGCTTATTGCAGTCAACACATAACCTAATCACATTGGCACATAGGTTTAACAACCATTGAATCACAAATAATCACATATTTAATTAAATTATCTAAGTCCAGATCAATTTCTGAAACATGTCGGTGTACCGACATCTTTATCAGTTAATTATCGATTCTAAGACTATGTCCTGTAATTTAGTATCAGTCATATTATTTTTAAATGACTTAATATAATTTTTAAAACATTTATTATAATTTATCATGAATTTTCAAACACCGGAATCATTATTAAATGATTTAAATATTGAATAATTCTATTATCGTTAATATTTAAGTAATATTAAACTATTAATGAAATCATTTTCAAAATGTTAAAGTTATTTATAATAACTTAAACTACCTTTAAAATATTAATATTACCCTTAAATGATTTTAAAAAATCATTTTTAAATAATTACCATTAATATTTGAATATTAATGTACTATTTATCAAAATATTAAAAGTCTTTAATTATAACTTAAAATATTTTTAATTCATTTTTATTCTTTTTAAATGATTTTTTAAGTTAATAAAACCATTTTTAAACTATTTATTTAATATAATTATTAAATAAATTTAATATCATTAATAATAAATTAATAATCATTAATATTAAATTATTAATGAAATTATCCTTTAAATATTAAAAGTTATATTTTATAACTTAAAATATCTTTAAACACTTTATTTTCATTTAAAATGATTATAATAATATTAAAATAAATTTTAAAATAAATTATTTAATATAATTATTAAATAACTTCAATATCATTAATAATAATTAATTAATGAAATTTATCTTTAAATATTAAAAGTTTTATTTTATAACTTAAAATATTTTTAAATATCTTATTAGTATTTAAAATGATTTTTAATATAATAAAATCATTTTTTAATTATTTTATTTAATTCATTTAGTAAATAACTTAATGTTCATTAATATTAAATAATTAATGAAATTTGCTTTAGAATATTAAAAGTTATATTTTATAACTTAAAATATTTTTAAATAACTTATTATCATTTAAAATGATTTTTAATATAATAAAATCATTTTTAATTAATTTATTTAATGTATTTAATAAATAAATTAATTATCAATAATATTTAAATAAATACTAATATTTATGAAAAATATTTCAAATTATTAAAAGTTAATTTTTATAATTTAAAAATAATTTTTAAAATAATTTTTGTAATTTTCAGAAATTAATAACTATTTTTAAATTATTTTTCGAAAATAATTAATTAAAATAAATAAAACTGTCGCTATAGCCTTTAGCGACAAAATCTGTCGCCTTATGTGTTCTTGAGCCCTCAAGAACATTCATAGCAGTTAACAAGTGAGCACGTTTGACCAAACATTACTCTCTGATTATTGTGTTTCTGGGTAAGTAAATGATTAGAGGTTGTAGTACTACTATCAGACTACACGATCTAACATCAAACATGGCCAACAAACATAAAATCAGAGAGATCTAGGCTTGCAAAGTGGCTGTCAAAGATGTTCTTCATTTCTGGGTTACCCAGAAAAGAAGAACAGTTCGACTGTCCACTTTTGGGCTTCCACAACTTGATATCCTATTGATGTTTAAGTGATTTAAGGCTTTCAGGTTCTAGAACACATGTAGTACTATAGATCTATCACAAAACATCCACATAACAACAACACATCAACCAAATATGGACCGGTCAAAGTAGTGGTCAGAAACTACTTATGAAGGTTTCTGGGTTACCCAGAAACTTCATCCGGCAGTTTCGTCCACACCACTTTGACCACTGATTACTTTGAGTCAAAGAAGGATCTAATGATTATAGAAGCATGGTCATGTAGCCTACATGTCAGACAACAACATTACAACAATAACAGGGTCTAAAACGTAAACACAAGCAAGATTTAAACGCATGAACATGCTGTCAGACTTTTTGGGCACGTTCTCGGTTACCCAGAAACGTTCGGTCAATGCCGGTCAACATGGTTTGACCACTAATAACTTTCAACAGGCTTATGATCTGACTTTGATTCCAGTTTCAGATCAAAGATCTCATGGCATACTACAAGATCAAAGCTTAAAAACACAAAAACTAAACACAGAAGGAGATCTAAAAGGCCTGACATTCCTTGTCAGACAACAAAATTTTATTTTTTCCAGATTTTGAAAAACACCAAATCCGAGCCTCTAGATGTTATGAATCCAACAGCCAGTAGCCCAGATCATCATTACACACTACATATAACATATTTAACACAAAAAAACTAACATCTAACATATGATCAAAAGTCAAATTTCAATTTAGGGTTTATACCTTCTATGAGCAATCTTTGATTCTTGGCCACTGATTTGGTTATGGAATTCATGGGGCTTGATTTAGAGACTGGTCCACTACTATCTTTGTGGTTTTTAGAGAGAGAGGGTCTTGGATGAGTATAGATGCATGAATGAGCAAAAATGTGAACTTTTCTCTCTCTTAACCTATTTATATAACTTAGATTCATTGAATCTAACTTGCAAGGTGTCAATAGAGATAACCTTGAATTGGTTTTAGGCATGTGCTATAAATCTAGAGTGATGACTTGCAAGATATGGATAAGATTTGCAAAAAAACCTATCCAAAAAGGGTATTTTAGTAAACTAATAAAACATTTTAAGGGTATTCTTGTCCATGGCATTTGAATCTAGGTTTTAATCAATAGATTTTAAACCTTAAGGTTTCCCAAATAATTTCTAGGGTTTGAAAAATTAAGATTAAAGTTCAATAAAATTTTAATTTAACCACACTAATTAAAATTAGGGATTTTAATAGAAAATTAGGATTTTAAAATAATTAGGGTTCCTAAATAATAATTAGGGTTTCTAATTAACCTTATATTCTATAATACTCAACATTAATCAAATAACACAATTTCTTACCAATCACAAACTCCGGTTTGAGTTTCAAGTTACGATTTAACACATTAAAATTAAGGTTTTCAAATATTGTACCGTTATTTACCATTCATTAACAGTACGTACATACCGTACATATATATAGCACTGAAAAATGAAAATATAATATTATTATTCTCATTCCTTGATAAAAATCCAAACTTAGGATTTGGATTCCATATCTGATTTATCTTCCAATATTTAACCTTAATAATTAAGGTAAAATAATTAACTTAATAATCTGTACTAAAATTCATATAATAAAATAATTATTATAATTATTCTAAAAATCACTCCATATATTATTTAAATAATATATGATTATATTGTGATGGAAAATAATCAATAAAACATTTCTGCTATAACAGTAATTATTATAAAAATATACTTTACAAAAATCAATAATTCTAATATACAATTATTTGTAAACATTTATGCAATAAATATATTTTTATTTATCACATAAATACATATACACATTATCTTGTACAAATCCTCATCCTTAAAATAATAATAATAAAAATTTATACGCAAAATTTCTTATTTATTTATATAGAAAATATCGGGTTGTTACATCTACACCCGCTGAGGCGAGTCCGACTGAGAAAAGGCGGATCCATCGACTTGCTATGAAGTTCTACCTGAGTGGGGATGCTCTCTACAAAAGAGATGCAAGACTAGGTGTCCTCAAATGTTTAGACAAAGATCAAGCCCAAAGGCTTATGGATGAAATCCATGGCGGAGTCTGTGGCCCCTTGCTTGTCAAGAAAGTCCTTAGGACGGGACATTATTGGCTATCTCTCAAAGCTAACTGCAATGACCACGTCCAAAGATGCTATCAGTGCCAGAATCATGGGAATGCTATACACGTCCCTCCACGGGAACTCCACAATATGAGTTCGCCTTGGCCCTTCTCAATGTGGGGAATGGATGTTATCGGGCCCATTGAGCCTAAAGCCAGTAATGGTCATCGATTTATTTTCACCATGATCGACTACTTTACAAAGTGGGTAGAAGCAGCCTCCTTTCCTAGGGTTACTAAAGAAGTCATCATTGCTTTCATCAGAAACAATGTCGTTTGTTGATATGGACAACCATAGGTGATTGTGTCAGACAATGCCAAGAACCTCAACAACAAAATGATGGAGGAATTATGCAGTAAATTTCATATCAAAAATTCTAACTTTGTCATCTATCGTCCAAAGACGAACGGTGCTGTTGAAGCGGTTAACAAAAACATCAAGAAGATTATGCAAAAGATGTCCGCCAACCACAAAGATTGGCCTGACCTATTGCCTCTGACTCTGTTAGCCTACAGAACCTCAATGCGTACTTCAACCGGGGCAAGCCCCTACGCTTTTACCTATGGGATGGAAGCAGTGTTCCCCATAGAAGTTGAGACGGAATCTCTTAGAGTGTTGATCAACGCTCAGCTGGATGAAGACCAATAGGTACAAGACATGTATCACCAATTGTCTATAATAGAGGAAAGGAGAACCGCGACTATCTTCCATGATCAGTTATATCAGCAAAGGATCGCCAGATCCTACAATAAAAAAATTCGGCTATGGCAGTTTAAACAACATGACTTGGTCTTGAAGAAGATTCTTGACACCCAAGATCATGCTAAAGGAAAATTCGTTCCTAACTGGGAAGGCCCGTTTATTGTCAAGGAAGTATTGACAGGAGGCGCTCTTAGATTGTAAGAAATGGACGGCGATGAATTTTCATAACTCATTAACTCAGACGCCATGAAACAGTACTATGTCTGAAGTAATTCGCAAACACCCTGATGCATGATCATCAGGTCACCAGTCATTCCGGTTCTTTAACCCTTTACCAGCTACAACTTTCCTACACTTTTCCCTTCAGGGAAACATACTTTTCACAGCCAGTAGCCTGGCTTTCTCCTCTGTGTTTCTACAACTTAGGTTATCCCACCGCGGATTGAACCTCTCACACTTGCAGTTTGGCTACCCATACATGGGATCAAACTTCTCATACCTGCAGTTTGTCCTCAACCTAGGATTAAACTTTCTCCTCCCCGCACTCTGACCTGCACATGGGATTGCGTTTTTCTTCTCGCCCTGGGGGGCGAACTACGTCGACCTGATCTACTCTTTAATAGGAGTACATAGGCAACCATCCATACGGCCCGATCGCAATAAAACAAAAACAACAAAAACATTTCTACCCTTACAAAAACAAAAACAACCAAAAACATTCCTACACCATGTCAGCTATATACAACTTTGAACCTCTTACACCAGGTTCGAACTACGCATACCTGATCTCCTCTTCAATAGGAGTACGTAGGCAGCCATTCATGGTGCGGTCTCACCCCCTACCAAAACACAAACCCTTGTCAATTGGTACTGGGATCATCCTTCAATCCACTACATTTCATTTGGCTTCAGACAAAAGGGATGGAATTACCTAAACTCCTCCCAAATAGGAGATTCGGTGACCATCTAAGCTGCGATCATACCTTGAAGAGCAACACCAATCCATAAGAGATGGAATTAACTAGGATTCTCCTAAATAGAAGTGCTGGCGACCATCTGTGGTGTGGTCAGTCTTAGAGAGGAAAGTCACACTCCTCTCTGCATTTGCATCTAGAAACAAGTCCCAAGACACTAAAGATGGTAGGGATACACATAGATCGATGACCCATTCTGAACTATCTAGAGACAACTCAATGTCCATCCACCCAGGAGGAATTTAGAATGCATCAAGATCACAAGCCCTAAAGCAGCAGGCAAAATATCAAGCAAATAGCAAGTCATATTTAAAAGGGAAGTGATCCAAAAATATATTTCCCTGTCATATATAATGTTATTTGATATATATACAATGTAAATTGTACATGACAAAGTGGCTAAGCTAGTCTGTGCAGGTAAATACAAGCTGATCTACAAGTCAAGATATACGCAAGCTAACAAGCCCAACATGGCATCCCTCTTAGAAGACGAAGGTGAAGCTGTGGTCTCCTGTACGAGAATATCCACAAAACCTAAAAGATCTATAGCCATCTTCATGGTGATCATGTGATCATCAATATATGCGTTCATCTCTGCGATCATACCAGTGGTAAGAGACCTCACTGCAGTACTATCTGTGACGGCTACATCCCGGCAGATATAGTACTAACCCGCTTAACTATCATTGCATCTATGGCTGATATAGCCTCATCCCGCTCAACAACAGTGGCCTCTCTCTGATCTAATTCCTCATCTCTCTCTAATAGAGCTACGTCTCTCACATCAAGGACAATCAACATCATAGATCAAATCTGGTCTCTCTCAAAGGTCATTAGATGAAGACTCTGCTCTAAGTATTGTGCCGAGTACTGAATCACAAAAGTACTGGTACAAGGAGAATTCAGAAGAAATGCTGGCAACCAAGCAGCGGGCTCCTCCTCGATGTAGGTATCAATGTCCTCCCTGTGCTCTGCATCGTCTGACTCACTATCCGGTACTACAAATACTACTGCAGCCGATAAAATCTTTGTCTCCATCCATGCGTAATACTCTGCAGAATAACCGAGATGACTGACAGAAAAAGCAGCTATTTCACACTGATCTCAACAAGCATACACACGGGATTGGTCCTCTGCTGAGAGATATCGAGAAGCTGAACGCTGACCTATCGCCCCTCGAAAGGATGAAAATCCTGGAACTGGTCGAACTGCGACATCACGGCCAGTGGGTGATAAGTAGTTACGCCCCTCAAGCTAGCCAGAGGGAGAAAATCCATGCCCGGAGCGTGAGTAATGAAGCTGTATGGTGAGCAAAGCCCCGAGCACGGCAATATTCTGAATGGATCTCTGATATCTGCCAAAAATGCAAACTAGGACTGAGCATCTGTACACTCCGATGGCTGAAAGGAGTATGACATAGCCACATCATGGGAGAAACAATACATATGCCATCTAAGGGTACCAACCGGTTGCAAGTGAGACATAAGCCACACATACAGCATGACCGAACTCCCAATGAACACTCCTGACGAGTAAGTACAGCAGTAGGATGCTGACCGCAGAGTCTCTGCTACAATCATAGGCACAATGGTACGACCCTCCCTGAGAGCTCTCATGGCCATGATAACGCCTATATCTATCTCATCTATATACCGCAACATATACACGTATGATAGTACACATATCATCAGTACCTCAACTCTGGTCAAATGCCAATGATCCTCCGATGTGGTGAAATCCCCAGAATATCGTGAGTATCTATCCTCTGAGCCAAATCTGTCATACAGAAAACACTGGGAGATCACATGGCTAGATGTCAGCTCGTCCTGCACTACTCTGCGCCTCAACCCTGTGAGAGTCATGAATCGTCTACTCATGTCCCCCAAAGCTAGATGTACGCAAGGTCTGTCTATAGGCAGCATCGTCAAATGTGTATATTACTCCAGAGTAGTAGTCAACTCATGGGCGCCAAAACGGAATACCTGCCTATTAGGCAACCAATGCTCTAGCATCCCGTCTATACATCCTGCAAGAACCTGAAAAGGCAATAAAGTCATGGTATGCTGCAGCAACTGATCTACGGTCACCCTATCTGGGGGTGACATGTTATCGTACCACGATCGCATACCTAATGCCACCACTGACGGTGTGGTATGATCTATACGGCTAATTGTTGAAGATGACATCTGTACGAGCAATGTCATAAGACCGTTCAGGGGTCAATGCCGAATATCTCTAGACATACATACATATTCATAACATGATACATGCATAACAGATAATAGATGGCAATATGATATAGGGAATGAAATACAGTGCATACATTCCTAAGTATATCATCATCCAATACATCAGCTCTGTACATCTACAAATACAGGGAAATGGGGCACAGCCGCCCTACTACTAATAGAGGCCTATCAAAAGATATAGCAAGAATGGGGAACAACCACCCAATATCTAACAGAGGCCTATCAAAAGATATAATGAGAATATACATCAGAATAAAACCAGGGTCTCGATGTCCACATCCTCAATCCTGTCCACCTGATGTAACTCCTCCCGAGTCACTGGATCTCTATCAACAGGGATATTAGGCCTATAAAGAGGAGGATCTACGCAAGCAAAACCAAATGGGTAGTCTGAGGGGCCAGCGCCTGAGCTAGAAGGAATAAATGACTCCGCCTCTACTGGGTCTCTGCCCAAATGCCGGATAAATGTGTGTGCCTGATCCAACTGTCAGGTCAAGCTAGTAATCTGGGTTATATGAGTCGGAGCTCGGACACAAGCTACCCAATCTGTCATCATCAAAGACACTAGAACCATGTCCCCCATAAACTGTGTAGCACGGGACTGGGCCCCAATAGTGCGAGGGAGCCACCAACGATGGAATACCCCATGAGTACACGGACCCTCTGATAAAGCAAAACCGTCAACTCCCAACAATGGAATATTAATGACGGGTGTCTGTGATATGGGCCAATGACGCCTGACAGGAGGCAAGATCGGTATACAGATCTCCCCTGTGGTGGTCCTAATAGCACGCTATCCTAAATAGAGCTCCCAGCCTCCATCAGTGAAGAGAGGAACTCTCCTGGTGGAAATCAAATGCTCTACTCCGGTCAGATGTCCATCCTCAAAGACGATGGTTAAATGCTCCCCTGGATAGGGAATCCATGTAATGGTACCCGCCGTCAGTAACTCCAGTTGCATACGACAGTGAGTGAATCCCTCAGATACAGGGACCTTCGGTAATATAGAATGGTGCCATCGTCGTCCTCGTGGATAGGTATCTAAACCTAACACACTCACATGATGCAAACATGGGAGCCTCTCATAGGCCCAAAACTGTCAACACATTGGCAAAACATCTGCTCTCAGTAAACACTCTTGACCTATGAATGGGAAAAGATAAGAGAAATACTCACCAGCAGAAATGGGTAAAATCCTAGCCAAGCCTCGGTCAAACCCTGTGAGCGCATACGCATGCCCCGGAGGAAATAGGCAAAGGTGTAAGAGCCCCAATCATACTCTCCAATACGGTCCACATTGCGTGTGGTGCTAACCAAAGCGAAAGATACCGTGGAAGAGTTATCTGCTATGAAGCAGCTTCGAATGATCATCAGGAACAATCGCTACAGAACACAATCCCTGATCCTGACATCATCAGGCATGGGCTCACTTAATTGCCCGTTCATAGCATCTACGCTCAAAGGACCTCAACAAACAGTCCTACCTTTGAGCGCCCTCGCCGGAACTCCTAATAAGGATCTAACGGCAGTAGGGGTGATATTCGTCATGCAAGGCACTGGCTCCCCTCCAAACTCCACACCTGTGATAAATCGCCAATCCATAGGTGTCATCATCACCTCGTAATCCAGCAGGTGGAATGACTGAGTCTGATGAAATCATCGTTCAGACAAAGCCCTGAGATAACCCCAGGGACATTGACAGGGAAGGATGGAGAAAAATGCCCCAAATCCTCACTCATGCACTATCGCTCTGTAGTCAGGATGAAGCGCCTGGTACATGGAGTGAATACTAAACCAGTTCCCTCGAGGTTGTGTAAATCCTGGAACCTGCATGAAATGCAGATCAACATAAGAACCTTTTAATCCTCATCAATAGGAAAGAATAAAGATCAAAGTCTAACGCCATACCTTGTTAGCATCCAAATACATCGATGGATGTCTGCCCAAATCACCCAGCAACTCTGGGTTCACCACCTGAATGCTCGGAAGCTCCCTACGAGGGACATTTGCAGTTGGAGCGGGATCCTCAATCGGAATATCTACCTCCTCGTCCTCAACATCTGGGACATCTACCTGGACAGGACGTATCATGGCCTCCACCAACTAGCGAGGCTGTCTGACAGAACGAGGACGAGGCACTTCAGAAGCCCTCCACCGTACACCAGAAACGGTTTCATAGGAACTGCCCGGCTAATTCGGATGCATCAATATCTGGACAACAAGTCTCCAAATCACCTCAGAAAGGGTGTGGTATTTCCTTACCTGGAGCTTTTTAAATGCATTTATGACTATATGCATTCATGCATTTACTTTAGCATATAATAGAGTTCAAGTGCATGACAACACAATACCTAAATTTGGAAAATTTTTGCCATAGTCCCCTTTGAAAATAGGACTATCTACATGCACACAGGCATGTCTAGGTGGCCATTCAGTAGCACACCTGCCCCAAAGTCATATACGTAATATATGCATTAAAAATAAAAATCATCATGCATAAGGCCAACTTCAATTCTAGGAGTACTTTTCCTTTCTACCTTTTGCTCATTGGACCTCAAATAGGACAAAAAATAGCAGAAAAAGGTGTTAATTTAACTGTCTCAAAAGTCAAATTTTTTCACATCATTATGTTTAGCATACTTTAATACTAACATTTGCTATGTTGAATATTTTTTATCAAGTCATTTGTGCATACATAATCACTTATATGTGTTTAGATGCATTTCGTGCGATAACTCACAATCCAACGGACAGAAATGGAAAAACATACTTGCATACGTTACCAGGATAGTGTAGAACACTTGTACGGTGATAGAATTTGCAGGAAGCAGCCTGAACTTAGCAGATCTGAAGACGGCTCGCAGTTTTATCTATGTGAAATGAATTAAAAATGACTTGTGAAGGCTGGCTGCAGGATATATGATCCGTGCTTGGTTGCAGGCCCACCTGCGGCTGTAGCAGGTGCACCTGCGGTACCCCTACATGGGTCCCACACCTCCAGCTTGGTCCAGTTCGAGTTGAAATGGAGTTCTCACAGACTGGAAAGGTCAAATCGAGAATTAAAACGCCACGTGATTGAGCAAAACAACATACAATCCTTGTTTTCTTGAATGAGACTTTAAATCAGTTCATCGCCCGTTGGTAGTCACCCGAACATGAGGTATACCCTTCCAATGATCTCATTTTTCACAAATAACATCCGACAATACCTCGTCCAGGTCCGATGCCGCCAACTCCGGGTCGTTACCCTAAATGTGTCCCCGACGGGGGTTACAACGTGAGTCCCCGACGGGGGTTACAACGTATGTCCCCGACGGGGGTTACAACGTGAGTCCCTGACGGGGGTTACAACGTATGTCCCCGACGGGGGTTACAATGTATGTCCCTGACGGGGGTTACAATGTGACTCATCGACGGGGGTTACAACGTGAGTCCCCGACGGGGGTTACAACGTAGATCCCCGGTGGGGGTTACAACACGTTCATCCATTGATTTGACTATCGACGAAAGTCAAGCAGCCTTGACGTTATTCCAGCCGATGGCAATTAAACCCATCGAAGCATTGAGAAATATTTGGGAGTTACGTACGTAATCATGCGTCCCCAGTAGATCCCCAGCGGGGGTTACAACGTATATCTCCGGTGGGAGTAACAACACATGCTCAGCCATTAACACACATATCAATGAAGGTCAAGTAACCTTGATGTCATTTCAGCCGATAGCAGTTAAACCTATCAGAGCTCTAGATCTATTCGTGGTCTTCATACCCAACTGCTCATATTCTCCCAACGAAACCCAGACGGGGGTCACAACGCAATGTTCCATTGATTCACATATCAGCGAAGGTCAAGCAACCTTGAAGATCTACTCACAAAGTCTCAGCCATTGATTCACACCTCAGCGAAGGTCAAGCAACCTTGACAGTATATCTTACAGGATTTTTCAGCTGTTGATTCACACACTACTACAAAACAGTAAATAGATAACGCGGAAAAAACGTTGTGGTTTCTGTCAGAAAAACGTAGTGGTTAAGGGTGTTGTCTATTTGACACTCTTACACAACGTTTTTAAAACGTTGTAGTTAAGCACAATACACAACGTTTTTTAGAAAAAAAACGTTGTAGATTTGTCTTCCCAAAATTAGCAGATGCTTAAAAACGTTGTAGAATGTATGATTCCACAACGTTTTTTGGATAAAAACGTTGTTGTTTAGTATATCAGACAACGTTTTTAACCAATTTATACAACATTTTAAAAACGTTGTAGATAAAGAAAAAAAATAAAAAAAAATTGAAGCTGTTATATCAAAAAGGATATTTTCTCAATAATGCCAAACTATCCATACATCTCATACAATTTGAAGCTGCATCAAATAAGTACATCTAACAGAAATACAACTAGGAAATTTGTAAAGGCACTTATGAAATAAATGCCAGCAATCAAATACAAATTTATGACCAGTTATCAAGCATCATGCCTCTCTCATGATTATAAACATTTTTATAGTTAATATGGCACCAATTGGGTTAATTGGGTTGATGGAATAGACAGACTGAATATTCTCATTGGAATCAACCTCTCCACCTGAAAGGCAATTGAAGTTAATTGAAAAACTGCAGTGTTTGGTACACTAATCAATTGGAATATGCTTGCAATGAATAAAATGGCATGGCAAAACTTGATATTTATTATCATTATTATTACCAGATCAACTTATTAGAAATATTACCTGCTTCAGTGACTTGATCATGGGGACCTATGGATTTCTTCCTTGGCATGGTCGCCTCCTCAAAGCGCTCCCAGCCATCAAGTAGAATGCTGAGATACTTGTACATGTTGCTCTGGATCATAAGCTTAATATCTTGCACATCAACGAAGGTCAGACATCCCTGACAGCATATGCTGTTGGCAGTAAATCCAATAGAATCTTTGCATACGCTGGTGATACTAACCATGAAAGGTCAACGGTATCAAAGAGGATAGATGATGGAATATGTTATACACATCCTCAAACAGATCAAGCTTTATCCCCACAGATCTCTTACACATAAGAGGTACATCTTTAGGATCAAGTTATAATAAAAAAACACAGGGATTTGGTGATAAATCCAACATCAACATCCTAATAGATTCGGCTTACATATCGAATCTGGTCAGCATTACCAAACCCCCAGTTGAAGCAACATGGATCCAACAATCATCCCCAGCGTGTTGGGCTACATCCCCGAACACATGCATCATACATTTACATCATTTTGCTACCCATATTACCACATTCGTCTTGTTGCGTTTCAAGTGTCTAGGATTCTTTATCCTGCCCATGCATCGCCATGCATGTGTATGATAAAGAGGGGCATCTATAGACACTCAAAATTTTCTTTACTACTATTACTAACATTGTAGGAGGATAGATTCGTCTTTTATGAGATAACCTTGAAAGACGATCCAAATCCATGCCGAATACTACCGGAAGTTCAGCATTAACCCCGAATCGCAATCTGGGAGTAACAAATCCAACCTCAGAGATAACCACCAACCTTGATGATGACCCCAAGGAATGCAATTTTGGAGATAACCACGGAAATGCTTGTTTCAAATGTGACCAGCTTCAATCTCGGCTCTCATAACGAGATACACTGTACCAACCTGTCAATAACATCGGGAATACAGGCATACCTCAAAGATGACAATGAGGACCTTCAACAATTGCAGTAGTCCAATCTCAGCGAAGTCTGAGCAACGTCTGTTTTATCTGCCAAATCCGACGAGAACACCGGTGAGGGGAAACATTGTCATCTCGTCAAACACAATGCCACATCACGTCTCTATGCAACGATGTCCCATAAGGCTAACCAATCCCGAGTGACTATTGTGCGGGGTAATGGATGAAAGTTGAAGCTTGAAGAGCGGAGGGCATCGTCCCATCTTCAATGACTTCGCACAAACTCTAATCCCATGCCATCGTGCAACTCTCGACAACGGCGGTCCGAAATAGGTCTTGTATACCTCAAACAGATACCCAGATTGCACTTCAGAAAAATCTGAGTGGAGATTACAGTGCCTGAGTGCACGTACTTCGACACGACCCGACCCAACAAACCCGGCCCAACCCGAGTTGCCTCTGGTACACCTGCGACTACTTTGCTTATAAATAGAGGGCTTGGGGTGCTAATATTTAAGAGAAAAAAGATGGGCAAACCCTGCACAATTCACTCCACACTCGCCCATACAGTGTATTTCCACCTTTTAAACACATGTGAGCTCATATATAGCCTCTTTTGTACCCACAAAAGCCAGTGTTTACCAACTCTAAAGATATAGAAGCCCTTTTTAGCAATCAGCTGTATGCCTTCTCACATACTTTAGAGTCTTTCTCTTAATCTTTGCACACACCCTTCTACACGTTGAGAGTCGTGTTGCTTGCTTTTGCCCGGACTTCGGTTCGTGGTTTCATTTTAGTCTGTATATATATATATATATATATATATATATATATATATATATATATATATATATATATATATATATATATATATATATATATATATATTATATTTACGTATATATTGACTAATATTATCGATTTATGCCTCGATTGAGCCTAGACTTTGGTCTGGAGCGTTTATTTGCTTTAATATATATATATATTTACATTTATATATATTAACTGTGTGTCGAACTTTGTTCGATGACCCTAGACTTCGGTCTGGTACATTTTCTCACTTATATATATATATATATATATATATATATATATATATATATATATATATATATATATATATATATATATATATATATATATATATATAAACTATGGTCAGACTCTGTTCGATGAGCCTGGGTTTTATGTGACAACCCTATATTTTCTATATAAATAAATTGTGACGCCCCCAAAATTAGGTATACATCACCCATCTTGAGTCGTCAGATACATGGTACAGAATTCAAATATAACTTACTAATACCACTGTCGTGTATAATACGACAAAATACAACTGTGAGTTTGAATACAATAATTGTCTACTAGAGATCATACAAACTCAAAAGGAGTCCTCATTACAATTATTAATACACTATTTCTCAGAATAGTGAGGACTACTAATGCTATTCTCTGGACCGTCACTCCATTCCCCGACTAGTCCCTGCTATGTTCTCATTTCCTGAAGTGAACAGTGAAAGAAAGGGTGAGCTCAACTAGTCCAGTAAGAAATATTATGACTAAGATAATGCAGAATAAATTATCATTAGTCTCCAACAATGTTAAACTGATAAAATATAATAGACATCAAGTTTAACTGCAGCGGAATAAGCAATCCATTAAAAGAGTCAAGTAGAGAATAGAATCTACTATCTTTTATGATTTAAAAAGATTTTAATCACTTTTATCGCTGAGACTCAGCTTAATAAATAATCCACATCATCCCTGCACTACGGCCAAGGATACTCATTAGGGTCACGACCACAAATTCCATGCACTACGGGCCAAGGATATTCTTTAGTATCACGACCACGAATTATCCATGCACTACGGGCCAAAGATAATCGTGTTTTCATCAACGGTCCTGATCATGCCATAAAACAATTCATCTTTGCACTACGGCCAAAGAGAATCCATAGCCATAATCATACCAAAAATTGTCCATCAATGCACTACGGGCCAATGAGGACTTTTAATTTTTACATCATTTGTAACATTACGGTCATGATTATACTGAATAATCCCTGGTCATAATCATACCAAGTCCATCTATGCACTACAGGCCACAGATGACTTTCAACAAAATATAAACATGGGGATGATGACAATGATATAAGAATTCAATAAAACAAGTTCAAGAATTATTTTATCCAGGAATTATTAACGTCCAAATTGTCAACACGATACTGTTTTGTGGTGTAAAATTCAAGAATGCTCAGAAGAATATTTCCATAAAAAGATACTGGATGAAGCGCAAATATCGAGGATATTCCACTAAGTTCATTGAGTATAGAAGTCAAAACTTTAACCAACTGAGTATAATAAAGAATGGAATAACAAAAGAAATCACCATGCATGTGGTACTAAATAACGGAACCAGGTCAGGTGAAATTCACACCGACAGGATGTTCCAACAGAATAATAAATGCGGAATAATAAATGATGGAACCAGGTCCGGCGTATAGCACAGACAGGATATTCCGACAGAATAATAAAGACAGAATAATAAAGACAGAATAATAAAAATGGAACCAGGTCCGGCGTATAGCACAGACAGGATATTCTGACAAAATAATAAAGACGGAATAATAGAAGAATGTCACCAAGTATAGGGTAGCCCGCGTATACAGGTTATTCCAACAGAATAATAAGAAATGGAACAACAATAATTCTCTTCATGAATAAGAAAGAATAACACCCCTTACCGTAACAGAAACTGGATATAGAAGTAGTGAAGTAGCAGAATACTCTTCTTCTTTCTCTCTATATTTTTCTCTCTATAGCTTCTCTCTCTAGAGTTCAGTGAATTCGTAAGAAAATAATGAAGGAATGAGCTTCTATTTATAGAAAAATGGAATGCATAGTAACTAATCCATGAACGGTCCAGATTAATTTACTCTAATCTGACGGTCCTTATTTAAAGAAAAATCTTTTAAATAAAATATAATATATTCTATTTATATAAAAAGATTTTTACTATGCAAACACTATGCAACACTATGCAAAACACTATGCAACACTATGCATAATAAAATATAATATATTCTATTTATAAAATAACTTTAATAAAGTATTCTGTTTTATATAAAAAGATGTTTCTGTTTTATTACGTTAATAATACGAATAAAACAAAACGTCATTATCGCTATAATAATTCATATTATTAATCGACAATAATTGAATCAAACTGAGCGACTTCTCACATAAATATCAATAATCAATACCGTGTGCTACTATGCAACAACGCGTATTACTGTACTTTTACTACCCAGTAGTTCAACAGTATCAACGGTAAAACTTCCGCCGTTATTTTTAATAAAATATTTTTGTCGTTTTCTCAATCCGACAATAATTCTGTTGTGGGGTCCACCAATAATTGTACCGTCGTACGAATATTTTTCCGACACAAAGAATATTTCCTGACCAATCGAATATAATATAACAACTTGCATACTTTGCAAAATTTATAAATACTACCCACAACTATAATATTATCTCAAATTCACACCATAATATTAAAAAAATTATTTCGAGAAAATTAATTCTTTATTCATAAAATCTGGGGTTTCACAATCTCCCCTCCTTATGGAATTTCGCCCTCGAAATTTACGTACGTACCTGGTATGCCGAACAGGTGAGAATACCTTGACTTCACTTCCAATTCTAACTCTTGAGATATAACTTTTGAGTGTTGAATACGATTCTTCTTATCCAAGATTGTAACACGTATCTCTTCAAACGTTAAATCATCCGTTATCTCATCCGGTTCTAAATTAATAATGTGGTTCGGGTCGTCCACATATTTACGTAACATCGATACGAAAAAAAACGTTATGAACACGCAATATATTTGGCGGTAAAACGAGTCTATAAGTCACAGTTCCTACTCAATCAAGGATTTCAAATGGGCCAATAAAATCAAGCGTTTAGACTTCCTCTATTCGTCAATTCTTGCTTCAAAAATAATGCCCTCTTGAACCTTCTTAATTCTTCACATTCTTCAGCTCCGAGTGTGTAGCTTGAGCGGCTTTAACTTTGTCGATTAAAGTCGATTCTACTTGTATATTCGTTATCTTCACGTGAGTTCGTATATTCGAACTTGTAAACGCATACGATCTTCTACTCACACGTCAGCTACCATGTTCGCTTTCTCACGATAATATTGCATGGTACGATCGTAACCTCCAACAGCTCGAGCCAACATCTTTGGCACGTTATACGTTCGTTTTAGGTGAAGAAAATATTTGAGGGTTTAAGAAATGGGTTTTGTACTGGTGTCAATACCAAATTCGATTTCACGCTCTGGGGTAAGCTAAGAAGTCTTCAGGAATACGTCAAGAAATTTATTAATGATAAAAATATCATTCAAAACTGTTACTCCCATTCAAGACTTGGATAGTACGTCACATTGATACCAACTGTGACTTCTATCCCTTAACCTAGATAGCACCTCACAATGATACCTATTAACTTGTTATCGTTATTCACGACGTCGCCTACAGAAAGTCTGGCTTCGGTCCATTCCACACAAGGAAGTCATCAACAAAAGGATCGGGGCTCTTTAATTATGGCTTGATATGACAGTGATTGAATTTAGTGGTTTGGTTGCTTAAATTCGCATAATAGGTTGGTTAAAAATATGAAAGCTAACAACCTTACGAAAAATATGATGAGTAGTTAACCAATCGTTTCCTAAAATTGCATTAAAGTTAAGTATTTTCAAAGAGATAAGATCGATAGGTAACGTGAAAGTGTTTATTTGAATCAAACAAGATTTAAAAATAGTAGAGGTAACGAAGGCTCCTACTAACGAAGTTTAAACCAATAAGTCAAAGTCTAACTTCTCCGGAGTCAAATTTAAACGTTGAACGCAAGCAAGAGAGAAAAAAATAATGGGTAGAACAGGTATCTTATAAGGTATAGACTTTACAAGAGTTTGAAATTAACTTACCCGTAATAAATTCGTTCTGGTTTCGCAACAAATGCTCTTATTTAAACTATCGGATTTGGTTTTGCTATAGAGTACATTCCACCTTTAGTTGCTTCGTCGCATTCCTGATCCATGATTCGAATCATTATTCTCCGATCCATATCGAATTGGGGTTGACCGTTATGCACAGGATAATTCCGAATTCGATGTTGGATTCTCCCAATTGTTGTCCAAAAACCAAAATCCATTTCATCTATTTTGGCTTTATTAGATCGGACGTCTTTTTCTACACTATCAACGCGTCGTGCGGCTGTTACCCACGCATCATCTATTCTTCTTCGTTCAGTTGTTTCTGCTTTCATCAAAACTTTGATCAGCGCGTTCTCAGATTCCAGCTCTAATATCTTATACCCTGCCAAAGAGTGCTTTTGTTCAAGTATCGCACATCGGGTGACACAATTTTGAATTGTTGCATCTCTTTGTTCCACGACCGCCTACCGTTCTTCAGCCTGCTCTTCTAACTCATGAACACGATTTTGTAATTCTAAGTTTCGATTATAAAATTCATCTAACCAATTCTCTTCAGGTTCCTCTTCTTCGTCTTCTTCTTCTTCCTCCTCACTCTCAGCTGCTACCTCTGCAACTAGCTCGGATGCAACTATTAGTTCTTCATTCACCACGTAGACATCTCTAATTTGTCCTTCGTCTAACATCACATTATCCTGATTAGTGATTAAAGGTGTCTCGATGGTCTCATTCACTCCATTGTGAACATTTTCAGCTGCCATTTTCAAACACTGCCACAAAACAAAGATTAATTGACATGTAACATAATATCTCTAAATTTTGACCAACTAATTTAAATACAAAATAAATTTAAGTAGGTCATACTAGCGAAGGACTTCCCCGTCTCTCCCCTCCTAGTTCTTATTTCACATCTTAGCCAGGGATCATATCCCTAAGCTTTGATACCAACTGTGACGCCCCAAAAATTAGGTATACATCACCCATCTTGAGTCGTCAGATACATGGTAAAGAATTCAAATACAACTTACTAATACCACTGTCGTGTATAATACGACAAAATACAACTGTGAGTTTGAATACAATAATTGTCTACTAGAGATCATACAAACTCAAAAGGAGTCCTCATTACAATTATTAATACACTATTTCTCAGAATAGTGAGGACTACTAATGTTATCCTCTGGCCCGTCACTCCATTCCCCGACTAGTCCCTGCTATGTTCTCATTTCCTGAAGAGAACAGTGAAAGAAAGGGTGAGCTCAACTAGTCCAGTAAGAAATATTATGACTAAGAAAATGCAGAATAAATTATCATTAGTCTCCAACAATGTTAAACTGATAAAATATAATAGACATCAAGTTTAACTGCAGCGGAATAAGCAATCCATTAAAAGAGTCAAGTAGAGAATAGAATCTACTATCTTTTATGATTTAAAAAGTTTTTAATCACTTTTATCGCTGAGACTCAGCTTAATAAATAATCCACATCATCCCTGCACTACGGCCAAGGATACTCATTAGGGTCACGACCACAAATTCCATGCACTACGGGCCAAGGATATTTTTTAGTATCACGACCACGAATTATCCATGCACTACGGGCCAAAGATAATCGTGTTTTCATCAACGATCCTGATCATGCCATAAAACAATTCATCTTTGCACTACGGCCAAAGAGAATCCATAGCCATAATCATACCAAAAATTGTCCATCAATGCACTACGGGCCAATGAGGACTTTTAATTTTTACATCATTTGTAACATTACGGTCATGATTATACCGAATAATCCCTGGTCATAATCATACCAAGTCCATCTATGCACTACAGGCCACAGATGACTTTCAACAAAATATAAACATGAGGATGATGAAAATGATATAAGAATTCAATAAAACAAGTTCAAGAATTATTTTATCCAGGAATTATTAACGTCTAAATTGTCAACACGATACTGTTTTGTGGTGTAAAATTCAAGAATGCTCAGAAGAATATTTCCATAAAAAGATACTGGATGAAGCGCAAATATCAAGGATATTCCACTAATTTCATTGAGTATAGAAGTCAAAACTTTAACCAACTGAGTATAATAAAGAATGGAATAACAAAAGAAATCACCATGCATGTGGTACTTCGCATAGGCAAGTTATTCCAACAGAATACTAAATAACGGAACCAGGTCAGGTGAAATTCACACCGACAGGATGTTCCAACAGAATAATAAATGCGGAATAATAAATGATGGAACCAGGTCCGGCGTATAGCACAGACAGGATATTCCGACAGAATAATAAAGACAGAATAATAAAAATGGAACCAGGTCCGGCGTATAGCACAGACAGGATATTCCGACAAAATAATAAAGACGGAATAATAGAAGAATGTCACCAAGTATAGGGTAGCCCGCGTATACAGGTTATTCCAACAGAATAATAAGAAATAAAATAACAATAATTCTCTTCATGAATAAGAAAGAATAACACCCCTTACCGTAACAGAAACTGGATATAGAAGTAGTGAAGTAGCAGAATACTCTTCTTCTTTCTCTCTATATTTTTCTCTCTATAGCTTCTCTCTCTAGAGTTCAGTGAATTCGTAAGAAAATAATGAAGGAATGAGCTTCTATTTATAGAAAAATGGAATGCATAGTAACTAATCCATGAACGGTCCAGATTAATTTACTTTAATCTGACGGTCCATATTTAAAGAAAAATCTTTTAAATAAAATATAATATATTCTATTTATATAAAAAGATTTTTACTATGCAAACACTATGCAACACTATGCAAAACACTATGCAACACTATGCATAATAAAATATAATATATTCTATTTATAAAATAACTTTAATAAAGTATTCTGTTTTATATAAAAATATGTTTCTGTTTTATTACGTTAATAATACGAATAAAACAAAACGTCATTATCGCTATAATAATTCATATTATTAATCGACAATAATTGAATCAAACTGAGCGACTTCTCACATAAATATCAATAATCAATACCGTGTGCTACTATGCAACAACGCGTATTACTGTACTTTTACTACCCAGTAGTTCAACAGTATCAACGGTAAAACTTCCGCCGTTATTTTTAATAAAATATTTTTGTCGTTTTCTCAATCCGACAATAATTCTGTTGTGGGGTCCACCAATAATTGTACCGTCGTACGAATATTTTTCCGACACAAAGAATATTTCCTGACCAATCGAATATAATATAACAACTTGCATACTTTGCAAAATTTATAAATACTACCCACAACTATAATATTATCTCAAATTCACACCATAATATTAAAAAAATTATTTCGAGAAAATTAATTCTTTATTCATAAAATCTGGGGTTTCACATAAATCATAAATTTTGCGTAAATTTTTTTTATTATTATTTTAAGGATGAGGATTTGTACAAGATTATGTGTATATGTATTTATGTGGTAAATAAAAATATATTTATTACATGAATATTTACAAGCAAATTTATTTTAGAATTATTGATTATTATAAAGTATATTTTTATAATAATTAATTTTAAGATAGAAATATTTTCATTAGTTATTTTCCATGAATATATAATCATATATTATTTAAATAATAAACGAGGTGATTTTTAGAATAAATATAATAATTATTTTATTATATGAATTTTTGTACAGATTATTAAGTTAAATATTTTACCTTAATTATCAAGGTTAAATATGAAAGAATAATCAGATATGGAATCCAAACCCTAATTTTAGATTATTGTCAAGGTATGAGAATAATAATATAATATTAATTATATTTTTGATTTTTTAGTGCTATGAATATGTACGGTATGACCGTATTGATAATGGTTGGTTAATTACGATATATTTTGACCAAACCCTAGTAATCATGTTAAACCCTAATTTGAGATCCAAATTAGAGTGTGAAATTGTTTTATAAGTGTATTATATTAATTATATCGTGTATTAATGTATTAATTAGGTAAACCCTAATTAAAATTCTAGAAACCCTAATTGCTATAATTAGTAACCCTAATTTAAAATTAGAGTTTGAGATTGTTGGTAAGTATGGATAATGTGATTAATTAGCAAGTATTATGATTACAATTATTAAATTTAGAAACCCTAAATTATTAAACCCTAATTTAGTAATGGTAACCCTAATTATCGAAAGAGTAAACCCTAATCGCTAAATTAGCAAAGTCAACAATAACTATATGATCTAAACCCTAATGTCCATTTGTTAGATAATTACAAACTTACTTTAATTAATAAAGTAATTATTTTCAAAATTTAGAAACTAAAATTTAGTTATTTTATTTTATTTAATTTAATTTATTGTGCAAACCATAGTTGAAAAATTCTACTATTTGTGCTAAATTTTAGGGTTAAACCTTAAGGGTTTGCAAGAATGACAATTTTACCATTAAATTAGAAAATCAAATGACTTTTCTGCCTAATTTAGCATTAAAGAGCCTAAGATGTAGGTTTTGACAAATTGGAGAAGTTGGTCACCAAACCCCAATCACTCCATGTGACAAAATGGCCAGCAAACAAGCTCCAAATCTCAGCATTAATGCACCATGATGGTCTATAAATAGATTGAAGAGAGAGAAAATCATTTTGTTCACAAAACTTGGCACAAAAAATTACTAAACTATCTCAAGCCTCTCACCTCCGAAATTAGCTAGCATTTCAGTCCCTTAGATCAGCCCCACGAAGTCCCATAACAGATCGGAAGCCAAAAATCAGAAAAATCAAAGATTGGATCAAAGAAAGGTATAAAATCTCAAAAATTAGAAATTATTCGATTCCTTGTTAATTGTTGAAATTGATTGTTTAAAGTTGTGTAATAGGGAGTTTATTAATGTTCTGGGTTGTTAGATTCATGACCCATAATATCAAAGTGCTAAAAATCAAAGTTTTTCCAACTTTTAAAAAAAACGAAATCTGTTATTTTTAGCCAAATGTCAGGCCTTATATCTCTGTGATTATTTAGTGTTTTTGGGGTTTGTAAGTTGTTATATGTAGTATGTAATATTCTATTTAAGGTACAAAAAGAATCAAGTTCATATCTCTTATAGATCGGGAGTTATTCATGGTCAAAACCCGTTGACCAAAATTGTGAAATTACCGAACCCAGAATTTTTATGAACAATTTCCGTGGTGAAATTTGACCGGCTATTTCCTGTTAGATCTGTTGTTTTTATATGTATGTTAAGTGTTATAGTTGTAGTCCTACATGATTTCTACACACTGGAAGTGATAGATCACAAAAACGTTACACGGATTGCAAGTTATAGAGGTCCAAAGTATGCACCTCGAACTGTTTTTCGTGAAGAACAGTGTTGTCAGATAGTTTAGAGGCTTATATCTCCCAGATCTGTTGTTGTTAATTCATGATGTTTGTTGGTAATTGTAGTGTTACATGAGTACGACAAGATGTATGTGTTAGATCTCCTAGAAACATTTTGTACAGAAAGTTATTCATGGTCAAACCACTCCCTAGCACACTGGTTTATGTTTCTGGAAATCCTCAAGAACACCTATAGCGACAGAAAGTGTCGCTATAGCCCTTTAGCGACAGTTTTATTAATAATTTTTAGAAATTAATTAATAAATAGAAAAAAATAGTTTTTAATTATTTAAAATACAAAATAAATTATCAAAAATTATTTTAAATTCTGAAAATTAGTTTTTAATTATTTTAAATATATTTCATAAATATTTAATATTTTTGGGAATATTAAAAGTAATTAATTTATTTAATTATAATATTAAATAAATTATTTAAAAATGATTTTAATATTTGAAAAATCATTTAAAATTATATTATGGTATAAGAAAATAATTTAAGTTATTTTTGATAACTTTTAATATTATGTGATAATTTTCATTAATAAATTAATATTAATGATAATTAAGTTATTTATTAAATGAATTAAATAAATGAATTAAAAATTATTTTATTATATTAAAAATTATTTTAAATAATAATAAGGTATTTAAAAATATTTTAAGTTATAAAATATAACTTTTAATATTTAAAGGTAAATTTCATTAATTAATTATTATTAATGATATTAAAGTTATTTAATAATTTAGTTTAAAAATGATTTTAATACTATAATAATCATTTTAAATGAAAATAAAGTGTTTAAAAATATTTTAAGTTATAAAATATAACTTTTACTATTTAAAGGATATTTCATTAATAATTTAATATTAATGATATTTAATGATTAATGATATTAAATTTATTTAATAATTATATCAAATAACTAGTTTAAAAATGATTTTATTTATTTAAAAATCATTTAAAAAGGATATTAATGATTTAAAAATATTTTAAGTTATAATTATTAACTTTTAATATTTGGATAAATAGTTCATTAATATTTAAATATTAATGGTAATTATTTAATAATGACTTTAAGTGTTTTAAAAATCATTTAAGGGTATTATAAATACTTTAAAAATATTTTGAGTTAATATACATAACTTTAATAGTTTGGCAATGGTTTCATTAATAGTTTAATATTAATTAAATATTAATGATAATAGAATTGTTTAATATTTAAATCATTTAATAATGATTCTGATATTTCAAAAATTATAATAAATGATACTCCCTCCGTCCCAGGTTAAAAGTCCTTATTACTATTTTGGGTTGTCCCATGTTAAATGTTCACTTTCTTTTAATAACCAAACTTTTACACATTTTTTCCTATTATGCCCGTAGCATTAAATATCTCATACTTTTCTTATTCTAATTCTCTCTCCATATTTAATGACATTATTATGGATAATTTTATCATTTTATTCCTCTTCTTAATATGCGTAAAAAGTCCACCAGGACTTTTATCCTGGGACGGAGGGAGTAATAATTATTATAAGGCCATGAAAAATAGTGCGACTGATGTTTAAGTTATCCAAATGGATATTGAACTACGGATTAGAGTCTTAGACTCGATATTTAACCGATAAAACTGTCGGTAGACCGACATAGATCATAAATTGATCTGGACTTAGACAAATTGGTTAGTTAATTGTTTATTTGTGATTCAATGGTTATTAAGGTTGTATGACAATGTGATTAGGAAGGTGTTGATGTTTGATTATGAGTCAACGATTGTTGAACATGTGTGATAATATGGATAGGGAATGTGCTGACTGCAATAGGCAGTGTTGTATGTACGATATGTGGTACTAATCAGTAAAATAATCTGATTAATGTTAGGTGATTTCATAAAAGATAAAACTAAGTTGCAAAGTGTAAGCAGCGTATCAGGCAAGTATCCTAACTTTGCATTTTCTTTATGCAATGGACAGAAGTGAGAAGTTCAGAATTATTGTTATTATTATAAAGATTGTTAAACTTATTTTATATACGCCCATTGATTATCAACATGTTAGTATATGATAATTTGAATATATATTCTGTTCGTTAATTTCTAGAAATGATTATACAAGTGTCCCCACTTGGATAATCATTGTATTCAATCGCATGTTGATACACCTTTGATATACATATATTTTAAATTATATATTATTGTTGAATAAGATAAGACCTTTGTTATGAAAACCCGACAGGTATGAACATCCCGATAATGGGAAATTTTTATGCGCCCAAGGCGGACAGAGTGAACGATAACATCGTTCTTATACATGTAGTATTGATCAATACAGGGTACAATGGGGCTGATCACCCTCCGTGCCCGTAAGTCATGACGGTTTACAGATGAATTTCTGTTCAAACCTTTTCGAAAATGAAAATAATGTTCATAGTATGTCACAGAAACACAATGTATAGTCAATACGTAGTTTCAAAAATTTGAAAGAGGGTTGTTATGTTATTATTATTGGTACAGATTACTTCACAACTACTGACTAGTTGTAGAAGAATATTATAAATAAAACATTTAAATTCTTTCAGCTTATATATATATAATACTTGCTGGGCACTTAAATGCTCATACTTGCTTAATTTAAATGTTTTTCAGCTAAATGTGAAGAACCAAAAGGCTCATGCCGAAACAAGGGAAAAGGAAAGCTAACCAAATAAGATTTGTGGTACAATTTGTAATAGTTTTAGATTATGAAGACTATGATATATATATTATGACTTGTAATGAATGTTTAAAGGTTACGTACATGGGAGAAAGACTCTGATGTATTTGTAAATTTAAGTTTAAGTTTTATATTATTGTTATTATTATTAGTAGTATTCCGCTCATAGAAATGGTATCGTGAAGTACCGAGTTCAGGTTTCAAGTATCCGGGTTCGGTGTCTTTACAGGATGGTATCAGAGCTATAGAATTAGAAACCTTAGGTGGGTTAGACCTTAGGCTATAACCTTAGAACAGAGGGAAACGTTGAAAATATAAATAACTCATATAGAGTTTAAAGAAAGATGGATTGGATAAATTCATCGTCAAACAAACTAAAAGATAACTTATATGCAACCTTTATGTGTTATGTGTATATATTATATGCTAATCAGGATAATTGTTGTGTGTAGATGTCAGGTAAAAAAGAACTAGGATACCCACGGGTCGTAAAGAAGGAGCTAATATCGAAGCCAATAGCGGAAATATAAGCTCACAATGAAACCAACTCGGACGAGGTGGTTATTTTGGAAAGTATAGTACTGGATCAAGAAACGCTAAGTATAACTGATAGGTAAAGTATAGTTAAAGGATATGTGATCAATGTTGAGTTCTTAAACTCGTATATTTATGTTGAGTTCTTAAACTCGTATATTTATGGTGAGTTCTTAAACTCGTATGTTTATGATGAGTTCTTAAACTCAAAAGGTGTTGAAAGTTGTGAAAAATTAGATATAGTTATACGTAAATGGATATGGAGAATAATGGAAATAGATAGGTTACTAAGTAATTGATCATTAGTGAATGTGTAAGGAATAGGTAGTATTAGTATTAGTTGAATATGCATGATTTTAGGTGGTATATATGATAGGTATGTTGGTATAATGTAATATTTTGTATAAGTTATGGCAGCAATTCCCGACTTTCGAGTCACAAAGGGATAACGAATGTTTAAAGCACAATGTGCTATGGTATGTTAAGTGTTATGAATATGGATCTATGTTGGATTAATGGGATAAGTTGGTACAAAGATAGTAAATATGTATCTGGTCACTGGTTATTACAGTCGACCGAGTTTTCAAAATTTAATATTTTGAGTACATGATTATGTGAATAGGAAATTTTGCTTTATATGATAAATGTTTACGATAAGGCTTAGAATGTAAGGAATAATTTACGGTAATACCGTCAAGATGAAAGCAAAACCAAAGGGCAGAAGAATCTGTCAACAAAGTTGGAAGATCAACTAGATAATCGAACGTCGAACGTTAAAGACTTCAAGGCGGTCCTACCGCCAGAATTCAAAGGTACGACTGACCCTGTAGAAGCCCAAACTTGGGTTAAGGAAATTGAGAAGGCGTTTATAATAGCTAGGGTAGCTGAGGGGCAAAAGACCTCTTTTGCCACCTATATGATGAAGGGTGAGGCAAATTTCTGGTGGGAAGCGAATCAGGTGAGGGCAGGAGCAGGTGTGGTAGCGTGGGATAGATTTAAAACTTTATTTTTCGAGAATTATTTTTCAGCCAGTATGCAGTCTAGAATGGAGGTAAGATTTTTGGAGTTGAAGCAAGGGGATATGTCAGTGGCAGAATATGCCGCAAAATTCAATGAGTTAGCTAGGCTTGCTCCGCATCAAGTAGATACGGAGGCTAGGAAGGCTAGGAGATTTGAGCTGGGATTAAAACTCTGGCTCTATAACAAGGTTGCAGTGTTGCAGATTTTAACATTTGCAGCACTCTTGGAGAAGGCAATAATTACGGAGGAGGGAAGTGAGGCTATTAACCTCTACAATAAGGAGAAGAAAAACAAGGGCAAGGTCGAGGGAGCTGAGAAGGTGAGGACTAATAGTGGAAGCAGGAGTGTCGACGGAAAAAGGGAAGGAAACTATTTTGGAAACGTACAGGTGAAGCAAGAAGGAATTAAGAAGCAAGGGATTCAGTGTAAAACGTGTGGAAAGAACCACTCTGGAGAATGTTTAAAAGGAAAATTTGTGTGTTATAAATGCGGGCAGGAGGGCCATATCTCTACCAATTGCCCCAATCCTAGAATGAATAGTAGATGTTTTATTTGTGGATCATTGGAACATAGGGTTAAGGATTGTCCGAACAGGAGGGTAGAGGCAGGTAGTGTGAATACAGGTAAGGGTAGTGGAACATTAGCAATCACGGGACCGACATCATCAAACAAACCAACAAAGTCAACATCAAGGGTCTTCAACATGACAGTCCAAGACACGGTGGCAGCAGGCAATGCAGTTCCAAGTAATATTCAAATAACTTGTAGTGGCGTAATTAGAATTTTTCTATTTATAGTAAATTATTTTATAAAGAAATTTTGAGGGAGGAATTTGAGTTCTTTTAGGAATCAAATTTCCGTTTAATCAGAAAGACAAGCTTAATGTGATTAGTTAAAGATCAGTTCGATCAAAGTTGATCAAGATCTATTTGCGAAGATTATGAATGCTATGTACCCAGTTATGTGTAGGCTTTTAAGCGGTGATTTCGGGGATGGAATCCTTATAAGGGAGGGTGAATGTGACAACCCGATATTTTCTATATAAATAAATCATAAATTTTGCGTAATTTTTTTTTTATTATTTTAAGGATGAAGATTTGTACAAGATTATGTGTATATGTATTTATGTGGTAAATAAAAATATATTTATTACATGAATATTTACAAGCAAATTTATTTTAGAATTATTGATTATTATAAAGTATATTTTTATAATAATTAATTTTAAGATAGAAATGTTTTCATTAGTTATTTTCCATGAATATATAATCATATATTATTTAAATAATAAATGAGGTGATTTTTAGAATAAATATAATAATTATTTTATTATATGAATTTTTGTACAGATTATTAAGTTAAATATTTTACCCTAATTATCAAGGTTAAATATGAAAGAATAATCAGATATGGAATCCAAACCCTAATTTTAGATTATTGTCAAGGTATGAGAATAATAATATAATATTAATTATATTTTTGATTTTTCAGTGCTATGAATATGTACGGTATGACCGTACTGATAATGGTTGGTTAATTACGGTGTATTTTGACCAAACCCTAGTAATCATGTTAAACCCTAATTTGAGATCCAAATTAGAGTGTGAAATTGTTTTATAAGTGTATTATATTAATTATATCGTGTATTAATGTATTAATTAGGTAAACCCTAATTAAAATTCTAGAAACCCTAATTGCTATAATTAGTAACCCTAATTTAAAATTAGAGTTTGAGATTGTTGGTAAGTATGGATAATGTGATTAATTAGCAAGTATTATGATTATAATTATTAAATTTAGAAACCCTAAATTATTAAACCCTAATTTAGTAATGGTAATCCTAATTATCGAAAGAGTAAACCCTAATTGCTAAATTAGCAAAGTCAACAATAACTATATGATCTAAACCCTAATGTCCATATGTTAGATAATTACAAACTTACTTTAATTAATAAAGTAATTATTTTCAAAATTTAGAAACTAAAATTTAGTTATTTTATTTAATTTAATTTATTGTGCAAACCATAGTTGAAAAATTCTACAATTTGTGCTAAATTTTAGGGTTAAATCCTAAGGG
This sequence comes from Panax japonicus, assembly GCA_020205505.1. Taxonomy (NCBI): domain Eukaryota; kingdom Viridiplantae; phylum Streptophyta; class Magnoliopsida; order Apiales; family Araliaceae; genus Panax; species Panax japonicus. The sequence goes on along the minus strand of CM035113.1, from coordinate 33,498,687 downwards.
TTTGCAAGAATGACAATTTTACCATTAAATTAGAAAATCAAATGACCTTTATGCCTAATTTAGCATTAAAGAGCCTAAGATGTAGGTTTTGACAAATTGGAGAAGTGGGTCACCAAACCCCAACCACTCCATGTGACAAAATGGCCAGCAAACAAGCTCCAAATCTCAGCATTCATGCACCATGATGGTCTATAAATAGATTGAAGAGAGAAAATTATTTTGTTCACAAAATTTGGCACAAAAACTTACTAAACTATCTCAAGCCTCTCACCTCCGAAATTATCTAGCATTTTAGTCCCTTAGATCAGCGTCACGAAGTCCCATAACAGATCGGAAGCCAAAAATCAGAAAAATCAAAGATTGGATCAAAGAAAGGTATAAAATCTCAAAAATTAGAAATCATTCGATTCCATGTTAATTGTTGAAATTGATTGTTTAAAGTTGTGTAATAGGGAGTTTATTAATGTTCTGGGTTGTTAGATTCATGACCCATAATATCAAAGTGCTCAAAATCAAAGTTTTTCCAACTTTTAAAAAAATGAAATCTGTTATTTTTAGCAAAATCTGTTATGTAGTATGTAATATGCTCTTTAAGGTACAAAAAGAATCAAGTTCATATCTCTTATAGATCGGGAGTTATTCATGGTCAAAACCCGTTGACCAAAACTGTGAAATTACCGAACCCAGAATTTTTATGAACAATTTCCGTGGTGAAATTTGACCGGCAATTTCCTGTTAGATCCGTTGTTTTTATATGTATGTTAAGTGTTATAGTTGTAGTCCTACATGATTTCTAAACACTGGAAGTGATAGATCACAAAAACGTTACACGGATTGCAAGTTATAGAGGTCCAAAGTATGCACCTCGAACTGTTTTTCGTGAAGAACAATGTTGTCAGATAGTTTGGAGGCTTATATCTCCCAGATCTGTTGTTATTAATTCATGATGTTTGTTGGTAATTGTAGTGTTACATGAGTACTACAAGATGTATGTGTTAGATCTCCTAGAAACATTTTGTACAGAAAGATATTCATGGTCAAACCACCCCCTAGCACACTGGTTTATGTTTCTGAAAATACTCAAGAACACCTATAGCGACAGAAAGTGTCGCTATAGCCCTTTAGCGACAGTTTTATTAATAATTTTTGGAAATTAATTAATAAATAGAAAAAAATAGCTTTTAATTATTTAAAATACAAAATAAATTATTAAAAATTGTTTTAAAATCTGAAAATTAGTTTTTAATTATTTTAAATATATTTCATAAATATTTAATATTTGTGGGAATATTAAAAGTAATTAATTTATTTAATTATAATATTAAATAAATTATTTAAAAATGATTTTAATATTTGAAAAATCATTTAAAATTATATTATGGTATAAGAAAATAATTTAAGTTATTTTTGATAATTTTTAATATTATGTGATAATTTTCATTAATAAATTAATATTAATGATTATTAAGTTATTTATTAAATGAATTAAATAAATGAATCAAAAATGATTTTATTATATTAAAAATCATTTTAAATAATAATAAGGTATTTAGAAATATTTTAAGTTATAAAATATAACTTTTAATATTTAAAGGTAAATTTCATTAATTAATTATTATTAATGATATTAAAGTTATTTAATAATTATATTAAATAATTTAGTTTAAAAATGATTTTAATATTATAATAATCATTTTAAATGAAAATAAAGTGTTTAAAAATATTTTAAGTTATAAAATATAACTTTTAATATTTAAAGGATATTTCATTAATAATTTAATATTAATGATATTTAATGATTAATGATATTAAATTTATTTAATAATTATATCAAATAAATAGTTTAAAAATGGTTTTATTTATTTAAAAATCATTTAAAAAGGATATTAATGATTTAAAAATATTTTAAGTTATAATTATTGACTTTTAATATTTGGATAAATAGTTCATTAATATTTAAATATTAATGGTAATTATTTAATAATGATTTTAAGTGTTTTAAAAATCATTTAAGGGTATTATAAATACTTTAAAAATATTTTGAGTTAATATACATAACTTTAATAGTTTGGCAATGGTTTCATTAATAGTTTAATATTAATTAAATATTAATGATAATAGAATTGTTTAATATTTAAATCATTTAATAATGATTCTGATATTTCCAAAATTATAATAAATGATAATAATTATTTAATAATTATTATAAGGCCATGAAAAATAGTGCGACTGATGTTTAAGTTATCCAAATGGATATTGAACTACGGATTAGAGTCTTAGACTCGATATTTAACCGATAAAGCTGTCGGTAGACCGACATAGATCAGAAATTGTTCAGGACTTAGACAAATTGGTTAGTTAATTGTTTATTTGTGATTCAATGGTTATTAAGGTTGTATGAAAATGTGATTAGGAAGGTGTTGATGTTTGATTATGAGTCAACGATTGTTGAACATGTGTGATAATATGGATAGGGAATGTGCTGACTGCAATAGGCAGTGTTGTATGTACGATATGTAGTCCTAATCAGTAAAATAATCTGATTAATGTTAGGTGATTTCATAAAAGATAAAACTAAGTTGCAAAGTGTAAGCAGCGTATCAGACAAGTATCCTAACATTGCATTTTCTTTATGCAATGGACATAAGTGAGAAGTTCAGAATTATTGTTATTATTGTACAGATTGTTAAACTTATATTATATACGCCCATTGATTATCAACATGTTAGTATATGATAATTTGAATATATATTCTGTTCGTTAATTTCTAGAAATGATTATACAAGTGTCCCCACTTGGATAATTATTGTATTCAATCGCATGTTGATACACCTTTGATATACATATATTTTGAATTATATATTATTGTTGAATAAGAGAAGACCTTTGTTATGAAAACCCGACATGTATGAACATCCCGATAATGGGAAATTTTTATACGCCCAAGGCGGACAGAGTGAACGATAACATCGTTCTTATACATGTAGTATTGATCAATACAGGGTACAATGGGGCTGATCACCCTCCGTGCCCGTAAGTCATGACGGTTTACAGATGAATTTATGTTCAAACCTTTTTGAAAATGAAAACAATGTTCATAGTATGTCACAGAAACACCATGTATAGTCAATACGTAGTTTCAAAAATTTGAAAGAGGGTTGTTATGTTATTATTATTGGTACAGATTACTTCACAACTACTAACTAGCTGTAGAAGAATATTATAAATAAAACATTTAAATTCTTTCAGCTTATATATATATAATACTTGCTGGGCACTTAAATGCTCATACTTGCTTAATTTAAATGTTTTTCAGCTAAGTGTGAAGAACCAAAAGGCTCATGCCGAAACAAGGGAAAAGGAAAGCTAACCAAATAAGATTTGTGGTACAATTTGTAATAGTTTTAGATTATGAAGACTATGATATATATATTATGATTTGTAATGAATGTTTAAAGGTTACGTACCTGGGAGAAAGACTCTGATGTATTTGTAAATTTAAGTTTAAGTTTTATATTATTGTTATTATTATTAGTAGTATTCCGCTCATAGAAATGGTATCGTGAAGTACCGAGTTCGGGTTTCAAGTATCCGGGTTCGGGGACTTTACATTTTATATCCGGTGCATTTACTCATTTATATATATATATATATATATATATATATATATATATATATATATATATATTTATACTTATATATATGAACTATGGTCGAACTCTGCTCGATGAGCCTGGATTTTACATCTGGTGCTTTTATTGCTTATATATATATACACACACACACACACACACACACATATATATATATATATATATATATATATATATTTATGATCCCCCATGGAGGTGCTTCATGGTTGGTGATCATGTCTGTATATATATATTTACAGCTTATATATTAAATATACCTGCTTACTACTTTCGTATAAATTACAGCATTCTGTGCGCCTAGGAATCATGTGATCACAGATTCATCCCATTGGATCTAGATTCGGTTCCCGTGATGGACATTTTTCAGCTGTAAGCAGCTTGTAAATTATTTCGCGGTGTCCGAATTTCCTCAGATGGTTTCCATACCCACGAGGAAGTTGGCATTACTTTTGTATATTATTTTCGTACGGATGCCTCTCATCCGTCAAATAAAATAAATCAAGTCGATCACTTAATAAAATGGGAGTGTAAAAGGTCTCAATTCCTATTGAGCATCAGGGTTTGAAAAACCTCTTTTATAAAACATCACTGCCATATCTTGCTAAAAACTGATTTTTTACATAAATTCAAACCCTGTGTATATAGGTTCGAATGAGGCTTCGCACAACTTCCAAATAACAGCACATTGACCCACACACACACAGAGATAATATTTTCTTGAAAAGAGGCGGTCACCGTGGTAACACGGATGTCGGGGGGTGCCTAACACCTTCCCCCCGCATAACCAAGTTCCCGGACCCTAAACGAATTTCGGTTTCACTGACCCGTATAACAGTGTCACACCACTGGGTCAATGTGCAAACCTTTTCTCGGTTGTGTTGGTATAACCATTTAAAAAACCAACTGGCGACTCTTAACAGTCCATCGTCGACATCATACATGTCGGACCTTTTTCACTTGTTTTTTCAAACAAATCTCACCTAAAATGAGAACACCAAAGACCTAGTAACGGAAAGGGACACCCAAAAATCCCGATGTCGACATTCATTTCATAACCTTCTCTTGAACTCAATTATATTCTGAGTATTATATATCTTTTAACCCATTAATTTCCTTTTCTAAGGATCGTTATCATAAATACTCGAGATATTACATTCACCCTTTCTTCTAAGAATTTCGTCCTCAAAATTTTATTTATTAATCTTTATTCATTTAATCTATCAAAGTAGATTTTTACGTCACTACTTCATTCATTCATTGGTTTCTATAACCACCATCTTTCCACAAAGATCATTCTACAACTATTAACTTTTCTATTAAAAGTTTCATATTATTCTTTGATAACTCACATCCTTCTCATTTCAAAATCTCTTTTCTCACTTATTCAACATATTCATCATTCAGTGTTGCATTCTACGACTTATTTCTTTCTAAGAAATACTTTCATTTTTTACTTCCATCTTGCAGAATAACAGGAATCTTCTACAATTGTTCAATAATTGGGAAGTAGTATGAATAACTCAGGAATTTATAAGATTCCAAATCATGCTAAGGGGTTATAAGACCGTGAACTCTTCTTTAGGTTTAATAGTGCATCACCCCCAGTTCTTCACACTTTAAACCCTCTTTGGCAGAATGTTTATCAATCACAAAGACTGGAAACACCCTCCACTCGTACACTAGGTGGCCAGCCTATTGAAACACTACGTTGGGCCGCAACGTAGTGTTTTGTAACGACTATATGCGTTATGCTCGTTACTTAGGGTGTTAAGCCCATTCGTACAATGTATTGTGCACAAACATTTCAGCGCAAAGTATAAACTAAGAGCAACCTCTAATAAAAGAGTTGTTCATCTTAGAATTTAGAGTGCAAGCATTAAACTAAGGGTCTAATGACCACGAACCATGTCCACAGTTATAAGTAATATTTCAACTTTAACTTTAACAGTCATACGACTATAAGGACTCCAAGGTACTTAGGGGATCAATCTTTCGTACATGTATTGTGCTCAAACATTTGAGCGCAAATTATAAACTAAGCGCAACCCCTAAATTATAGGGTTGTTCATCTCAGCTTTTCAACATCTGAATCCGCACCAAAATAATTTGGTTTGGCATAACTTTTTAAGAAACTCTTGAATTTCATGAACATCTTTTAATATTTGTCTAGCTAAATCAAATAGTATAGACCTCTACAACAATTCGAACATCAACCAAAATATACATATACATATATATGTATTCTCATATCTTAAAAAATCTCAAAAATCTTTTTATGACGTCATGATACCGCACTATATTTACAGTCCGTTGAGGATTCCGTCATTTGGTGATTTTGTCATACTACATCATTCCATAGTGGGCTGATGATCCTTAGATCACATCCAACACTAGGTAATACTGCATTGATGACTCCATCATTTTTATCATCTTTGCATCAGGTTACATGATGCATTAATGATATAAAATACATTTTGATATATTGCAAATCATTTTTGTCTAGCCGAAGCAATTAGCATAGACATTTAAATAACAGTATTGTTGTTAAAACTCATTGGTTCCATCATTTGATTCAATGTTTTTCAAGAAAATAAAAGTGTAAACATCAGCACGAAGTCAAATTTTTTTAAAAGTCTAGCATAACTAGTAGATTTAGAATACCTATGCTTCCACCATCAACTCCACTTTCTATAATGATCTATTTCTTAATATGTCTATCTATTCTTATCATCCTCAATACTCTATTTACATTTATCTATACCCAGTTCCTCAACCTTACCACACGTTATGAGTTCAGTAACTTGCCACAATCATATGAGTTTAAGAACTTATCCTAGTCAGACCATATGTGTCCATTCGCTTAGGGGTTCAAAAACATACCATATAATTATGAGTCACGAACCTACCATAAGTATGAGTTTTAAGAACTTGCACTTAACCTTATAATATTCTCTAACGATACTCTACCTATCTGTTATATACATTAGAAAAGAATCACCTTCTCAACAGGCATATAGCAAATATCGCGACACAAACATTCGAATGATTATCAATGTAATAAATTGAGTGCAAGCACAAAACCCTTGCCCATACAATGGTTTGTACAACTCAGCCATTATATGAGTCCTCAATTGAAATCCCTTCTAACTCTATGTTGCTCTTAACTTGCTCTTTGCTCGATACGAATTCCTCGTATCACATCATCTATAACTCCTCATGAGTTATCTCGTACTATTTCATAGTACACCATCTTTATAGCATTAAGCTATAATCATTCAAACATTAAATACCATCTTTCTTTTATAACTTAAACTGATCACGTCGTGATCTTATTCTATAATCATCTCTCTTAAAATTCTTTTGTTAACTTGTGATCGTTTTGTTTTACGATCCTCATTCTTTCTATTTATCATCATTTACGACATTATTTGTTATCTTGGCTTTCTGAGTTAGGAAACTCCCATTTCTTATCTTTATATCTCTTAGATTCTTCTTTGAATCTTCTTGTTTGTAAAAAAGAAATTCTTCCTTTAAGAATTTCTAACTTCAGTTACATCGCTCAAAATTTCATTCGAGTTCTATACTTTCATCATACTTATTTATTTCTACACTTGGTACACATCGAGTCTCCAACAGTTTCAATATGGTACGCTGAGAGGTTTCCCACAAATAACCAACAAACTAGGTTCCGAGTTACTAATTCGTATATACCTCCACTCTATGAAGGAATCGTTTAGCCCATATACCATACATGTGACGCCCCCAAAATTAAGTATACATCACCCATCTTGAGTCGCCAGATACATGGTACAGAATTCAAATACAACTTAATAATACAATTGTGGTGTACAATTCGATAAAACATAAACTATGAGTTTGAATACAAATATTGTCTACTAGAGAGTATACAAACTCAAAAGGAGTCCGCATTACAATTATTATCACACTATTTCACAGAATAGTGAGGACTACTAATGCACCATCTAGGACCATCACTCTGTTCCCCGACTAGTCCCAGCTACGTTCTCATTTCCTGAAGAGAACAATGAAACAAAGGGTGGCCTCAACTAGCCCATTAAGAAATATTATGACTAAGATAATGCATAATAACTTATCGTTAGCCTTTACAAAATGTGTTAAACTGATAAAATATAATAACTATGAAGTTTAACTGCAACAGAATATGCAATCCATTAGAAGAGTCAAGTAGGGAATAAAATCTACTATCTATTATGATTTAAAAAGTTTTTCATCACTTTTATCACTGGACTCAGCTTAATAAATAATCCACATCATCGAATCACCCATGCACTACGACCAAGGATATTCTTTAGTATCACGACCATAAATTATCCATGCACTACGGGCCACGGACATTCGTGTATTCATTAATGGTCATGATCATGCCAACAACTGTCCATCAATGCACTACGGGCCAATGAGGACGTTTACCACATCATTTGTAACATTACGGTAATGATTACACCGAATAATCCCTGGTCTTAATCATACCAAGTCCATCTATGCACTACAGGCCACATATGACTTTCAACAAAATATAAACATGAGGATGATGACAATGATATAAGAATTCAATAAAATAAGTTGAAGAATTAATTTATCTAGGAATTGATAACGTCCAAATTGTCAACATGATACTACTTTGTAGAGTAAAATTCAAGAATGCTCAGGAGAATATTTCCATGAAAAGATACTGGAGGAAATGTAAATATCAAGGCTATTCCACTAATTTCATGTAGTATAGAAGTCAAAGTTTTAACCAACTGAGTATAATAACGAATGGAACAACAAAAGAAATCACCATGCATGCAATAGACCGCACAAGCAGGTTATTCAAACACAATAATAAATAACGGAGCCAGGTCAGCGTAAAATGCACGGACAAGATATTCCAACAGAATAATAAAGAATGGAACCAGGTCCGGCGTAAAATGCACAGACAGGATATTCTGACAGAATAATAAATAATGGAACCAGGTCCGGCGTAAATGCACAGACGGGATATTTCGACAGAATAATAAAGAATGAAATAACAGAAGAATTTCACCAAGTTAAGGGTAGCCCGCGTATACAGGTTATTCCAACAGAATAATAACTAATGGAATAACAGAAGTTCTCTTCATGAATACAAAAGAAATAATACTCTTACCGTAAAAGAAACTGAATATAAGAGTAGGGAAGTAGCAGAATACTTTTCTATAGCTTCTCTATAACTTTTCTCTCTAGAGTTTCAGTGAATTCGTACGAAATAATGAAGGAATGAGCTTCTATTTATAGAAGAATAGACTGCATAGTAACTAACTTATGAACGGTCCAGATTTATTTACTATTAAAACTTTAAACCAGCGATCCATATTGATTTACTATTAAAACTTTAAACCAGCGATCCATATTGATTTACTATTATATCTTCAACCAACGGTCTGAAAAATTAGCACATCTCCTCATGGAATAATATGTTACCCAAAAATAATTTGGACCGAATAGAAATATATTTTACGGGTGAATAGTACTCTGTGAATAGTAACCCATGAATAGTTACTCGTGAATAGTAACTCATGAATAGTAACTCGTGAATAGTAATCTGACACAAAAAGTGTCCCGAATACCCGATTGAATAATATATCCTCCAGACATCAATTATACTAACACAAATAAGTCTAACACAATGGAACTATAAAATTCATCTTTAATCAACACGAACTTATTCATTATTAATATTATAATTCACAATATTTAACAACCAGGTCGTTCCCAGGAAAGAGGGGGCTTTCTGATAAGGATTTCTCCTTATTGGCGCGCAATTAGGTGACCAAACCTCTCCTTGACAGAACTTCTAGACATTGTCAATATTGAAAATAATGATATGAATAACTTTCCCGTCTCAATTATTGGTTTAATAATATATCATATTATGTAGATGATACTGTAACAATAATTGAATCAAAAATATGAGAGATATGACGCAACAATTATTGTAGCAATAATTGAGTATAACTGAGTGACTTCTCACGTAAGCATCAATAATCAATACCGTGTGCTACTGTGCAACTGCGCGTATTATTGTACTTTTAACACCGGGTGTTTCAACAGTTAACGGTAAAACTTCCGCCGTTATTTTTATAAAATATTTTTGTCATTTTCTAACTACGGCAATACTTTCGTTGTGGGGTCCACCAATGATTGTGTCGTCATACGAATATTCCCTGTTAAAACGAATATTCCTGACCAATTGAATATTATATAACCACTTGCTCACTTTACAAAATTTGTAAATATTACCCACAACTATAACATTATATCAAATCAACACCATAATATTCAAAAATATAATTCGAGAAAATTATTCTTTATTCATAAAAGTTGGGCTCTTACAACCTCCCCTTCTTATGAAATTTCATCCTCGAAATTAGGGTACATACGTGGTATGTAGAAGAGATGAGGATACCTTGACTTCATCTCAGATTCTAACTCCCAAGTCATTTCCTCTACATCGTTGTTTCTCCATAAAACTTTGACTTGAGGTAAAACTTCATACGTTAAATCTTCCTCTATCTCGTCTGGTTCTAACTCAATAATGCGATTCGGGTCTTACACATATTTACGTAACATAGATATGTGAAAAACATTATGCACATGAGACATACTTGGCGATAAGGTGAGTCTATAGGCCACAGTTTCCACTCACACAAGAATTAAAAATGGGCCAATGAATCAAGGATTGATCTTTCCTCTCTTTCCAAATCTCGTAACTCCTTTCCATGGAGCAACACGTAACAACACATGATCTCTAATATCGAATTCTACGTCCTTTCGATGAAGATTAACATAACTCTTTTGTCGATCTTGTGAAGTTTTTATACGTTGTCGAATCGTTTGAATCTTTTCTGTAGTCATATGTACCAACTCCGGTCTGAACAACTTTGCTTCTCCCACCTCATCCCAGCATACTGGAGAACGACACTTTCTCCAATACAACGCCTCAAATGGAGTCATGACAATACTTTCTTGATAACTGTTGTTATAGGAAAACTCCACCAATAGTAAGAACTTGTCCCAACTTCCTTTGAAGTCAAGGACACAGAGTCTTAATAGATCTTCAAGAGTTTGAATAGTTTTCTCCGACTGCCCGTCTGTCTGAGGATGATATGCCGAGCTAAATTGTAAATCCGTGCCCATAACTTTCTGCAAACTAACCCAAAATTGTGAAGTGAATCTTGGGTCTCGATCAGAAACTATGGACACTGGCATACCATACAGTCTTACAATCTTATTTATGTACATATGAGCAAGACGTTCAAGAGTATAAGTTTCTCGTATAGGTAAGAAGTGAGCAGACTTGGTCAATCTATTAACAATGACCCAAATTACATCTATGCCTTGAGAAACCTTGGGAAGACCAGTAAGGAAATCCATGGTAATGTGCTCCCACTTCCATTCTGGAATTTCAAGTGGTTACAATTGACCTTTTGGTACTTGATGCTCCGCCTTGACTCGTTGACAAGTTAAACACCTTGAGATAAACTCCGCTATCTCTCTCTTCATATTACTCCACCAAAATGTATGTCGAAGATCATGATACATTTTGGTACTCCCAGGATGGATTGCAAATGGTGTGTTGTGTGTCTCCATCATGATTTTATACTTTAAATCAGGGTCGTTAGCAACACAAAGTTTGGAGTTGACTCGAAGTATTCCTTCTTCATCGATTCTTTCTTCCGGCATATTACCTTCTTGCACTTTCTTCCTCATATGCATCAGCTCCAGGTCTGTAGCTTGAGAAGCTTTAACTTTATCAATTAAAGTTTATTCTACTCGTATATTCACCATCATCACATGGGTCCCTGGAGTCTTTAACTCTATCTCCATCCTTTGCAAGTCACACAAAATGGGCCTTTGCGTTGACAATATCGCACTCGTACTTGCATATGATCTTGTACTCAATGCGTCAGCTACCACGCTCGCTTTTCCAGGATGGTATTGGATGGTATGATCATAATATTTCAACAGTTCAAGCCAACGTCATTGTTGCATGTTGAGTTCCTTTTGAGTGAAGAAATATTTGAGGCTTTTATGATCCGTAAAGATCTCCACTTTCTCCCCATACAAGTAATGCCTCCAAATTTTTAGTGTGAAGATAACAACTGCTAACTCTAGATCATAAGTAGAATAATTCCTCTCATATTCTTTGAGTTGTCTTGAGGCATATGCTATGACTTTGCCATGTTGCATGAGAACACATCCTAACCCTTTGTCCGAAGCATCACTGTAGATGACAAATCCCTCCGAGCCAGATGGTATTGTCAGAACAAGTGCTGAAATGAGTCTCCTCTTGAGTTCTTGAAAACTCTTCTCACATTCTTCACTCCAAACAAACTTTGTATCTTTCTGAGTTAGCTGAGTTAATGGAGTAGCGATTCAAGAAAATCCTTCCATGAATCTCTGATAATAACCAGCTAAACCGAGAAAGCTACATACTTTGGTCACTGATTTATGTTGCTCCCAGCTTTGAATAGCTTCAATCTTTGCCGGGTCAACAGATATTCCATGACTTGATACTACATGCCCAAGGAATGCTACTTCCTCCAGCAAGAACTCACATTTCTTCAACTTGGCATAAAGCTTGTATTCACGAAGCTTTTGGAGTGTTAGCCTCAAGTGTTGCTCATGATCTTCATGGGTTTTGGAATAAATAAGGATGTCATCAATAAAGACGACCACAAAGTGATCCAAATATTTCTTGAATACTCGGTTCATCATATCCATGAAGGCAGCAGGAGCATTAGTCACTCCAAAGGACATGTCTAGGAATTCATAATGCCCGTACCGAGTTCTGAAAGCCGTCTTTGGAATGTCATCGATTCTAATCTTCAATTGGTGATATCTAGAATGAAGATCAATCTTTGAAAAGAATTTGGCTCCTTGCAACTGGTCAAACATGTCATCAATACGTGGCAATAGGTACCTATTTTTTATGGTGACATGATTTAACTCCCGATAATCAATACAAAGTAGCATACTCCCATATTTCTTCTTCACGAATATAATAGAAGAACCTCAAGGAGACGTACTAGGACGAATGAAACCAATGTCTAACAATTCCTGCAATTGGGTCTTTAACTCATGAAGTTCAATAGGAGCCATTCGATATGGTGCTTTGGAAATGGATTTTGTACCAGGTTCAAGGTCGATACAAAATTCAATTTCACGCTCTGGGGGTAGGCCAAGAAGTTCTTCAGGAAATTTATTAACAATAGAAATATCGTTCAAAACTGACGTATTTTTGTTTAAATATGTGACATGAGCTAAGAAAGCTTAACATCCGTTTTTCAATAAATGAATAGCTTTAGGGCTTGAAATGACTGTAATTGATTTTAATGGTTTGGTCGCTTGAATTCGCATAATAGGTTAATTAGGAATATGAAAAATAACAACCTTATGAAAATAATCAATTTTTGCATGATGAGTAGTTAACCAATCAATCCCTAGAATTATGTCAAACGCAAGTATTTTTAAAGAAATAAGATCAATAGGTAATGTGCCGTTTCCAATTTGAACCAAACAAGACTTATAAACAGTGGATGTAATGAAGGTTTCTCCCAATGGAGTTTTCACATATAAGTCAAAGTCTAATTTCTCCGGAGTCAAATTTAATTGTTCAGCGCAAGTAGGAGAAATAAAAGAATGGGTAGAACCGGTATCAAATAAAGTATAGACTTCGCTAGAGTTTATGATAAACATACCCGTGATGACTTCATTCAGGTTCCTTGCTTTCTGGGAGGTCACAACAAATGCTCTTCGTTGCACTACCGACTTTGACTTTTCTGGGATGGCCTTTGGTGCTTCCATCATAGCTGAATTTCTCTTCGGTGAATAACAAAATTAGGCTAAGTGGCCTTCTCTTCCACAATTATAACATGCTTTGGACGACATCGCGCAGTTTGGACTGATGTGTCCCTCCCCTCCGCATTTGAAGCATATGATAGGTGGTCGTTCTCCTTCCTTAACAACGGGTGCTGGTGCTGACGTCCTTCCATCATTGTTGAATCTCTTCTTCTTGAAATGTCCATTCCTATTATTTTGGCCTTGATTACCACTGAAGTGGTTACCATTTCTGGCATGTTGATTCCCTCCACGCTTGTTGTCATCGCTTCGATGACTGCACTCCTTTGGTTGCGTTGACTCGTTATCGCGCTCCACTAACTGAGCCCAATTTACAACATCTGAATACAAACACAGTTTACAAGAAATAAGATGTTGAAGTATCTCCGGCTTTAAACCTCTTAAAAACATTCGTGTCATTCTCTCTTCATTATCCACCAAGTGGGACGTAAACCGGGATAACTCGGCAAACTTAGCTTCGTACTGCGACACAGTCATATTATTTTGCTCCAACTTGATGAATTCTACCTCTTTTATATGAAGAATACTTTCAGGAAAGTACTTGTCGTTGAATAGTTCTTGGAACTTTTCCCAAGACATCTTCAATGCTGCAGGTTGAGTACGCTTTACTGACTCCCACCAATAATATGTCTCTCCTCACAACATAAAAGCGGCAAAGGAAACCTTTTGCTCCTCGGAGCATCCCAAGGCATCAAATATCATGGTGATCTGCTTTATCCATGCTTTCGCCTTAAGTGGTTTTGGCTCTCCAATAAAATTCGGTGGTCCCAGCTCCTTGAACTGTTTAGCGGTGACCGTTTGAGAGTTTCCAGTGTTTCCACCTACATTTTGGACAGGAGCCACTCTCGCCTGCTGTTGCATGAATTACATAAAGCCTCTGAACATTTCATCATTCATCATTTGGTCAGTGTTGTTGTTTGCATGAGGATTGCCGCCTTCCTGATGCACATTATCCTGATTATTGATATGTGGTGAATCAACGGTCGCCTGTTCTCCATTGCTATTCTCAACATTCTCGGATGTCATTTTCAAATACTGCCACAAGACAAAAGGTTAATTGGCATGTAACATATTATCCCTATATTCAGACCGACCAATTAAATACCAAAAAAATTAGGTAGGTCATACTAGCGAAGAAATTCCCCGTCTCTCCCCTCCTAGTTCTATTCTCACATCTTTGCCAGGGATCATATCCCTAAGCTTTGATACCAACTGTGACGCCCCCAAAATTAAGTATACATCACCATCTCGAGTCGCCAGATACATGGTACAAAATTCAAATACAACTTAATAATACAACTGTCGTGAACAATACACCAAAACATAAACTGTGAGTTTGAATACAAATATTGTCTACTAGACAGTATACAAACTCAAAAAGAGTCCTCATTACAATTGTTGTGACAACCCGAGAAATTAGATAATTTATGAAAATCGTAAATGATTGATTTAAGATTAAATAATAGACCTAGACAGAAAATAAGTGTATGCGTTTAATGTTATTGGGAAGGAATTTTGAGGGTTTCAAAATTCGGTGAAGGATATAGGTGAATTATTCAAGATTAAGGATTTATGTTAATTCGTTTTGTGTTAATGGTTATGTATGTGTTCAAAATGTGGTTAAGGGTCATGGGTTGATCAAATAATTTATATCTGTAACAAACCCTAAGTTTATATTAAGAACGACAACGTTCAGTTCGAAAACTCTAACGTCTAATAAGAAACCCTAGAAATCGATTCTAGAAACCCTAGTTTCAGTTCTGGGAAATCCGAAACCCTAGAAATCGGATATTGAAAACCCTAGATTGGGAATGCAATGCTATGTACAAGGTTAAACGTCATTAATATTGAATTAATTAGGGAAAACCCTAATGAATTATCTAAAATCTTAATTGATTATTTGAAAACCCTAATACCAGATTGAAAACCCTAATTTCAGATTCTGATAAAACGAAACCCTAATATGGGAATATAACGGAGAATTTTAATGCTTAAGTGCTATTAATTAAGTACTAAATTGGGGCAAAGGTTGATTAATTTACAACCCCTAATTTTCAATTTATGGAACCCTAATTGTTCCGTCAGAAACCCTAATGCTCAATTGTGAATTTAATTGCTATATTAGCAATGTTAATTAGGAAATATATATCCTAATTGTCAAGTTATTAGAAACCCTAATCGGATTAAGAAATCTAATTTCTAAAATTGAACTATTATTTTTCTATTTAAAACCCTAATATGTGGTTTTGAGACCTAATCTACAAATTTGACCCTAAGTGCTTAATTAGCAATTTAATTAGGATAAATTAGTCCTAATTAGCAAGATTGATGCATGATTAGGAAATTGTGATATATTTAGGAAGCCCTAATTATAAATTTAGAAATCAAAATTTTCTTTTTTAAAATTTAATTAGAAAATTTTTGAAAATCCAAGTTGCTAAATATTTGAGGGATAAAATATAAACTCTAAAGAGTTAAACCCTAAACCCTAAAATGTCCAAACCCTAAACCCTAAGGGTTGCAACAATTGAGAAATCTAGAAATTTATTGAAAGTACAAAAATGCCCCTTTTATGTATTATTTTAGGTTGCTTGAAAATCTTGCCAAGATATGGGTTTGGTGACAAACCCTAGATCTATCCTAGCCTAGCCATGTGCTAAAAAGTTCCAGCAAATCAGTCTATCTAGCTAACAACTCAGCCACATGCATTGAATTAAATAGATTAAAAAGAAAGAAAAAGACCACTTTAATTCTCATTTGCTCCCAAGCCCCTCTCTCTCTAAAATCCAAAAATGGGAGTGAAAAGGAGTGAGTAGTTAAGACAAAAATCATTTATTGGCTTAACAATATCAGATCATCAAGGACAAAAATAGAAATCAAAGCTCAAAAGAGGTATAAACCCTAAATTTTTGAAATCTTTAGAGTTTTTGTTATTTGTTGTAATTGATTGGTTAAATATGTGTTAGAGGGTGTCATTTGATGATCTGGGTTGTCAAAAACTAGATCCATATCATTTTGATGCTCGAAATTGAAGATTTCTTAAATCTGGAAATCTGGAAAATTATTGTCTGACAGTTGAATGTCAGACACCATAGATCGGTGTCTGTTAGTTGTTTTTGTGTTTTAACTGTTTGTATTGCTAATATGTCATGTGGTCTTTCATCTGGAGTTGGAATCATATCCATAACAGGTCTAGATCGTACGTTATTAAAGGTCAAAGTTAGTTGACCGAGCTTGACCGACTGATTTCTGGGTAACCCAGAAATCATGTAACCGGGTCTGACAACATTTTCTGATGCTTTGATCTGTCAGTTTTGATGTCTATTGTTGATTTTGTTGTAATCAGGTTGTAGTACGTTATGTGGACTATAGATACATGTATTAATAATATTCCTTATATCGTAAACCGAATCGAAGTAAGGGGTGGTCAAACAAGGCCACTCGGCATTGACTTACGGTTTCTGGAAAACCCAGAAAACCGGATGAACTTATATTCTGACATAGTTTGACCGTGCTTAATCTGACGTTTGTTTTATTGTTTAGATGATCTGATTTTTTTAAAATGGACTTTGACATGTCCTCTGCATGATCGAACCTCTATAACATAATTACAAAGTCCTGATTGTAAGATTTCAGGAGCTCAACCTAGCACCATCAACTGTTCTTCATTTTCTGGAAAACCAAGAAATGAAGAACAGTATTGTCAGACTTTTCTGAAGCTTTGATCTTGCTGTTATGATGCAGGATTGGCATAAAACTTGTTAATTTGTATAGTATTACATAAGTACTATAATATTAACACACTAGACCTCCTAGAAAACATTTCGATCTAAGATTAATTGTTGGTCAAACGTGCACCCTAGAACTCGCGTCTGTCAGTGTTCTTGAGCCAAGAACACCAACGACGACAGGCAAGTGTCGCTAAAGGCCTATAGCGACAGTTTATTTATTATTTTCCGGAAAATGATTAAAAATTAGAAAAAAATGGTTCTTAATTATTAAAAATACAAAATAAATTCTGAAAAATTATTTTAAAGTTTGAAAAATAGTTTTTAACTATTTTGAGTATATTTTGAAAATATTTAATATTTTTGGAATATAAATGGTATTTAATTATTTAATTATAATATTAAATAAATTATTTAAAAATAGTTTTAATTCATGAAAAATCATGAAAAATAATATTATGGTATAAGAAAATATTTGAAGTTATTTTTGAAGAATTTTAATATTTTGGGATGAATTTTATTAATTAATCAATATTAATGATAATTAGTTTATTTAATGAATATATTAAATAAATTATGAAAAAATAAAATTAATGTTTTAAAAATCATATAAAAATGATTTAAGTGTTATAAAAATATTTTAAGTTATAAAATATAACTTTTGATATTTTGGCATGAAAATATTAATATATTAATATTAATATTAATTATCGGATAATGGATTAAAGTGTTGAAAAATCATATAAAAATAATTTTTAAGGTATTAAAAATACTTTGATATATTATAATTATATTATAATATTATGTAATGATTTTCATTAATATTTTATATTAAATAAATATTAATAATTAAGGAATTTTTTGGTATTTAATTCATTTAAATACGGTTTTAAGGATTGAAAAATGTTGATAAATGGTAATAATTATCCGAAAATTATTTCGAGCCTAGGAAAAATATTTTGTCTGATTATAAATTATTTGTTTTAATGGTTAAGTATTAAGTCAGAGTTTAATTGAACTTAAACTCGATATTCGTTCGACTATACCGTCGAGATGATAGAATTGTGTCGGTTTCAACTCAGACTGCAATAGTTTGACTTGATGCTATGTCTTATGTGTTTTATAGACTGATAGGCTTATGTGGTAATGTGTTTAGGTTATTTTGTGTGTATAAATATAGCAATATTATACTTTGATGATATTATTCTAATATTGGAGATCTATATTATTAATATTAGGTCTTCGGGTAAAGCGTTATTAAATTGCGTGCGGTAATCAACGGTTCAGGCAAGTTTTCTTTGTACTTAACTCTAATAAGAGTGTTTTATTCAAGCTTATGGTTAATCATTGCTGATTGCCATGAAAATTGTATTCTGTACATCTTGCATGTATTAGTCAGGTATGAAAGGCTGATAACCTTCATTACCAGTTGGTTCAGAAATGTTTGTTCATGTATAATACTTGTTCAGTCATAAAATTTGTTCGTGCTAGTTCTCAATTATATTGATGAATTATAGCAAGCCCTTTATTCATACTCTTCAATCATGATATATCGTTATATTGTTGTATATAAACTTGCTGGGAAACTTTCATGCTCACCCTTGCTATATCATGATAAAACATTGCAGATGAGGCGAATGCGTTCGGATACAGGAAACGATAAAAGACAAGTTCAGCTTGGGATATAAAGTGCGGCTAGTATGTAATAGTATAGTTTAATAAATGTGTTATATATTAGAAAATTTATGAATTGTGTATATGTTAAGGTTACTCGACCTTGGGGAATAGTGTGTAATGTAATGTATAAATAATTTATGTTTATATCTTCCGCAATTAGTGATAGAAATAGTGTACCGGATCCGAGGGGATTTGGGACCTGGATTCGGGGCTACTACAGTTGGTATCAGAGCTGTTGGTTATGAAGCTTAGGTAGGAATACCTGAGACCAATAACCGCAGTGATTAGGATAAGATCTAACTCACATAGAGTTAGTTGGTCGATAAGATTCAAAGATGAATCTCGCTGAGTGTAAAGACACAGAGTTCCCTAACTCTGATAATAAAGTTGAACAGTAATGGTGAATAGATCGAGTCTAAAAGACTGAAAGTGCAGGAATAGGAGATCGTAAAATAAAACGATCATAGGCATAGAAATAAATCGTAATATATACGATAAGATCACCCCGTGATCTGATAAGGTTATGACAGTCAGAAAGAATCAATCTTATGAATGAAAAGTTTACAACAAGATGCTGTGTGTAAGTTGTACTATGAAATGGTTCTATGAAAACTCATGAAAGAGTTATGGATTATTAATACGAATTGAATTCATATTGAAAAGGGGGGGTTAAGATTAGGTGGGGATTTCAATGAGGACTCGTGTCAGCAACTGAGTTGTATGATTCCTTGTATGGGCGGGGAATTGTACTTGGTGTAAAAAAACTACTCAGTTGGTGGCATTGGTAATAATTGAAATGTTGTGTCACGCTAGTTGTTATATATAGATAAATAGGTCATATGTAGAGAATATAGGATTAAGTACTAGTTCTTAGAACTCATACTTATGTGACATTCTTGACTTATAGTTATATGAAATATTTATGAGCTCCTCAGCGAACGGACGCCAAAGGTCAGACTAGGGTAAGTTCGTAAACTCATATAATTGTGGCCAGGTTATGAACTCATAAGTGTGGTTTTATGAACTGGGTATAGTTGTGTGTGAATGGAGTGTTAAGGATTATAGGAACATATAGATTGTTAAGAATATGATCATTAGTGGAGATTTAGGTTTTTCTAAACCCCTAGCTTTGCTAAACCTCAATTTTTGACATCAAGCTAAATACGCACTATGTACCTTTTTAAAAAAAAATTTATTTTTATTTATCACTTATGTACCATATGACCTAGTGCAGAGATGATAAAAAAATGATGGAGTTATCAATGCAAAATTACTTGGTGTTGGATGTGATCTAAGGATCGTCAGCCCACTACAGTATGATGTAGTATGACTAAATCACCAAATGACGAAATCTTCAACGGACTGTAAATACAGTGCGGCATCATGACGTCATTCTCAAAAATGTTTTATTGAAAGAAATTTCCCAAACCAAATTGTTTTTCTGTGGAATCAAATAAGACTGACGTAAATTTTTTGTGCCTTTGGGCAGTGATGGGAAAACAGATAAAATCAGTACTTGGCCAGTACAGGGCATATCGGGCTAATCACCCTTTGTGTCCGTAAGTAATGACGGTTTGCGGATGAATTTCCATAAAACCTTTGTCAAAATGTAAAACAAATAGTCTATACGATTCCTCAGCACAGTTTTAAAAATTTTTACCCTTGTGAGTGGTGTATTGGGTAGTATGTGATATGTGTGAATGGTGTAAGGTGCACGATGTAAGGTGTAAGGTGAATTTCGGAGACGAAATTCATAGAAGGAGGGGTGAATGTGACAACCCGAGAAATTAGATAATTTATGAAAATCTTAAATGACTGATTTAAGGTTAAATAATAGACCTAGAACGAAAATAAGTGTATGCTTTTAATGTTATTGGGAAGGAATTTTGAGGGTTTCAAAATTCGGTGAAGGATATAGGTGAATTATTCAGGATTAAGGATTTATGTGAATTCGTTTTGTGTTAATGGTTATGTATGTGTTCAAAATGTGGTTAAGGGTCATGAGTTGATCAAATAATTTATATCTGTAACAAACCCTAAGTTTATATTAAGAACGACAACGTTCAGTTCGAAAACCCTAACGTCTAATAAAAAACCCTAGAAATCGGTTCTGGAAACCCTAGTTTCAGTTTTGGGAAATTCGAAACCCTAGAAATCGGATATTGAAAACCCTAGATTGGGAATGCAATGTTATGTACAAGGTTAAACGTCTTTAATATTGAATTAATTAGGGAAAACCCTATTGAATTATCTAAAATGTTAATTGATTATTTGAAAACCCTAATACCAGATCTGAAAACCCTAATTTCAGATTCTGATAAAACGAAACCCTAATATGGGAATATAACGGAGAATTTTAATGCTTAAGTGCTATTAATTAATTACTAAATTGGGGCAAAGGTTGATTAATTTATAAACCCTACTTTTCAATTTATGGAACCCTAATTGTTCCGTCAGAAACCCTAATGCTCAATTGTGAATTTAATTGCTATATTATCAATATTAATTAGGAAATATATATCCTAATTGTCAAGTTATTAGAAACCCTAATCGGATTAAGAAATCTAATTTCTAAAATTGAACTATTATTTTTCTATTTAAAACCCTAATATGTGGTTTTGAGACCTAATGTACAAATTTGACCCTAAGTGCTTAATTAGCAATTTAATTAGGATAAATTAGTCCTAATTAGCAAGATTGAAGCATGATTAGGAAATTATGATATAATTAGGAAGCCGTAATTATAAATTTAGAAATCAAAATTTTCTTTTTTAAAATTTAATTAGAAAATTTTTGAAAATCCAAGTTGCTAAATATTTGTGGGATAAAATATAAACTCTAAAGGTTTAAACCCTAAACCCTAAAATGTCCAAACCCTAAACCCTAAGGGTTGCAACAATTGAGAAATCTAGAAATTTATTGAAAGTACAAAAATGCCCCTTTTATGTATTATTTTAGGTTGCTTGAAAATCTTGCCAAGATATGGGTTTGGTGACCAACCCTAGATCTATCCTAGCCTAGCCATGTGCTAAAAAGTTCCAGCAAATCAGTCTATCTAGCTAACAACTCAGCCACATGCATTGAATTAAATAGATTAAAAGGAAAGAAAAAGACCACTTTAATTCTCATTTGCTCCCAAGCCTCTCTCTCTCTAAAATCCAAAAATGAGAGTGAAAAGGAGTGAGTAGTTAAGACAAAAATCATTTATTGGCTTAACAATATCAGATCATCAACGACAGAAATAGAAATCAAAGCTCAAAAGAGGTATAAATCCTAAATTTTTGAAATCTTTAGAGTTTATGTTATTTGTTATAATTGATTGGTTAAATATGTGTTAGAGGGTGTCATTTGATGATCTGGGTTGTCAAAACCTAGATCCATATCATTTTGATGCTCTAAATTGAAGATTTCTTAAATCTGGAAATCTGGAAAATTATTGTCTGACAGTTTAATGCCAGACACCATAGATCGGTGTCTGTTAGTTGTTTTTGTGTTTTAACTGTTTGTATTGCTAGTATGTCATGTGGTCTTTCATCTGGAGTTGGAATCATATCCATAACAGGTCTAGATCTTACGTTATTAAAGGTCAAAGTTAGTTGACCGAGCTAGACCGACTAATTTCTGGGTAACCCAGAAATCATGTAACCGGGTCTGACAACATTTTTTGATGCTTTGATCTGTCAGTTTTAATGTGTATTGTTGATTTTGTTGTAATCAGGTTGTAGTACGTTATGTGGACTATAGATACATGTATTAATATTCCTTATATCGCAAACCGAATCGAAGTAAGGGGTGGTCAAACAAGGCCACTCAGCATTGACTTACGGTTTCTGGAAAACCCAGAAAACCGGATGAACTTATATTCTGACATAGTTTGATCGTGCTTAATCTGACGTTTGTTTTATTGTTTAGATGATCTGATTTTTTAAAAATGGACTTTGACATGTCCTCTGCTTGATCGAACCTTTATAACATAATTAGAAAGTCCTGATTGTAAGATATCAGGAGCTCAACCTAGCACCATCAACTATTCTTCATTTTCTGGAAAACCCAGAAATGAAGAACAGTATTGTCAGACTTTTCTGAAGCTTTGATCTTGCTGTTATGATGCAGGATTGGCATAAAACTTGTTAATTTGTATAGTATTGCATAAGTACTATAATATTAACACACTAGACCTCCTAGAAAACATTTCGATCTTAGATTAATTAATTGTTTGTCAAACGTGCACCCTAGAACTCACGTCTGTCAGTGTTCTTGAGCCAAGAACACCAACAGCGACAGGCAAGTGTCGCTAAAGGCCTATAGCGACAGTTTATTTATTATTTTCCGAAAAATGATTAAAAATTAGAAAAAAATGGTTTTTAATTATTAAAAATACAAAATAAATTCTGAAAAATTATTTTAAAGTTTGAAAAATAGTTTTTAACTATTTTGAGTATATTTTGAAAATATTTAATATTTTAGGAATATAAATGGTATTTAATTATTTAATTATAATATTAAATAAATTATTTAAAAATAGTTTTAATTCATGAAAATCATGAAAAATAATATTATGGTATACGAAAATATTTTAAGTTATTTTTGATGAATTTTAATATTTTGGGATGAATTTTATTAATTAATCAATATTAATGATAATTAGTTTATTTAATGAATATATTAAATAAATTATTAAAAAATAAAATTAATGTTTTAAAAATCATATAAAAATGATTTAAGTGTTATAAAAATATTTTAAGTTATAAAATGTAACTTTTGATATTTTGGCATGAAAATATTAATATTTTAATATTAATATTAATTATCGGATAATGGATTAAAGTGTTGGAAAATTATATAAAAATGATTTTTAAGGTATTAAAAATACTTTGATATATTATAATTATATTATAATATTAGGTAATGATTTTCATTAATATTTTATATTAAATAAATATTAATGATTAAGGAATTTTGTGGTATTTAATTCATTTAAATACGGTTTTAAGGATTGAAAAATGTTGATAAATGGTAATAATTATCCAAAAATTATTACGAGCCTAGAAAAAATGTTTTGTCTGATTAGAAATTATCTGTTTTAATGGTTAAGTATTAAGTCAGAGTTTAATTGAACTTAAACTCGATATTCGTCCGACTATACCGTCGAGATGATAGAATTGTGTCGGTTTCAACTCAGACTGCAATAGTTTGACTTGATGCTATGTATAATGTGCTGTATAGACTGATAGGCTTATGTGGTAATGTGTTTAGGTTATTTTGTGTGTATAAATATAGTAGTATTATACTGTGATGATATTATTCTAATATTGGAGATCTATATTATTAATATTAGGTCTTCGGGTAAAGCGTTATTAAATTGCGTGCGGTAATCAACGGTTCAGGCAAGTTTTCTTTGTACTTAACTCTAATAAGAGTGTTTTATTCAAGCTTATGGTTAATCATTGCTGATTGCCACGAAAATTGTATTCTGTACATCTTGCATGTACAAGTCAGGTATGAAAGGCTGATCATCTTCATTAGCAGTTGGTTCAGAAATGTTTGTTCATGTATAATACTTGTTCAGTCAAAAAATTTGTTCGTGCTAGTTCTCAATTATATTGATGAATTATAGCAAGCCCTTTATTCATACTCTTCAATTATGATATATCGTTATATTGTTGTATATAAACTTGTTGGGTAACTTTCATGCTCACCTTTGCTATATCATGATAAAACATTGCAGATAAGGCGAATGCGTTCGGATACAGGAAACGATAAAAGCCAAGTTCAGCTTGTGATATAAAGTGCGGCTAGTATGTAATAGTATAGTTTAATAAATGTGTTATATATTAGAAAATTTATGAATTGTGTATATGTTAAGGTTACTCGATCTTGGGGAATAGTGTGTAATGTAATGTATAAACAATTTATGTTTATATCTTCCGCAATTAGTGATAGAAATAGTGTACCGGATCCGAGGTGATTTGGGTCCTGGATTCGGGGCTACTACAGTTGGTATCAGAGCTGTTGGTTATGAAGCTTAGGTAGGAATACCTGAGACCAATAACCGTAGTGATTAGGATAAGATCTAACTCACATAGAGTTAGTTGGTCGATAAGATTCAAAGATGAATCTCGGTGAGTGTAAAGACACAGAGTTCCCTAACTCTGATAATAAAGTTGAACAGTAATGGTGAATAGATCGAGTCTAAAAGACTGAAAGTGCAGGAATAGGAGATCGTAAAATAAAACGATTATAGGCATAGAAATAAATCGTAATATATACGATAAGATCACCCCGTGATCTGATAAGGTTATGACAGTTAGAAAGAATCAATCTTATGATTGAAAAGTTTACAGCAAGATGTTGTGTGTAAGTTGTACTATGAAATGGTACTATGAAAACTCATGAAAGAGTTATGGATTATGAATACTAATTGAATTCGTATTGAAAAGGGGGGTTAAGATTAGGTGGGGATTTCAATGAGGACTCGTGTCAGCAACTGAGTTGTATGATTCCTTGTATGGGCGGGGAATTGTACTTGGTGTAAAAAAACTACTCAGTTGGTGGCATTGGTAATAATTGAAATGTTGTGTCACCCTAGTTGTTATATATAGATAAAGAGGTCATAGGTAGAGAATATAGGATTAAGTACTAGTTCTTAGAACTCATACTTATGTGACATTCTTGACTTATTGTTATATGAAATGTTTATGAGCCCCTCAGCGAACAGACGCCAAAGTTCAGACTAGGGTAAGTTAGTAAACTCATATAATTGTGGCCAGGTTATGAACTCATAAGTGTGGTTTTATGAACTGGGTATAGTTGTGTGTGAATGGAGTGTTAAGGATTATAGGAACAGATAGATTGTTAAGAATATGATCATTAGTGGAGATTTACGTTTTCCTAAACCCCTAGCTTTGCTAAACCTCAATTTTTGACATCAAGCTAAATACGCACTATGTGCCTTTTAAAAAAAATATTTTTATTTATCACTTATATACCATGTGACCTGGTGCATAGATGATAAAAAATGATGGAGTTATCAATGCAGAATTACTTTGTGTTGGATGTGATCTAAGGATCGTCAGCCCACTACAGTATGATGTAGTATGACAAAATCACCAAATGACGAAATCTTCAACGTACTGTAAATACAGTGCGGCATCATGACGTCATTCTCAAAAATGTTTTATTGAAAGAAATTTCCAAAACCAAATTGTTTTTCTGTGGAATCAAATAAGACTGACGTAAATTTTTTGTGCCTTTGGGCAGTGATGGGAAAACAGATAAAATCAGTACTTGGCCAGTACAGGGCATATCGGGCTAATCACCCTTTGTGTCCGTAAGTAATGACGGTTTACGGATGAATTTCCATAAAACCTTTGCGAAAATGTAAAACAAACAGTCTATACGATTCCTCAGCACAGTTTTAAAATTTTTTACCCTTGTGAATGGTGTAAGGTGCACGATGTAAGGTGTAAGGTGAATTTCGGGGACGAAATTCTTAGAAGGAGGGGTGAATGTGACAACCCGATAAATTAGATAATTTATAAAAATCTTAAATGATTGATTTAAGGTTAAATAATAGACCTAGACAGAAAATAAGTGTATGCGTTTAATGTTATTGGGAAGGAATTTTGAGGGTTTCAAAATTCGGTGAATGATATAGGTGAATTATTCAGGATTAAGGATTTATGTGAATTCGTTTTGTGTTAATGGTTATGTATGTGTTCAAAATGTGGTTAAGGGTCATGGGTTGATCAGATAATTTATATCTGTAACAAACCCTAAGTTTATATTAAGAACGACAACGTTCAGTTTGAAAACCCTAACGTCTAATAAGAAACCCTAAAAATCGATTCTGGAAACCCTAGTTTTAGTTCCGGGAAATCCAAAACCCTAGAAATCGGATATTGAAAACCCTAGATTGGGAATGCAATTCTATGTACAAGGTTAAACGTCTTTAATATTGAATTAATTAGCGAAAACCCTATTGAATTATCTAAAATCTTAATTGATTATTTGAAAACCCTAATACCAGATCTGAAAACCCTAATTTTAGATTCTGATAAAACGAAACCCTAATATGGGAATATAACGGAGAATTTTAATGCTTAAGTGCTATTAATTAATTACTAAATTGGGGCAAAGGTTGATTAATTTATAAACCTTAATTTTCAATTTATGGAACCCTAATTGTTCCGTCAGAAACCCTAATGCTCAATTGTGAATTTAATTGCTATATTAACAATGTTAATTAGGAAATATATATCCTAATTGTCAAGTTATTAGAAATCCTAATCGGATTAAGAAATCTAATTTCTAAAATTGAACTATTATTTTTCTATTTAAAACCCTAATATGTGGTTTTGAGACCTAATGTACAAATTTGACCCTAAGTGCTTAATTAGCAATTTAATTAGGATAAATTAGTCCTAATTAGCAAGATTGATGCATGATTAGGAAATTATGATATAATTAGGAAGCCGTAATTATAAATTTAGAAATCAAAATTTTCTTTTTTAAAATTTAATTAGAAAATTTTTGAAAATCCAAGTTGCTAAATATTTGAGGGATAAAATATAAACTCTAAAGGGTTAAACCCTAAACCCTAAAATGTCCAAACCCTAAACCCTAAGGGTTGCAACAATTGAGAAATCTAGAAATTTATGGAAAAGTCAAAAATGCCCCTTTTATGTATTATTTTAGGTTGCTTGAAAATCTTGCCAAGATATGGGTTTGGTGACCAACCCTAGATCTATCCTAGCCTAGCCATGTGCTAAAAAGTTCCAGCAAATCAGTCTATCTAGCTAACAACTCAGCCACATGCATTGAATTAAATAGATTAAAAAGAAAGAAAAGACCACTTTAATTCTCATTTGCTCCCAAGCCTCTCTCTCTCTAAAATCCAAAAATGAGAGTGAAAAGGAGTGAGTAGTTAAGACAAAAATCATTTATTGGCTTAACAATATCAGATCATCAACGACAGAAATAGAAATCAAAGCTCAAAAGAGGTATAAACCCTAAATTTTTGAAATCTTTAGAGTTTATGTTATTTGTTATAATTGATTGGTTAAATATGTGTTAGAGGGTGTCATTTGATGATCTGGGTTGTCAAAACCTAGATCCATATCATTTTGATGCTCGAAATTGAAGATTTCTTAAATCTGGAAATCTGGAAAATTATTGTCTGACAGTTGAATGTCAGACACCATAGATCGGTGTCTGTTAGTTGTTTTTGTGTTTTAACTGTTTGTATTGCTAGTATGTCATGTGGTTTTTCATCTGGAGTTGGAATCATATCCATAACAGGTCTAGATCTTACGTTATTAAAGGTCAAAGTTAGTTGACCGAGCTTGACCGACTGATTTCTGGGTACCCCAGAAATCATGTAACCGGGTCTGACAACATTTTCTGATGCTTTGATCTGTCAGTTTTAATGTGTATTGTTGATTTTGTTGTAATCAGGTTGTAGTACATTATGTGAACTATAGATACATGTATTAATATTCCTTATATCGCAAACCAAATCGAAGTAAGGGGTGGTCAAACAAGGCCACTCGGCATTGACTTACGGTTTCTGGAAAACCCAGAAAACCGGATGAACTTATATTCTGACATAGTTTGACCGTGCTTAATCTGACGTTTGTTTTATTGTTTAGATGATCTGATTGTTTAAAAATGGACTTTGACATGTCCTCTGCATGATAGAACCTTTATAACATAATTAGAAAGTCCTGATTGTAAGATATCAGGAGCTCAACCTAGCACCATCAACTGTTCTTCATTTTCTGGAAAACCCAGAAATGAAGAACAGTATTGTCAGACTTTTCTGAAGCTTTGATCTTGCTGTTATGATGCAGGATTGGCATAAAACTTGTTAATTTGTATAGTATTGCATAAGTACTATAATATTAACACACTAGACCTCCTAGAAAACATTTCGATCTTAGATTAATTAATTGTTTGTCAAACGTGCACCCTAGAACTCATGTCTGTCAGTGTTCTTGAGCCAAGAACACCAACGGCGACAGGCAAGTGTCGCTAAAGGCCTATAGCGACAGTTTATTTATTATTTTCCGGAAAATGATTAAAAATTAGAAAAAAATGGTTTTTAATTATTAAAAATACAAAATAAATTCTGAAAAATTATTTTAAAGTTTGAAAAATAGTTTTTAACTATTTTGAGTATATTTTGAAAATATTTAATATTTTTGGAATATAAATGGTATTTAATTATTTAATTATAATATTAAATAAATTATTTAAAAATAGTTTTAATTCATGAAAAATTATGAAAAATAATATTATGGTATAAGAAAATATTTTAAGTTATTTTTGATGACTTTAATATTTTGGGATGAATTTTATTAATTAATCAATATTAACGATAATTAGTTTATTTAATGAATATATTAAATAAATTATGGAAAAATAGAATTAATGTTTTAAAAATCATATAAAAATGATTTAAGGGTTATAAAAATATTTTAAGTTATAAAATGTAACTTTTGATATTTTGGCATGAAAATATTAATATTTTAATAATAATATTAATTATCGGATAATAGATTAAAGTGTTGGAAAATTATATAAAAATGATTTTTAAGGTATTAAAAATACTTTGATATATTATAATTATATTATAATATTATGTAATGATTTTCATTAATATTTTATATTAGATAAATATTAATGATTAAGGAATTTCGTGGTATTTAATTCATTTAAATACGGTTTTAAGGATTGAAAAATGTTGATAAATGATAATAATTATCCGAAAATTATTACGAGCCTAGGAAAAATGTTTTGTCTGATTAGAAATTATCTGTGTTAATGGTTAAGTATTAAGTCAGAGTTTAATTGAACTTAAACTCGATATTCGTCCGACTATACCATCGGGATGATAGAATTGTGTCGGTTTCAACTCAGACTGCAATAGTTTGACTTGATGCTATGTCTTATGTGCTGTATAGACTGATAGGCTTATGTGGTAATGTGTTTAGGTTATTCTGTGTGTATAAATATAGTAGTATTATACTGTGATGATATTATTCTAATATTGGAGATCTATATTATTAATATTAGGTCTTCGGGTAAAGCGTTATTAAATTGCGTGCGGTAATCAATGGTTCAGGCAAGTTTTCATTGTACTTAACTCTAATAAGAGTGTTTTATTCAAGCATATGGTTAATCATTACTGATTGCCACGAAAACTGTATTCTGTACATCTTGCATGTATAAGTCAGGTATGAAAGGCTGATTACCTTCATTACCAGTTGGTTCAGAAATGTTTGTTCATGTATAATACTTGTTCAGTCAAAAAATTTGTTCGTGCTAGTACTCAATTATATTGATGAATTATAGCAAGCCCTTTATTCATACTCTTCAATCATGATATATCGTTATATTGTTGTATATAAACTTGATGGGCAACTTTCATGCTCACCCTTGCTATATCATGATAAAACATTGCAGATAAGGCGAATGCGTTCGGATACAGGAAACGATTAAAGCCAAGTTCAGCTTGGGATATAAATTGCGGCTAGTATGTAATAGTATAGTTTAATAAATGTGTTATATATTAGAAAATTTATGAATTGTGTATAAGTTAAGGTTACTCGACCCTGGATTCGGGGCTACTACAATTGTTATCATACTATTTCACAGAATAGTGAGGACTACTAATGCACCATCTAGGACCATCACTCTGTTCCTCCACTAGTCACAACTACGTTCTCATTTCATGAAGAGAACAGTGAAAGAAAGGGTGAGCTCAACTAGCCTAGTAAGAAATATTATGACTAAGATAATGCAGAATAACTTATCGTTAGCCTTCAACAGTGTTAAATTGATAAAATATAATAACTATCAAGTTTAACTGCAGCGGAACATGCAATCCATTAGAAGAGTCAAGTAGGGAATAAAATCAACTATCTTCTATGATTTAAAAGGTTTTTCATCACTTTTATCATTGGGACTCAGCTTAATAAATAATCCACATCATCGAATAACCCCTGTACTACGACCAAGGATATTCTTTAGTATCACGACCATAAATTATTCATGCACTACGGGCCACGAACATTCGTGTATTCATTAATGGTCATGATCGTGCCAACAACGGTCCATCAATGCACTACGGGCCAATGAGGACTTTTACCACATCATTTGTAACATTACGGTAATGATTACACCGAATAATCCATGGTCTTAATCATACCAAGTCCATCTATGCACTACAGGCCACAGATGACTTTCAACAAAATATAAACACGAGGATGATGACAATGATATACGAATTCAATAAAACAAGTTCAAGAATTAATTTATATAGGAACTGATATCGTCTAAATTGTCAACATGATACTGCTTTGTAGAGTAAAATTCAAGAATGCTCAGAATAATATTTCCATGAAAAGATATTGGACGAAGCACAAATATCAAGTCTATTCCACTAATTTCATGGAGTATAGAAGTCAAAATTTTAACAAACTTAGTGTAATAAAGAATGGAACAACAAAAGAAATCACCATACGTGAGATATAACGCACATGCAGGTTTTCCCAATAGGATAATAAATAATGGAATCAGGTCCGGCGTAAAACGTACAGACAGGATATTCCAACAGAATAATAATGAATGGAACCAGGTCCGACGTAAAACGCACAGACAGGATATTCCGACAGAATAATAAATAATGGAACCAGGTCCGACGTAAATGTACAGACATGATATTCCGACAGAATAATAAAGAATGAAATAACAGAAGAATTTCACTAAGTATAGGGTAGCCCGCGTATACAGGTTATTCCAACAGAATAATAAATAATGGAATAACAAAAGTTCTCTTCATTAATACAAAAGAAATAATACCCTTATCATAAATGAAACTGAATATAAGAGTAGGGAAGTAGCAGAATACTTTTCTATAGTTTCTCTATAACTTTTCTCTCTAGAGTTTCAGTGAATTCGTAAGAAATAATGAAGGAATGAGCTTCTATTTATAGAAGAATAAACTGCATAGTAACTAACTTATGAACGGTCCATATTGATTTACTATTAAAACTTTAAACCAGCGATCCATATTGATTTACTATTAAAACTTTAAACCAGCGATCCATATTGATTTACTATTATATCTTCAACCAACGGTCTGAAAAATTAGCACATCTCCTCATGGAATAATATTGTACCCAAAAATAATTTGGACCGAATAGAAATATATTTTACGGGTGAATAGTACTCTGTGAATAGTAACTCATGAATAGTAACTAATGAATAGTAACTTATGAATAGTAACTCGTGAATAGTAACTCATAAATAGTAACTCGTGAATAGTACTCTGACACAAAAAGTGTCCCGAATACCCGATTGAACAATATATCCTCCAGACATCAATTATACTAACATAAATAAGTGCAACACAATAAAACTATAAAATTCATCTTTAATCAACACGAACTGTAAAGTCCCCGAACCCGGATACTTGAAACCCGAACTCGGTACTTCACGATACCATTTCTATGAGCGGAATACTACTAATAATAATAACAATAATATAAAACTTAAACTTAAATTTGTAAATACATCAGAGTCTTTCTCCCAAGTACGTAACCTTTAATCACTCATTACATGTCATAACATATATAAATATATATATCATAGTCTTCATAATCTAAAACTATTACAAACAGTAGCATATAAAGTCATTCAGCAACTTTTTCTTTTCCTTTGTTCTTGACAGATCCTTCTGGTCCTTCACACTTAGCTGAAAACATTTAAATTAAGCAAGAATGAGCATTTGATTGCCCAACAAGTATTATATTTATATAGGCTGAAAGAATTTAAATGTTTTCTTTATAATATTCTTCTACAACTAGTCAGTAGTTGTGAAGTAATCTGTGCCAATAATAATATCATAACAACCCTCTTTCAAATTTTTGAAACTACGTATTGACTATACATGGGTTTCTGTGACATACTATGAACATTGTATTCATTTTCGAAAATGTTTGAACAGAAATTCATCTGTAAACCGTCATGACTTACGGGCACGGAGGGTGATCAGCCCCATTGTACCCTGTATTGATCAATACTACATGTATAAGAACGATGTTATCAAACATATATGTATATCAAAGGTGTATCAACATGCGATTGAATACAATGATTATCCAAGTGAGGACACTTGTATAATCATTTCTAGAAATTAACGAACAGAATATATATTCGAATTATCATATACTAACATGTTGATAATCAATGGGCGTATATAATATAAGTTTAACAATCTGTACAATAATAACAATAATTCTGAACTTCTCACTTCTGTCCATTGCATAAAGAAAATGCAAAGTTAGGATACTTGCCTGATACGCTGCTTATACTTTGCAACTTAGTTTTATCTTTTATGAAATCACCTAACATTAATCAGATTATTTTACTGATTAGTACCACATATCGTACATACAACACTGCCTATTGCAGTCAGCACATTCCCTATCCACATTATCACACATGTTCAACAATCGTTGACTCATAATCAAACATCAACACCTTCCTAATCACATTTTCATACAACCTTAATAACCATTGAATCACAAATAAACAGTTAATTAACCAATTTATCTAAGTCCAGATCAATTTCTTATCTATGTCGGTCTACCGACAGCTTTATCGGTTAAATATCGAGTCTAAGACTCTAATCCGTAGTTCAATATCCATTTGGATAACTTAAACATCAGTCGCACTATTTTTCATGGCCTTATAATAATTATTAAATAATTATTATCATTTATTATAATTTTTGAAATATCAGAATCATTATGAAATGATTTAAATATTAAACAATTCTATTATCATTAATATTTAATAAATATTAAACTATTAATGAAACCATTGCCAAAATATTAAAGTTATGTATAATAAATCAAAATATTTTTAAAGTATTTATAATACCCTTAAATGATTTTTAAAACATTTAAAATCATTATTAAATAATTATCATTAATATTTAAATATTAATAAACTATTTATCCAAATATTAAATGTCAATAATTATAACTTAAAATATTTTTAAATCATTAATATCCTTTTAAAATGATTTTTAAATAAATAAAAACATTTTTAAACTATTTATTTAATATAATTATTAAATAAATTTAATATCATTAATCATTAAATGTCATTAATATTAAATTATTAATGAAATTATCCTTTAAATATTAAAAGTTATATTTTATAACTTAAAATATTTTTAAATACTTTATTATTATTTAAAAATGATTATTATAATAATAAAATTATTTTTAAACTAAATTATTTAATATAATTATTAAATAACTTTATTATCATTAATCATAATTAATTAATGAAATTTACCTTTAAATATTAAAAGTTATATTTTATAACTTAGAATATTTTTAAATACTTTATTATTATTTAAAAATGATTTTTAATATAAAAAAATTCATTTTTAATTCATTTAATAAATAACTTAATTATCATTAATATTTAATTTATTAATGAAAATTATCACATAATATTAAAAGTTATCAAAAATAACTTCAATTATTTTCTTATACCATAATATATTTTTAAATGATTTTTCAAATATTAAAATCATTTTTAAATAATTTATTTAATATTATTATTAAATTAATTAATTACTTTTAATATTCCCAAAAATATTAAATATTTATGAAATATATTTAAAATAATTAAAAACTAATTTTTAGAATTTAAAATAATTTTTAATAATTTATTTTGTATTTTTAATAATTAAAAACTATTTTTTTCTATTTATTAATTAATTTCCAAAAATTATTAATAAAACTGTCGCTAAAGGGCTATAGCGACACTTTCTGTCGCTATAGGTGTTCTTGAGTATTT
Organism: Panax japonicus; assembly: GCA_020205505.1. Lineage (NCBI taxonomy): Eukaryota > Viridiplantae > Streptophyta > Magnoliopsida > Apiales > Araliaceae > Panax > Panax japonicus. Next base: position 33,463,823 of record CM035113.1, on the reverse strand, counting down.
CCAGAAACATAAACCAGTGTGCTAGGGGGTTGGTTTGACTATGAATAACTTTCTGTACAAAATGTTTCTAGGCGATCTAACACATACATTTTGTAGTACTCATGTAACACTACAATTACCAACAAACATCATGGCTCAACAACAATAGATCTGGGAGATATTGGCCATCAAAGTAGCTGTCAGAGCTGTTCTTCACGAAGAACAGTTCGAGGTGCCTACTTTGGACCCCTATAACTTGATGATCGTGTAACGTTTATGTGATATATCAATTTTAGTGTGTAGACATCATGTAGGACTACAACTATAAAGCTTCATAACATATTAACATCAAAACATGAGCAAGATATTTCCGGTCAAACATGAAGACGGAAGTTGCTAAAAAAAATTCTGGGTTCGTGTTGTTGAGCAGTTTCGGTCAACGGATTTTGACCATGAATAACTCCCGATCTATAACAGATATGAACTTGATTCTTTTTTTCACCATAAAGATCACATTACATACTACATATAACAACTTACAAACACCCAAAAAAAACTAAATAATAATAGAGATATAAGGCCTGACATTTGCCTAAAAATAACATATTTTGGTTTTTTAAAAGTTGGAAAAACTTTGATTTTGAGCACTTTGATGTTATGGGTCATGAATCTAACAACCCAGAAAATTAATACACTCCTTATTACACATATTTAACAAATCAATTGCATCAATTAACATCAAATCAAAGGATTTCTAAAATTAGGGTTTTTATACCTTTATGCCTTGATTTTGATTTCCTAGCTTCCAAGTTGTTTGTGATTGGATTATGGTGAACGTGGGGCTTGATAAAGGGACTGATTTAGCAACAAATTTCGTTGGTTTGAGAGAAAATGAGAGTTGGTTGAGTATTGAATAAAATTGGCTAGCAAAATCACTTTTTCTCTCTCTCTCAATCCTTTATATAGACATGCTAGATTCATGAATGGCTGAGTTAGAGGCTTGTTGCTGTCAATTTTCTGTCAATGGAGTGGTTAGGAGTTGGCCAACAACTTCACCTATTTTCAAAACCTACAATTTAGCCTCAACTATACACTTAAGGGAATTTTTGTCATTTCCTTAAATTTTTAGAAAATTGCCTTAGGGTTTAGGGTTTAGACATTTTAGTATTTAGGGTTTAACATTTAACCCTTAAAGATTTAGCAACTAGGATTTCATAAATTTCTAAATTTTGGATTTAGCAATTAGGGTTTATTACAAAAATAATAATATAAAATAACTAAATTTTAGTTTCTAAAATTAGAAAATTTAGGTTTGTTAATTAGATTAATATTCTAATTACTTTATACCGTAACATTAAGGTTTAGATCATATAATTATTGTTGACTTTGCTATTTTAGCAATTAGGGTTTACTCTTTCGGTAATTAGGGTTACCAAATTACAATTAGGGTTCTAATTACTAAATTAGGGTTTAATAATTTAGGGTTTCTAAATTTAATAATTGTAATCATAATACTTGTGAATTAATTACATTAATACAATAACCAACAATCTCAAACTCTAATTTAAAATTAGGGTTACTAATTATAGCAATTAGGATTTCCAAAATTTTAATTAGGGTTTACCTAATTAATACATTAATACACGATATAATTAATATAATACACTTATAAAACAATCTCACACTCTAATTTGGATCTCAAATTAGGGTTTAACATGATTACTAGGGTTTGATCAAAATACACTGTAATTTACCAACCATTATCAATACGGACTTACTGTACATATTCATAGCACTGAAAAATCAAAATATAATTAATATTATATTATTATTCTAATACCTTGACAATAATCCAAAATTAGGGTTTGGATTCCATATCTGATTATTCTTTCATATTTAACCTTAATAATTAAGGTAAAATATTTAACTTAATAATCTGTACAAAAATTCATATAATAAAATAATTATTATATTTATTAAAAAAAATCACTTCATATATTATTTAAATAATATATGATTATATATTCAAGGAAAATAATTAATAAAAACATTTCTATCTTAAAATTAATTATTATAAAAATATACTTTATAATAATCAATAATTCTAAAATAAATTTACTTGTAAATATTCATGTAATAAATATATTTTTATTTACCACATAAATACATATACACATAATCTTGTACAAATCCTCATCCTTAAAATAATAATAAAAAAAATTTATACGCAAAATTTATGATTTATTTATATAGAAAATATCATGTTGTCACATTCACCCTCCCTTATAAGGATTCCGTCCCCGGAATCACCACTTAAAAACCTACACATAACTGGGTACATAGCATACATAATCTTCGCAAGTAGATCTCGATCAACTTTGATCGAACTGATCTTTAACTAATCAAATTAAGCTTGTCTTTCTGATTAAACGGAAATTTGATTCCTAAAAGAACTCAAATTCCTCCCTCAATTTCTTTATAAAATAATTTACTATAAATAGAAAAATTATAAATATACAATTAAAAGTTATTCGAATATTACCTGGAACTGCATTTCCAGCTGCCACCGTGTCTTGAACCGTCATGTTGAAGACCCTTGATGTTGACTTTGTTGGTTTGTTTGATGATGTCGGTCCCGTGATTGCTAATGTTCCACTACCCTTACCAGTATTCTCCTTTCCTGCCTCCACCCTCTTATTCGGACAATCCTTAACCCTATGTTCCAATGATCCACAAATAAAACAACCACTGTTCATTCTAGGATTGGGGCAGTTGGGAGAGATATGGCCCTCCTGCCCGCATTTATAACACACAAATTTTCCTTTCAAACATTCTCTGGAATGGTTCTTTCCACACGTTTTACACTGAATCCCTTGCTTCTTAATTCCTTCTTGCTTCACCTGTACATTTCCAAAATAGTTTCCTTTCCTTTTTCTGTCGACACTCCTGCTTCCACTATTAGTCCTCACCTTCTCAGCTCTCTCGACCTTGCCCTTGTTCTTCTTCTCCTTATTGTAGAGGCTCATAGCCTCACTTCCCTCCTCCGCAATTATCGCCTTCTCCAAGAGTGCTGCAAATGTTGGAATCTGCAACACTGCCACCTTATTATAGAGCCAGGTTTTTAATCCCAGCTCAAATCTCCTCGCCTTTCTAGCCTCCGTGTCGACTTGATGCGGAGCAAACCTAGCTAACTCATTAAATATTGCGGCATATTCTGCCATTGACATATCCCCTTGCTTCAACTCCAGAAATTTCACCTCCATTCTAGACTGCATACTGGCTGAAAAATAGTTTTCGAAAAATAAAGTCTTAAATCTATCCCACGCTACCACACCTGCTCCTGCCCTCACCTGATTCGCTTCCCACCAGAAATTGGCCTCACCCTTCATCATGTAGGTGGCAAAAGAGGTCTTTTGCCCCTCCGCTACCCTAGCTATTATAAACGCCTTCTCAATTTCCCTAACCCAAGTTTGGACTTCTACAGGGTCAGTCGTACCTTTAAATTCTGGCGGTCCTACAGCCTTAAAATCTTTGAAATTCGCCAAGTGACTATCCGGCTGGTTTCCCTGTTGCATATCCTGAGCTAACATATTTGCGAACTGCTGCATGGGGTCCACTTGTTGTTGTCCTTCAACATTGTTGACAGAATCTTCTGCCCTTTGATTCCGAGTTTGACGTCTTGGCGGCATTATCTGGTTAAGTAAAAACCATAAATTAACTTACATTCTAAACTTTATCATATAAGTTTAAACTTATTAAACTTGTTTCATAACTCAAACTTTGATTCATATTCATTCATTGCTTTAAAAATATTTTATATATCATAGCACATAGTGCTTTAGACATCAGTTATCCCATTGTGACTACAAAAGTCGGGATTTACATCACCACTTGTACAAAAGTTTTATAATAATGCATTACACAGACATACTAAGCACACATATAATATTAAATACGCTTACACAACATAACCTATACTTCCTATTTACTAAGTCTTCTTTCTTGGACAGCTTCTCGCCTGATGATCTTCCTTTCCACAGACAAAACATGCTCCTCGTTTATAGTCAGGACAATACAGAGTAGTATGCCCTTCATAGCCGCAAAGATAACATATTCTTTTCCATTTCTTCTTCCCAAGATTTCCTAAATCATAGTCTTCTATCTTCTTTTTTCCCTTATCTTTTGGAGCTGCAAACGAAGTGTTGCTTGAGGCTCCCATCTGATTGATTTGGATTTGAAGCTTATCCTGCTCTTCTATTGTTTCTATTAATGCTTGACGTAATTGACTGTTAAGCAGTTTTTCTGTCTTCCACAACCCTTCTAGAGAAGAAACCTTGTTCCTCAATTCCTGCATCTCCATTGATGCTTCACCAGCTTCAGCTTTAGAGTCTGAATCATTATCTTTCAGATCTATTATTTTCGGATCTGGTACTATGTTTTCCACGATAACCACCTCGTGCGAGTTGGTTTCATTGTGAGCTTCTATTTTCGCTATTGGCTTCAATATTAGCTCCTTCTTTACGACCCGTGGGTATCCTAGTTCTTTTTCACCTGACATCTACACACAGCAATTATCATGATTAGCATATAATATATACACATAACACACAAAGGTTTCATATAAGTTATCTTTTAGTTTGTTTGACGATGAATTTATCCAATCCATCTTTATTTAAACTCTATATGAGTTATTTATATTTTCAACGTTTCCCTCTGTTCTAAGGTTATAGCCTAAGATCTAACCCACCTAAGGTTTCTAACCCTATAGCTCTGATACCATCCTGTAAAGTCCCCGAACCCGGATACTTGAAACCTGAACTCGGTACTTCACGATACCATTTCTATGAGCGGAATACTACTAATAATAATAACAATAATATAAAACTTAAACTTAAATTTGTAAATACATCAGAGTCTTTCTCCCAAGTACGTAACCTTTAATCATTCATTACATGTCATAACATATATAAATATATATATCATAGTCTTCATAATCTAAAACTATTACAAACAGTAGCATATAAAATCATTCAGCAACTTTTCCTTTTCCTTTGTTCTTGACAAATCCTTCTGGTCCTTCACACTTAGCTGAAAACATTTAAATTAAGCAAGATTGAGCATTTGATTGCCCAGCAAGTATTATATTTATATAGGCTGAAAGAATTTAAATGTTTTCTTTATAATATTCTTCTACAACTAGTCAGTAGTTGTGAAGTAATTTGTGCCAATAATAATATCATAACAACCCTCTTTCAAATTTTTGAAACTACGCATTGACTATACATGGGTTTCTGTGACATACTATGAACATTGTTTTCATTTTCGAAAAGGTTTGAACAGAAATTCATCTATAAACCGTCATGACTTACGGGCACGGTGGGTGATCAGCCCCATTGTACCCTGTATTAATCAATACTACATGTATAAAAACGATGTTATCGTTTACTTTGTCCGCATAAAAATTTTCCCATTATCGGGATGTTCATACCTGTCGGGTTTTTATAACAAAAGTCTTATCTAATTCAACAATAATATATAATTCAACATATATGTATATCAAAGGTGTATCAACATGCGATTGAATACAATGATTATCCAAGTAGGGACACTTGTATAATCATTTCTAGAAATTAACGAACAGAATATATATTCGAATTATCATATACTAACATGTTGATAATCAATGGGCGTATATAATATAAGTTTAACAATCTGTACAATAATAACAATAATTCTGAACTTCTCACTTGTGTCCATTGCATAAAGAAAATGCAAAGTTAGGATACTTGCCTGATACGCTGCTTACACTTTGCAACTTAGTTTTATCTTTTATGAAATCACCTAACATTAATCAGATTATTTTACTAATTAGTACCACATATCGTACATACAACACTGCCTATTGTAGTCAGCACATTCCCTATCCACATTATCACACATGTTCAACAATCGTTGACTCATAATCAAACATCAACACCTTCCTAATCACATTGTCATACAACCTTAATAACCATTGAATCACAAATAAACAGTTAATTAACCAATTTATCTAAGTCCAGATCAATTTCTTATCTATGTCGGTCTACCGACAGCTTTATCGGTTAAATATCGAGTCTAAGACTCTAATCCGTAGTTCAATATCCATTTGGATAACTTAAACATCAGTCACACTATTTTTCATGGCCTTATAATAATTATTAAATAATTATTATCATTTATTATAATTTTTGAAATATCAGAATCATTATGAAATGATTTAAATATTAAACAATTCTATTATCATTAATATTTAATAAATATTAAACTATTAATGAAACCATTGCCAAAATATTAAAGTTATGTATAATAAATCAAAATATTTTTAAAGTATTTATAATACCCTTAAATGATTTTTAAAACATTTAAAATCATTATTAAATAATTATCATTAATATTTAAATATTAATAAACTATTTATCCAAATATTAAATGTCAATAATTATAACTTAAAATATTTTTAAATCATTAATATCCTTTTAAAATGATTTTTAAATAAATAAAAACATTTTTAAACTATTTATTTAATATAATTATTAAATAAATTTAATATCATTAATCATTAAATGTCATTAATATTAAATTATTAATGAAATTATCCTTTAAATATTAAAAGTTATATTTTATAACTTAAAATATTTTTAAATACTTTATTATTATTTAAAAATGATTATTATAATAATAAAATTATTTTTAAACTAAATTATTTAATATAATTATTAAATAACTTTATTATCATTAATCATAATTAATTAATGAAATTTACCTTTAAATATTAAAAGTTATATTTTATAACTTAGAATATTTTTAAATACTTTATTATTATTTAAAAATGATTTTTAATATAAAAAAATCATTTTTAATTCATTTAATAAATAACTTAATTATCATTAATATTTAATTTATTAATGAAAATTATCACATAATATTAAAAGTTATCAAAAATAACTTAAATTATTTTCTTATACCATAATATTTTTTTAAATGATTTTTCAAATATTAAAATCTTTTTTTAATAATTTATTTAATATTATTATGAAATAAATTAATTACTTTTAATATTCCCAAAAATATTAAATATTTATGAAATATATTTAAAATAATTAAAAACTAATTTTTAGAATTTAAAATAATTTTTAATAATTTATTTTGTATTTTTAATAATTAAAAACTATTTTTTTCTATTTATTAATTAAATTCCGAAAATTATTAATAAAAATGTCGCTAAAGGGCTATAGCGACACTTTCTGTCGTTATAGGTGTTCTTGAGTATTTCCAGAAACATAAACCAGTGTGCTAGCGGGTTGGTTTGACCATGAATAGCTTTCTATACAAAATGTTTCTAGGCGATCTAACACATACATCTTGTAGTACTCATGTAACACTACAATTACCAACAAACATCATGGCTTAACAACAACAGATCTGGGAGATATTGGCCATCAAAGTAGCTGTCATAGCTGTTCTTCACGAAGAACAGTTCGAGGTGCCTACTTTGGACCCCTATAGCTTGATGATCGTGTAACGTTTATGTGATATATCAATTTCAGTGTGTAGACATCATGTAGGACTACAACTATAAAGCTTCATAACATATTAACATCAAAACATGAGCAAGATATTTTCGGTCAAACATGAACACAGAAGTTGCTAAAAAAAATTCTGGGTTCGTGTTCTTGAGCAGTTTCGGTCAACGGGTTTTGGCCATGAATAACTCCCGATCTATAACAGATATGAACTTGATTCTTTTTTTCCCCTTAAAGATCACATTACATACTACATATAACAACTTACAAACACCCAAAAAAACTAAATAATAATAGAGATATAAGGCCTGACATTTGCCTAAAAATAACAGATTTTGGTTTTTTAAAAGTTGGAAAAACTTTGATTTTGAGCACTTTGATGTTATGGGTCATGAATCTAACAACCCAGAACATTAATACACTCCTTATTACACATATTTAACAAATCAATTGCATCAATTAACATCAAATCAAAGGATTTCTAAAATTAGGGTTTTTATACCTTTATGCCTTGATTTTGATTTCCTAGCTTCAAGTTGTTTGTGATTGGATTATGGTGAACGTGGGGCTTGATAAAGGGACTGATTTAGCAACAAATTTCGTTGGTTTGAGAGAAAATGAGAGTTGGTTGAGTATTGAATAAAATTGGCTAGCAAAATCACTTTTTCTCTCTCTCAATCCTTTATATAGACATGCTAGATTCATGAATGGCTGAGTTAGAGGCTTGTTGCTGTCAATTTTCTGTCAATGGAGTGGTTAGGAGTTGGCCAACAACATCACCTATTTTCAAAACCTACAATTTAGCCTCAATTATACACTTAGGGGCATTTTTGTCATTTCCTTAAATTTCTAGAAAATTGCCTTAGAGTTTAGGGTTTAGACATTTTAGTGTTTAGGGTTTAACATTTAACCCTTAAAGATTTAGCAACTAGGATTTCAAAAATTTCCAAATTTAGGATTTAGCAATTAGGGTTTAAAACAAAAATAATAATATAAAATAACTAAATTTTAGTTTCTAAAATTAGACAATTTAGGTTTGTTAATTAGATTAATATTCTAATTACTTTATACCGTAACATTAGGGTTTAGATCATATAATTATTGTTGACTTTGCTATTTTAGAAATTAGGGTTTACTCTTTCGGTAATTAGGGTTACCAAATTACAATTAGGGTTCCAATTACTAAATTAGGGTTTAATAATTTAGGGTTTCTAAATTTAATAATTGTAATCATAATACTTGTGAATTAATTACATTAATACAATAACCAACAATCTCAAACTCTAATTTAAAATTAGGGTTACTAATTATAGCAATTAGGATTTCCAAAATTTTAATTAGGGTTTACCTAATTAATACATTAATACACGATATAATTAATATAATACACTTATAAAACAATCTCACACTCTAATTTGGATCTCAAATTAGGGTTTAACATGATTACTAGGGTTTGATCAAAATACACCGTAATTTACCAACCATTATCAATACGGACATACCGTACATATTCATAGCACTGAAAAATCAAAATATAATTAATATTATATTATTATTCTAATACCTTGACAATAATCCAAAATTAGGGTTTGGATTCCATATCTGATTATTCTTTCATATTTAACCTTAATAATTAAGGTAAAATATTTAACTTAATAATATGTACAAAAATTCATATAATAAAATAATTATTATATTTATTAAAAAAAATCACTTCATATATTATTTAAATAATATATAATTATATATTCAAGGAAAATAATTTTTAAAAACATTTCTATCTTAAAATTAATTATTATAAAAATATACTTTATAATAATCAATAATTCTAAAATAAATTTTCTTGTAAAATATTCATGTAATAAATATATTTTTATTTACCACATAAATACATATACACATAATCTTGTACAAATCCTCATCCTTAAAATAATAAAAAAAATATTTATACGCAAAATTTATGATTTATTTATATAGAAAATATCGGGTTGTCACACGAACTTATTCATTATTAATATTATAATTCACAATATTTAACAACCAGGTCGTTCCCAGGAAAGAGGGGGCTTTCCGATAAGAATTTCTCCTTATTGGCACGCAATTAGGTGACCAAACCTCTCCTTGACAGAACTTCTAGACATTGTTAATATTGCAAATAATAATATGAATAACTTTGCCGTCTCAATTATTGATTTAATAATATATCATATTATGCAGACGATACTGTAACAATAATTGAATCAATAATATTAGAGATATGATGCAATAATTACTGTAGCAATAATTGAGTGGCTTTTCACGTAAGCATCAATAATCAATACCGTGTGCTACTGTGCAACTACGCGTATTACTGTACTTTTAACACCGGGTGTTTCAACAGTTAACGGTAAAACTTCTGCCGTTATTTTCATAAAGTATTTTTGTCGTTTTCTAACTACGACAATACTTTCATTGTGGGGTCCATCAATGATTGTGCCATCGTACGAATATTTCCTGTTAAAACGAATATTCCCCGACCAATCGAATATTATATAACCACTTGCTTACTTTGCAAAATTTATAAATATTACCCACAACTATAACATTATATCAAATCAACACCATAATATTCAAAAATATAATTCTAGAAAATTATTCTTTATTCATAAAAGTTGGGGTCTTATAATACATCAACTACTAAAGAGTACAATTTCACCATTCTCTCTATTCTTAACTTCTTTATCATTATTTTTTTATAGACATTGTCTATTTATTATCACCTTACATCCTTATTATTGGAATTGGGAAACCCTACATTCATATTCCTTATAACTCTGCGAGATTCTTCTTTGAATCATTTCACGCAAGTTTAATCCCTTCTTTATAAATTTCTTAAATTACTTCTTATTGTTCAAACTCTATTTGACTTATTCTTTCATTATCTTAACCTTCCTTCTTTAAGGTTATAGCCTAAGGTACCCCTACCTAAGGTTTACAACCTACGGCTTTGATACAAACTGTAACGACCCCAAAATTCATACAATTTAATTCTCGACTTCGGTCGTTAATAATACATTCAACCTCAAATTTTACATCATTAAACGATAATATAACCATTGAAATTTGCAGAATAATTAAAATTTTCTGTTACAAACTATCATCGTTCCCAAAACCTTCAACCTTTACATCTAAATATCTGAGAATCATTTTAATACTACAATAGTAAAATTCGCAAAACAATATTATAATTCAACATTAATACATTATTTGAAATCTTAAACATGGTTCGAATAATAATAACACAACCAAAGTATATAAATCTTCAAGTATCACATCTGATTCATGTTTTTCAAGTAACACATAACTTTACCTTGAAATCTTGACCTATAAAAAGTGGTTATTTGCAAGAGTGAGCTCGACAGCCCAGCAAAGTCTAACAGTTTTCATGCATCACATAGCACATAATAACATGCTCGATATAAATCTTATTAAAGTTAATGGCATACATGCTTTTAATTCACATAGCAAATATAAAGATTGAGTTCCTTACTCAATCATCATTACTTAGCCAAAATAATGTAGTCATATATTGACTTTAACATTTCATGATTTCAACATGCATAACATATCATGCAATTTAAAATAGTTCATCAAGTCCACGTAGAGAATAGGAACTGAAAGACTTGCCTTGATCGTTGTTTACCAATAACCGTTTAACAGCTTACAGTTATCTGCACTTCATGAGCCCTGCACAATTATATAATCATACACATCAACTATTAGTCATATAAAAACACATAGTAATTTTAATGTAGACTCTACTCCAAATCTCATAATCTTTCATATTAATTAGCACAAAATGTTCAATTAGATTGTGTTAACTTTTCGACTTATGACTCACTATATTTTTTCTTAGTCAAACTGGAAGTTCATTCAAGTTCTTAAGTCTTGCTAGGACTACTTATTGGTTTTATGTTAAACCCATTTCATATCCTTTAATATTCATTTCAATTTAATTGAAACACTTTTTAAGTTCGTTAACACTTGGCACGTCGTTTCGACGTTCATTCGTCACATGCCCGATTTGTCTCTCTTGTGTATGCTTACTATGTTTCAATAACTTATCTAATACATCATTTATTAATGTTAAGCATAATTATATTTACTAACATTCTTGTTTTATAACATAGGACATCATCGTTTATGGTCAGGAGAACTACATATGCATATGTGCATGCCCGACGCCCTCCGATTGCCCCCAAAAACATAATAGTCCTAACGATGGCCATTTTGACTACTGTTACAGACCTCAAATTGAAACACTTAAAGAACAAAGGTTGTAGGTCTACTCGTCCTCGTTCCGGATCATCTTGAACAACCTCAATCAGAGTTCGTATGAGAATGTTATGGCCGTTTTACTATATGAGGTCAAAACTGTCCGACTCAGACTATAATTTCGGCGTTGGGGCGCGAGGACTAAGCTAGCCAGTGGCGTCGGGGCACGAAATTTGGCATTGGGGCGCGAATTTCAGTGTCGGGGCATGAATTTCTGGTGCTAGGGTGCAAATTTTTGCTCTGGGGCGCCGAAACTTGCAGAACCCAACCATCGGAGAACATAACATCTAATTTCTATCTATTTAACACTGCTAACATCTAAATTAACATGCTAACTTATATAAATTATATATAGACACACCACCTAACATGCATATACTAGTTTAAACCACTAAAAAATAATCATACAAAACTTAATTCCTTGAAAACCGTATTTTAAACCCAAAGAGTCCATTTTTATACTTATAGACACTATGAACACGGTAATCACATTTTATAAACCAATTTTGATTCCTTGAGACTACGATTCTCTGAACATCATAACAAATCAATATACTCAATGTTAAATTCCACGGTTAGCTAACAGTCAATTACTCATTTATTACCAAGCCATGTTCATGCTTATCTTTACTATAAAACCAATTCGTTCATGTTCATGTTCATGCTAGTTATAACAATACAACCACCTACAAATTACCATAATTCATTTGTATTGCCTAATTCGGAACAAAGAAATTTTATGTCGTAAAACTCATACATATACATATATCTATAAAATATTAAGTTTGAAACACATACCTTCAATGACAAAGATAATCTTGGCTAACTCCATTTTAATTCATTTGAAACTGCAAGAATTCTCTCTCAATCCTCTCACAAATACTCTATAACTTTTTTCCTTTCTCTGAAAACCGTTTCTGAAAATTCTTGTTTTCTTTCTTAGGCTTAAGCCATATACAATATACATAACATAAAATAAAACTAACGAACGTCTTTTTCAAACGTTTTAAAATCGATGCCACTAATGGCCTTATTAAAACAGCGGTTATCAATTTAATATATATTTTGTTTAATTTAATTTATATTACTAATAAATCAAATTTAAAAATCCAAAAGCTATAGGGCTTCGTTTGGCAAAATTATTTAAAATTAAAGACTTAATATATTTAAGTCTTGTTTGGCAAAATAAATTAAAACTACTTTAATTTATTTTAATAACCAGTTATAATATAGTTATTTGTCACACTTTTATTTAATTAAGTTTTCATACTTAATTAATTAAATCTAATAACAATTCATTGCATGATATAATAATTTATTTAATTATTATAACCTCTCTAACTTAATTATTAAATTAAATTAGATTACTATTTCAAAATAATTATTTTCCTTAACTCATTAATTATTTATTAAACAAATAATTAACCAAATCAAATCGAATCAATTAGACAAATATTTATTCAACGATAAACACTTTCATTAAATATTTATATAATTCAATATATATTTATATATTTAATTAAAAATCTGGATTGTTACATCATTCCCTACTTACAAGGATTCTGTCCTCAGAATCACAACTCAAACCACCCATTCGTTACAATAAGACTATAAAGACTCCACGTACTTAGGGAGATCAGCCCTTCGTACAATATATTGTGCATAACCATTTCAACCATAAGCGTAAACCTCTAATAAAAGAGGTATTCATCTCAGTATTTAGAATACAAGTCCACGCCAAAGAAGACTTGGTTTTGATACATTGCAAGGTAATTTAGAATTCAACGGTCATTAACTAAGGATTATTTGAATACAAAAGAACTGTATGCTATGGAATAATCATAACTGAATCGATATTTGTAAATTAATATCATGCTTTAGAAATAATCTAATAGCATAAACATTGAATAATCATAACATAATTTTCTTGAACAATATTAAGTCAAGGTTATTGAAAATTGGATGCTAAACATGCATAATGAATAGTAATTTGAACGATAAAGGTGTTCAACATTAGAATATTAAAATATATCGACTTGTATGCTAAAATAACAAGTTACATATTAAAGAAACTTACTCAATATTAAAATATAAGATTTAGAATACTTGCATCCTCATTAACAACTAGATATAAGAACTTTCTCAATAATAAACAATCTAGCTCTACGAAAGTGTAGAGGTAGCAACTTGCGAAATTGTAAATGAATTTAAAAGCAATAATGTACTCAACGAAATTAAACTTGCACAACAAAGTTTTAGGATTAGAGAACTTTCCTTGAGCACAAGCTAAACCTTATAACTCGAATCTCAATACCCTATATATACGTCATCATGACATAATTAGTTACCACCAACATTCTATATATATAAACAAGTATATACATCATGTAGGTTTGATTTTCAATTCACATAATCTAATTACGTTAATACTAATACTAGTTAACCCTTGATAACATGTTCATTCTTAGTTTAGTATTACTGAAATCATAATTTAACAGTCATATTATTAACACATAACATTTATTTTCAGACTTTGTGTAATTAAATAAAACTGTTAGACCATTCTACTAACTAGCGCTGCGGCGCCACAGTTTACACTGTGGTTTGGCACTGCGGCGCGAGACTCAGGCTAACAGTTGGAGATGCGGCGTGATACAGGCACTACGGCGCGGGAATAATACTGCAGGGCCGCGCTGCGGCGCCATACTCCAGACTTCAGCGACTAGCCTCGGCAATCGCATAAACAAAAAGCCAATTTGGCCTACAAGTTCTATTCTAATAAACTAATTAACATGTAATACGCATATAGACTTCATATAAACATAATTTTAATACTCTTAACATGTTTTTACTCATATAATAACCTATACATCAACTTTACAACACCCCAATTTCACTGTTTTTTGATAAAAATTCCATTTTTTACATTTTCAGTGAAACTTATCACTGTAACTTTGTTTTTCAACCAAAACCATTAATTCAAACTATCTTATTTATGTTTATTCATATACTTTCAAAATCAATAGTCAATATATATATATATATATATATATATATATATATATATATATATATATATATATTAAAAACTAATCAAACCTTAATTTTATTTTAAACTAAGTCATATTCATATATTTTCATATAAACACTCTGTAATATAGTTTTCTTCACAAAAATACATACACACATGAATTATTTTATCTATACTCCCATATAACTTATGAAAACAATCTTTTAACAAATAATTATCATATAAAGCTATATACACAAGAAATTCATCTTCAACAAAAACTTTACAAAGAACTTTTGGAGAAAAAGATAACCATAACTTTCAGAAAAATAGGAACAAGATGATACCTTAATTTAGAAGAAGATGATGACTATTCTTAAGCTTCTTCTCTTTATCAACACCTTTTTTCTCTCAACTTTTCTATGTATTCTTCTTCTTCTCATCCTCTTTCTTCTTCTGAGTCTTTCTTCTTCTGAGTCTTTCTCCTAACTCTATTCTAATTCACGTACTAACCAAATAGATATAACGTATAATAGTAATAATATAGATATTAAGTATAAGATTTTAACTTGCATTAGTTATAAATTATTTGAAAATCAAAAGCCATAAGGCTTGTTTGGCTAGCTAACAAAAAATAACCCACTTACTCTTACACCTTCTTTGGTAAACCTAATTAAAATAAATGGATTAATCCTTATACCTTGTTTGATAAAATACTATTAGATTAAAGACTTAATATACATTAAGGCTTGTTTGGCCAAAACTAAATTAAACTTCTTTAATTTATTTTAATAACTCAATTATAGTAAGGTTCTTTGTCACACTTCTACTTAATTAAATTTTAATAATCAATTTAATAAATTTTAATACTAATCTATTAAATTACCTTAACACATAAATCATTACCACATAATTATAATTTCCTTTATAATTATAATTTTATTTAACCAACTAACACCCTATTTTAATTACAAATTCCAATTATAATATTATAATTCATTTAATCATTATAAGCTCTCTAGCTTAACTATTAAATTAAATTGGTATATAATCTCATAACATTTAATTTTCTTAACTCCTTAATTATTTACTTAACAAATAATTAACTAAACCACATCAACTCAAATTGAACAATTATTTATTTAACAATAAATATATCCATTAAATACTTATATAATTTAATAATTATTTAATACTACTATTTGAAATTCTGGAATGTTACATCATTCCCTCCTTACAAGGATTATGTCCTCAGAATCACAACTCAAACAATACATTCGTTACATTCTTCCCTACTTACAAAGATTTTGTCCCCAGAATCGAAGACACAGATTAAACAAATAACTCAGGATAATCTTTCATTATTTTATCTTCGAGTTCCCATATAGCTTCTTCAGCGTTGTGGTTCCTCCATATCACCTTCACAGAAGGTATAACTTTATTCCTGAGCACCTGTTCTTTTCTGTCAACTATCTGGATAGGAATCTCTTCATAGGACAAGTCTTTATCACACTGCAATGGTTCGTACTCGATCACGTGTTTGTAATCGGGTTTATATGGTCGTAACACCGAAATGTGAAAAACATTATGAATGTTTTCCAACTCTGGAGGTAGAGCTACCTCGTAAGCCATTTCTCCCACTTTTTGCAGCACTTCAAATAGTCCAATAAACCTCGGGCTTAGCTTTCCCTTTTTACCAAAATGAATTTTCCCCTTTCAAGGATAAACTTTTAGAAATACGAAAGTTCCTACGTCGAATGTACGATCTCGTCTGTGTTGATCAACATACTTTTTCTGTCTGTCTTGGGCTGCTACCAATCTTGTTATGATGAGTTTGATAATTTCAGCAGTTTGTTGTACCAGTTCTGGTCCTAACAGCTGGCGTTCATTGACTTCATCCCAGCACAATGGGGTTCTACACTTTCTGCCGTATAATGCCTCGTAAGGCGGCATGCCGATGCTTGCGTGGTAACTGTTGTTGTAGGCGAATTCCACCAATGATAAATGTTCTTCCCAGTTTCTTTTGAAATCCATGACGGATGCTCTCAACATATTTTCCAACGTTTGGATTGTTTGTTCGCTTTCCCCGCCGGTTTGCGGATGGTATGCTGTACTCATTCGCAACTGTGTTCCCATACATTCTTGTAGTCTCTTCCAGAAGTTTGATGTGAACCTTGGATCTCTATCCGATACAATTGACACTTGAACTCCATGTCTTGACTCGATTTCTTTAACGTATAGCTACACTAATTGATTAAGATCAAATCTAATCTTTATTAGCAAAAAGTGTGCAAATTTTGTCAATCTGTCCACTATTACCCATATCGCATCGCATCCTCTCTGAGTAGTTGGAAGACCCACCACAAAATTCATTGTGATGTGTTCCCACTTCCATTCTAGTATTTCCAAAGGTTGAAGTAATCCGCTTGGTCTTTGATGTTCAGCTTTGACTCTTTGACATGTCAAGTATTTGGTCACACATTCGGCAACATCGTTTTTTTATATTTGGCCACCAAAATTGTCGCTGCAAGTCTTGATACATCTTTGTGCTTCCTAGATGAATCGAATATCTTGTGTTGTGTGCTTCGGTAAAGATTTCATCTTTAAGCTCTGGCATTGCTGGAACCCAAATTCTTCCCTCAATTTGTAATAATCCTTCGGTATCGATCTTCTATTTTACATCACTACTCTCAACCAGATTCTCTTTTATTTTCCCACACTCTTCATCTTGTAGTTGAGAATTCTTTACTTTATCCACTAAAGTTGGACCAGCTTCTATCTAGAATAGTTGTTCGTCGGATTCTTTTGGAAATTTGATTTTCAACTCAAGTTTTGTCATTGCTGAAATGATCTCCTTCTGAGATGTTATCAACATCAAATTTTCCCGACCTTTCCTGCTTAAAGCATCTGCAACCACATTCGCTTTGCCCGGATGATAAAAGATCTCACAATCGTAATCTTTTATTAATTCCATCCAACTTCTTTGACGCATATTCAGGTCTTTCTGAGTGAAAATATACTTTAGACTCTTATGATCTGTGTAGATTTCATATTTCTCTCCATAGAGATAGTATCTCCATATCTGCAGATCAAATAAAACTGCAGCCAATTCCGAATCATGAGTCGAATATCCTTTCTCATAATATTTTAGTTGTCTTGATGTATATGCAATAACTTTGCCGTTCTACATAAAAACACAACCCAACCCTTTGTGTGAGGCATCACTATACACCACAAAGTTTCCTGTATTACCTGGTAATGCCAACAAAGGTTCCATACTTAACCTTTTCTTTAAAACTTGAAAACTTTCTTCACACTTTTCTGTCAAGACAAATTTTACAGCCTTCCCTGTCAAATTTGTTAGCGGAGTGGTTATCTTAGAAAAATCATGAATGAATCTTCTATAATAACCAGCCAGTCCCAAGAAACTCCTCACTTCTGACGGTGTTCTTGGTTGTTCCCAATTGATTACAACTTCCACTTTTGATGGATCCACTAAAATCCCATCCTTGTCAATCACGTGCCCAAGAAATTGTACATGATCTAGCCAAAATTCGCACTTAGAGAAATTTGCGTACAATTTTTCGTTTCTTAGTGTTTCCAATGTTAAACGTAAGTGTTCCACGTGTTCTTCTTGAGTTTTGGAATACACTAGAATGTCATCGATAAATACCACTACAAACTTGTCTAAGAATGGTTTAACACCTTGTTCATCAAATCCATGAATGCAGCAGGGGCATTGGTTAAACCAAAAGACATCACTAGAAACTCGTAATGTCCATACCGAGTTTTGAATGTCGTTCTAGGTATATCCTCCTTCCTCTCTTTCAATAGGTGATACCCACTTCTCAAATCAATTTTGGAGAAGTATTTAGCAGCCTTCAACTGATCAAACAAGTCATCTATTCTTGGCAACGGGTATTTGTTTCTAATAGTGACTTTGTTCAATTCTCTATAATCAATGCAAAGACGCATCGACCCATCCTTATTTTTCATGAATAATATCGGCGTTCTCCACGGTGATACGCTTGGTTGAATATACTTCTTGTCTAGCAACACTTGTAACTGTACCATCAGTTCCTTCATTTCTACCGGAGCCATTCTGTACGGGACATTCGATATTGGTGCTATTCCTGGCGCCAAGTCGATGACGAACTCAATTTCTCTGTCAGGCGAAAGTCCTGGTAAATCTTCTGGAAACACGTCCTCGAGTTCCCTCACCACTGGTATTTCTTCTAGTTTTACATTCTTCTTCTGAGTATCAACTATGTAAGCTAAATAGTCCACACTGCCTTGACTCAACAATTTCTTGGTCCGCATAATCGTCAGACACTTCATTTGTCTAGGCGACTTGCTACCATAGAATAATACCTTTGACAGAGTCATAAGGTTTACACACTTCTTTTGGCAATCAATTACTGCTCTATACTTGAACAACCAATCCATTCCCAAAATAACATCAAACTTTCCAAGTCTAATCAGAATCAACTCTACCATAAAAATATTTTCCTTAATGTTCACCCTACAGTTCTTGTATACGAATCTAACAGGGATTACTTCTTTATTCGAAATTTCTATGTTCAAAGAAAAATTTAGTTCTTCACTAGGCACTCATAACCTCTTAGCAAATTCATCAGATATAAACGAACAAGTAGCACCCGAATCAAATAATACATAAACATTTATATCATTGATTAGGATAATACCTAACACGACATCTTTTAATTGCACGACATCTTGCACAGTCATGTTAAAGGTTCTAGCTGTGGGTTTGTTTGATGCTGCAGGTCCTGCAATGGCCCAAGTACCTCCACTGTTACCTCCATTGCTTCTGGTTATCATTCCATCCTTCTTCTTAGGGCATTCACGAGCAATGTGATCCTTGGATCTGCACGTGAATTACACGTTCTTCTTAGGTTGAGTGCAATTTGGGGTGATGTGACCCTCCTGGCCATAATTAAAGCATACTCGTTTCCCTATCAAGCACGCACCCTTGTTAAATTTCACGTATATTGCACATGCTTCAAAATTTTTGTTTTGCTGGTTACCCTGCTGGATTCCATCACCCACATTCCCATTCCACTTCCTCTTCAAGTTGTTGTTGTTGTTGTTATTGTTGCCGTTTCCACTACTACCATTTCCATTCTTAATTTCCACCTCATTCTTTTTCTTCTTCTGTTCCTGATTGAACTTTGTCACTGCCTCGCCTCCACCTTTAGCGAGTATTGCTTTTTCCATCACTGCTGCGAAAGTCTTTAACTGAAATAGGGAAACCCTACTGTAAAACCAGGGCTTCGGTCCCTGTTCAAACCTCTTTGCCTTGCATTCGTCTGTACTGACTTGGTATGGCGCAAACCTTGCCAATTCGTTGAATTTAGCGGCATACTCAGATACAATCATTGTTCCATGCTTTAGTTCCAGAAATTGCACTTCTAGCTGACTCTTTGAACTCTCCGAGAAATAGATCTCGAAGATTATTTCCTTAAACCTATCCCAGGTCATCACCCCTGGCCCTTCACGAGTTTTATTGGCCTGCCACCAATAACTAGCTTCTGCTTTCAACATGAATGTTGCGATAGCAGTCTTCTGATCATCCCCTACCCTAGTGACATTGAACACCTTTTCTATTTCCATAATCCAGGTCTGTGCTTCGACTGGATTCATGGACCCACGAAATTCAGGTGGTCCAACCGCCTTGAAATCCTTAAATGTTGTTCCTTGGTTCTGTGGTTGATTCTGCAACGCTCCTGTCAGTAGTGTCACTAGTTGTTGAACGGGGTTACCATCAACATTATCGTTATTGGTTCCTTCAGTGGTTCTCTATCGTGGTGGCTGATGTCTGGGAGGCATTTTCTGTTAAAATACATTCATTAGATTATTATTCAACTCTTTTAAGTAATTCCTACTTAACTTGCCTCCAAAAAGAAATAACCACATAACACATAACACTTTGAATAAAGTAACAACTTTTATTTATTCATAACCTTTTTGAAAACATAAAACAATAGCATCACTGCTATTACATTACTTCCCGGAACTACAAAAGTTTCAGGACAACATCATCGTCATATCTCATAGGTTGCATAACACTTGGGATTTAGAATTTATTTAACATTATATTCATCGTACAACAACTACGATGTTCTACTAAGATACTGCTTAGCCTTACAACGTTCTTCCTCCATGACTCGAAACATTGTTCTATGATCTAATACGTATAATGGCAGCGTCTCGAACTGAATAGGATATCCCATGACCCGATCTTGAGCTCGATTAATGGTGGTGTTAAATACTTTATCCATCTCTTCCATCTTCATCCTCTTTGACTGCGCGTCTCTCACTGCTATTCTGGTTCGTTGAAAAGCTTCCTCGTAGGCACCTTCAGCTCTTGCCCTCTTAGTAGCTTCTTCTCTCAGTTTGTTCTTCAGTTCAGCGACCACTTCGATCATTTGTTCTTTTTCTCCTTCAGTCTGTACTAGTTTCTCCTCGACATTTGTTAGTCGTTCCTCACGATCCTGGATTTCGCCATCTTTTTGTGCCATTGCAATATGTTCTTCAGCTACTATCTCCTGCAACTCCTCAACTATATCCTTAAGTTCCATGTTACGGTCGTAGACTTCATCGTATATACGAGTAACCATCGAGGTTAATGGAGTCTCTTCATCCTCATCCTCGTCATCCTCATCCTTTTGTGGCAACTCAACGGGATCCTCCTCATCCGTCTCCACGTCGTCATCCTCATCTTCAACTACTGTGACCAACGGGGTTGACTCCTGTGACAGTAATTGTTCCCAAACAACCTGAATGTCGCGAGGCTCCTCCACTATAGGCATCTGAGGTCCCTCCTCCCTAGCCTGACTGGATTCTCCGAGATTAGTCATCCTGACAATAAATTTTTACGTTTTAATTATTAATCATTACAACTCGACACTCACGAGCACATAACTTATAACCACATAAGCACATAAGTGTTTTATTACTTCTTTCTTAAAAACTCGATAAGAGTTAATCACCACATTCTTTTCAAAGGTTACTTTCTAAGGCTTTCCCCACCTAAGGTTCATAACCTAAATCTATAATACCAACTTGTGACACCCCCAAATCATGGTACTTCATTTCCTCAAGATTTGGTGTTCACTTAATCCAAACATTCATTACTAACTACCCAATCATAAAAAAATGAATAATAAAAAAATCGACCCATACCGGATTACACTTAATAAAAATCTCCCAGGTTATCTAACCTTTAATTACAATCATTCAAATGCGGAATTTAAAATTTATTACATCACATCATATTTAAAAGTTTATTGTTATAACGATAAAAATAAAATTACAAGTCTTCATCACTTATACATTTTTCCCTTTCCTTTGCTAGTGGTAGGTTCATTGTCTTCATCATATTTAAAAGTTTATTATTATTCATAGGATTTTTTGTTAAGACTTGCTGAGTTAGTCATGCTCATTCTTACTTGAACCATATGTTTAAAGCTAAGGCCGAACGAACTGAGAGTTCTAAGAGAGATAAAGGTAAGGCTAAGATGGAAAATTAATCGTCTTGTAATAGATTAGTGTATTTGGTTGTAATATACTTATGAAGAACAACGAATGTATTTGATTAATGAACCTGGGAAAGGATTTATTACAAATGTAATACAAACATAGTAATTACACTCATTTTGTTGTTATCTCAATGGAATGATTTTATGGATTGTAGTATCGTGGAGCTCCATCTGTCGGGTTGGAAGATACCTGAATTTGGGGGCGTCACAAGTTGGTATCAAAGCATTAGGTTATAAAATTTTAGGGGGGAATAACCCTAGGCTAATAATCTCGTTAGGAAAGTAAGAGTCCGAAGAAAGTAACTCGAGTCAAATGAGTTAATATGGTATTGAGGAAACTTAGTACCGATAGATTTAAAAGATGGAAAATAACCCTAAATGGAATAAATGTGATTTGTGTTTATAATATTGTGTATTATGTACTAATCAATTTGTTATGTGTTATTGTAGATATCAGTCGGTAGCTTGATGTATAAGGATATACATGTGATCAGCGAGGAGTCCGTGAACCGAGTTGAGACAGTACATGTGCCTATAGCGGACATACCTGTAGTGATTCTAGAAGAGTCAAAGCCCGAGGAATATTACTCGGAGAAGGACTATTATGAGGAGACCATGGGGATAACATCATATCTGAATATGATGATAGATGTGGAGGATGACATGGAGGTGACATCGATTATTACGGTGATGCCTGCCCTAGACTCAACACCTACAGAGACTATGAGGGAAATGTACCTCTCAGTTCTTGACCGTAACATGAAACTGCACAATATGGTGCAGCACCAAAAGGAAGAGATCAGTGATCTCTATTGGGCAAAGGAGTCTGCAGAGTCAGACTATGAGATAGAGCATGATGAAAAAGTGTTCATGACTTACAAGGCTAGAGACTATAAGAATGAGGTCGTAGAACTTCGTAAGAAACTGGCTGAAAAAGACTAGAAGATAGCACAAATGTCATATATAAATGATAGTGCGCACGAGGATTTCAAGCTTAAGATAGCTTGTTGTTCTATTGAGTTGGGATAGATTCAACATATTATAAGTTGAGATATTGTGTCGATTCTAGCGAACGAGAAGGATGAGAATGTTGTTAGGCAGTATTAGGAGTTAGTATGGTACATACTTTTGTGTAGTGACGTAAAACCCTCTTTTGTATAAATAAAGAGTAGTCTTTTTGTAAATCCCAATTTTTATAAAAGTCAATCGCGGGATTAATATGTAATAGCTTTTGGGCTATGAAAAGCAACTTGTAAATAGTTCTGATCTATAAAGAATCATTTTAATATAAGGAAGTTTTTATTTTAATTTGCTTTGTTGAGTATGATTTATTGTTCAGTTGTTTGACGACTAATAACAAAGTAAGCAAATAAGTAATAATGGAACTTTATTTATTTAATCAGAAATGCCGCCAAGAAGAAGACAACGTAACCAAGAGGCGGAATCGCATCATTATAACGAGGGGGGCCTAATAATCTAATATAAGAGTTCGTTAATTTATTAACGGCTGCATTTAACCAAGCTGGGGGTAGAGCACCCGCAGGACCTAGGG
This sequence comes from Panax japonicus, assembly GCA_020205505.1. Classification (NCBI taxonomy): domain Eukaryota; kingdom Viridiplantae; phylum Streptophyta; class Magnoliopsida; order Apiales; family Araliaceae; genus Panax; species Panax japonicus. Next base: position 33,439,844 of record CM035113.1, on the reverse strand, counting down.
TAGCCCGAACGACTACCTTTAAGGAATTTAAGAGTGTAGGTCCACCCAAATTTAAGGGAATGACGGACCCAATGTAGGCCCAGACATAGGACAAGGAAATAGAGAATGTTTTTGTTATTACAAACGTATTTGAGGCGCAAAAGACTTCTTTTGCGACCTATATAATGCAATACGATGCCAACTACTAGTGGGAGGCTCACCAGGGTGGGTGTAAGACCCCAAATTTTATGAAATAAAAGTATTCCATTTTTCTTATAATTACAATTCAGTAAATGGTTAAATTGATAAAAGTTATAAAATACTCATTGTTGTCGGAGAATATTCGTTTGGTCGTGGAATATTCGTACGACGGCGCAGCCTTGTGTGGGCCCCATAACGGAAAGCGATTGACTGAAAAAAACAAGTATAAGTTTTTTACAAATAACGACGTAGTTGTTACCGTTAACACTGTTAGAATACCCGGTGGTTAAAATACAGTAATACGCGTTATTGCACAGTAGCACATGGAATTGTATAGTATTTTTTAATTATTGATTCTTACGTAAGAAGGCACTACTCAATAATTGTTACAATAATTACTATTCTGTATTTTATTGATTCAATAATTGCTGCGTTGATATTTTATATTACTGTTGTTTTAATAATTGTCACTACATAGTATTTTTCATTATCTAAGCAATAATTCATATTATCTGAATAATATTATTAGAAAAAATTATTGGCAATGTCTAGAAATTTCTGTCTAAGGAGAGGTTTGGTCACCTAATTGCGCGTCAGTAAGGATAAATTCTTATTGTAAAGCCCACTCTTTCTTGGGAACTGCCTGGTTGTCAATAATGTGATTCTATAATATTATTTATGAATAATTAATTATTGATTTATATGATAAGGAAAATATTGATTTTATGTGGATATAGATGGAGAAAATTTTTAATGTGACAGTTGTTGATAATTAATATTTTATCCTTTTCTGATAAAATAATTCATTTAAATATATTATTATATTATATTAATATAATAATGATGATATTATTACAATGAATGTGGGATATATGAGTATATGAGGAGGAAGAGTATTTTTGTTGCAAAAGTTGTTTAAAACATGTTTTGTGTGTCGATGAACCCCATTTTTTGACTGAAATTTGATTATTGCCTGTAAAATCGTCTGTATGTGGATTTCGATCAATTTCTGTTTGGAATTTGGAAAACCTTTCTTCTGCAAAGTTGTAGAGAATTGAATTTCCTATACAGAGTCACGAGATTCAAATTTTCTGATAAAAGAGCTATTTATTATGAATTATTGAAATTCTGGATTAATTGATTATTATTATTTTTGGAGTTTTAAGTGACTTTTGCATAAAAATGTTTTTGTTACTTTATTTGTGTGGGTGGCTGATCTCTTGATTCAATTAGTGTGTGTAGTAGGTTTTAGAAAAATAATACTATTATTTATTAAATTTTCTGCTTTGGTGTTCTAAGCATTTTCCTATAAATAGGGTGTTTATGTTAGAATTGAAAATCACACCAGAAACTGAAGTTTTCTCTCTATTTCTCTCTCTATATATCGAGCGTATTTTTGTGAGTATTTTAGTACTTTGAGTATTGCTATACGGTGCAAGTTCGTTCAGCGTTATTCCAGTCAAAACTACTGCTCTTTTGAGGTAAGAGATTGTAAGAGATATTATTTTTTTAATAATGATATTATTTCTTCAATATTATTATGCCAAAATATTAGTTGGATTTTTTTTATCAAATTTGGAACTTTTCTTATCGGGGTTACTATTCATGAGTTACTATTCAAGAGTTACTATTCATGAGTTACTATTCATGAGTTACTATTCACGAGTTACTATTCACGGATACTATTCACTACAAAATTGGTTTCTTTTTCTATCCAAATTATAGTTGATTTATGAATATTACTCTGGAGATTAAAACTATATATTGATTATATTGATTTTATTATCATATATAACATTTTTATAACCCTGGTGTTGAAATTCTCTTTCACTGGAGTGTAAAGTTCGGTAAATTTTCGGTATGATCATGACTAGGGTTCTCTTTGGCCGGTTGTGAAAAGTTGAATTGTGACTGGTATGATTATGACCATTGAATTTATAATTAAATATCTTTAGCTTAAGTGCAAAGGTGAATTGATCAACATGGTTATAATTATTATTTATATAAATTCTGAAATGATTATATATTTCTTTGAGATATTAATATATTTGGCATGTAGTGCAAATATGAACTGTTGATGAATTTCTTTGCCCTGTAGCGCAAAGATGACATGTTTTTGAATATCTTTGGCCTGTAGTGCAAAGATGACATATTGTTGAATATCTTTGACATGTAGTGCAAAGATGAATTGTTAATGAATATCTTTGGTCCGTAGTGCAAAGATGGATTTATTTGTATGATTATGAACATGAACTGTGATTTAGTATAACCATGATCTTTGATGTTTCAGGTAAAGACAGGTGATGAAAATTATCTTCGTTCTAGATGAGAAAAGGAATTTGGAACCACAAATATGATTATGAGTTATTCATATGATTATGGACAAGAACTATTGATTGATGTTACAGGGATAAAACATTATTGGTGGACTCTTAACATAGAGAAGATAATAGGCATTATGGTCTATTTGACTCTTCTAATGGATTGCTCGTTCCGCTGCAACTATGGTTGAAAAGTTTTATCATCTACCATATGTTCTAAATCTCTGATTTATTACTGATGAAGATTATTGATAATTTATTTATCTTTAGTCATGATATTCTTTACTGGGATAGTTGAGCTAACCCTTTTGCTTCACAATTCCTTTCAGGTAATAAAAGTGTAGCTGGGTCGAGCGGGGGATAACAGGGGATTAGAATGGTGGTCATCATTTAGTAGTTATATTTGGTGAATCAACTAGGGTGAGGCGAACCCAATGTTGGAAGGGTGTTTTGCCACTATCATACATGATGTCTAATGACATACCACTTCGTGTCATCATAAGACAAGGTTGTGCTCATCCGCTTGCTGAGTATATTTACGAGCACTACCTATATAATTTTGGTGTTTGTTTGGAGTTTAATTCCCAATTAAAGACAGTGGAGATAATGATATGTCAAGAGAAGACTCACCTTTGGGAAGAATATAATAGTAATCTTCTAGTTTTTCTTTGGGGTCTATTGGGTCAACCAAGGATAATTCTGTGGCTATATGATATCTATCATAAACTAGACGCATGGCTTTCCATGTACGAAGGTTTCCTTGAACACTTCCCAAAGATTCTAATTTCTAAAACAGTTTTTGACTATACCTTTATGTAAGGTGTCATTGTGACGTGTTAACTAAAGGTTGGGATGAGAGTCACAGTTGGTATATATTTGTATCCAAACTCACAACATATGTGTTGTTGTATTTTGCACGACAATTGTTGTAATAAAGTTGTAGTCATTTTATGTATTATGTATTTGGCGACTCATAATAGGTTGGATGGAATGGACCTATTTTGGGGTTGTCACAGTGGGGCTGGAGCGGAAACTGTTATATGGGAACAGTTTAAGAAGGTATTCTTCGAGAACTACTTCCCTACTAAATGCAAGGGAGGATGAAGATTAAGTTCATCGAACATTAACAGGGGCACATGACTGTTGCCCAATATACGGTCAAATTTATTGAATTGGCAAGGTTCGCTCCACACCAAGTGGACACGGTGGAAAGGAAGGCTCGTAGGTTTGAGCAGGGCCTAAAACCATGGCTCTATAGTAGGATATCGGTTTTTCAGAGTACTTTATACGAGACCATTATGGAAAAGGCGATAATAGCGGAGGGTGGTAGTGAGGCATTGACCCAATACCACAAGGATAGGAAGAATAAGAGGAAGGGAGAGGGAGGAAATATGACGGAGGTTGCCATCGGTAGTGGCAATATGCCTAAGAGGAAGAATTTTAACACTGGGAATACTGGGGTGAAACAAGGGGATCTTAAACGTAGGATGGAGTCATGCAGGACATGCGATAAGACTCATCTAGGAGTCTGTCTGAAGGGGAAAATGGGTTGTTATAACTGTGGACAGGAGGGTCACATATCTCCCAACTGTCCTAATCCTAAGAAAAGCCGGGGATGTTTTGTTTGTGGGTCGGTGGATCACATGGCAACAAATTGCACGAAGAAAGGGGCGAAGGGTAGTAAAGGTTCTGGTAGTGGCAATTTAGTCATTACTGGACCAACACCATCATTGGGTAGACCCTCAGCCCAAATGTTTAATATGACGGTCCAAGATGCAGTTGCATCAACGGATGTAGTAACAGGTATCATTCTAGTCAACGAAATAAATGCTTACGTGTTATTTGACTAGGGTACTACTTGTTCTTTTATAGCATGTGGATTTGCTTATCAATTGGGATTAAATCCTAAAAAATTAGAAATACCTTTAGACATTAAGGTAGCAAACGAGGAGATAATTCTCATTGAACACATTCACAGGAATGGTTTCGTAGATATCAGGGGTAATAGATTATTGGTAGATCTTTTACCGATAAGGTTAAGGGAATTAGATGTGATTCTCCGTATGGATTGGTTAATTAACCATAGAGCGATAATAAACTGTTATAGAAAGAGTGTAAACCTAAGTCTTCCTAAGAAACCTGAGGTGGTGTTTTATGGAAATAGATCACCGAGACGTTCTTGTTGTCTAACCATGACACAAGCTAGAAAGATGTTGAAGAAGGGGTATAAAGGTTATTTGTGTAATGTGGTGGATACCCAAAGAATGGGAACATCATTGGAACAAATAACGGTAGTTCAAGAATTTGCGGATGTGTTTCCGGAGGAATTACCCGGTATTCCGCCAGATAGGGATGTATAATTCGTGATTGATTTGTTGCCAAGTACGGCACCAGTTTCAAAGGCACCATATAGGATGGTGCCAGTTGAGATGAAGGAGTTAATGGTTAAGTTACAAGAACTATTAGATAGAAAGTACATTCAATCAAGTGTGTCTCTGTGGGGAGCATCTGTATTATTTGTAAAGAAGAAGGATGGATTGTTAGGACTTCGTATCGACTATCGGGAGTTGAACAAACTAACGATTAAGAATAAATACCCGTTGCCTAGGATCAATGATCTATTTGACCAGTTTAAAGGGGCAAAGTATTTTTCTAAATTAGATTTGCGCATGGGGTATCATCAACTAAAAGTGAGGAAGGAAGATATACCTAAGACGACATTCAGAACTCGTTATGGGAATTACGAGTTTTTGGTTATGTCGTTTGGGTTGATGAATGCGCCAGCCGAATTTATGGATATGATGAACAAAGTGTTCAAACAGTATTTGGACAAGTTCGGTGTAGTGTTCATTGATGATATTCTAGTATATTCTAAGAAGCCAGAAGATCTTGCTGAACATCTAAGAATAGTGTTGGAAACAATACGGAGGGAGAAGTTGTATGCGAAATTCACTAAGTGTGAATTTTAGCTCGAACGAGTGCAGTTTCTAGGACATGTTATAGACAAAGATGGCATATCTGTAGATCTAGCTAAGGTGGAAGCGGTGAATGAGTGGGAGCAACCAAAAATGCCAATCGAGGTTAGAGTTTTCTGGGGTTAGCGGGATACTATAGAAGGTTCATTAAGGACTTTTCTAAATTAGCTACTCCGTTGATGAATCTGACAAGGAAGTCGGTGAAGTATGTATGCACATAAAAGTGTGAGCATAGTTTTCAAGAACTAAAAAGGAGGTTGAGTGAGGCACTTGTATTATCTTTACCAGATGATACGGGGAATTTTGTAGTTTATAGCTATTCTTCGCATAGAGGACTAGGTTGCGTGCTTATGCAGCATAGCAATGTCATTTTGTATGTGTGACACCCCCAAAAATAGGTATACATCACCCATTCTTAGTCGCCAGATATCACATTATAAAAATCAAATACAAACTCCATTTATACAACTGTTGAACTGTCGTATAAAATACGACCACAGTTAACTATGAGTTTTAATACAATATTGACTCGTAGACAGTATCCAAACTCAAATTGTTACAATGCCATATAAAATACAGCAGCAAATATTTTAAGACCCCAAAGAAGAACGAGAAGATTACTATAATATTCATTCTAATGAGGTGCACTTTTGACGCTTTCAAAGTCGGGTTTTCATCACCCTATTGTTGTTCGCCAAAATCAATTATTATGTGACGTACAAAATACGACACACACATCTTAGGTCTTCTATATAATTATCTGTTGCATGTCATGTCGTTTTATAATGTATTGAGAAACTTCGACAGTCTCGAACCATCACACTATTTCCCTGTTATCCCCGCTCGACCCAGCTACACTCTTATTACCTGAAAGAAATTGTGAAGCAAAAGAGTGAGCACAACTAGCCCAATAAAGAATATCATGGCTTAGATAATTAATTTATCAACAGCCTTTATCAGAATAAATCAGAGATTTAGAATATATGGTAGATAATAAAACTTTTCAACCATAATTGCAGTGGAATCAATAATCCATTAGAAGAGTCAAGTAGAACATAATGTTTACTTTCTCCTCCAAATTAAAAGCCCATCGTTAATATTTTATTCCTGTAATACTCATCAATAGTTCTTCGTTGTACCCAGACAAAGAGAACTTTCATCACCTGTCTTCACCTGAACCACTAAAGATTTTAATTAAGTTCACAATTCATATTTATAATCATGTAAATCAACAGTTTCTCCTTGCCACGAAGGATTAATAGAATATTTACTCAATATCCTTACCCCAAAGGCTGAAGATATTCAAATGTAATAACAATGATCATACCAATCAGTTGTCTATCTTTGCACTACGGGCCAAAGATATTCAACTATAAAACCAATGGTCGTGATCATACCAATCAATTGTCTGTCAGTGCACTACGACCAAAGACATTCAACTGTTAACTAATGGTCATGATCCCGCCAATCACATCATTGAATTATCCATGCACTACGGCCAAGGATATTCGTTAGTATCACTAGTGGTCATGATCATGTCATACACCTGTCCATCTTCGCACTACGGGTCAAAGCTATCAAACAATAGATTATCTTTGCGCTACAGGCCAAAGATATTCAACAACATATCATCTTTGAACTACAGGCCAAAGACATACAACTGTAAAACCAATAAACAACAGTATATTAAAGAATGGAATAATAAAAGAATTTCACCATGTATGCAGTACTTCGCATAGACAGGTTTTTCCAACATAATAATAAAGAATGGAATAACAGAAGAATTTCACCATGCGTGCGTAATCCGTACAGACAGGTTATTCAAATAGAATAATAAATAATGGAACCAGGTCATGGGTAATCGTACAGACAGGATATTCCAACAAAATAAATAAGAACGGAATAACAACAGAATTCACCATGCATGCGATAGATCGCACATACAGGTTATTCCAACATAATAATAAATAATGGAACCAGGTCCGACGTAAAATGCACAGACAGGATATTCCGACAGAATAATAAATATTGGAACCAGGTTCGGCGTAAACGTACAGACATGATATTCTGACAGAATAATAAAGAATGGAATAATAAATAATGGAACCAGGTCAGGCGAAATTCGCACCGACAGGATATTCCGACAAAATAATAAAGAACAGAATAATAGAAGAATTTCACCATGTATGTGGTACTTCACATAAACAGGTTATTCCAACATAATAATAAAGAATGGAATAATAGAAGAATTTCACCATGTATGTGGTACTTCGCATAAACATGTTATTCCAACATAATAATAAAGAATGGAATAATAGAAAAATTTCACCATGTATGCGGTACTTTGCATAGACATGTTATTCCAACATAATAATAAATAATGGAATAATAGAAGAAATTCACCAAGTATAGGGTATTCCGCGTATACAGGTTATTCCAATAGAATAATAAAGAATGGAATAACAGAAGTTCTCTTCATGAATAAGAAAGAAAGAATACCCCTTATGAGTACAACAAATAATATTCCCTACCATAATAATATCCCTTTACCTTTCAAATAAGAGTATTCCTACTAGTAGGGCGAGGATATACTCGAAGAAAACTTGCACTACTCTCAAAGTTTTCTTAAACACTAAAGAAATACGCTCAAGATTATAGAAGAAGAATTCTCTCTATAGTTTCTTTCTCTAGAGTTTCAGTGAATTCGTAATAAATAATGAAGGAATGAGCTTCTATTTATAGAAGAATGGAATGAATAGTAACCAACCCATGAACGGTCCAGATTGATTTACTTTAATAGGACGGTCCATATTTTAAAAAAAATCTTTTAAATAAAATATAATATATTCTATTTTATATAAAAAGATTTTTATTATGCAAACACTATGCATAATAAAATATAATATATTCTATTTATAGAATAACTTTAATAAAGTATTCTGTTTTATATAAAAAGATTTTACTATGCAAAACACTATGCATAATAGAATATAATATATTCTATTTATAGAATAACTTTATAAAAGTATTCTATTTTATATAAAAAGATTTTACTATGCAAAACACTATGATTAATAGAATATAATATATTCTATTTATAGAATAACTTTATAAAAGTATTCTATTTTATATAAAAAACTTTTCTGTTATAATTTTAACCAACGGTCTGAAAAATTAACACATCTCTTCATGAAATAATATTGTACTCAAAAATGATTTGGACCGAAAAGAATTATATTTTTTGGGTGAATAGTACCCCATGAATAGTAACTCATAAATAGTAACTCATGAATAGTACTCTAACACAAAAAGTGTCCCAAATACTCGAGTGAATAATACTATAGTGAATAGTAATTTGGGTGAATAGTAACTCGTGAATAGTAACTCTGACACAAAAAGTGTCCCAAATACTCGAGTAAACAATACTAGAGTGAATAGTAACCTGTGAATAGTAACTCGTGAATAGTACTCTGACACAAAAAGTGTCTCAAATACTCGAGTGAATAATACTTGAGTGAATAGTAACCGGGTATTTTAGTAACCGGGTAGCGCACGACATTGATTATTGATGCTGACGTGAGAAGTCACTCAGTTATACTCAATTATTGCTACAGTAATTGCTGCATCATATCTCTCATATTATTGATTCGATTATTGTCATAGTATCATCTGCGTAATATGTTATTTTATTAAATCAATAATTGAGACGACAAAGTTATTCATATTATTAAATTGCAATATTTACAATGTCTAGAAGTTCTGTCAAGGAGAGGTTTGGTCACCTAATTGCGCGTCAATAGGAAGAAATCCTTATTGGAAAGCCCCCTCTTTCCTGGGAACGACCTGGTTGATAAATAGTGTGAGTTATAATATTAATGATGAATGTTATTAAAATTGAAGTTGTGTTCGGAGATGAATTTGGAGACGCGAACATGATATTTGACTCCGGAAAGATGAAATTAGTAAAAATAGTTTATAAACACAAAAATTTTTAGAATTCACTATTTGGTCAAAAAGTCAACAGTTGACTTCTTGAGAAAAGTCAAACTTCAAAATTTCAAAATTTATATTTTTGATAAAAATGGTTTTATTGTGTTGGAGTTATTTGTGTTAGTAAAAATCGACAATTATTTAGATAATAATTGATGTTTGGAGGTTATATTGACCAATCGGGTATTTAACCGGTTAAATGAGCAATTGATTGCTATTATTTCACATTATTATAACTATTTGTTCACATGTGTATACTATTGTTTCACATTCTTGTTACTATTAGGGGAGTTGGTGCAAGATTGATAATACTTGCATGACTAAGTTAAAAATAGAGGTATAGATGGAGGTACTATATTGTAATTCGTATTTTCACATGTCTAGAACTATTGATTCACATAATTTACTATTAAATCACATTATTTACTATTAGGTGGTGGTGGTGCAAGTTTGATAATACTTCCATGACTAAATTACAAATAAAGGAAAAGTTGGAGGTATTGTACTGTAATTTTTTGAGCCCCAAACGTGAAATTATCGAAACTATATTTTTCTATAAATAGAAGCTCATTCTTCCTTCATTTCTCACCAATTCACAAAAACTTTAGAGCGATTATTATAGAGAGAAATTATAGAAAGAAGAAGAGAAGTTTGCAACCTCACTATTTCAGTATCCAGTTTTTCTAAGGTATGGAGTATTATTTCTTTCTTATCCATGAAGAGAACTTCTGTTATTCTATTCTTTATTATCCTGTTGGAATAATCTATATACGCGGGCTACCCTATACTTGGTGAAATTCTTCTGTTGTTCCATTCTTTATCATTCTGTTGGAACATCCTGTCCGTGCATTATATGCCGGACCTGGTTTCGTCTTTATTATTCTGTTGGAACATCCTATCTGTGCGTTCTACGTCGGACCTGGTTCCGTCTTTATTATTCTGTTGGAATATCCTATCTATGCATTTTACGCCGAACCTGATTCCGTCTTAATTATTTTGTTGGAATATCTTGTCTGTGTGTTTTACGCTGGACCTGATTCCGTTATTTATTATTCTGTTGGAATAACCTGCCTGTGCGGTCTATCGCATGCCAGGTGATTTCTTTTATTATTCCATTCCTTATTATACTCAGTTGGTTAAAGTTTGACTTCTATACTCCACGAAATTAGTGAAATATCCTTGATATTTGCGCTTCATCCAGTATCATTTCATGGAAATATTCTTCTGAGCTTTCTTGAATTTTACTCTACAAAGCAGTATCATGTTGACAATTTAGACGTTATTAGTTCCTAGATAAAATAATTCTTGAACTTATTTTATTGAATTCTTATATCATTGTCATCATCCTTATGTTTATATTTTGTTGAAAGTCATATGTGGCCTATAGTGCATAGATGTACTTGGTATGATTATGACCATGGATTATTCGGTGTAATCATGACCGTAATGTTACAAATGATGTGGTAAAAGTCTTCGTTGGCCCGTAGTGCATTGATGGACAGTTGTTGGCATGATCATGCCCATTATTGAATACATAAATATTCTTGGCCCGTAGTGCATGGATAATTGTGGTTGTGATACTAAAGAATATCCTTGGCCGTAATGCAGGGGTGATTTGATGATGTGGATTATTTATTAAGCCGAGTCCCAGCGATAAAAGTGATGAAAAACCTTTTAAATCATAAAAGATTGTATATTTAATTCTCTACTTGACTCTTTTAATGGATTGCCTGTTCCGCTATAGTTAAACTTGATGGTTGTTATATTGTATCAGTTTAACACTGTTGAAGGCTAACGATAATATATTCTGCATTATCTTAGTCATAATATTCCTACTGGGCTAGTTGAGGTCACCCTTTTACTTTTATTGTTCTCTTCAGGAAATGAGAACGTATCAAGGACTAGTCGGGGAACGGAGTGACAGACCAGATGATAGCATTAGTAGTCCTCATTATTCAGTGAAATAGTGGAAAATAAATGTAATAATATTGAATTTAAATTTGAATATTGTCTAGACGACAATATTTGTATTAAAACTCATAGCTTATGTTTTATCGTACTTTACACGACAGTTGTATAATTAAGTTGTATTTGTATTATGTACCATATATTTGACAACTCAGAATAGGTGATGTATAACTATTTTGGGGGCGCCACATGAAATATATCATCACAGAGAAAGAGTTAAATATGAGGCATAGAAGGTGGTTAGATTTGATAAAAGATTATGATTGTGATATCTTATATCATCCGGGTTAAGGAAGTACAGATAAGTACTGAAGAATGTGAACGTGTGAAAAAGATAAAGTGAAGGCTAAGTATAACCTTGATAAAGAAGGTTTACTTTGTTTTGAAAGAAGAATTTGGGTTCCAAATAATTCTTAGTTGAAAGAAGAGATTATGTGTGAGGCTCATAGTTCGAGGTACTCAATACATCCTGGTAGTACTAACATGTATCAAGACCTTCGTCAGAACTTTTGGTGGCCGAACATGAAGAGAGAGATCGCAAAATACGTTAGTAAGTGCTTAACTTGTCAGAAAGTTAAGGTTGAACACCAAAGACTGAGTGGATTAATACAGCCACTGGAGATTCTGGAGTGGAAATAGGAACATATCACCATGGACTTTGTGGTGGGACTTCCCACAACGAGAAAGGGATACGATGCTATTTGGGTAATAGTGGATCGGTTAACTAAATTGGATCATTTTATACCAATAGGAGTTAGGTATAACCAAGAGCAGTTAGCTAAGCTTTATGTCCAGGAAGTCATTTCTAGACATGGAGTACCAGTTTTGATTGTGTCCGATCTTGATCCACGATTCACGTCGAACTTTTGGATGAGTTTGCAAGAACAAATGGGAACACATTTGAGATTGAGTACGGCGTATCATCCACATACGGATGGACAAAGTGAACGAACGATTCAAACGCTAGAAGATATGTTAAGATCATGAGTTAAGGATTTCAAGGGGAGTTGGGACGAGCATATACCTTTGGTAGAATTCACTTACAACAATAGTTTTCATGCTAGTATAGGCATGCCGCCTTACGAAGCGTTGTATGGAAGGAAGTGCAGAACACCACTTTGTTGGGATGAAGTAGGTGAACATCGAATGTTGGGACCGGATATGGTACAACAAACGGCAGACATGGTGAAGCTGATAAGAGCTCGATTAGTAGCAGCTCAAGATAGACAACGGTAGTATGCAGATCCTCATCGAGAGAAGAGGGAGTTGGAAGTAGGTTCATATGTTTTTCTAAAAGTATCGCCTTGGAAAGGGAAGATACGTATTGGAAAGAAAGGGAAGTTATGTCCAAGGTTTGTAGGACCTTTTGAGAGTTTAAGAAGGGTAAGAGAGGTAGCTTATGAAATAGCCTTACCTCCAAAAATGGAAACAATACACAATGTGTTTCACGTGTCTGTGTTGCATCCTTATAAATCAGACTACAAGAACGTAATCGAATATGAGTCTATTCATGTAGAAAAAGACTTAACGTATGAAGAATTTCTGATTCAGATTATTGATAGGAAGGAACAAGTCTTGAGAAATAAAGTAATACCTTCAGTAAAGGTAATTTGGAGTAACCACGATGCTGAAGAAGCAACGTGGGAGCTCGAAAGTAAAATGAAGGAAAAGTTTCCTCATTTGTTTATGTAAAGAATAGTGAGATTCTGGGGACAGAATCCTTATAAGGAGGGAAGAATGTAACGCCCGAGAATTTTGAAGTTTTAATGAACTAAAATTTTATTTTATTATGTGAATTAAATAAATTTAATTGATTTATTATGTGAGTAAGATGTTCAAAGGTCGTTCTACGACATAGAATATACGGATGTGGTTAGTATTCTGGCTTTGTGCTAGTATTAATGGTTGTGAATTATCAAGATGAAAACGAAGGTTTTTCGAGAATGTTTGCGTAAAAACATTATTCATCCGATTTCGTTCGGAGCTAGGGTTTGAAATTTCGAGAAACGCGTAATGATAAAATACGAAGCTAGTATGGAATATCCAATAATAATTCCATTATGGCAAACGATGTTTTCGCTTGCGCACGTAAAACCTAAGGGTTTGTGAAAGAAGTTTTCGAAAGAGAAATGCAATGCGTATAGTCATTTTGGATATTATACATATGAAATACGAGTATTATACTAGTATAAATACAAGTATGGTATGAAGAATATACTACATATAATACGAGTATTATATGAGTATTAGACGAAGAGAATACGTGAGTTATGCGTATAGAATACGAGACGTATAAATGGAGTATGAGTTAAGGATTTGGTATAATCTAATTGGACTTAAACCAATAGCAAGCCCAATGAATAAAGTGTTCAAGCCCAAGTTAAGGGCCAACGTTAATTTATGTCAAGCCCAATCCGAAAAGTAAATCACGGGTTGAACCGGTGGGTCATGGGATGGGTAAAACCCATGGGGCAACCCATGGTATGATCCACAAGGGAGTGGGCTGGCCACTTGGTGGCCAAGCAAGGTAGACAACTTGCTCACCAAGTACTTTACTTGGTGACAAAGTTGCGAAGGAGGTGCAATAGTAAGGAGGTGGAGGAATTGGACCATTTTGCCCTCATTGTGGTTTTCTATAAATACAAAGCCAATGTTGAGCTTTTGATGTTTTGTAAACATTGTTCAACCTATATTGAGAGAGAGAAAAGCTAGAAACACTTAATCCTTCTACCTTCAAGTAAACCAATAGGCGTTTATCAAGAATGTAAATTGCTTCTCAAAGGTAAATTTTCATAAACCGCAATCTTCATCTTTTTTTCTTTCTTTCTCGTATAAGAATCGTAGATTGGAGTAGCATGCTTATTAAGGAGATATAAGGATGCCTATTAATTATTAAACCATTGATAGGTCATGACCAAATAGAAATCGTAAGTGTTTACGTGAGTTAAAACCATAGAAAATCTTAAAAGTTAACTTAGTAAAAAATGAATGTTTTGAAAACCATTATAGCTGAGGAATGTGCCTATTGTTTGGTTAGGTTGACTATAATGAATCAATGGAGTTTTTTATTTGATTTGGCTTATAAAACACGAGTAATGAAGTTATGGCAAATTTTGCGAAAATAGACGTTAAACGTCAAAAATGTAAAAAGCCCAGATTAAAGGTCAAAATTTGTCGTGTGACTTGAAAATGATGGTTTCCAATGTCAACATGTGAGATAAGGTAATTAAGAGTCGTTGGCGAAAGAATCGTCGCATTCCGACTTATAACGAAGAAAACGAGTATTGGACGGTCGAAAACGTTAAACAAACGCTTAAAAATGACCTCAAAGGTGAATTCTAAGTTAACATATTCAAAAATGTGAAATTCTTATACGAACATATAAAGGATGTAATTTGTGAGTTGTAGGCTTTCGAATTGGTAAATTCGGATGTAAAACGAACAAATTAGGAAGCCGGGAGTTTTGTACGAATAACAAAAATGTTTTGGCCAACTGGTGCACAGACTCGGCGCCGCAGCGCCAAAACCAGTTTAAAGTGGTCTCGCCGCAGCGCCAGACTCGGCCGAGTACCCTACTAACTCGCGCTGCAGCACCACTAGAATACATAGGTTGTCGCGTCGCAACGCCGGTAGTAGAAAAATGTTTACCAAGTTAGGTTTTGTTCCATTTAAATGTAGACCTAAGGTAAGTGTGACGCCCCCAAATCCGGGTCTCTTCCAACCCGACAAATGGTGCTACACGGTACTACCATTCATTCACACCTTTCCTCAAATAGTCACAAGAGGACTAATATAACTCCATATATATCAAAATAATATTACATTACCCAGTTTCTTTGTAACCCTTTCATTTGTTCTTGTCATAATATCAATATATTACAGACATTCTTCTTATACTATTACATATGTATGCTACGGGTTCGTCTTCGCCTTGCATTTATCCTTGCCGGATCCTTTAGTCCGCTCGATCTTAGCTGTGTTCATATGGTTCAAGCAAGAGTGAGCATGGCTAGCTCAGCAAGTACTATAATTCTAATAAACAACATGCTTGAAACATAGAGCAAATATATATCTCCAGTAACTGAACAATAGTTACTAAGTACTATCGGTGATTCAAAATAGCACTTCATTTGCTTCAAAACGTTTTTTTTTTTTTTCAATATTCAGTAGAATAACAATTATGGCTCAAGATTATGAGCATACATAAGTTCTTTTGAAAAGGACATCCCGGCACTAAGTCCGTAAGTCCGGCATAGCTTACGAGCACTTCTGAGTGATCAGCTCATAGTACTCTATGTTGATCAACACTACATTCTTTAAACGTGTATACGTTTAATTGTGGCAACCTCACGTGCCTGTCGTTAAACGACAAAAACATTTGAACATGCGTGGTCTTTGATTGAAAACCATACCAATATAACTCGATAATTTCTAAATCATGCTTGACAGAATCATAATATAAGTCTAGCCGGAAGAATTGGCTTAAGACTTCATCATTCTAGATTTCATGTGAAAGAGAACATGAATTACAAAGCTTGCCCAGACTGAACTGGAACAAGGGTTAGAATACTTGCCTTTGGTGACTGCTTACTGGTTAATACACATACACTTTAAGTCTTTATGATTCTACAATTCATAATCATATAATGTACCATATTAGATCATAATTAACCAGGTATGTTTTCTATTATACCTTACCCTTCATCTCAATGTAATTCTAACTTAGTTTCGTTATTAAGGGTTTCGGCTTTCATTATGTCATTCATATCCCGCTCGTCTTGATTGATTATAAACATGCATTAGTGTATTACAAGCACCTTACAATGTCTTAATTATGTTGTGATTACATCACAATTCATTGCTATTAATCCCTCTTTCATTCTATACTTGGAACCATTCTTCTCTATCTTTTTCCTTGCACTGGCGCCGCGGCGCCACTAATTGGTCTGTGACTCGCGCTGCGGCGCGAGTTAGCAGTGTGTCATCCTCCGGCCTCGCGCTGCGGCGCGGCCAAGAAGGCTTAGAGTCGCGCCGCGGCGCGGACTCTGGTCCTCAGAAAATTTTGTAGTTTTTGAAAATTTTGCTAACTTCCCAGACGCATAACTTCTTCGTTTTAACTCCGAATTGGTTCGTTCAAAAGCCTACGGTTCACAAATTTCATAATCTATGCGTTCATGCAAGAATTTTATCTATTTGACTTCATTTGCTAAAATTTGACCTATTAGTCCATTTTAACGAAAACGATAAACGTTCGTGAACGTTCAACGCTCATTTCTTCGTTCTAAGTCGGAATCCGGTCATTTTCGAGTCCGCAACTCTATAATGACTACAATGACTTGTCTTCATTGAAAACCAACGTTTTCGACTTCCAATACAAAATATGACTTCTATTCCGAGACTTTCACGAATTCAACGTTAATCGTCTAATCGTGCAAAGTTCGTCAATTCAACCATACTAAGTGTTCTAAGTGGATTTTAACCAACATATCATCATTTCAAGTTTATTTATTACACCAACTTATAATCAAAGTAGGTTTTGACTTATTTCCATAAGTCATTGACTTTCTCAACTTATGAACTAGAAATCTTCATACTCATGACTTACCAATAATTTAAGTCCTTCAATCAATGTTCTCATGTTATAAACAACATACTACCATCATATGACAAGTCCTTCATGATCTTAACAACTTATTGGGGTTCAAGTTGCTTATTCAACTTATTCGGCTTAAGTTCATTCCTTATAACTTATTACATGTTATCCTCAATCAATCCCCCTTCTCTATCAATCCTATCATAGAAAAGATATAGATAAAAGAAAATGAGTCTTACCCTTGAAGACTTCTATTTGCTTTGGAAACTATCAAAGGTTGAAGTGGCTTATAAGTGCTTTAGTGACTTATTCTCTCTACCAAATAAGTAGCTTATATGCTTGAGAGGAAAGTGTTGGATGATAACAAAACAACCAACAAAAATGAAATGAACTTGGTATTTATAGGCCACCAAAGCTTGGGGTAAAATGGACAATAATCAATCCCACCTCCTCATTCCACCTCCTTACTATTCATAACTTAACCTTCAAGTCTTCTTGCTAGCCACTTCTTTTACTTGCTCACCACAACACTTGGTCATCACACTTAATCCTTGCCCATCAAGACTACCCACTTCCTCACTTGGTTTGACCCATGGGTCAAGGCTTCACCTTGGGCTTGGTTAATTAATCCAACTACTTTCCTATTGGGCTTGAGTTACAATAGATTGGGCTTGTGATAATCATACACTTGGGCTTCTATCAATAAACTAGAAATCCCACAAGTCCATTATCTTAAATTCAATAACTTAACATACATATCCTACGTATAATTCTCGTATGCTATTTCGTATATTAATTCGAAATATACGATATCTCGTTCTTCGTACATAATAATACAATACGTCGTATTATACCTCTATTCCTTACTCCATATAATGTTTACACATTATACGATTACAACTTCATTCTTTTAACGCTTAATAACCTAACTATCTCAAATTAGGTACGCATGCGAAATATTTCATTTTCCATACTTAGATTATTATTACATAATCGATATCATCTCGATATTATAACATTACGTATTTCTCGGAAGTTCAAAAATAATTCCCGAGCAGAAATTGATGAATAGTGTTTTTCAGAAAATTTCTCAGAAAACTTTTATTTTCGTTTTAGAAATTCAAACACTTTAATTCTCCCACGTAGTTAAAATACTACTACTTTACGACGTTTCTAGGTTATAGAACGACATCCATCTTCTCAACACACAATAATAATAAATAATATTATTTTATTCATTATTAAAAGAAATTACAAAATGTTAAATTTTCTGGGGCGTTACACTCTCTCCCCCTTATAAGGATTCTGTCCCCAGAATCTCGCTATATAAAAAAAAATTACACAAATAAATTCGGGTAATTCTTTTTCATCATTTCTTCTAACTCCCACGTTGCTTCTTCTGCATCGTGGTTCTTCCATATCACCTTTACTGAAACTATACTTTTGTTCCGCAGAACTTGTTCTTTCCTATCGACAATTTGAATTGGCGTTTCCTCATATGTTAAGTCCTTCTCGACATGAATAGGCTCGTATTTTATCACGTGCTTATAATCCGGCTTATAAGGACGCAATACCGAAACGTGAAATACATTATGTATTCGTTCTAGGTCTGGAGGTAATGCTACCATGTAAGCTACCTCACCTACCCGTTTTAAAACCTCAAAAGGTCCTATAAATCTCGGACTTAACTTTCCTTTCTTCCCAAAACGTATCTTTCCTTTCCAGGGAGATACTTTTAGGAATACGTATGAACCCACTTCAAACTCTCGATTTTCTCTATGCAGATCTGTAAACCTCTTCTGTCTGTCTTGAGCTGCTAAGAGACGCATCTGAATCTTTTTAACAATATCCGCTGTCTGTTGCACCAATTCTGGTCCCAACATTCGGCGTTCTCCTACCTCATCCCAATACAGCGGCGTTCTGCATTTCCTACCATACAAAGCTTCGTAAGGCGGCATACCTATGCTTGCATGATAACTATTGTTATACGCAAACTCCACTAATGGTAGATGATCATCCCAACTACCCTTGAAATCCATAACGCAAGTTCTTAGCATATCTTCTAATGTCTGAATTGTCCTCTCGCTTTGTCCATCCGTTTGTGGATGATACGCCGTACTTAGCTTCAACTGCGTTCCCAACTGCTCTTGCAGACTTCTCCAAAAGTTCGACGTGAATCGTGGATCACGATCTGACACAATCGATACTGGCACTCCATGTCTAGAGATTATTTCCTTAATATAAAGTCTAGCTAACTGGTCTAAGTTATACTTAACCCTAATTGGCAAAAAGTGAGCTGATTTCGTCAATCGGTCCACTATTACCCAAATTGCATCATACCCCTTATGAGTAGTCGGAAGTCCCACCACAAAATCCATTGTGATATTCTCCCACTTCCACTCCGGAATCTCTAATGACTGTAACAAGCCACTAGGTCGTTGATGTTCAGCCTTAACTCTCTGACAAGTTAAGCACCTACTGACGTACTCAGCAATTTCTCTCTTCATGTTTGGCCACCAGAAACTCTGTCGAAGGTCTTGATACATCTTAGTGCTACCAGGATGAATCGAAAACCTTGAACCATGAGCCTCGTGTAGAACCTGCTCCTTTAATTTCGTCTCATCTGGAACCCAAATTCTTCCGTCAAATCTCAACAATCCCTCGTTATCAAGACTATATTTAGTATCTTTTTCGTTGGTCAGCCGTTCCTTCATCCGGTCACACTCATCAGTTTTGAGTTGCACCTCCTTAACTCTCTCTACGATGGTTGGTTGCATCTCCATTGCAAACAACATTGGTCCTTCTTCTTCACTGGGCAGCTTCACCTCTAACTCCATCCTAGCCATCTCTGTTATTAACTCAGTTTGAGCCGTTAACAAAGACAACTTTTCCCGACCCTTTCTACTTAAGGCATCGGCAACTACATTGGCTTTTCCAGGGTGATACAGGATTTCACAGTCGTAATCCTTTATCAACTCCAGCCATCTTCTCTGCCTCATATTCAACTCCTTCTGTGTGAAGATATATTTTAGACTCTTATGGTCCGTGTATATCTCACATTTTTCTCCATAAAGATAATTTCTCCATATCTTTAGAGCAAAAACTACTGCGGCTAGTTCTAGATCATGAGTAGGGTAAACTTTTTCATAATCCTTCAACTGCCTAGATGCATACGCAATGACCTTGCCATGCTGCATGAGCACGCAACCAAGTCCTCTATGCGAAGCATCACTATAAACTACAAAATTTCCCGTGTCATCGGGTAATGACAACACAGGTGCCTCACTCAATCTCTTCTTTAGTTCTTGGAAACTATTCTCACACTTGTCAGTCCAAGCGTATTTCACAGTCTTCCTCGTCAAATTAGTCAACGGAGTAGCTATCCTTAAAAAATCCTGGATAAATCTCCGATAGTAACCCGCTAACCCTAAGAAACTCCGCACCTCAGTCGGCGTTTTCGGTTGTTCCCAATTCATCACTGCTTCTACCTTCGCTGGATCCACTGAAATCCCCTCATGGTCAATGACATGACCTAAAAATTGAACCTTCTCTAACCAAAATTCACACTTTGTGAATTTCGCGTACAACTTCTCCTTCCTTAATGTCTCCAACACTAATCTAAGGTGTTCAGAATGATCTTCTGGCGTCTTAGAATAGACTAGAATATCATCTATAAACACCACGACGAACTTGTCCAAATATTGTTTGAACACTATGTTCATCATATCCATGAATGCAGCTGGTGCATTTGTCAACCCAAATGACATCACTAAAAACTCGTAATGACCATAACGAGTCCTGAATGCTGTCTTTGGCACATCCTCCTTCCTAACCTTCAACTGATGATACCCCGTTCGTAAATCTATTTTAGAAAAATAATTAGCCCCTTTCAGCTGATCAAAGAGATCATCGATCCTGGGCAATGGGTATTTATTCTTTATCGTTAACTTGTTCAACTCTCTGTAGTCGATACAAAGTCTTAACGATCCGTCCTTCTTCTTGACAAACAGTACCGGTGCTCCCCACGGTGACACACTCGGCTGAATGTACTTCCTATCCAACAGTTCTTGTAACTGCACCATCAACTCTTTCATTTCTACTGGCGCCATACGATACGGTGCCCTGGAAACTGGTGCCGCTCCTGGCACAATGTCTATCACAAATTCTGTCTCCCTATCCGGCGGAAGACCAGGTAATTCACTCGGAAATACATCGGCGAATTCCCTCACTATAGGTATTTGTTCCATGGTTGCTACCACTCTTTCGGTATCAACAACATGGCACAGATATCCTACACATCCATTCCTCAGTAATTTTCTAGTTTGTGTAATGGTTAGATAACACGAACTCCCCGGAAATTTATTCCCATAAAATACTACCCGAGGTTGTTCTAACGTCTTAATGTTTACACACTTCTTTTGACAATCTATTATTGCCCCATGGTTTACTAACCAATCCATTCCAAGAATTACATCGAATTCTTCTAACTTTATTGGTAATAAATCTACCGATAATTTACAACCCCGTATATCTACACAACAACTCCTATGAACATCTTCAATAGGAATTATATCTTCATTTGCTACCTTAATATTTACAGGTATAGGTAACTTTTCAGGAAGTAGTCCTAATCGTCTAGCAAAACCGCATGCTATAAATGAACATGTAGCACCCGAATCAAACAGCACGTACGCATTGATATCGTTAATCGGGATAATACCTGCAACGACGTCCCCTGATGCAACCGCATCCTGGACTGTCATGTTAAAGGTACGACCCATCGGCCTACCCTGCTGAACTGGACCCCCAATAGCTAACTTACCGCTATTAGTGCCCCGATTCCCGTCCGTCCCCTTCTTCGGGCAGTTCTTTGCCATGTGGGCGGTTGACCCACACACAAAGCATCCATGATTCTTTTTCGGACTCGGACAATTTGGCGCAATGTGCCCCTCCTGTCCGCAGTTGTAACAGACGGCCTTCCCCTTGAGACAGACTCCTAGATGAGTCTTTCCACAGGTCTTGCAGGCCTCCATTCTTCTCTTTGGGTCCCCTTGCTTCACTCCGGTATTCTCAGAGTTAATTACCTTCCTCTTCTGACCCTCGCCACTCCCACTGGCTCCCTCAATCTTGACTCTCCGGTCAACCTTCCCCTTATTCTTCTTTTCCTTGTGGTATTGGCTCAACGCCTCACTACCACCTTCGGCGATTATCGCCTTCTCTAAAACGATCCCAAAAGAAGTACTTTGGAATACTGATATACGGTTATAGAGCCAGGGTATCAAGCCCTGCTCAAACCGTCTCGCCTTCCTCACCTCGGTATCCACTTGGTGTGGAGCGAACCTAGCCAGTTCATTGAACTTGGCAGCGTATTGGGGAACCGTCATTTCCCCTTGTTTTAGCTCTAAAAACCGCATCTCCATCCTTCCCTGCATGCTCGTGGGAAAATAATTCTCGAAGAATATCTCCTTGAATCTATCCCACGTTAAAGTCGTTATCCCGACTCTAGCCTGATTGGCTTCCCACCAAAAATTGGCCTCTCCCTTCATCATATAGGTTGCAAAGGCAACCTTCTGGGCCTCATCAACATTTGCAATTACAAATGCCTTCTCTATCTCCTTAACCCACGTTTGGGCTTCGATTGGGTCCGTAGTTCCTTTGAACTCCGGCGGACCTACACTCTTAAAATCCTTAAAGGTAGTAGCTCGTGCTACTCCTGGATTTACGGGGATATTAGCCCCTGTTCTATTAAAGGCGGCTGTTAATAAATTAACAAACTCCTGCATCGCGTTAACCGGACCTCCCTCCGGTTGATTTACGTCCGCACCTTGATTTCGTTGCACTCTTCTCGGCGGCATTTTGCCCTTATACAATAAACACATTACGTTATTATTCCTTTCTTTATTAGCTATCATTAATATAAAACAATAACTCCAAACATTCATAACTCATTGCTTTCCATAAAACGATCTTTATATACATTCTTTGTAGTATAATACTACATCAGTTACATACTCAGCCTAAGCTGATTACATTACTTTCCCGCTATCACTTTCCAAAAATTGGGATTTACAAAAGACTACCCTTTACTATACAAAAAGGGTTTTACATCACTACTACTTACCAAAAATATCTACAACCTATTCTAACCACCACTAAACTACATCTGCCTCAAGGCATTATTGAAATCTGCCTTGGCCAGACCTGCAATGATATCACGGCTAATAGTATGCCTCGTTTGCCCCACCTCCACCGGATATCCAGCTACCTGCTGCTGAAAATCCGTGTGAGAACTCCTATAGATATAGGACATCCTCCCTATTTTCTGCACTTTTGTCTTGAGCTCCTCCTTAAGCTCCAAGACCTCTTGCTTTAAATCCTGGACTTTGTCCTTAGCCAAAATCCTCTCGTCATGCTCTTGCTCCCACATGGACTCGACATCAGTCTTGTCCTCTATAAGCATTTGAAGCTCTGCCTTCAGCTCCTTAACCTCCTGACAGTAATGGATATTTCTATCCAACACTGACATAAACAGAGACATCATCGACCCCCCAGGAGCTATCTCTGCTGCTATAGCCACTGGGTTAAAGGAGACTGTCTCTACCTCCTCCTCTATCATCCCGTCAAATACTGACATGTAGTCAGCTTCTTCTGAGTCTTCAGACTCAATGATTACTACTTCTGGCTCTGCTGCTATAGGGTTCGGTACAACCTCTACTTGGTTTACCGACTCTTCACTTATGGTCTGTTCATAAACAAACATCCCGTTTACTCCTGACATCTACATAAAACAAATAAGTTGATTAGTACACGTCAGTAGAATAATAAACATACATATCATAATCATAATGCATTTTTATAAGGTTATTTTCTTCTTGTATTTCTTTGATTCTTCCTAAGGTTATGGCTTAAGGTTTTAATTCCCCCCTTAAGTTTTATAACCTCTTGCTCTGATACCAACCTGTGACGCCCCCAAATCCGGGTCTCTTCCAACCCGACAAATGGTGCTACACGGTACTACCATTCATTCACACCTTTCCTCAAATAGTCACAAGAGGACTAATATAACTCCATATATATCAAAATAATATTACATTACCCAGTTTCTTTGTAACCCTTTCATTTGTTCTTGTCATAATATCAATATATTACAGACATTCTTCTTATACTATTACATATGTATGCTACGGGTTCGTCTTCGCCTTGCATTTATCCTTGCCGGATCCTTTAGTCCGCTCGATCTTAGCTGTGTTCATATGGTTCAAGCAAGAGTGAGCATGGCTAGCTCAGCAAGTACTATAATTCTAATAAACAACATGCTTGAAACATAGAGCAAATATATATCTCCAGTAACTGAACAATAGTTACTAAGTACTATCGGTGATTCAAAATAGCACTTAATTTGCTTCAAAACGTTTTATTTTTTTCAATATTCAGTAGAATAACAATTATGGCTCAAGATTATGAGCATACATAAGTTCTTTTGAAAAGGACATCCCGGCACTAAGTCCGTAAGTCCGGCATAGCTTACGAGCACTTCTGAGTGATCAGCTCATAGTACTCTATGTTGATCAACACTACATTCTTTAAACGTGTATACGTTTAATTGTGGCAACCTCACGTGCCTGTCGTTAAACGACAAAAACATTTGAACATGCGTGGTCTTCGATTGAAAACCATACCAATATAACTCGGTAATTTCTAAATCATGCTTGACAGAATCATAATATAAGTCTAGCCGGAAGAATTGGCTTAAGACTTCATCATTCTAGATTTCATGTGAAAGAGAACATGAATTACAAAGCTTGCCCAGACTGAACTGGAACAAGGGTTAGAATACTTGCCTTTGGTGACTGCTTACTGGTTAATACACGTACACTTTAAGTCTTTATGATTCTACAATTCATAATCATATAATGTACCATATTAGATCATAATTAACCAGGTATGTTTTCTATTATACCTTACCCTTCATCTCAATGTAATTCTAACTTAGTTTCGTTATTAAGGGTTTCGGCTTTCATTATGTCATTCATATCCCGCTCGTCTTGATTGATTATAAACATGCATTAGTGTATTACAAGCACCTTACAATGTCTTAATTATGTTGTGATTACATCACAATTCATTGCTATTAATCCCTCTTTCATTCTATACTTGGAACCCTTCTTCTCTATCTTTTTCCTTGCACTGGCGCCGCGGCGCCACTAATTGGTCTGTGACTCGCGCTGCGGCGCGAGTTAGCAGTGTGTCATCCTCCGGCCTCGCGCTGCGGCGCGGCCAAGAAGGCTTAGAGTCGCGCCGCGGCGCGGACTCTGGTCCTCAGAAAATTTTGTAGTTTTTGAAAATTTTGCTAACTTCCCGGACGCATAACTTCTTCGTTTTAACTCCGAATTGGTTCGTTCAAAAGCCTACGGTTCACAAATTTCATAATCTATGCGTTCATGCAAGAATTTTATCTATTTGACTTCATTTGCTAAAATTTGACCTATTAGTCCATTTTAACGAAAACGATAAACGTTCGTGAACGTTCAACGCTCATTTCTTCGTTCTAAGTCGGAATCCGGTCATTTTTGAGTCCGCAACTCTATAATGACTACAATGACTTGTCTTCATTGAAAACCAACGTTTTCGACTTCCAATACAAAATATGACTTCTATTCCGAGACTTTCACGAATTCAACGTTAATCGTCTAATCGTGCAAAGTTCGTCAATTCAACCATACTAAGTGTTCTAAGTGGATTTTAACCAACATATCATCATTTCAAGTTTATTTATTACACCAACTTATAATCAAAGTAGGTTTTGACTTATTTCCATAAGTCATTGACTTTCTCAACTTATGAACTAGAAATCTTCATACTCATGACTTACCAATAATTTAAGTCCTTCAATCAATGTTCTCATGTTATAAACAACATACTACCATCATATGACAAGTCCTTCATGATCTTAACAACTTATTGGGGTTCAAGTTGCTTATTCAACTTATTCGGCTTAAGTTCATTCCTTATAACTTATTACATGTTATCCTCAATCAATCCCCCTTCTCTATCAATCTTATCATAGAAAAGATATAGATAAAAGAAAATGAGTCTTACCCTTGAAGACTTCTATTTGCTTTGGAAACTATCAAAGGTTGAAGTGGCTTATAAGTGCTTTAGTGACTTATTCTCTCTACCAAATAAGTAGCTTATATGCTTGAGAGGAAAGTGTTGGATGATAACAAAACAACCAACAAAAATGAAATGAACTTGGTATTTATAGGCCACCAAAGCTTGGGGTAAAATGGACAATAATCAATCCCACCTCCTCATTCCACCTCCTTACTATTCATAACTTAACCTTCAAGTCTTCTTGCTAGCCACTTCTTTTACTTGCTCACCACAACACTTGGTCATCACACTTAATCCTTGCCCATCAAGACTACCCACTTCCTCACTTGGTTTGACCCATGGGTCAAGGCTTCACCTTGGGCTTGGTTAATTAATCCAACTACTTTCCTATTGGGCTTGAGTTACAATAGATTGGGCTTGTGATAATCATACACTTGGGCTTCTATCAATAAACTAGAAATCCCACAAGTCCATTATCTTAAATTCAATAACTTAACATACATATCCTACGTATAATTCTCGTATGCTATTTCGTATATTAATTCGAAATATACGATATCTCGTTCTTCGTACATAATAATACAATACGTCGTATTATACCTCTATTCCTTACTCCATATAATGTTTACACATTATACGATTACAACTTCATTCTTTTAACGCTTAATAACCTAACTATCTCAAATTAGGTACGCATGCGAAATATTTCATTTTCCATACTTAGATTATTATTACATAATCGATATCATCTCGATATTATAACATTACGTATTTCTCGGAAGTTCAAAAATAATTCCCGAGCAGAAATTGATGAATAGTGTTTTTCAGAAAATTTCTCAGAAAACTTTTATTTTCGTTTTAGAAATTCAAACACTTTAATTCTCCCACGTAGTTAAAATACTACTACTTTACGACGTTTCTAGGTTATAGAACGACATCCATCTTCTCAACACACAATAATAATAAATAATATTATTTTATTCATTATTAAAAGAAATTACAAAATGTTAAATTTTCTGGGGCGTTACAGTAAGACATTGAAGGTACTTAATGTACATAATAAGACTGACCTTAAATCACTTATAAGGTGTTAATGTAAAAAGATCTAGTAAGGTTTAATAGAAATTAAATGAAGAACGCGAAGACGTAATAAGTAAACCGTGAATAACGTTCAACGTTGGTATTTAACCAATAATGATCGAATGTCGGTTAATGACGTAAGAACGTTAATGAGACGTAACAAAGTATAGGAAGTCGAATCGACTTTCATAATGAAGTTAATTCAAATAAGACATGGAAGAGAAAGAAGATGGTTATAGATCATAATGTTAGTTTGTTTAATAACTAGTTACAGTGTGCTATTTGAATATATCATGTAGATCGTGTAAAGACTGAGAATTGTTGAATTGTTTATTTGAAGACGCTTGCCTAACCTTCGTTTTAGTCAAGTTTTATGTGATGCATATTATACAATGCATGAATGGTATTAAAGAAAAAATCGATGCCTGTTTTAACTTGGCTAGATAAGTATTGAAGAATTGACTGATTTGTTTACAAGTCTTTCGATATTGAATTGTTAACGCTATCCTATGCCAAGTATTTCGTACAAATAAGAAGGTAAGTCTGTCTATGTACAAACAAAAGTATTTTTCATCGATTATTCGATGGGCACGCGAGGTTGCCAAATGTTGAACGTAAATACGTTTAACATAAGAGTGTTGATCAACATAGAGTACAATAGGTTGATCACCTAGAAGTGCTCGTATGTAAAGACAGATGGATGGCCTTAGTGTCAGATATCCTTTTCAAGTATGAAAACGAAAAGAGTATGTTCATGGTCTATTGACCAATTCATCATTCCTAAGCTATTATATATACTTTGGAATTTTTATTATGACATGAGAAGTACTAGTCAAATATTTCATAGTGCTTCGTAGATAATTGTTCAGATATAGATATAAAGCATGTAATTTTTAATATGATATTCATATGATTATTTGTTAAGACTTGCTGAGCTAGTCATGCTCATTCTTTCTTGAACCATATGTTTGTAGCTAAAGCCGAACGAATTGAGAGTTCTAAGAGAGATAAAGGCAAGGCTAAGAGGGACAATTAAACATCCTATAATAGATTAGTGTATTTCGTTGTAATATACTTATGAAGAACAACGAATGTATTTGGTTAATGAACCTGGGAAAGGATTTATTACAAATGTAATACAAAGATAGTAATTACACTCATTTTGTTGATATCTCAATGGAATGATTGTATGGATTGTAGTATCGTGGAGGACCATCTGTCGGGTTGGAAGATACCTGGATTTGGTGGCGTCACATATATAAAATATATATATGTGTCGTACATATAGTTAATTGACATTATATTAAAAGAATAATAAGTGTGGAGAATGAGAGAAGCTTAAGATCGAGCTTGTTAAATATGCCTTGTGTGACACAGTAATGAGATATATTGTCTTATAATATTAATTATTGTTATGGATAATATACTAGTATCTAGTAATTATTTGATGGTATATTGAATTATTATTATTGCGAGTGATAACGTAATAATAAGTATATTGGTTATAAATATTATAAGATTTATATTTTTTGTGATAATTAACCATATAAACGCTAATCAATTGTTATAAAGATTAATAATTGATTTACGAGGAATGAATTAATTAATACTATAACCTAATTGATAAGATAAGTAATTTATTAATTTTCATGTGAATGCATGCTATATTAAACGTATAACGTATTGTAGTTAACTATATATTATACGAAGTCTAAAGTGTGGTGTGACTATAATATATAGAAATCATATATTAAGATTTATTGAAACTATATGATATGAATACATCATGAAATATGTATGTGACAATATGTATGTGGGCATATATTAAAAAAATATACCATGAACATATTGTAAACTATTATTTTAATATACCGATGTGATAAAATGTACATGGATTATATGTATGTTACATTTCCATATCACATCTACTACCTTAAAATATTAAATCATATTGTGACATTAAGTTATAACTAATGTATGGTTGAGATGTGTATAAAATATAACATAAGAGTAGTATGGGTATGAGTGTTGCAAGAATGCTGAGATAATTAGCTTGTCCCAAATTTAGTGTCCCATTTTCTCCTTATTTCTCAGTCACGTGAATCACATAGAGGCTAAGGCCTATTTTCTTTTCCTTCTTCCAAGCTTCTAGCTGATGATTATGGGGAGAGTGGTGATTATGATGAGGTTCAACTAACATCCAACAACTCCTCCTTACCATAAACCTTTATGTAATCCTTTCATCCATGAGTTTGATTTAGGGGAAATTTCATTGTCTTGGTATTGGATGTTCTATAAATGAGGACTCTCCTTCTCCAATTTCCATTGCTGAGAATTGTGAAAGTGTGAGATTGAGAGCATACAAGTATTCTAGGACATTGAAAGTTCAATTAGTAGCAAGTTCATTCATATTGCAGAGGTATAACTATGACGCCCCCAAAATAGGTCCATTCCATCCAACCCATTCTGAGTCGCCAAATATATGGTACAGAAAACAACTACAACTTTATTACTACAATTGTCGTGCAAAATACAATAACACATATGTTGTGAGTTTTGATGCAAATATATACCAACTGTGACTCTGGACACCAACTTGAATAGCACGTCACAATGTCTCCTTAATAAAGGTAAAGTCAATAACTGTTTAGGGAAAACCTCCACAGCTAGAGACCACTGTTCTATTCTCCTGTTACCCTCGCTCGACCCAGCTACACTCTTATTAACTGAAAGGAATTATGAAATAGAAGGGTGAGCACAACTAGCTCAGTAAAGAATATTATGACTAAAGATAAATAAATTATCAATAGTCTTCATTAGTAATAAATCAGAGATTTAGAACATATGATAGATGATAAACCTTTTCAACCATAGTTGTAGTGGAATGAGCAATCCATTAGAAGAGTCAAATAGACTATAAAGTCTATTATCTTCTCCATGTTAAAAGTCCACCAACAATGTTTTATCCCTGTAACATCAATCAACAATTCCTGTCCACAATCACATGTACAACTCATAATCGTAATTGTTGTTCTAAATTCTTTTTCTCATCCACGACAAAGATAATTTTTATCACCTAAAACATCAAAGATCATGGTTATACCAAATCACAGTTCATGTTCATAATCATACTAATAAATTCATCTTTGCACTACGGGCCAAAGATATTCATCAACAAACCATCTTTGCACTACATGCCAAAGATATTCTTCAGAAATCATTCATCTTTGCACTACGTGCCAAAGATATTCATAAATAAGTCATCTTTGCCAAAGATATTCATATCTCAAAGTTATATATAATCATTTTAGAATTTATATAAATAATAATTATAACCATGTTGATCAATTCACCTTTGCACTTAAGCTAAAGATATTCAATTATAAATTCAATGGTCATGATCATACCAGTCACAATTCAACTTTTCACTACTGGCCAAAGAGAACCCTAGTCATGATCATACCAATAATCTACCCATTTTTACTCTCCAGTGAAAGAGAATTTCAACATCAGAGTTATAAAAATGTTATATATGATAATAAAATCAATATAATCAATATATAGTTTTAATATCCAGAGTAATATTCATAAATCAACTATAATTTGGTTAGAAAAAAGAAACCAATTTTGTAGTATATAGTACCCGTGAATAGTAACTCATAAATAATAACTCATAAATAGTAACTCATGAATAGTAACCTATCGTGAATAGTAACTCATGAATAGTAAATCGTAAATAGAACCCGTGAATAGTAACCTCGACATGAAAAAGTTCTAAATTTGATAAAAATTTCCAACCAATATTTTGGCATAATGATATTGAAGAAAATATCATTTTAAGAAGAATATAACACCCCTTACTATCCCTTACAATCTCTTACCTCGAAAGAGCAGTACTGGAATGTCGGATATAACGCTGAACGAACATGCAACGTAAAGCAATACTCAAAGTACTAAAATACTCACAAAAATACACTCGATATTATAGAGAGAGAAAGAGAGAGAAAACTTCAGTTTTTGGTGTGATTTTCAATTCTAACCTAAGCGCCCCATTTATAGGAAAATGCTTAAAACACCAAAGCAGAAAATTTAATATAATATTAATATATATTTTATAAATTCCTTTGGACACCTAAGTCATTTGATTTCAGCCATCAACATGTGCAAATGGTGCCCACAAAATGTCAAAAACATTTTTGTTAATTAAAACAATTAAAACTTCCAAAATCAATTATTTTAGAACTTCAGAACTTCAATAATTCACAATAAATAGCCCTTTTATCAGATAATTCGAATCTCTCAAATTTTGATAGGAAATTCAATTCTCTACAACTTTGCAGAAGAAAGTTTTTTCAAATTCGAAACAGAAATTGATCGAAATCCATAAACAGACGATTTTACATGCTATAATCAAATTTTAGTCAAGAAATGTGCCCACGGACATGTTTAACATGTTTTAAACAACTTTTGCAACAAAAATACTTTTCCTTCTCATATACTCATATATCCCACATTCATTGTAAAAATATCATTATAATATTATAGTAATATAATAAAATAGTATTTTATCAGAAAAGATAAAATATTAATTTTTTAACAATTGTCACTTTAAAAATTTCCTCCATCTATATCCACATAAAAGAATATTTTCCTTATCATATAAATCAATAATTAATTATTCATAAATAATATTACAGAATTATAATACTGACAACCAGGCCGTTTCTAGGAAAGAGGGGGCTTTCCAATAAGAATTTCTCCTTACTGGCGCGCAATTAGGTGACCAAACCTCTCCTTAGACAGAACTTTCTAGACATTGCCAATAATGTTATCTAATAATATTATTCAGATAATATGAGTTATTGCTTCGATAATGGAAAATATTGTGTAGTGGCAATTATTAAAACAACAGTAATATAAAATATCAACACATTAATTATTGAATCAATAAAATACTAAACAGTAATTACTGTAACAATTATTGAGTAGTGCCTTCTTACGTAAGAATCAATAATTGGTGCAATACCGTGTGCTACTGTGCAACAACACGTATTACTGTATTTTAACCACCGGGTATTCCAATAGTGTTAACGGTAACAACTACGCCGTTATTTATAAAAATTCCCTTTTGTCGTTTTCTTCATCCGACAGTTATTCTGTTATGGGCCCACAAAAGGCTGCGCCGTCATACGAATATTCCCCAACAGAAAGAATATTTCACGACCAAACGAATATTCCCCGATATAAATGAGTATTTTATAACCACTTGCATATTTTGAATAAAAAATTTATATAGCACCCTGAACTTTAACTTTTATCAATTTAACCATTTACTGAATAGTAATTATAAGAAAAATTGAATACTTTTATTTCATAAAATTTAGGGTCTTACAATCTCCCCTCCTTATGAAATTTCGTCCCCAAAATTTACGTACCTGGTATTTCAAAGAGTTGAGAATACCTTGCTTTCATTTTAGATTCTATCTCCCCTATCATCATGATTTCTCCATTGCTCATCTTCTGTATTTCAGATATCATTCTAAAATACAGCTTCAAAACAAGGGTTAATTTAACAAATTAACATATCACATAATATCCCGATATTATGACTGACCAACAAATAAGCTTAGGTAGGACACACTAGCGAAGGATTTACTCATCTCTCCCCTCCCAGTTCTATTCTCCGATCTCCGCCAGAGATCATATCCCTAAGCTCTGATACCAACTGTGACAAATGTCCCATCAGTGGATAGCACCTCACAGTGGTACCTATCAGTTTGCTACCGCAGAACGGCGTCCCCTACGGAGAGTCTGGCTTCGGTGCATCCCCCATCAACAGGAAGTCACCAGCGAGAGGCTCGGGTCTCTTTACTTATAGCTCTGATACCAACTGTGACTCATGTCCCAACTACTGTGACGCCCCCAAAATAGGTATACATCACCCATTCTGAGTCGCCAAATACATGGTACAGAAACAACTACAACTTCATTAATACAATTGTCTTGCAAAATACGACAACACATAAACTGTGAGTTTAAATAAAAATATTGTCTTTTAGACAATATCCACACTAAAATAAGTCCTCATTATAATTATTAATACACTATTTTATAAAATAGTGAGGACTACTAAAACAACTGTCTTGAAGCATTACTCCACACCCCGACTAATTCCCGTTATATTCTCGTCTCCTGAGAATAAAAATGGAACAAAAAGGAAAAGGGTGAGCTCAACTAGCCCAATAAAGAATATTATGACTAAGATAATGTACAAAAAATTATCCTTAGTATTCAACAGGGAAAAATCTGATAGAATACAATAGAAAACAAGTTTTAGATCAACAACTGTAGCAGAAACAACAATTCATTAGAAGAGTTAAGTAGAGAATGAAATCTACTATC
The DNA here is from genome assembly GCA_020205505.1 of Panax japonicus. Classification (NCBI taxonomy): domain Eukaryota; kingdom Viridiplantae; phylum Streptophyta; class Magnoliopsida; order Apiales; family Araliaceae; genus Panax; species Panax japonicus. The sequence continues at coordinate 33,406,221 of CM035113.1, read as the reverse complement.
ATCTATGAATTTAAAAGTCCATCATCGATATTTTATCCCTGTAACATCAATCAATATACATCATAAATCAAATATTCATCTTTGCACTACAAGCCAAAGATATTCACCAGTTGGTCATGTTTATTTAAACACCTATTCATCTTTGCACTACGGGCCAAAAATATTCATCATAAAATCATTCATCTTTGCACTACGGGCCAAAGTTATTTAGTTATATCATCATTTAGGACTGAGGATGATAAAAAATATTTTAAAGAAAACAAATCCAGTGAAACAAAAAAATAAATTTTAAGGATTCATATTTCAACTATTTCATGTTCAAAAATACCTCATAAATAAATCAGAGTGGAGTAAAATTCAAGAATGATCAAAACATGGATACAATCAAAGCTAGTATCCATAATAGATATTTTGGACGAAAAATGAAAATTTAATTTTTTTTGTGAATAGTGTCATATTCGTGAATAGTGTCGTATAAGTGAATAGTTCCGTATACGTGAATAGTAACTCTGACACTAAAAGATAGAAATTTCACAAAAAAATCATCATGCTTCGTGAATAGTACTTGTGAATAGTAACTCATGAATAGTGACTCATGAATAATAACTCATGAATACTAACCCTGATATGAAAAGTTCCAAATTTGATAAAAATTCAGACCAATATTTTGGCATAATGATATTGAATAAATAATATCATTTTAAAAAAAATAATATCCCTTACCTCGCAAAAATAGTACTTCTGACTAGAATACTGGATATAGTGCTGAAGGAACTTGCACCGTATAGCAACACTAAAAGTACCAAAATACTCACAATAATACGCTCGATAATATAGAGAGAGAAAGAGAGAGAAAACCTTAGTTTTTGGTGTGATTTTCAATTCTAATCTAAGCACCCTATTTATAGGAAATTGCTTAGAACACCGAAGCAGAAAATTTAATAAAATATTATATATATATATATATATATATATATATGTATATTATAAATTCTTACGCACACCTTCATTGATCCAAAATATCAACCACACATGTGCCAAACTTGCCAAAAACGTTTTTCATATAAAGGTTATTTAAAACTCCAAAAAAATAATAATCAATTAATCCAGAACTTCAATAATTCATAATAAATAGCCCTTTATCAGAAAATTCAAATCTCTTGACTGTGTATAGGAAATTCAATTCTCTACAACTTTGCAAAAGAAAGGTTTTCTAAATTCCAAACAGAAATTGACCAAAATCCACATACGAACGATTTTACAAGCTATAATCAAATTTCAGTCAAGAAATGAGGTCCACCGACACACAAAACATGTGTTAATAATTTAATGCAACAAAAATATTCTTCCTCTTCATATACTCATATACCCCACATTCAGTGTAAAAATTTCACCATTAATATATTATTAAAATAATATATTCAAATGAATTATTTTATCAGAAAAAAATAAAAAATTAATTTTCAATAATTGTCACATTTAAAAAATTTCTCCATCTATATCTACATAAAATAAATATTTTCCTCATCATATAAATCAATAATTAATTATTCCCAAATAATATTACAAAATCACAGTACTGGCAACCGGGCCGTTCCCAGGAAAGAGGGGGCTTTCCAATAAGAATTTCTCCTTACTGGCACGCAATTAGGTGACAAAACCTCTCCTTAGACAGAACTTTCTAGACATTGCCAATAATGTTTTTTAATAATATTATTCAGATAATATGAATTATTGCTTCGATAATGGAAAATATTGTGTAGTGATAATTATTGAAACAAAAATAATATAAAATATCAATGCAGCAATTATTGAATCAATAAAATAAAATACTGAACAGTAATTACTGTAACAATTATTGAGTAGTGACTTCTTACGTAAGAATCAATAATTGGTGCAATACCGTGTGCTACTGTGCAACAACGCATATTACTGTGTTTTAACCACCGGGTACTCCATCATTATTAACGGTAACAACTACGTCGTTATTTATAAACTACTTATACTTGTCATTTTCTTCATCCAATCGCTTTCTGTTATGGGCCCACATAAGGCTGTGCCATCGTACGAATATTCCGAGACAGCAAGAATATTCCACGACCAAACGAATATTCTCTGACAACAATGAGTATTTTATAACCACTTGCTTATTTAAAATATTTGCGCATTTTACCCATAACTAACCACATTAATCGAATCAACCCTTACTATTTCAAAATGATAAATAGAGGAAATTACATTTCATTTATTAATAATTTGGGGTCTTACAACCTCCCCTCCTTATGAAATTTCTTCCTCAAAATTGATGTACGTACCTGGTGTTTCGAAAAGGGGAGAATACCTCGCTTTCATTTCCGTTTCCAACTCCCAGGTCATTTCCTCAATAGCATGGTTCCTCCATAAAACTTTGATTTGTGGTATGACATTTGTGCATAGGACATGCTCTTTCCTATCCAAGAACATGATAGGTATCTCCTCGTATGTTAAATCTTCTGCTATCTTGTCTGGTTCTAACTCAATAATGTTGTTCAGGACGTCTACATATTTACTTAACATCGATACGTGAAAAACGTTATGAACACGCGTCATACCTGGCGGTAAAACGAGTCTATAGGCCACAATTCCTATTCGATCGAGGATTTCAAATGGACTAATAAATCGAAGGTTTGAGCTTTCCTCACATTGCCGATTCTTGCTTTTGGAATAACGACTTCTTGCATCTTCTTCTTAATATTCATCAACTCCTAGTCTGTAGCTTGAGTAACTTTAAATTTATCGATTAAAGTTGATTCTAATCGTATATTCGTTAACTTCACGCAGGTTCTTGGAATTTTTAACTCTATCTCCATATTCTATAAGTCATACGAAATGGGTCTTTGTGTTAAAAATATCGCACTCATAAACGCATACGATCTTTTACTCAACGCGTCAGCTACCATGTTCGTTTTTTTTCCAGGATGGTATTGAATTGTATGGCCATAATCTTTCAACAGCTCGAGCCAACGTCATTGCCGAATGTTGAGTACTTGGAAGTTATTTTTATATTCCTCGCTGTATTCGAATTTTGTATCTCTATGAATCAGCTGAGTTAATAGAGTATCGATTCGATAAAATCCTTCCACGAATCTCCGATAGTAACCATCTAAGCCTAGAAAGCTACTTATTTGAATTAATGACTTAGGTTGCTCTCAACTGTGACTCATATCCCAATATTGGATAGCACGTCAAAATGGTACCTATCAGTTTACTATCACACAAATATGGCATCCCCTAAGGAGAGTCTGGCTTTGGTACATTCCACAAAGGAAGTCACCAGATAAAGGCTCGGGTACAAATTTCTACAGTTGAATTTTTAACTCCTGAAGTTCAATAAGAGCCATGAGATTTTAGAAATGGGTTTTGTACCGGGTTCAAAGTCGATAAAAAATTCAATATCACAATTTGGGAGTAAGTAAAAAATTTCTTCAGAAAATACATCAGGAAATTTACTAACAATAGAAATATTATTCAAATCAGATGTATTTTTGTTCAAGTCCATAACATGGGCTAAGAAAACTTGACATCCGTTTTTCAATAAATGAATGACTTTATGGCTTGATATGAAAGTTTTTGACTTCAATGGTTTGGTAGCTTGAATTCGAATAACAGGTTGCTTAGGAATATGAAAACTAACAACCTTACGAAAGCAATCAATTTTGGCATGATGAGTAGTTAATCAATAAATCCCCAAAATCACATCAAAAGTAATTGTCTTTAAAGAAATAAGGTCAACATGTAATGTGATGGTGCCAACTTGAATCAAACAAGATTTATAAACAGTGGATGTAACAAAAGTTTCTCATAACACAGTTTCAACAGATAAGTCAAAGTCTAATTTTCTCCGGAGTCAAGTTTAAAAGTTGAGAATAAGAAGGAGAGATAATTGAATGGGTAGAACTGGTATCTAATAAGGTATAAACTTCGTAAGAATTTATAATTAACTAACCCGTGCTAACTTCGTTCGGGTTTCTTGCATTCTAACCAGTCACGACAAACTCTCTTCCAGTAACCGTTGACTTTGACTTTTCTGGGACAGCCTATTTAGTCACTATCCCTACTGGACTGGGTTTGTCTACCTTACATTCTCAACCGATATGACCTTCTTTTCCAAAATTATAACATACCTTGGAAGGTTGTGAACAGTTTGGACTTATGTGTCCCTCCTCTCCCTTAGAATTCGTTGCTGGTGATCTTTCTAACTGGTGATCTTTCTTCTCCCTTAGAATTCGTTGCTGGTGTTGGTGCCGATGTCTTCCCGTCATTGTTGAATCTTCTATTTTTGAAATTTCAACTTGACTCACCTTTCCTATTATCTTGACCATGATTACCACCGAAGTGGTTACCATTTCTGGCATGATAATTTTCTCCACGATGGTTATCATTGTTCCGATGACCGTTGCCAGCGGTACGATTATCATCAAGTTCTTGGTCATTATTCTTCAGTTGAGCCGACTCATTACCGCGCTCCAATAACTGAGCCCTATTCACAACATTTGAATATAAACAAAGTTTATGAGAAATGAGTTATTGATGTATTTTGGGTTTCAAACCTCGCAGAAACATTCGCGTCATTCTCTCCTCATTATCAACCAAACGAGATGTAAATCGGGATAACTCGACAAACTTAGCTTCGTACTACGACACGTTCATATTGTTTTGCTCCAGCTTGATGAACTCTACCTCCTTCATGAGACGAATACTTTCGGGAAAGTACTTGTCGTTGAACAATTCTTGGAACTTCTCCCAAGACATCTTTAGTGCGGTAGGCTGAGTACGCTTTACGGATTCCCACCAATAATCTGCCTCTCCTTGTAATATAAAAGTGGCGAAAGGAACCTTTTGCTCCTCTGAGCATCCCAAAACATCCAATATCATAGTGATCTGCTTTATCCACGTCTCTGCCGTGAGTGGTTCTGGCTTTCCCAAAAACTCTGGCGGTCCTAACTCCTTGAACTTCTTAGCGGTAACCATTCGTGAGTTGCTAGTGTTTCCACCTGCATTTTGAATAGTAGTCTCTCTCGTTTGGTTTTGCATGAATTCTAGAAAGTTCCTAAACATACCATCATTCGTCATCTGCTTAATGGTGTTATTCACAGGAGGAACATTGCCAGCCTATTGCACGTTATCCTCGTTGCTGAGCAAAGGTGTCTCCACGGTCTCATTTACTCCACTGTTAACATTCTCAGTAGACATTCTTAAATACTACCATAAAACAAGGATTAATTAAACAAATTAACAAATCACATAATACCCCTATATTATGAGCGACCAACAAATAAGCTTTGGTAAGACACACTAGCGAAGGATTTACTTGTCTCTCCCCTCCTAGTTCTATTCCTCGATCTCCGCCAGAGATCATATCCCTAAGCTCTGATACCAACTGTGACGCCCCCAAAATAGGTATACATCACCCATTCTGAGTCGCCAAATACATGGTACAGAAACAACTACAACTTCATTAATACAATTGTCGTGCAAAATACGACAACACATAAACTGTGAGTTTAAATACAAATGTTATCTTCTAGACAATATCCACACTCAAATAAGTCCTCATTACAATTATTGATACACTATTTTACAAAATAATGAGGACTACTAAAATAACTTTCTTGAACAATTACTCAATACCCCGACTAGTTCCCGCTATATTCTCGTATCCTGAGAAGAAAAATGGAACAAAAAGGAAAAGGGTGAGCTCAACTAGCCCAGTAAAGAATATTATGACTAAGATAATGTACAAAAAATTATCCTTAGTCTCCAACAGGGAAAAATCTGATAGAATACAATAGACAACAAGTTTTAGATCAACAACAGCAGCGGAAACAACAATTCATTATAAGAGTTAAGTAGAAAATGAAATCTACTATCATCTATGAATTTAAAAGTCCATCATCGATATTTTATCCCTGTAACATCAATCAATATACATAATAACTCAAATATTCATCTTTGCACGACAGGCCAAAGATATTCATCAGTTGGTCATTTTCATCTAAACACCTGTTCATCTTTGCCCTACGGGCCAAAGATATTCATAATAAAATCATTCATCTTTGCACTACGGGCCAAAGATATTCAGTTATATCATCACTTAGGACTGAGGATGATGAAAAATATTTTAAAGAAAACGAATCCAGTGAAACAAAAAAATAAATATTAAGGATTCGTATTTAAACTATTCTATGTCCAAAAACACCTCATAAATAATCAGAGTGGAGTAAAATTCAAGAATGATCAAAACATAGATACAATCAAAGATAGTATTCATAATAGATATTTTGGACGAAAAACGAAAATTTAATTTTTCTGTGAATAGTGTCGTATTTGTGATTAGTATCGTATACGTGAATAGTGTCGTATACGTGAATAGTAACTTCAACACTAATAGATAGAAATTTTACAACAAAAATCATCATGCTTCCTGAATAGTACTTGTGAATAGTAACTCATGAATAGTAACTCGTGAATAGTGACTCGTGAATAGTAACCCCGACATGAAAAGTTTAAATTTGATAAAAATTCAGATCAATATTTCACCATAATGATATTAAAGAAATAATATCATTTTTTTTAAAAAAATATCCCTTACCTCGCAAAAATAGTACTTTTGACTGGAATATTGGATATAATGCTGAAGGAACTTGAACCGCATAGCAACACTCAAATTACCAAAATAATCACAAGAATACGATCGATAATATAGAGAAAGAAAGAGAGAGAAAACATTAGTTTCTGGTGTGATTTTCAATTCTAACCTAAGCACCCTATTTATAGGAAATTGCTTAGAACACCAAAGTAGAAAATTTATTAAAATATTAATATATATATATATATATATATATTATAAATTCTTACGCACACATTCATTGATCCAAAATATCAGCCACACATATGCCAAACGTGCCAAAAACGTTTTTCATATAAAAGTTATTTAAAACTCCAAAAAAAAAAATCAATTAATCTTGAACTTCAATAATTCATAATAAATAGAACTTTTATCAGAAAATTCGAATCTCGTGATTCTTTATAGAAAATTCAATTCTCTACAACTTTTCAGAAGAAAGTTTTTCCAAATTCCAAACAGAAATTGACCGAAATCCACATACGGACGATTTTACAAGCTATAATCAAATTTCAGTCAAGAAATGGGGTCCACCGACACACAAAACATGTGTTAATCATTTAATGCAACAAAATTACTCTTCCTCCTCATATACTCATATATCCCACATTCATTATAAAAATATCAGCATTAATATATTATTAAAATAATATATTCAAATAAATTATTTTATCAGAAAAAAGATAAAATATTAATTTTCAACAACTGTCACATTTAAAAAATTTCACCATCTATATCCGCATAAAATCAATATTTTTCTCATCATATAAATTGATAATTAATTATTCATAAATAATATTACAGAATCACAGTACTGGCAACCAAACCGTTCCCAGGAAAGTGGGGGCTTTCCAATTCGAATTTTTCCTTACTGGCACGCAATTAGGTGACCAAACCTCTCCTTAAACAGAACTTTCTAGACATTGCCAATAATATTTTCTAATAATATTATTCAGATAATATGAATTATTGCTTTGATAATGAAAAATACTGTGTAGTGATAATTATTGAAACAACAATAATATAAAATATCAACGTAGCAATTATTGAATCAATAAAATAAAATAATGAACAATAATTACTGTAACAATTATTGAGTAGTGACTTCTTACGTAAGAATAACTAATTGGTGCATTACCCCAAATTTTATGAAATAAAAGTATTCAATTTTTCTTATAATTACTATTCAGTAAATGGTTAAATTGATAAAAGTTAAAGTTAAGGGTGATATATGAAATTTTTTTAAAATACGCAAGTGGTTATAAAATACTCATTGTTGTCGGGGAATATTCGTTTGTTATGGAATATTCTTTGTATGGGGAATATTCATACGACGGCGCAGCCTTGTGTGGGCCCATAACAGAATAACTGTCGAATGAAGAAAACGATAAAAGGGAGTTTTTTAAATAACGACGTAGTTGTTACCATTAACACTGTTGGAACACCCGGTGGTTAAAATACAGTAATACGCGTTGTTGCACAGTAGCACACGGTATTGCACCAATTATTGATTCTTACGTAAGAAGGCACTACTCAATAATTGTTACAGTAATTACTGTTCAGTATTTTATTGATTCAATAAATGCTACATTGATATTTTATATTACTGTTGTTTTAATAATTGTCACTACACAGTATTTTCCATTATCGAAGCAATAATTCATATTATCTGAATAATATTATTAGAAAACATTGTTGGCAATGTCTAGAAAGTTCTGTCTAAGGAGAGGTTTGGTCACCTAATTGCGCGCCAGTAAGGAGAAATTCTTATTGGAAAGCCCCCTCTTTCCTGGGAACGGCCTGGTTGTCAGTATTGTAATTCTGTAATATTATTTATGAATAATTAATTATTGATTTAAATGATAAGGAAAATATTTATTTTATGTGGATATAGATGGAGGAAATTTTTAATGTGACAATTGTTGAAAATTAATATTTTATCATTTTCGGATAAAATAATTCATTTAAATATATTATTATATTATATTAATATAATAATGATGATATTTTTACAATGAATGTGGGATATATGAGTATATGAGGAGAAAGAGTATTTTTGTTGCAAAAGTTGTTTAAACATGTTTTGTGTGTCGGTGGACCACATTTCTTGACTGAAATTTGATTATAGCCTGTAAAATCGTCTGTATGTGGATTTCGGTCAATTTCTGTTTGGAATTTGGAAAACTTTCTTCTGCAAAGTTGTAGAGAATTGAATTTCCTATAAAAAGTCGCGAGATTTGAATTTTCTAATAAAAGGGCTATTTATTATGAATTATTGAAGTTCTGGATTAATTGATTATTATTATTTTTGGAGTTTTAAGTGACTTTTGCATGAAAAACGTTTTTGTTACTTTAATTGAGCGGGTGGTTGATCTCTTGATTCAATTAGTGTGCGTAGTAGGTTTTAGAAAAATAATAATATTATTTATTAAATTTTCTGCTTTGGTGTTCTAACCATTTTCCTATAAATAGGGTGCTTAGGTTAGAATTGAAAATCACACCAGAAACTGAAGTTTTCTTTCTATTTCTCTCTATATATCGAGCGTATTTTTGTGAGTATTTTAGTAATTTGAGTATTGCTGTACAGTGCAAGTACTTTTAGCACTATATCCAGTATTCCAGTCAGAAGTAATATTTTTTCTGAGGTAAGGGATAGTAAGGGATGTTATTTTCTTCGTAAATGATATTATTTCTTTCAATATCATTATACCGAAATATTGATATGGATTTTATTGTGGAAGTTCTACCTTTTTGTGTTGGGGTTACTATTCACGTATACGACACTATTCACGTATACGACACTATTCATGTATACGACAGTATCCATGTATATGACATTTTTACGTATACGGTACTATGTACAAATACGGAGTACTATTCACGAGTTACTATTCATGAGTTACTATTCTTGAGTTACTATTCACAGGTACTATTCACGACAAAATTGATTTCTTTTTCTGACCAAATTATCGTTAATTTATGAATATTGCTCTTGAAATTAAATGTAGTTTTTGATCCTATTATTTTTATTATCATATATAACATTTTTATAGCCCTGGTGATAGAATTTCTCTTTGACTTGAGTGTAAAGATAGGTAAAGTATTGGTATGATCGTGGCTACGGGTTCTCTTTGGCCAGTAGTGCAAACTTGAATTGTTGACTAGTATGATCATGACAATTGAATTTACAATTGATTATTTTTAGCTTAAGTGCAAGGTGAATTGATCAACATGGTTATAATTATGGTTTATATAAATTCTACAATGATTATATATTTCTTTGAGATATGACTATCTTTTGTCTGTATTGCAAAGATGACCTGTTGTTGAATATCTTTGGCCTGTAGTGCAAAGATGAACTGTTGATGAATATCTTTGGCCCGTAGTGCAAAAAGGAATTTATTAGTATGATTATGAACAAGAACTATGATTTGGTATAACCATGATCTTTGATGTTTCAGGTAAACACATGTGATGAAAATTATCTTTGTCCTGAATGCGAAAAGAAATTTAGAATTACAATTATTATTATGAGTTATTCACATGATTGTGGACAAGAACTGTTGATTGATGTTACAGGGTTAAGACATTGTTGGTGGACTTTTAACATGGAGAAGATAATAGACTTTATGGTCTATTTGACTCTTCTAATGGATTGCTCGTTCCGCTGCAACTATGGTTGAAAAGTTTTATCATCTACCATATGTTCTAAATCTCTGATTTATTACTGTTGAAGGCTATTGATAATTTATTTATCTTTAGTTATAATATTCTTTACTAAGCTAGTTGTGCTCACCCTTTTGCTTCACAATTCTTTTCAGGTAATAAAAGTGTAGCTGGGTCGAGCGGGGGATAACATGGGAATAGAACGGTGGTCTATAGCCATTGAGGGTGAGGTGAACTTAACCTGGAAGGTTGTTTTGCCACTATCATACAAGATGTCTAATGACATACAACCTCGTGTCATCATAAGACAGGGTTGTGCTCATCCACTTGCTGAGTATATTTACAAGCACTACCTATATAATCTTGGTGTTTATTTGGAGTATAACTCCCAATTAGAGACAATGGAGATAATGATATATCAAGAGAAGACTCGCCATTGGGAATAATATGATAGTAATCTTCTCATTTTTCTTTGGGGTCTATTGGGTCAACCAAGGATAATTCTATGGCCATATGATATCTATCATAACCTAGACACATGGGCTCTCATGTATGAAGGGTTCCTTGAGCACTTCCCAAATATTCTAATTTCTAAAACAGTTTTCGACTATACCTTTATGTAAGGTGTCATTATGATGTGTTGTCCATGGTTGGGACATGAGTCACAGTTGGACAATATTTGTATTTAAACTCACAGTTTAAGTGTTGTCGTATCTTGCACGACAATTGTATTAATAAAGTTGTAGTTATTTTTTGTACCATGTATTTGGCGACTCATAATGGGTTGGATGGAATGGACCTGTTTTGGGGTTGTCACGTTTTAGGGATATGATATCTGGCAGAGATAAAGAAATAGAACTAGGAGGGGAGAGACGAGTAAATCCTTCGCTAGTGTGTTTTACCTAAGCTTATTTGTTGGTCAATCATAATATCGGGATATTATGTGATATGTTAATTTGTTCAATGAACCCTTGTTTTGAAGCTGTATTCTAGAATGATATCTGAAATATAGGAGATGAGCAATAGAGAAATCATGATAACAGGGAAGATGGAATCTGAAATGGAAGCAAGGTATTCTCAACTTTTCGAAATACCAGGTACATTAATTTCGGGGACGAAATTTCATAAGGATGGGAGATTGTAAGATCCCGAATTTTATGAAATAAAAGTATTCAATTTTTCTTATAATTACTATTCAGTAAATGGTTAAATTGATAAAAGTTAAAGTTAAGGGTGATATATGAATTTTTTTTAAAAATAAGCAAGTGGTTATAAAATACTCATTGTTGTCAGGGAATATTCGTTTGGTCGTGGAATATTCTTTCTGTTGGGGAATATTCGTACGATAGCGCAGCCTTGTGTGGGCCCCATAACAGAATAACTGTCGAATGAAGAAAATGACAAAAGGGAGTTTTTTTAAATAATGGCGTAGTTGTTACCGTTAACACTGTTGGAATACCCGGTGGTTAAAATACAGTAATACGCGTTGTTGCACAGTAGCACACGGTATTACACCAATTATTGATTCTTACGTAAGAATGAACTACTCAATAATTGTTATAGTAATTACTGTTCAGTATTTTGTTGATTCAATAATTGCTGCATTGAAATTTTATATTATTGTTATTTTAATAATTGTCACTACACAATATTTTCTATTATCGAAGCAATATTTCATATTATCTGAATAATATTATTAGAAAACATTATTGGCAATGTCTAGAAAGTTCTGTCTAAGGAGAGGTTTGGTCACCTAATTGCGCGCCAGTAAGAAAAATTCTTATTGGAAAGCCCTCTCTTTCCTGGGAACGGCCTGGTTCTCAGTATTGTAATTCTGTAATATTATTTATGAATAATTAATTATTGATTTATAAGATAAGAAAAATATTTATTTTATGTGGATATAGATGGAGAAAATTTTAATGTGACAATTGTTGAAAATTAATATTTTATCCTTTTCGGATAAAATAATTCATTTAAATATATTATTGTATTATATTAATATAATAATGATCAATTTTTACAATGAATGTGGTATATATTAGTATATGAGGAGGAAGAGTATTTTTGTTGCAAAAGTTGTTTAAAACATGTTTTGTGTGTCGGTGGACCTCATTTCTTGACTGAAATTAGATTATAGCTTGTAAAATCGTCTGTATGTGGATTTCGGTCAATTCTGTTTGGAATTTGGAAAAATTTTCTTCTATAAAGTTGTAGAGAATTCAATTTCCTATAAAAAGTCGTGAGATTCTAATTTTCTGATAAAAAGACTATTTATTAAGAATTATTGAAGTTTCGGATTAATTGATTATAATTATTTTTGGAGTTTTATGTTACTTTTGCATGAAAAATGTTTTTGTTACTTTAATTTAGTGGGTGGCTGATCTCTTGATTCAATTAGTATGCGTAGTAGGTTTTAGAAAAATAATAATAATATTTATTAAATTTTCTGCTTTGGTGTTCTAACCATTTTCCTATAAATAGGGTGCTTAGGTTAGAATTGAAAATCACACCAGAAACTGAAATTTTCTCTATATTTCTCTCTCTATATATTGAGCGTATTTTTGTGAGTATTTTAGTACTTCGAGTATTGCTATACGGTGCAATTACTTTTAGCACTATATCCAGTATTCCAGTCAGAAGTAATATTTTTTCTGAGGTAAGGGATAGTAAGGGATGTTATTTTCTTCGTAAATGATATTATTTCTTTCAATATCATTATACCGAAATATTGATATGGATTTTATTGTGGAAGTTCTACCTTTTTGTGTCGGGGTTACTATTCACGTATACGACACTATTCACGTATAAGACACTATTCATGTATATGACATTTTTACGTATACGATACTATGTACGAATACGGAGTACTATTCACGAGTTACTACTTATAAGTTACTATTCACAAGTTACTATTCATGAGTTAATTTTCACGAGTTACTATTCACGGGTACTATTCATGACAAAATTGATTTCTTTTTCTGACCAAATTATCATTGATTTATGAATATTGCTCTTGAAATTAAATGTAGTTTTTGATCCTATTGTTTTTAGTATCATATATAACATTTTTATAACTCTGGTGATAGAATTTCTCTTTGACTTAAGTGTAAAGATGGGTACAATATTGGTATGATCGTGACTATGGGTTCTCTTTGGCCAGTAGTGCAAAGTTGAATTGTTGACTAGTATGATCATGACCATTGAATATACAATGAAATATTTTTAGTTTAAGTGCAAGGTGAATTGATCAACATGGTTATAATTATGTTTTATATTAATTCTGAAATGATTATGTATTTCTTTGAGATATGAATGTATTTGGCATGTAGTGCAAAGATGACATGTTGTTGAATATCTTTGGCATGTAGTGCAAAGATGAACTGTTGATGAATATCTTTGGCCTGTAGTGCAAAGATGAATTTATTAGTATGATTATGAACAGGAACTGTGATTTGGTATAACGATGATCTTTGATGTTTCAGGTAAAGACAGGTGATGAAAATTATCTTCGTCCTGAATGCGAAAAGAAATTCAGAATTATAATTATGATTGTGAGTTATTCACATGATTGTGGACAAGAACTGTTGGTTGATGTTACAGGGTTAAAACATTGTTGGTGGACTTTTAACATAGAGAAGATAATAGACTTTATGGTTTATTTGACTCTTATAATGGATTACTCGTTCCGCTGCAACTATGGTTGAAAAGTTTTATCATCTATCATATGTTCTAAATCTCTGATTTATTACTGTTGAAGGCTATTGATAATTTATTTATCTTTAGTCATAATATTCTTTACTGAGCTAGTTGTGCTCACCCTTTTGCTTCACATTTCCTTTCATGTAATAAAAGTGTAGCTGGGTCGATGGGGGGATAACAGGGGAATAGAACGGTGGTCTATAGCTGTTGAGGTTGAGGTGAACTAAACCTGGAAGTGTGTTTTTCCACTATCATACAAGATGTCTAATGACATACAACCTCGTGTCATCATATGACAAGGTTGTGCTCATCCACTTGCTGAGTATATTTACAAGCACTACCTATATAATCTTGGTGTTTGTTTGGAGTATAATTCGCAATTAGAGACAGTGGAGATAATGATATGTCAAGAGAAGACTCACCGTTGGGAAGAATATGATAGTAATATTCTCGTTTTTCTTTGGGGTCTATTGGGTCAACCAAGGATAATTCTGTGGCCATATGATATCTATCATAACCTAGACGCATGGACTCCGATGTACGAATGTTTCCTTGAGCACTTCCCAAAGATTCTAATTTCTAAAACAGTTTTCGACTATACCTTTATGTAAGGTGTCATTATGATGTGTTATCCATGGTTGGGACATGAGTCACAGTTGGACAATATTTGTATTTAAACTCACAGTTTAAGTGTTGTCGTATCTTGCACGACAATTGTATTAATAAAGTTATAGTTGTTTTATGTACCATGTATTTGGCGACTCGAAATGGGTTGGATGGAATGGACCTGTTTTTGGGTTGTCACATTTGGTGTCAAAGCTTAGGGATATGGTCTCTGGCGGAGATCGGGGAATATAACTAGGAGGGGAGAGATGAGTAAATCATTCGCTAGTGTGTCCTACCTAAGCTTAATTGTTGGTTGGTCATAATATACGGATATTATGTGATACGTTAATTTTTTTAATTAACCCTTGTTTTATGGCAGTATTTGAGAATGGCAGCTGAGAATGTTAACAATGAAGTGAATGAGACTGTGGGGATACCTCTAATCACTAACCATGATAATGTGATGTCAGACGAAGAAGGAATTTGAGATATCCATGTGGTGAGTGAAGAATTGATAGTTTCACCTGAGATAGTCGCAGAGGTAACAGCTGAGAGTGAGAAAGAAGAGGTACCTGAGGAGAGTTTATTAGAGGTATTATATGATCAAAATATAGAATTGCAAAATCGTATTCATGAGTTAGAAGAGTATGCTGAAGAACGACAGGCGTTCGTGGCGCAAAAGGATGCAACAACTCAAGCTTGTGTTACTTTATATGTGATGCTTGAACAGAAGCATTCTTTGGCAGAGTATAAGATGATAAAGATGGAATCTGAGCAGAAAGAAGAAAAAACATAACGAGTGAGAATAAGTGATACAAGGGCAAAAGTCGCACAACACATGGATATTGTGGAAAGAGATGTTTGATCTAAGAAGGCTCAAATAGATGATATGAATTTCTTTTTTTGGAAAGCAATTGGGAGAACCCAACATCGAGTTTTGAATTACCCTTTACAGAGCGGTTAACTTGAATTCGATATGGATCGAAGATTGATGATTCAGATCATGAATTAAGAGTACGACGAGGCAGTTGAGGGAGGAATATGCCCTATAGAAAAGTATATTCCAATTGTAGTGATGACACAAAATGCTGCCCCAGACAAGTCAAAGCCGAGTAGTTCAAGGGATAGTGGTTGTCATGACTTTCCAACAAGTGAGGAACCAAAATGAGGTTATCACAGGAGATGAGCAATAGAGAAATCATGATGACCGAGGAGATAGAATCTGAAATTGAAGCAAGGTATTCTCAACTTTTCGAAATACCAGGTACGTAAATTTCGGGGAAGAAATTTCATAAGGAGGGGAGATTGTAAGACCTCAGATTTTATGAAATAAAAGTATTCAATTTTTCTTATAATTACTATTCAGTAAATAGTTAAATTAATAAAAGTTAAAGTTATGGGTGATATATTAAAAAAATTCAAAATATGCATGTGGTTATAAAATACTCATTCCTATCGGGGAATATTCGTTTGGTCGTGGAATATTCTTTTTGTCGGGGAATATTCATACGACGGAGCAGCCATTGGGGGGCTCCATAACAGAATAACTGTCGAATGAAGAAAATGACGAAAAGGAGTTTTTATAAATAACTGTGTAGTTATTACCGTTAACACTGTTGGAATACCCGGTGGTTAAAATACAGCAATACGCGTTGTTGCACATTAGCACACGGTATTGCACCAATTATTAATTCTTACGTAAGAAGGCACTACTCAATAATTGTTACAGTAATTACTGTTCAGTATTTTATTGATTCAATAATTGCTGCGTTGATATTTTATATTACTGTTATTTTAATAATTATCACTACATATTATTTTTCAATATCGAAGCAATAATTCATATTATATGAATAATATAATTAGATAACATTATTGGCAATGTCTAGAAAGTTCTGTCTAAGGAGAGGTTTGGTCACCTAATTGCGCGACAGTAAGTTGAAATTCTTATTGGAAAGCCCCCTCTTTCTTGGGAACTGCCTGGTTGTCATTATTGTGATTCTGTAATATTATTTGTGAATAATTAATTGTTGATTTATATGATAAGAAAAATATTCATTTTATGTGGATATAGATGGAGAAATTTTTTTTAAAGTGACAATTGTTGAAAATTGATATTTTATCTTTTATACTAAAATAATTTATTATTATATTTTAATAATATAATAATGGTGATATTTTTACAATGAATGTGGTATATATGAGTATATGAGGAGGAATAGTATTTTTATTGTAAAAGTTGTTTAAAACATGTTAAACATGTCAGTAGACCCCATTTCTTAACTGAAATTTGATTATAGCTTGTAAAATCATCCGTATGTGGATTTCGGTCAATTTCTTTTTGGAATTTAGAAAAACTTTCTTCTGGAAAGTTGTAGAGAATTTAATTTCCTATTAAAATTCGCGAGATTCGAATTTTCTAATAAAAGGACTATTTATTATGAATTATTGAAGTTCTGAAATAATTGATTTTGGAAGTTTTAATTGTTTTAATTAACAAAAACGGTTTTGTTGTTTTTATTTGTGTAGATGGCTGATGTTGGATTCAATGAGTGCGCGTAGGAAGTTGTGTAATATTAATAATATTATTATATTAAATTTTCTGCTTTGGTGTTCTAAGCATTTTCCTATAAATAGGGTGCTTAAGTTAGAATTGAAAATCACACCAGAAATTAAAAATTTCTCTCTCTTTCTCTCTCTATATATCGAGCGTATTTTTGTGAGTATTTTAGTACTTCGAGTATTGCTATACGGTGCAAGTTCTTTTAGCACTATATCTAGTATTTCAATCAGAAGTACTATTATTTTTGAGGTAAGGGAGATTATTTTCTTCATAAATGATATTATTTCTTCAATATCATTATGCCGAAATATTGGTTTGAACTTTTTTATCAAATTTGAAATTTTTTCATGTCGGAGTTACTATTCACGAGTACTATTCACGAAGCATGATGATGTTTTTTGTGAAATTTCTATCGTTTGGTGTCAGAATTACTATTCACATATACGGTACTATTCACATATATGGCACTATTCACGGATACGACACTATTCACAGAAAAATTAAATTTTCTTTTCTATGTCCATGATTGTCTATTATAGTTCCTATCTTTGATTGGATCTATATTTTGGTCTTCATTCTTGAAGTTTACTCCACTATGATTATTTATGAGGTATTTTTGGACATGTAATAGCTGAAGTACGAATCCTTAATATTTATTATTTTATTTCACTGGATTTGTTTTCTTTAAAATATTTTTCATCATCCTCAATCGTAAATGATGATATAACTGAATATCTTTGGCATGTAGTGCAAAGATGAATGATTTCTGATGAATATCTTTGTCCAGTAGTGCGAAGATGAACAGGTGCTTAGGTGAACATGACCAACTAATGATTATCTTTGGCCTGTAGTGCAAAGATGACATGTTGTTGAATATCTTTGGCCAGTAGTACAAAGATGAACTGTTGATGAATATCTTTAGCCCGTGGTGCAAAGATGAATTTATCAGTATGATTATGAACAAGAACTGTGATTTGGTATAACCATGATCTTTGATGTTTCAAGTGATGAAAATTAACTTTGTCCTGGATGAAGAAATGAATTTAGAACTACAATTACGATTATGAGTTATACAGGTGATTGTGGACATGAATTGTTGATTAATGTTATAGGGATAAAACATTGTTGATGGACTTTTAACATGGAGAAGATAATAGATTTTATGGTCTATTTGACTCTTCTAATGGATTGTTCGTTCCCCTGCAACTATGGTTGAAAAGTTTTATCATCTACCATATGTTCTAAATCTCTGATTTATTACTGTTGAAGGCTATTGATAATTTATTTATCTTTAGTCATGATATTCTTTACTGAGCTAGTTGTGCTCACCCTTTTGCTTCACAATTACTTTCAGGTGATATAAGTGTAGCTAGGACAAGTGGGGAATAACAGGAGAATAGAACGGTGGTCTATAGATGTTGAGGGTGAGGTGAATTTAACTTGGAAGGGTGTTTTGGCACTATCATACAAGATACTATTATACCTTATTAGATACCGGTTCTACCCATTCATTTATCTCTCCTGCTTATACTCAACGTTTAAACTTGACTCCAGAGAAAATTAGACTTTGACTTATCTGTTGAAACTCCATTATGAGAAACTTTCATTACATCCACTATTTATAAATCTTGTTTGATCCAAGTTGGCACCATCACATTACCTGTTGACCTTATTTCTTTAAAGATACTTGCTTTTGATGTGATTTTGGGGATTGATTGATTAACTACACATAATGCCAAAATTGATTACTTTCGTAAGGTTGTTAGTTTTTATATTCCTAAGCAACATGTTATTCGAATTCAAACAAACCAAACCATTGAAGTCAAACACTTTCATTTCAAGCCATAAAGTTATTCGTTTATTGAAAAACGGATGTCAAGTTTTCTTAGCCCATGTTATGGACTTGAACAAAAATACATCATATTTGAATAATATTTCTATTGTTAGTAAATTTCCTGATGTATTTCCTGAAGAATTTTTTCGTTTACTCCTAAAGTGTGATATTAAATTTTGTATCAACTTCGAACCCGGTACAAAACCCATTTCTAAAATCTCATGGCTCCTATTGAACTTCAGGAGTTAAAAATTCAACTGTAGAAGTTTGTACCCGAGCCTTTATCTGGTGAATTCCTTTGTGGAATGCACCGAAGCCAGACTCTCCGTAGGGGACGCCATATTTATGTGATAGTAAACTGATTGGTACCATTGTGACGTGCTATCCAAGATTGGGATATGAGTCACAGTTGAGAGCAACCTAAGTCATTAATCAAAATATGTAGCTTTCTAGGCTTAGTTGGTTACTATCGGAGATTCATGGAAGGATTTTATTTAATCGATACTCTATTAACTCAGCTAACTCGTAGAGATACAAAATTTGAATGGAGCGAGGAATATAAAAAGAGCTTCCAAGAACTCAACATTTGGCAACGACGTTGGCTCGAGCTGTTGAAAGATTACAGCCATACAATTCAATACCATCCTAGAAAAAACGAACATGGTAGCAGACGTGTTGAGTAGAAAATCGTATGTGGTTACGAGTGCGATATTGTTAACACAAAGACCCATTTCGTACGACTTACAGAAGTTGGAGATAGAGTTAAAGATTCCAAGAATCTGCGTGAAGATAACGAATATACGATTAGAATTGAATTTAATCGATAAATTTAAAGATGAAAAAGCTACAGACTTGGAGTTGATGAATATGAAGAAGAAGATGCAAGAAGACGTTATTCCAAAAGCGAGAATCGGCGATGTGAGGAAAGCACAAACCTTCGATTTATTAGTTATTTAAAATCCTCGATTGAATAGGAACTGTGACCACAGACTCGCTTTACAGCCAAGTATGACGCGTGTTCATAACGTTTTTCATGTATCGATGTTACGTAAATATGTGGACGGTCCGAACCACATTATTGAGTTAGAACCAGACGAGATAGTAGAAGATTTAACGTACGAGGAGGTACATGTAAAGATCTTAGATAGGAAAGAGCATGTCCTACGCACAAAGGTCATACCACAAGTCAAAGTTTTATAGAGAAACCATGATATTGAGGAAATGACCTGAGAGTTGGAAACGGAAATGAAAGCGAGGTATTCTCACCTTTTCGAAACACCAGGTACGTACGTCAATTTTAAGGACGAAATTTCATAAGGAGGGGAGGTTGTAAGACCCCAAATTATTAATAAGTGAAATTTAATTTCCTTTATTTCTCATTTTGAAATAGTAAGGGGTGATTTGATTAATGTGGTTAGTTATGGGTAAAATGCGTAAATATTTTAAATAAGCAAGTGGTTTTAAAATACTCATTGTTGTCGGAGAATATTCGTTTGGTCGTGTAATATTCTTGCTGTCGGGGAATATTCGTACGACAACGCATCACTGTGTGGGCCCATAACGGAAAGCGATTGGATGAAAAAAATAACAAGTATAAGTTGTTTATAAATAACGGCGTAGTTGTTACCGTTAATACTGTTGGAATACCCGTTGGTTAAAACACAGTAATACGCGTTGTTGCACAGTAGCACATGGTATTGCACCAATTATTGATTCTTACATAAGAAGGCACTACTTAATAATTGTTACAGTAATTACTGTTCAGTATTTTATTTTATTGATTCAATAATTGCTGCGTTGATATTTTATATTACTGTTGTTTCAAAAATTATCACTACACTATATTTTCCATTATCGAAGCAATAATTCATATTATCTGAATAATATTATTTGAAAACATTATTGGTAATGTCTAAAAAGTTCTGTCTAAGGAGAGGTTTGGTCACCTAATTGCGCGCCAGTAAGGAGAAATTCTTATTGGAAAGCCCCCCCTTTCCTGGGAACGGCCTGGTTGCCAGTACTGTGATTCTGTAATATTATTTGTGAATAATTAATTATTGATTTATATGATGAGGAAAATATTGATTTTATGTGGATATAAATTGAGAAATTTTTTAAATGTGACAATGGTTGAAAATTAATATTTTATTTTTTTCTGATAAAATAATTCATTTGAATATATTATTTTAATAATATATTAATGGTGATATTTTTATAATGAATGTGGGATATATGAGTATATGAGGAGGAAGAGTATTTTTGTTGCAAAAGTTATTTAAAACAAGTTAAACATGTTGGTGGACCCATTTCTTGACTGAAATTTGATTATAGCCTGTAAAATCGTTCGTATATGGATTACGGTCAATTTTTGTTTAGAATTTGGAAAACATTTCTTCTGTAAAGTTGTAGAGAATTGAATTTCCTATAAAAATTTGCGAGATTTGAATTTTCTTATAAAAGGGCTATTTATTATGAATTATTGAAGTTCCGAAGTTCCGAAATAATTGATTTTTGGAAGTTTTATTTATGTTTTAAAAGAAAAATGTTTTTTAAATGTTTTTGGACATCTTTAACATGAGCTAGATGGCTGAAATTAGATTTCAAAGTGGGCGCAGGAATTTGTTTTATATATAATATTATTATATTCAATTTTCTGCTTTGGTGTTCTAAGCATTTTTCTATAAATAGGGTGCTTAGGTTAGAATTGAAAATCACACCAGAAACTAAGGATTTCTCTCTCTTTCTCTCTCTATATTATCGAGCGTATTCTTGTGAGTATTTTGGTACTTTGAGTGTTGCTATACGGTGCAAGTTCCTTCAGCATTATATCTAGTATTCCAGTCAGAAGTACTGTTTTTGCGAGGTAGGGGATATTATTTTTTTTAAATGATATTATTTCTTCAATATCATTATGCCGAAATATTGGTATAATTTTTTATCAAATTTGGAACTTTTCATGTCGGGGTTACTATTCATAAGTTACTATTCATGAGTCACTATTCACGAGTTACTATTCATGAGTTACTATTAACGAGTACTATTCATGAAGCATGATGATTTTTTTGTGAAATTTCTATCTTTTAGTGTCGGAGTTACTATTCACGTATACGACACTATTCACGTATAAGACACTATTCACGTATATGACACTATTAATGAATACGACACTATTCACAAAAAAATTATATTTTCATTTTAATTCACTTATTTAATTCATTTAATAAATAACTTAATTATCATTAATATTAATTTATTAATGAAAATTATCAAATAGTATTAAAAGTAATTAAAAATAACTTAAAATATTTTCTTATATCATTATATAATTTTAAATGATTTTTCAAATATTAAAATCATTTTTAAATAATTTATTCAATATTATAATTAAATAAATTAAATACTTTTAATATTCCAAAAATATTAAATATTTATGAAATATATTTAAAATAATTAAAAACTAATTTTTAGAATTTAAAATAATTTTTAATAATTTATTTTGTATTTTTAATAATTAAAAACTATTTTTTTCTATTTATTTATTAATTTTCAGAAAAATAAATTACCATCTGTCGTTAAAGACCACCTATAGCGACAGAACCGTCACTATAGGTGTTCTTCATGTTCATACATAAACTCAGATCTTCATAGGCAGTGGCTGAGTGTTGAGTGTTGAGAGAGAATTGTTGAGTGTTGCACAAAATGTAAGTTAATAAATGGCTTTCTCTCTCCTTGGTCTCTATAAATAGCATGTTATAATGCATGAATCTGTTGAGAAGAGGTTGATATGTATTAATTTAAGGCACATGGAGTTAGTAGATTTGGTGAACAACCCCCCTCCTAAGGTCAACACCTATAAGCTAGTTCCAATAATTCACAAAAAGGGCACTTTAGTCATTTAGTATTTAATTTTAAGGGCAATTAAGTAACATTGCCAACTCTTAGGGTTTGACCCTTAGGGTTTAACCCTATATATGGTTTTCCAACAAATAAATTCTAAATTTCTATTTAGGGTTTAAAATATAAAATACAAATTTTCGTTTCTAAAAATTATAATTAGGATTTATAAAATAATTAGGTTTCTTAATAAAGATTTTTAATTTACTTAACACCTTGCTAATTAGGTTTAAGAAACACTAATTAACATTACATTTCCCAAATTAGCAATTAGGGTTTAACAAATTGGTTAATTAGGGTTTAATAATTAGGATTTCTATAATTAACAATTATAATTTTAATACTTGTTAATTAATCATCTTATCACCATTACCAACAATCTCGAACTCTAATTTCAATTTCAAATTAGGGTTTCTCATTTCCAAAAATTAGGGTTTTCTAAAATTTTAATTAGGGTTTACCTAATTAATACATTTATTATATGCCATAAATTATATAACATACTTATAAAAGAATCTTGCACTCTAATTTGGATATCAAATTAGGGTTTAACATTATTACTAAGGTTTGATCATAATACACCGTAATTGACCAACCATTATCAATACAGAATTACAGTACATATTCATAGCACTGAAAAATCAAAATATAATTAATATTATATTATTATTCTCATAACTTGACAATAATCCAAAATTAGGGTTTGGATTCCATATCTGATTATTCTTTCATATTTAACCTTAATAATTAAGTTAAAATAATTAACTTAATAATCTGTACTAAAATTCATATAATAAAATAATTATTATATTTATTCTAAAATCACTTCATATATTATTTAAATAATATATGATTATATATTCATGGAAAATAATTAATAAAAACATTTCTATCTTAAAATTAATTATTATAAGAATATACTTTATAATAATCAATAATTCTAAAATAAATTTACTTGTAAATATTCATGTAATAAATATATTTTTATTTACCACATAAATAAATATACACATAATCTTGTACAAATCCTCATCCTTAAAATAAAATAAAATAAAAATAAAAATAAAAATTTATACGCAAAATTTATGATTTATTTATATAGAAAATATCGGGTTGTCACACCCTATAGCGACAAAACAGTCGCTATAGGTGTTCTTCACATACCCAGAATATGCAATGTCAGACACCAAGTTGCTAGGTTTGACCACATGTAGATTTGTGATCTTAAGGTTTATGGGCTTGTAATTTTGTTAGAAATGCAGTATTAATGTAATACTACAATTACCAACTTGATTCATGGTCATAAAACAACATACAAGAAAGATCTAGACTCTCAAACTTCTTGTCAGAGCTGTTCTTTATTTCTGGGTTTTCCAGAAATGAAGAACAGTTGCAGGGTACCTACTTTAGTTCTTTGTAACTTTGAGTCTAAGCATTGTTTCAGTGATCTAAAAGTTCATACATGTAGTATAAATGACAGGATACAATATCATAACACTAGATCCATCTAATAACATCACATGAACAATATCTCTCATGGTCAAACCATGTCAGAAAACTTGTTCTTAACTTTTTTGGGTTTTCCAGATTTTAGGGTACCTACTTTGAGTCCTTTTGTAAGACCCCAACTTATTATAAATGAAATTTAATTTTCTCTATTTATTATTTTGCGATAGTAAGGGTTGATTAGATTAATATGGTTAGTTATGGATAAAATGCACAAATATTTCAAATAAGCAAGTGGTTATAAAATATTCATTGTTGTCGGTGAATATTCGTTTGGTCGTGGAATATTCTTGCTGTCGGGGAATATTCGTACGACGCCGCAGCCTTGTGTCGGCCGCATAACGGAAAGCGATTGGATGAAGAAAACGACAAGTATGAGTTTTTATAAATAACGTCGTAGTTGTTACCGTTAACACTGTTGGAATACCCGATGGTTAAAACATAGTAATACGCGTTGTTGCACAGTAGCACACGGTATTGCACCAATTATTGATTCTTACGTAAGAAGGCACTACTCAATAATTATTACAGTAATTACTGCTCAATATTTTATTTTATTGATTCAATAATTGCTACGTTGATATTTTATATTATTGTTGTTTCAATAATTTTCACTGCACAGTATTTTTCATTATAAAATCAATAATTCATATTATTTGAATAATATTATTAGATAACATTATTGGAAATATCTAGAAAGTTCTGTCTAAGGAGAGGTTTGGTCACCTAATTGCGTGCTAGTAAGGAGAAATCCTTATTGGTATGCCCCCTCTTTCCTGGGAACAGCCTGGTTGTCAGTAGTGTGATCCTGTAATATTATTTGTGAATAATTAATTATTGATTTATAAGATAAGGAAAATATTCATTTTATGTGGATATAAATGGAGAAAATTTTTAATGTGACAATTATTGAAAATTGACATTTTATCCTTTTTTGATAAAATAATTCATTTAAATATATTATTATACTATAATAATATAATAATGGTGATATTTTTTACAATGAATGTGGGATATATGAGTAAATAAGGAGGAAGAGTATTTTTGTTACTAAAAATATTTAAAACATGTTAAACATGTTGGTGGACCCATTTCCTGACTCAAATTTGATTATAGCCTGTAAAATCGGCCGTATGTGGATTTCGGTCAATTTTTGTTTGGAATTTGGAAAAAAAAATTTTGTAAAGTTGTAGAGAATTGAATTTCCTATGGAATGGACATTAGATTCGAATTTTTTTTATGAAAGGGCTATTTATTGTGAATTATTGAAGTTCCGGAATAATTAATTTTATATTTTTTTGGAGTTTTAAATGATTTTTATATGAAAAACGTTATATGTGAGTTTGGCACATGTGTGGCTGATGTTTTCAATCAGTGGAGGTGTGCGTAGGAGCTTATAATATATATATTAATATTTTATTAAATTTTCTACTTTGGTGTTCTAAACAATGCTTAGGTTAAAATTGAAAATCACACCAGAATCTGAAGTTTTCTTTCTCTATAATATTGAGTGTGTTCTTATGAGTATTTTGATACTTTGAGTGTTGTTATACGGTGCAAGTTTCTTTCAGCGTTATATCCGATATTCAGTCAGAAGTACTATCCTTTAGAGATAAGGGATGTTATTTTCTTCGTAAATGATATTATTTCTTTCAATATCATTATGCCGAAATATTGGTCTGAACATTTTATCAAATTTGGAACTTTTTGTGTCGGGATTACTATTCATGTATACGGTACTATTCACGTATACGACACTATTCACGAATATGACACTATTCACCGAAAAATGAAATTTTCTTCTTTTTGTCCAAGATGTATATTATGGTTAATATCTTTGATTGTATCCATGTTTTGATCTTTATTTTTGAATTATGCTTCAAAATTGGTTATTATGGACTATTATTGAACTTGGATAAAACTGTAATACGAATCCCTAATATTTGTTCTTTTGTCTCACTGAATTAGTTATCTTTAAAATATTTTTCATCATCCTCAGTACTAAATGATGATATTACTGAATAACTTTGGCATGTAGTGCAAAGATGAATGATTTCCTGATGAATATCTTTGGTCGTAGTGCAAAGATGAACATGTGTTTAGATGAACATGACCAACTGATGAATATCTTTGGCCTGTAGTGCAAAGATGAATATTGATTCCAGCTATATATATTGATTGATGTTATAGAGATAAAATATTAACGATGGACTTTTAAATTCATATATAAACGATAGTAGATTTTATTCTTTACTCAACTCTTCTAATGAATTATTATTTCTGGTGCGAATATTGATTTAAAACTGGTTGTCTATTGTATTCTATTAGATTTTTTCCTGTTGAAGACTAATGATAATTTGTTTTATATTATTTTAGTCATAATGTTCTTTACTGGGCTAGTTGAGCTCACCCTTTTCCTTTTTGTTCTATTTTTCTTCTCAGGAGGCGAGAATGTAACGAGTACTAGTCGGGGTGTGGAATGATGGTTCAAAAAGTTGTTTTTGTAGTCCTCACTATTTTGTAAAATAGAGTATCAAAAATTGTAATGAGGACTTATTTGAGTGTGGATATTGTCTAGTTGATAATATTTGTATTTCAACTCACAGTTTATGTGTTGTCGTATTTTGCGCGATAATTGTATTAATAAAGTTGTAGTTGTTTCTGTACCATGTGTTTGATGACTAAGAATGGGTGTTGTATACCTATTTTGGGGGCGTCACAGTTGGTATCAGAGCTTAAGGATATGGTCTCTGGCGGAGATCGGGGAATAGAACTAGGAGGGGAGAGACGACTAATCATTCGCTAGTGTGTCCTACCTAAGCTTATTTGTTGGTCGGTCATAATAAGGATATTATATAACATGTTAATCTCTTTTATTAACCTTTGTTTTATGGCAGTATTTGAGAATGGCAGCTGAGAATTTTAACAGTGGAGTGAATGAGATTGTTGAGACACCTTTAATCACCACCCAGGGGAACGTACAACAGGATGGAAATATTACTCCTGTAAACAACACTACCGAAAAAATGATGAATGATGGGATGTTTAGAAGCTTTTTGCAGTTCATGCAAAACCAGACGAGGGAGACTCGTGTACAAAACACGGGTGGAAATGATAGCAACGCGCGGCTTGTCACAACCAAGTAGTTCAAAGAGTTGGGACCACCAGAATTTATTGGAAAGCCGGATCCGATCAAGGCAGAGACATGGGTTAAATAAATTACCAAGATATTCGATGTCTTGAGATGCACAGAGGAACAACAAGTTCCATTCGCCACCTTTATGTTCCGTGGCGAGGCAGACTACAGGTGGGAGTCTGTGAAACGTACCCAGCGTGCCGCACTCAGCATGTCTTGGGAAACATTTTAGAAAATTTTCAATGACAAGTACTTTCCTGAAAGTATTCGCCATATGAAGGAGGTAGAGTTTATTAGATTAGAACAAAAAAATATGACAGTGTCTCAGTACGAGGCAAGGTTCACAGAGTTATCCAGGTTTTCACCTCATTTGGTAGAGAATGAGGAACGAATGACGAGGATGTTTCTGAGAGGTTTAAAATCCGAGATTCGTAAATATCTTATCTCTCATAAATTTTCTTTATATTTAGATGTTGTAAACAAGGCTCAATTATTAGAGCGAGATAGTGAATATGTTCAACCGAGGGACCACAACCAGGGTCATACCGGTGGCAGCAGTCATCGGAGCAATGAAAACCAGCGGGGAGGAAAACATACGGAGAAAAGCGGTAATCACTCTGGTGGTAATCGCGGCCATGAAAATATTAGAAGCGAGTCGGGGGGAGATTTTAAAAATAGGTGATTCAACAATGACAATGTGAAGACGTCAGCACCAACAGCAACTGGTTTTAAGGGAGGAGAATGACCACCGGTCATATGCTATAAATGTGGAAAAGAGGGACACATCGGCCCAAACTGTCCACAATCGTTCAAGGTATGCTATAATTGTGGAAAAGAAGGACATATTTCTCGAGATTGTAAGGTAGCGAAACCAAGTTCAGCGGGGATGGTGACTCAAAAGGTTGTTCCGTAAAAGTTAAAGTCAACGGTTCCTGGAAGAGCATTTGTCATGACTGGTCAAAGTGCAAGGAGCACAAACGAGGTGATCACGGGTAATTTAATCATAAATTATTACGAAGTTTATACCTTATTAGATATCGGTTCTACCCATTCTTTTATCTCTCCTGCTTGTGCTCAACGTTTGAACTTGACTCCAGAGAAATTAGACCTTAACTTATATCTTGAGACTCCGTTAGGAGAAACTTTTGTTACATCTACTGTTTATAAATCTTGTTTGATTCAAGTTGGAACCATCACATTACCTGCTGATCTTATTTTGTTGAAAATACATGCATTTGATGTGACTTTAGGGATTGATTGGTTAACCACTCATCATGCTAAAATTTATTATTTTCGTAAAGTTGTTAGTTTTAATATTCCTAACTAACCTGTTATGCGAATCCAAACAACCAAACCATAAAAGTCAATCACTATCATATCAAGCCATAAAACTATTCGTTTAATTAAAAATGGATGTCAAGCTTTCTTAGCCCATGTCACAGACTTGAACAAAAACACGTCAGATTTGAATAAAATTTCTGTTGTTAGTGAATTTCCTGACATATTTCCTGAAGAACTTCCCAGTCTACCCCTGGAATGAGAAGTTGAATTCTTTATTGACCTTGAACCTGGTACAAAAGCCTATTTCTAAAACCCCATATCGAATGGCTCCTATTGAACTTCAGGAGTTAAAGGTCCAACTACAGGAGTTGTTGGACATCAGTTTCATTTTTCCTAGTACATCTCCTTGGGGTGCTCCTGTTTTATTTGAAAAGAAGAAGGACAGGAGTATGTGGCTTTGTATTGACTACCGGGATTGAACCATGTCACCATCAAGAATAGATATCCGCTACCTCGTTTTGATGACCTGTTTGACCAGTTACAAGGAGCACAATTCTTTTCAAAAATCGATCTTCATTATGGATATCATCAGCTGAAGGTTAAACTTGAGGATATTCCAAAGACTTCCTTCAGAACTCGGTACGGGCATTATGAGTTCTTAGTCATATCTTTTGGATTGACTAATGCTCCTGCTGCATTCATGGATATGATGAACCTGTTAGGTTTGTAATATTCATGAACGCAATCAAATTGCAAAAAATTAGCGGAAACGTGTAAAATCAGAGTTTAAAAATTTTACAAACCATATACCCGGATCACCCTTTATGCGCAATTATTAATTTAACGAAAATATGATAATAAAATCATACCCTTGAAGATCGAGCTTCCTCAGGTACAAGTTCACCTCCAAATCCTTTCGCGTTCAACTTGAATCCACCGGGTTTGGTTCCTTCCTTTGATCAACGTTAGCCACCCAAGTGTTTGGCCTCTAGAGGTGATCCACCAAGGAAGAAGAAGAATTCAAGAAGATGGGTATTTGGCTCAAACCCTAGTTTTCTATCTCTATAGAAAAGGCGTGTACTCTCCCAACTATTGGAATTACGTATTCTATGAATACGTCAACATCCTCTAACACACCCATAATAAGACTCCTCTTATTTATAGATGTGGGCAACCCCTCCTTAACAATTAATGAATTGTGTTTTATTTTAATTAATTAAACTATTTTAATTAATTAGGCTCCTAATCTTATTAGGAATAATTAATTAACCTTTTAATTAATTAAGCTCCCTAATCTTATTAGGGATAATTAATTAAACTCTTTTAATTAATTTGCCTCCTAATCCTATTAGGAATAAATGAGAGTACTTTTATTAATTAATTCCCAAACTCCTTTAGGAATTAAATAATAATAATCGTAATAATATTAATAAGACTCCTCTTATTAATTTATATTTAATATTTCTAAAATATTAAATAATAAATATTAAGCTATTTAATTTATTCTATCACCATAGATTAAATTAAATATACTTAACATATTATTACGATTATGCCATTAATTTCTTAAATATTTATTCTTTCTTTTATGGTGTGACCCTTTAGGTTCTCCATATTAAACCGGTTGTAAATAAATCAATTAGAACAATTCTAATCTTATTTAAATAAATAAATTAAAATATTAATTTATTTAAATAAATAATATTTATTCTACAATAGGGATAAGCCTCCCTAGTGATCAACGACTTTCCAGATAATATAGATTTCAACAATAATCATAAAAGAACCTTTGAGTAAATAGTTACCGTACAATTCAATCCTTCCACCATACAATGTCCCAATTAAATATAAGACGTGGAATTTCTGTCAAGTCTTATTTTATTTAATTATATGTATTTCGACTCTTAAATGCACAACTCCAAATAATGCAAATTAGAAACTCCTTTCTAATTTCATTCTGCCTTGGCCAAGAACTACTGAGTTGTCATTTATCGAATCACATAGGACATTTCTCTTCTTTTACTAGAAGTGGTAGATTCTTTATTGATCATACATTATCTCCATGTACAACTTATTATACCCAAGCATACCCTTTGATATACCCTAAGGGTCTTAAGGAATAAGTCAAAGTATAACTCATCATACACAAGATACTATGATGATCTCAAGTCCAAGGATCACTTGTACTACTATCACTACAGGAATTCCTATTGACATGCAAGTAAAACTCCATTAGGTATTCCTTAGCGAGTCACGTTCAGTGAACTTATTCTTTAATAAGCACCTACATACTTGCTTTAGTGTCTCCACACAAATGATCATGAGATCAATCATCCTCATCCAATGAGCAAGCAACGTATGTACCAATCTATCCGGATTCACTAATTCCCAATTTAGTAATCCAACGATTGGGAACTATTTTAGTTTTAAGCTTTCTAAGAATTTAGATCTCAATAGAATGATCATCATCATTATTCTAAAAGCATTGCTTAAAACTATGAGTTTATCACATATTATAAAACAACATCATGTAGATAATTAAAAGCCTTTAATAAATTAATACTTTTTATTAATAAATGAATAAGATTGTTTACAAAGTATATGCTTTATCATCAAACATGATTGGCTTGTGTGCATACTACTTTCAATCTCCCACTTGCACTAAAGCCAATCGTCATGGTATCACATACTCTTCTTCTCTAAGTGACGATTATCCTGTTGTTGGATAAACTTTAGTTAATGGATATGTAATATTGTTCTTGAGAGTTCACTATCTCTATAGTGATTTCCCATCTTTCAATGATTCTTATAATCAAATGAAAGTGCCACAACACATGTTTAGATCTAAGATGAGACTTAGGAACTATTCCTAGTTCTGTAATGAACTTTTCATCCAAACAATCAACTTGTAGCTTCATTTATAGCTATATACTTTGTCTTTATCACTAAACCAACAACTCTTTGTTGTTTGAAACCTTTCCAACTCACTGCACCACCGTTCAAGGTAACCCTTTACCTTAAAGTGGATTTTCTGTCGTCTTGGTCTGTCTGAAAAAACTTGAGTCTGTTAAGCCCTCTAGTTTTAATTCAGACCCGCCATGAATTATATCACATCCTTAGTACTGGTTAAGTACTTTAAGATGTTTTTCACTGTCTCACAGTGAACTTCTCCAGATTATGGCTGATCAAAATCAGGTCTCATACATTTCATTGCATACATGATAGTCACTCATGCGATCTCTCTTTTGGAGTCTATGGGGACTATTAAGAGAGATACACTCCATGGCTCATCAACATGAGACATCTCTTGGAGTTTGCCATGCTAAACAACTTTAACATCAAATGCATATACGTTCCTTGGGTTAAGTCGAGCATCTTTTTAAATCTATCCATATAGATTTGCATCCCCAATTAAGATACTCTTCCCAAATCATTCATGGAGGATTGTTTAGACAACTTTATCTTTATTAATTTTAGCATTGGCATGTCATTCCTTATCCGTATTATATCAACATATAATAATAGAAATGTCACGACGCTCCCACTGACCCTTTTGTACACACTAGGTTCATTCTTGTTTTTGATAAAATCAAACTCTTTTGATTATCATATCAAAATGAATGTTCCATTTTTGAGAAGATTGCTTCAATCCATTTCTCTGAGTGTCTACAACTCTTACCTCATCGTATGTAACTGGATCATCATCTTCTATGATACGTACCTCATCATCATCATCCATGATGAATCCATACCTCCTAGGTATCTTCGGTACTATTCCAGATTTACGATTCGGTTGTGGTACAATAGGTCCATCTACAGGTTCCTCTTATTTCACTTGTAGTATTTTGTGGTTCTTGAACTCTTCAAGATCTATTATCCTCCCACTAGCCCTTTCAATGATAAACACCTTTATCTTAGAAGGTAGTGTGTTTCGCAACAAACACCTTTTGCTAAGTAGGATTATAGAACATATGCCCCAAACTTACTTTAGGATGTCCCACAAATCTGTACTTGTCAAATTTTGTCCCAAACTTATCCTTTGAAACCTTTTCACATAAGTTGGACAACCCTTTATCTTAACATACTTAAGATTAGGAATCCTCCCTGTCCATAACTTTTATAGTCTTGAGGCCGGATTTTGAGGTTACCTTTTTCGTAGATATGCAGCCATTTCTAGGACATGATCCTAGATGGATACTGAAATGTCGGTAAAATCATTATGGACCGCACCATGTCCAACAAGGTACGATTTTTCAATTCAGATACATCAATCAATTTTTGCGTATCAGGATGTGTCCATTATGAGAAAACCATTTGAGATGATCTAGAAACTTATTGCACAAGTATTTATTCCTTGATTTAATTAAAGAATCTTAATACTTTGTCAATTTATTTCACTTCTGAATTCTTTGAACCTTTCAAATAATTCACACTTGTATTTCAACAAATACATATATTCAACTCTTTGAATGATCATCTCATTTTCTTATATTAGTTTGTTCAATTTGCAAAAAAATATATTTTTCACGTAAGTCAAGTATACAAAATCCATTAAGTAATATTTCAGTTCTGTACAAAACATTATTATTATAAATAGAACAACAATTGTTCTTAAATATAATACCAAAGATTTCATTGTCCAACAATAAAATAGAAATAATGTTTCCAACAAGAACTGGAATACAATAACAACTTATTGACTTAATAGACTTGCCCGTAGGCATTGCTAAACTATAAGTTCCTATGGCTAATGCAGCAACCTTTGCTTCATTTCCCACACATAGGTTTACTTATATTTGTTTAGCTTTCTACTTCTACTTGGTCCCTTCATAAATCTATATTTATGATAACCAAAGTCGGTATCCAATACCCAAGTAGAACCTTGACTTAAAGAAAAATTTATTTTAAATCATGAACAAAATTGTATTTGTAACCGAAACTTCACTAAGCTTCTTTGGTTAGCCTCTGCAAGATGCTTCTTGCAGTTACTTTCCAGTGTCCAGGCTTATTGTAGTGGAAGCAAACTCCTTTGCTATCAGTGTCAATTTTGTTCTTATTATCCTTTGTTTTTGGCCTTTTTATTTACCTTCTTAGAATCGTTCTTCTTTTCAGAAGATCCTTTGACCCCTACCAGTAAGACTTGGTCTTTCTTGGTTGGAAAGTAACTCTCAACATTTTTCAACATGTTAAGCAAATCAGCGAGGCTGATATCTAGCTCGTTCATATGAAAAATTCACAACAATTGTGAAAGGAGTCCGGAAGTGAGTGCAAGATCAAATCTTGGCTCAACTCTCCATCCATGACAAAACTCGTTGTCCTAATTGATCAATCAAATTGATTTTGTTAAGGACTTTTATCTGTACCGTAGTGTCATCGGTCATTCTAGATCGGAAGAGCTCCTTAGATATCTGATATCTATCAGTCCTACTTTCCTCACCATCAACTACTTGATGTGCAGGAATATAATAGGAGAGCATCCATAGTTTTATGCTGACGCTGAAGCTCGTTACTCATGGATGCAAGCATGATGCATTGAACCAACTGTGCATCATCTTGCCACTTTCTAAAAGTAGCAATCTCTTCCTCGGAGGCATTGTCTGCAACCTTTGCAGGGATAGGCGTATTAATGACATAAGATAACTTTTCAGCCATGAGAACTATTCTCAAATTCCTTAACCAATCCGTTTAATACGGTCCGGTTAAATACATCTAATATGTTACGCAGTGATAGTAATTTAGATATTGTAAAATTCTATAAATGAATTTGTAATTAACAACATTTTAACATACATTCTTTTATTAATTACCAAAATAAATTAGGTCTTGTTTTAAATTGGTATCTCCCACTATTTTCTTCAAACTATATTACCCTCACTTATATAGTTCGACAAAATCTAATTAAAGATTTGCTAGTGAGAATAAGGATCCCATTTCAAATGTATATAGCCTTGTGTGTGCACAACAAACTATATATAAATAAATAGGTAGACAACTCTTGTCAATTACATCAACTATGTAATTCCTTGTATTTTGCCTCTTAAATCATAATGGTCATGTGTGTGCACATCCGAACTAAAATGATTTAAGTTAAGTCAGACCCAACATTTCTATATAAGTGAAGAGAAAACTACAGCCCTTGTGTGTGCACAACTAAGCAGTAATGTTCAATTCCTTATAAACATCATATGTAATAAAAACAACATCTTAAATATTTAATACTCGCCTTGTGTGTGCACAACAAACTCATATTAAATATTTAATACTCTATTGTTTCTATCATGCTAGAAGGCGACGTTCGATATTCCAAATATCTTTGAACGTTACAACTTAATATAAAATATTTGAGGGGTTTGTTATTAATATGTCTCATCTTGTTTAGCGCGCATGCACATATATATATAAAATACGCGTCATATTAATTAACATGCGAAGCATGTTTGCATAATATATAATATATATAGTATAAGCATGCACATATAGAATACTATATTCTACCTGGATTGATTATTAACTTTTATTCTAGTTTGGTTCACTAGAGCCACCAAGTGAACCAAAAGGTCAAACCCTAGGGGTGCAAGAATTAATATTTAAATATAACTATTACATTTAAACCCGTGCTCCATTACAAACGGGTCTTCACGCGCTCCTTGCTTCTTGATCTCTAATTCTTCAAAATAATTCTAACTATTCCTATTACAAAACTATTTAAAAGAAATAGAAACCTTGATCAGCAGTCAAGGGGAAGTACATAGGAGGGAGATAGAATTTACATTAAGAAAAATTAGAGAAGACGAGGTACGCAGACCCCATTTTAATAAAACCCATACATTCATGCATCCAACTAAAATAAAATCCAATCACATTGGTCAATAGTCCATAATCAATCCCATTTATTATTATACACATCACCATATGTATCAATAAATAACATTCATCTCATGAATAATTAACATTTAATATATATATTGATATCATTTAATGGGCAAATTTAGTTAGCATAAAATCTATTTTTGAATCAAAATAAACTCCTTTATTTTAATCCAAATTTAAATCAAAATAAAACTATTTTATTTTAATTTATCCAATTTTGAATAAAATAAACTATTTTATTTTAATCAAAATCATTAATCAAAATAAACTCCTTTATTTTAATTAATTATGGAATCCAATTCCATGTAAAAAAAATAAACTCCTTTATTAAAGGAAACACGGATTCTCTTTCCCATTCACAAATAAACTCCTTTATTTTTAATAATATGAAATCTTATTTCATATCTAAATAAACTCCTTTATTTAGGGAAATTAGGATTCTCTTTCCTATTCACAAATAAACTCTTTTATTTTGAATAATATGAAATCTTATTTCATATCTAAATAAACTCCTTTATTTAGGGAAATTAGGATTATCTTTCCTATTCACAAATAAACTCCTTTATTTTAGGAAGCATGAAATTCAATTTCAACTCCAATTAGTTATCATGGAATCCAATTTGAACTCTAATTAGTTAGCATGAAATTTAAAATTAAAATAAACTCTTTTATTTTAATATTAAAATATACTTTATTTTAATAATAAAATAATTAAGAATATTAATATATACTGTAACTATATATATAATATACATATATACGGTTATATATATATTATATATATAATATATAACACTTGTGAGAATCCTGTACGTGCACTAAATCATGCAAATCATGCTAACCTTTAAAAAAAAAATTGCTGTAAACTATTGTAAATTCCGTGGAGGACTTTTGTTTAAGCCACGCGAATCCGGTATATATAAAAAAATATATAAACAGTTTCATGTTTTTTTTTTAAATAAATTTTATACAATAAAATTATGCCCAATTAAATTGTTCTAAACATATATCAATATACATATCAAATTAAAACAATTAATAATCCGCATAAAGGTTTGGCTTTGATACCACTGTTAGGTTTGTAATATTCATGAACGCAATCAAATTGCAAAAAATTAGCGGAAACGTGTAAAATCAGAGTTTAAAAATTTTACAAACCATATACCCGGATCACCCTTTATGCGCAATTATTAATTTAACGAAAAGATGAGAATAAAATCATACCCTTGAAGATCGAGCTTCCTCAGGTACAAGTTCACCTCCAAATCCTTTCGCGTTCAACTTTAATCCACCGGGTTTGGTTCCTTCCTTTGATCAACGTTAGCCACCCAAGTGTTTGGCCTCTAGAGGTGATCCACCAAGGAAGAAGAAGAATTCAAGAAGATGGGTATTTGGCTCAAACCCTAGTTTTCTATCTCTATAGAAAAGGCGTGTACTCTCCCAACTATTGGAATTACGTATTCTATGAATACGTCAACATCCTCTAACACACCCATAATAAGACTCCTCTTATTTATAGATGTGGGCAACCCCTCCTTAACAATTAATGAATTCGGTTTTATTTTAATTAATTAAACTATTTTAATTAATTAGGCTCCTAATCTTATTAGGAATAATTAATTAACCTTTTAATTAATTAAGCTCCTTAATCTTATTAGGGATAATTAATTAAACTCTTTTAATTAATTTGCCTCCTAATCCTATTAGGAATAAATGAGAGTACTTTTATTAATTAATTCCCAAACTCCTTTAGGAATTAAATAATAATAATCGTAATAATATTATTAAGACTCATCTTATTAATTTATATTTAATATTTCTAAAATATTAAATAATAAATATTAAGCTATTTAATTTATTCTATCACCATAGATTAAATTAAATATACTTAACATATTATTACGATTATGCCATTAATTTCTTAAATAATTATTCTTCCTTTTATGGTGTGACCCTTTAGGTTCTCCATATTAAACCGGTTGTGAATAAATCAATTAGAACAATTCTAATCTTATTTAAATAAATAAATTAAAATATTAATTTATTTAAATAAATAATATTTATTCTACAATAGGGATAAGTCTCCCTAGCGATCAACAACTTTCCAGATAATATAGATTTCAACATTAATCATAAAAGAACCTTTGAGTAAATAGTTACCGTGCAATTCAATCCTTC
Organism: Panax japonicus; assembly: GCA_020205505.1. NCBI lineage: Eukaryota > Viridiplantae > Streptophyta > Magnoliopsida > Apiales > Araliaceae > Panax > Panax japonicus. The sequence continues at coordinate 33,368,321 of CM035113.1, read as the reverse complement.
CACCATACAATGTCCCAATTAAATATAAGACATGGAATTTCTGTCAAGTCTTATTTTATTTAATTATATGTATTTCGACTCTTAAATGCACAACTCCAAATAATGCAAATTAGAAACTCCTTTCTAATTTCATTCTGCCTTGGCCAAGAACTACTGAGTTGTCATTTATCGAATCACATAGGACATTTCTCTTCTTTTACTAGAAGTGGTAGATTCTTTATTGATCATACATTATCTTCATGTACAACTTATTATACCCAAGCATACCCTTTGATATACCCTAAGGGTCTTAAGGAATAAGTCAAAGTATAACTCATCATACACAAGATACTATGATGATCTCAAGTCCAAGGATCACTTGTACTACTATCACTACAGGAATTCCTATTGACATGCAAGTAAAACTCCATTAGGTATTCCTTAGCGAGTCACGTTCAGTGAACTTATTCTTTAATAAGCACCTACATACTTGTTTTAGTGTCTCCACACAAATGATCATGAGATCAATCATCCTCATCCAATGAGCAAGCAACGTATGTACCAATCTATCCGGATTCACTAATCCCCAATTTAGTAATCCAACGATTGGGAACTATTTTAGTTTTAAGCTTTCTAAGAATTTAGATCTCATTAGAATGATCATCATCATTATTCTAAAAGCATTGCTTAAAACTATGGGTTTATCACATATTATAAAACAGCATCATGTAGATAATTAAAAGCCTTTAATAAATTAATACTTTTTATTAATAAATGAATAAGATTGTTTACAAAGTATATGCTTTATCATCAAACATGATTGGCTTGTGTGCATACTACCTTCAGAACCGAGTATTCAAGGAATATTTAGATCAGTTCGTTATTGTCTGTATTGATTACATCCTCATCTATTCCAAAAGCCGTGAAGTTCATGAGCGCCATTTGAAGCTGGTACTGCAAAGGCCTCGTGATAACAAGTTATATGCCAAGCTGAAGAAATGCAAGTTCTGGCTTGAGGAAGTAGCATTCCTTGGGCACATAGTGTCAAAACATGGAGTGTATGTTCACCTAACGAAGATTGAAGCAATACAAAGTTGGGAGCAACCGAAGTCGGTGACTGAAGTACATAGCTTTCTGGGCTTAGCTGGTTATTATCAGAGATTTGTGAAAGGATTTTCTCAGATCGCTAATCCATTAACTCAACTGACTCGTAAAGATACAAAATTTGTATGGAGCAAGGAATGCGAGAAGAGTTTCCAAGAACTCAAGAGGAGATTCATTTAGGCACCTGTTCTGACAATACCATCTGGTTCATATGGATTTGTTATCTACAGTGATGCTTCAGGAAAAGGGTTAGGATGTGTTCTCATGCAACATAGGAAAGTCATAGAATATGCTTCGCGACAACTCAAAGAATATGAGAGGAATTATCCTACTCGTGATTTGGAGTTGGCAGCAGTTGTTTTCACATTGAAGATATGGAGACACTACATGTATGGGGAGAAAGTGGAGATCTACACATATAATAAAAGCCTCAAATATTTATTTACCCAAAAAGAACTCAATATGCGGCAACGACTTTGGCTCGAGCTGTTGAAAGACTATGACCATACCATTCAATACCATCCTGGAAAAGCGAACGTGGTAGCTGACGCATTAAACAGAAGATCATATGTGGGAACGAGTGTAATGTTGTCAACACAAAGGCCCATTTTGTGTGATTTACAAAAGGTGAAGATAGAATTCAAGACTCCGGTGACCAATGTGATGATGTCAAGTATACGCATAGAACTGACTTTAATCGAAAAAGTTAAAGTTGCTCAAGCCACAAACCCGAAGCTGATGCGTATGAAGAAGAAAGTACAAGAATTTGTTATTCCAGAATCAATAATCGATGAAGAAGGAATACTTTGAGTCCACTCTAGACTTTGTGTTCCTAATGACTCTGATTTGAAATACAAGATCATGATGGAGGCACACAACACACCGTTTGCAATCCATCATGGAAGTATAAAAATATATCATGATCTTCGACATACATTTTGGTGGAACAATATGAAGAGAGAGATCACAAAGTTTATCTCTAGGTGTTTAACGTGTCAACGTGTAAAGGCGAAACATCAAGTGCCAAAGGGTCCATTGCAACCACTTGAGATTCCGAAATGGAAGTGGGAACACATTACTATAGATTTCGTTACAGGTCTTCCCAAGGTTTCTCATGGCATAGATGCAATTTGGGTTATATTTGTTAGATTAACTAAGTATGCTCCTTTCTTGCCAATACGGGAGACTTATTCCCTTGAACGTCATGCTAGTATGTACGTAAATGAGATTGTGAGATTTTATGGCATGCCAGTATCCATAGTTTTGGATAGTGACCCAAGATTTACTTCATGATTTTGGGTTAGCTTGCAGAAAGCTATGGGCACAGATTTACGATTCAGTTCGGCATACCATCCTCAAACGGACCGACAATCAGAGAGGACTATTCAAACTCTTGAAGATCTATTAAGACCTTGTGTCTTAGACTTCAAAGGGAGTTGGGATAAGTATTTACCATTGGTGGAATTCTCCTACAACAACAGTTATCAAGCAAATATAGGTGTGGCTTCATTTGAAGCATTGTATGGGTGAAAGTGTCTCGCTCTAGTATGTTGGGATGAGGTGGGAGAAGCAACGTTGTTGGGACCAGAGTTGGTACGAATGACTACAGAGAAGATCCGATCCAAATGATCCGACTACGTATACAAACGGCAAATGATCGACAAAAGAGTTATGAGGATCTTCATTGAAAGGATGTGAAATTTAATATTGGGGATCATGTATAGTTACGTATTGCTCCATGGAAGGGAGTTACAAGATTCGGGAAGAGAGGAAAGCTCAATCCATGAGTTATTGGTCAATCTATAGAGAAAAGCTCAATCTACGATTTATCCACGATTTATTGGAAGGGAGTTACGTATTGCTCCATGGAAGGCAGTTACAAGATTTAGATTCTTGACCGAGTAGGAAATGTGGCCTATAGACACGCGTTACCTCCAAGCATGTCTCGTGTTCATAATGTTTTTCATATATTTGTGATTCGTAAATATGTGAAGGACCCGAACCACATTATTGAGTTAGAATCAAACGAGATAGTCGATGATTTAACGTACGAGGAAGTACCTGTTAAGATCTTGGATAGAAAAGAACATGTCCTACGCACCAAGGTTATACCACAAGTTAAGGTTTTATGGAGAAACCATGCTATTGAGGAAATGACCTGGGAGTTGGAAATAGAAATGAAAGCGATGTATCCTCACCTTTTCGAAACAACAGTTACGTACGTCAATTTCAAGGACGAAATTTCATAAGGAGGGGAGGTTGTAAGACCCCAACTTATTATAAATGAAATTTAATTTCCTCTATTTATTATTTTAAAATAGTAAGGGTTGATTTGATTAATATGGTTAGTTATGGGTAAAATACTCAAATATTTCAAATAAGCAAGTGGTTATAAAATAGTCATTGTTGTCGGGGAATATTCGTTTGGTCGTGGAATATTCTTGTTGTCGGGGAATATTCGGACGACGGCACAGCCTTGTGTGGGCCCCATAACGGAAAGCGATTGGATGAAGAAAATGACAAGTATGAGTTTTTATAAATAACGACTTAGTTGTTACCGTTAACACTGTTGGAATACCCGGTGGTTAAAACACAGTAATACGCGTTGTTGCACAGTAGCACACAGTATTGCACCAATTATTGATTCTTACGTAAGAAGGCACTACTCAATAATTATTATAGTAATTACTGTTCAATATTGTATTTTATTAATTCAATAATTGCTACGTTGATATTTTATATTATTGTTGTTTTAATAATTGTCACTACACAATATTTTCCATTATCAAATCAATAATTCATATTATTTGAATAATATTATTAGATAACATTATTGGCAATGTCTAGAAAGTTCTGTCTAAAGAGAGGTTTGGTCACCTAATTGCGTGTCAGTAAGGAGAAATCCTTATTGGAAAGCCCCCTCTTTCTTGGGAACGGCCTGATTGTCAGTAGTGTGATTCTGTAATATTATTTGTGAATAATTAATTATTGATTTATACGATAAGAAAAATATTCATTTTATGTGGATATAGATGGAGAAAATTTTTAATGTGACAATTGTTGAAAATAGATATTTTATCCTTTTCTGATAAAATAATTCATTTAAATATATTAGTATATTACAATAATATAATAATGGTTATATTTTTTACAATGAATGTGGAATATATGAGTAAATGAGGAAGAAGAGTATTTTTATTAATAAAAATATTTAAAACATGTTAAACATGTTGGTGGACCCATTTCTTGACTGAAATTTGATTACAGCATGTAAAATCGTTCGTATATGGATTTCAGTCAATTTCTGTTTGGAATTTGGAAAAACTTTCTTCTGCAAAGGTTTAGAGAATTGAATTTCCTATGGAATGGACATAAGATTCAAATTTTTCTGATAAAAGGGCTATTTATTGTGAATTATTGAAGTTCCGGAATACTTTATTTTATTTTTTTGGGAGTTTTAAATGATTTTTATATGAAAAATGTTTTTGGTGAGTTTGGCACATGTGTGGCTGCTGTTTTGGATCAGTGGAGGTGTGCGTAGGAATTTATAATATATATATATATATATATATATATATATATATTAATATTCTATTAAATTTTCTACTTTGGTGTTCTAAAAAATTTCCTATAAATAGGGTGCTTAGGTTAGAATTGAAAATCACACCAGAATCTGAATTTTACTCTCAGTATAATATCGAGCGTATTCTTGTGAGTATTTTGGTACTTTGAGTGTTGCTATACGGTGCAAGTTTCTTTCAGCGTTATATCCGATATTCAGTCAAAAGTACTATCCTTTTGAGATAAGGGATGTTATTTTCTTCGTAAATGATATTATTTCTTTCAATATCATTATGCCGAAATATTGGTCTAAACATTTTATCAAATTTGGAACTTTTTGTATCGGTGTTTCTATTCACGTATACAGTACTATTCACGTAAAACGACACTATTCACCAAAAAAATGAAATTTTCTTCTTTTTGTTCAAGATGTCTATTATGGTTACTATCTTTTATTGTATCCATGTTTTGATCTTTATTTTTGAATTCTGCTTCAAAATTGGTTATTATGGAGTATTATTGAACTTGGATAAAACTGTAATACAAATCCATAATATTTGTTCTTTTGTCTCACTAGATTTGTTTTCTTTAAAACATTTTTCATAATCCTCAGTCCTAGATGATGATATTACTGAATATCTTTGGCCTATAGTGCAAAGATGAATGATTTCCTGATGAATATCTATGGCCGTAGTGCAAAGATGAACAGGTGTTTAGATGAACATGACCAACTGATGAATATCTTTGGCCTGCAGTGCAAAGATGAATATTGATTCCAGCTATATATATTGATTCATGTTACAAGCATAAAATATTGACGATGGACTTTTAAATTCATATATAGAATATAGTAGATTTTATTTTCTACTCAACTCTTCTAATGAATTATTATTCCACTGCGAATATTAATTTAAAACTGGTTGTCTATTGTATTCTATAAGATTTTTCCCTATTGAAGACTAACGATAATTTATTTTATATTATCTTAGTCATAATGTTCTTTATTGTGCTAGTTGAGCTCACCCTTTTTCTTTTTGTTCCATTTTTCTTCTCAAGAGGCGAGAATGTAGCAAGTACTAGTCGGGTGTGGAATGATGGTTCTAGAAGTTATTTTAGTAGTCCTCACTATTTTGTAAAATAGTGTATCAATAATTGTAATGAGGACTTATTTGAGTGTGGATATTATCTAGATGATAATATTTGTATTTAAACTCACAGTTTATGTGTTGTCGTATTTTGCGCGACAGTTGTATTAATAAAGTTGTAGTTGTTTCCGTACCATGCGTTTGGTGACTCAGAATGGGTGTTGTATACCTATTTTGGAGGCGTCACACCTTTAATCCTTGTTTTCTAGGCTTTCTTAATGTATTTTAATGGTTCACCAATGTAGTAGATATGTCAAAGAACAACTCTAAATTATCAGTTCATCGTAACAACATCACACATGGCAGATCAAAGCTGGTCAAACTCTTGTCAGAAGTTGTTCTTGAGCGAATTTTGGGTTTTCCAGATTTCGTTCAAGATAGTTGGTCAACGATACTTTGACCGTGATTATCTTTGATTTTATATACTTTCTGTTTGATCTAAATGTTTTATTGTGTAGTCCTCATGTCACACTTCAACATAGAAACAACATCATGGCCAAACAAGCAAACAACAACAAGATTCATGGCCTTAAAAATTCTTGTCAAACCTTCTGGGGATTTCTAGGCTGCCTAGAAGGCAGTTTTCCATAATCGGTCAATGAGGTTTGACTGTTAATATCTTGAAATCTACACCTCCTATGATCTTGTTTTCACTTCTAGGTTACTAAGCTCACAACATACTACAAATATAATGCATCAAACATTTTAAACACCTAACAGATTCGGATCTAAGGGGCCAGACATTCCGTTGTCAGACACACTTTTAGGGTTCTTAGTAAGTCCTTAAAACTTAATTTTTTTAACACCTAGATGTTATGAATCCTTTATGTAATATTTTGGATCACTAAATAACATTTCTTAACACTACTTTAACCAACAATAAACAACATCTAACAAGAAATCATATGATTTACAAGAGTTAGGGTTTATACCTTTCTAAGCTTAATCTTTGATTCTGATTTTTGGATTCTGATCCTTGGCTTGATAAGACATGATATTGGCATAACTTATCACTCTTTCTCACTCTATCTTCAAAATTATAGAGAGAGAAAAGACTTGGAGAGAATGCTAAGTAAAGTAAGATTTTACTTAAGTTATACACTTTGATTTTTGATTCATGCATCCAAATGTGCAAGGTGTCACTAAAGATCAGATATGGGATATAATTTAAGCAGAAGGGATAAGTTTGGAGTGATGACTCATAAAGATTGTGTAATCTTTTACTTGAAATTTAAAAAAGGGTATTTCGGTCATTTCGCACCCACTAAGGGTAATTTAATCTTTTCCACTATAATTTGAAGGGAATTTTAGACATTTCCCATTTATCCCACACCTTTTAACACTTAGGCATTTAAAATTAACTATTGAATTCCCAAATTAGGGTTTTAAATATCCGAATTAGGGTTTTGGACTCTCGAAAATGAAAATTAGGGTTTACCAATTAGGGTTTGTTATATCTCAATTGATTTCCCTGATAAATTTTATACATAATTTACATCTACATACTTGTGATAATATTTAATATATCAAACTGTTAGTGTTACCCCTAATTAGGACTAGGGATCGTTTATGTAAGACCCCGAAAATTTATAAATAAAAAGGAATTTCCTTTATTTATTTTTTGAAATAGAAAGAGTGAATTTGATTAATGTGCTTAGTTATGGATAAAATGCGTAAATATTTTTAATAAGCAGGTGGTTATAAAATATTCATTGTTGTCGGGGAATATTCGTTTGATTGTGGAATATTCTTGCTGTCGGAGAATATTCGTACGACGGCGCAGTCTTTTGTGGGCCCCATAACGGAAAGCGATTGGATTAAGAAAACGACAAGTATAAGTTGTTTATAAAAAATGGCGTAGTTGTTACTGTTAATACTGTTGGAATACCCGGTGGTTAAAATATAGTAATACGCGTTGTTGCACACTAGCACACGGTATTGCACCAATTATTGATTCTTACGTAAGAAGGCACTACTCAATAATTGTTACAGTAATTTCTGTTCAGTATTTTATGTTATTGAGTCAATAATTGCTGCATTGATATTTTATATTACTGTTGTTTCAATAATTGTCACTACACAATATTTTTCATTATCGAAGCAATAATTCATATTATCTGAATAATATTATTAGATAACATTATTGGCAATGTTTAGAAAGTTCTGTCTAAGGAGAGGTTTGGTCACCTAATTGCGCGCCAGTAAGGAGAAATCTTTATTGGAAAGCCCCCTCTATCCTGAGAACGGTCTGGTTGTCAGTATTGTGATTCTATAATATTATTTGTGAATAATTAATTATTGATTTATATGATAAAAACAATACTTATTTTACGTGGATATAGATGGAGAAAATTTTTAATGTGACAATTGTTGAAAATTAATATTTTATCTTTTTCTGATAAAATAATTCATTTAAATATATTATTATATTTTTAATAAAATAATAATGGTGATATTTTTATAATGAATGTGAGATATATGAGTTTATGAGGAGAAAGAGTATTTTTGTTGCAATAAATATTAAAAACGGATTTTGTGTGTCAGTAGACCTATTTCTTGACTGAAAATTTGATTATAGCCTGTAAAATTGCCCGTTTGTGGATTTCGGTCAATTTCTGTTTGGAATTTGGAAAAACTTCATTCTGCAAAGTTGTAGATAATGGAATTTCCTATAAAAACTTGCGAGATTCGAATTTTCTGGCAAAAGGGCTATTTATTATGAATTATTGAAGTTCCGAAGCTTCGAAATAATTGATTTTTGGATGTTTAAAATATTTTTATTTACAAAAACATTTTTTTCATTTGGTTCCCTCATTTAGCATGTGTTGATGGCTGAGATCAGATTGTCTAGTTGGGCGTAGAGAATTTATTAAATATATTAATATTATATTAAATTTTCTGCTTTGGTGTTCTAAACAATTTCCTATAAATAGGGTGCTTAGGTTAGAATTGAAAATCACACCAGAAACTGAAGTTTTCTCTCTCTATATTATCGAGCGTATTCTTGTGAGCATTTTGAGTATACTTTGACTATTGATATACGGTGTAAGTTCAAATCATAGCCTATATCCGGTGTTTCAACTAGAAGTACTGTCTTTCGAGGTAAGGGATGTTATTTTCTTTTCAAATGATATTATTTCTTCAATATCATTATACTGAAATATTGGTTGGAAATTTTTATCAAATTTGGAAATTTTTCATGTCGGGGTTACTATTCATGAGTTACTATTTATGAGTTACTATTCACGAGTTACTATTCATGAGTTACTATTCACGAGTACTATTCACGAAGCATGATGATGTTTTTTGTGAAATTTCTATCTTTTGGTGTCGGAGTTACTATTCACGTATACGGCACTATTCACGTATACGACACTATTCACGAATACGACACTATTCATCAAAAAATGAAATTTCTTCTTTTTGTCCAAAATATCTATTCTGGATACTAGCTTTGATTGTATCCATATTTTGATCATTCTTGAATTTTAATTCAGTATGATTATTTATGAAGTATTTTTGAACTAAGATTTTTTAAAGTACGAATCCTTAACACTTGTTATTTTGTTTCACTGGATTAGTTTCCTTTAAAATATTTTTCATCATCCTCAGTCCTAAATGATGATATTACTGAATAACTTTGGCCTGTATTGCAAAGATGAATGATTTATTGATGAATATCTTTGGCCCGTAGTGCAAATATGAACAGGTATTGAGATGAACATGACCGACTGATTAATATCTTTGGCCCGTAGTGCAAAGATGAACAGGTGTTTAGATGAACATGACCAACTGATGAATATCTTTGGCCTGTAGTGCAAAGATTAATATTTGATTCCAGATATATATTGATTGATGTTACAGGGATAAAATATCGACGATGAACTTTTAAATTCATATATAGAAGATAGTAGTTTGCATTCTCTACTTAACTCTTCTAATGAATTGTTGTTTCCGCTGCAGTTGTTGATTTAAAACTGGTTGTCTATTGTATTCTATTAGATTTTTTCCCTGTTGAAGACTAACGATAATTTGTTGTATATTATCTTAGTCATAATATTCTTTACTTGGCTAGTTGAGCTCACCCTTTTTTCCTTTTTGTTCTATTTTTCTTCTCAGGAGGGCGAGAATGTAGTGAGTACTAGTCGGGGTATGGAATGAAGGTTCTAGAGAGAGTTGTTTAGTAGTCCTCACCATTTTTTGTAAAATAATGTATCAATAATTATGATGGGAATTTATTTGCGTGTGGATATTTTCTAGACGGCAATAGTTTATATGTTGTAATAATAAAGTTGTAGTTATTTCTATACCATGTATTTAGCGACTCAGAATGGGTTGGATGGAATGGACCTATTTTGGGGGTGTCACAGTTTATCAGGGTTTAGGGTTTCTAAAATGAAAACTAGGGTTATCCAACATTCGATTAAGATTTCTAATCCCTTATTAGGGTTACTAAGTTTAAACCCTATCTGATCAATCATTGATTATCACCTCAATATCGTACAAACACATATTCATCAATACAATTTTTATAACTATATTTTCTACCGAATCCCTATCCGGACTTAAGGTTAGGGTTTCTATTCTCTGTTAAGGACAACTCTACTCATATTTCCTTAGTTAATACACAAATTAACCACCTCTCTAGACTTATATCACAGATACTTATCACAATATTGGTAATCAATATCACTATTAAATAAATAAAAATTATTCATAAAATTTTGGATCCTCACATTCTCTCCTCCTTACAAGGATTCCGTCCACGAAATCATCATCAATGCATACTTTCCTTTATGGCTATCATTCGACATTCATTCCACTTTTAATTCCTTATTTTTTAGGAATAAAAACAATTTCTAGGCTCAGCCTAAGTTTTATTTAACTTATTTTGGCCCATAATTTCCTTAGGAAACATAGTTCCACATCCACACATTTAATGCAAAAATTAAGATCATAAAAATTTTGAATTAATAAATTCTCCCCTCTTTATAAGATTCAATATTACAAATCCTGATCCATTCTTTATTCGAAAGTTTATATAAATTAAATCAATAGACTTCACCATTGTATTTAAATTTAATCGTTAAACACACAGAACATTTAACACACATAACATTTATTTCTCCATGTCCTTATTTGTAGTGTACCACGACTATTTGTCAAGTTAAAAAAACTTAATCACTATTTATCCTTATCTTAACTTACTTGAACTCAAATTCTTCCTTCAACATTAATTCCAATTTCGTCCTTGTTTAACTATAGCGGTCTCTTTTACTTATTGTCTTATATTTTATACCCTTGGTATTCTACCCATAATATTTACTAAATTGTAACCTCCATGTTTCAATCACTACATCTCACAATGGTAGCTATCTGTTTGTAACCGAACAAATCGGCGTGCCTACAGAAAATCTGGCTTCGGTGTCTTCCCCCTTATAATTTGTCTCAAATTCTTTCTTTATATCTTATATTCCCATCTCTATCTATTATCTTATTCAAGTTTTATCTTCTTTCTCATAACCTTTTCATATAACTAACGCTTCTGAATACAGTTAGCTGAACTCTTATCGCAATCTTAAATTTATTAAAATCTTTTATCAGTACCTCGTTGTTTCAATTAACTTTTAATATTATCGTTAAATATTTTTGTGATAACCCAAAAATAGGTCCAATCCATCCAACCTATTCTGAGTCGCCAAATACATGGTACAGAAAATAACTACAACTTTATTACAACAATTGTCATGCAAAATATAACAACACATATGTTGTGAGTTTTGATATAAATATAGATACCAACTGTGACTCTTGACACCAACTTGGGTAGTAAGTCACAATGACACCTTACATAAAGGTATAGTCAAAAACAGTTTTAAAAATTAAAACCTTTGGGAAGTGATCAAGGAAACCTTCGTACATGGGAGGCCATGTGTCTAGGTTATGATAGATATCATATGCCCACATAATTAATCTTGGTTGACCCAATAGACCCCAAAGAAAAACGAGAAGATTACTATCATGTTCTTTCCAATGTTGAGTCTTCTCTTGACATATAACTATCTCCAATGTCTCCAATTGGGAATTATATTTCAACGAAACTCCAAGATCATATAGGTAGTGCTCGTAGATATACTCAGCAAGTGGATGTGCACAACCCTGTCTTATGATAACACAAGTTTGTATGTCATTAGACATCTTGTATGATAGTGGCAAAACACTCTTCCAACGATGGGTTCGCCTCACCCTAGTCGGTTCACCAAAATTAAATATCAAATGATGTATACAATACGACACACTTATCTAAAGTTCTCAATAAAATTATATCCATACTATTTAGGGATAACCTTAACAGCTATAGACCACCGTTCTATTCCCCTGTTATCCCCGCTCGACCCAGCTACACTCTTTTTTCCTAAAAGGAATTGTGAAGCAAAAGGGTGAGCACAACTAGCACAGTAAAGAATATCATGACTAAAGATAATTAAATTATCCATAGACTTCGTCAGTAATGAATCAGAGATTTAGAACATATGGTAGATGATAAAACTTTTCAACCAAAGTTGCAGCGGAACGATCAATCCATTAGAAGAGACAAATAGACCATAAAGTCTATTATCTTCTCTATGTTAAAAGTCCACCAACAATGTTTTATCCCTGTAACATCAATCAACAATTCCTTTCCACAATCATATGAATAACTCATAATCATAATTGTGATTCTAAATTCCTCTTCTCATCTAGGACAAAGATAATTTTCATCACTTATCTTTACCTAAAACATCAAAGATCATGGTTCGACCAAATCACAGTTCATGTTCATAATCATACTAATAAATTCATCTTTGCACTACGGGCCAAAGATATTCATTAACAGTTCATCTTTGCACTACGGGCCAAAGATATTCATCAATAATTCATCTTTTCACTACAGGCCAAAGATATTCAACAACAGGTCGTCTTTGCACTACGGCCAAAGATATTCAACAACATGTCATCTTTGCACTACGGGCCAAAGATATTCATCAATAATTCATCTTTGCACTACAGGCCAAAGATATAAATATCTCAAAGAACTATATAATCATTTCAGAATTTATATAAACCATAATTATAACCATGTCGATCAATTCACCTTTGCACTTAAGCTAAAAATATTCAATTGTAAATTCAATGGTCATGATCATACCAGTAAACGATTCAACTTTGCACTACTGGCCAATGAGAATCCATAGTCACGATTATACCAATAATCTACCCATCTTTACACTTAAGTCAAAGAGAAATATCATCATTAGGGTTATAAAAATATTATATATGATAATAAAAACAACATGATCAACAACCTATTAATTTCAAGAGTAAGATTCATAAATCAACGATAATTTGGTCAGAAAAAGAAATCAATTTTGTTGTGAATAGTATCAGTGAATAGTAATTCGTGAATATTAACTCGTGAATAACTCATCAATAGTAACCCCGATATGAAAAAGGTAGAAATTCCACAATAAAATCCATACTAATATTTCGGTATAATGATATTGAAAAAATAACATTTCTTAAACTTATAAATAATTTATTTTAATTGTTTACACTTTACTAAATAATGCATTTAACCATCCTAAAATGCCAAACTCGTAAGATTTCATCACCAATAACCAAAACCCTCATCAAAAATCTGCATACACCTCATATAGGATTCTCATGTCATAAAATCCTATTTTCCAATTTTCTTACTTCACACAACATATTTAATTCATTTACATGAAAAATACCAAATCAGTACAAACATATTTTCTTTTCTGGGATTTAGCAGAATATAGTTCCATATTGAGCATATATTTTTCTCAGAATTTTTAAAATTCATTTACTATTTTTCATATGGCCAAAACTTCCGAATATTTAGACATTTATCATAAATTGTAATTTTGTCCAAAAATTCCAAAATTTACAGAGTATACTTCTATTATATACTTGTACTCCCAATAAAAATTTTATCAATTTTGGAGTTAACCATAAGGAGTTATTAGGGTTTACTTTTAAAATAGTTTTTTCTCATAAAATCTCATAGTTAACCATAAGGAGTTATTTGGGCACAATCAAGAAATCTCATCCAATTATCATTTCAAATTTTTCCAGAATTTTTGAAGGTAGGAAAAATTATGAAACATGAAAAACATAATAACCCTTAAAATCCCTTACCTCAAAAAAGCAGTACTTCTGACTGGAATATCAGATATGATGCTTAATGAAACTTGCACAGATAAATAGAAACTAACAAAGTATCTAAATACTCACAAAATACACTCAATAATAGAGAGAGAGAAAGAGGGAAAGCTTATATTTCTGGTGTGATTATCAATTCTAACTTAGCCCTCTATTTATATGAAAATGTTAGCATGCCGAAGAAGACTTGACCTGCTACCTGATGGCTTTATCTGCTACTATTTCCACCCACCACATTTGAAATAAAATTCAGCATATTTCTTCACCAACCACAAGTGGGGCCCACTTAATTCTAGAAATTTTCTCCAAAATCATTTATAAACCTAATTTTTGAATCAGTCACCTCTTAAAATTCATAACAAATCATACGTTCATTTTTAACGGTTCAAAATTTGTGGACATATACTCAACATATATATGTATAACATTTCCAAAAATCACAACGATCCAACAGTCGGATTAGAAATTATAACTCACACAATAGAGCTGTAAGAACACCAATTTGATCTTTTAATACCTCCAATCTGACAAAATACTGATAAAATACCTCAACATTAATTCCTTCATTTATAACCACATAAATAAATCCATCATTTATATGCACATCAAATAAATATTTCCTTATCATATAAATCAATAATTAATTATTCACAAATAATATTACAGAATCACAATAATGGCAACCAGGCCGTTCCCAGGAAAGAATGGCTTTCCAATAAAGATTTCTCCTTATTGGCGCGCAATTAGGTGACCAAATCTCTCATTGACAATACTTTCTAGACATTGTCAATAATGCTATCTAATAATATTATTCCAATAATATGAATTATTGATCTAATAATGTGAAATATTGTTCAGTGATAATTATTGAAACACCAATAATGTAAAATATCAACGTAGCAATTATTGAATCAATAAAATAAAATATTGAACAGTAATTATTGTAACAATTATTGAGTAGTGACTTCTTACGTAAGAATTAATAATTCAAAAATACTATGCAAAACTGTGTGCTACTGTACAACATTTATAAAAACTCAAACTTTTTGTTTTCTTTATTAGACAGTTATTCTATTATGGGGGCCCAAAATGGTTACATCGTCGTATAAATATTCCCTGACAAACGAATATTCCCCGATAAAAATGAGTATTTTATAGCCACTTGCTTATTTAAAAAAAAATTCACATATTACCCTTAACTTTAACTTTTTATCAATTTAACTATTTACTAAATAGAAAAATTAAATACTTTTATTTCATAAAATTCGGGGTCTTACAGTTTCCTTCTTCATATGTCTCAAATCCATATACGATTTACACTTATGATAGTCAATTATACGTCTTATTTCAAGATACAGCTAATTCATTTCTTCACTTGAATTACTTTATCATAACTATTAATAATGATATTCTTAAATCATTCTTTTACTTCTCAAAATTATCTCTAACTTTCTTCACTTTAGATTATTAATCCTAGTGGTTTATTTAAGCAAATCCTTCAGCTATGGTTGTCTAATCCACTACTAATCCCATACTTTTGATATAAAGTAACCTTAATTATCTTTACTTCCTTTCATAACTGACTTTTCATCTTTCACAAATTTCTTCTTGACCAAAAGAATACGATCACCATCGTCATTATTATTAGGGAATAACTTTTATTCAATCTTTATAGTATCGTCTAAAATACTTTTTAGACTTATCATTAACCTACGTTCTACCATGATTAAACATATTTAATGCATAAATATTCATTTTTCTTTAACATTTTTTTAACACTTTGCAAATGCCTTCCAAATTAAAAATATATTTATTATATAACAACAAGTTTCACTAATTACATTTCAGTTCATCTTACGACTACTATTACATAATGTACCTATCATAGACCAAAAGATAAAATCTATTATCTTTACCAAACTTATACCAAAATTTGTAACCTCTACCGTACATATAGATGTATTTACATATACTATTCAAAATATTATTCTAACATTCTAACTATTTCAAATATCCCCAAAATTTAACTTTCTTCTTTGACGTTTTTGTTCCCTTCACCTGTTTGTTTGGATTTGAGATTTTGGTTCCCCTTTAGGTTAATATTTATGGGTTTTTGGACAAAATTTTGCAATGTGTCCCTCCACCTCGCAATTGAAACACTTAATCCCGATGATCTTATTGTTCTTACTATGTTTCTGCCGTGGGCATCTATTTGAATAATGTCCAATATTCCCACAAGTAAAACATTGAGTCCCTCGAAACATACATCTCCCTCTGTGCTTCTTCTTACAAATACGATAACCTTCATTTCTTTGACTGGTGCTACTATGTTCCTTTTTCACATAGTTATTTGAAGAATTTACATCCCTCTTCCTTTTACGATCTCCCTTCGTTTGACATTATCTTAATACTTCATTTCCTGATTCCTCAGCCCCTTCAATTCTGATGGTCCCACTAATTTAAAGTCCAAGGTAATCATTAAAGTATTAGGTTCAACTTCTGGTGGATTCCCTGACCTCCATCGTGAAGCGTCTAGTAACACATTTACCAACTATTGGGTTGGGTTTGTCTCTATCTGGATTCCGTCGATCTTTGCTGGTGATCCTCCTTGTGATGCCATTTATCTAAAGATACCAAATAACTAAGTATAAGAATGAAAATCATTTCAATTTGACAAACAACAAGGTGTATATATTTAATTATATATATATATGTTATATACTCCAAGAAAATAATTTATCAACTAATGATTTATACATTTTCACTAGTTTTCTCCCACGAATTCTTGCACTAGGAACACCATATTATTACAACTACAGCTCCTCTACTGCCATTTGTTTTCCTAGCCTCTCATGTTTTTTTAACTTAATCTTGATACTATTGACCAGCTCTCTTGCGGATGTCCAAATTTCTCCAGCGTCTACTTAACATCTATTCAAATTTTTTTCTTTTAATGTTATTTCAACTTCTTTTACTCTTTCTTCGGTTGTCTCGTTTTCATACTCTATATGAGTCTTATAGAAACTTCAATTTCCCTCTTCACATAATTCCACCCTCGATACTCTTTATGAACATTTTCCAATTCCACCACAGGTTTGCCTCTTATAACTTCCAACATTTTGTTACAACTACTTCAGCGAACACTTCCTTTATTCTATCCTTCGAATCATTCTCCATTACTACGACCTATTTTGGTTCAAGTACTATTTTAAGTAGAACAATCAACTTTTCACTCATTATATGAATACATTTAACTCCCTCACTTACCAAAATATTAATTTGATATCACTAACTTATATAGACAATCTATTCCTCCAACTTCTGCTGATGAATTTCCTTAATTCATCTCCTAAAAACTTATCTTTAGTTAATCTCTTTATCACTACTCTCTCCCTGATACTAAGTCTATAAATTCAAAACTTCTTACCATATTCATCTTCTAATATCACCCTTTTAGGCCACAATTCCTATATCCATTACTATCTCCTTTCTTACAACCTTAATTGTCTTCGTATTTTATAAAACCTTTTATCTCCATAATCTTCTCATTCCTTATAACTTCCCTTATTGCATATTCTAGACATTCCTAACTTCTCCAGAATATTTTCCTACAATGAGTATCTAAACTTATTCCCAATCTCTAAGTTTATCTCCTTATTGCCCTCGCTACAATCTCTCAAGTCATATACTAAGGTATTCCTACCCTAGATCTATAACCTACGGCTTTGATACCAAATTGTGACGCCCCCAAATTCTCTACATTCACTGTAGCCAATTTGGTGCTCACGTAAATATTCTATAAGATAATAATTCCTATAAATCCAAGATTCACAATACTCATAGTAAATAGTAGTTCTCGTCAGAACAATCATTGTAACTGAGTACCCTCACTTGGATGTACAGGTTCAGTATCGTATAGATATTTCATCCATATCTATAATTCTTATATATATCTGACCTCCATAGTATTAATGTTAGAGGTCTTGGAACTGACTGAAGCGCTACCTCAGTGCATCAGAGACCAATGTCTATTAATGCTATCATTCAGATATATATAATTCCTATAGACGCTGTACAATTTTCTAATTCCATTAGAATGACAACTAAATAATGCAAACTAATATTACATTAAACAAATAATATATCGTTACTATTACATTATAGTTTTCAACAAATATCCATGTCTTAAGCCTTTTATCCACAATACCTGAACTTCTAGATTATACTCTTTCTATCTGCAAATTAAGAAAATATTTGCAGGGATGAGCTACAGAAAGCTCAGCAAATTTTGAACAATAAACGAATGTTATACATATATCAATTCTAACATAAATGAGCATAACGTTCAGAGAAGTGCTATAAACATATACTGAGGTTTGTCAGCCAAACCATGCCCATTTCGAGTTACTGTCAGTCATATAGACTTAGCAACTCGAGTTATTCGCTAAACCAAACAAAACTAGGAGTATGCATATCATCATATCTAAATAACCTCCGATCATTGCTATAAATGCCGGCACATAGAACCTGGTCAGTTTATTGCTGTCGATCATAATAGTGTCAATATATATATCGGTACCAAACAAAATTGGTTTCTCACAAACTATGTTTTGATATCAAATCAAACGCATTTTTCCATAATAATAACTCATATGACTTGGTTATGTTTAAACAAGAAATCATAACCTATAAATAATAGAAATCATATACACTGTATTTCACCAGATTATAACTAATAAATATAAAATTCTCATTTAATAAAATAATTTAAATGAAGCTGGCATTTGCGATTTGAGGTTTGCACAAAGTGAAGAAGAACTTTCATTTAAAATATAAAGTTTCGCAAAGTGCAAAAAAACTTGCATGTTTCGTTGACTATCGCTAAACAGTCTACTTAACTTCGTCTGAAAACCTAATATTAATAATATTGATCTCCAAGTTAGAATAATATCATCACAATGTATTATTGTGAATTACTGTTATAAAATAACCTAAACACATTATCATATAATCATATCGGTCTATAAGACACGTAAGACCTAACCTCAAGTCAAACTATTACAGTCTGAGTTGAGTTTGGTTCTATTTCGATAGCCCGATTGCCTAATCGGATAATTATCAAATAAAACTATTTTTCACTAGCTCATAACAATTTATAAATAATTATTACTATTTATCAAAAAAAATTCAATCACTTATAATTTATTTATATAAATTAAATACCACTTTATTCCCTTATCATTAATATTTATTTATTATTAAATATTAATTAAAATCATAGCATAGTATTATAATATATTTATAATATTTCAATGTATTTTTAATACATTAAAATAACATTTATATAATTTTTAAACATTTATATCCATTGTCAAATAATTGACATTAATATTAAAATATTAATAATTTCATGAAAAAATATCAAAAGTTATATTTTATAACTCCAAATATTTTTCTAACCCTTAAATCATTTTATATGATTTTTAAAGCATTAATTCTATTTTTTCATAATTTATTTAATATATTTACTAAATAAATTAATTACCATTAATATTAATTTAATAATGAAATTCATCAAAAAATATCAAAAGTTATTAAAAATAACTTCAAATATTTTCTAATACCATAATATAATTTTTTTTATGATTTTTCAAATATTAAAATTATTTTTGAATAATTTTTTTAATATTATAATTAAATACCTTTTATATTCCAAAAATATTAAATATTAATGAAATATACTCAAAATAATTAAAAACTAATTTTTAAGATTTAAAATACTTTTTAAGAATTTATTTTGTATTTTTAATAATTAAAAACTAATTTTCTCTATTTATTTAATAAAATAATAATTATCAGAAAATAAAGTGTCAATAAAGGACCCTATAGCGTCAAAATCGTTGTTATAGGTGTTCTTCACAAACCCAGAACATGCAATGTCAGACACCAAGTTGCTAGGTTTGACCACATGTAGATTTGTGATCATAAGGTTTATGCGCTTGTAATTTTGTTAAAATGTAGTATTAATGTAATACTACAATTACAAACTTGATTCATGGTCATAAAACAACATACAAGAAACATCTAGACTCCCAAACTTCTTGTCAGAGTTGTTCTTCATTTCTGGGTTTTCCAGAATTGAAGAACAGTTGTAGGGTACTTACTTTGGTTCTTTGTAACTTTGATTCTAAACATTGTTTCGGTGATCTAAAAGTTCCTAAATGTAGTATACATGACAGGGTACAATATCATAACACTAGATCCATCTAACAACATCACATGAACAAGATCTGTCACGGTCAAACCATGTCAAAAAACTTTTTCTTAACTTTTCTCGGTTTACCATATTTTAAGGTACCTACTTTGAGTCCTTTAATCCTTGTTTTCTGGGCTTTCTTAATGTATTTTACTGGTTCACCAATGTAGTAGAGATGTCAAAGAACAACTCTAAATCATCAGTTCATCATAACAACATCACACATGGCAGATCAAAGCTGCTCAAACTCTTGTCGGAAGCTGTTCTTGAGTGAATTCCGGGTTTTCCAGATTTCGTTCAAGATAGTTGGTCAACGCTACTTTGACCGTGATTATCATTGATTATATATACTTTCTAGTTGATCTGAAGGTTTTATTGTGTAGTCCTCATGTCACACTTCGACATAGAAACAACAACATGGCCAAACAAGCAAACAACAACAAGATTCACGGCCTTAAAAATGCTTGTCAAACCTTCTGGGATTTCTGGGCTGCCTAGAAGGCAGTTTTCCATGATCGATCAGTGAGGTTTGACTGTTAATATATTGCAATCTAACCTCCTACGATCTTGTTTTCACTTCTAGGTTACTAAGCTCACAACATACTACAAATACAATACATCAAACATTTCAAACACCTAACAGATTCGGATCTAAGGGGCCTGACATTCCATTGTTAGACACGCTTTTAGGGTTCTTAGTCTGTCCTTAAAACTTGATTTTTTTTAACACCTAGATGTTATGAATCCTTCATGTAACATTTTGGATCACTAAATAACATCTCTTAACACTATTTTAAGCAACAATAAACAACATCTAACAAGAAATCATATGATTTACAAGAGTTAGGGTTTATACCTTTCTAAGCTTAATCTTTGATTCTAATTTTTGGATTATGATCCTCGGCTTGATAAGACATGATATTGGCCTAACTTATCACTCTTTCTCACTCTAGCTTCGAAATTATGGAGAGAGAAAAGACTTGGAGAGAATGCTATGTAAAGAAAGATTTTACTTAAGTTATACACTTTGATTTTTGATTCATGCATCCAAATGTGCAAGATCTCACTAAAGATTCGATATGGGATAGAATTTAAGCACAAGGGATAAGTTTGGAGTGATAACTCACAAAGATTGTGTAATCTTTTACTTCAAATTTAAGAAAAGGGTATTTCGGTCATTTTGCACCCACTAAGGGTAATTTGGTCTTTTCCACTATAATTTGGAGGGAATTTTAGACATTTCCCATTTATCCCATACCTTTTAACACTTAGGCATTTAAACTTAACTACTGAATTCCCAAATTAGGGTTTTGAATATCCAAATTAAGGTTTCGGACTCTCGGAAACTAAAATTAGGGTTTGTTATATCTCACTTGATTTCCCTGATAAATTTTATACATAATTTACATCTACATACTTGTGA
Organism: Panax japonicus; assembly: GCA_020205505.1. Taxonomy (NCBI): domain Eukaryota; kingdom Viridiplantae; phylum Streptophyta; class Magnoliopsida; order Apiales; family Araliaceae; genus Panax; species Panax japonicus. Next base: position 33,346,627 of record CM035113.1, on the reverse strand, counting down.
TAATATTTAATATCCCAAAATCTTAGTGTTACCCCTAATTAGGATTAGGGTTCGTTTATCAGGGTTTAGGGTTTCTAAAATGAAAACTAGGGTTATCCAACATTCGATTAAGATTTCTAATCCCTTATTAGGTTTTACTAAGTTTATACCCTATTTGATCAATCATTGATTATCACTTCTATATCGTACAAACACATATTCATCAATACAATTTTTATAATTGTATTTTCTACCGAATCCCTATCCGGACTTAAGGTTAAGGTTTCTATTCTCTGTTAAGGACAACTTTACTCATATTTCCTTAGTCAATACACAAATTAACCACCTCTCTAGACTTATATCACATATACTTATCACAATATTGGTAATCAATATAACTATTAAATAAAAAAAATTTATTCAAAAAATTTCACTACAAGAAATCATACATTTTATGACAAATATTTTTGCCACGCACAAAATTTTGTCATAATTTATTAATTAATAATTACGAAATTAATAACCGTCACTAAAAATTTTGCTTTTGTGACAACTTTTACTTTTGTTACTATTAATCATTTATATCGTCACTAATTTACACATTTGATGACGATTAGAAAAAAATTCGTCCCAAATTATTTTGGAGGTAGAATTTCGTACTAAAATTTTGGAGGGAAATCTTTTAGTGACATTTATAAATAATTGATGACAGTATTTATTGTCACAAATTATTTCTTTCGATGACAACATAATAATTTGTCATTAATTATTTATAAAATTTAGTGACAATGTGCTTTCGCCACTAATGTTCACATTTAGTGATGCCAAATACAAATTCGTCACAATTTAATTTTGGAGGCAAAATTTTGGTGGGAAATTTTTTAAAGACGAAAAAAAAATAATTTATGACAATTTATATTGTCATAAATACCAATTTTATATGACGAGATAATAGTTTGTCATTAATTAGATGAGTGGATAAGTGACGAAAATTGGTAGTCATAAATTATTATATTTAGTGACAAAGAACGTAATATCGTCACAATTTTATTTGGAGGCAAAATTTTTCTGAAAACTTTTGGAGGGAAAATTTTTAAAGTCAAAAATAATAATAATTTATGACAATTTGTATTGTCATAAATACAAATTTTATATGACGAAATAATAGTGCGTTACTAATTAGATGCGTGGATAAGTGACAAAAATGGTTGGTCATAATTTCCTATTTTTACTGACAAAGTACGTAATATCGTCACAATTTTATTTGGAGGCATATTTTGTAAATATGAAAAATTAATAAATTATGATAATTTTTATTGTCACAAATACCAATTTTAAATGACGAGATAATAGTGTGTCACTAATTAGAGGAGTGGATAAGTGACAACACTACAAAAAAATGGCCTTTAGCAACGAATATATATATATATATATATATATATATATATATATATATATATAAGGAGAAGAACAGAAAGTGCAAATTACTAAATGTTTTAATGTAAAAGTAAAAGTAATTTATATATATATTAGTTAGAATAGATTGCAAATCAGCAAAATTTATTCTTGAAAAAGACGTTGAGAACGTCGCCTCTAAGCATTCATTCGCTAGATGGCAAGCAATTTTAAGTATTTTTGAGTTTGATATTGAATATATTAAAGGTAGTAACAACTCAGTTCCAGATTTTCCCACTCGTGAATTTATTAACACAGGTACAGTCACAACAAAATGAGTGTTCGAGGAGGTTCTTCTTCTCGTGGTCATGGCCGCTCCGCCGGTCCAGTTAATCAACCAAAAGGAACTGTTGTTCCTCACCCAGTCACACAAACACATAATAAATTTCAGGTGCTTGGAACAGTTCCCAAGCCCTACTCCTCAGTTTTTGCTAGTCAACCAAAACCATTTGATATCTACGTCAGTCAAACCGTTTATCTTTATGCCTGTGCTTTCTTCTAGAGGGAGCAACTGGCGGTAAACCATACTGTTCACAAAATGTTCCTAATTCGTATTTAGCTTTATTTTTATCTTTTCGTGCTTGCTTAGCTAATTTAAAGTCAATACACATTTTTAATCCGATTTTTTGGATATGATTTATAATATCGCCATAGGTTAAATTATCATAGTCAATATATCCTAAATTTTTACTTAATTCTTCTCTAACTTTGTGAGCAAATAAAGACGGTAAACCATTAACGAATTTTTCTTTCCAAAATGGTTTATTACTATCATTTCTCATCATAACTCTTGAAGTAAATACATCTTTGTACCACCTAAAATCACTTAGAGTGGGACAAGTAAGATTGCTTAATTGATCATGGATTCTTTCTGTAATATTACTAGGGCTTCCAAAAAAGTGTTTAATTATAGTAAATATTAAAGTGTTAACTCCATCAGGAAGACCAATACCTAACTCTTCACTAAAAACTGGATTGCCATCACTATCTCTTTGAATGGCATGAACTATGGAAATTCTTATGTATAATCTTTAGACTCAACCGCTGTTTAGCCTCATTAACCCCCCTTCATCTAATGTTCTTAGTTCAGTAAATTGTAAGTCAATTGTAATCTTCTGTAATTGTAAATATTCAAGTTATTATAAATAAAATTGTTGTTTTTATTTAGTAATTTAATTGTGTATGCGCACTTTCAGTTCTTCTCCTTATGGGATGGTCACTCGTCGGAGAAGACGATGAACAGCACCACCGGCACCGAAGGAGACGGACCAGTCAATGAAGAAGACGCCAGAGGCATCTTCCAGTCACCGACAGGTGATGGCCCACGCCATCATCTCAGCTTTTGCTTTTCGTAAAGCAAAAGTCTTTTACTTTAGTAAATATAAAAGTAAAAGTAAAAGAATATAACTTTTGCTTTTACTTAAGTTAAATGTTTTTAACTTTACCCAATGTAAAAGTAAATGTAAAATGTTTCTTACGTTTTACTTTTACTTAAGTAAATTACTTTTACTTCAGTTAATGTAATAGTGATTCCTGCGTGAATCAATAGTAATTTACTTTTCTGTTTTCTATTTAAACAACTCGAAGTGTTAGAGTTGTTTAGGCTTAATTCAATGTAAAGCCTCATCAGAGCTTCTCTCTCTAGAGACAGCTCTTCCGAGGTCCTCTCCCTTCTCTCTAGAGTTAGCCGGAGACGAAGCTTTCAGCTTCGATCTTCTTAGTTAGAAGATGAAGACGAAATCCTTCAATACTTCATTCTTCCCTCTCAAACATTTAGTCTAGGATATACTGTAATCCCTTCCTCAAATGTTTATAAATAAAAGAAAGAGATTACGTTTACCGATTCACCGGTCATCTTCTTAATCTTTTCTTTTCTGTTAAAGTTTTTCTATTTAAAACTTAATCGCCGCTGTTATATGGAGTATGGGGATGGCGACTCGTCGGAGAAGACGATCAACAGCACCACCGGCGACCAAAGGAGACGGACCTGTAAACAAAGAAGACGCCAGAGGCATCTTCAGTCAACGGACAGTGATGGCCCACGCCATCATCAGCTTTTGCTTTAATCAATAAAAGCAAAGGTCTTTTACTTTAGTAAATGTAAAAGTAAAAGTAAAAGAATAAAACTTTTGCTTTTACTCAAGTTAAATGTTTTTAACTTTCACCAATGTAAAAGTAAATGTAAAATGTTTCTTACGTTTTACTTTTACTTAAGTAAATTACTTTTACTTCAGTTAATGTAATAGTGAATCCTGCGTGATTCAATAGTAATTTACTTTTCAGTTTTCTATTTAAGTAACTCAAAGTGTTTAGAGTTACTTAGGCTTAATTCAATGTAAAGCCTCATAAGAGCTTCTCTCTCTAGAGAAAGCTCTTCCGAGGTCCTCTCCCTTCTCTCTAGAGTTAGCCGGAGACGAAGCTTTCAGCTTCGATCTTCTTAGTTAGAAGATGAAGACGAAGTCCTTCAATACTTCGTCCTTACCACTCAAACATTTAGTCTAGGATATATAGAAGATGCTTGGGAAGAAGAATCCTCATCTTCGACAGCATCATTCTGAGAATAACAGGGATGACTCACTTGTCCTTGATTAAGGATACCTTTAAGTTTAATATCTCTAACTAAAGGATTACTAAGGACTTCAGTATCTCTTCTAGTATGGATAACAGAAGGGGCTGAAGTACTGGAAATATCTTCGATAATTACTGGAGTTTTAGTACGTTCAAAACTAATTTTGACAGTTCCATCTGAAAACTGCTGAATATTTTCAATGTTTAATAAATTGTTTACTACTGGCTGTGGTGGTAATTCATTTGGTAAAGTCCATTGACTAGGTAAGGTGATATCCTTCCAAAGAATTGTTCTTGGGATCTGGATATTAGCATCACTAGTTGAACTTTGAATTAAAACCGTTTGATCTTTTGTCTTTTATTAAGAGCATGAACGTTTAAATTTGACTTCATTGTCTTATAATAAATCCGATAAATCAAAGCAATAGGCTGAGATCCCTCAATCATTTGAGTAATCTCTCCTTCGGTTTTAATATTTAAGGTTAATGCTTTAAATAAATTTTGATCACTAAGACTCAGGGTGAAATCAGGAAAGCAATTGAAATGGATAGGTCCATTATGCAAACTTGCTTCCATGGCTCCAATTATACTAGGATAATAATTCAAAAATCTAGCATCTCTAAGGCAGAGGTAGATAGATGAATTGATTCCTTTCCGGTTAAGAGGTTTAACTGTAACTTGAACCAAACCTATGTGAATAAAATTATAACCCTTTTTTCTGTGTTTTTTAATAACTTCAGGGGAAAGAAGACTACAATTTTCGTATTCTTTGTTAATTGCATAAACTCTTTCAACTTTTTTGACATTATAGTCAGTTTTAAATTTGTCTGAAAAGGTTGACTGATAAATTTCTTTTGGAAATACCTTAGGGATATTCCAATTATGTAAAACTTGATTAATGTTTTCATAATTAAGTTCTTCTTGGTTTACTATGTCCGGAACAGGAGGCAAAGTAGACCTGTTACTAACTGAAGAGCTAGACCTGAATAATCTACTCATCTTAACTGTTTCAAAATAAATTCTTACTCAAGGTTCATTCATGCATACCCCGTTTACCCTAAGTAGACTCATACCTATGTTCTATAACCCGACACTGCTCATACCCTGGATACTTACAAAGGTTAGACACGAACTATGTGGACTACAGATAAGTAAGGTGACTTCAGAACGTTGATGAAGAAGATAATTTTGAAAAAGAAAGAGAGGTTTGATCAAAAAGATCTTACTAAATAGTTACCAACAACAAAACTTGGCTCTGATACCATATGACAGCGGCGATAAGTTTTTAAAAGAAAAACTTAAACAGAAAAGAAAAGATTAAGAAGATGACCGGTGAATCGGTAAAGTAATCTCTTTCTTTTATTTATAAACATTTGAGGAAGGATTACAGTATATCCTAGACTAAGTGTTTGAGAGGGAAGGACGAAGTATTGAAGGACTTCGTCTTCATCTTCTAACTAAGAAGATCGAAGCTGAAAGCTTCGTCTCCGGCTAACTCTAGAGAGAAGGGAGAGGACCTCGGAAGAGCTTTCTCTAGAGAGAGAAGCTCTGATGAGGCTTTACATTGAATTAAGCCTAAGTAACTCTAAACACTTTGAGTTACTTAAATAGAAAACTGAAAAGTAAATTACTATTGAATCACGCAGGATTCACTATTACATTAACTGAAGTAAAAGTAATTTACTTAAGTAAAAGTAAAACGTAAGAAACATTTTACATTTACTTTTACATTGGTGAAAGTTAAAAACATTTAACTTGATTAAAAGCAAAAGTTTTATTCTTTTACTTTTACTTTTACATTTACTAAAAACATTTAACTTGAGTAAAAGCAAAAGTTTTATTCTTACTTTTTCTTCTTTGGCTCCTAGATCATTCGCCTGACTTGCCGTAAAACACCTATGATCGTCGTAAGGCCCGTTACGCCGTTGTAAGAATCCAGTGTGGGAGCAGTTTAGGCTAAGGGTATCATTAGATCAACAGGTATGTGTTTACACAAGGCAAGAATGGTTTGAGTTTAACAGGAATGATCAAAGAAAGAATTTTTGTTTAAACAGTTAACAAATACGTCTTCTGTTTAGATCGATTTCACTGATAGATCAGGACCAATCGGGTGATCCTTTGTTTCAGATTTCAGTCTGATTTGTTTTTTAAACAAAAATCTTTTACAAAACTTAAAAGTTTTGAAGATCTGACCAATTTTTTGGTGAAAAAATTTTCTCCTCCTTCTTTTTATAAACAAAATTTTTGGGGGTGAAAGGGGTTAACTTCCTGGATATTTTTTTTGAGGCCAAAGAGTATGGGGATGGTCACTCGTCAGAGAAGACGATGAACAGCACCACCGGCACCGAAGGAGACGGACCAGTCAATGAAGAAGACGCCAGAGGCATCTTCCAGTCACCGACAGGTGATGGCCCACGCCATCATCTCAGCTTTTGCTTTAATCAATAAAGCAAAAGTCTTTTGTCTTTTACTTTAAGTAAAATTGTAAAAGTAAAAGTAAAAGAATATAACTTTTGCTTTTACTTAAGTTAAATGTTTTTAACTTAGTTAAATGTTTCTTACATTTACCAATGTAAAAGTAAATGTAAAATGTTTCTTACGTTTTACTTTTACTTAAGTAAATTACTTTTACTTCAGTTAATGTAATAGTGAATCCTGCGTGATTCAATAGTAATTTACTTTTCAGTTTTCTATTTAAGTAACTCAAAGTGTTTAGAGTTACTTAGGCTTAATTCAATGTAAAGCCTCATCAGAGCTTCTCTCTCTAGAGAACGCTCTTCCGAGGTCCTCTCCCTTCTCTCTAGAGTTAGCCGGAGATGAAGCTTTCAGCTTCGATCTTCTTAGTTAGAAGATGAAGACGAAGTCCTTCAATACTTCGTCCTTCCCTCTCAAACATTTAGTCTAGGATATACTGTAATCCTTCCTCAAATATTTATAAATAAAAGAAAGAGATTACTTTACCGATTCACCAATCATCTTCTTAATCTTTTCTTTTCTCTTTAAGTTTTTCTTTTAAAAACTTATCATCGCTGTCATATGGTATCAGAGCCACACGGTTGGTTCTTGATGCTGTTGGTGGTTTTCGATTGAAAATAGTTTGATTTGTTTACTTAAATGTTTATTCAAACTTTTTCTTCTTTGGCTCCTAGATCATTCGCCTGACTTGCCGTAAAACACCTATGATCGTCGTAAGGCCCGTTACGCCGTTGTAAGACTCCAGTGTGGGAGCAGTTTAGGCTAAGGGTATCATTAGATCAACAGGTATGTGTTTACACAAGGCAAGAATGGTTTGAGTTTAACAGGAATGATCAAAGAAAGAATTTTTGTTTAAACAGTTAACAAATACGTCTTCTGTTTAGATCGATTTCACTAATAGATCAGGACCAATCGGGTGATCCTTTGTTTCAGATTTCAGTCTGATTTGTTTTTTAAACAAAAATCTTTTACAAAACTTAAAAGTTTTGAAGATCTGACCAATTTTTTGGTGAAAAAATTTTCTCCTCCTTCTTTTTATAAACAAAATTTTTAAGGGTGAAAGGGGTTAACTTCCTGGATATTTATTTTGAGGCCAAAGAGTATGGGGATGGTCACTCGTCGGAGAAGACGATGAACAGCACCACCGGCACCGAAGGAGACGGACCAGTCAATGAAGAAGATGCCAGAGGCATCTTCCAGTCACCGACAGGTGATGGCCCACGCCATCATCTCAGCTTTTGCTTTAATCAATAAAACAAAAGTCTTTTGTCTTTTACTTTAAGTAAAATTGTAAAAGTAAAAGTAAAAGAATATAACTTTTGCTTTTACTTAAGTTAAATGTTTTTAACTTAGTTAAATGTTTCTTACATTTACCAATGTAAAAGTAAATATAAAATGTTTCTTACGTTTTACTTTTACTTAAGTAAATTACTTTTACTTCAGTTAATGTAATAGTGAATCCTGCGTGATTCAATAGTAATTTACTTTTCAGTTTTCTATTTAAGTAACTCAAAGTGTTTAGAGTTACTTAGGCTTAATTCAATGTAAAGCCTCATCAGAGCTTCTCTCTCTAGAGAAAGCTCTTCCGAGGTCCTCTCCCTTCTCTTTAGAGTTAGCCGGAGACGAAGCTTTCAGCTTCCATCTTCTTAGTTAGAAGATGAAGACGAAGTCCTTCAATACTTCGTCCTTCCCTCTCAAACATTTAGTCTAGGATATACTGTAATCCTTCCTCAAATGTTTATAAATAAAAGAAAGAGATTACTTTACCGATTCACCGGTCATCTTCTTAATCTTTTCTTTTCTGTTTAAGTTTTTCTTTTAAAAACTTATCGTCGCTGTCATATGGTATCAGAGCCACACGGTTGGTTCTTGATGCTGTTGGTGGTTTTCGATTGAAAACAGTTTGATTTGTTTACTTAAATGTTTATTCAAACTTTTTCTTCTTTGGCTCCTAGATCATTCGCCTGACTTGTCGTAAAACACCTATGATCGTCGTAAGGCCCGTTACGCCGTTGTAAGACTCTAGTGTGGGAGCAGTTTAGGCTAAGGGTATCATTAGATCAACAGGTATGTGTTTACACAAGGCAAGAATGGTTTGAGTTTAATTGGAATGATCAAAGAAAGAATTTTTGTTTAAACAGTTAACAAATACGTCTTCTGTTTAGATCGATTTCACTGATAGATCAGGACCAATCGGGTGATCCTTTATTTCAGATTTCAGTCTGATTTGTTTTTTAAACAAAAATCTTTTACAAAACTTAAAAGTTTTGAAGATCTGACCAATTTTTTGGTGAAAAAATTTTCTCCTCCTTCTTTTTATAAACAAAATTTTTGGGGGTGAAAGGGGTTAACTTCCTGGATATTTTTTTTGAGGCCAAAGAGTATGGGGATGGTCACTCGTCGGAGAAGACGATGAACAGCACCACCGGCACCGAAGGAGACGGACCAGTCAATGAAGAAGACGCCAGAGGCATCTTCCAGTCACCGACAGGTGATGGCCCACGCCATCATCTCAGCTTTTGCTTTAATCAATAAAGCAAAAGTCTTTTGTCTTTTACTTTAAGTAAAATTGTAAAAGTAAAAGTAAAAGAATATAACTTTTGCTTTTACTTAAGTTAAATGTTTTTAACTTAGTTAAATGTTTCATACATTTACCAATGTAAAAGTAAATGTAAAATGTTTCTTACGTTTTACTTTTACTTAAGTAAATTACTTTTACTTCAGTTAATGTAATAGTGAATCCTGCGTGATTCAATAGTAATTTACTTTTCAGTTTTCTATTTAAGTAACTCAAAGTGTTTAGAGTTACTTAGGCTTAATTCAATGTAAAGCCTCATCAAAGCTTCTCTCTCTAGAGAACGCTCTTCCGAGGTCCTCTCCCTTCTCTCTAGAGTTAGCCGGAGACGAAGCTTTCAGCTTCGATCTTCTTAGTTAGAAGATGAAGACGAAGTCCTTCAATACTTCGTCCTTCCCTCTCAAACATTTAGTCTAGGATATACTGTAATCCTTCCTCAAATGTTTATAAATAAAAGAAAGAGATTACTTTACCGATTCACCAGTCATCTTCTTAATCTTTTCTTTTCTCTTTAAGTTTTTCTTTTAAAAACTTATCGTCGCTGTCATATGGTATCAGAGCCACACGGTTGGTTCTTGATGCTGTTGGTGGTTTTCGATTGAAAACAGTTTGATTTGTTTACTTAAATGTTTATTCAAACTTTTTCTTCTTTGGCTCCTAGATCATTCGCCTGACTTGCCGTAAAACACCTATGATCGTCGTAAGGCCCGTTACGCCGTTGTAAGACTCCAGTGTGGGAGCAGTTTAGGCTAAGGGTATCATTAGATCAACAGGTATGTGTTTACACAAGGCAAGAATGGTTTGAGTTTAACAGGAATGATCAAAGAAAGAATTTTTGTTTAAACAGTTAACAAATACGTCTTCTGTTTAGATCGATTTCAATGATAGATCAGGACCAATCGGGTGATCCTTTGTTTCAGATTTCAGTCTGATTTGTTTTTTAAACAAAAATCTTTTACAAAACTTAAAAGTTTTGAAGATCTGACCAATTTTTTGGTGAAAAAATTTTCTCCTCCTTCTTTTTATAAACAAAATTTTTGGGGGTGAAAGGGGTTAACTTCCTGGATATTTTTTTTGATGCCAAAGAGTATGGGGATGGTCACTCGTCGAAGAAGACGATGAACAGCACCACCGGCACCGAAGGAGACGGACCAGTCAATGAAGAAGACGCCAGAGGCATCTTCCAGTCACCGACAGGTGATGGCCCACGCCATCATATCAGCTTTTGCTTTAATCAATAAAGCAAAAGTCTTTTGTCTTTTACTTTAAGTAAAATTGTAAAAGTAAAAGTAAAAGAATATAACTTTTGCTTTTACTTAAGTTAAATGTTTTTAACTTAGTTAAATGTTTCTTACATTTACCAATGTAAAAGTAAATGTAAAATGTTTCTTACGTTTTACTTTTACTTAAGTAAATTACTTTTACTTCAGTTAATGTAATAGTGAATCCTGCGTGATTCAATAGTAATTTACTTTTCAGTTTTCTATTTAAGTAACTCAAAGTGTTTAGAGTTACTTAGACTTAATTCAATGTAAAGCCTCATCAGAGCTTCTCTCTCTAGAGAAAGCTCTTCCGAGGTCCTCTCCCTTCTCTTTAGAGTTAGCCGGAGATGAAGCTTTCAGCTTCCATCTTCTTAGTTAGAAGATGAAGACGAAGTCCTTCAATACTTCGTCATTCCCTCTCAAACATTTAGTCTAGGATATACTGTAATCCTTCCTCAAATGTTTATAAATAAAAGAAAGAGATTACTTTACCGATTCACCGGTCATCTTCTTAATCTTTTCTTTTCTGTTTAAGTTTTTCTTTTAAAAACTTATCGTCGCTGTCATATGGTATCAGAGCCACACGGTTGGTTCTTGATGCTGTTGGTGGTTTTCGATTGAAAACAGTTTGATTTGTTTACTTAAATGTTTATTCAAACTTTTTCTTCTTTGGCTCCTAGATCATTCGCCTGACTTGTCGTAAAACACCTATGATCGTCGTAAGGCCCGTTACGCCGTTGTAAGACTCCAGTGTGGGAGCAGTTTAGGCTAAGGGTATCATTAGATCAACAGGTATGTGTTTACACAAGGCAAGAATGGTTTGAGTTTTACAGGAATGATCAAAGAAAGAATTTTTGTTTAAACAGTTAACAAATACGTCTTCTGTTTAGATCGATTTCACTGATAGATCAGGACCAATCGGGTGATCCTTTGTTTCAGATTTCAGTCTGATTTGTTTTTTAAACAAAAATCTTTTACAAAACTTAAAAGTTTTGAAGATCTGACCAATTTTTTGGTGAAAAAATTTTCTCCTCCTTCTTTTTATAAACAAAATTTTTGGGGGTGAAAGGGGTTAACTTCCTGGATATTTTTTTGAGGCCAAAGAGTATGGGATGGTCACTCGTCGGAGAAGACGATGAACAGCACCACCGGCATCGAAGGAGACGGACCAGTCAATGAAGAAGACGCCAGAGGCATCTTCCAGTCACCGACAGGTGATGGCCCACGCCATCATCTCAGCTTTTGCTTTAATCAATAAAGCAAAAGTCTTTTATCTTTTACTTTAAGTAAAATTGTAAAAGTAAAAGTAAAAGAATATAACTTTTGATTTTACTTAAGTTAAATGTTTCTTACATTTACCAATGTAAAAGTAAATGTAAAATGTTTCTTACGTTTTACTTTTACTTAAGTAAATTACTTTTACTTCAGTTAATGTAATAGTGAATCCTGCATGATTCAATAGTAATTTACTTTTCAGTTTTCTATTTAAGCAACTCAAAGTGTTTAGAGTTACTTAGGCTTAATTCAATGTAAAGCCTCATCAGAGCTTCTCTCTCTAGAGAAAGCTCTTCCGAGGTCCTCTCCCTTCTCTCTAGAGTTAGCCGGAGACGAACCTTTCAGCTTCGATCTTCTTAGTTAGAAGATGAAGACGAAGTCCTTCAATACTTCGTCCTTCCCTCTCAAACATTTAGTCTAGGATATACTGTAATCCTTCCTCAAATGTTTATAAATAAAAGAAAGAGATTACTTTACCGATTCACCCGGTCATCTTCTTAATCTTTTCTTTTCTGTTTAAGTTTTTCTTTTAAAAACTTATCGTCGCTGTCATATGGTATCAGAGCCACACGGTTGGTTCTTGATGCTGTTGGTGGTTTTCGATTGAAAACAGTTTGATTTGTTTACTTAAATGTTTATTCAAACTTTTTCTTCTTTGGCTCCTAGATCATTCGCCTGACTTGCCGTAAAACACCTATGATCGTCGTAAGGCCCGTTACGCCGTTGTAAGACTCCAGTGTGGGAGCAGTTTAGGCTAAGGGTATCATTAGATCAACAGGTATGTGTTTACACAAGGCAAGAATGGTTTGAGTTTAACAGGAATGATCAAAGAAATAATTTTTGTTTAAACAGTTAACAAATACGTCTTCTGTTTAGATCTATTTCACTGATAGATCAGGACCAATCGGGTGATCCTTTGTTTCAGATTTCAGTCTGATTTGTTTTTTAAACAAAAATCTTTTACAAAACTTAAATGTTTTGAAGATCTGACCAATTTTTTGGTGAAAAAATTTTTTCCTCCTTCTTTTTATAAACAAAATTTTTGGGGGTGAAAGGGGTTAACTTCCTGGATATTTTTTTGAGGCCAAAGAGTATGGGGATGGTCACTCGTCGGAGAAGACGATGAACAGCACCACCGGCACCGAAGGAGACGGACCAGTCAATGAAGAAGACGCCAGAGGCATCTTCCAGTCACCGACAGGTGATGGCCCACGCCATCATCTCAGCTTTTGCTTTAATCAATAAAGCAAAAGTCTTTTGTCTTTTACTTTAAGTAAAATTGTAAAAGTAAAAGTAAAAGAATATAACTTTTGCTTTTACTTAAGTTAAATGTTTTTAACTTTGTTAAATGTTTCTTACATTTACCAATGTAAAAGTAAATGTAAAATGTTTCTTACGTTTTACTTTTACTTAAGTAAATTACTTTTACTTCAGTTAATGTAATAGTGAATCCTGCGTGATTCAATAGTAATTTACTTTTCAGTTTTCTAGTTAAGTAACTCAAAGTGTTTAGAGTTACTTAGGCTTAATTCAATGTAAAGCCTCATCAGAGCTTCTCTCTCTAGAGAAAGCTCTTCCGAGGTCCTCTCCCTTCTCTCTAGAGTTAGCCGGAGACGAAGCTTTCAGCTTCGATCTTCTTAGTTAGAAGATGAAGACGAAGTCCTTCAATACTTCGTCCTTCCCTCTCAAACATTTAGTCTAGGATATACTGTAATCCTTCGTCAAATGTTTATAAATAAAAGAAAGAGATTACTTTACCGATTCACCGGTCATCTTCTTAATCTTTTCTTTTCTATTTAAGTTTTTCTTTTAAAAACTTATCGTCGCTGTCATATGGTATCAGAGCAAAAGCTCTGATACATGAAGAGTCAGAGAAAGCTTCTTCTCAGTCCAGAGGAGATAATTCTGGTCAAGACCTTGATGATGAAGATGATTGTGACCCTTATGGTATCAGTTCTTCTCCTTATGGTATCAGTTCTTCTCCTTATGGTATCAGAGCCAAGTTTTGTTGTTGGTAACTATTTAGTAATATCTTTTTGATCAAACCTCTCTTTCTTTTTCAAAATTATCTTCTTCATCAACGTTCTGAAGTCACCTTACTTATCTGTAGTCCACCTAGTTCGTGTGTAACCTTTGTGAGTCTCCAGGGTATGAGCAGTGTCGGGTTATAGAACATAGGTATGAGTCTACTTAGGGTAAACGGGGTATGCATGAATGAACCTTGAGTAAGAATTTATTTTGAAACAGTTAAGATGAGTAGATTATTCAGGTCTAGCTCTTCAGTTAGTAACAGGTCTACTTTGCCTCCTGTTCCGGACATAGTAAACCAAAAGAACTTAATTATGAAAACATTAATCAAGTTTTACATAATTGGAATATCCCTAAGGTATCTCCAAAAGAAATTTATCAGTCAACCTTTTCAGACAAATTTAAAACTGACTATAATGTCAAAATAGTTGAAAGAGTTTATGCAATTAACAAAGAATACGAAAATTGTAGTCTTCTTTCCCCTGAAGTTATTAAAAAACACAAAAAAAATGGTTATAATTTTATTCACATAGGTTTGGTTCAAGTTGCAGTTAAACCTCTTAACCGGAAAGGAATCAATTCATCTATCTACCTCTGCCTTAGAGATGCTAGATTTTTGAATTATTATCCTAGTATAATTGGAGCCATGGAAGCAAGTTTGCATAATGGACCTATCCATTTCAATTGCTTTCCTGATTTCACCTTGAGTCTTAGTGATCAAAATTTATTTAAAGCATTAACCTTAAATATTAAAACCGAAGGAGAGGTTACTCAAATGATTGAGGGATCTAAGCCTATTGCTTTGATTTATCGGATTTATTATAAGACAATGAAGTCAAATTTAAACGTTCATGCTCTTAATAAAAGTCTAAAAGATCAAACGGTTTTAATTCAAAGTTCAACTAGTGATGCTAATATCCAGATCCCAAGAACAATTCTTTGGAAGGATATCACCTTACCTAGTCAATGGACTTTACCAAATGAATTACCACCACAGCCAGTAGTAAATAATTTATTAAACATTGAAAATATTCAGCAGTTTTCAGAATACCATAAGGAGAAGAACTGAAACCATAAGGAGAAGAACTGAAAGTGCGCATACACAATTAAATTACTAAATAAAAACAACAATTTTATTTATAATAACTTGAATATTTACAAATACAGAAGATTACAATTGACTTACAATTTACTGAACTAAGAACATTAGATGAAGGGGGGTTAATGAGGCTAAACAGCGGTTGAGTCTAAAGATTAATCAGAGAAGGAACTCTGAGTCTTTCTAAGTTTGTGTAACCAAATGAATTCGATTTCCTTTTATAGAATAAGGAAACGAACTGTTACAATGTTTACTATTACAATAACTGGGGTAAAGTAAAAGTAAGAAACATTTTACTAAAGTAAAAGTACAGGAAAAAACATTTTACTAAAGTAAAAGTAAAAGGAATCTGCTTTCGGTGGAAAAGCAGACGTCTGCTTTTGACTAATGCGGCCGTGGGGACTGATGTCTGACTGATTGCTGCTTTCGGTGGAAAAGCCAAAGATGCTGCTGACTATGCTGCCGGGGCAGGTGACTGAGGCTGCCGGAGCAGGTGCTGGCTGACTGAAGCATGGAAAATGTCTCATCCACACTTGATTGATTAAAGCAGGGCTCAAGCAAATGGATCTTGAGCATCCTGAAGAGCAATTGTGCCATAAGGGTCACAATCATCTTCATCATCAAGGTCTTGACTAGAATTATCTCCTCTGGACTGAGAAGAAGCTTTCTCTGACTCTTCATGTAACTGATCAAGTCTTAAGTGAATGGCATCTGCAAGACGCCTTAACTCAGAAGGAGAGTAACTAGAAACATCTGAATTAGGGGGAACAACTGATTTTTCTGGGGATTTATCAGTTGCCTTAGGTTTACTAGATGAACTGGAGGAAGCAACGGCAGGGGCCGCTGTAACTGACTGAGTAGTAACTGGAGGAGTTAATAAAGGAGTTGGCGGGAATTCTTTCTGAACTTGGACAACTATTCTATCAACACCGAACTTATCCCACCATTTAATTGAAAAACGGCGAGAGACCTGAGAGATGGGGGAAAGGAAAGACTGAGCTGCCCGAATTCCAATGGACGACGGAGGATGAAAAATGGTGACTTTTTGAGTGGCTGTAACTACATATTGCCATTTTAAAATCCAAGGGATTTTGTATTTACTACAAAATATAAGGAAGACTGAAATTTCCTCATATTTGGAATGATAATTACTATGGTGACAAAAATGTTCTAACTGGGCAAGGAGAGGTTTGGGGAAAATGCTGTGACATAAACCATACCTTGTCCACCAAAGGATGAACCATTTGGGGAATTGACTCTTGAATTTGTGGTCGAACTGAAAAAACCACGAATGACTATGATCTTCATTTTGATGAAGCATGATTTTGTGCCATGCTTCAATGTAATCATAATAGCAATAAGAGCTATTCTGATTAGAGAGTGACTTGAGATCAGAAGGATGACTACCCCAATCGGACAGATTGAGAACTTGTTTAATATACAAAGAATGATAAAGGAGTTTTGATTTATCATCGTTGGCATAGATTGGTTTAATGAATACTGACTCTGTTTCAATAAGGATATCCCTATAATACACAAGAGATTTATAGGGAGCAAGAGGAAGGAAATGCCATCCAGTAGGAAAATACTAGGCAGCCAGTTGAATAGGGTCATTCTTGGGTTTCATGGCTAACTCTATATGAAATAAGTGCTGATCATAAATCTGATGATAATCAGACACTGGATTACTAGGTTTAGATGAGGTAGCTGGGGTTTGACTGGCGTAGATATCAAATGGTTATGGTTGACTAGCAAGAACTGAAGAGTAGGGCTTGGGAACTGTTCCAAGCACCTGAAATTTATTATGTGTTTGTGTGACTGGGTGAGGAACAACAGTTCCTTTTGGTTGATTAACTGGACCGGCAGAGCGGCCATGACCACGAGAAGAAGAACCTCCTCGAACACTCATTTTGTTGTGACTGTACCTGTGTTAATAAATTCACGAGTGAGAAAATCTGGAACTGAGTTGTTACTACCTTTAATATATTCAATATCAAACTCAAAAATACTTAAAATTGCTTGCCATCTAGCGAATGAATGCTTAGAGGCGACGTTCTCAACGTCTTTTTCAAGAATAAATTTTGCTGATTTGCAATCTATTCTAACTAAGAATTTTTGATTCAATAAATCTCTCTGAAATTTTTTAATACATAAAACTAGAGATAAAATCTCTTTTTTAATAGTACTGTATTTTAACTGTGTAGGGTTCTATGCGCCAGAATGGAAACGAACAATTTGTTCACTAGAAGTAGGAGTAAGTTTTTGCTTGAGAATGCCACCGAATCCAATATCAGAGGCATCGGTTTCAACTATTTTGAATGCTGAATCATTAGAGATGCCAAGGCAGGGCAAAACCTTAACATATTTTTTAACTTGTTGGACGACAGAAGTATGAATGTCAGTCCATGGAGGTGGATTACTTTGTAAGCGCTGAAAGAGAGGCTTACAAATCTTCCTGAGGTCCTTGTAAAACTGGCCAATATAATTGAGCGAGCCAAGAAACCTCTGTAGCTGAGTTTTGTCAGTAATCTTATCTGGTAACCGGTCGGCGAATTGAATAGCTCTGTCAATTGGCCGCGTGAGTCCATGATAGAGGATTAGACCGAGAAACCTGACCTTAGTCAGAAACAGACTACACTTGGAAGGGGAAAGAACAAGACCATTGGTTTTAACCGTTTTGAAGAATGAATTCAAATGTTTAATATGTTCTTCAATAGTCTTGGAGAAAACTAGAATATCATCGATATAAACAATGATAAAATGACTGAAAGGATTCAAAATATTGTTAAGAATATTCTGAAATTCACTGGGTGCATTTTTAAGTCCAAATGACTGAACATTCCATTCGTAATGTCCGAACGGAGTGGTGAATGCAGTTTTGTACCTATCCTCTGGGTGAATAGCAACTTGCCAAAATCCAGACTTAAGGTTGAATTTACTAAAAATGGTAGAGACACTTAATCTACCAAGGAGATCATCCTTGTTTGGCAAAGGGTACCTAATCCATTCTAAAACTTTAATTAATGGCTTATAATTAATGACTAACCGAGGGACACCTCGCTCTTTTTCAGCTTCATTATTAACATAGAAGGCTGGACAAGACCATGGTGACTTACTATGTCTAATTAAACCTTTACTGAGGAGATCATTAATTTCTTGTTTACATAACTCCATCTGATCATGACTCATTTGAATAGGCCTAGCTTTAGTGGGAATTAAATGTTCTTTAAATTCTTTAGCATAAGGTAACCTAACTGTGTGCTTCTTCCTATGCCAAAAGGCGTTGGGAGAATCAGAACATAAATTGTTTATTAGGTAATCTTTTAATTCTTTTATTTTTTCTTGAACTCTGTTACTTTTAAGTTGTTCTTCAACTTGTTGATACTTGATCTCTTCTTTAAGAAAATTCAAGTGAGTAATTTTAGAATTCAACAGATTCAACGAATTAGAAATTGATTCTTTTTGAATAAATTTTAAATCTCTTTCTTTTGGTTTAATTAAGAATTTAAATGTAATTTTCTTACCTAAATGTTCATAACTTAATCCTTTATTACTAGTAGTGAATGGATAGAGTAAATATATAAATGGTAAACCTAAAATGATTTTGTCAGTAAGATTGTGAACTAAGACGAATGAAGTCTTAAAACACATGCTGTCTTGACAAATATGAACTTTAGGAAACTTGTATTTTATTTCCATTTCACTACCGTTGGCTGAATTAAGTTTTTCACTGATTTTCTTATAATACCTAGTGGGGATAATACCTTCTTGAATACAATTCAAATCTGCACCAGTATCAACTAGAGCAGGGAGTTGTACAGAGAAAGTTTTATCAATAACTAAATTAATGGATATGTACCATTTTTGAATAGTAATATCCTTAATTCTTTTTAGAGATAGACCTTGAATAAAAAGATCAGGGTCTTTAGTGCCAGATGATTCTTGTTCATCGTGACTTTCATCACTAGAAGAAGAATCATTAACTTGAAGATCTGATTTTTTGTCATCAATCTCTTTTCTTAAATTAGAAATATCCAATTTTAAACTAGAAATTTCCTTTTTAAGTTTGTTAACTTCTTGATTTAATTCAGGGAGGGTAATTTCTTTAACTGGAGATTTAAATCTCTCAAGTGTTTTATTTAAACTAAAAATAGGCTTTTCTTTGGCTCTAAGAACCTTATCAGTGACTTTTTTATCTTTAGTTAATAAATCTTTTAATTGTTTTAGATACTGAGTTTTTAATTCAGGATCTGTAATTTTACTGATTAAATCAACTAATAAAGAGCTTTCTTCTTCATCTTTTGTAAGTACATTAATTCTTTTACAACAATTTTTATTACAATTATCTGTACATATAGTGACTTCATTTTCACTATTAGAATCATTGTTAGATGTGTTGTTACTGGAAGATTCTGGGACATCAGAAGCTTCATTGTTACTGCTACTACTTTCATTATCGATTCTCATTAATTCTAATAACTGTTCTATATCTTCAGTTAAGATATTTAACTGAGCTAATTTTTGTTTAACTCTACATTCACTTTTGTAATGACCTTTCTGCCCACAATTGTGACAGACAATTTTACTCTTATCATAGGATTTTGATTTTTTATATGATTTTTTCTTTGATGATTTAGGTTTATTATAATAATTATCTTGATTATTATTCTTACTTTTGCTGTAATTACTTCTTTTCTTACGGCGTTTATGATACCGTAATTTACTAGCATTTCTTAAGTAAATCTTCTTTTCAGAGCCAAGTTTTGTTGTTGGTAACTATTTAGTAAGATCTTTTTGACCAAGCCTCTCTTTACTTTTTCAAAATTATCTTCTTCATCAACGTTCTGAAGTCACCTTACTTATCTGTAGTCCACCTAGTTCGTGTCTAACCTTTGTAAGTCTCCAGGGTATGAGCAGTGTCGGGTTATAGAACATAGGTATGAGTCTACTTAGGGTAAACGGGGTATGCATGAATGAACCTTGAGTAAGAATTTATTTTGAAACAGTTAAGATGAGTAGATTATTCAGGTCTAGCTCTTCAGTTAGTAACAGGTCTACTTTGCCTCCTGTTCCAGACATAGTAAACCAAGAAGAACTTAATTATGAAAACATTAATCAAGTTTTACATAATTGGAATATCCCTAAGGTATCTCCAAAAGAAATTTATCAGTCAACCTTTTCAGACAAATTTAAAACTGACTATAATGTCAAAACAGTTGAAAGAGTTTATGCAATTAACAAAGAATACGAAAATTGTAGTCTTCTTTCCCCTGAAGTTATTAAAAAACACAGAAAAAAGGGTTATAATTTTATTCACATAGGTTTGGTTCAAGTTGCAGTTAAACCTCTTAACCGGAAAGGAATCAATTCATCTATCTACCTCTTCCTTTATCTATCATTTGGTATCAAAGCAAATGATAGACTCCACGGCACGCTTGCGTGAGGTGGTCGCCGCCCCGATCGTTTCTAGCACAGTTGTTAGGTGAATTGCTTGCAACACCTTAACCCATCGCCTATATGTAGACGGTAATCTTGGTACAATTGCTCGCGTTTGGAATTCTGCGTTGAATGGACACCAACGACACCTTGACCCCTCGCTTATATTGAAGCGGTAATCTCGGTACAATCGACGATTGATGCGATAGAAGACACCACACACAACTATGAATTGTTGTATGATAAGTCAAATTGAATCTCAAAGAAATAACTAAGAAAAATACTTAGGAATTCTTCAAAGAACCAAAAGAAGAGAATAACCTCACAAATATATTGAATAATGAATAATGTGTAATGTATTTGATTACATCAACTTGACCCTCTATTTATACTACTCAAAACAATCCAAATCCTAATAGGAATTTATAAACTATAACCCTAATTTCTATAAGGAAATAAAAATCAATTTGGAAAAGAAATCTAATTAAAACAATCCAAATCCTAATAGGAATTTATAAACTATAACCCTAATTTCTATAAGGAAATAAAAATCAATTTGGAAAAGAAATCTAATTAAAAAAAATCCTAATTGTAATAGGATTATAAATATCTAAAAATCCTCCCAATGTTGTGTAAACGAAAATTTTGGCCCACATGCTAATATGATATCGTTCTCAATTGTGAGATTGGACTTTAATTTGGGCTTTTATTAAATTGACCCAAATTTATGTGTCATGCCCATTAGCCTCCTCTTTGGATTTTCTTCAGCCCAATTATTTGAAATAAATTGACGAAAAATTCTGACCCGGTCAATCTGTCATCATTCCGTTCCTCTTCAAAAGGATTTGTCCTCAAATCTGGCATCCGCTCCCCTTGAAAAGGATTTGTCCTCAAATTTGATCCTACATCAAACAATCAAAGTTAGAATCACCGAACAAAACATAACCACAAGTCTCACCTGATAATTTAAATGAATGAGCAATATCAGCAACGCAATCAAGAAATTGAAAAGTTCCAACTCCTCCTGGATCAAATATTAAAATGAAAAACTCTTCATGTGATAGATTCTCCCAATGACGAATTCCCGGATCAAACAGAAATCTTATGATATCGATCATTTTCAAACATAACCACGCCAATGATCCTGGGTCAAATATTAATACTTGAAATTCGTCATTCTGCTCACGCAAACTCTCTTGAATTCCTGGATTAAACACGAAACAAAACAAATCAATAAGTTTCTTTTGTCTAATCACGAAGAAATTAAATAAACCAAAATCATATGCATACTCTACTAAGACAATATTCAAAACACTTCCCTGTAGATGTCTTATGCATTGAACGGGATGAACTGCACGATCCATGTTTCTCTCGATGAATATGATCCTATCACGAATCTGCAAAACACAACCAACCTCCCTCTTTCCATTGACATTAACACAATAAAGAACAAATAATGTTATCAACGGAGTAAAAAGGTCACAAGCATAAATTGAAAATTCAATTGCATATTGACGATGATCACAAACAAACTCAACACATGCTAAAGAATTTCCCAAAATGTTGACAAAAATCGGAATATCATCAAAAGAGAGAATAACAAATTTTCCCATGAAAAAATGTAAAATATAATTCAACAATTCCATAGAAGTATGCAATGCCTTAGCTAATCCAAGTGAACTAACTACACATGCAAATAACTCATCTCTCAAACCATCTTGATGAAAAACATTTCTTAAATCAGAACCATATGATAGCAAATCATGTAATGAAGATTGCTCCAACGAAACAACATGATTACTACCATTGTCAACTAACGACAATTCATGTAAAGATTGACTAACATGAAACCCTAAGTCAATATTCGGATAACAAAACCTAGAATTAATTCCATGAAAGTAAACACATCGAAAACGAGAATATATATCATAATCATAAACTAACTCAATATAAATCAAATATCCTCCATAGTTTATGATAAAAATGATTCTACCATCAAAATAGCTAACAACAAATTTTCCAACGGAAGCATGCAAAACATGTTTTAAATAACTCATGAAAACACTAGATGCATCAGTTAATCTAACAGAAATAACTAACCACCTATATAACTCACATGCTAAAACAATTTTCCATTTATCACAATATTTCATGCTAAATTGATTAGGCATTATCATCACATGACCATTATCACATGTATATAAAACATAAGTACTATGCAATTTATCAAGCATATTATCCAAACAAGAAAAAGAATAACGATACTTGTTTACCAATTCAAAATCGACGAACAAACTCGTTGTCCCATCCTCCTTAGATACTATGATCTTATAATCAACACATGAACTCATGTCTTCTCTCACGATACCCACTTTCACCAACTCTCCAACACGCCATGGTAACTTCGTCGTCTCCTCGGGAATACTATCAGCTGATCGGTACGGAATGATATTACGGGGTATTTCATCAATAACCTGTACAAGAGACAAAACAAAACTAGACAAAGAAGAATCATTAGTGTTAGTATTCAAAAGCGTCATCTTGTACGAATGTACAGTCATTGGCTTTTCAAAATATAACTCACTTTTCAACTCACTCTCTTTTTCATAGTCAAATATTTCTTCTCTCTCTTCTTTATGCTCACCCTCTCGTTTGTTTTTCTCTCGTTTGTTTTCAAGGTCACTCTCATCCTCTTTATTCTCAATCTCTCTTTTCTTTTCATTCTCACTCCTTTCAATTTTTTCTTTAACATTATCAATCTTTCGAACAATTTCTTTTTGTTGATCTTTTCCACATGTATTTCCTTGTACGAACTCATCTTCTTGATTACTTTCTTTCGGAGGTTCATCATCTTGCTTTTGATCATGGATTTCATCTTGAACACTCGAACCCAATAACTCTCCTTGGACTGCATATTCTATAATTTCTTCCACCTCCCCCGGCTGATCTTGTTTCTTTTGCGCCTTAGGAGTATATTGTAGTTGCATCCAATAATCTTCCTTGTTTACTTGTGTGCGAACACTCCTGTTATTATCTACTGTAGATGGCCCTGAAGGTTGCTCTACATGTCTTCGAGATGTATATTCCTCCTTCCTGTCACGCTCTACTGGAGCAAAGCGCTTTCTCATTGCTGATTTTAATTCTGCCCATGTCTCGAACGGACGGTCCCCATGTTTTTGTTTGATAAGCTGCCACCATATAATTGTATGATCGGAGAACTCTTGAATTGCACGTCTGACCTTCCTCCTCTCGGAGTAATCATGATACTCAAATTCTCGCTCCATTTTTCTCTCCCATCTCATATATGCCTCTGTATCAATATTGCCTTGGAAAGTATTCCTTTGAGACCCATAAGAACTTTCATAATTGTAGCCATACATGTTTGCTGTAAAACAAAGGTTAGTAGATAAAAAATTTCCTCGCACACTCCCTTACGTGTTTCGCTCAAATAATGATGAATCACTCGCGTATCGCTCAAATTTGGCTTTTACCCTCTAATAATCTTACACTCTTGCCTTTTACCTCAAATATTCTCTCTAATAGGTTCTTATTGAATTTCCTAGCAAAATTCTTGGTTTTACTAATCAATTCAAAATTACTTATCACTAAACAAAATTATAGATGGTATGACTTATCAAAATACCACAAAATCACTGATCGATTGTCTTGTACTCCTCTTGTATGCCTCAGATTTGTAATTTGTAGCTCCGTTTCAGAATTGATGATGACGGAACGGTATGAAATCTTCGTTAGAATTTGATGGTGTGCTACAAGTTTGGTTAGCACAATGAAAAAATGAATTTTTTTTTCTTTTTCTTTTTTTTTATTTTTATTTTTCTTCTCTTTTTTTTTTGCCCTTTTTTTTTCTTTTTTTTTTTTACAATATATATTTTGACAGAAAATTAAAGATAAGTAACTTGCTAGAAAGGCTTAGCTTTGATACCAAATGATAGACTCCACGGCACGCTTGCGTGAGATGGTCGCCGCCCCGATCGTTTCTAGCACAGTTGTTGGGTGAATTGCTTGCAACACCTTAACCTCTCGCCTATATGTAGACGGTAATCTTGGTACAATTGCTCGCGTTTGGAATTCTGCGTTGAATGGACACCAACGACACCTTGACCCCTCGCTTATATTTAAGCGGTAATCTCGGTACAATCGACGATTGATGCGATAGAAAATGCCACACACAACTATGAATTGTTGTATGATAAGTCAAATTGAATCTCAAAGAAATAACAAAGAAAAATACTTAGGAATTCTTCAAAGAACCAAAAGAAGAGAATAACCTCACAAATATATTGAATAATGAATAATGTGTAATGTATTTGATTACATCAACTTGACCCTCTATTTATACTACTCAAAACAATCCAAATCCTAATAGGAATTTATAAACTATAACCCTAATTTCTTTAAGGAAATAAAAATCAATTTGGAAAAAAAATCTAATTAAAACAATCAAAATCCTAATAGGAATTTATAAACTATAACCCTAATTTCTATAAGGAAATAAAAATCAATTTGGAAAAGAAATCTAATTAAAAAAAAATCCTAATTGTAATAGGATTATAAAAATCTAAAAATCCTCACAATGTTGTGTAAACGAAAATTTTGGCCCACATGCTAATATGATATCGTTCTCAATTGTGAGATTGGACTTTAATTTGGGCTTTTATTAAATTGACCGAAATTTATGTCTCATGCCCGTTAGCCTCCTCTTTGGATTTTCTTCAGCCCAATTATTTGAAATAAATTGACGAAAAATTCTGACCCGGTCAATCTGTCATCAAGACATGAAGGATGTCGAAGCCCTGCCACCACCTCCTGAGATTAAAGATAACATTCCAGCCCAAAAAGTAATGGAGACGTTAGTTATTTTATCTGCACAAGACTCGGGCAAGGTTCAGTATTGCTACCTGATAGTCGAGCTCTCCTCAACCCCGAAACTGGTCTTCCCAAGTAAGGAGTGGCACATTTTGTTATGCTTTGTGTTTTCCGTATTTTTCTTCCCTGTTTCACTATATGTTCTGAGACCTGAGTATTACAATTAGATGGTCCTTTTCAGGATACCAAAAGGAATCATGTCTTGCAAATTCGGAGAGTTATTATTCTTCTTGTATCTATAATTTGATGTTCTGCAATTAGAGTGTATCATGTTAGACATGATAATGAATAACATGATAATGAATAATTCGGAGAGTTATTACCTTGCTTTCCCTGGTGGATTTTCAAGAGCTGCAGTCTCAAGCATTTTGTAATGAATAGCGAATAAAATTAAGCTAATGTTTACATTGTCAGTGTTAAAGCTAAAATTTTAATTCCCATTTGGTTCCAGATTGTGCTTCAATTGGTCCCTGCTTATATTTTCTGTGCTCTCATCTGGCCTTAAGGGATAGCTGTAGACTCAGGTATGCTTAAAAGCTGGGGAAAAGAAATAACAAGTATAGAACAAGGCACAAGAACAAGGCACTAGGTATATTTCGCCAGATGCAATCCTTTTGTGTTAACCAAACTCAGTTACTATTTTGAGCATTTTACCTACTTTTGCAAATATATTTTCAGCTAAAAAAGTGAAAGAGATTCATGGTTGTGTATTGCGCAGAAACTTAGAGTTTGAGCTTGATGTTGTAAACTCATTTATAGACACTTATGTCAAGTCTGGAAATTTATTGTATGCAAAATCAATATTTGATGGGATGCCACCCAAAGATATTATTAGCTGGAACACGCTGATATCTGGTTCTGTTTTATATGGTTATCCTGGTGCTGCCCTTGATCTCTTTGGTCAGATGAGAGAAGAGGGAATGAAACCAAACAGAGGTACATTTGTGAGTATTATTTCTGCTTACAGTCTTGCCAAAAAGGTTGATGAGGGGGAACGAGTTTTCTCTAGTATGACTCAAGATTTTGACATTTTACCATGTTTAGACCATTATACAACTTTGATATATTTATACAGTTGCAAAATTTTTGTTAAATCATTCTGTATATTTTTGCGCTTGGCAAAAATTTATAGTTTTGAATTTTTTCCCCATGCTTCTTGCCAAAGATCTAATGTTTTTCTTTTTCAAGAAAACATGAGTCCATAATGCACTTGTTTTTCATTTCTTTTTACTTACTTTTCCACAAATATATACTACTTCCTCCGTCCTTTCTTAATATATGTTGTCTTAGAATTGTATATGTGCACACCGTTACTCAAATTATTGTGCAAGAGGTGGGGTAAATAGATAGAAATACATAGTTGGTGTTTACTTATAAGTCTTGTGTTCAAGTCTCACAACCCACAAGTAGTAACATTTTATTTTATTTTATTTTTAAAAAAATAATGCGCCAGGGCAGGCCGGGCTGTAAAACCTCAACTTTTTGAATAAAGATGAATTTTCTAAGAATATTATTTTTGAATTTTATGGAGTGAAATCGATATAATGTTATAGTTGCGGGTAATATTTATAAATTTTGCAAAGTACGCAAGTTGTTATATAATATTCGATTGGTCGGGGAATATTCGTTTTAATAGGAAATATTCATACAACGGTACAATCATTGATGGACCCCACAATAGAATTATTATCGGATTGAGAAAATGACAAAAATAATTTTTGAAAATAACGACAGAAGTTTTACTGTTAACTGTTGAAACACCCGGTGTTAAAAGTACAGTAATACACGTGGTTGCATAGTAGCACACGATATTAATTATTGAGGCTTACGTGATAAGTCACTTAGTTTTGTTGGTATTATTAATGTAATAATACAGAAAATATTTTTATATAAAACAGAATACTTTTATAAAGTTATTCTATAAATAGAATATATTATATTCTATTATGCATAGTGTTTCATAGTGTCTGCATAATGTTTTGCATAGTAATTTTTTTTATATAAAACAGAATACTTTTATAAAGTTATCTGTTTTATTAGACAATAATTAGAATATATTATATTTTATTATGTATAGTGTTTGCATAGTAAAATCTTTTATAAAGTTATTCATTTTATTAGATTATAAATAGAATATATTATATTTTATTTAAAAGATTTTACTTTAAATATGGACCGTTAGATTAAAGTAAATTAATCTGGACCGTTCATGAGTTAGTTACTATGCAGTCCATTTTTCTATAAATAGAAGCTCATTCATTCATTATTTTCTTACAAATTCACTGAAACTCTAGAGAGAAAGAAGAAAGTATTCTGCTACTTCACTACTAATATATCCAGTACTCTTCTTCTTAAGGTAGGAAATATTATTTGTTGTACTCGTAAGGGGTGTTATTCTTTTGTATTCATGAAGAGAACTTATGTTATTACATTCTTTATTATTCTATTGGAATAACCTATATACGCGGGCTACACTACACTTGGTGACATTCTTCTTTTATTTCGTCTTTATTATTCTGTTGGAATATCCTGTCTGTGCGTTTTACGCCGGACCTGATTCTGTCTTTATTATTCTATTGGAATATCCTATCTGTGGGTTTTACGCCGGACCTGGTTCCGTCCTTATTATTATTCTGTTGGAATATCCTGTCTGTTCTTTTTACGCCGGACCTAATTCTTCCTTATTAGTATTCTGTTGGAATAACCTGTCTATGCGAAGTACCGCATACATGGTGATTTCTTTTGTTATTCCATTCTTTATTATTCTATTGCAACATCCTGTCGGTGCAAATTTCGTCTGACCTGGTTCCGTTATTTAGTATTATGTTGGAATAACCTATCTATGCGAAGTACCACATGCATGGTGATTTCTTTTGTTATTCCATTCTTTATTATACTCAGTTGGTTACAGTTTTGACTTCTATACTCCATGAAATTAGTAAAATATCCTTGATATTTGCGCTTCATGCAATATCTTTTCATGGAAATATTCTTCTGAGCATTCTTGAATTTTACTCTACAAAGCAGTATCATGTTGACAATTTGGACATTATTAGTTTCTGGATAAATTAATTCTTGAACTTGTGTTATTGAATTCTTATATCATTGTCATTATCCTCATGTTTATATTTTTTTGAAAGTCATCTGTGGACTGTAGTACATAGATGGACTTGGTAAGATTATGACCAGGGATTATTCGGTGTAATTATGACCGTAATGATACAAATGATGTGGTAAAAGTCCTCATTGTCCTGTAGTGCGTTGATGGACAGTTGTTGGCATGATCATGACCATTAATGAATACACAAATATTCTTGGCCCGTAATGCATGGATAATTGTGGTCGTGATACTAAAGAATATCCTTGGTCATAGTGCAGGGGTGATTCGATGATGTGAATTATTTATTAAACTGAGTCTCAGCGATAAAAGTCATGAAAAACCTTTTAAATAATAGAAGATAGTAGATTTTATTCTCTACTTGACTCTTCTAATGGATTGCTTGTTCCGCTGCAGTTAAATTTGATGTTTGTTATATTTTATCAGTTTAACACTGTTGAAGGCTAATGATAATTTATTCTGCATTATCTTAGTCATAATAATTCTTACTGGGCTAGTTGAGCTCACCCTTTCTTTCACTGTTTTCTTCAGGAAATGAGAATGTAGCTGGGACAAGTCAGGAAACTGAGTGATGGTCCAGATGATAGTATTAACTAGTAGTCCTCACTATTTTGTTAAATAGTGTGACAATAAATGCATAGAGGACTTATTCTAAGAGTGGATATTGTCTAGAAGACAGTATTTTTATTAAAACTCACAGATCTCTTGTTGTATATTAAAGATTCTATTTGTATTCTGTACCATGTATTTGGCAACTCAGAATAGGTGATGTATACCTATTTTGGGGGCGTCACAGTTGGTATCAAAGCTTAGGGATATGATCCCTAGCTAAGATGTGAGACTAAAACTAGGAGGGGAGAGACAGAGAATTCTTTCGCTAGTATGACCTACCTAAGTTTATTTGGTATTTAATCTGTCGGTCAAAGTATAAGGATAATATGTTATATGTTAATTAACCTTTTTTGTGGTAGTATCTGAAAATGACATCCGAGAATGTTGAGAATAGCAATGGAGCACAAGAGACCGTTGAGTCTCCACATATCAATAATCTGGAGAATGTGCATCAAAAAGGCGACAATCCTCATGCAAACAATAACACTGACCAAATGATGAATGATGGATTGTTCAGAGGCTTTATGCAATTCATGCAACATCACGCAAGAGCGGCTCCTGTCCAAAATGTAGGTGGAAACACTGGAAACTCTTAGACGGTCACCACTAAACAGTTCAAGGAGCTGGGACCACCGGAGTTTATTGGAGAGCCAAAACCACTTAAGGCGGAAGCATGGATAAAGCATATCACCAAGATATTTGATGTATTGGAATGCTCCGAGGAGCAAAAGGTTCCCTTCGCCACCTTCATGTTGCGTTAAGAGGCAGATTACTGATGGGAATCTATAAAATTTACCCAGCCTGACGCATTCAAGATGTCTTGGGAGAAGTTCCAAGAGCTATTCAACGACAAGTACTTTCCCGAGAGTATTCGTCACATGAAAGAAGTGGAGTTTATCAAATTAGAACAAAATAATATGACGTGTCACAATACAAGGCTAAATTTGCGGAGTTATCCCGGTTTGCATCCCATTTGGATGATAATGAGGAGCGAATGACGAGAATGTTTTTAGGAGGTTTGAAACCGGAGATACGTCAATATATTATTTCACATAAACTGTGTTTGTACTTAGATGTTGTAAATAGGGCTCAGTTATTGGAGCGCAGTAACGAGTCAACGCAACTTAGAGAAAGTAGCTGGCAGAATGAAAATACCAGTGGTATCAGTTGTAAGACCCCAACTTTTATAAATAAAGATGAATTTTCTATAAATATTATTTTTGAATATTATGGAGTAAATTTGATATAATGTTATAGTTGTGGGTAATATTTATAAATTTTGCAAAGTAAGTAAGTTGTTATAAAATATTTGTTTGGTCGAGGAATATTCTTTTGTCGGGGAATATTTGTACGACGGCACAATCATTGGTGGACCCGACAACGGAATTATTGTCGGATTGAGAAAACGACAAAAATACTTTATGAAAATAATGGCGGAGGTGTTATCGTTAAAACTGTTGAACTACCCGGTAGTAAAAGTACAGTAATACGCGTGGTTGCATAGTAGCACATGGTATTGATTATTGATGTTTACGTGAGAAGTCACTCAGCTATACTCAATTATTGCCTCAGTAATTATTGCATAGTATCTCACATTATTTGATTCAATTATTGTCGATATTTTATATATTATTAAATCAATAATTGAAATGACAGAGTTATTAATATTATAAATTGCAATATTAACGATGTCTAGAAGTTCTGCCAAGGAGAGGTTTGGTCACCTAATTGAGCGCCAATAGGGAGAAATCTTTATTGGAAAGCCCCCTCTTTCCTGGGAACGCCCTGGTCGATTAATATTGTGAATTATAATAATGATGATAAATGTTGTTAAAAATATTGTGGGGATTTTATGAAGTATTTGATGTAAATTTTGCTTATTATTTTGACCACACACTTTCCATTTTTAAAATTGTCGGTAGAAGTTATCTTATTTTTGTTTTACATATACATATATATATATATATATATATAATATTGTTAGTGGAAGGTGGGTGGGTGGGTGGGTGGGTGGGTGGGGGGGGGGGAAATTAAAATGGACGGAAGGAGTTTTATTATAGATATTATATATAGATAAGTTTGAAAAAAGTTGGTGGAAGGTGCATTATTATAAATATTATATATATATATATATATATATATATATATATATATATATATATATATATATATATATATATATAGGTAAGTTGAAATAAATGGACGGAAGGAGTATTATTATGGATTATATATATATAATATATTATTTTTTATTTAAAAGATTTTCCTTTAAGTATGGACCGTCCGATTAAAGTAAATCAATCTGGACCGTTCATGAATTAGTTACTATGCATTTTATTCTTCTATAAATAGAAGTTCATTCCTTCATTATTTTTTACGAATTCATTGAAACTCTAGAGAGAGAAACTATAGAGAGAAAGAAGAAAAGTATTCTGCTACTTAACTACTTTTTTATTTCAGTTCTTCTTTAAATGGTAAGGGATATTAGTCTTTTGTATTCATGAAGAGAACTTCTATTATTCCATTCCTTATTATTCTGTTGGAATAACCTGTATACGTGGAATACCCTATACTTGGTGACATTCTTCTATTATTCTGTTAGAACATCCTATTTGTGTATTTTACATCGGACCTGGTTCCGTCTTTATTAATATTTTGTTGGAACATCCTGTCTATATGTTTTACACCGGACCTGGTTCCGTCTTTATTATTTTGTTGGAACATCCTGTCAGTGCAAATTTTGCCTGACCTGGTTCCGTTATTATTATTCTATTGGAATAACCTGTCTATGCAAAGTACTGCATGCATGGTGATTTCTTTTGTTATTCTATTCTTTATTATACTCAGTTGGTTAAAGTTTTGACTTCTATACTCCATGAAAGTAGTAGAATATCCTTGCTATTTGCGCTTCATCCAGTATCTTTTCATGGAAATATTCTTCTGATCATTCTTGAATTTTACTCTACAAAACAGTATCATGTTGACAATTTGGACATTAGTAGTTCCTGGATAAATTAATTCTTGAACTTATTTTATTGAATTCTTATATCAGTGTCATCATCCTCATGTTTATATTATGTTGAAAGTCATCTATGGCCTGTAGTGCATAGATGGACTTGGTATGATTATGACCAGGGATTATTCGGTGTAATCAGGACCGTAATGTTACAAATGATGTGGTAAAAGTTATCATTTGCCCGTAGTGCATTGATGGACAGTTGTTGGCATGATCATGACCATTAATGAATACAGGAATGTCCTTGGCTATAGTGCATGGATAATTTGTGGTTGTCATACTAAAGAATATCCTTGGCCGTAGTGCATGGGTGATTCGATGATGTGGATTATTTATTAAGCTGAGTCCCAACGATAAAAGTCATGAAAAACCTTTTAAATCATAAAAGATAGTAGATTTTATTCTCTATTTGACTCTTTTAATGGATTGCTTGTTCCGCTGCAGTTAAACCTGATGTAGTTATATTTTATCAGTTTAACACTGTTGAAGGCTAACGATAATTTATTCTGCATTATCTTAGTCATAATATTTCTTACTGGGCTAGTTGAGCTCACCCTTTCTTTCACTGTTCTCTTCAGGAAATGAGAACATAGCAGGGATTAGTTGGGGAACGGAGTGACGGTCCAGAGGATAGCATTAGTAGTCCTCACTATTCTGTGAAATAGTGTGTTAATAATTGTAATGAAGACTCCTTTTGAGTTTGTATAATCTCTAGTAGACAATAATTGTATTCAAACTCATAGTTATGTTTTGTCGTATTGTACACGATAATTGTATTAGTAAGTTGTATTTGAATTTTGTACCTTGTATTTGACGACCCAAGATGGGTGATGTATACCTAATTTTGGGACCGTAACAGTTGGTATCAAAGCTTAGGGATATGATCCCTGGCTAAGATGTGAGAATAGTACTAGGAGGGGAGAAACGGGGAATTCCTTCGCTAGTATGACCTACCTAAGTTTATGTGGTATTTAATTGGTCGGTCAGAATTTAGAGATAATATGTTATATGTAAATTAACCTTTGTTTTGTGGCAGTATCTGAAAATGACATCCGAGAATGTTGAGAATAGCAATGGAGCATAGACGAGCATTGATTCACCACATATCAATAATCAGGATAATGTGTATCAGGAAGGCGACAATCCTCATGCAAACAACAACACTGACCAAATGATGAATGATCAAATGTTCAGGGGCTTTATGCAATTCATGCAACAGCAGGTGAGAGCGGCTCCTATCCAAAATGCAGGTGGAAACACTGGAAACTCTCGGGCGGTCATCGCTAAATAGTTCAAGGAGCTGGGACCACCGAAGTTTAAGGGAGAGCCAAAACAACTTATGGCGGAAGCATGGATAAAGCATATCACCAAGATATTTGATGTCTTGGGATGCTCCGAGGAGCAAAAGGTTCCCTTTGCCGCCTTTATGTTGCGCGAAGAGGCAGATTACTGGTGGGAATCGGTAAAACGTACTCAACCTGCCGTACTGAAGATGTCTTGGGAGAAGTTCCAAGTGTTGTTCAATGACAAATACTTTCCCAAAAGTATTCATCACATGAAGGAGGTGGAGTTTATCAAGTTGGAACAAAACAATATGACCGTGTCGCAATACGAGGCTAAATTTGCGGAGTTATCCCGGTTTGCGTCCCACTTGGTTGATAGTTGTAAGACCCCAAATTATTAATAATTGAAATTTAATTTCCTCTATTTATTATTTTGAAATAGTAAGGGTTGATTTGATTAATGTGGTTAGTTATGGATAAAATGCGCAAATATTTTAATTAAGCAGGTGGTTATAAAATATTAATTGTTGTCGGGGAATATTCGTTTGGTCGTGGAATATTCTTATTGTCGGGGTATATTCGTATGACGGTGCAGTCTTTTGTGGGACCCATAACAGAAAGCTGCGATTGGAGGAAGAAAATGACAAGTATAAGTTGTTTATAAATAACGGCGTAGTTGTTACCGTTTACACTGTTGGAATACCCCGTGGTTAAAACACAGTAATACGCGTTGTTGCACGGTAGCACACAGTATTGCACAATTAAATTGTTGATTCTTACGTAAGAAGGCATTATTCAATAATTGTTACAGTAATTACTGTTCAGTATTTTATTTTATTGATTCAATAATTACTGCGTTGATTTTTTTATATTACTATTATTTCAATAATTGTCACTACACAATATTTTTCATTATCGGAGCAAAAATTCATATTATCTGAATAATATTATTATAAAACATTATTGACAATGTCTAGAAAGTTCTGTCTACGGAGAGATTTGGTCACCTAATTGTGCGCCAGTAAGGAGAAATCTTTATTAGAAAGCCCCCTCTTTCCTAGGAACGGCCTGGTAGCTAGTACTGTGATTCTGTAATATTATTTGTGAATAATTAATTATTAATTTATATGATGAGGAAAATATTGATTTTTTGTGGATATAGATGGAGAAATTTTTTAAAGTAACAAATGTTAAAAATTGATAATTTATCTTTTCTGATAAAATAATATTTTATTATTATAATATAATAATGGTGATATTTTTACAATGAATGTGGGATATATGAGTATATGAGGAGGAAGAGTATTTTTGTTGCAAAAGTTGTTTAAAACATGTTAAACATGTCTGTGGGTCCATTTCTTAACTAAAATTTGATTATAGCCTGTAAAAGCGCCCGTTTATGGATTTTGGTCAATTTCTGTTTAGAATTTGGAAAAACTTTCTTTTGCAAAGTTGTAGAGAATTAAATTTCCTATAGACATTGGAGAGATTTGAATTTTCTGATAAAAGGGCTATTTATTATGAATTATTGAAGTTCCGAAATTTTGAAATAATTGATTTTTGGAAGTTTTAATTATTTTATTTAAGAAAAATATTTTTTTGATTTAGTTGACTATTGGTGGCTGATATTTGGATCTGATTTGGTGTGCATAGGATTTTAATATATATATATATATATATATATATTAATATTATATTAAATTTTCTGCTTTGGTGTTCTAAGCATTTTCCTATAAATAGGGTGCTTAAGTTAGAATTGAAAATCACACCAGAAACTAAAGATTTCTCTCTCTTTCTCTCTCTATAATATCGAGCGTATTTGTGAGTATTTTAGTACTTTGAGTATTGCTATACGGTGCAAGTTCTTTCAGCACTATATCCAGTATTCCAGTCAGAAGTACTATTCTTTCTGAGGTAAGGGATGTTATTTTATTCGAAAATGATATTATTTCTTCAATATCATTATGCCGAAATATTGGTTGAATTTTTTTATCAAATTTGGAACTTTTTCATGTCGGAGTTACTATCCATGAGTTACTATTCACGAGTTACTATTCATGAGTTACTATCACAAGTTACTATTCATGAGTACTATTTACGAAGCGTGTTGATGTTTTTTGTGAAATTTCTATCTTTTGAGGTCGAAGTTACTATTCACGTATACGGCACTATTCACGTATACAGTACTATTCACGAATACGACACTATTCACAGAAAAATTAAATTTTCTTTTTTGTGTCCAAGATTGTCTGTTATGATTCCTATCTTTGATTGGATCTATGTTTTGATCTTCATTCTTGAATTTTACTCCAATCTGGTTATTTATGAAGTATTTTTGAACTTGGATTATTTAAAGTACGAATCCTTAATACTTGTTCTTTTGTTTCATTGGATTCATTTTCTTTTAAATATTTTTCATCACCCTAAGTCCTAAATGATGATATTATTGAATATCTTTGGCCTGTAGTGCAAAGATGAATGATTTTTTGATGAATATCTTTGGCCCGTAGTGCAAAGATGAACAGGCATTAAGATGAACATGACCGACTGATTAATATCTTTGGCCCGTAGTGCAAAGATGAACAGGTGTTTAGATGAACATGACCAACTGATGAATATCTTTGGCCTGTACTGCAAAGATGAATATTTGATTCCAGATAGATATTGATTGATGTTACAGGGATATAATATCGATGATAAACTTTTAAATTCATATATAGAAGATAGTAGTTTGCATTCTCTACTTAACTCTTCTAATAAATTATTATTTTTGCTGCGAAGATTGATTTAAAATTGGTTGTCTATTGTATTTTATTAGATTTTCCTTATTGATGACTAATGATAATTTGTTCTATATTATCTTAGTTATAATGTTCTTTACTGGGCTAGTTGAGCTCACCCTTTTCCTTGTTGTTCCATTTTTCTTCTCAGGAGGCGAGAATGTAACGAGTACTATTTGGGGTGTGGAATGATGATTCTAGAATTTGTTCTAGTAGTCCTCACTATTATGTAAAATAGTGTATTAATAATTGTAATGAGGACTTATGTGAGTGTGGATATTGTCTAGATGACAATATTTGTATTTAAACTCACAATTTTTATGTTGTATTAATAAAGTTGTAGTTTTTTCCGTACCATGTATTTGGCGACTCAGAATGGGTGTTGTATACCTATTTTGGGGGCGTCACAATAATGAAAAAGAATGACACGAATGTTTTTAAGAGGTTTAAAGCCGGAGATACGTCAACATCTTATTTCTCATAAACTGTGTTTATATTCAGATGTTGTAAATAGGGCTCAGTTAGTGTAGCGCGATAACGAGTCAACGCAACTAAAAGAGAGCAGCCGACAAAATGATAATACCTGCTAGAGCAGTCATCGAAGCGGTGACAACAAGCGTGGAGGGAATCAACAAGCCAGAAATGGTAACCACTTTGGTGGTAATCAAGGGCAAAACAATAAGATTGGACATTTCAAGGAGAGAAGATTCAACAATGATGGAAAGATGTCAGCACCAGCACCTGTCGTTAAGGAAGGAGAACGACCACCTATCATATGTTTCAAATGCGGAGGGGAGGGGCACATCAGTCCAAACTGCGCGGTGCCGTCCAAAGCATGTTATAATTGTGGAAGAGAAGATCACTTAGCTCAATTTTGTCGTTCACTGAAGACAAATTCGGCTAGGATGGAGGTACCAAAGGCTGTCCCAGAAAAATCAAAACCGGTAGTGTAAGGGAGAGCGTTTGTTAAGACCCCAACTTTTATAAATAAAGATGAATTTTCTATAAATATTATTTTTGAATATT
This sequence comes from Panax japonicus, assembly GCA_020205505.1. Taxonomy (NCBI): domain Eukaryota; kingdom Viridiplantae; phylum Streptophyta; class Magnoliopsida; order Apiales; family Araliaceae; genus Panax; species Panax japonicus. Next base: position 33,309,753 of record CM035113.1, on the reverse strand, counting down.
ATGGATTAAATTTGATATAATGTTATAGTTGTGGGTAATATTTATAAATTTTGCAAAGTAAGTAAGTTGTTATAAAATATTCGTTTGGTCGGGGAATATTCTTTTGTCGGGGAATATTCATACGACGACACAATCATTGGTGCATCCCACAACGGAATTATTTTCGGATTGAGAAAACGACAAAAATACTTTATGAAAATAACGGCGGAGGTGTTACCGTTAAAACTGTTAAACTACCCGGTAGTAAAAGTATAGTAATACGCGTGGTTGTATAGTAGCACACGGTATTGATTATTGATGCTTACTTGAGAAATCACTCACTTATACTCAATTATTGCCTCAGTAATTGTTGCATTGTATCTCACGTTATTTGATTCAATTATTGTCGATATTTTATATATTATTAAATCAATAATTGAAATGACAAAGTTATTAATATTATAAATTGCAATATTAACGATGTTTAGAATGTCAAGAATAAGCATGTGAATGCTATTCCTATTTACATATGATTTGATTATGATATATATGTATATGAATGAATAATATGCAAGTATTCTTGCATTAAGAAAAGCTGTAAAGTCCTTTGATAGATAATAGAAATATATGTACAAGGACTTAGAATGAATTAATCAAATATGTTAGGTTGATCCTACATAAGCAAAACAGCTTTGTAAAGTCCTTAAAAAGAAATGATGTACAACGATTATAAATATAGAAAGAGAAATCTTGTTAGGTTGATCTGATGATGTAACAGATAGGCTTGTCTGATTGTCGAGCACTGCACCAGAAGTCGTAGTCTGCTAGGAGAGTTAGAGTTAACTCGGGGAATCACATCTATCTGAGAAGACAACATTAACAATGGGGGAGCAGTGATCTGTTAAGGAATAACAACACTATTAAACCTGGAAGAGATGTACCGGCTACAGAGTCCCAAAACTTTGTGGCTGATGAACTAAATGAAGATCCAAGGTCAGTAGGAACGTCAACACTCTTCAGGATCATAGTGTTAACTCTTCTATGTCAACGAGCAACACTCAGCAAGACACTTCGATCATGTTCCTGAAGACGTGCATTAGAATCGTAGAGTTCGGATACCTGAAGACTGAAGCTTTGGCACCAGTTCAATCTGAAGGGTAATATTCGAACAAGTGCTTATTGAGAGCATCGATGCAAAAGGACAACCTCTGAGCAAGAAATCAGAAGAAATAAAGGCTTTAACCTGCCCAAGATAGTAAAGTGATACATCTGACAGGGTAGGTGAAACAATAGACTGCAGAGTCAGAAAAAGTATGTCATGTCACATCAAGCAGTTTACCTCAAGCAACTTGAGATCTGTGAAGACATTTGAATAGCTTCCAACGACTACTTTCCAACGGAAGGATTGGGAAGGTGTATAAATATAGAAGAGCTTCAAAGATCAAAGGCTGCTGGAGTTGTCAATTTTGGAGAGAAGGTGGACTGATCTAAACCATGTGATAGTGAGTCTGAAGGCTCACTCAACGATCCACCAAGAACACTCAAAAGTCAGATCAAGAAAGAAGTAGAAGTGTGAGTTCTACTATGTAGAAGTGAGAGTTCTACTACTTGAAGAGTGTTCTAAACTGTCGAGATAAAAGAGAGCATCATACCATCTGGATGTCTATCATGGGAAGACTCTAAGTACAGTAGAGAAGAGCTTACAGTCAGCTTAGCAAGTCCATCATGGGAAGGCATCGAGGAGCAAGAAGGGAAATCACAAAAGCCATCTTGGTGATAAGCATGATAAAGTTTCTAATTACCTAACAGAAGAGCTTACAGTCATCTTAGAAGCCTCTCATGTGCAGCCATCAAGTACCAAGAAGAATGATCTTTAAGGCAGTTCATCAAGGAGTCATTCGGAGTAGTTTAGCAGCCTAAGAAGCTGAGTATCATGCAACACTCAACTGCTATTCAAGGATGATCAAGCCAAGTTGCTAAGGATAGAAGATGTTCAGAGCATGAAGACATCTTAGCAGCTCAGCACCGACTCCAACAACAATAAACAAATAACTCAACGAATCCAGGGCCTGAGGGGTCCTTGTTCAGAGGGTCTAAATGAAACAGGGCCAATAGGGTCCTTGTCCGGAGGTACTATACAAAGTAGGGCCAAAGGGTCCTTGTTCAAAGGGACTAAATGAAAAGATTCTTATGTTTGTCATATACTCTAATATGAACAATACAACATAAACCAGAAAACTATTTGAAATAAAAAGGATCTATTCAACCCCCCTTTTAGATCTATTATGCCCTCTGGGAACTAACAATTGGTATCAGAGTAGGTTCTCATGCTATATTCAAGATCTAATTGCTTTGAGTCTGATCCAAGGCACTGACATTGTTCTAAACTTAGTTTAGTAGTGAGTAACTTGTTATATGCAAAAGAGCTCACACGTTGGAAATATTGTGTATAGGTAAAAATGTGTATACACCTAAAGCTGCTTAGATTGGTCCATATCCTCAATTGCTATATCAACAAGACCAATCCTAGTCTGCAATCAATCTTGTTGTCTAGAGACTAGATGAGAGAAAGAAAGTAAGGGACATCAGTGACAAAGAGTAAAGCATTCATTAGTCTAAAAAATGAAGAGGCCACGTGTACTAAGAAAATATTGATCGAGAGGAGAAAGAAGATCTTCTCAAACTTATGAGTGACCAACCAACAACTGGGTGCTATCTCTGTAAACTCAAAGATGTCAAAGATATTAATGCCACGATTCTCTTGATCTACATCTTCAAGACCACGACTGATTGATGTAAGGTCAACAAGAGCATTAAGCCGAAAGGAGCAAAAGTAAAAGCTATACACATCAATACCGAAAGTTAGTATATCCAAGGTAAATGACTGTTATGAAACTGACAGTAAAAAGGTACGGTTCCTCACCATTATTAATGTATACATCATATTTGCACCATCCTATGAACTATGACAATATTCTGTCAAGAAGTCATAATCTACCTAAAAAGGTGAAGAGAGAAAATAGTCTGAAGATGGAAAATTCAAATGTCTACAAACTTTCTATTTAACCAAGTTTTAGGCTGAAGATGACATCTTGAAGAAAATCTGAAATAGATCATAAGATTATCACAAAACAAATGATTTTTATGTTAAGTAATCATTGTTGATGTGATAGTTTGTATGTACAAGCTTATGTTCTAAGTGTTTGACAACACACAAAGAATGATTTGTTCACAAGAGGATCTTGCTGATTTGTAGAAACTGATCACATCCATAAATCAACTAGATACTCATAAATCGTAAAGTTGATTTACACTCTGTGAACATTTAAACATTGTGAACATAACCCAGTAATTGATGAAACCATCATAGATAGAGAGTGTGTTATTAAATGCCATATCTCACACACACTCACCAGCTTGCATCTCGAAATATATTATCTAAAGATAGTTGCATGCATTAATATGTATGTTGGTGATAAACATGATGATTATCCAGTTAAAAGGAATAGGGGTTTAGAAAACTAACCTAGCAGGACTCATTCAACAATGGGGACCAAAAGTAGAAATATATCTAAACCTGCAGGTACTTTGTCAGTCTAACCACACTAAGGAATGCTGAAGCAGCAGACTTCATTCATTAGGACTTAACCATCAGAAAGATAAGGACTGTTCCGAAATGAATCTTATAAGGTTCCTAAATGTCCAAGCCTGTTCTTGAAGACCCTATGAGCTAACCGGAATGGAGCTCTCATGGCTGCAAATCTATATATGAGAGCATGCCATGAAACAGAAGATAAAGAGGATTCTATGTGCTCATATAAAGAAAGACATGCTTTATGGAAAGGATCCTCAAGGGAAGCTCACAACAAAAGATCATTGAGCTTAAGACAAAAGGAGTTCTTTACGAAGCAGAACTTCTCAAAACAAAGGACTGTCAAAGAAGACTACGTTAGTAGTGCTATCAAATGATCGTAGAGTGATCAATCCTGAAAATACTCATCTCTACGATACAAGGAAAACAAAGAAATGATGATGATTCTAGTCAAAAGGAGAAATGCTGGGCAGCCTTCAAAATGAACATGAATAAGGAATCACATCTATCTGAGAAGACAACATTAACAATGGGGGAGCAGTGATCTGTTAAGGAATAACAACACTATTAAACCTGGAAGAGATGTACCGGCTACAGAGTCCCAAAACTTTGTGGCTGATGAACTAAATGAAGATCCAAGGTCAGTAGGAACGTCAACACTCTTCAGGATCATAGTGTTAACTCTTCTATGTCAACGAGCAACACTCAGCAAGACACTTCGATCATGTTCCTGAAGACGTGCATCAGAATCGTAGAGTTCGGATACCTGAAGACTGAAGCTTTGGCACCAGTTCAATCTGAAGGGTAATATTCGAACAAGTGCTTATTGAGAGCATCGATGCAAAAGGACAACCTCTGAGCAAGAAATCAGAAGAAATAAAGACTTTAACCTGCCCAAGATAGTAAAGTGATACATCTAACAGGGTAGGTGAAACAGTAGACTGCAGAGTCAGAAAAAGTATGTCATGTCACATCAAGCAGTCTACCTCAAGCAACTTGAGATCTGTGAAGACATTTGAATAGCTTCCAACGACTACTTTCCAACGGAAGGATTGGGAAGGTGTATAAATGTAGAAGAGCTTCAAAGATCAAAGGCTGCTGGAGTTGTCAATTTTGGAGAGAAGGTGGACTGATCTAAACCATGTGATAGTGAGTCTGAAGGCTCACTCAACGATCCACCAAGAACACTCAAAAGTCAGATCAAGAAAGAAGTAGAAGTGTGAGTTCTACTATGTAGAAGTGAGAGTTCTACTACTTGAAGAGTGTTCTAAACTGTCGAGATAAAAGAGAGCATCATACCATCTGGATGTCTATCATGGGAAGACTCTAAGTACAGTAGAGAAGAGCTTACAGTCAGCTTAGCAAGTCCATCATGGGAAGGCATCGAGGAGCAAGAAGGGAAATCACAAAAGCCATCTTGGTGATAAGCATGATAAAGTTTCTAATTACCTAACAGAAGAGCTTACAGTCATCTTAGAAGTCTCTCATGTGCAGCCATCAAGTACCAAGAAGAATGACCTTTAAGGCAGTTCATCAAGGAGTCATTCGGAGTAGTTGAGCAGCCTAAGAAGCTGAGTATCATGCAACACTCAACTGCTATTCAAGGATGATCAAGCCAAGTTGCTAAGGATAGAAGATGTTCAGAGCATGAAGACATCTTAGCAGCTCAGCACCGACTCCAACAACAATAAACAAATAACTCAACAAATCCAGGGCCTGAGGGGTCCTTGTTCAGAGGGTCTAAATGAAACAGGGCCAATAGGGTCCTTGTCCGGAGGTACTATACAAAGTAGGGCCAAAGGGTCCTTGTTCAAAGGGGCTAAATGAAAAGATTCTTATGTTTGTCATATACTCTAATATGAACAATACAACATAAACCAGAAAACTATTTGAAATAAAAAGGATCTATTCAACCCCCCCTTCTAGATCTATTATGCCCTCTGGGAACTAACAATTGGTATCAGAGTAGGTTCTCATGCTATATTCAAGATCTAATTGCTTTGAGTCTGATCCAAGGCACTGACATTGTTCTAAACTTAGTTTAGTAGTGAGTAACTTGTTATATGCAAAAGAGCTCACACGTTGGAAATATTGTGTATAGGTAAAAATGTGTATACACCTAAAGCTGCTTAGATTGGTCCATATCCTCGATTGATATATCAACAAGACCAATCCTAGTCTGCAATCAATCTTGTTGTCTAGAGACTAGATGAGAGAAAGAAAGTAAGGGACATCAGTGACAAAGAGTAAAGCATTCATTAGTCTAAAAAATGAAGAGGCCACGTGTACTAAGAAAATACTGATCGAGAGGAGAAAGAAGATCTTCTCAAACTTATGAGTGACCAACCAACAACTGGGTGCTATCTCTGTAAACTCAAAGATGTCAAAGATATTAATGCCACGATTCTCTTGATCTACATCTTCAAGACCACGACTGATTGATGTAAGGTCAACAAGAGCATTAAGCCGAAAGGAGCAAAAGTAAAAGCTATGCACATCAATACCGAAAGTTAGTATATCCAAGGTAAATGACTGTTATGAAACTGACAGTAAAAAGGTACGGTTCCTCACCATTATTAATGTATACATCATATTTGCACCATCCTATGAACTATGACAATATTCTGTCAAGAAGTCATAATCTACCTAAAAAGGTGAAGAGAGAAAATAGTCTGAAGATGGAAAATTCAAATGTCTACAAACTTTCTATTTAACCAAGTTTTAGGCTGAAGATGACATCTTGAAGAAAATCTGAAATAGATCATAAGATTATCACAAAACAAATGATTTTTATGTTAAGTAATCATTGTTGATGTGATAGTTTGTATGTACAAGCTTATGTTCTAAGTGTTTGACAACACACAAAGAATGATTTGTTCACAAGAGGATCTTGCTGATTTGTAGAAACTGATCACATCCATAAATCAACTAGATACTCATAAATCGTAAAGTTGATTTACACTCTGTGAACATTTAAACATTATGAACATAACCCAGTAATTGATGAAACCATCATAGATAGAGAGTGTGTTATTAAATGCCATATCTCACACACACTCACCAGCTTGCATCTCGAAATATATTATCTAAAGATAGTTGCATGCATGAATATGTATGTTGGTGATAAACATGATGATTATCCAGTTAAAAGGAATAGGGGTTTAGAAAACTAACCTAGCAGGACTCATTCAACAATGGGGACCAAAAGTAGAAATATATCTAAACCTGCAGGTACTTTGTCAGTCTAACCACACTAAGGAATGCTGAAGCAACAGACTTCATTCATTAGGACTTAACCATCAGAAAGATAAGGACTGTTCCGAAATGAGTCTTATAAGGTTCCTATATGTCCAAGCCTGTTGTTGAAGACCCTCTGAGCTAACCGGAATGGAGCTCTCATGGCTGCAAATCTATATATGGGAGCATGCCATGAAACAGAAGATAAAGAGGATTCTATGTGCTCATATAAAGAAAGACATGCTCTATGGAAAGGATCCTCAAGGGAAGCTCACAACAAAAGATCATTGAGCTTAAGACAAAAGGAGTTCTTTACGAAGCAGAACTTCTCAAAACAAAGGACTGTCAAAGAAGACTACGTTCGTAGTGCTATCAAATGATCGTAGAGTGATCAATCCTGAAAATACTCATCTCTACGATACAAGGAAAACAAAGAAACGATGATGATTCTAGTCAAAAGGAGAAATGCTGGGCAGCCTTCAAAATGAACATGAATAAGGAATCACATCTATCTGAGAAGACAACATTAACAATGAGGGAGCAGTGATCTGTTAAGGAATAACAACACTATTAAACCTGGAAGAGATGTACCGGCTACAGAGTCCCAAAACTTTGTGGCTGATGAACTAAATGAAGATCCAAGGTCAGTAGGAACGTCTCAAAATGTACTACTGATAACCCTTCAGCCACCCAATTCATAATCGTGAAGTTCCTATAATCAAACACATGATCGTAGTGTAAGAGAAGAAGGACACCATGATTTCAGTAAATCAGATATCCAAAGTTGGTAGAAAGACCTCCCCATCAGAAAAGATCTAATAGGATGTCATTGAAAATCACTATTTTATTACTTCATCTAAAGAGCGCCTCAGGGACAAACCTGACCCTTAGCTCACTCTAAGAAGTTGGCCCTTCCTGAGCTACCTTATCACAGAATGAATGCTTGATCGAGTTCATCTCAAAAGAACCAAGTCAGTCGACGATCGTAGAGTTTAGTTTGAAAAGGAATAAATGATCGTAGTGCAACTGCAGCGATCGTAGAAGACAACTCAACGATCATAGTTCTACCAAAGGGTACTCCAATTCACAAGGAGCATGAAGAATGAGACATCTGTTAAGCCATTCAAGATAAGGAGATAAGTTCAAATACATTAGTGATTGAGCTATTCTGCATCGATGTAAGGAGGAAAGACGAAGACATCCACTGCAGCATCTCTCAGAAATTGATCGTTGAGTCAACAAATGAAATCGTAGAGTCTATAGCTATCTCATCACTGAGTATGCAGAGTTAGAAGGAACTGCCATAAAGACAAGTTCAAATCTGCAGACAGTTACAAAAATTTATTGAACCTTTCTCCCTCCCATTTTCAAAACCCTAAAAAGCTTTTCAAGAGCAAAATCAGTTAACCTCCAGAGCCTTACTAACCAGAAAACCATCTCGTATAAACTTCTCTATATCTAATACCCAAATTCTTCAAACTACTCATAAATGGAAAACTGGCAGGTGATTACTAGTATTCAGCTTGGAAACAAATCGTTTGAGAAATCTGAAAAAAAGTTTAGGGACATTCTCGAGCTTGTAAAGAAGGCTGGATTTTCAGAATGCCTTGAGGCAAATACTCCTGTCTACTGCAACCTGGTTAAAGAATTCTACTCAAACGTCTCTATAAATTCAGAAACTTTGACTACAAAGGTTAAAGGTCAGTCTCTTCAGTTAAAATCTTCTGACCTCAATCAATGCCTAGGTTTTCCTAACCAAGGGCTAAAGAACCTTGACAATGTCAACACTGAATTAGCAAAGGAAGTTATGGGGTATCAAAGAAACCCTAGTTTCAAGGACATGAAGAAGAAGGAGTTTCCTCCTGAGCAATATGAGTTCCTTGCTAAAATAATTGGAAAGTGCATACTATGTAAGAACACTGCACATGACACAGTGATCGACCAACAGTTGAAAATCATGTCAGCAATAGTTTTGAAGAAACAAATCAACTTTAGAGCTATCTTGTTTGATCAGATCTCCAAATGGGTATAGAAGGCTGAGAAGTAGCCCCTGACCAAGGTATTTCATGGAAGGTTGCTAAGTATGATTCTGAAGAAGAAATTAGGAGGAAAAATCAAGGAAGATGAGGGAGAAGCCTTGAATGTGCACAAGGTGATGTCTCCACAGTTATTTGAGAGCTGGAAGAAGAATCCCAAGGAGAACAAAAGGCTGACAGTTGGGAGTAGCAGTAGAGCCTCTACAAAGAAGAGAAAGATAGTAAAGACAGAGAGCTCTGAGTCCAGTGACTCTGCAGCAGCTGAAATCACACCAGCCAGGAAGAAATCAAAAATGGTGAAAAGAGCCGGTGACGTGAAAAAAGCCCAGGCCCCACGTAGGAGAGTCTCCTCCTTGAACAAAGATAAGGAAGAAAAGGCCCAAAATGTCGAGACCATAAAAAGAAGAAGCAGAAGGTTGCTTCAAGGGCTAGTCAGCAAGAAAGCTAAGGTGAATGACAAACCAGCCTTAGTTTCTCAAATCAATACATCTGCTGAAGAAAGGGAAGTAGTGTCAGCAGAAGAGAAAGAAACTTAAAATGTTATCCAGTCCCCACAGTCAGCATTCAGAAAAGAGAATGAAGCTGATAAGATGAAAGAAAGTACATAATCTATTGATGATGAAAAGTGCTCAAGCCCCATGACCAATTCTCAGAGAAGCCACTCTGATGATGAAAAAGAAATTCAAAGTGACCATAGCATATCCCCAAATGCCACTGCCCCAACGAGCCTAGAGAATGGGTCAGAAAATACTGATCAAGAAGAAGATGAAATGTCCCCTCCAATCTAGAAAACTCTCATGATGGCTCAAAAAGTGATGAGGCCAAGAAAGAAGAGTCGGCTCCTACCAATGCTGATCTTCGAAGAAGTCTATCTGATGAGCAAGAAGAGTCAGAGACTGAAGAAGAAGAAGAAGAAGAAGAAGAAGAGTCAGTGTCTCCATTAATTGAATCTCCACAAAGACAGAGAAGCTACAGGCTGCAAGCCCAGTTTGCCTCCAAAAGGAACTATGGCCAATCAAATGCCATCATTGAATTAAGTGATAATGGATCTGTATCCCCAGGAGAAGATGCTGAAGAAGAAGAATCAAAGGAAATACTTGCTGAAGAAAGTTCAGATAATGAAATTCAGCAAGAAGGATTTTCTGTTGAAGATGATCAAGAAGAGTCTGAACATGAAATGCAACAAGAAGACCTCTCTGCTGAAGCTGATCTAAACGGTTCTGGTTCTGAGAAGAAAGAAGCAGGAAATGATTCCAACTCTGAAGATCAGGAATCAAAAAACTCAGAACTTCACCCTGTTCTCTCACCTGCAAAATTTACGAAGAGAATTGTGGTAGAAGTTCCTAATGAACAATCAGAAACTCCTCCTTACAGATGGGTAAACCATGGAGGTGAACAGATCAGAATAGTAAGAATGACGTCCTTTAACTTAGTCAAGAACTGGAACAACATGGAAATGGATTGAACAACCATTCTCTACAACCCTGATGATTTGCTGGTGAGATGGTTCTTCCAATCAATGCCTTGGCTGAAGGCTTTTACTGAAGAAGATGGAAGTTACTTCAACTGGTGTTATAAGACTTTTCCAAGCATGGAATTAGTAGCCCAAAACTTTCCAAGGGTAAAAACTTATGCTACCAAGATGATAACAAACCAGCCTCACTTCAAGGTCTATCGACAAGCTGGAAATCTCTACATCCCCTACGATCGTAGAGTAGATTCTGAAGGAAGAAGGGTCATGACCAAGGAGCTGATCGTAGAGTCTGTTCATTCTACGACTGATGGTATTCAAGCCCAATCTCAGAAGCCTCCTTATGATCAAACACTGCTATCAGCCACTCCATCATCTTCCATAAGCAATTGGTACTCCCCAATTGTTCAGATTATCCAAACATTTGAAAAACTATCCAAATATGATGATCGTAGAGTCCAATCCTTTGCTCAACCTAAAGCTGCCAATCAAAAGGATCAAACTGCTTTGGAGCAGGAACTACTGAAGAGCTTTGATGATCTAAGCAAGAAGATATCTATGCTCAATGAAGAATCACATAAGCAAACAGCAGCAGGAGATGATTCCTTCCAGCACCAGCGTCAAGCTATCTTGGCTGATGTATCTCTCAAACTCCAAGAGAGAGTTAACATCTATCAGAAGGCCATCCAAGATCAGAAGGCAGTAACTCTACAAATTCAGGAGGCCAATGCAAAGCAGATCGAAGTCCTCTCTGACAAGATTGATGATATGAGGCAGACCTTCTCAGTATAACTTGAGCTCGGCCAGCAAGAACTAAAGTTTGAAATTGCCAACTCCTCCTACCTGAAGGAGCAGCTTATGTCCAACATGGAGTAGCTCTCTCAAATGATTGATGACAAAAAGGGGGAGAAAAAGAGGCGACGAAAGAAGAGGAACAAGAGGCACCAAAAGAAAAGCAGAGGGTTAAGGGAGAAGAAGTCAAAGAAGAAGAAAGCAGCAACAGATAAAGAATCATCATCTGAGGGGGAGCCTGAAGATGATGATACCAAATTCACAGAAGCTGAAGGGGAGCCAGATCAGAAAGGTGATGAAGGGAAATCAAGCAAAGATAGAAGGTCATCATTAGTGGGGTAGCAAAAGCAAGAAGTAGAAAAAGATGAATAACTGATCAACAAGAAGCATCCTGGAAACACAAGGAGCCAAGGAGGTACATCTCTAATCTGTTAGGAATGTGTTCTGGATCCAAGATGTAGAATGTCTTAATGTATAAATTTCCATATCAATATAAAAGTCATTCATGATTAACTATTTTAGAAATACAGCTGCTCACTGTATATAAGATTCATTCATAACATGCATATGCACTTATTGTTTTTGTCATAATCAAATAGGGGGAGATTGTCAGAAATAAGCATGTGAATGCTATTCCTATTTACATATGATTTGATTATGATATATATGTGTATGAATGAATAATATGCAAGTATGCTTGCATTAAGAAAAGTTGTAAAGTCCTTTGATAGATAATAGAAATATATGTATAAGGACTTAGAATGAATTGATCAAATATGTTAGGTTGATCCTACATAAGCAAAACAACTTTGTAAAGTCCTAAAAAAGAAATGATGTACAAGAACTATAAATATAGAAAGTTCAAGCTTGTTAGGTTGATCTAATGATGTAATAGATAGGCTTGTCTGATCGTCGAGCACTACACTAGAAGTCGTAGTCTGCCAGGAGAATAAGAGTTAACTCGAGAGCTATCGAGGTAGAATAGGAGTATGTAAGATAGTGAGATCTCGGAGTTCGTAGACTTTCAGGGGAAACGATGAAGGATCGTAGTGTGTCGAGAATAGCTTCCTCGGGATCGTAGTGTGCTAAGGAAGTCATGTTCGGAATCGTAGAGACAGCCTGTCTATAAGCCAAACGACCATCTACTGAAGCCAAGTATAAAACGTAGACTACATTCAGAGTCGTAGAGTCTATCGATGCCAAAGCCAAGATAAGGATAGTAGGCTACACTCTGAGATCGTAGAGTCCACTGAATGAATACAGAGATCATAGTCGGGCAAGATTAGATGAAGACAACAAGCACAACACAGAAATCATAGAGTGTCAAGATCTGATCTCAGGATCATAGTGTCTGCAAAGCCAAAGTTGAATCGTAGAGTGCAGGACTACGACTCTAACAGAAGTGCTCACACTGCTAAGTCGGAATTGTAGAGTAGATATTATTCTCAATGAATGAGTACTCTCAGAATATACAAAGATACGAAGCCTTTGGTTGGCACTACAATAATGCATTCCAAAGTAAGGGAACCAGAGAGCACTCAACGAATGACATGCAAGCTAACAGAAGATCTAAGCACAAACCCAATCAGTGTTAAGATTGATGTGTAAGGCCATTCATGATGAAGTCTTCCACAAGAAGATCCAATGAAGACTTTCGTAGCTGACTAAGGAAAAGTCAGCTAATGCAGTAGCTGTCAAGAGAACAGAAAACAACGATCTTGGAAGCAACCAAGATCGTAGTGTTTTCCAGACAAAGAAGGAACTTTTGGAAGGTAAACCTAGATACTGGTCAACCTCTGAAGAGCAAGACTAAAGGGATTAAGTGCAAGGACAGTTCATTGATGATAAGTGAGCGGAAGATCACCGGGAGAAAATAAGCTGGACGCGCCACAAATATGAAGTGTTTTGATATTCAGAAGGGGACCAGAACAAGGAATTAGGCCATCAGTATCTGAGAACAGTTGAACCAAACAGAAGTATTGAAGCACTGCACAAAACAAGGAAGAGGTGTTCTACATTGAAGATCCAATCAACACTCTTCAGGATTGTAGTGTTAACTCTTCTAAGTCAACAAGCAACACTCAGCAAAATACTACGATCTGGTCCCTGAAGACGTGCATCAGAATCATAAAGTTCGGATACCTGAAGATTGAAGCATTGGCAACGGTTCAATCTGAAGGGTAATATTCGAACAAGTGCTTATTGAGAGGATCGATGCAAAAGGACAACCTCTGATCAAGAAATCAGAAGAAATAAAGTCTTTAACCTGCCCAAGATAGTAAAGTGATACATCTGATATGGTAGGTAAAATAGTAGACTGCAGAGTCAGAAAAAGTATGTCATGTCACATCAAGAAGTCTACCTCAAGCAACATGAGATCTGTGAAGACATTTGAATAGCTTCCAACGGCTACTTTCCAACAGAAGGATTAGGAAGGTGTATAATTATAGATGAGCTTCAAAGATCAAAGGCTGCTGGAGTTGACAGTTTTAGAGAGAAGGTGGACTGATCTAAACCATGTGATAGTGAGTCCGAAGGCTCACTCTACGATCCACCAAGAACACTCAGAAGTCAGATCAAGAAAGAAGTAGAAGTGTGAGTTCTACTATGCAGAAGTGAGAGTTCTACTACTTGAAGAGTGTTCTGAACTGCCGAGAGAAAAGAGAGTATCATGCCATCTGGATGTCCATCATGAGAAGACTCTAAGTACAATAGAGAAGAGCTTACAGTTAGCTTAGCAAGTCCATCATGGGAAGGCATCGAGGAGCAAGAAGGGCAATCATAAAAGCCATCTTGGTGACAAGTATGAGAAAGTTTCTAAGTACATAATAGAAGAGCTTACAGTCATCTTAGAAGCCTCTCATGTGAAGCCATCAAGTACCAAGAAGAATGATCTTCAAGGTAGTTCATCAAGGGGTCATCAGGAGTAGTTGAGCAACCTAAGAAGCTGAGCATCATGAAACACTCAACTACTCTTCAAGGATGATCAAGCCAAGCTGCTAAGGATAGAAGATGTTCAGAGCATGAAGACATCTTAGCAGCTCAGCACCGACTCCAACAACAGCAAACAAACAACTCAACGAAGCCAGGGCCTGAGGCGTCCTTGTCCAGAGGGACTAAATGAAGTATGGCCAAGAGGGTCCTTTTCCGGAGGGACTAAACAAAGCAGGGCCAAAGGGTCCTTGTCCAAAGGGACTAAATTAAGTTCCAAGCCTGCTGGGTTTGAAGAGTTCCTAGGGAACTAGAGGAGTCCCAAGGCTGCTGTCCTTGAAGAGTTCTTAGTGAACTGAAGTCCTAAGGCTGTTGGCCTTGAAGGAATCATAGAGATTTAGGGTGATGTCCTTGCTAGTGGAAATCCTGCTAGTTGAAAGCAGAAGAGTGGATTAGGAGCTTGAGTCTCCGAACCACTTAAAACCCCTTGTGTCTTTTACATTATGTCATTTACATTATGTCTATAACTTCAACAACTGCTATGTATGTTTTAACAGCTTACAACTAAACTAACCCTACGAACAATGTATGTATGATTATGAATATATCAATGAAGGGGAATCTTTTACTTATTCCGCTGTGCTTGAAAAGATTCTTATGTTTATCATATACTCTAATATGAACAATACAAAATAAACCAAATTAGTATTTGAAATAAAAAGGATCTATTCAACCCCCCCCCCTTCTAGATCTATTGTGCCCTCTGGGAACTAACATAGAAGTTCTGCCAAGGAGAGGTTTGGTCACCTAATTGCGCGCCAATAGGGAGAAATCCTTATTGGAAAGCCCCCTCTTTCCTAGGAATGACCTGGTCGATTAAATATTGTGAATTATAATAATGATGATAAATGTTGTTAAAAATATTGAGGGGATTTTATGAAGTATTTGATGTAAATTTTGCTTATTATTTGGACCCCCCACTTTCTATTTTTAAAATTATCGGTAGAAGTTATCTTAATTTTGTTTTACATATATATATATATAATATTGTTAGTGGAAGGTGGGTGGGGGGGGGGGGGAATTAAAATGGACGGAAGGAGTTTTATTATAGATATTATATATAGATAAGTTTGAAAAAATTGGGTGGAAGGTGCATTATTATAAATATTATATATATATAGGTAAGTTGAAATAAATGGACGGAAGGAGTATTATTATGGATTATATATATATAATATATTATATTTTATTTAAAAGATTTTGCTTTAAGTATGGAGCGTCCGATTAAAGTAAATCAATCTTGACCGTTCATGAATTAGTTACTATGCATTTCATTCTTCTATAAATAAAAGTTCATTCCTTTATTATTTCTTACGAATTCATTGAAACTCTAGAGAGAGAAACTATAGAGAGAAAGAAGAAAAGTATTCTGCTACTTAACTACTTCTTTATTTCAGTTCTTCTTTAAACGATAAGGAATATTTGTCTTTTGTATTCATGAAGAGAACTTCTATTATTCCATTTCTTATTATTCTGTTGGAATAACCTGTATAAGTAGAATACCCTGTACTTGGTGACATTCTTCTATATTCTATTGGAACATCCTGTCTGTGTGTTTTACACCGGACCTGGTTCCGTCTTTATTATTATTCAATTGGAACATCTTGTCTGTATGTTTTACACTGGACCTGGTTCCTTCTTTATTATTCTGTTGGAACATCCTATCGGTGCAAATTTTGCCTGACCTAGTTCCGTTATTATTATTCTGTTGGAATAACATGTCTATGCGAAGTACTGCATGCATGGTGATTTCTTTTGTTATTCCATTCTTTGTAATACTCAGTTGGTTAAAGTTTTGACTTCTATACTCCATGAAATTAGTAGAATATCCTTGATATTTGCGCTTCATCTAGTATCTTTTCATGGAAATATTATTCTGATCATTCTTGAATTTTACTCTACAGAGAAGTATCATGTTGACAATTTGGACATTAGTAGTTCATGGATAAATTAATTCTTGAACTTATTTTATTGAATTCTTATATCATTGTCATCATCCTCATGTTTATATTATGTTGAAAGTCATCTGTGGTCTGTAGTGCATAGATGGACTTGGTATGATTATGACCAGGGATTATTCGGTGTAATCATAACCGTAATGTTACAAATGATGTGGTAAAAGTTATCATTGGCCCGTAGTGCATTGATGGACAATTATTGGCATGATCATGACCATTAATGAATACACGAATATCCTTAGCTGTAGTGGATGGATAATTTGTGGTCGTAATACTAAAGAATATCCTTTGTCATAGTGCATGGGTGATTCGATGATGTGTATTATTTATTAAGTTGAGTCCCAGCGATAAAAGTCATGAAAAACCTTTTAAATAATAAAAGATAGTAGATTTTATTCTGTACTTGACTCTTTTAATGGATTGCTTGTTCCGTTGCAGTTAAACTTTATGTTGTTATATTTTATCAGTTTAACACTATTGAAGGTTAACAATAATTTATTCTTCATTATCTTAGTCATAATATTTCTTACTGCGCTAGTTGAGCTCACCCTTTCTTTCACTGTTCTCTTCAGGAAATGAGAACATAGCAAGGACTAGTCGGGGAACGGAGTGACGGTCTAGAGGATAGCATTAGTAGTCCTCACTATTCTGTGAAATAGTGTGTTAATAATTGTAATGAGGACTCCTTTTGAGTTTGTATAATCTCTAGTAGACAATAATTGTATTCAAACTCACAGTTATGTTTTGTCGTATTGTACACGACAATTATATTAGTAAGATGTATTTGAATTTTGTATAATGTATCTGACGACCCAAGATGGGTGATGTATACCTAATTTTGGGTACGTCACATCAGTCATAGAAACGGTGACAACAAACGTGGAGGGAATCAACATGCCAAAAATGGTAACCACTTCGGTGGTAATCATGGCCAAGACAGTAAAAATGGATATATCAAGAAAAGGAGATTCAACAATGATGGAAGGACGTCAATACCAACACCTGTTGTTAAGGAAGGAGAACGATCACCTATCATATGCTTCAAATGCGGAGGGGAGGGAAACATCAGTCTAAGATGCGCGATGTCGTCCAAAGCATGTTATAATTGTGGAAGAGAAGGTAACTTAGCCCAATTTTTTCGTTCACTGAAGACAAGTTCAACCAGGAAAGTCAAAGCCGGTAGTGCAAAGGAGAGCATTTGTTGTGACCTCCCAGAAAGTAAGGAACCCGAATGAGGTCATCACGGGTAAGCTTATCATAAACTCTAGCGAAGTCTATACCTTATTTGATACCGGTTCTACCCATTCTTTTATTTCTCCTACTTGCGCTCAATGATTAAATTTGACTCCTGAGAAATTAGACTTTGACTTATCTGTAGAAACTTCTTTGGGAGAAACCTTCATTACATCCACTGTTTATAAGTCTTGTTTGGTTTAAATCGGTACCCTCACATTACCTATCGATCTTATTTCAATAAAAATACTTGTATTTGACGTAATTCTATGGATTGATTTGTTAAATACTCATCATGCAAAAATTGATTGTTTTTATAAGGTTGTTAGCTTTCATATTCCTAACCAATCTGTTATGCGAATTCAAGCCACCAAACCATTAAAATCAATCACTATCATCTCAAGCGATAAAGCTATTCGTTTATTGAAAAATAGATGTCAAGCTTTCTTAGCTCATGTCACAGATCTAAACAAAAATACCTCAGTTTTGAATGATATTTCTATTATTAATGAATTTCTTGACGTATTCCCTGAAGAACTTCCTGGCCTACCCCAGAGCGTGAAATTGAATTTTGTATCGACCTTGAACCTGGTACAAAACCCATTTCCAAAGCCCCATATCGAATGGCTCCTATTAAACTTCAGGAGTTAAAGACCTAACTGCAGGAATTGTTAAACATTGGCTTTATTCATCCTAGTACTTCTCCTTGGGGTGCTCCTGTTCTATTCGTGAAGAAGAAAGATGGGACTATACGACTTTGTATTGATTATCAGGAGTTGAATCATGTCACCATAAAAAATAAGTACCCATTGCCATGTATTGATGACTTTTTTGACCAGTTGCAAGGAGCCAAATTCTTTTCATAGATTGATCATCGTTCCGGATATCACCAATTGAAGATTAGAACCGATGACATTCCAAAGATGACTTTCAGAACTCAGTACGGGCATTATGAATTCCTTGTCATGTCCTTTGGATTGACTAAAGCTCCTACTGCCTTCATGGATATGATGAACCGAGTATTCAAGGAATATTTGGATCACTTTGTGGTCGTCTTTATTGATGACATCCTTATTTATTCCAAAAGCTGTGAAGATCGTGAGCAACACTTGAGGCTGAAACTCCAAAAGCTTCGTGAATACAAGTTTTATGCCAAGTTGAAGAAATGGGAGTTCTGACTTGAGGAAGTAGCATTCCTTGGGAACGTGGTATCAAGTCATGAAATATCTGTTGACCCAGCAAAGATTTAAGCTATTCAAAGCTGGGAGCAACCTAAATCAGTGACCGAAGTACGTAGCTTTCTCGGGTTAGCTGGTTATTATCAGAGATTCGTAGAAGGGTTTTCTCGAATCACTACTCCACTAACTCATCTGACTCGAAAAGATACAAAGCTCGGTTGGAGCGAGGAATGTGAGAAGAGTTTTCAAGAACTCAAGAGGAGACTTATTTCAGCACCTGTTCTGACAATACCATCTGGTTTGGAGGGATTTGTCATCTACAGTGATGCTTCAGGCAAAGGGTTAGGATGTGTTCTCATGCAACATGGGAAAGTTATAGCCTATGCCTCACGATAAATCAAAGAATATGAGAAGAATTATCCTACTCATGACCTAGAGTTAGCAGCTGTTGTCTTCGCACTTAAAATTTGGAGGCATTACTTGTATGGGGAGAATGTGGAGATCTTTACGGATCATAAAAGCCTCAAATATTTCTTCACTCAAAAGGAACTCAACATATGACAATGACGTTGGCTTGAACTATTGAATGATTATAATCATACCATCCAATACCATCCTGGAAAAGCGAACGTGGTAGCTGATGCATTGAGTAGAAGAACATATGCAAGTACGTGTACAATATTGTCAACATAAAGGCCCATTTTGTGTGACTTGCAAAGGATAGAGATAGAGTTAAAGACTCCAGGGACCCATGTGATGATGGCGAATATACGAGTAGAACCGAATTTAATTGATAAAGTTAAAGCTGCTCAAGCTACAGACCTGGAGCTGATGCGTATGAGGAAGAAAGTACAAGAAGGTGCTATGCCGGAAACAAGAATCATTGAAGAAGGAATACTTCAAGTTAACTCTAGACTTTGCGTTCCTAACGACCCTGATTTAAAGTATAAAATCATGATGGAGGCGCACAACACACCGTTTGCAATCCATCCTGGGAGTACCAAAATGTATCATGATCTTCGACATACATTTTGGTGGGGCAATATGAAGAGAGAGATAGCGTTGTTTATCTTAAGGTGTCTAATGTGTCAACGAGTCAAGGCGAAGCATCAAGTACCAGAAGGTCCATTGCAACCACTTGAAATTCCAGAATGGAAGTGGGAGAACATTACCATGGATTTCGTTACCGGTCTTCCTAAGGTTTCTCAATGTATAGATACGATTTGGGTCATTGTTGATAGATTGACCAAGTCTGCTCATTTCTTACCGATACGAGAAATTTATACACTTGAAAGTCTTGCTCGTATGTACATAAACGAGATTTTAAGACTACATGGTATGCTAATATCCATAGTTTCTGATCGAGGCCCAAGATTCACTTCACGATTTTGGGTTAGTTTGCAGAAAGCTATAGGCACAGATTTACTATTTAACTAGGCATATCATCCTCAGACGGACAGACAGTCAGAGAGGACTATTCAAACTCTTGAAGATCTATTAAAAATCTGTGTCCTTGATTTCAAGGGAAGTTGGGACAAGTTCTTACCATTGGTGGAGTTTTTCTACAACAATAGTTATCAAGCAAGTATCGACATGACTCCATTCGAAGCGTTGTATGGAAGAAAGTGTTGTTCTCCAGTATCTTGGGATGAGGTGGGAGAAGCAACATTGTTGGGACCAGAGTTGGTACGTATGACTATAGAAAAGATTCAAACGATCCGGCAACGTATAAAAACCTCACAAGATCTACAAAAGAGTTATGTTGATCTTCATCGAAAGGATGTGGAATTCGATATAGGAGATCATGTGTTGTTCCTTGTTGCTCCATGGAAAGAAGTTACGAGATTTGGAAAGAGAGGAAAGCTCAATCCTTGATTCATCGGCCCATTTTTAATCCTCGATCGAGTAGGAACTGTGGCCTATAGACTCGCTTTACCGCCAAGTATGTCTCGTGTTCATAACGTTTTTCACATATACATGCTACGTAAATATGTGGAAGACACGAACCACATTATTGAGTTAGAACCGGAGGAAATAGCGGAAGATTTGACGTATGAAGAGGTTCCTGTTCAAATCTTGGATAAGAAGGAACATATTCTACGCACCAAGGTTATACCTAAAGTCAAAGTTTTGTGGAGAAACCACGATGTTGAGGAAATGACTTAGGAATTAGAACATGAAATGAAATCAAGGTATCCTTACCTCTTCGACATACCAGGTACGTACCCTAATTTCGAGGGCAAAATTTCATAAGAAGGGAAATTGTAAAACCCCAACTTTTTGAATAAAGATGAATTTTCTATAAATATTATTTTTGAATATTATGGAGTGAAATTGATATAATGTTATAGTTGTGGGTAATATTTATAAATTTTGCAAAGTACGCAAGTTATTATATAATATTCGATTGGTCGGGGAATATTCGTTTTAACAGAGAATATTCGTACAATGACACAATCATTGGTAGACCCCACAAAGGAATTATTGTCGGATTGAGAAAATGACCAAAATACTTTATGCAAATAACGACGGAAGTTTTACCGTTAACTGTCGAAACATCCGGTGTTAAAAGTACAGTAATACGTGTGGTTGCATAGTAGCACACTGTATTAATTATTGATGCTTACGTGATAAGTCACTCAGTTTTGTTGGTATTATTAATGTAATAATACAAAAAATCTTTTTATATAAAATAGAATACTTTTATAAAGTTATTCAATAAATAGAATATATTATATTCTATTATACATACTGGTGCATAGTGTCTGCATAGTGTTTTGCATAGTAAAATCTTTTTATGTTAAACAGAATACTTTTATAAAGTTATCTGTTTTATTAGACAATAATTAGAATATATTAAATTTTATTATGCATAGTGTTTGCATAATGCCTGCATAGTGTTTGCATAGTAAAATATTTTATAAAGTTATTCGTTTTATTAGATTATAAATAGAATATATTATATTTTATTTAGAAGATTTTGCTTTAAATATGGACCGTCAGATTAAAGTAAATTCAATCTGGACCGTTCATGAGTTAGTTACTATGCAGTCCATTTTTCTATAAATAGAAGCTCATTCCTTCATTATTTTCTTATGAATTCACTGAAACTCCAGAGAGATAAACTATAGAGAGAAAGAAGAAAGTATTCTGCTACTTCACTACTTATATATCCAGTACTCTTCTTTTGAAGGTATGGAATATTATTTGTTGTACTCGTAAGGGGTGTTATTCTTTTATATTCATGAAGAGGACATATGTTATTCCATTCTTTATTATTCTGTTGGAATAACTTGTATACGCGGGCTACCCTATACTTGGTGACATTCTTCTATTATTCCGTCTTTATTATTCTATTGGAATATCCTGTCTGTGCATTTTACGTCAGACCTGATTTCGTCTTTATTATTCTGTTAGAATATCCTTTCTGTGCATTTTACACCGGACTTGATTCCGTCTTTATTATTCTGTTGGAGTATCCTTTCTGTGCATTTTACGCTGGACCTAGTTCTGCCTTTATTATTATTCTTATGGAATATCTTGTCTGTACATTTTACGCCGGACCTGATTCCGTCCTTATTAGTATTCCGCATACATGGTGATTTTTGTTGTTATTCCATTCTTTATTATTCTGTTGGAACATCCTGTCGGTGCGAATTTTTACTGACCTAGTTCCGTTATTTACTATTCTGTTAGAATAACATGTCCATGCGAAGTACCGCATGCATGATGATTTCTTTTGTTATTCTATTTTTTATTATACTTAGTTGGTTAAAATTTTGACTTATATACTCCATGAAATTAGTGGAATATTCTTGATATTTGCGCTTCATCCAGTATCTTTTCATGGAAATATTCTTCTGAGCATTCTTGAATTTTACTCTACAAAGCAGTATCATGTTACAATTTTGACATTATTAGTTCCTGGATAAATTAATTCTTGAACTTGTTTTATTGAATTCTTATATCATTGTCATCATCCTCGTGTTTATATTTTTTTTGAAAGTCATATGTGGCCTTTAATGCATAGATGGGCTTGGAATGATTATGACCAGGGATTATTCGGTGTAATCATGACAGTAATGTTTTAAATGATGTGGTAAAAGTTGTAATGGCCCGTAGTGCATTGATGGACAGTTGTTGGCATGATCATGACCATTAATGAATACACGAATATTCTTGGCCCGTAGTGCATGGATAATTGTGGTCGTGATACTAAAGAATATCCTTGGCCGTAGTGCAGGGGTGATTCGATGATGTGAATTATTTTTTAAGCTGAGTCTCAGCGATAAAAGTCATGAAAAACCTTCTAAATCATAAAAGATAGTAGATTTTATTCTCTACTTGACTCTTCTAATGAATTGCTTGTTCCGCTGCAGTTAAACTTGATGTTTGTTATATTTTATCAGTTTAACACTGCTGAAGGCTAATGATAATTTATTATGCATTGTCTTAGTCATAATATTTCTTACTGGGCTAGTTGAGCTCACCCTTTCTTTCACTGTTCTCTTCAGGAAATGAGAACGTTGCTGGGACGAGTCGGGGAACGGAGTGATGGTCCGGATGATAGTATTAGCTAATAGTCCTCACTATTCAGTTAAATAGTGTAACAATAATTGTAATGAGGACTTATTCTGAAAGTGGATATTGTATAGAAGACAGTATTTGTATTAAAACTCACAACTCTCTTGTTGTATATTAAAGATTGTATTTGTATTCTGTACCATGTATTTGGCGACTTAGAATAGGTGATGTATACCTATTTTGGGGGCGTCACACGGGTCGGGGCCAAAAACGGGCCGCCCAAAATGGCCCGAGTTTTCATGGGCTTAAAAAATGCTGCCCAAAGCCCTAGTCGGCCCGCGGGCTTTGGGCCCATTTGCCAAGTCTAAAGGTAATTATAACATTAAACATTGTGCAATGTTTCTTGAGTTATCTAAACTGAATACCTTTAAGAAAATTTATTAAAATTTGTGTAGCCTAAATGATCTCAATAACAGCGATAAGTACACAACAATTTTGTAGTGATTTGAGAAGTTTGAAAACAAAATTGTATTATTGAAAAAGTTTTCTAAATTCTGTAGACCTTTTATTTACAAAAGTTATGTGGATATTGTGAATAAAGGCCACTATGGTTTCCAAATAGTGACTCTGGAAAATAAATGTCTATGCACCTTATCTATATAATTTTCCAAATCCGTGTTCACAATTTTTATGTTTCATATTGAGGAATATTTGTTCCATATCCGGATCTCTGTCTCTTAAGTTTGTCGAATTAATGTTTTAGATCTTTTGCCAAACAAATCCTCCTCTAACATTCTGCTACATTTAATTATGTTAACTTTATGACAAGTATAATTTCCACCATGAAGAATGCAGCCCAATTTAAATATTAGAGATAACAGTTTTTTACGTAAGGTTGGCCTACATGCAAAACACTTGAGAAGTAAATTTGCATGCCTTTGTGACAGGTCTGAATCATAATTCACTTTGATCTTGGGAATTCCAAGAAAGAGTTGGTGGAAGTTCTGGAATTAGTAAGCTGTCTTGCTAGTATATTAAAGTAGATATTTTATGTAACTCTATTCTGGTTACTTTTCAACTGAATTTCGTGATTTTCAAATTAGAACTATTGAGCTTTAATGTATCATTGGCAATCTACTTATCAATACAAACCATTGCAGGGATTCGATTCAGTCATGCTAGGTGGTTCAGAGTTTCCTTTCAAAGAGAATATCTCATACATGAAATTCATTTCATCCTTGGCACATGAAAAAGGTATGCTAGTGGAAGATGAACTAGGAAGATTGTCAAGAACTGAAGATGACTTGACGGTAGAAAATTATGAAGCAACAATGACCGACATTAAACAGGTTTTTTTAATTAATTTATTTATTTCTCCCTAGTTGGCTAAACATTCATCTTGGTTCTTTTACAATAATAGTATACTTCAGCTAAAGCCAATAATGTATCTGCAAAGAATAAGGAGACCTTTCAGCTAGAAATCTAGAAGAAGTATGAAGAGATCTTGGGACGGTCTGATGTAAAGCAGAAAATAGAGGTGCTGAAATATGAAATCAGAAAATTTGGTGCGTCTGGAGTTCACGTGAAAATAGTTCATGCACATGGTGGTCATTAGCTCATTAATTTGCACTTGTTCGTGAAAATAGTTCATGCACATGTTCATGTATTTGAGTATTAATTAACTGCATTCTTCTATTGGTAAGGCATAGTTTGTTGCTCAGTTCTGCTAGTGTTGTTGTAATAACATGATGATTTTATTTAAAGGGTTGGAATTTATTAGTAATCATCTTGGTTAAATCTTTTTTCTTATTTCTAGATCTATAATTTTATATTTAGTTTTTCATTCCGGTACAACAAATAATTTTGTCACTATTAATAACTTTTTATGTGACGAGATGTATCGTCACCAAAAGCATTATTGACATTGAAAAATGTGTCCCAAAAAATAACTCTTTGATGACAAATTATTTTGTAATATTATTTAAAATATTAAATGACAACGACATTGTAAGACCCCGAATTTTATAAAATAAAAGTATTCAATTTTTCTTATATTTACTATTCAGTAAATGGTTAAATTGATAAAAGTTAAAGTTAAAGGTGATATATGATTTTTTTTCAAAATATGCAACGGGTTATAAAATACTCATTTCTATCGGGGAATATTCGTTTGGTCGTGGAATATTCGTACGACGGCGCAACCTTTTGTGGGCCCCATAACAGAATAACTGTCGGATGAAGAAAATAACAAAAGGGAGTTTTTATAAATAACGGCGTAGTTGTTACCGTTAATACTGTTGGAATACCCAGTGGTTAAAACACAGTAATACACATTATTGCATAGTAGCACACGGTATTGCACCAATTATTGATTCTTACGTAAGAAGGCACTACTCAATAATTGTTATATTAATTACTGTTCAATATTTTATTTTATTGATTCAATAATTGTTGCGTTGATATCTTATATTATTGTTGCTTAATAATTGTCACTGCACAATATTTTCCATTATAAGGTCAATAATTCAAGTTATTTGAATAATATTATTAGATAGCATTGTTGACAATGTCTAGAAAGTTCCGTCAAGGAGAGGTTTGGTCACCTAATTGCGCGCCAGTAAGGAGGAATTCTTATTGGAAAGCCCCCTCTTTCTTTGGAACTGCCTGGTTGTCATTATTGTGATTCTGTAATATTATTTATGAATAATTAATTATTGATTTATATAATAAGAAAAATATTCATTTTATATGGATATAGATGGAGAAAATTTTTAAAGTGACAATTAATGAAAATTGATATTTTATCTTTTCTGATAAAAAAATATTTTATTATATTATTATAATATAATAATGATGATATTTTTACAATGAATGTGTGATATATGAGTATATGAGGAGGAAGAGTATTTTTGTTGCATTAAATGATTTCCACATGTTTTGTATGTCGGTGGACCCCATTTCTTGACTGAAATATGATTATAGCCTGTAAAATCGTCCGTATGTGGATTTCGGTCTATTTCTGTTTGGAATTTGGAAAAATTTTCTTCTACAAATTTTTAGAGAATTGAATTTCCTATAAAAATTTGCGAGATTCAAATTTTTTGATAAAAGGACTATTTATTATGAATTATTGAAGTTCTAAAGTTTCGAAATAATTGATTTTTGGAAGTTTTATTTATTTATATTAATAAAAATGTTTTTATATTTTGTGGCCTCATTTAACATGTGTAAAGTGCTGAAGCTAGAGAATTCAAAGTGGGCGTAAGAAAATTTAATTATATATTAATATTTTATTAAATTTTCTGCTTTGGTGTTCTAAGCAATTTCCTATAAATAGGTGCTTAGGTTAGAATTGAAAATCACACCAGAAACTGAAGTTTTCTCTCTATTTCTATCTCTATATTATCGAGTGTATTCTTGTGAGTATTTTGATATCTTGAGTGTTGTTATACGGTGCAAGTTCGTTCAACATTATTTAAGTCAGAAGTACTGCTCTTTTGAGGTAAGGATGGTAAGGGATGGTAAGTGATAGTAAGGGATTGTAAGGGATAGTAAGGGATATTTTTTTTTTTAAAATAGTATTATTTATTCACTATTATTATGTTGAAATATTGGTTTGAATTTTTACATGTCGGGGATACTATTCATGAGTTACTATTCACAATTTACTATTCATGAGTTACTATTCAAGATGGGTTACTATTCACGAATTACTATTCACGGGTACTATTCACTACAAAATTGATTTATTTTTCTAACCAAATTATAGTTGATTTATGAATATTACTCTGGAGATTAAAACTATGTATTGATTATATTGATTTTATTATCATATATAACATTTTTATAACCCTGATGTTGAAATTCTCTATCACTGGAGTGTAAAGATTGGTAGATTATTGGTATGATCATGACTAGGGTTCTCTTTTGCCAATAGTGAAAAGTTGAATTTTGACTGGTATGATCATGACCATTGAATTTATAATTGAATATCTTTAGCATAAGTGCAAAGGCGAATTGATCAACATGGTTATAATTATTATTTATATAAATTCTGAAATGATTATATATTTCTTTAAAATATGAATATTTTTTGCAAAGATGACTTATTAATAAATATCTTTGGCCCGTAGTGCAAAGATGAATAATTTCTGATGGATATCTTTGGCATGTAGTACAAAGATGGTCTGTTGATGAATATCTTTGGACCGTAGTGCAAAGATAAATTTATTAGAATGATTATGAACATGAACTGTGATTTGGTATAACCATGATCTTTGATGTTTCAGGTGATAAAAATTATCTTTGTCCTGGATGAGAAGGAATTTAGAACAATAATTACGATTATGAGTTATATATGTGGTTGTGGACAAGAATTGTTGATTGATGTTACAGGGATAAAATATTGTTGGTGGACTTTTAACATGGAGAAGATAATAGACTTTCTAGTCTATTTGACTCTTCTAATGGATTGCTCATTCCGCTGCAACTATGGTTGAAAAGTTTTATCATCTACCATATGTTCTTAATCTCTGATTTATTACCGATGAAGACTATTGATAATTTATTTATATTTAGTCATGATATTCTTTACTGAGCTAGTTGTGCTCACCATTTTGCTTCACAATTCCTTTCAGGTAATAAAAGTGTAGTTGGGTCGAGCGGGGGATAGCAGGGGAATAGAACAGTGGTCTATAACTATTGAGGGTGAGGTGAACTTAATTTGGAAGGGTGTTTTGCCATTATCACACAAGATGTCTAATGACATACAACCTCGTATCATCATAAGATATGATTGTACTCATCCACTTGCTGAGTATATTTACAAGCACTACCTATATAATCTTGGTGTTTGTTTGGAGTATAATTCCCAATTAGAGACAGTGGAGATAATGATATGTCAAGAGAAGACTCACCATTAGGAAGAATATGATAGTAATCTTCTAGTTTTTCTTTGGGGTCTATTGGGTCAACCAATGATAATTCTGTGGCCATATGATATCTTTCATAACCTAGAAGCATGGCCTCCCATGTACGAAGGTTTCCTTGAGCACTTCCCAAATATTTTAATTTCTAAAATAGCTTTCGACTATACCTTTATATAAGGTGACATTATGAGGTGTTGTCCACGGTTGGGACATGAGTCACAGTTAGTATATATTTGTATTTAAACTCACAGTTTAAGTGTTGTATTTTTTTGCACGACAATTGTATTAATAAAGTTGTTATTTTTTTCTGTACCATGTATTTGGTGACTTAGAATGGGTTGGATGGAATGGACTTATTTTGGGGTTGTCACAGATGGTATCAGAGCTTAGGGATATGGTCTCTGGCGGAGATCGGGGAATAAAACTAGGAGGGGAGAGATGATTAAATCCTTCGCTAGTGTGTCCTACCTAAGCTTATTTGTTAGTAAGTCATAATATCGGGATATATGTGATATGTTAATTTGTTAAATTAACCGTTGTTTTTAAAGCGGTAATTTAGAATGATATCTAAAATACAGGAGATGAGCAATGGAGAAATCATGATGACAAGGGAGATAGAATCTGAAATGGAAGTAAGGTATTCTCAACATTTCGAAATACCAGGTGCGTAAATTTCGGGGATGAAATTTCATAAGGAGGGGAGATTGTAAGACCCCGAATTTTATGAAATAAAAGTATTCAATTTTTCTTATAATTACTATTCAGTAAATGATTAAATTGATAAAAGTTAAAGTAAAAGGTGATATATGAATTTTTTTTTTAAAATATGCAAGTGGTTATAAAATACTCATTTCTATCGGGGAATATTCGTTTGGTCGTGCAATATTCTTTTTGTCGGGGAATATTCGTACGACGGCACAACCTTTTGTGGGCCCATAACAGAATAACTGTCGGATGAAGAAAATAACAAAAGGGAGTTTTTATAAATAATGGCATAGTTGTTACCGTTAACACTGTTGGAATACCCGGTGGTTAAAACACAGTAATACGCGTTATTGCACAGTAGCACACGGCATTGCACCAATTATTGATTCTTACGTAAGAAGGAACTACTCAATAGTTGTTATAGTAATTACTGTTCAATATTTTATTTTATTGATTCAATAATTGCTGCGTTGATATCTTATATTATTATTGCTCAATAATTGTCACTGCACAGTATTTCCCATTATCAGATCAACAATTAATATTATTTGAATAATATTATTAGATAGTATTATTGCCAATGTCTAGAAAGTTCTGTCAAGGAGAGGTTTGGTCACCTAATTACGCGCCAGTAAGGAGAAATTCTTATTGGAAATCTCTCTCTTTCCTGGGAACTGCCTGGTTGTCATTATTGTGATTCTGTAATATTATTTGTGAATAATTAATTATTGATTTATATGATAAGGAAAATATTCATTTTATGTGGATATAGATGGAGAAAATTTTTAAAGTGACAATTGTTGAAAATTGATATTTTATCTTTTCTGATAAAATAATATTTTATTATATTATTATAATATAATAATGATGATATTTTTACAATGATTTTGTGATATATGAGTATATAAGGAGGAAGAGTATTTTTGTTGTATTAAATGATTTCCACATGTTTTGTGTGTCGGTGGACCCCATTTCTTGACTGAAATTTGATTATAGCCTGTAAAATTATCCGTATGTGGATTTCGGTCAATTTCTGTTTTGAATTTGGAAAAACTTTCTTCTGCAAATTTGTAGAGAATTGAATTTCCTATAAAAATTTGTGAGATTCGAATTTTCTGATAAAAAGGCTATTTATTATGAATTATTGAAGTTCTAAACTTTTGAAATAATTGATTTTTGGAAGTTTTATTTATTTATATTAATAAAAACATTTTTTATATTTTGTGGCCTCATTAAACATGTGCAAAGTGCTGAAGCTAGAAAATTCAAAGTGGGCGCAAGAAAATTTAATTATATATTAATATTTTATTAAATTTTCTGCTTTGGTGTTCTAAGCAATTTCCTATAAATAGGTGCTTAGGTTAGAATTGAAAATCACACCAGAAACTGAAGTTTTCTCTATGATTATCTCTCTATATTATCGAGTGTATTCTTGTGAGTATTTTGATATCGTAAGTGTTACTATACGGTGCAAGTTCGTTCAGCATTATTCCAGTCAGAAGTACTGCTCTTTTGAGGTAAGGATAGTAAGGGATGGTAAGGGATAGTAAGGGATTGTAAGGGATAGTAAGGGATATTATTTTTTTTTAAAAAAATGATATTATTTCTTCAATATCATTGTGTTGAAATATTGGTTTGAACTTTTTATCAAATTTAGAACTTTTTTATGTCGGGGTTACTATTCACGAGTTACTATTCATGAGTTACTACTCACGATTTACTACTCACGATTTACTATTCACGACATGTTACTATTCATCAGTTACTATTCACGAATTACTATTCACGGGTACTATTCACTACAAAATCAATTTTCTTTAACCAAATTATAGTTGATTTATGAATATTACTCTGGAGATTAAAACTATGTATTGATTATATTGATTTTATTATCATATATAACATTTTTATAACCTTGTTGTTGAAGTTCTCTTTCACTGGAGTGTAAAGATGGGTAAATTATTGGTATGATCATGACTAGGGTTCTCTTTGGCCAGTATTGAAAAGTTGAATTGTGACTGGTATGATCATGACCATTGAATTTATAATTGAATATCTTTAGCTTAAGTGCAAAGGTGAATTGATCAACATGGTTATAATTATTGTTTATATAAATTCTGAAATGATTATATATTTCTTTGAAATATGAATATCTTTGGCAAAGATGACTTATTGATGAATATCTTTGGCCCGTAGTACAAAGATGAATGATTTCTGATGAATATCTTTGGCATGTAGTGCAAAGATGGTCTGTTGATTAATATCTTTGGCCCGTAGTACAAAGATGAATTTATTAGTATGATTATGAACATGAACTGTGATTTGGTATAACCATGATCTTTGATGTTTCAGGTGATGAAAATTATCTTTGTCATGGATGAGAAAAGGAATTTAGAACAACAATTACGATTATGAGTTATACATGTGATTGTGGACATGAATTGATGATTGATGTTATAGGGATAAAACATTGTTGGTGGACTTTTAACATGGAGAATATAATAGACTTTCTAGTCCATTTGACTCTTCTAATGGATTGCTCATTCTGCTGCAACTATGGTTGAAAAGTTTTATCATCTACCATACGTTCTAAATCTCTGATTTATTACTGATGAAGACTATTGATAATTTATTTATCTTTAGTCATGATATTTTTTACTGAGCTAGTTTTGCTAACCCTTTTACTTCACAATTACTTTCAGGTAATAAAAGTGTAGTTGGGTTAAGCGGGGGATAACAGGGGAATTGTACAGTGGTCTATAACTGTTGAGGGTGAGGTGAACTTAACTTGGAAGGGTGTTTTGTCACTATCATACAAGATGTATATTGACATACAACCTCGTATCATCATAAGAAAGGGTTGTGTTCATCCACTTGCTGAGTATATTTTGAAGCACTACCTATATAATCTTTATGTTTGTTTGGAGTATAATTCCCAATTAGAGACAGTGGAGATAATGATATGTCAAGAAAAGACTCACCATTATGAAGAATATGATAGTAATCTTCTAGTTTTTCTTTGGGGTCTATGGGGTCAACCAATGATAATTCTGTGGCCATATAATATCTTTCATAACCTAGAAGCATGGCCTCCCATGTATGAAGGTTTCCTTGTGCACTTCCCAAATATTCTAATTTCTAAAACAATTTTCGACTATACCTTTATGTAAGGTGTCATTATGAGGTGTTGTCCACGGTTGGGACATGAGTCACAATTAGTATATATTTGTATTTAAACTCACAGTTTAAGTGTTGTCGTATCTTACATGACAATTGTATTAATAAAGTTGTGGTTGTTTTCTTTACCATGTATTTGGCGACTCAGAATGGGTTAGATGGAATGGACCTATTTTGGGGTTGTCATAAACATAATTGTCATGTTAAATATATTATTAGGTGACGAATTGTTCTGTCGTCATTTATTTTTTTATTTTTGGTGACTATAAACATAATAACAAGACGAAAGAATAATAATAAATATGACAATATTGTCGTCATTAAAATTAAATGATTTAAATTAAGTAACATATTTTCGTCACTAAAAGAATATTATTTAATGACGAAAAATGATTTTTGTCATTTAATGTACCAAGTTTTGATGACGAAACATAATATAGAGTGACGAAAGTTTCATTCAAACAGTGACGCTATTAACGTCACTAAAAGTAATTAATTACAGTGACAATGATGTAAATCGTCACCATAAGTCAAAAAATTTAATGACGACATCAAATATTGTCAAATATACCTAATACCACGCTCATACGGTGACGGTCTCTGTGACGGTTAACAATCGTTACCAAATGTTTTAGTGATGAAAAATAAATTTTATGTGACAAATTTTAGCGTCATTTTTTGTGTGATTTCTTATAGTGTTTCGAATCCTCACAATAGTAGTATCGTGGCGGATCAGATCTGTGGTTCGAAGGGACCCGGATTAGGGGGCATCACAGTTGAAATTTGTTTTCTTGGAAACATCCCAAGTCTGTACTCCATCCTCCCATAATACCTTCAACTCGTCTATAAGAGGTCTAAAGTAAACATCTAGGTTCTTTCCAGGATTCTTGGGACTAGGAATCACAAGTTAAAGAAACAAATATGGTTATTTCATACTCATCCAAGGAGGCAAGTTATAAGAAGTAAAAATCACAGACCAACAGGAGTACGGAACAGCTGACTGGCCGAACGGGTTGAAACCATCAGTGGACAATCCAAGCTTCACATTTCTAGGTTCTAATACAAACCTAGGATGTGCTAAGTTGAAATCTTTCCAAGCCTGCCCATCTGCGGGATGGTTCAGTTCTCCATCTTTGGTTGGATATTTTGCATGCCAAGTGATATGTTCAGCTGTTCTTAAGGACATGTATAATCTTTAGAGCGGAGGTGTAATTGGAAAATACCTTAAAACCTTAAAATGTATATTCGCCTTTTTTTGTAGTCACTTCCTCTTTATTAGGCCTAACATGATCACAACTACAAAATGTGCACTTTGTCTTCTGTTCATTTTCCATATAAAATAACATGTAATCGTTCGGACATGCATCGATCTTTTGATATCCAAGACCCATCTTCTTCACCATTTTTTTACAATAGTAGTAGTTATCGGGAAATTTTTCATTGACAGGAAACATACTCTTAATGGCCCTCAAGAGTGACTCAAAATACTCATGGCTCATGTTATGATCAACCTTGACGTTAAGTAATGTCGCCACTGCAAACAATGTAGTGTGCCTCGTGCAACCATGCCACAACAGTTTGCTACCCTCGTCTAACAACTTAAAGAATGATTGGGCATCAGAATTCATAGGTTGCTCTCTGCCTTGTTACCAATCAAAATTCGGCCCTGCAATATCTTGAACCATGTAATTCATAGGATGGATACTGCTGCCTGGATTTTGTACTTGTGCGTTATGACAACCCGAGAATTTTGAATATTTTTAAAATTTTTATTAATTGATTTAAGGTTCAAAATTAAAACCTAGACAAAAAATTAGTGTTTGCGTTTGATATTTTTAAGATGGAGCTATGAGGATTTCAAAATTCTGTGAAGAATTTAGGTGAATTATTCAGGATTAACGGAATACGTAAATATGTTCTGTGTATATGTGTACATTATGTGGTTAAGGGTCAAGGGTTGACCAGATAAAAGATATCTGTAACAAACCCTATGTATATATTAAGAACGTCAACGTTCGGTTAGAAAACTCTGGCGATTAATAAGAAATCCTAGAAATCGGTTCTGGAAACCCTTATTTCATTTTTGGGAATACGAAACCCTAATTCGGGAGTTAAAACCTTAATCTGAGAACTTAAATGATTATTATATTGCCTAAGTTCTATTAATTATAATATTAATTAGGGTAAAGCTTAATTTATTAGTAAACCCATAATTCAAATTTAGAAAACCCTAACTTCGGGTTTTGAAACCCTAATTAATAATTGGGAAAAACCTAAGTGTTAATTTAATAATTTTAATGTTAATTAGGAAAAAATAATCCTAATTTTAAAGTTATGAGTAATTAGAAACCCTAATCTAATTACGAAATCTATTTTTTAAATTAGAAAATTATTTTTCTATTAGAAATCCTAATTCGTGGGTAATAAACCCTAATCACCAATTACGACCCTAATTGCTAAATTAGCAATTTTAATTAGGAAATGTTAATCCTAATTAGCAAGATTTTATTTGTGATTAAGAAATTTTAATATAATTAGAAAATTTTAATTATAATTTAGAAATATTAATCTATTTTTAAAACCTAAATTGGAAATTTTAGAAAATTAAATTACAAACCCTAAGGGTTTCAAACTCTAAGGTTTTCAAACCCTAAACCCAAACCCAAACCCTAAATCCTAAGGGTTTGGCCATTTACTAAAATGCCATTAATTTTGTATGCAAAAAGACTAAAATGCCCTTAGTTCATTATTGTGACTTAACTTGCAAGATTTGACCTAGTGAAGTTGGTGAGAAAACCTAGCCTAGCGTGTGCCTTAAATCCACATAAATCAGCCACCTTGCATCAGCCTTATACAATGAATCAAGATATAATAGATTAAAGAAAGAGAAAAGTCTCACATTACTTTTCATTTTTCACCAAGCCACTCTCTCTCTATATTTCGAGTTTAAGAGTGAGAGGGGAGTGATAAATAAAGTTAGGATCAGTTCATAGCTATCCAAGAACACGAATCGAAAATCAGAAATCAAGATCAAAGCTTAAAAGGTATAAAAACCCTAAATTTTGAAATCTTTGAATTTGATGTTAAATGTTGTAATTGATTGGTTAAAGATGTGTAATACGGTATCTTTTTGTGATATGGGTTGTTAAATTCCAAATCCATAACATCAAAGTGCTCAAAATAACATCTTTTTAAAATCTGGAAAAACTTGAAAATGATGGCCTGACAACCATATGCCAGGGCCTGTAAATCCTTCTCTGATTTTGATTTTTGTTTGTTTTATGTTTTACATTTGTTCTTTGTTATGCGGACTGTAATTTGGACTTTTAATCATGGTCATATCATGTCTAGATCTCCAGATATAAGCAGTCAAACATGGTTGACCGAGCACAAAAGTTTGAATATGGGCAACCCAAACTTTCTAGGTGGTCTGACATGATTTTCGAAGCCCTTGATCTTGCTTGTATTTTATGTTTTATGTCCTGTTGGTTGCTGCAGATTGTAGTATGATATGTAAGTTAGATACTCAAACCTTTAGATCACACAGATCTTGATCAGAATCAAAATTATTGGTGGTCAAACCACCGTTGACCAAATTGCTCAAGAACATTTTTGGGTTTTCCAGAAATGTTCAAGAACAGTTGTTGTTGCCTAGTTTGACCGACCTAGATCGTACTATTTTGATGTTGTTAAGTTGATCTGGTGATTGTTTATTGTACCTTGACATGTGGACTATACATTTGTACCATTATATCATAAGAATCATGACCGGAACCTAGATTAAATTGAGCAACTAGATGGTTACTCGAACTGCATGGGTTTCTGGAATACCCAGGTGATGTCTGACAGTTACTTTGGGAGATCAGATCTCCTTGTGTATTTGTTGTATGACCAAGTTGATGATTTGTAGTTGTAGTATTACATTTCAGCTAAACATACAAGGTTCAAGCTAGCCTAGAAACTGAATGACAAAAGATCTATCGATGGTCAAACATGGTCCCTCGATGTCTGACATGCATTTTCTGGGCAGCTCAAGAACACCTCAGGAACACCATTAGCGACAGGTTTGTCTCCTATGGTACCTTTAGCGGCACTCAATTACGAAAATTAATATTTTTAATTAAATAAGTTGAATAAAAAGGTTTTTAATTATTAAAAATACTAAATAAATTTTGAAAAATTATTTTAAATTCTGAAAAATAGTTTTAAATTATTTTGAGTATATTTCATAAATATTTAATATTTTTGGAATATATATGGTGTTTAATTTATTTAATTATAATATTAAATAAATTATTTAAAAATGATTTAAATACATGAAAAATCATGAAAAATAATATTATGTTATAATAAAATATTTAAAGTTATTTTTAGTAACTTTTAATATTTTAGGATGAATTTCATTAATTAATTAATATTAATGATAGTTAATTTATTTAATAAATATAATTAATAAATTATGAAAAAATAGAATTAATGATTTATAAATCATATAAAAATGATTTAAGTGTTATAAAAATATTTGAAGTTATAAAATATAACATTTAATATTTTGTCATAAAAATATTAATATTTTAATATTAATAACAATTATCAGATAATGGATTTAAATGTTTAAAACTCATATAAATATGATTTTAAGGTATTAAAAATATTTTGTAATATTATAAATATATTATAATATTATGTGATGGTTTTCATTAGTATTTGATAATAAATAGATATTAATGATAAAGGAATTATGTGGTATTTAATTCGTATAAATACGTTATTAATGATTGAATTTTTTTGATAAATAGTAGTAATTATTTAAAAATTATCACAAGCTTACGAAAAATATTTCGACTGGTAATAAATTATTTAAGTTAATTGTTAAGTGTTTAATGCGGACTTTAATTGAACTTAAACTCGTGAATTGTCCGACTAGACCGTCGGGTGTCAGAATTGTGTCGGATTTACGTTAGAATGAAATAGTTTAATTTAATATCGAGTCTTATGTGTATTGTAGACTGATAGGATTATGTGTTATGTGTTTAGGTTATTCTATATATATATATATATATATATATTATATTGTGATGATATTATTCTTATATTAGAGATCTATATTACTAATATTAGGTCTTCGGATAAAGCGTTATAAATTGTACTCTGTACATATTGCATGTATAAGTTAGGTATGAAAGGCTGATCACCTTCATTACCAGTTGGTTCAGATATACTTGTTCATGTATAATACTTGTTCAGTCATAAATGTGTTCCTGCTAGTTCATAATTATATTATTGAATTATAGCCAGCTTGTTATTCAGACTCTTTCAATCATGATATATTGTTATATTATTGAACTTAAACTTGCTGGGCAATCCTTATGCTCACCCTTGCTATATCATGATAAAACATCGCAGATTAAGACGAACGTGTCGCATACAAGGAAAGGTTAAAGACAATTCCAGCTTAAAGTTAATGTGCGCATATAGTTTTGTAATAATATAGTTTGATAATGATGTTATGTGTTAGATAGTTATGAATTGTGTATAAGTTAAGGTTACTCAACCTTGGGGAATAATGTGTAATGTATTGTATAAACAATTTATGTTTATATCTTCCGCAAATATAGTAATAGTGTTAGAATGATCGAACCGGGTCCGCGGTGATTCAGGACTTCGGATTCGGGGCCCTCACAGTTGGTATCAAAGCTGTAGATTATAAACCTTAGGTAGGAATACCTGAGACTAATAACCGTAGTGATTAGGATAAGTACTAACTCAAATAGAGTTAGTTGGTCGGTAAGATTCAAAGACGAATCTCGGCGAGTTATAAGATACAGAGTTCCCTAACTCTGATAATTAAGTTGAACTGTAGTGATGAATAGATAGAATCTAAATACTAAAAGCAAAGTGATCGGAGATCATAAAACAAAACGATCATAGTATAGAAATGATTCATAACATATACGATAAGATCACTCTGTGAGCAGATAAGGGTTATAGTATAGGATAAGAATCAATCTGATGAGTGGAAAGTTTACAGCAAGATTGTTGGGTGTCAGTTGTACTATGAATTGGTACAGATTCAAGAAAGGATTATGAATACGAGTTGAATGAAATTCATATTAAAAAGGGAGTTAGTGTTAGGTGGGGATTCAATTGAGGATTCATGTCGGTAGCTGAGTTGTATGATTCTTTGTGTGGGCGGGGAATTGTACTTGGTGTAAAAAATACTTAGTTCTGGCAATGATAATCATTGAAATGTTTGTATCGTGATATTTGCTATATGCATGTTAAGAGGGTGATTCCTTTCTCATGTGTATAACAGATAGATAGGTTATAGGTATAGAATATAAGGTTAAGTACGAGTTCTTAAAACTGATACTTATGTGACATGCTTGACTCATAGTTATATGAAATGTTTATGAACCCCTTAGTGAATGGACGCCAAAGGTCTGGCTAGGACAAGTTCTTAAACTTGTATGATTGTGGCAATTTATGGACTCATAAGTGTGGTCTTACGAACTTGGTATAGTTGTGTGTAAATGGAATATTAACGATAATAAGAATAGATAGACTATTTAAGCAAATGATTATTAGTGGAGACATAAGTTTTCCAAAACTCCTAGTTATGCTAGACTTCAAAATTTTGACATCAAGCTAAATACGCACTATGTACTTTTAAAAAAAATAATATGTAGACTCGTTGTGAGACCCCGAATTTTATGAAATAAAAGTATTCAATTTTTTCTATTTTGGTAAATAGTTAGATTGATAAAAGTTTAAAGTTAAGGGTAATATGTGAATTTTTTTGCAAAGTAAGCAAGTTGATATAAAATATTCTTTTTGTCCGGGAATGTCCGTACGATGGTACAATCATTGGTGGACCCCGCAACGAAATTATTGTCGCATGGAGAAAATGACAAAAATATTTTTATGAGAATAACGACGGAAGTTTTACAGTTAAAAAAGTTGAACTACTCTGTAGTAAAAGTACAGTAATACGCGTGGTTGCATAGTAGCACACGATATTGATTATTGATGTTTACGTGATAAGTAACTTAGTTTTGTTTTATTAGTATTATTAATGTAATAAAATAGAAAAGCTTTTTATATAAAACAGAATACTTTTATAAAGTTATTCTATAAATAAAATATATTAAATTCTATTATGCATAGTGTTTTGCATAGTAAAATCCTTTTATATTAAACAGAATACTTTTATAAAGTTATTCTATAAATAGAATATATTATATTTTACTATGCATAGTGTTGCATAGTGCCTGCATAGTATTTTGTGTAGTAAAATATTTTTATATAAAACAGAATACTTTTATAAAGTTATTCGTTTTATTAGATTATAAATAGAATATATTATATTTTATTTAAAAGATTTTGCTTTAAATATGGACCATCCGATTAAAAGTAAATCAATCTGGACCGTTCATGAATTAGTTACTATGCAGTCCATTCTTCTATAAATAGAAGCTCATTCCTTCATTATTTCTTACGAATTCACTAAAACTCTAGAGAGAGAAACTAGGGAGAGCGTTCTTCTTCTATAATCTTGAGCATATTTCTTTAGAGTGTAAGAA
This sequence comes from Panax japonicus, assembly GCA_020205505.1. Classification (NCBI taxonomy): domain Eukaryota; kingdom Viridiplantae; phylum Streptophyta; class Magnoliopsida; order Apiales; family Araliaceae; genus Panax; species Panax japonicus. The sequence goes on along the minus strand of CM035113.1, from coordinate 33,270,369 downwards.
AGCTTTGAGCGTAGTGTAAATTTTCTTCGAGTATATCATCGCCCTACCAGTCGAAATACTCTTCTTTCAAAAGTAGGGGATATTATTTGTTCTACTCGTAAGTGGTATTATTTCTTTCGTATTCATGAAGAGAACTTCTGTTATTCCATTCTTTATTATTCTGTTGGAATAACCAGTCTGTGCGGTCTATCGCATGCCTGGTGAATTCTGTTGCTATTACATTCTTATTATTATGTTGAAATAACCTGTTTATGCGAAGTACTGCACACATGGTGAAATTCTTCTAATATTCTGTTATTTATTATTCTGTCAGAATATCCTGTCTGTGAGTTTACGCCGGACCTGGTTCAATTATTTATTATTTTGTCGAAATATCCTGTCTGTGCGTTTACGTTTGACATGGTTCCATTATTTATTATTATGTTGGGAATAACCTGTCTGTGCAGTCTATCGCACGCATGGTGAATACTTCTGTTATTCCATTCTTTATTATTCTGTTATAATAACCTGTCTATATGGATTATCATATGAATGGTGAATGATCTTTCGTATTCGTTCCTTATTAAATTGTGAAAATGAACTAGCTGCGTGGATTACCGCATGGTGGGTGAAAATCCATTCCAGTTTCATATATTCTATTATACTTATTTGGTTAAAGCTTTGACTTCTATACTCCATGAAATTAGTGGAATATCCTTGATATTTTCACTTCATCCAGTATCTTTTCATGGAAATTTTCTTCTGAGCATTCTTGAATTTTATTCCACAAAGTAGTATCGTGTTGACAATTAGGATATTATTGAGTTCAGGAAAAATTAACTTATAAATCTTTACAACTTATTCTTGAACTTGTTTTATTGAATTATTATGTCATTTTCATGATGAGTTATGTTGGTTATTATGTGAAAACATGAAAGTTTCTTAGAAATCACAAAGGGTTGAAAATCATATTTTGGTAAAAATGGAGTATGAAATTCAATTGACCATATCTCCTATTATATTTCAAAGTTTTGAGTGTGGTCAAGTACTAGAGTTAGATATATGAGTTTTCTAACTTATCCAAGTGGAATCACTTGAAAAGGTGTTGTAGATTTTTGTGTGGACTGATTTTAGCAAAGGAGCCAAAAACTAAAATTTCCAAAAAGGCTACTGTCCAAAATTTCAAAAAGGCTACTGTACCTCCTGTCCAAAAATGAACTCATTCTAACTTAAAATGAGCAAGTTATGACCATTTTAATATTTAGGTTTTTCTGACTGAAAACGCTATAACCGGAGTTCTATAACTCTGATGACCATGAAATTTAAATTGGAAGCTCACATTAACATGTGTAAGATCTTGCCAAGATTTTGGAATTTTCTGGAGTTAACCTTGAGGTAGCTAATTTCTTAAGGAATTAATTAGAAATTAATTTTAAAAAAATAGTAAATGAATTTTAAAAATTCTGAGAAAAATATGTGTTCAATATGGGACTATATTCTGCATAATCCAAAGAAAAGAATAAATTTTCGGACTAATTTGGTATTTTTCATGAAAATGATTTAGTTACGAACATATGAATTAAATATGTTATGTGAAGTGAAAAATTGGTAAATAGAATTTTATGGCTTAAAAAATCCTATATAAGGTATATACAGATTATTATGAGTAATTTTATTATTGGTGATAAAATCTTATGAGTATGACATTTTTTAATGATTAGATGCATTATTTAGAAAAGTGTAAAAAATTAAATTAAATTATTTATAAGTTTAAGAAGTGATTAAAATATTGTTATAATATTAACAATATTAGATTATTATTTTATTAAGTGATTGATAATGTTTGGATAAATTTAAAGTCTTTAATATTTAACCTTAATTTAGTTTGACTAATGCTTATAATATTGTCGTCATCCTCATGCTTATATTATGTTGAAAGCCATCTGTGGCCTGTAGTGCATAGATGGACTTGGTATGATTATGACCAGGGATTATTCGGTATAATCATGACCATAATGTTACAAATGATGTGTAAAAAGTCCTCATTGGCCCGTAGTTCATTGATGGATAGTTTTTGGTATGATTATGGCTATGGATTATCTTCAGCCAAGAGTGCACATATGAATTATTTTATGGCATGATCAGGACCGTTGATGAAAACACAATTATCTTTGGCCCGTAGTGCATAGATAATTTGTGGTCGTGATACTAAAGAATGTCATTGGCCTGTAGTGCAGGGATGATTCGATGATGTGGATTAATTATTGAGCTGAGTCTTAGCAATGAAAAATTAATTCATGGATGTGATAATAAAGAATATCCTTGGCCTGTAGTGCAGGGATAATTCGATGATGTAGATTAATTATCGAGCTGGGTCTCAGCAATGAAATATTAATTCATGGATGTGATAATAATGACTATCTTTGGTCGTAGTGCAAAGATGATTTCATGATTACGAGCAGGAATTGTGATTTGGTATAACAATGATTTTTGATATTTCAGTTGAAGATAGGTGATGAAAATTATCTTCGTCCTGGGTGCGAAAAGCAATTCAGAATCACAATTATGATTATGAGTTATTCATATGATTGTGGACAGGAATTGTTGATTGATGTTACAGGGATAAAATATTATTGGTGGACTTTTAACATGGAGAAGATAATAGACCTGATGGTCTATTTGACTCTTTTAATGGATTGCTTGTTCCACTGCAACTATGGTTGAAAAGTTTTATCATCTACCATATGTTCTAAATCTCTGAGTTATTATTGATGAAAGCTATTGATAATGTAATTATCTTTAGTCATGATATTCTTTACTAGGTTAGTTGTGCTCACCCTTTTGCTTGACAATTTCTTTCAGGTAATAAGAGTGTAGCTGGGTCGAGCGGGGATTACAGGAGAACAGAACGGTGGTCTATAGCTATTGAGGTTCTCCCTAAATAGTATGAAAATAATTTTATTGAGAACTTTAGATAAGTGTGTCGTATTATATACGTCATTTGATATTTAATTTTGGTGAACCAAATAGGGTGAGGTGAAACCAACTTTGGAAGGGTGTTTTTCCACTATCATACAAGATGTCTAATGACATACAACACCGTGTTATCTTAAGATAGGGTTGTGCACATACACTTGCTGAGTATATCTACGAGCACTACCTATACGATCTATGAATTTATTTGAAATATAATTTTCACTTGGAGACAGTGAAGATAGTTATATGCCAAGAGAAGACTCACCATTGGAAAGAAGATGATAGTTATCTTCTCGTTTTTCTTTGGGGTCTAATGGGTCAACCAATGATAATTCTGTGGAGATATGATATCTATCATAACCTAGACGCATGGCCTCCCATGTACGAAGGTTTCATTGAGCACTTCCCAAAGATTTTAATTCCTAAAACAGTGTTTGACTATATTTTGATGTAAAGTATCATCGTAAGGTTGTGGTCGAGGTACCATGAGAGTTACATACATTTGTATTAAAACTCATAGTTAACTGTGGTCGTATTCTATACGACAGCTCAACAGTTGTATAAGTGAAGTTGTTTTTGAATTTTGTACTATGTATCTGGCGACTCAGAGTTAGTGATGTATACCTAATTTTGGGGGCGTCACATTTGGTATCAGATCTTAGTGATATGGTTGCTGGCGGAGATAAGAGTTTAGACCTAGGAGGGGAGAGATGAGTTATATACTTCGCTAGTGTGTGAGTTACCTAAGCTGAAATAGTTTACTCGATGAGTTGACAAATTGTGATATGTCAATTAACCTTTGTTTTGAAGATGTATTCTAGAATGATATCTAAAATACAGGAGATGTGAAATGAAAAAAAATCATGATACAGAGGATATAACTTCGAAGGTACAATCTGAAAAGAAAACAAGGTATTTTCATCTCTTCGAATATCAAGTATGTACGTAAATTTCGAGGGAGAAATTTCATAAGGAGGGGAGATTGTGAGACCCCAAATTTTATGAAATAAAAGTATTAAATTTTTTCTATTTTGGTAAATAGTTAAATTGATAAAAATTTAAAGTTAAGGGTAATATGTTAATTTTTTTGCAAAGTAAGCAAGTTGATACAAAATATTCTTTTTGTCGAGGAATGTCCATACGACAGTACAATCATTGGTGGACCCCGCAACAGAATTATTGTTGGATGGAGAAAATGACAAAAATATTTTTATGAGAATAACGACGGAAGTTTTACCTTTAAAACTGTTGAACTACTCGGTAGTAAAAGTACAGTAATACGCGTGGTTGCATAGTAGCACACGATATTGATTATTGATGTTTACGTGATAAGTCAGTCAGTTTTGTTTTATTAGTATTATTAATGTAATAAAATAGAAAAACTTTTTATATAAAATAGGATACTTTTATAAAGTTATTCTATAAATAGAATATATTAAATTCTATTATGCATAGTGTTTTGCATAGTAAAATCTTTTTATATAAAACAGAATACTTTTATAAAGTTATTCTATAAATAGAATATATTATATTTTATTATGCATAGTGTTGCATAGTGCCTGCATAGTTCTTTGCATTGTAAAATCTTTTTATATAAAACAGAATACTTTTATAAAGTTATTCATTTTATAAGATTATAAATAGAATATATTATATTTTATTTAAAAGATTTTGCTTTAAATATGGACCATCCGATTAAAAGTAAATCAATCTGGACCGTTCATGAATTAGTTACTATGCAGTCCATTCTTCTATAAATACAAGCTCATTCCTTCATTATTTCTTACGAATTCACTGAAACTCTAGAGAGAGAAATTATAGAGAGCGTTCTTCTTCTATAATCTTGAGCGTATTTCTTTACAGTGTAAGAAAGCTTTCAGTTCAGTGCAAGTTTTCTTCGAGTATATCCTCGCCCTAACAGTCGGAATATTCTTCTTTCAAAAGTAGGGGATATTATTTGTGTACTCATAAGGGTATTATTTCTTTCGTATTCTTGAAGAGAACTTCTGTTATTCCATTCTTTATTATTCTGTTAGAATAACCTGTCTGTGCGGTCTATCGCATGCCTGGTGAATTCTGTTGTTATTACATTATTATTATTCTGTTGAAATAACATGTTTATGCGAAGTAACACATACATGGTGAAATTCTTCTAATATTTCGTTATTTATTATTCTGTCGGAATATCCTGTCTGTGCGTTTACGCTGGACCTGGTTCAATTATTTATTATTCTGTCGAAATATCCTGTCTGTGCGTTTACGCTGGACATGGTTCCATTATTTATTATTCTGTTGGGAATAACCTATCTGTGCAATTTAGTGCACGCATGGTGAATCCTTCAGTAATTCCATTCTTTATTATTCTATTGGAAAAACCTGTCTATATAGATTACCATATGCATGGTGAATGATCCTTCGTATTCGTTCCTTATTAAATTGTGAAAATGATCTGGCTACGTGGATTACCGCATGGCGCGTGAAAATCCATTGCATTTTTATATATTCTATTATACTCACTTGGTTAAAGCTTTGATTCTATACTCCATGAAATTAGTGGAATATCCTTGATATTTGCGCTTCATCCAATATCTTTTCATGAAAATATTCTTTTGAGCATTCTTGAATTTTATTTCACAAAGTAGTATCATGTTGATAATTTGAATATTATTGAGTTCAGGATAAATTAACTTATAAATCTTTACAACTTATTCTTGAACTTATTTTATTGAATTATTATGTCATTGTCATGATGAGTTATGTTGGTTATTATGTGAAAACATGAAAGTTTCTTAGAAATCACAAAGGGTTGAAAATCATATTTTGGTAAAAATGGAGAATTAAATTTAATTGACCATATCTCCTATTATATTTCGAATTTTTGATTGTGGTCAAGTTCTAGAGTTAGATCTCTGAGTTTTATAACTTATCCAAGTGGAATCACTGGAAAAGGTGTTGTAGATTTTCGTGTGGACTGATTTTAGCAAAGGAGTCAAAAACAAAAATTTTCAAAAAGGCTACTGTCCAAAATTTTAAAAGGGCATTTTTGGCTACTTAAATTGTGAGAAAAATTCTGGCCTTTTGGGACATGAAAATATATGGTATAAAGTACCTCCTGTCCAAAAATGAACTCATTCCGACTTAAAATGAGCATGTTATGACCATTTCAATATTTAGGTTTTTCCGACGGAAAACGCTATAACCAGAGTTCTATAACTCCGATGACCATGAAATTTAAACTGGAAGCTCACCTTAATATATGTAAGATCCTGCCAAGATTTTGGAATTTCTGGAGTTAACCTTGAGGTAGCTAATTTCTTAAGAATTTAATTAGAAATTAATTTTTAAATAATTGTAAATGAATTTTAAAAATTCTGAGAAAAATATATGTTCAATATGGGACTATATTCTGCATAATCCCAGAAAAGAATAAATTTTGGGACTGATTTGGTATTTTTTATGAAAATGGTTTATTTACGAACATATGAATTAAATATGTTATATGAAGTGAAAAAATGGTAAATATGATTTTATGGCTTGAAAATCCTATATAAAGTATATGCAGATTTTTGATGAGTAATTTTATTATTGGTGATGAAATCTTTTGAGTATGGCATTTTTGAATGATTATATGCATTATTTGGAAAAATGTAAATAATTAAATTAAATTATTTATAAGTTTAAGGAGTGATTAAAATATTGTTATATATTAACAATATTAGATTATGATTTTATTAAGTGATTGATAATTTTTTGGATAAATTTAAAATCTTTAATATTTATCTTTGATTTAGTTTGACTAACGCTTATAATATTGTCATCATCCTCATGCTTATATTATGTTGAAAGTCATCTGTGGCTTGTAGTGCACAGATGGACTTGGTATGATTATGACCATGGATTATTCGGTATAATAATGACCGTAATGTTACAAATGATGTGGAAAAAGTCCTCATTGACCTGTAGTGCATTAATGGAAAATTTTTGGTATGATTATGGCTATGGATTCTTTTCGGCCAAGTGTGCAAAGATGAATTGTTTTATGGCATGATCAGGACCATTGATGAAAACACGATTATCTTTAGCCTGTAGTGCATGGATAATTCATGGTCGTGATACTAAAGAATTTCCTTGGCCTGCAGTGCAGGGATGATTCGATGATGTGGATTAATTATTGAGCTGAGTCTCAGCAATAAAATATTAATTCATGGATGTGATAATAAAGAATATCCTTGGCCTGTAGTGCAGGGATAATTCGATGATGTGGATTAATTATTGAGCTGAGTCTCGCCAATGAAATATTAATTCATGGATGTGATAATAATGAATATCTTTGGCCGTAGTGCAAAGATGATTTAATGATTATGAGCAAGAATTGTGATTTGGTATAATCATGATTTTTGATGTTTCAGGTGAAGATAGGTGATGAAAATTATATTCGTCCTAGGTGCGAAAAGGAATTCAGAATCACAATTATGATTATGAGTTATGCATATGATTGTGGACATGAATTGTTAATTGATGTTACAGGGATAAAAAATTATTGGTGGACTTTTAACATTGAGAAGATAATAGACCTGATAGTCTATTTGACTCTTTTAATGGATTGCTCGTTCCGCTGCAACTATGGTTGAAAAGTTTTATCATCTACCATATGTTCTAAATCTCTAAGTTATTATTGATGAAAGCTATTGATAATTTGATTATCTTTAGTCATGATATTCTTTACTGGGCTAGTTGTGCTCATCCTTTTACTTCACAATTTCTTTCAGGTAATAAGAGTGTAGCTGGGTCGAGCGGGAATTACAGGGGAATAAAACGGTGGTCAATAGCTGTTGAGGTTCTCCCTAAATAGAATGGAAATAATTTTATTGAGAACTTTAGATAAGTGTGTCGTATTATATACGTCATTTGATATTTAATTTTGGTGAACCAAATAGGGTGAGGTGAAACCAACTTTGGAAGGGTGTTTTTTCACTATCATACAAGATGTCTAATGACATACAACCTCGTGTTATCATAAGACAGGGTTGTTCACATACATTTGCTGAGTATATCTATGAGCACTACCTATACGATCTTTGAATTTATTTGAAATATAATTTTCACTTGTAGACAGTGGAGATAGTTATATGCCAGGAGAAGACTCACCATTGGAAAAAAGATGATAGTAATCTTCTCGTTTTTCTTTGGGGTCTATTGGGGTCAACCAAGGATAATTCTGTGGACATATGATATCTATAATAACCTAGACGCATGGCCTCCCATGTACGAAGGTTTCATTGAGCACTTCCCAAAGATTTTAATTCGTAAAACAGTGTTTGACTATACGTTTATGTAAAGTATCATTGTAAGTTTGTGGTCGAGGTACCATGAGAGTTACATACATTTGTATTAAAACTCATAGTTAACTGTGGTCGTATTCTATACGACAACTCAATAGTTATATAAATGAAGTTGTATTTGAATTTTGTACCATGTATCTGGCGACTTAGAGTGGGTGATGTATACCTTATTTTTGAGGTGTCACACTCGTAATCATTTTTGAAACGGTTTAAAGTATAGTCTATGTTACTTATTTCAGCTAGACGCAAATGATTTGAAATATCAAAAATATTTTTTATTTATCACACATGTACCATTTAACGTGGTGCAGAGATGATAAAAAAGTGATTGAGTTGTAAATACATGAATACTTAGTGTGAATTTGATCTAAAATCGTTTTTCCACTATGGTATGATGTGTTATGACAAAGTCATACAATGATGACATCCTCAAACGGATTGTTAATACAGTACGACATCATGACGTCATTCTCAAAAAATATTTTCCAAAATTTTAATTTGCCAACGGGGTTTGGCTACACCTAAATAATTCGATTGAATTGAATTATTGTTATGGGTCTATGCTATTCGATTCAGCTAGACTAGAGTTTATGGAAACTCTAAGTGTTCATTGAAAGAAATTTCCCGAACCAAATTATTTTGGTGCGAAATTATATGATAAGACTGAGGTGAACTATGTTGTTTGGATACATAATCCAATCAAGTAGCGTAAATATTCGCTATACATGATTAATACGTTATGAATGACGTAAGAGTACGGTAGGCTAATCACCTAAAGTACTAGCAACGGTAGTTTACCTTCTTCGTGATTGTAAACATACCAAGTAATGTATTGTTTTACGGTATGAATACAGTTAAAACTATGTTTTCATGGTGTATATGACCCCTCAACATGATTTGAAAAATTTTACTCTTGTGAGTGGTGTATTGGGTAGCAAGCGAATGTGCGTGAATGGTGTAAGCAATATGGTGAAAGGTGTAAGGTAAATTTCGGGGACAAAATTTTTAGAAGAAGGGGTGAATATGACAACCCAAGAATTTTAAATATTTCAAAAATATTTATTAATTGATTTAAGGTTCAAAATTAGAACCTAGACAGAAAATTAGTGTATGCATTTGATATTTTTAAGATGGAATTTTGAGGATTTCAAAATTCTGCGAAGAATATAGGTGAATTATTAAGGATTAAGGGAATACGTGAATATGTTCTGTGTATATGTGTACAGTGTGTGGTTAAGGGTCAAGGGTTGACCAGATAAACGATATCTGTAACAAACCCTAAGTATATATTAAGAACATCAACGTTCGGTTAGAAAACCCTAACTAGCGATTAATATGAAACCCTAGAAACCGATTTTGGAAACCCTAATTTCAGTTCCGAGAATCTAAAACCCTAATTCGGAATTTGAAACCCTAATCTGGGAACTTAAATGTTTATTATATTTCGTAAGTGCTATTAATTATAATATTAATTAGGGTAAAGCTTAATTAATTAGCCAACCCTAATTTCAAATTTAGAAAATCCTAACTTAAGGATTTGAAACCCTAATTTATAATTAGGGAAAACCTAAGTGTTAATTTAATAATTTTAATGTTAATTAGGAAATAGTAATCCTAATTTTCAAGTTATGAGTAATTAAAAACCCTTATCTAATTACAAAATTTAATTTCTAAATTAGAAAAACAATTTTCTATTAGAAACCCTAATTCGTGAGTTATAAACCCTAATGACCAATTACGACCCTAATTGCTAAATTAGCGATTTTAATTAGAAAATATTAATCCTAATTAGCAAGATTTAATTTGTGATTAAGAAATTTTAATATAATTAGAAAATTCTAATTATAATTTAGAAATATTAATTTTCTATTTTTAAAACCTAAATTTGAAATTTTAGAAAATTAAATTGCAAACCCTAAGGGTTTCAAACCCTAAACCATAACCCAAACCCTATGGGTTTGGCCATTTACTAAAATCCCATTAATTTTATATGCGAAAAGACTAAAATGCCCTGTAGCGCCCCCAAATCCGGGTATCTTCGAACCCGGCAGATGTTGCTATACTGTACAACAATCATACATTCATTCAATTGAAAAGTCTCAAAAAACGAACATAATTTCCATATATTTAAAGTAATATTTACATTTCCTAGGTTCTATAACCATTACAAAGGTTCTTTGTCATAATATCAGTTACATTACAACAATAGACCTATACTATTATAAGACGGCTTAACAATCTGCCTTAGCTTTTCCTTTATCCTTTTTCGATCCTTCAGGACGTTCAGTCTTAGCTGCATTCATATGGTTCAAGCAAGAATGAGCATAACTAGCTAAGCAAGTATAACAGTTGAATAACAACATGCTTGACACATACGAATCGTATATCTTCAATAACTGAACAATTGTTATGAAGTATTATTGATAATTCAAAATAGTACTTCATCTTTCTTTCAAAATGTTTTACAATAATAACAATATTTAGTAAAACATTTACTCCGGTCAAAGACCTCGAGTATTCATTCTTTATTGGAAAAGGATAACCCGGATCTAAATCTGTATGCCCGATATTACTTACGAGCACTTCTAGGTGATCAGCCTATTGTATTCTACGTTGATCAACACTACATTCATTAAACGTATGTACGTTTAATCATTTGGCAACCTCACGTGCTTGTCGTTTTACCGACAAAACATTTGTTTAACATTTCCAGTCTTCTTCTGAAAACCATAACAAGTAGTTTAAAAAAGATAACAACATTTGATAATAAATGAATAGATTATCAATATATCTAGTCTAGCCAAAGGAATTGGCTTTAACTTCAACATACCTCAATTCATGCGAAAGAATACATGAACTTCAAAAACTTGTTCAGATTGAACTGAGACAAGAGTTAGAATAATTGCTTTTAGCGTCTGCTACGGTATATTAACTTTATGTTCAAGTCTTTCAAGTCTCTACAATACATGATCACATAATGCCTTACATTAGGTTACATATAATCAAGTATGTATATGATTATATCTTAATCTTCATCTCAATCTAATTGTGTATTAGATTCAGTTATTATCTGTTCCGGTTTATCATTATCCTTGCATTTATATTCCACTAGGTTATCTCAACCTTTATACAACATCCTTAAGGTTTAACAAAGTTTAAACAATGTTACATTACATTCCTTAGGTTGTGTTTACTTTTAAATCAATTAGCTTTCTTTTCTTTGTAATTAGAAACATTTATAACCATCCTTGTTCTGAGACTGGCGCTGCAGCGCGAGTCATTACTTAGTGGGCCGCACTGCGGCGCCACACTCCAGAAGATTTTCGTACTGTACATTGTGCTGCGCCGCCACAAATTGTACTACGGTTCGCGCTGCGACAAACTCTTGCAGTGTACTTGGACACTGTTACGCACTGCGGCGCGACCAGTTTGGCCTAGGGTTGGCGCCGCGGAGCCAACTCTATGCACCAAAAAAAAATTTTAGTCTTTGAATTTTGTGAACTTCCTGGACGCATAATTTCTTCGTTATAAGTCCGAATTGCCTCGATCAAAAGCCTACGGTTCACAAATTACATAATCTATGCGTTTATGCAAGAATTTTATCTATTTGACTTCGTTTCCTAAAAATTTACCTATTGGTTCATTTTTAACGAAAACGATAAACGTTCGTGAACGTTTAACGCTCGTTTCTTCGTTCTAAGTCGGAATCCTGTCATTTTTGAGTCCACAACTCTTAAATGCCAAATATGACTTGTCTCCATTGAATAACAATGGTTCCGAGTTCAAACACAAAATTTGACTTCTATTCCGAGAATTTTACCAATTCGACGATTATCGTCCAATCGTACAATTTTCGGCAAATCTTCATTCATATGATTTGTTCAACATTGCAAATGATATCCATTCATCATGTGAACATCTCAACATACTATTTACCACAACTTATATTCATTGATGGATTTTGGACTTATTTCTTCATGAGCTTATAACTTGTCAAATTATAAACTACTTAAGATTTCATTGTTCATGACTTATGACAATTAAAGTTTTTTAATCCTCATACCTTATATGTTCTTAACATATAACTTTACTTATGTACTCATGATACATAGGTTCATACAAGTTCTTTTACATCCATATCACTCCTCTTAATAAACTCATTACAAGTTCATAGTTTTCATACTAAAATTCAAGGTTAACTTATAATAAGTTTATAACTTTTATAAGTTCAAATGACTTATTTCCAACTTATGTGACTTAAGTTCATTGCTTACTCATTCTTCTTACTTTTTAACATCCATGATCCTTAATCCAAACTTTACTTATTGTAGCTTATTCTCTCTAACACTTAAGCACTTTGTAATATGTTGGATTATTTGAACAAGTGTTAAATGGCTAGCAATCCTTCTCTATTTATAGAAGTTGTAAAGCTAGGGTAATTTAGTCATTAAATCCTCCCACCTCCTTTAATCACCTCCTTAATATTCATTACTTACTAATCACAACTCTTATCCTATGCTTGGTCATTACTCATTTAACTTGGTCATTACTTTAACTTAGTCACCACATTAACTTGGTCATCATATTAACCATATTAATATTGTTTGCTCCATGGGTCATTACAACTCATGGATTCTAGCTTGGGCTTGGATTAAATAAATCCTTGGGCTTTACATTAATAAACATTAACTTGTTTATTAACCAATAATTGGGCCTCACCCCTTCAATTCAATTGGGCTTGTACTAATTCCAACCAATCTTTCCAAGTCCATTAACATTACTTAGTACATATAAATATAGTTTATGTATCATATTCGTATTCTAATTCATATAGAAAATATATACGATATTTCATTCTTCATACCAACTCGTATAATACTTGTTTTCATTACTTTGCACAATATCCAAGTATCATACAATTATTACTTATTCATTACTACTTCTCCTTCCTTAACGTTTATAAATTAAGTCCGCAAGTGAAATATTACATTTTCCATAATATATTTTTATTACATAATCCATCTCACCTTGTCATTCTATCATTACGTATTTCTCAGAAATTCAAAAAGAAATCCCGAGTAAATACCGATGAATAGTGTTTTTCAAAAAACTTTTATTTTCGTCTTGGAAATTTAAACACTTTAATTCATTCACGTAGCTCAAATACTATGACATTCTAACTTCAATAGGTTATACAATGACAACCTTCTTGATACACATAGAATAGAATTTTATCATTATGAAATTTAATAAAAAATCATTTTACAATAAGATCCGAATTTCTCGTCTTACTTTAATCAAAATAGATGAGGAAAATTTTTCTTCATCTTTTCTTCTAGTTCCCACTTTGCTTCTTCAGCATCGTGGTTCTTCTATAATACCTTTACTGATGGTATTACCTTGTTCCTCAGAACTTATTCCTTTCTATCAATGATCTGCATCGACGATTCTTCATATGTTAAGTCTTTCTCGATATGAATCGGCTCATACTCGATTACATGCTTATAGTCCTGCTTATATGGATCTAATACAGATACGTGAAATATGTTATGTATTCGTTCTAGGTCTGGAGGTAATGCTATCACATAAGCTACCTCTCCCACCCGTTTTAATACTTCAAAAGGTCCTATAAACCTTGGACTTAACTTTCCTTTCTTTCCAAAGCGTATCTTTCCTTTCCAGGGAGATACTTTTACAAACACATACGAGCCCACCTAAAACTCTCGACATAGTCTATGCGAGTCCGCATACTTCTTTTTTCTATCCTAAGCTGTGAGGAGATGCATCCAAATTAACTTTACCACATCCGCTATCTGCTGCACCAATTCTGGTCCTAGCATCCGACGTTCTCCCACCTCATCCCAACACAAAGGTGTTCTACACTTTCTTCCATACAGAGTTTCATAAGGTGGCATACCTATGCTTGCATGATAACTGTTGTTATACGCAAACTCAACTAGTGGTAGGTGATCATCCTAACTACCCTTGAAATCTATGACGCAAGACCTCAACATGTCTTCTAACGTCTGAATTGTTCTCTCGCTCTGCCCATCAGTCTGTGGATGATAAGTTGTGCTTAACTTCAGCTGTGTTCCAAACTGTTCTTGCAAACTCCTCCAAAAGTTCAATGTGAATCGTGGATCACGATCTGACATAATCGATACAGGTACTCCATGTCTGGAAATGATTTCCTTAACATAAAGTTTAGCTAACTGGTCTTAGTTATACTTGACCCTAATTGGCAAAAAGTGAGCCAACTTCGTCAACCGGTCCACTATTACCCAAATCGAATTGCACCCTTTATTTGTCATCAGAAGTCCCACCACGAAGTCCATCGTGATATGCTCCCACTTCCATTCTAAAATCTTGAATGAGTGTAATAAGCCACTGGGTCATTAATGTTCGGCCTTAACTTTTTGACAAGTCAAGCACCTACTCACATACTCTGCTATTTCTCTCTTCATGTTTGGCAACCAAAAACTCTGTCGAAGGTCTTGATACATCTTAGTGCTACCGGGATGTATCGAGTACCTCGAACCATGAGCTTTTTGTAACACTTGCTCCTTTAATTCCGTCTCATTCGGAACCCAAATTCTTCCTTCAAATCTTAATAATCCCTCATTATCAAGACTATACTTAGTATCTTCCTTCTCGGATAATCGCTTCTTCATTTGGTTACACTTGTCAGTCTTGAGTTGTACCTCCTTGCCTCTCTCTATGATGGTAGATTGCATCTCCATCGCAAAGAGTATCTGCCTCGAATCACTTGACTTCTTTACTTCTATTTCCATCCTAGCCATCTCTGTTATTAACTCATTTTGAGCCGTTAACATAGATAACTTTTCCCGACCCTTCCTACTTAAGGCGTCGGCAACTACATTGGACTTTCCAGGGTGATACAGGATTTCATAATCATAATCCTTTATCAACTCTAGCCATCTTCTCTGTCTCATATTCAACTCATTCTGAGTGAAGATATACTTTAGACTTTTATGGTCCGTATATATCTCACATTTTTCCCCATAAAGATAATGTCTCATATCTTTAGGGCAAACACTACTGCGGCCAGTTCCAGATCATGAGTAGGATAAACTTTCTCATAATCCTTCAACTGCCGTGATGCATACGCAATGCCTTTTCCATGCTGCATAAGCACACAACCAAGTCCTCTATGCGAAGCATCGCTATACACTACAAAATTTCCCGTGTCATCAGGCAATGACAAAACAGGCACTTCACTTAATCTTTTCTTCAGTTCTTGAAAACTTTCTTCACATTTATTCGTCCATACGTATTTCACCGTCTTCCTTGTTAAATTAGTCAACGTGGTAGCTATCTTAAAAAAATCTTGGATAAATCTTCGATAGTACCCTGCTAATCCTAGTAAACTCCGCACCACAGTCGGCATTTTCGGTTGTTCCCAATTCATTACTGCTTCCACCTTCGTTGGAT
Source organism: Panax japonicus (assembly GCA_020205505.1). Lineage (NCBI taxonomy): Eukaryota > Viridiplantae > Streptophyta > Magnoliopsida > Apiales > Araliaceae > Panax > Panax japonicus. The sequence continues at coordinate 33,254,620 of CM035113.1, read as the reverse complement.
CCACTGAAATCCCATCTTGGTCAATGACATGACCTAAAAACTTCTCTTTCCTTAGTGTCTCCAACACTAATCTTAAGTGTTCAGCACGATCTTCTAGCATCTTAGAATAGACTAGAATATCATCGATAAACACCACGACGAACTTGTCCAAGTATAGTTTGAACACTCTGTTCATCATATCAATAAATGCAGCAGGTGCATTCGTCAACCAAAATGGCATTACCAGAAACTCGTAATGACCATAACGAGTCCTGAATGCCATCATTGGTACATCTTCCTTCCTAACCTTCAACTGATGATACCCCATCCGCAAATCTATTTTAGAAAAATACTTTGCCCCTTTCAATTGATCAAAGAGATCATCGATCCTGGGCAATGGGTATTTATTTTTTATCGTTAACTTGTTCAACTCTCGATAGTCGATATGAAGCCTTAACGATCCGTCTTTCTTCTTGACAAATAACATTGTTGCCCCCACGGGGAAACACTTGGTTGTATGTACTTTCTGTCCAATAGTTCCTGTAGCTGAACCATTAGTTTTTTCATTTCCACAGGCGTCATACGGTACGGTGCCCTTGAGATTGGTGCCGCTCCTAGCACAATGTCTATCACAAATTCGATCTCCCTATCCGGCGGTAAACCCAGTAACTTACTTGGAAATACATCCATGAATTCGTTTATTATATGTATTTGTTCCATGGATGCTCCCACTCTCTGGGTATCAACAACATGGCATAGATAACCTACACATCCCTTCCTCAAAAGTTTTCTAGTTTGTGTCATCATAAGGCAACACGAACGTCCCGACGATTTATTACCGTAGAATACTACAGGAGGTTGTTTCAACTTCCTGATGCTCATACATTTCTTTTGGAAATCTATAATTGCCCCATGGTTAATCAATCAATCCATTCCGAGAATTACGTCAAATTCTCCTAACTTTATCCGTATCAAATCTACCGATAACTTACAACCACACACATTTACGCAACAACTCCTATGAATATCTTCAACATGAATTTTTTCTTCATTTGCTACCTTAATGTTCAGAGGTATAGCCAATTTTTCGTGAAATAATTCTAGTCGTCTAGCAAAATGACATGCTATAAACGAATAAGTAGCACCAGAATCAAATAGAACGTATGCATTTATGTTATTGATCGTAATAATACCTGCAACTACATCCCCTGATGCCATCACATCTTAGACCGTCATATTAAAAGTGTGGGCCATTGATTTACCCGGCTGAGATGGACCGCTAATAGCCAACTTACCGCTATTAGTTCCCTTATTTACATCTGTCCCCTTCTTTGGGCTGTTCTTCACTATGTGGTCAGTTGATCCACATACAAAACATCCGTGATTTTTCCTCGGATTTAGACAGTTAGGCTAAAGGTGCCCCTCCTTTCCGCAATTATAATATAATGCCTTTCCTTTGAGACAGACTCCTAAGTGAGTCTTTCCACAGGTTTTACAGGCCTCCATCCTCCTCTTAGAATCCCCTTGTTTTACTCCGGTATTCCCACAGTTAAAGTCCTTCCTCTTTTGACCGTTGCCACTTCCACTGGCTCCCTCGGTCTTGGTTCCTCCATCGACTTTGCCCTTGCTTTTCTTATCCTTGTGGTACTAGCTGAGAACCTCATTCCCACCTTCGGCAATTATTGCCTTTTCAAATATGGTTCCAAAAGAAGTACTTTGGAACACAGAGATTCAGCTATAGAGCCAGGGTTTCAAGCCCTGCTCGAATCTTCTAGCCTTTCTCACTTCAATGTCCACTTAATATGGAGAAAATCGTGCCAGTTCATTAAACTTGGCAGCATAGTGGGGTACTGTCATATCCCCTTGTTTCAATTCAAGAAACCTCATTTCCATCCTCCCTTTCGTACTCGTGGGGAAATAGTTCTCAAAGAAAATTTCCTTGAACCTCTCCCACGTTAGGTTCCCTATATCGGCCCTAGAATGGTTTGCCTCCCACCAGAAGTTGGCCTCTCCTTTCATCAAATAGGTTGCAAAGGCAACCTTTTGACCCTCCTCAACATTTGCTATTACAAATGATTTCTCGATTTCTTTTACCCAAGTCTGGGCTTCTATAGGGTCCGTAGTTCCCTTGAACTCCGGCTGACCAACACTTTTAAAATCCTTAAAAGTAGTAGCTCATATTACTCCAGGAATCACTGGTACAATAGCCCCCGTTCTATTAACTGCTACCGTTAAAAGATTAACAAACTCCTACATTGGATTAACTGGACCACCCTCCGGTTGGTTAACATTAGTGCCTTGATTTTGTTGTCTCCTTCTTAGCAGCATTTTGCTGTTAAGAAAACAACACATCATTATTACTTTATTCTTGTTAGTTTGTTATTATTTATAATAAAACAATAAATCATACTCATTACTCAATATATTCCATAAAAAGACTTATATTGATTCATAACTTGTAGTATAACACTACATTGTTTACATTACTCAGCCTTAGCTGATTACATTACCATCCTGCAATTACTTTCCAAAAATTGGGATTTACTAAAGACTACACTTTGTTATACAAAAGAGGGTTTTACGTCACTACTAGATACATAATATTTACATATCTAAGTTACTCTAGCTATTGCTAGATTACATCTGTCGTAAGGCATTCTCAAAATCTTTCACTACTAGAAAATCAGCCTATAGCGACGGTTGGCGACCGTCGCTATAGGCCAAAAGACCGTCGCTAAAAGTTTTAGCGACGGTCGGCGACCGTTGCCATAGAACCCGTCGGTAAATCCTATAGCGACGGTCTTTTGACCTATAGCGACGGTCACCGACCCTAGCTATAGGTCGTGGCAAATCGTGTATAGATGTCTATAGCGACGCTCAGCGACCGTCGCTATAGGCCTGTACTTTTTAGAAAACTATAGCTACGGTCGATGACCGTCGCTATAGCCTTTTTATATTTAAAAAAATTAATTAATAATGCAAATTTATTCAACAAACACAAATACAATATAAAATAAAATATAAAAAATATTATATACATCATTTAAAATTAGTATTTATTATAACTGTTATTATATACATCATTTAAAATTAGTATGTATTAGGCATCTAAAACATTTGTATCTCCTAAATTAAAACAACATAAGAATGTAAAGTATAAATTAGACAAATGTTTACTACAGCACAGAACTATGTGCCTTCAAATTCTTAATTTTCAATTTGAATTCAGTGTGAAAAGACACGAGTGATCTGTGTCGACATGAAAAAGCAGCACTAAACTCTTTGATCTCTTCTTCGAGATGTTTCCTCAAATCCTGCAACACCTTTTCTTTTTGGTCAGTAACCAATGCAAGTCTCTGAGATGAACTGGAAACAGTTTGAAGAAGACCATCTCTTTCTTTTATCAAAAGATGGCTTCATGGAAATAGAAGAACACTTTTTACAGATCTCCCTTCAATTAAAAAAAACTTTAAACTAGAAAAGAGAATGGATAAGCAAAAGGAACCTACAATCCATCATGTTAGCAGTATTAACTGTCAACTAATTTCATTCAAGGGATAACCTTCATTTGTCTGTACTATACCTAAGAACTTCCTGGAATGCTCCATATCCTAAAACAAGAAGAAATCCCCCAAACACTTGAAGATAACACATGCATTGGTAATTGAATATTATATAAAAGTATAGGTAGTCCCAAAATGAAATGCCAAATTAATGTTCTGCAGCCTTGTTAACAGGTTTTCATCCTTGTTCACAAAGGACCACCTTATCTGAACCAAGGATAATTCTTCATTATCCTACAACGAAAGAAACTATGGTTTTACTACAAAATAGAAAGAACTACAATTATAGGACCGACACATAAAAATACATGCCCAATGACACAAGGTGGCTTATAAAATTCTAATTGATTTATATCTGTAGCCCTAAGATGTTAATTTTGTCCATTTTTAACTATTCATTTAAAAAGGGAAGTAGTAATTAGCCATTCAAGTTAAAGAAACCCATATTCGAGGCAACACACCCTTTTCATCAGGTACATGATGGACATATCAAGTGGCAGTTCTGCATACAAAATGATCTGATTTCACCCTAAATTAGTAATTATTTGCTTGTAGAGTTAAGAAGTTATATGGGCAGCATTTCCAAGATGAGACAAGATATAACACAGTTACAATGAATTGCAAATATTCTATTGATAGTTTTAAGTATACCTTTCCAGCACTACTTCCAACAGCCATAAAGTAGCCTCCATCTGCATCAAACTGTATTGCAGTGACCTCCTACAATGTGTACACGTTGTCAGAGAATTCTCACATCTCAACAAAAGGAAACTCATATGAAGTAATACAAGTATATAACCATGGGTACTACAGCTTCTTTATGCTTTAACAAGTTGTAATAAAATCAGCATGATAGCATGAGCTTCAGTTTTATATCTGGGAATCAATGAGGGATCAAATGATTTTAAGATCTACCGCAAGTGATCCAACAATTCCAAACAATCAAAAATACTAGGATCAAAATATCAATTTCAGATGCAAATATATGTTGCTGATGCAGAGCACCCACAGGTGATCCACAAAAATATAGCATTTCATGATATACATATTGAACTTCATGAAAATTGGATAACATGAAATCATATCGCAGATCCAAGTGGTGACATGTCCATAGACATTCATAAAACATAATTTCTAAATCAGTGTCAAGAAGAAAGGAACTACCTGCCCAATATCACCAGCAGATGCAGCAGCATTAATCCTGCCAACTGAATTACTATTCTAACACTGCACCTGCATTACAAAGCCCATCATTATTATTCTACTCCATCAGGGGCTTATGTAAGTCAAGGCCACCCAAATTTGTTTTGGTTTGGGAGCCATGTTCAAAGGCCATCTTTTTTCAGCTAAAAAACAAACATAGACATACCTAAGTGTACAAGAAGCCATTTTTTTCTTTCTTTTTATCAACATTACTAGTTCAAGTCCGGAAACCTGAGAAAACGTTTAGAGTTTAGACTATCAAAAAAGATTCAAAAGAAACAAAAATTTGATTGTTTTATACATTAATTGTGTTACACATCCTTCACATTAAACAAGGCACCAAGAAATCCAGAATCCATTGGAGCAACATAAAAAAAACAAATTGGCCAAGGAGATGAATTGATAATTGTACACATCAGTTTTGACATTTATTATTAGCAAGAAGCTATCTATAATGAATGCGAATCACATGCTAATCCTCAAGGGAAATGGCCGTACATGGCATGAAATCACAAGACCAAACACGCAATTATGGACACTCACACTAGAGTAAGATATTAACTGTCATAGACAGTTAGGCTGCCCCCATCAATTGTAATCAAAGAATATAGCTGCCTAAAAATCCCTGAATATAGCTTATGGCAAAAATTGAATAAGCACTTGAAATTCTTGAAAGTGAAATCAGTTTGACTTGCATTTTGACCAGTAAGAATTGCAAAAATAAGAAATTCTTCAAAATTCTGATTTACACAGTTCTAGCTCAAGATGATAATTTTCAAAGAAAGTTGTGCCATTACTTGATGTTCTTCAAAATAAAAAATAAATCAAAAGCCCATAATTTGGCCATTTATTTAACCACCACCAATCAAAAATAAAATAAAATCAACACCTTCATTAAGAATATTTTGATTCAAAATTTTCCAATAAATAATGAGTTCCTGCAATTACTTTACAATCTACTAAGGTCCTAGCTTAAACTCGAAATATATTAGAATGCTAGAATATAATGATGTTATAGTTTCAAATTTCACTTCCCCAATTATCTCAGTCACCATCAGGCAATTATAATTTCCAGTAGGGTGTTTTTGGAAAACACAATATCCAGCACTTTCTCACCAAGCAATCGACCAAATTATAAATCGAATCTCATCATTTATCAGAGAATCAAATAAAAGCTTGACAAGAGAAAATAGCGATAAATGAAATACAGTGCAGTTACAGCTCTTATCGATGGATGGAGAGAGATAAATGGAGGTTGCAGATTTGTAAGATTTATCGCGATATTTTAGTGGACTTAGGGTTTTTTTGGGTATTATTCACTTTAATCTAACATTCATTTTGCACTTACAGTACCTTCAAAGAAAGCCAAACATTAGTTCTAACATATCATAGATAAACCTTCAATATTAACATATTAGAGTGAAATCACTCACACAGCAACACGGTCTGGGGTGAACCCTCCAGTGGAAGCTTTATACTCAAATCAACCAAAGTAATCCTCCACTATGAAAACGACGCCGTTGAACGACATGATCGCTAGCATCAGCATGTATCCGATGGCGGAGTTGACTTCGAACAGGATAGCTCCCGCGAATCTCCCCGGACTCCACCGGCCGCCACCGGCTGCCACCGGCGAGCATGGGATAAAGCAAGGGAACATTAGTGCAGATCGAGGGCGAAAAAAAGATAATAACTTTGAGAAGAAGAGAATAGCTGTTAGAGAGAAGGAAGATTGATTTGGGGGAAACTAAAAAGATTTGGGGGAAATGGGAGAGTTTTCTTTAAAAAAATATCTATACCGACGGTCAGACGATGACCGTCGCTATATATACCCTATAGAGAGGGTTCCGTGCTGACCGTCGCTATAGGTCGTCGCTATATGTCAAATTTCTAGTAGTGTTTGTTGGCCAAACCGGCAATAACATCTCTACTGATAGTGTGACGGGTCTGTCCTGCTTCTATCTGATACCCAGCTACCTGCTGCTAGAAATCCACACAAGAACTCCTATGTATATAGGACATTCTTTCCAACTTCTGATGTTTAGTCTTTAGCTCCTGTTTGAGCTCAAAGTCTTCATATCTCAGCTCTTGGACATTGTCCTTAGCTAGAATTCTATCATCGTGGTCCTCTTCCCACATTCCCTCCATGCTAGTCTTGTCCTCACAGACAGCTTGGAGTTCCTCTTTCAACTCCTTAACCTCTTGGCAGTAATGGACATTCCTATCCAGTACTGACATAAACAATGCCATCATCGATTTCCCCGTAGATAATTCTCCTGTAGGTGGAACCTGGTCAAAGGACATCACGTCCACGTCCTCCTCGATTGTCACCACCTCTGGTTCTACTACTACAGGTTTTGGTAGTATCTCTACCCGATTAACCGAATCCTCACTCACTATATGTATGTCTCTATACATATCATTTTCTCCTGACATCTACAATAAATAATATAGTTTGATTAGTACACGTCAATAAAATAATAGAAACAGATAACATAATATAATGCATTTTTATAAGGTTACTTTCCATATTTTACTTCTTTATTCTTTCTTAAGGTTATGACTTAAGGTTCTATTCCCCCTCCCCTTAAGTTTTATAACCTTGGCTTTGATACTAAGTTGTAGCGCCCCAAAATTTGGGTATCTTCCGACCCAACAGATGGTGTTATACTGTACAACATTCATACATTTATTCAATTGAAAAGTCTCAAAGAACGAACATAATTTCCATATATTTAAAGTAATATTTACATTTCCCAGGTTCTATACCCATTACAAAGGTTCTTTGTCATAATATCAGTTACATTACAACAATAGACCTATACTATTACAAGACATCTTAACAATCTGCCTTAGTTTTTCCTTTATTCTTTTTCGATCCTTCGGGATGTTCAGTCTTAGCTGCATTGATATGGTTCAAGCAAGAATGAGCATAACTAGCTCGGCAAGTCTAACAATTCAATAACAACATGCTTGACACATACGAATCGTATATCTTCAATAACTAAAAAATAGTTATGAAGTACTATTGATAATTCAAAATAGAACTTCATCTTTCTGTCAAAATGTTTTAGAATAATAACAATATTTAGTAAAATAGTTACTCTGGCCAAAGACCTCGAGTATTCATTCTTTATTGGAAAAGGGAAACTCGGAACTAAATCTGTAAGACCGATATTACTTACGAGCACTTCTAGGTGATTAGCCTATTGTACCCTATGTTAATCAACACTACATTTGTTAAATGTATGTATGTTTAATCATTTGGCAACCTCACATGCCTGTCATTTTAACGACAAAACATTTGTTTAACATTTCCAGTCTTCTTTTGAAAACCATATCAAGTAGTTGACAAAAATAACAACATTTGATAATAAATGAATAGATTATCAATATATACAGTCTAGCCAATTGAATTGGCTTTAACTTCAACATACCTCAATTCATGAAAAAGAATACATGAACTTCAAAAACTTGTTCAGATTGAACTGAGACAAGAGTTAGAATACTTGCCTTTAGTGTCTACTACGGTATATTAACTTTATGTTCAAGTCTTTCAAGTCTCTACAATACATGATCGCATAATGTCTTACATTAGGTCATATATAATCAAGTATGTATATGACTATATCTTACTCTTCATCTCAATCTAATTGTGTATTAGATTCAGTTATTATCTGTTCCGATTTATCATTATCCTTGCATTTATATTCCACTAGGTTATCTCAACCTTTATACAATATCCTTAATGTTTAACAAAGTTTAAACAATGTTACATTACATTCCTTAGGTTGTGTTTACTTTTAAATCAATTAGCTTTCTTTTTTTTGTAATTAGAAACATTCATCACCATCGTTGTTCTGAGACTGGCGCTGCGGCGCGAGTCCTTACTTAGTGGGTCGCGCTGCGATGCCACACTCTAGAAGATTTTCGTAATGTACATGGCGTTGCGGCACCACAAATTGTACTACGGTTCGCGCTGCGGTGAACTCTTGCAGTGTGCTCAAACACTATTACGCGCTGCGGCGCGATCAGTTTGGCCTAGGGTTGGCGCCGCGGCGCCAACTCTGTGCACTAGAAAAAAATTTCAGTCTTTGAATTTTATGAACTTCCCGGACGCATAACTTCTTCGTTATAAGTCTGAATTGGCTCAATCAAAAGCCTACGGTTCAAAAATTACGTAATCTACGCGTTCATACAAGAATTTTATCTATTTGACTTTGTTTGCTAAAAATTCACCTATTGGTTCATTTTTAACGAAAATGATAAACGTTCGTGAACTCTCAACGCTCGTTTCTTCGTTCTAAGTCGGAATCCCGTCATTTTTGAATCCTCAACTCTTAAATACCAAATATGACTTGTCTCCATTTGAAAATAATGGTTCCGATTTCAAACACAAAATTTAACTTCTATTCCGAGAATTTTACCAATTCGACGATTATCGTCCAATCGTATAATTTCCGGCAAATCTTGATTCTTATGATTTGTTCAACATTGCAAATGACTTCCATTCATCATGTGAACATCTCAACATACTATTTACCACAACTTATATTCATTGATGGATTTTGGACTTATTTCTTCATGAGCTTATAACTTGTCAAATTATAAACTACTTAAGATTTCATTGTTCATGACTTATGACAATTAAAGTTTCTTAATCCTCATACCTTATATGTTCTTAACATATAACTTTACTTATGTATTCATGATATATAGGTTCATACAACTTCTTTTACATCCGTATCACTCCTCTTAATAAATTCATTACAAGTTCATAATTTTCATACTAAAATTTAAGGTTAACTTATAATAAGTTTATAACTTTTATAAGTTCAAATGACTTATTGCCAACTTATGTGTCTTAAGTTCATTGCTTACTCATTCTTCTTACATTTTAACATCCATGATTCTTAATCCATACTTTACTTATCAAACTATCATGGTAGAGATAGAAGATAATGGAGAAGAAGTCTTACTTTTGAAATCTTGGTAAGGTAAATTTCTTCTTCTTCTTACAAATGGAAGTAACTTATTGTAGCTTATTCTCTCTAACACTTAAGCACTTTGTAATATGTTGGATTATTTGAACAAGTGTTAAATGGCTAGCAAGCCTTCTCTATTTATAGAAGTTGCAAAGCTAGGGTAATTTAGTCATTAAATCCTCCCACCTCCTTTAATCACCTCCTTACTATTAATTACTTGCTAATCACAACTCTTATCCTATGCTTGGTCATTACTCATTTAAGTTGGTCATTTCTTTAACTTGGTCACCACATTAACTTGGTCATCATATTAACCATATTAATATGGTTTGTCCCATGGGTCATTACAACTCATGGATTCTAGCTTGGGCTTGGATTAAAAAAATTCTTGGGCTTTTCATTAATAAACATTAACTTGTTTATTAACCAATAATTGGGCCTCACCCCTTTAATTCAATTGGGCTTGTACTAATTCCAACCAATCTTTCCAAGTCCATTAACATTACTTAGTACATATACATATAGTTTATGTATCATTTTCGTATTCTAATTCATATAGAAAATATATATGATATTTCATTCTTCATACCAACTCGTATAATACTTGTTTTCATTACTTTGCACAATACCCAAGTATTATACATTTATTACTTATTCATTACTACTTCGCCTTCCTTAACGTTTATAAATTAATTCTGCAAGCGAAATATTACATTTTCCATAACTATATTTTTATTACATAATCCATCTTATCTTGTCATTCTATCATTACGTATTTCTCGAAAATTCAAAAAGAAATCCTGAGAAAATACCGATGAATAGTGTTTTTCAAAAAATTTCTCGGAAAACTTTTATTTTTGTCTTGGAAATTTAAACACTTTAATTCGTTCACGTAGCTCAAATACTACGACATTCTAACTTCAATAGGTTATACAATGACAACCATCTTGATACACATAGAATAGAATTTTATCATTATTAAATTTAATAAAAAATCATTTTATAATAAGATTTGAATTTGTCTGTCTTTACATATCCTTAGTGAATTATTGTGACTTAACTTGCAAGATTTGACCTAGTGAAGTTGGTGAGAAAACCTAGCCTAGCATGTGCCTTAAATCCACAGAAATCAACCACCTTGCATCAGCCTTATACAATGAATCAAAATATAATAGATTAAAGAAAGAGAAAAGTCTCATTTTACTTTTCATTTTAAACCAAGTCACTCTCTCTCTATGTTTCGAGTTTAAGAGTGAGAGGGGAGTGATAAATAAAGTTAGGATCAGTTCATAGCTCTCTAGGAACATGAATCGAAAATCAGAAATGAAGATCAAAGCTTAAAAGGTATAAAAACCCTAAATTTCGAAATCTTTGAATTTGATGTTAAATGTTGTAATTGATTGGTTAAAGATGTGTAATAAGGCATCTTTTAGTGATCTGGGTTGTTAAATCCAAGATCCATAACATCAAAGTGCTCGAAATAACATCTTTTTAAAATCCAGAAAAACTTAGAAATGATGGCCTGACAACCATATGTTAGGGCCTGTAAATCCTTCTTTAATTTTGATTTTTTGTTGTTTTATGTTATACATTTGTTCTTTGTCATGTGCACTGTAATCTGGATTTTGAATCATGGTCGTACCATGTCTAAATCTCCATATTTAAGCGGTCAAACATGCTTGACCGAGCATAAAAGTTTGAATCTGGGCAACCCAGAACTTTCTAGGTGGTCTGACATGATTTTCGAAGCCCTTGATCTTGCTTGTATTTTATGTTTTATGTCCTATTGTTAGCTGTAGATTGTAGTATGACATGTAAGCTAGATACTCAAACCTTTAGATCACACAGATCTTGCTTAGAATCAAAATTATTGGTGGTCAAACCACCGTTGACCAAACTACTCAAGAACATTTCTGGGTTTTCCAGAAATATTCAAGAACAGGTTTTGTTGCCTAGTTTGACCGACCTAGATCTTACTATTTTGATATTGTTAAGTTGATCTGGTGATTTTTTGTTGTACCTTGACATGTGGACTATACAGTTGTACCATTATATCACAAGAATCATGACCGGAACCTAGATTAAATTGAGTAACTAGATGGCTACTCGAACTGCCTGGGTTTCTGGAAAACCCAGGTGATGTCTGACACTGACTTTGGGAGATCAGATCTCCTTGTGTATTTGTTGTATGACCAAGTTGATGATTTGTAGTTGTAGTATTACATTTCAGCTACACGTACAAAGTTCAAGCTAGCCCAGAAACAGAATGACAAAAGATCTATCAATGGTCAAACATGGTCCCTCGATGTCTGACATGCATTTTCTGGGCAGCTCAAGAACACCTCAGGAACACCATTAACGACAGTTTTGTCGCCTATGGTACCATTAGCGACACTTAATTACGAAAATTAATATTTTTAATTAAATAAATCGAATAAAATGGTTTTTAATTATTAAAAATACTAAATAAATTCTTAAAAATAGTTTTTAATTATTTTGAGTATATTTCATAAATATTTAATATTTTTGAAATATAAATGGTATTTAATTTATTTAATTATAATATTAAATAAATTATTTAAAAATGATTTAAATACATGAAAAATCATGAAAAATAATATTATGTTATAATAAAATATTTTAAGTTATTTTCAGTGACTTTTAATATTTTAGGATGAATTTCATTAATTAATTAATATTAATGATAGTTAATTTATTTAATAAATATATTAAATAAATTTTGGAAAATAGAATTAATGATTTATAAATCATATAAAAATGATTTAAGTGTTATAAAAATATTTGAAGTTATAAAATATAAATTTTGATATTTTTTCATGAAAATATTAATACTTTTATATTAATAACAATTATCGGATAATGGATTTAAGTGTTTAAAACTCATATAAATATGATTTTAAGGTATTAAAAATATTTTGTAATATTATAAATATATTATAATATTATGTGATGATTTTCATTAATATTTGATAATAAATAGATATTAATGATAAAAGAATTATATGGTATTTAATTCGTATAAATACGTTGTTAATGATTGAATTTTTTTGATAAATAGTAGTAATTATTTAAAAATTATTACAAGCTTACGAAAAATATTTCGACTGATAATAAATTATTTAAGTTAATTGTTAAGTGTTTAATGCGGAGTTTAATTAAACTTAAAGTTGTGAATTGTCCGACTAGACCGTCGGGGTGTCAGAATTGTGTCGGATTTAAGTTAGAATGAAATAGTTTAATTTAATATCGAGTCTTATGTGTATTGTAGACTGATAGGATTATTTGTTATGTGTTTAGGTTATTCTATATATATATATATATATATATATATATATATATATATATTATAGTATTATATTGTGATGATACTATTCTAATATTGGAGATCTATATTACTAATATTAGGTCTTCGGATTAAGCGTTATAAATTGTGTAGCGGTAATCAACGGTTCAGGCAAGTTTGTTTTTACTTAACTCTAGTAAGAGTGTTTCATTCGGATAAGCATATGGTAAATCATTGTTGGTTGCCATGAATTGTACTTTGTAAATATTGCATGTATAAGTCAGGTTTGAAAGGTTGATCACCTTCATTAACAGTTGGTTTAGATATACTTGTTCATGTATAATACTTGTTCAATCATAAATTTGTTCCTGCTAGTTCACAATTATATTGTTGAATTATAGCCAGCTTGTTATTCAGACTCTTTCAATCAAAATATATAGTTATATTATTGAACTTAAACTTTCTGGGAAATTCTTATGCTCACCCTTGCTATATCATGATAAAACATTGCAGATTAAGACGAACGCGTTGGATACAAGGAAAGGTTAAAGGCAGTTCCAACTTACAGTTAATGTGCGCGATTAGTTTTGTAATAATATAGTTTGATAATGATGTTATGTGTTAGATAGTTATGAATTGTGTATAAGTTAAGGTTACTCGACATTGAGGAATAGTGTGTAATGTATTGTATAAACAATTTATGTTTATATCTTCCGCAAATATAGTAATAGTGTTAGAATGATCGAACCAGATCCACGGTAATTCAGGACCTCGGATTCGGGGCCCTCACATGCGTTGCCATTATCTATTCTTTGTCCATATGCCCACTAACATTTTTCGTAATTGTTCATGAACCCAAAAACAAGTAAATGATAGTTTACTATATCCCTGTCCGTATAATTCATATTCTTACACTTCAAACAGGAACAACTTATCTTGTTTTGACCATTAACACATTCCGGGTGACTATACACATAATCTAGAAATATTTGGCAACCAGCTCTAAATTCTGTTGTAGCACCTATTTGGGCACTTGACTTTTGTCGTCTCATCCAACTACAGTCTGAATAGAGGTCCATGATACCACAGTACCTATGTTGACGTGAATTATTGTATTCCCATTGTTAAAAATTTACAATTTTTATATAAATACATATAGTTGTATATGTACATATATAGCATGAGTGCGCATCATATATGATTATTCAGGAATTGAAAAAGGATACATGCCAAAAAAATTTTACACAGCTTGAGATCGACTACCCAAAGGCATGGTTTATTGTTGTGGATCTTCAATTAGAATGAGGTATGGTCTTATGTCATTCTACTTATTTTAACTGACACCAACATAAAGACAATAGATTCCTAGGGGTAGAATATGAATCATTGCATCATGCATGGTCTACATATGCATTGGTACAAGTCTAAATTACCCGACTAATGAAAACATTTCGGCAGAGTCTCCCCTATAATATGGACTATCCATATGCATGAGGGAACGCATACTTGACCATTTGTAGTCATATTCGAGCAAATAACATGTATAAACAATTAACATAACATCACATAAACTCATTTCCTTTATATATTCAAGGGTCCATATCTGAACACAACAAAAACTCTTCTACATAGGATATGACATTAGGTGATGAAAATATATTGATGGTAAAGTTTGAAGAATAGCCAATGGACTTTGCAATGTGTTCTAGAAACTATAATGTTGTGTATATCAAGATTGCAGAAAAAGGCATACTATTAGTCCCTTAATATGGGACTATTAGTCTTATAAAGTCATTTGATACCCAAAATAGTCCAAAACATTACATACTTGACCATTTGTAGGCATATAAGAACAACAAGAATGTATAAGCAAGTATTCTTATACCTTTATTATGACATATATAAGAGCAACAAGAATGTATAAAAAGTATTCTTCTACCCAGCTATTCCCATCCCTTCATCATGACATATATGTTGCTAAGTAAAATTTCACTCCTTAGCTTTAATTATGACCCATAGGTTGACTTTTATATATATACCTATTATTTAGCTCTTTATTCACCACGAACTCACAAACAATTCCAAAATAATTGACGTAGGTCAGCAGTTTGTTATTTAAATTTAACTGCAACAACAGTGTGTTTGTGAGCGCTACAACTGTTATTGCCAGCACTTGCTCAACTCAGCTGTAAAACCCCAACTTTTTGAATAAAGATTATTTTTCTATAAATATTATTTTTGAATATTATGGAGTGAAATTGATATAATGTTATAGTTGTGGGTAATATTTATAAATTTTGCAAAGTACGTAAGTTGTTATATAATATTCGATTAGTCGGGGAATATTCGTTTTAATAGGGAATATTCGTACAACGGCACAATCATTTGTGGACCCCACAACGAAATTATTTTCGGATTGAGAAAACGACAAAATACTTTATGAAAAGAACGGCGGAAGGTTTATTGTTGACTATTGAAACACCCGGTGTTAAAAGTACAGTAATACGCGCGGTTGCATAGTAGCACACGATATTAATTATTAATGCTTACGTGATAAGTCACTCGGTTTTGTTGGTATTATTAATGTAATAATTCAAAAAATATTTTTATATAAAACATAATACTTTTATAAAGTTATTCTATAAATAGAATATATTATATTCTATTATGCATAGTGTTGTATAGTGTCTGCATAGTGTTTTGTATAGAAAATCTTTTTATATAAAACATAATACTTTTATGAAGTTATATGTTTTTTAGACAATAATTAGAATATATTTTATTTTATTATGCATAGTGTTTGTATAGTGCCTTCATAGTGTTTGCATAGTAAAATCTTTTATAAAGTTATTTATTTTATTAGATTATAAATACAATATATTATATTTTATTTAAAAGATTTTGCTTGAAATATGGACCGTCAGATTAAAGTAAATCAATCTGGACTGTAAAGTCCCCGAACCCGGATACTTGAAACCCGAACTCGGTACTTCACGATACCATTTCTATGAGCGGAAATATTACTAATAATAATAACAATAATATAAATTATAAACTTATCTTACCTTTATCAGAGTTAAATCCCAAGTACGCAACCTTTACTAAATGACACCGTAAACCTAATCTGTTTGCTTTTCTTTTCACTTGTTCTTGACCGATCCTTCTGATTGTTCACACTTATCTGAAAACATTTAAATTAAGCAAGGATGAGCATTTAAGTGCCTAATAAGTATTATATGTATATAAGTTGAAAGAATTTAAATGTTTTCTTTATAATATCCATTTATAACAAGTCAATAGTTGTGAAGTATTCTGAACCGATATTAATAACATAACAACCTTCTTTCAATTTTTTTTGAAACTACGTACTGGCTATAAATAAGGTTTAAGTGACATTCTATGAACATTGTTTTTTTTTCGAAAAGGTTTAACATAATTTCATCCGCAAACCGTCATAACTTACGGACACGGGGGTGATCAGCCCTTTGTGCCCTGTATTGATCAATACTACATTACAAGAGCGATGTTATCATTTACTTGATCCGCCTTGGGCGCATAAAAGTTTTCCCGTGAACGGGATGTTCATATTTGTCAGGGTTCCAGACAAAAAGGTTTTATTTTATCCAACAATAATCTATAATTCAACATATATGTATAACAAAGGTGTATCAACATGTGATTAAAATACAATGATTATCCAAGTGGGGACACTTGTATAATCATTTATAGAAATTAACGAACAGAATATATATCTGAATTACCTTATACTAACATGTTGATAATCAAAGGGTGTATATAATATAGGTTTAACAATCTGTACATTAATAATAATAATTCTGAACTTCCCACTTCTGTCCATTGCATAAAGAAAATGCAAAGTTAGGATACTTGCCTGATGCGCTGCTTACAATTCTCAACTTAGTTCTATCTTTCTATCACGGCCTATCATTAATCAAATCAATCGTTCGATTAGAACAGTATACCGTAACACATAATACTGCATTTCGCAGTCAGCACATAACCTAATCATCTTATCACACATGTTCAACAATCATGGCATCACAAACAAACATCAACACATTCCTAATCACATTGTCACACAACCTTAATAACCATTGAATCACAAATAAATAGTTAACTAATCACATTATCTAAGCTCAGATCAATTTCCAAAATATGTCGGTCTACCGACATCTTTATCGGGTAAAAATCGAGTCTAAGACTCTAAATAGTTGACCAATATCCATTTAGACTAATTAAATAACAGTCATATCATTTTTCATGACCTTATAATAATTATAAAATAATTATTACCATTTACCATAATTTTTGAAATATCAGAATCATTATTAAATGATTTAAATATCAAACAATTCTATTATCATTAATATTAAACTATTAATGAAACCATTGCCAAAATATTAAAATATAATTTTCGGACATTAAAATAATTTTTAAGAATTTATTATGTATTTTTAATAATTAAAAACTATTTTTATCATTTTTTTTATTAATTTTCGGAAATTATAATTAAAATCGTCGCTAAAGGGCTATAGCGACACTTTCTGTCGCTATAGGTGTTCTTGAGGATTTCCAGAAAATCTTGACAATGTGCTAGGAGGGGGGGTTTGACCGATTATATCTCTTAGGATAATGCGTTTCTGGGCTTGAAATTGATTTCATGCTGTAGTACTCATGTAATACTACAAGTACATAACAAGATTCGTGGCTAAACAACATCAGATCAGAGAGATTTAAGCTCTCCAAAAACCTAACAACGATGTTCTTCGGCTTGTCAGAGTTTGACAGATTTGAGATACCTTCTTTGAGTCCTTATAACTTGATGTTCGTATAATGTTTATATGATCTATCAACTCTAGTTTGTAGATAACATGTAGGTCTACCTTTACAAAGTATCATAACACAAAAACATCAAAACATAAGCAAGATCTAGCCGGTCAAAGTTGGACACGGACACAGCTAAAAAAATTATGGGTTCAGTAATTGGACAGTTTCGGTCAACGGGTTTTGACCGTTTATATCTTCCGATCTACCAATGATCTGACCTTGATTCTTTTTGCATCTTAAAGATCACATTACAGACTACATGTTACAAGTTTTAAACATCAAAAACACTTAATATACACGGAGTTATAAGATCTGACATTTGGCTGTAAAACACAAATTTTCCTATTTCCAGATTTATTAAAAACTCAAAATCATGAACTTTGATGTTATGGGTCATGGATTTAACAACCCAGAACTTCAATTGACACCTTATAACACATCTTTAAACAATCAATTACAACATTTAACAACAAATCGAAGGCTTTCTAAAATTAGGGTTTTTATACCTTTATGCTTTGATTTCTTGATTTCTGATTTTTGATGCTTCTGATTTGTTGTTTGTGACCGAATGGCTTGATAAAGGGACTGATATACTACTAAATTTCGTTAGCTTGGCTTGAGAGAAAAGGTTGGAGTGTCATGAACAAAAATGGCTAGCAAAAGTAACTTTTCTCTCTCCAATCTTTATATAGTGATGTTAGATGCATGTATGGTTGGACTTAGGCTGATTTAAAAAGATTTTGGCACATGGGATTTTCTAGGGTTGGTGAACAACCCAAGATTTGGAAAGATTTGCAAGAAAGCTTAATAAAATAAAATCAGAAATGCTATTTTAGTAATTTAACAAAGTAATTAAGGGTATTCTTGTCCATGGTACTTGAATCTAGGTTTTAATCACTAGATTTTAATCCTTAAGGTTCCCCAAATAATTTCTAGGGTTTGAACAAGTAAGACTAAAGCTCAATAAAATTTTAATTATAACTTACTAATTAAAATTTAAGGTTTTAATAGAAAATTAGGGTTTTTAAAATATCTTAGGGTTTTCAAAAAAAAATAAATTAATTAGGGTTTCTAGATCATATAATTATCATTGACTTTGCTAATTTGGCAATTAGGGTTTAAGATTTTGATAATTAGGGTTATTGATTTGTAATTAGGTTTTCTAATTATCAAATTAGAATTCTATGTATTAGGGTTTTAAATTCATATATCACCAGTCGTTAATCACATTATTGTGATTACATAACGACTTAACACATTCTCAAAGTCATGAATGACTTTCACATTAGAGTTTCAAATAAATTAGGGTTTAATAGTTTGAAACTAGGGTTTAACCAATTAACATTTGGGTTTTGAAATTAAACACCATAATTGACCAATTATCATCAACACGTACATACAATACATATTTATAGCACTGAAAAATCAAAATATAATTAATATTATATTATTATCACCATTCCTCATTCCATAACCAGAAATAGGGTTTATAAAATATTATTAGGGTTTAGTCGTAATATAATAAAACTGTTCCACACATTAACATTACACACATAATCATACATATCTATAACACTGAAAAATAACAATATAATATTATTATTTTCATTCCTTAATCAAAACTCGAAATTAGGTTTTGGATTCCATATCTGATTTATCTGTCATAATTAAGTTCAAATAATTAACTTAATATCCTGAACAAATTCATATAATGAAATAATCATTATAACTATTCTAAAATAATTTCATATATTATTTAAATAATATAAGATTATATTTCCATGGAAAATAATTAATAAAAGCATTTCCAATAAGGAATTAATTAGTATAAAAATTATAATTGATAATAATCAATAATTCTAAAAATAAATTTATTTACAATACTTAATGTAATAAATAAATTTTATTTATCACACATATAATTATAATTACACATTACCTTGACACATATCATTCATATTTATTTTAATAAATAATAAAAAAAAAAAATTATACGCAAAATTTATGATTTATTTATATAGAAAATATCGGGTTGTCACATTCACCCTCCCTTATAAGGATTCCGTCCCCGGAATCACCACTTTAAAACCTATACATACCAGGGTACATAACATTCAAAATCATTGCAAGTAGATCGCGATCATGATTGACCGAATCGATCTTTAACTATTTAAATAAAGCTTGTCTTTCTGATTAAACGGAAATTTGATTTCTAAAAGAACTCAAATTCCTCCTTCAAAATAATTTATAAAAATAATTTGCAATATATAAGAAATCAATATTTAAGAAAATAATATTGGTTCGAGTAATACCTGGAGTTGCATCCCCGGCTGCCACGATATCTTGAACGGTCATGTTGAAGACGCTTGCAATTGGTTCTATTGATTCGTTCGTTGTTGCCAATATCCTGCTGCCTTTTCCCCATATTCGCATTCCTTCCCTCCATTCTCCTTCTTGAACAGTCTCCCACCTTATTTTCCATTGATCCACACTTGAAACACCTACTATACATTCTTGGATTGAGACAGTCGGTAGTGACCTGTCCCTTCTGCCCGTACTTACAGCATACAAACTTCCCTTTCAAACATTCCCAGAGTGGTTCTTTCCACCGTTTTGCATATTACACCACATGCTTCTCATTCACACCTTCTTGCTTTACCTGCACACTCCCAAAGTTGTTCGCCTTCCTCTTTTCATTCCCACTCTTACTTCCACTATTAATTCCTACCTTCCCAGCTCCCTCAGCCTTACCTTTGTTCCTTCATACCTTGTTGTAGAGACTAATGGCCTCACTTCCTTCCTTAGCAATAATCGCTTTCCCCATGAGTGCTGCAAATGTAGGAATCTGCAACACTTCTACCTTGTTGTAGAGTTAGGGTTGTAATCCCAGCTCAAACCTTCGTGCCTTTCTAGCCTCCGTATCAACTTGATGCGGAGCCAATCTAGTCAACTCATTAAATTTCACGGACATATTCCGCAACTTACATATCCTCTTGCTCCAAATCTAGAAATTTCACCTGAATTCTAGCCTGTATACTAGCAGCAAAATAATTGTTTTTTAAAAAATAAAGTCTTAAACCTATCCCATGCTACCACACCTGCTCCTGCCCTTGTCTAATTTGCTTTCCACCTAAAATTTTGCCTCACCCTTCATCATTCAGGTGGCAAAAGCGGTCTTTTGCCCCTCAGCTACCCTAACTATCACAAACATTTTTTTTAATTTCCTTAACCCAAGTTTGGGCTTCTACAGGTCATTTGTACCTTTGAATTCTGGCGATAGGACTGCCTTGAAGTCTTTAATGTTCGACGTTTAATTATCTGGTTGATCTTTCGCAGTTAATATTCTGTTCTGCATAGCTTGATCCTCCATAATCGCAAACTTCTTTGTCGGGTCTGGTTGTCCTCCAGCTTTGTTGACAGGTTCTTCTATCCTTTGGTTTCGTTTTCATCTTGACAGCATTTTCATAAATTATTCTTACATACTAAGCCTTATCGTAACCTCTTAACATATCACACAATTTTTTTTACTCAAATAATCATGTATTCAAAATATTAGCTTCTGAAAACTGCATTAACCAATGCTTATATAAATAATTACTATCTTTATACCAACTTATTCCATTAATCCAACAAAGACTCATATTCATAACACTTGACATACCATAGCACATTGTGCTTTAAACATTCGTTATCCCTTCGTGACTCAAAAGTCGGGATTTACAACCTTGACCAATCACAAAAGTTAAAAAAAATATTTCATTACACAAACATACTTATCACATATACCACACAGAAACATACATATTCAGCTAATACCAATACTACCTATTTCTTTTGCCTTAACAAAAGATTAACTATACTCAATTCGTCAATCCACACTTATGAGTCCATAAACTTGTCACAGTTTTATGAGTTTACGAACTTACCCTAGTCAGACCTTTGGCGTCCATTCGCTGAGGGATTCATAAATATTTCATATAACTATGAGTCAAGAATGTCACATAAGTATGAGTTTTAAGAACTCGTACTTAACCCTGTGTTCTCTACCTATGACCTATCTATTTTTTATACACATGAAAAAAGGAATCACCCTCTTAACAATCATATAGCAAATAGCACGACACAAACTTTTCAATGATTATCAGTGTCAGATACTAAGTAGTTTTTACACCAAGTACAATTCCCCGCCCATACAAGGAATCATACAACTCAGCTGCCGACATGAGTCATCATTGAAATCCCTAACTAATCCTAACCCCCTTTTCCATTCGAATTTCATTTAATCCGTATTCTTAACCCTTTCTTGAATCTGTACCATTCATACAACAATCTTACTTTAAACTTTCCAATCATAAGATTGATTCTTTCTGGCTGTCATAATTTTATAAGATCACGGGGTGATCTCATCGAATATATGATGATTCAATTCTATGTCTTAATTGTTTTGTTTTACGATCTCCTTTCCATGCACTTTCAGTCTTTTAGACTCGATCTATTCACCATTATTGTTCAACTTTATTATCAGAGTTAGGAAACTCTGTGGCTTAACAACTCGCCGAGATTCATCTTTGAATCATACCAACCCACTAACTCTATATGAGTTATTTGTATTTTCAACGTTTCCCTCTGTTCTAAGGTTATAGCCTAAGGTCTAACCCACCTAAGGTTTCTAACCTTATAGCTCTAATACCATGTTGTAAAGTCCCCGAACCCGGATACTTGAAACTCGAAGTCGGTACTTCACGATACCATTTCTATGAGCGGAAATATTACAAATAATAATAACAATAATATAAATTATAAACTTATCTTACCTCTATCAGAGTTAAATCCCAAGTATGCAACCTTTACTAAATGACACCGTAAACTTAATCTGTTTGCTTTTCTTTTCACTTGTTCTTAACCGATCCTTCTGATTGTTCACTCTTATCTAAAAACATTTAAATTAAGCAAGGATGAGCATTTGAGTGCCCAGTAAGTATTATATGTATATAAGTTGAAAGAATTTAAATGTTTTCTTTATAATATCCATTTATAACAAGTCAATAGTTGTGAAGTATTCTGAACCGATATTAATAACATAACAACCCTCTTACAAATTTTTTTTTGAAACTACGTACTGGCTATAAATAAGGTTTAACTGACATTCTATGAACATTGTTTTTTTTTTCAAAAAGGTTTAGAATAACTTCATCCGCAAACCGTCATAACTTACGGACACGGGGGTGATCAGCCCGTTGTGCCCTGTATTGATCAATACTACATTACAAGAACTATGTTATCATTTACTTGATCCGCCTTGGGCGCATAAAAGTTTTCCCGTGAACGGGATGTTCATATTTGTCAGGGTTCCAGACAAAAAGGTTTTATTTTATCCAACAATAATCTATAATTCAACATATATGTATAACAAAGGTGTATCAACATGTGATTAAAATACAATAATTATCCAAGTGGGGACACTTGTATAATCATTTATAGAAATTAACGAACAGAATATATATCTGAATTACCTTATACTAAGATGTTGATAATCAAAGGGTGTATATAATATAGGTTTAACAATCTGTACATTAATAATAATAATTCTGAACTTCCCACTTCTGTCCATTGCATAGAGAAAATGCAAAGTTAGGATACTTGCCTGATGCGCTGCTTACAATTCTCAACTTATTCTATCTTTCTATCACGACCTATCATTAATCAAATCAATCGTTCGATGAGACCAGTATACCGTAACACATAGTACTGCATTTCACAGTCAGCACATAACCTAATCATCTTATCACACATGTTCAACAATCATGGCATCACAAACAAACATCAACACATTCATAATCACATTGTCATACAACCTTAATAACCATTGAATCACAAATAAACAGTTAACTAATCACATTATCTAAGTTCAGATCAATTTTCGAAATATGTCGGTCTACCGACATCTTTATCGGGTAAAAATCGAGTTTAAGACTCTAAACAGTTGACCAATATCCATTTAGACTAATTAAATAACAGTCATATCATTTTTCAAGACCTTATAATAATTATAAAATAATTATTACCATTTACCATAATTTTTGAAATATCAGAATCATTATTAAATGATTTAAATATCAAACAATTCTATTATCATTAATATTAAACTATTAATGAAACCATTGCCAAAATATTAAAATATAATTTTCGGACATTAAAATAATTTTTAAGAGATTATTATGTATTTTTAATAATTAAAAACCATTTTTATCATTTTTTTATTAATTTTTGGAAATTATAATTAAAACTGTCGCTAAAGGGCTATAGCGACACTTTCTGTCGCTATAGGTGTTCTTGAGGATTTCCAGAAAATCTTGACAGTGTGCTAGGGGGGTGGTTTGACCGATTATATCTCTTAGGATAATGCGTTTATGGGCTTGAAATTGATTTCATGTTGTAGTACTCATGTAATACTACAAGTACATAACAAGATTCGTGGCTAAACAACATCAGATCAGAGAGATTTAAGCTCTCCAAAAACCTAACAACGTTGTTCTTCGGCTTGTCAGAGTTTAACAGATTTGAGATACCTACTTTGAGTCCTTATAACTTGATGTTCGTATAATGTTTATATGATCTATCAACTCTAGTTTGTACATAACATGTAGGCCTACCTTTACAAAGTATCATAACACAAAAACATCAAAACATAAGCAAGATCTGGCCGGTCAAAGTTGGACACAGACACTGCTAAAAAAATTCTTAGTTCGGTAATTGGACAGTTTCGGTCAACGGGTTTTGACCGTTTATATCTTCCGATCTACCAATGATCTGACCTTGATTCTTTTTGCATCTTAAATATCACATTATAGACTACATGTTACAAGTTTTAAACATCAAAAACACTTAATATACACGGAGTTATAAGATCTGACATTTGGCTGTAAAACACAAATTTTCCTATTTCCAGATTTATTAAAAACTCAAAATCATGAACTTTGATGTTATGGGTCATGGATTTAACAACCCAGAACTTCAATTGACACCTTATAACACATCTTTAAACAATCAATTACAACATTTAACAACAAATCGAAGGATTTCTAAAATTAGGGTTTTTATACCTTTATGCTTTGATTTCTTGATTTCTGATTTTTGATGCTTCTGATTTGTTGTTTGTGACCGTGGGGCTTGATAAAGGGACTGATATACTACTAAATTTCGTTAGTTTGGCTTGAGAGAAAAGGTTGGAGTGTCATGAACAAAAATGGCTAGCAAAAGTAACTTTTCTCTCTCCAATCTTTATATAGTGATGTTAGATGCATGTATGGCTGGACTTAGGCTGATTTAAAAAGATTTTGGCACATGGGATTTTCTAGGGTTGGTGAAAAACCCAAGATTTGGAAAGATTTGCAAGAAAGCTTAATAAAATAAAATCAAAAATGCTATTTTCGTAATTTAACAAAGTAATTAAGGGTATTCTTATCCATAGTACTTGAATCTAGGTTTTAATCACTAGATTTTAATCCTTAAGGTTCCCCAAATAATTTCTAGGGCTTGAACAATTAAGACTAAAGCTCAATAAAATTTTAATTATAACTTACTAATTAAAATTTAAGGTTTTAATAGAAAATTAGGGTTTTTTAAATATCTTAGGGTTTTCAAAAAAAATAAATTAATTAGAGTTTCCAGATCATATAATTATCATTGACTTTGCTAATTTTGCAATTAGGGTTTAAGATTTTGATAATTAGGGTTATTGATTTGTAATTAGGTTTTCTAATTATCAAATTAGAATTCTATGTATTAGGGTTTTAAATTCATATATCACCAGTCGTTAATCACATTATTGTGATTACATAACGACTTAACACATTCTCAAAGTCATGAATGACTTTCACATTAGAGTTTTAAATCAATTAGGGTTTAATAGTTTGAAACTAGGGTTTTAATTTTAAATTATGGTTTCTAAATATTATTTAGAATTTAATAATAAAATTATATAATGCATAACATATATTATATAACACAGTAAAACAACAGTCTTAAACTCACAATTTATTTTCAAATTAGAGTTTTCCACAGAAAACTAGGGTTTAACCAATTAACATTTGGGTTTTGAAATTAAACACCATAATTGACCAATTATCATCAACACGTACATACAATACATATTTATAGCACTGAAAAATCAAAATATAATTAATATTATATTATTATCACCATTCCTCATTCCATAACCAGAAATAGGGTTTATAAAATATTATTAGGGTATAGTCGTAATATAATAAAATTGTTCCACACATTAACATTACACACATAACCATACATATCTATAACACTGAAAAATAACAATATAATATTATTATTCTCATTCCTTAATCAAAACCCGAAATTAGGGTTTGGATTCCATATCTGATTTATCTGTCATAATTAAGTTAAAATAATTAACTTAATATCCTGAACAAATTCATATAATGAAATAATCATTATAACTATTCTAAAATCATTTCATATATTATTTAAATAATATAAGATTATATTTCCATAGAAAATAATTAATAAAAGCATTTCCAATAAGGAATTAATTAGTATAAAAATTATAATTGATAATAATCAATAATTCTAAAAATAAATTTATCTGCAATACTTAATGTAATAAATAAATTTTATTTATCACATATATAATTATAATTACACATTACCTTGACACATATCATTCATATTTATTTTAATAAATAAATAAAAAAAAATTTATACGCAAAATTTATGATTTATTTATATAGAAAATATCGGGTTGTCACATGGACAGTTCATGAGTTAGTTACTATGCAGTCCATTTTTCTCTAAATAGAAGCTCATTCCTTCATTATTTTCTTACGAATTCACTGAAACTCTATAGAGATAAACTATAAAGAGAAAAAAGAAAGTATTCTTCTACTTCACTACTTATATATTCAGTATTCTTCTTCTTAAGGTAGGGAATATTATTTGTTGTACTCGCAAGGGGTGTTATTCTTTTGTATTCATGAAGAGAACTTATGTTATTCCATTCTTTATTATTCTGTTGGAATAACCTGTATACGTGGGATACCCTATACTTGGTGACATTTTTCTATTATTCCGGCTCTACGATTTTGTTGGAATATCTTATCTGTGCGTTTTACGCGGGACCTGATTCCGTCTTTATTATTATGTTGGAATATCTTGTCTGTGCATTTTACGCCGGACCTGGTTCCGTCTTTATTATTATTCTGTTGGAATATCCTATTTGTGCGTTTTACGCAGGTCCTGATTCCGTCCTTATTAGTATTCTGGTTGAATAACCTGTCTCTGCGAAGTACCGCATGCATGGTGAATTCTGTTGTTATTCCATTCTTTATTATTCTATTGGAACATCCTGTCGGTGCGAATTTCGCCTGACCTGGTTCCATTATTTAGTATTCTGTTGGAATAACCTGTCTATGCGAAGTACCGCATGCATGGTGATATCTTTTATTATTTCATTCTATATTATACTCAGTTGGTTAAAGTTTTGACTTCTATACACCATGAAATTAGTGGAATATCCTTGATAATTGCGCTTCATCCAGTATCTTTTCATGGAAATATTCTTCTGAGCATTCTCTAATTTTACTCTACAAAGCAGTATCATGTTGACAATTTGGACGTTATTGGTTCTTGGAAAAATTAATTCTTGAACTTGTTTTATTGAATTCTTATATCATTGTCATCATCCTCATATTTATATTTTTTTTGAAAGTCATCTGTGGCCCGTAATACATAGATGGACTTGGTATGATTATGACCAGGGATTATTCGGTGTAATTATGACCGTAATATTATAAATGATGTGGTAAAAGCCCTCATTTGCCCGTAGTGCATTGACGGATAGTTGTTGGCATGATCAGGACCATTAATGAATACACAAATATTCTTGGCCCGTAGTGCATTGATAATTACGGTCGTGATACTAAAGAATATCCTTGGCCGTAGTGCAGGAGTGATTCGATGATGTGGATTATTTATTAAGTCGAGTCTCAGCTATAAAAGTCATGAAAAACCTTTTAAATCATAGAAGATAGTAGATTTTATTCTCTACTTGACTCTTTTAATGGATTGCTTGTTCTACTGCAGTTAAATTTGATGTTTGTTATATTTTATCAGTTTAACACTGTTGAAGGCTAATGATAATTTATTCTGCATTATCGTAGTCATAATATTTCTTACTAGGCTAGTTGAGCTCACCCTTTTTTTCACTGTTCTCTTTAGGAAATGAGAATGTAGCTGGGACGAGTCAGGGAACGGAGTGATGGTCCGGATGATAGTATTAGCTAGTAGTCCTCACTATTCTGTTAAATAATGTGATAATAAATGTAATGAGGACTCATTCTGAGAGTGGATATTGTCTAGAAGACAGTATTTGTATTTAAACTCACATCTCTCTTGTTGTATAATTAAGATTATATTTATATTATGTACCATGTATTTGGTGACTCAGAATAGGTGATGTAAACCTATTTTGGGGGCGTCACAGTTGGTATCAAAACTTAGGGATATGATCCCTGGCTAAGATGTGAGACTAGAACTAGGAGGGGAGAGACGGAGAATTCCTTCGCTAGTATGACCTACTTAAATTTATTTTCTATTTAAATTGGTTGGTCAGAATTTAGAGATAATATGTTACTTGTCAACTGACCCTTGTTTTGTGGCAGTTTCTGAAAGTGACATCCGAGAATGTTGAGAATAGCAATGGAGCACAAGAGACCGTTGAGTCTCCACATATCAATAATCAGGATAATGTGCATTAGGAAGGCAACAATCATCATGCAAACAACAACACGGACCAAATGATGAATGATGGATTATTCATAGGCTTTATGCAATTCATGCAACATCAGGCGAGAGCGGCTCCTGTCCGAAATGTAGGTGGAAACACTGGAAACTCTCGGACAGTCACCGCTAAACAGTTCAAGGAGCTGGGATCACCGGAGTTTATTGGAGAGCCAAAACCACTTAAGCCGAAAGCATGGATAAAGCAGATCACCAAGATATTTGATGTCTTGGGATGCTCTGAGGAGCAAAAGGTTCCCTTCGCCACCTTCATGTTGCGTGAGGAGACATATTACTTGTAACGACCGAGAAATTTGAATCTTATTGTAAAATAATTTTATTAAATTAAATAATAATAAAATCGTATTCCTTGTGTTATAAAGACGGTTGTCATTATATAACCTATTGATGTTAGAATGTCATAGTATTTGAGCTACGTGGATGAATTAAAGTGTTTGAATTTCCAAGACGAAAATAAAAGTTTTCTGAAAAACACTATTCATCGGTATTTGCTCGGGATATAATTTTGAGTTTCCGAGAAATATGTTATGATGAAATAACAATGTAAGATGGATTATGTAATAAAAATCTAGTTATGGAAATGTAATAATTCGCTTGTGGACTTAATTTATAAACGTTAAATAAAGCGAAGTGTTAAGGAATAAGTAATAATTGTATGATACTTGGTATTGTACAAAGTAATGAAAACGAGTATAATACGAAGTATTATACGAGTTTGTATGAAGGATGAAATATCGTATATAAATTCTATATGAATTAGAATACGAAAATAATATATAAACTATATGTATATGTATTAAGAAATGTTAATGGACTTGGAAAGATTGATAAGAATTGTTATAAGTCCAAGTGAATTAAAGGAAGAGGCCTAATAATTGATTAATGAGCAAGCTAGTGTTTATTAATGCAAAGCCCAAGGATTTATTTAATCCAAGCCCAAGCTAGAATCCATTAGTTAATAGACCAATGGGGAAAAACCATATTAATATGGTTATTGTGGTGACCAAGTATAGTGGTGACCAAGTAATGTGGTGACCAAGTTAGTGTGGTGAACAAGACTTTGAAGTAATGACCAAGTGTAGGATAAGTTTTGTGCCTTGCAAGAAATGAATAGTAAGGAGGTGCATGAGGAGGTGGGATGTCTCTACCATGATAGGATGATAAGAAAAGTTGGATTAAGAAACATGAATGAGTAAGTAGTGAACTTAAGCCAATTAAGTTGGTAATAAGTCATTTAAGCTAGCATAAGTTATAAACTTATGTGAAAAATAATATGAACTTATAAAGAGTTTATTAAGAGAAATGATATGAATATAAAAGAATTTATATAATCATATGTATCATGTATACCTAAGTTAAGTTATATGTTAAGAACATATAAGAAATGATGTGTAAGAAACTTTAGTTGTCATAAGTTATTAATAATGAAATCTTAAGTAGTTTATAATTTGACAAGTTATAAGCTCATGAAGAATAAGTCAAAATCCAACAATGAATATAAGTTGTTGTATTAAGTATGTTAGTGTGTTCACATGATAAATGAAGTTCATTTGTAATGTTGAATAAATCATAAGAAGGAAGAATTGCCGAAATTTGCACGATTGGACGATAATCGTCGAATTCGTAAAATTCTAGGAATAGAAGTCAAATATTTTGTTTGAACTTGGAACCATTGTTTTCCAATGGAGACAAGACATATTTGTCATTTAAGAGTTGTGGACTCAAAAATGACCAGATTCCGACTTAGAACGAAGAAACGAGCATTGAATGTTTACGAATGGTTATCGTTTTCATTATAAATGAACCAAAAGTGAATTTTTAGCAAACAAAGTGAAATAGATAAAATTCTTTCATAAACACATAGAGTACGTAATTTATGAACCATAGGCTTTTGAACGAGCCAATTCGAACTTATCACGAAGAAGTTATGCGTCCGGGAAGTTCACAAAATTTAAAAACTGAATTTTTTTTCTGGTGCTCAGAGTTGACGCCGCGACGCCAACCATAGTCAAAATGAGCTACGCCGCAGCGCGGAACAGTAATCGAGCACACTGCAAGAGTTCGCCACAGCACAAACTATAGTACATATGGTGGCGCCGCAGCGCCATGAACAGTACCAAAAACCTCTGGAGAGTGGTGCCACACCGCGGCCCAATAAGTAAGGACTCGCGCCGCAGCGCCAAGTCAGGAACAATGACATTAAGAGCTCGTGCTGCAGCGCGAGATGTAGGTATAAATCTGGCGCCGCAGCGCCAGTCTCAAAACAAAGATAGTAATGATGGTTTCTAAGTACAAAGAGAAGAAAACCTAATTGATTTAAAAGTAAACATAAGTTAAGGAAGGTAATGTAACATGGTTTAAACTTTGTTAAACCTTAAGGAATGTAATGTAAAGGTTGAGATAACCTAGTCGAATATAAATGGAAGGGTAATGATAAATCAGAATGAATAATAACTGAATCTAATACACAATTAGATTGAAATGAAGGGTATGATATAGTCATATACATACTTGATTATATGTGACCTAATGTAAGGCATTATGTGATCATGTATTGTAGAGACTTGAACGACTTGAACATAAAGTTAATTTACCATAGCAGAGGCTAAAGGCAAGTATTCTAATTCTTGTCTCAGTTTAATCTGAACAAGTTTTTGAGGTTCATGTATTCTTTTGCATGAATTAAGGTATGTTAAAATTGAAGCCAATTCCTTTGGCTAGACTTGATGTATTGATAATCTATTCATGTATTATCAAATGTTTCTATCTTTTGTCAACTACTTGATATGGTTTTCAAAAAAAGATTGAAATGTTAAACAAATGTTTTGTCGGTAAAACGACAAGCACGTGAGGTTACCAAATGCTTAAACGTGTATACGTTTAATGGATGTAGTGTTGATCAACATAGAGTAGAATAGGCTGATCACCTAGAAGTGCTCGTAAATAATATCGGGCTTACGAACTTGTTTCCGGTTGTCATTTTTCCAACAAAGAATGAATACTCGAGGTCTTTAACCGGAGTGAATGTTTTACTCAATATGGTTGTTATTGTAAAACATTTTGAAAGAAAAGATGAAGTGCTATTTTGAATTATCAATAGTACTTCATAACTATTGTTCAGGTATTGAAGATATATGATTTGAATGTGTCAGTTATGTTGTTATTAAATTGTTATACTTGTTGAGCTAGTTATGCTCACTCTTGCTTGAACCATATGAATACAGCTAAGACCGAACGTCCCGAAGGATCGAAAAAAGGATAAGGGAAAAGATAAGGCAGATTACTAAGTTGTCTTGTAATAGTATAGATCTATTGTTATAATGTAACTGATATTTTGACAAAGAACCTTTGTAACGGGTATAGAACTTGGGAAATGTAAATATTACTTTAAATATATAGAAGTTATGTTCGTTCTTTGAGACTTTTCAATTGAATGAATGTATGAATGTTGTACAATATAGCACCATATGTCGGGTTGGAAGATACCCGGATTTGGGGGCACTACATTACTGGTGGGAATCTGTAAAACGTACCTAGCCTGACGCACTCAAGATGACTTGGGAGAAGTTCCAAGAGCTATTCAATGACAAGTACTTTCCCGAGAGTATTCGTCACATAAAAGAAGTTGAGTTTATCAAGTTGGAACAAAACAATATGACCATGTCGCAATACGAGGCTAAATTTGCGGAGTTATCCCAGTTAGCATCCCATTTGGTCGATAATGAGGAGCGAATGACGTAAATGTTTTTAAGAGGATTGAAACCGGAGATACATCAATATCTTATTTCTCATAAACTGTGTTTGTACTCAGATGTTGTAAATAGGGCTCAGTTATTGGAGTGCGGTAACGAGTCAACGCAACCAAGAGAAAACAGCCGGCAGATTGAAAATACCAGTGGTATCAGTCATCGAAATGGTAACAACAAACGTGGAGGGAATCAACATGCCAGAAATGGTAACATCTTATGTGGTAATCATGGCCAAGATAGTAAAAATGGACATTTCAAGAAAAGGAGATTCAACAATGATGGAAGGACGTCAACACCAACACCCGTTGTTAAGGAAGGAGAACGACCACCTATCATATGCTTCAAATGCAGAGGGGAGGGGCACATCAGTCCAAATTGCGTGATGTCGTCCAAAGCATGTTATAATTGTGGAAAAGAAGGACACTTAGCCCGATTTTGTCGTTCACCGAAGACAAGTTCAGCAAGGATGAAGGCACCAAAGGCCGTCCCAGAAAAGTCAAAGCTGGTAGTGCAAGGGAGAGCGTTTCTTGTGACCTCATAAAAAGAAAGAAACCCGAATGAGGTCATCACGAGTAAGCTTATCATAAACTCTAGCAAAGTTTATACCTTATTTGATACAGGTTCTACCCATTCTTTTATTTCTCCTACTTGCGCTCAACGATTAAATTTGACTCCGG
The DNA here is from genome assembly GCA_020205505.1 of Panax japonicus. Taxonomy (NCBI): domain Eukaryota; kingdom Viridiplantae; phylum Streptophyta; class Magnoliopsida; order Apiales; family Araliaceae; genus Panax; species Panax japonicus. The sequence goes on along the minus strand of CM035113.1, from coordinate 33,221,479 downwards.
AAAAATTAGACTTTGACTTATCTATAGAAACTCCGTTGGGAGAAACCTTCATTACATCCACTATTTATAAGTCTTGTTAGGTTCAAATCAGTACCCTCGCATTACTCGTCGATCTTATTTCATTAAAAATACTTGCATTTGACGTAATTCTAGGGATTGATTGGTTAAATAATCATCATGCAAAAATTGATTATTTTCGTAAGGTTGTTAGCTTTTATATTCCTAACCAATCTGTTATGCGAATTTAAGCCACCAAACCATTAAAATCAATCACTTTCATCTCAAGCCATAAAGCTATTCGTTTATTGAAAAACGGATGTCAAGCTTTCTTAGCTCATGTCACGGATCTAAATAAAAATACGTCAGTTTTGAATGATATTTCTATTGTTAATGAATTTCCTGAAGTATTCCCTGAAGAAATTCCTGGCCTACTCCTAGAGCGTGAAATTGAATTTTGTATCGACCTTGAACCTAGTACAAAACCTATTTCTAAAGCCCAATATCGAATGGCTCTTATTGAACTTCAGGAGTTAAAGACCCAACTACAGGAATTGTTAGACATCGGTTTCATTCGTCCTAGTACTTCTCCTTGGACTGCTCCTATTCTATTCGTGAAAAAGAAAGATGGGAGTATGCGACTTTGTATTGATTATCGGGAGTTGAATCATGTCACCATCAAAAATAGGTACCCATTGCCACGTATTGATGACCTATTTGACCAGTTGCAAGGAGCCAAATTCTTTTCAAAGATTGATCTTCATTCTGGATATCACTAATTCAAGATTAGAACCGATGACATTCCAAAGACGTCTTTCAGAACTCGGTACGGGCATTATGAATTCCTAGTCATGTCCTTTGGATTGACTAATGCTCCTGCTGCCTTCATGGATATGATGAACCGAGTATTCAAGGAATATTTGGATCACTTTGTGATCGTCTTTATTGATGGCATCCTTATTTATTCCAAAAGCCGTGAAGATCATGAGCAACACTTGAGGCTGATACTCAAAAAGCTTCGTGAATATAAGCTTTATGCCAAGTTGAAGAAAAGTTCTCGCTTGAGGAAGTAGCATTCCTTGGACACGTGGTATCAAGTTATGGAATATCTGTTGACCCTGCAAAGATTGAAGCTATTCAAAGTTGGGAGCAACCTAAATCAGTGACCGAAGTACGTAGCTTTCTCGGCTTAGCTGGTTATTATCGGAGATTCATAGAAGGGTTTTCTTTAATCGCTACTCCACTAACTCAGCTGACTCGGAAAGATACAAAGTTTAGTTAGAGCGAGAAATATGAGAAGAGTTTTTAAGAACTCAAGAGGAGACTCATTTCAGCACCTATTCTGACAATACCATCTAGTTTGGAGGGATTTGTCATCTAAAGTGATGCTTCGGGCAAAGGGTTAGGATGTGTTCTCATGCAACATGGGAAAGTCATAGCCTATGCATCACGACATCTCAAAGAATATGAGATAAATTATCCTACTCATGATCTAGAGTTGACAGATGTTATCTTCGCACTAAAGATTTGGAGGCATTACTTGTAGTGGGAGAAAGTGGAGATCTTTACGGATCATAAAAGCCTCAAATTATTCTTCAATCAAAAGGAACTCAACATGCGACAACGACGTTGGCTTAAACTATTGAAAGATTATGATCATACCATCCAATACCATCCTGGAAAAGCGAACGTGGTAGCTGACGCATTGAGTAGAATATCATATGCAAGTGCGAGTGCAATATTGACAACACAAAAGCCCATTTTGTGTGATTTGCAAAGGATGGAGATAGAGTTAAAGACTCCAGGGACCTATGTGATGATGGCGAATATATGAGTAGAACCGACTTTAATTGATAAAGTTAAAGCTGATAAAGCTACAGACCTGGAGCTGATGCGTATAAGGAAAAAAGTGAAAGAAGGTGCTATGTCGGAAATAAAAAATCGATGAAGAAGGAATACTTTGAGTCAACTCCAGACTTTGTGTTTCTAACGACCCTAATTTAAATTATAAAATCATGATGGAGGCGCACAACACACCGTTTGCAATCCATATTGGGAGTACCAAAATATATCATGATCTTTGACATACATTTTGGTGGGGCAATATGAAGAGAGAGATAACACTGTTTATCTCAAGGTGTCTAACGTGTCAACGAGTCAAGGCGGCGCATCAAGTACCAAAAGGTACATTGCAACCATTTGAAATTCCAGAATGGAAGTGGGAGCACATTACCATGGATTTCGTTACTGGTCTTCCCAAGGTTTCTCAAGGCATTGTTGCAATTTGGGTCATTATTGATAGATTGACCAAATCTGATCATTTCATACCAATACGAGACACTTATACACTTGAACGTCTTTCTCGTATGTACATAAACGAGATTGTAAAACTGCATGGTATGCCAGTATCCATAGTTTCTGATCGATACCCAAGATTCACTTCATGATTTTGGGTTAGTTTAAAAAAAGCTATGGGCATAGATTTACGATTTAGTTTGGCATATCATCCTCAGACGGACGGATAATCAGTGAGGACTATTCAAACTCTTGAAGATTTATTAAGACTCTGTGTTCTTGACTTCAAAGGAAGTTGGGACAAGTTTTTACCATTGGTGGAGTTTTCTTACAACAACAGTTATCAAGCAAGTATTGGCATGTCTACATTAGAGCCTTAATATAGAAGAAAGTGTCGTTCTCTAATTTGTTGGGATGAGGTGGATGAAGCAATATTGTTGGGACCGATGTTGGTACGTATGACTACGAAAAAAATTCAAACAATCCGACAACGTATAAAGACCTCACAAGATTGACAAAAGAGTAATGATGATCTTCATCGAAAGGACGTGGAATTCGATATAAGAGATCATGTGTTGTTACGTGTTGCTCCATGGAAAGGAGTTACGAGATTTGGAAAGAGAGGAAAGCTTAATCCTCGATTCATCCCCCCTTTTTTAATCTTTGATCGAGTAGGAACTGTGGCCTATAGACTCGCTTTACCGCCAAGTATGTCTCGTGTTCATAACATTTTTCACATATCCATGTTACGTAAATATGTAGAAGACCCGAACCACATTATTGAGTTAGAATTGGACGAAATAGCGGAAGATTTGACGTATGAAGAGGTTCTTGTTCAAATCTTGGATAAGAAGGAACATATTCTACGCTCCAAGGTTATACCTCAAGTCAAAGTTTTGTGGAGAAACCACGATGTTGAGGAAATGACATGGGAGTTAGAATCTGAAATGAAATCAATGTATCCTTACCACTTCAATATTCCAGGTACGTACCCTAATTTCGAGGGCGAAATTTCATAAGAAGGGGAGATTGTAAAATCCCAACTTTTTAAATAATGATGAATTTTCTATAAATATTATTGTTGAATATTATGGAGTGAAATTGATATAATGTTATAGTTGTGGGTAATATTTATAAATTTTGCAAAGTACCCAAGTTGTTATATAATATTCGATTGGTCGGGGAATATTCGTTTTAACAGGGAATATTCGTACAACGACACGATCATTGGTGGACCCCACAACAGAATTATTGTCGGATTGATAAAACGACAAAAATAATTTATGAAAATAACGGCGGAAGTTTTACCGTTAACTGTTGAAACACCCGATGTTAAAAGTACAGTAATACGAGTAGTTGCATAGTAAGCACACAGTATTAATTATTGATGCTTACGTGATAAGTCACTCAGTTTTGTTGGTATTATTAATGTAATAATATAAAAAATCTTTTTATATAAAACATAATACTTTTATAAAGTTATTCTATAAATAAAATTTATTATATTCTATTATGCGTAGTGTTGTATAGTGTCTGCATAGCGTTTTGCATAGTAAAATCTTTTTATATAAAACAGAATACTTTTATAAAGTTATCTACTCCCTCCGTCCCAAGATAAAAGTCCTTATTACTATTTTGGGTTGTCCCATGTTAAATGTCTACTTTCTTTTAATAACCAAACTTTTACACATTTTTTCCTATTATGCCCGTAGCATTAAATATCTCATACTTTTCTTATTGTAATTCTCTCTCCATATTTAATGATATTATTATAGACAATTTTGTCATTTTATTCCTCTTCTTAATATGCGTGAAAAGTCCACCAAGACTTTTATCCTGGGACGGAGGGAGTATTTTATTAGACAATAATTAGAATATATTATATTTTATTATGCATAGTGTTTGCATAGTGCCTGCATAGTGTTTGCATAGTAAAATATTTTATAAAGTTATTCGTTTTATTAGATTATAAATAGAATATATTATATTTTATTTAAAAGATTTTGCTTTAAATATGGACCGTCAGATTAAAGTAAATCAATCTGGACCGTTCATGAGTTAGTTACTATGCAGTCCATTTGTCTATAAATAGAAGCTCATTCCTTCATTATTTTCTTAAGAAATCACTGAAACTCTAGAGAGATAAACTATAGAGAGAAAGAAGAAAGTATTCTGCTACTTCACTACTTATATATCCAGTACTCTTCTTCTTAAGGTATAGAGTATTATTTGTTGTACTCGTAAGGGGTGTTATTCTTTTGTATTCATGAAGAGAACTTATGTTATTCCATTCTTTCTTATTCCGTTGGAATAACCTGTATACGTGGGCTACCCTATACTTGGTGACATTCTTCTATTATTCCGTCTTTACTATTCTGTTGGAATATCATGTCTGTGCATTTTACGTCGGACCTGATTTCGTCTTTATTATTCTGTTGGAATATCATGTCTGCGCGTTTTACGCCTGACATGGTTCCGTCTTTATTATTATTCTGTTGGAATATCCTGTCTGTGCGTTTTATGCCGGACCTGATTCTGTCCATATTAGTATTCTGTTGGAATAACCTGTCTATGCAAAGTACCGCATGCATGGTGATTTCTGTTGTTATTCCATTCTTTATTATTCTGTTGGAACATCCTGTCAGTGAGAATTTCGCCTGACTTGGTTCAGTTATTTAATATTCTGTTGGAATAACCTGTCTATGCGAAGTACCGCATGCATGATGATTTCTTTTGTTATTCCATTCTTTATTATACTCAGTTGGTTAAATTTTTGACTTCTATACTCTATGAAATTAGTGGAATATCCTTGATAATTGCGCTTCATCCAATATCTTTACATGGAAATATTCTTCTGAGCATTCTTGAATTTTACTCTATAAAGCAGTATCATGTTAACATTTTGGATATTATTGGTTCTTGGACAAATTAATTCTTGAACTTGTTTTATTGAATTCTTATATCAGTGTCATCATCCTCATATTTATATTTTTTTGAAAGTCATCTGTGGCCTGTAGTGCATAGATGGACTTGGTATGATTATAACCATGGATTATTCAAAGTAATCATGACCGTAATGTTATAAATGATATGCTAAAAGTCCTCATTGGCCCGTAGTGCATTGATGGACAGTTGTTGGCATGATCATGACTATTAATGAATACACAAATATTCTTGGCCCGTAGTGCATGGATAATTGTGGTCGTGATATTAAAGAATATCATTGGCCGTAGTGCAGGGGTGATTAGATGATGTGGATTATTTATTAAGCTGAGTCTCAGCGCTAAAAGTCATGAAAAACCTTTTAGATCATAGAAGATAGTAGATTTTATTCTCTACTCGACTCTTCTAATGGATTGCTTTTTTCGCTGCAGTTAAACTTGAGGTTTGTTATATTTTATCAGTTTCACACTGTTGAAGGCTAATGATAATTTATTCTACATTATCTTAGTCATAATATTTCTTACTGGGCTAGTTGAGCTCACCCTTTCTTTCACTTTTCTCTTCAGGAAATGAGAACGTAGCTGGGACGAGTCGGGGAACGGAGTGATGGTCCGGATGATAGTATTTGCTACTAGTCCTCACTTTTTTTTAAATAGTGTGACAATAAATGTAATGAGGACTCATTCTGAGAGTGGATATTGTCTAGAAGACAGTATTTGTATTTAAACTCACAGCTCTCTTGTTGTATAATTAAGATTGTATTTATATTCTGTACCATGTATTTGGCGACTCAGAATAGGTGATGTAAACCTATTTTGGGGGTGTCACAGCAGCAGTTCAACAAAGTTAGTAGTTGACATGATATAGTTGGTATATCAAATTTATTTTGTGCAGGTTATCAACCATCCACACTGAAATCTTAGATAATTGCAATAGCGAAGTTACCTATCCAGCTGCTCAAAGCAAAGTTCAAATATAGCAAAACATGCTAACATCCTCATTTTAGTTTTATCTTAAATTTGTTTTCCTTGCAATTTAACTTACTTAAATCTCTTAGTTAACTAAATAAAGTTTTCCACATAAAACCTTTGCTTTGACTTCTACTCTTTCTTTGGTTTTAATGAAAACAGTTTATTTAGAACTTTTGACAAACACTTTACGTGCACTGTTTTGTAACACATGTGTCATAGCTATTTATTTGCTCAAAAACTCCACTATGTCCTCTTATAAAACCACAACCCACTTATCTCCTTGTGCTTAAGCCAAGCAATAACAATAAATAATTAACTTAACAAGAGTTGGGCATAACAGTTAACATAGCAATAAAATCCATGTAGCAGTCAAATAACATAACTAAATCATGTATAACTATTAGTCTAGAAGACCACTATTTACATAATTTACCAAGTTTGTTTTTCTTTGATATCCCCTTACTATAAAACAAATCAATGTTGTTGCTTCTACTGTTTTAGCAATCACTGATTTTGTTAATCTACATAAACAAAGTTTATAATTTAATATCTTTCTACTAATCATGCAGTAGCCAACAAGGTTATCACATACTAGTGTATTTTTTATGTTAGTGTGGAATTGTTAGTAAAAAATTACTGCACATACAAAGTAATATATAATTTAAAGAACATGATGCCACTCGTGAATAAAATGCCCATAACTAATCCAATTTAAAACCAATTTGTTTCTTTAATTCCCTCCCTCTAAATACTATTTCATTAACTAATTTTATATTTTAATAAATGTATTTTAGTTAGGATAATAATTTAATAATAACTTTTATGACTAATACAAATAAAATAAAAGTAGGTATGAGGTGTTGAAGATGGTTCAACAATAATAGTTTTAGAAATCAGGAACATGAGCCATGTAGATACTCATATTGTTTGCCAATGTTTGTAACAGTGAAAAGACTAAATTGGGAAAACAGGTCACACACAAAAAAAGATTTAAATGTAGCTCAAAATGTAGTGTATATCTGGACAAGAATCACAATCTTGTTGTGGGGAACATTAGTACAAGTGCAGAATCAACTATATATTAACCCATACACTATATTATTCAAAAAATTAACAAAAACTCAAATCTCCATTCACAAAACCAAATCAGAATCAATAAACAATTATAAAATCAATAGTTAAACAAAAACCCTAAAAGAGAAACCCTAAATCGAATAAGATATATAGAGGGGACATGACAAATTAAAACTTAAGATTTGGAACTTTTAAACATTCGTTTGAGGTTGTACCGGACTTGTAATGATGTAGTAGTAATGAATCAAAAACTTGTTGGTCATTTTACCGATCAATATATGCGTGCAAGTATACACGGTCAACAAGTAATAAGTAGTAAGTAAAGTATCGTTCCCACGGAGAATTAAATAATAAAGTTCACCAAGCATTACCCCATAATAATCTCAGTCTTATTTAAACGAATGATATTATATTTTATATTTAAACTATGAAATTAAATAAACCTAACTAATCCTAGAGTGAGATTAGATAATGAAGACCTGAGATCACAATTTCATCTGTTGACTCATTCAACACCATACACTTCACGTTAGGCCAAACTAATTTCATCTGTTGACTCATTCACTAATTGTACCGGTTTGTTAGTCGAGAACACAAAAGTAAAGTACAATCATATCTCAATGTACCATACCCATATCACATATAATCCACAATTGATAGAATACACATGAACACCAACATTACCTAAACCACTATATGTCTATGTGATTTACAAATAATTAGGGTTTAATCCCAAGTTCTCAATAGACTACCAATGGTGCGTCGGTATATGTCTATCCTAAGCATAAATCATACATCCAAACATAATGTAGAATATAAAATCATAAGCTATTAAGATCAGATCCAAATCCATACTTCATCTCTCAAGTTCATATGGATTACCACAATAATTGATGGCCAATCAACTAAGCAAATAAGCATGAATCTTAATAGACAACCCTATAGCAATCAATAAGGCTAAAAATGAAATATATCAGAATAAACTAATCCATAGAATCCATTGCAATCTCATAATAGAGTTTAAATCATAATTGAATCAAATCTATCATCCAATATTGAATAAACATCACAAGATTACAAATAAGAACCAAAAAGAGGATAAAAGTAGAGAATTGAAGTGCAAATCTTTTCTCTTACTCCAAGATGGAGTCTTTGATGCTTCCCAATTACTTCAAGTCTTTAATCTCGTCAACTCTAGAAATCACTACACTAATTTATTGATGAAATTTAAGAGAGAAAGAAAACCCGTGTTCCTTGTTTTCCCCAAAGGGGTGGGAGTTTTCTTTTATTGCTGATAATAAGTCTAATATATAAGACCTAATAGAACTCTCCCCTCAGTTATGCTTCCAATTTCCAATTTAAAATAAAGTTAGTAGCTGCAGTCAACGTCGTGCGCGGCCGCGTTCCCCTCTTTTGCAATCCGTGTGCGGGTGCGCAACTTGCAGTGTGTAATGTCTGTCCAGCCGAGTACGCGTGCGGGCGCGCATCCTCAAGCCTGTGTTTCCGTGCGACCGCGTGGCTATATATATATATATATATATATATAGCGAGTGCATTTTACGCTCCAACTCACTTTCCATTTCCATTTAAACGAGTGTGTTTTACGCTCCATCTCGTCCCAATAGCAAGCATACCCATGTGTTCCCAAAGTTTGAGTATCTGTGTCTTCATAGTCATTACTCACTTCCTACACAATTTTATCATTAAAAACAACATTTTTCTCTCAGCAGACAAGCATGCTAATCTTAACCATCAAGCAAATAGGAACATTGTCGTGCTACCCGGTAACATCTAAACAACAGGCATAGATTACATCATGTATGAAATTATAACTAAGTTCAAGTTATCAACAAAGTTCAAAAAATCTATCACATTTCTATTTCATCATTGGTCAAATTAGAAGTGAAAGAATACTCCCCTAAGTGGCAATGTCATCTCCGTTCACCTCCTCATGATTCGATGGTATATCAAGCGAAGCCTAAGTTTGAGATATTCTATAGTTTGAAACTTAGTGTGGGCTTCTAACTGTCCGAATGCTTGAGTCATAAATTTTAAAAATTTAGAAGTTTTTTTCTATGACTGAGGTTTGGCGCAGTCGCGCGATGTTTGGCTTGTAGTTGGGCGTGGCCGCGCGACCCTGTACTCCAGCAGCTTCAGTTTTTGTTTGACCTCTGTTTGATCCTGAATGCTTATAGCAATTGGATTGAGCCTGGGAGGAGAAACAATAAAATTATTATTAAGACTTACCACTATCTAACATCTACTAAATAATGAAATGTAAATAATAATTAAACAAGGAGGGAGAAAGATTGGATGGGGTGCATCCCATTGAGCGCTCGGTTTATAGTCCGTTAGCTGGACTCTTTTCTTGACACCGCTATCCCATTCCTCTACGATAAGCTAGGAACCCTCCATCCATTAGAACTACAATGTGCATAGGTAGGTTCCCCTTCTTGCGTGTCTATGAATTGAAACAACCTATTCCTGTACATGATACCCCCAGTTCTATTGCATAGCTAGGTGCTCCTTCCGTTGTGTTTGTGAATAGATTTTTTCATTGAGGCATAACAGATACAACATGATTTTCTTCTTTTATTATCTCTTCCTCAGCCCACCATGGTTTGGAAGAGGCCTCATAATCGCAAACATTCTTGCTTTGGATGTGACTACCAAGGGGACATGGGTGTACAAATTTCACTGAATTTTTTAACTCTAACTGAGATGGCACTTGGGGTATTATAAAAGTCAGCTCATGATCTTAATTTTTCATACCCCCATTTATCTCCTTAATGTCCACTCCTTTCAGTTCATTCAGTGGCATGAACACCTCTGGCTCTCCACCAGTTTCATCGTCCATGTCAAAGCACCACTTATTTTGAGGGTGATTGTTCAAGGCTTCGAGTATTTGATCCATTTGATTCTACAAATTCCGAATTGACCTCTCTTGCTCAATCATCTTCTCCTCAGTTGATGCTACAAACTTGAACCACAAATCCTCCACTCTTGAATTATCTTGTTCAGTTTCAAAATCCATGTATTGAGGACCATTCATTGAGGATTTAATGAGTTGTTCCGTCTGTTTGTTAAGATTTTGGCTTGATAAATCCTGACTCATCATCATCCCTTCATGGTCTGCTATGCTTTTTGACATGAATTCCTTCAATCCTGAATTTTCCTCTTGTTATATTGAAGGTGGATATGAGAAATCTGATGGATGTGTTTGACTTAGGATGCAGTATTTGTTGGGATAGTTTTAACTCCATTCATAATCTGGGTGATACCCCCAACCTTATTGATAATCAGGATAAACATCGTTGTTGAATTAATCACCCCCAAATTGCACTTGTCCAACCTTGATGTTGCACTGATAACTCGGATACTCGCCAGCACAATATTCACATGTAACTACTATCTCTCGAGTGCGTTGGGCTGCAAGAATATCCAACCTCTCTGAAAGTGTTGCAATTTGTGCTGACAATGTAGAAAATACATTGAGTTCCTCAGTGCTTGTGTCCCTTGGTTGAATCATATTTGCATAAGGCCATTGATAAGCAAAGTCACCCATTGTACCTAAAAAGAGAGAAATATAAGAAGATAATTAAAACGAAAACAAAATGTTTAAATTAAGACCAATTTGATTGAAATTAATGTTTGAAAAAATTATTGGAATAATTCCCTAGCAACGACGCCAAAAACTTGTTGGTCATTTGACCGATCAATATATGTGTAAAAGTATAAACGGTCAACAAGTAATAAAGAGTAAGTAAAGTATCGTTCCCACGGAGAATTTACTAATAAAGTTCACCAAGCATTACCCCATAACCATCTCAGTTTTATTTAAACGAATGATATTATATTTTATATTTAAACTACAAAATTAAATAAACCTAACTAATCCTAGAGTGTGATTAGATAATGAAGACCTGAGATCACAATTTCATCTGTTGACTCATTCAACACCATACACTTCACGATAGGCTAAACAAATTGTACTGATTTGTTAGTCGAGAACACAAAAGTAAAGTACAACCATCTCTCAATGTACCATACCCATATCACATATAATCCACAATAGGTAGAATACACATGAACACCCACATTACCTAAACCACTATATGTCTATGTTATTTACAAATAATTAGGGTTTAATCCCAAGTTCTCAATAGACTACGAATGGTGCGTCGGTATATGTCTATCCTAAGCACAAATCATACATACCAACATAATGTAGAATATACAATCATAAGCTATTAAGATCATATCCAAACCCATACTTCATCTCTCAAGTCCATATGGATTATCACAATAATTGATGGCCAATCAACTAAGCAAATAAGCATGAATCTTAATAGACAACCCTATAGCAATCAATAAGGCTAACAATGAAATATATTAGAATAAACTAATCCATAGAATCCATTGCAATCTCAGAATAGAGTTTAAATCATAGTTGAATGAAATCTATCATCCACATATTGAATAAAAATCACAAGATTACAAATAAGAACCAAAGAGAGGATAAAAGTAGAGAATTAAAGTGCAAATCTGTTTTCATGCTCCAAGATGGAGTCTCTGATGCTTCCCAATTTCTTCAAGTCTTCAATCTCGTCAACTCTAGAAATCACTACTCTACTCTACACTAATCTATTGTTGAAATTTAAGAGAGAAAGAAAACCCTTGTTCCTTGTTTTCCCCAAAGGGGTGGGAGTGTCCTTTTATTGTTGATAATAAGTCTAATATATAAGACCTAATCAAACTCTCCCATCAGTTACGCTTCCAATTTCTAATTTAAAATAAAGTTAGTAGTTGCAGTCAACATCGCGCCCGACCGCGCGCCCCTCTTTTGCAATCCTCACGCGGACGCACAACTTGCAGTGTGCAATGTCTGTCCAGCCAGGTGTGCACGCGGGCGCGCGTCCTCAAGCTTATTCTATCGCGCGATCGTGCGGCTTCTGCAACTTAAAATTCTGGTTCTGCTGCTGTACTGATCTATTCTACTATTCATTCTTTTATCCATCCATGCTTAGCCTCCTGCTCCAATTGATTCTCATGTTATGCATCTAACAGCCTCATGCCATTTACATCACCAAATCATGCCATATCCTGCACTTTTACACCAAAGGAGTTTTAAGTAAATGCAATGCAAAATAACATGAAATGCAACTAAAAATATACTAAAATATACTTGAGATGGGCCTAGTTCGCATCAATTAATATCTAATAACTAGGTGTAAAACCCACTTATCAACGAGCGAACGTCTGAAGGCGTACCCCCTCTTCTCTTCTCTCCTACTCCCCCTTCTCTCGGTCTATTTCTCCCTCTCTCTTTTTTTTCTGTACAGAACGAGCGACCGCCATCAGCGACAGCATGCGGTCACTATTTTTTATGATGTGGCCGGACATATCAGCGACCGCTAACGGTCGCTGATATGGAGTGGTCTCCGCGGAAAAGTTTTGCACAATTTTTTGGAGGGAAATACATGATAGCGATTGAGCAGCGATCAAATGCGGTCGTTTATACAAACTTGCAACTAGACTCCTTAGCAGTCGCTAGAACAATTATCATCGACCAGATAGGGCGGTCGCTGATATCATTGGTCACAGATAGAGGTTTTTTTGCAGTGTGCCCTTGTCGTTTGACGACAAAACATTTGTTCATGCATACTCAGTCTTTCTTTAAAATCAATACCAAAATAGTTTGGCAAAATATAGCAACTTTGACGATGGTTTGATAGATTAACTAGAAATCCACAAAACACATTAAGTCTAGCCGAAGGAATTGGCTTCGACTTTATTATACATCAAGTCATGCATAAAGTACATAAATTACAACACTTGTCCAAAAGAATATAGACAAGGGTCAGAATACTTGCCTTACGCGTCTTATATCGTTAATACATATTCCCTTTGTGTCTTTAAGGATTCTATAATACATGATCACATAACATACCACATTAGGTCATATATAATTAAGTATATTTACTATTATATCGTACCCTTCTTCTCAATCTAATCATGCCTTAGATTTTTTAACATTTGTTATGGTTTATCGTAGTACTTTGTTCTTACGTTTATGTAATCATTCGTCAACATTTAGTTGTAATCCTAAGGTCATAAATATCCATTAATGATGTTACTCCAAGTTAATTAGGTATGTAATTCATTACAACTTAACTTCTCCTTTCTTTATACACTTAAACCTTCTTCTCTGCCTCCTCTCTAGTGTTGGCGCTGTGGAGCCAGCTTCGTATAAACAACTCGAGCTACGACGCGGGTTTCTAGTACATATTTCTCGGCCCTGGTGTTGCGGTGCCAATATTTCCTCTTTGTGTCGCACTGCGGCGCCACTCTTCAATGGCTAATGGTCTTGGTTTGGCGCTTTGGAGCCAGGGTTAATGCTTTGGGCAGCGCTGCAGCGCCGACCTTGTGCCTCAGAAAATTTTGACAAACTTTTTCTTGTGTAAACTTTCTGAAATCATAACTTATTCGTTATAAGTCCGAATTGTCTCATTCAAAAGACATTAGCTCAAAAATAACATGCTCTATGATTCCATTAGAAAACATTACATTTTCGATTCTTTTAACTCAAAATTCCCTGATTAGTTCATTATTGAGCGTTCGTTAAACGTTCAAAGACGTTCAAAGCTCGTTTCTCCGTCTAAGTCAGAATTTGGTCATTTTCGAGTCCTCAAGTATAGAATGCCAATTGAGACCAATCTCCATCGAAAACTAACATTTCCGAGTTCAATGCTAACTTTTGACTTTCACTCCGAGAATTTAATGATTTCGACGATTATAGTGCAATCTCGTAAATTTCGTCATAACTTTGTTACTTGCGATTTTTACATTGTTCGAAATGGATTCATTCCATCATTATAACATCATAACCAAACATATTTAATTCAAATCATATACATGCCAAATTCTTCAATGTTTTTTATTAGTTCATAACTTTCATATGATTATGTTTATCTTAGAACATGGTTTATTAAAACTTAAGTTCTCTAATAACCATCCATCTCACTTCATAACATACATGCTCTACCACTATCCAATTTTCTATCAAAAATCAATTGAAGAGATGGAGAATCATGGTTAAGAATTCTTACCCTTAATGATAAACTTGTTTCTTCTTCTTTTCTACTTAAATTATGAAAGCTCTAGCTCTTCTTCTTTCTCAGTATTATAAGTTCTAGGATGTTGGTGGAAAATAAGAAGTAACAAATGAACTAACACCCTCTCTATTTAAAGGATTTCTAAAGTGAAGGCATAAAGGTCTTTTAGGCCATCCCACCTCCTTTCTTTAACCTCCTTATTATTAATTACTTGGGCATCACAACTTTTATCCTTTGCTTAGCGACCAAGGCCAGCCATGAGTCACCTATGGGGCCCATATGGGTTGCCCCATGGGTTTTCTTATCCGTTGACCTGTTGGTTTGATCCACGAATTTGATTCTTAGTTTGGGATTTAGGTTTAATTACCTTTGGCCTAAAGTTGGGCTTGCATTTCATTTCATTAGGCCTTAACATAATACAACTTAGGCTTGCAAAACTCCTACACAAATCCTACAAGTTCATTGAAATAGGATTTAAGCGTTTAACATAAAATCCTCGTATCCTTACGTATACTAGTTCGTATAATCTTTCGCCATACACGTTATACCAACTGTCATATATACTCATATAATACATTGTATCATACTCGTATTCATTGCCTCGTACGATACTCGTTATTATACGATCATCATTTATTCCAATCCTTACGTTCCTTAACATTCTCAAATTTAATACGCAGGCAAAAAACTGTGTTAGCCATACTTGAATTATTATTACATAATTCATCCTCCCTTATTATTCTATCATTACATATTTCTCAGAAGTTCAAAAATAATTCCAGAGCACAAATCAGTGAATAGTGTTTTTTGGAAAATTTCTCAGAAACCTTTTATTTTCGTCTTGGAAATTCAAACACTTTAATTCCTTCACGTAGCCAAAATACTACGACATTCTGATATATTTAGGTTATAGAACAACCTTCATCTTACTAACACATAATAATAACATTTAATATAATTTTATTCATTATTTAATTAAATAATGAAATTTTACAATAAATCTGAATTTATCGGTCATTACAACACAGATACACAATATTTACATATCTAAACCTATTTTAATTATTAACTAGATTACATCTGCCTAATGGCATTTTCATAATATGCCTCAGCAAGACTGGCCACCACATCCTGACTGATCGTATGCCGAGTTTGCCCTGTCTCCACGCGATACCCAGCAACTTCTCGCTGATAATCCTCATGAGAACACATATGAATATAAGACATCTTACCAATCTTCTGCTTCTTGGCCTTTAGCTCCTCTTTAAGCTCAAAAACCTCATGTTTTAGCTCATTAGCTTTGTCATTCGCTAAAAATTTCTCATCACCAAGATGTCACGGATCTCCTCCTTTAATTCTTTTATCTCCTTACCCAACTAGATATTTCTATCCAACATAGTTATGAATAATGACTTCATTGACTCCCCCAGAGTCATCTCCTCTATAGGTACTACCGTGTTAAACAATACTACCTCCACCTCTTCCTCAAACTTTCCATCGAACAAGGATATAAACCTAAATTCTTAGAATCCTCTGACTCAACCACCACCATAATTGGCACCTCGGCTACGGGTGTTGGTAAAATCTCTACATGGTTCAAAAATTCTTCACTAACGACATGTATATCTCTATACATCATGTTATCTCCTGACATCTATAATAAAACAAATTATCTTGATTAGTACATAATCATTACAATATTATAAACACATATCACATTTAATGCATTTTTAGGGTCAACTTCATCTTTTAGTTCTACATGTAAGGAATTTTCTCAATTCATCTCTTCTTCTTAAGGTTATGGTTTAAGGTTTCCCCCCCCCCCTTAAGTTTTATAACCTATAGCTCTGATACCAACCCATGACGCCCCCAAACCTGGGTATCTTCCAACCCGAAAGATGGTGCTACTGTTCACACATACATTCAATTGAAATACATAATAGAGTGAATATGTCTTCTATATATTACATAATAATATTTCTTTTCCCAGGTTCTTAGTAAGCATTACATAAGTTCTTTGTCATAGTATCAAATTAATGCAAAAGTAATATTATTCTATTACAAAGATAACTACTTATCTGCCTTAGCCTTCCCTTTGTCCTTATTAGATCATTCGATCCGTTCATTCTTAGCTGCATTCATATGGTTCAAGTAAGGGTGAGCATAACTAGCTCAAAAAGTAAAATAGTTATCATTGAACAATATGAATGAATCATATGAATATATCTTCTATAATTAAATCAATAGTTATGAATTACTTTAAATAAATCAAAATAGCACTTTTTTTCTTAAAAATGTTTAACCATGAAAATTATTGGTTAAATCTTAAGTCTGGTCAAAGACCTTGAGCAGTTCATTCTTTTTTTGAAAAGAACAACCCAACACCAAGTGCGTAAGTCCAACATTTCTTACGAGTACGTCTAGTTGATCAATCTATAGTACTCTATGTTGTACAACACTACTACATTAAATGTATCTACGTTTAATGTTTGGGAAACCTCTCGTGTCATTCACTTTACAAACAAAACATTTGTTTATGCATACTCAGTCTTTCTTTGAATCCATACCAAAACAATTGGCACAATATTAATAATATTTTGGTAGATTATAATGATATCCACAAAATACTTTAAGTCTGGTCCAGCCGAATGAAATGGCTTCTACTTCTTCGTTTACATCAATTCATGCGTATGATACATGAATTATAAATCTTGTCCAAATAGATAAAGGCAAGAGTTTAAAACACTTGCCTTCAGCTTCTTCTAGTGTTAATTTGCTTTACTCGTGAGTCTTTAAAGTGTCTACATACATAATCATATAGCATACCATGTTAGGTCATACACAATCACTAAGCATTATTATGGACTTATCTTCTCCTTATTCTCATTCTAACTATACGGTTGATTAACTTACTAACATTCGTTAGGGTATTTAAAGGTCCTTATGGCTTTATAACATTGCAATGTTATAAGTGATCTTACTTATTAAATGTTTAAGTAATTACATTTTAAACAATCTCGAACATTCATATAATGTGCGTACGATTTACCGTATTTACTGAACTTACTTTGTGTCTACGTTTTCGTAACCTTTCATTAACTTTAATTGTTAAACTTAAGGTTTTAATCATCCTTTATGATGTTACTTTAAGTTTAATTAAGGTCATAATTCACCTTCAATCAACTTATCTTTCTTTTGTATTCATTGTCATTCTTCTCTGCCTTTGGTGTAGGACCGGTGTTGTGGTGCCATGTCCTTAGTCAAAACCTACACTGCGGCGCATCTCTCCATTGTCTGAGCTCCAGTTACGGCGTTGTGGCATGACTTTTATAGGCTTGGGCGGCGCTGCGGTGCCTGCCCTGAGCCTTTAAATTTTTTTTAAGTTTTTCAATTTAAATTCTTTTCGGGCTCGTAACTTACTCGTTATAAGTCGAAATTGGCTTAATCAAAAGCCGTTATCTCACATATCTTGCATACTTTGATTTCATTAGGACAACTTAAGTTTCCGAATCAGTTAACACTAAATTCACAGTTTAAATTTTTTATTACGCGTTTGGTAAACGTTCGTGAACGTTCATAGCTCGTTTCTTCACTTTAAGTCAGAATTCGACCATTCTTGAGTCCACAACATATAAATGAAAATTCCTTTGATACACCATCTAAAACAAAGGTTTTCGAGTTAAACGGCAACTTTCGACTAATCTTACGATTTCGACGATAATCGTCTAATTTTGTAAATTTTGCCATAACTTCGTTACTTGAGATTTTTACTCCATTCAAAATGGATTCATTCCATCATTCAAACATCTATCAGCCTAACCAAGCATATAGCATCTAATCCTATATATGATGGTTTTAAACTTCCATCAATAACATGTGATAAATTATCATGTGTTCTTCATTTTTTTACTTCTTTGATTATAATTCCACTTGTAGCATGGTTATTAATGTTTAAGTCCACTAATAGCCATCCTTATTACTTCTTAGGATACATGCACCACCAATAATCACTTCTTTATCAAGATTCTAATTTAAGATATGAAGATTAAAGATTTAAGTTTCCTTACCTTTTGATATTCTAGCTTTCTTTCTTCTTCTTCTTCTAGGATTAATTGAAATAGCTCTCACTTCACTCTCAATATAATGCTCTAAGATGTTGGTGAAATTAAACAACCACAAATGACCAACTAACCTATCTATTTATAGGCTTTTCAAAGTGAGGGTAAAAGGGTCAAAATACCACCCCCACCTCCTTACTACTCCAAACTTTTAAACAAAGCTATCCCTTTTGCTTGGCCACCAAGTGGTCAACCATGACTCACCATGGGGGGCCACATGGGTTGAACCATGGGTTTTACTCATCCGGTGACCCATCTATTCGATCCACTGTAAAAACCCAAAACCCCAATAAGATTCGTATGTATAAATCCTGTTATATAAATAAAATTTCTCTATTCTGAATGTGTTACGTGTTATTATATACTTGGTTTGACAAAATTGACCAAATAAATTTTTATCCGAAAAATGTCGTGCTTGACACCTCGTGCTTAAAAATTTTTCCATAATCGGACATTTCGGTAAAATTATTTTGACAAGTTGCTTTGTCGTGCTTACACTTACAAAACGCTTTTTCGTGCTTGTTAGGATTAGTGAAAAATTAGGTTAGTAAACCTAGGTTAACAAACCCAAACCCTAATTAGCAAAACCCTAAACCTAGTTTATAAATTAAACCCTAATTAGCTAATCTAAACCTAACTAGCTTATGTTAACACCTAATCATGGTTAGTAAACTTCTATTAGGTACTAATTAACATTACTTAACATTCCTAATCATTTGAAACAAAACCCTAATCAAGATTAGTGAAGATTTAAACCTAATTAAGCTACTAATTTGATCAACTAGCTCACAAGTAGGTTGAGAGTTACCATTTCAAGTTCTAAAACATCACATGACATGCTTCCAAACTCCCAAGCAGCAGAAGAGTAACAAATTAGATCTTTATAGAGGCAAGTAGGTGGAAAAAATGACCAAAAAGGTAAGTTGAAGAATTTTATAAATAGAAACCTTAGGGCTGAGCAAACTCATGAATTCTCAA
Organism: Panax japonicus; assembly: GCA_020205505.1. Classification (NCBI taxonomy): domain Eukaryota; kingdom Viridiplantae; phylum Streptophyta; class Magnoliopsida; order Apiales; family Araliaceae; genus Panax; species Panax japonicus. Next base: position 33,201,988 of record CM035113.1, on the reverse strand, counting down.
TGTCTGGATACACTTTTAAACCTACCATATCAAGCCTGGGTGTTAATAGCAACAAGATCAGAAGATAAAATCAAGAATTGCTCAAGTTAAGGTGCAAACCCTAGTTCATAAATTTCTCTTTGATCTTATGTTAGATTTGTTGTTTAGATGTTTAGAATATTGTATTAGGATTATAGAAAGTATGCTAGAGTGGTAGAACACATTTTTATAACATCTAGATGCCTTAATTAAGTGTTTTATGAAATCTGGAAATTTTGAAAAAAATGGTCTGACAGCCGAATGTCAGGGCTTTTTGATTCATGTGTGTTTACGATTTGGTCTGTTAATTAATTGGTATTTGTAGCCTGTAAGTAGGTCTTTAATCTATAAAAGAAAACAGGTTCATATGAACCATAGATTCCAAGATATAAGCAGTCAAAGTGGGTTGACCGTTCACGAAAGTTGGTTTTCTGGGTTGCCCAGAAAGCTCAAGAACAGTTAAACCAGCTAGTTTGACCGACCTTTTTAATCCTCTTCTGATAGTTAATTGTTTATGTTTTTGTTATATACTGGTACCCTGTTATACATACTACATATCTATGATCTTCACTTTTAACAAATAACTCATAGGATTACCGGAATTATTTGTCAAAAGCAGTTGACGGATCATAACCAAATTTCTGGGCTTTTTTTCCAGAAACTGAAGAACACGCAGAACAGTTGGTAGATGTACTTTGACAAGCATAAATAGAGACCTTAGAGTTAAGTTTTGTTCATGTTAATGTTATATATATGTATCCTGACATATAGATTACATGTTACAACAAGCACAACATACATCTAATACACGGAATCAAAGTTATTCAAGCCACAAAACTGTTGACCGGCGATGACCACTGTTCTGGGTTACCCAGAAACCCAAAAAAAAGCTCTGACAGTAACTTTGAACCTTTATAATTTCTTGTTTGATGTAGATTAAAGCCTGATTATTGCTTGAGTACTACAACACAAATACTTGATCTAACCAAAAATCATTACCAGTAACGAGTTATTTGATGGTTAAACTGGTCACTAGACCATGACCAACGGCTGCCCAGAAACTCAAGAACACCTACAGCGACACTTTCTGTCACTGTAGAGCTTTAGCGACAGACAGAAATTATTTTCTTTAAAAATAAATTATAAAAAATTAGAAATAATTAATAAATACATATAAAAAGAGTTTTAAAAATTATTATAAATTATTTCTGATATTTCTACAAAAATGTAATAATTATTTTATTTTATTTAGATATTATTTATAATTAACTTATTAATAAAGTAATTAGAATAATTACTTTTAAATACTAAATAATTATGTAAAAATATTATTATTGAAATAAAAATCATAATAAATGATTATAAATTATTTAATAATATTAAATAATGTTTTTATAAAATTTTAGTAAATATAAATTACTTATAAATAGAGATAAATGATTTAAAAATCATTTAAAGGATAAATAAATATTTTAAAAATACTTTAAACCTTCTAAAATATAGTATAAGGATAATTAAATTATTTAAAAATATAACCAAATTTTATAAATAAAATTTAGTTCATTTATCAAAGGTATTAAAAGTTAAATCTAACCTGGTATTAAATAGATGTTTTATTTTAGTATTGTTATCAATACTAACAAGTTAGATTTATATTTATAAACGTCATAGGTACTTATTAGCCTTCGAATATCATAGCTTGACTGATCTACGCTCAAGCAAGTCTCTTATACTAAATTTATTACTTATGCAAAATTTATCAACCCTGTTTATTCGCTGAACAAGATTCTATCTTGATATACTGTTGATATAATATACCTACAATGAATTACCTATTATTGAAAAGTTATTGCTATAGTTCCAGCATGACTAAGAAATGAATTGTTTATTTATATAATATTATTTATTTAGCATAAACTGTTGTGTCAAACCAAATTGTTTTGGTAAGACAATCTTATACTGAAGTTGAGTATCTCGTAAGGGAGCGAAGTTTAGTCAATGAATATATTGACAGTAAATTGTAAGTGTATTTTGAGCACCGTAGGTGATATGCATATTACTAGGATGTTGAATAGGCTGATCCCCTATCTCACATCTAAATAAAATTTCTAAGTCTATGTGACTGATAGAAATGATAAAAATTCCAGAACTAGTTGGAATTAGAAATCCAGAAATGGTAACAACTATCAGTCAAAATTTGAATTGTTATAATTCTTCAAATCCTATATTGTTATAAATATACAACTTGCTGAGCATGTCATAGCTCACCCTTGCAAATTATTCCCTTTTAATTTTAGATAGTAATCTTGGAACATCTGGAGTAGATAAAGGGAAGTGTCCCTACATATATTAGATTATATTCTTGTATGTATGAATAACTTGTAATAAGAACTCGTTATGAGAATTTTGTAATCGAATCATAATATTATGATATATATATATATAATATCTTTTATTTCCACAACCGTGTTTTCTTACATATATAGATGTAAAGTAAGATGTCTTCTATTCTAATTGAGATCCTTGGGAACTATTTATCTGAGTAAGGGTGTTAATAGCATGGACTGTTCATGTTGTTATTAATACTCTGAAATTTAGATTGATGGTTACTATCGATACGATAGTATATATTCGCATGACATAGACTATACATCTGGGTGAGGGTTTTAGTAATATAGATTGTTCATGTTATTACTGATACTCTGAATTTTGAATAAATAGACTCTAGTCACAGATACAGTTCATATATTCAAGTGAGGGTATCCAAACAAAGTAATATTTCTCTTGGGAATTACCATCTGTTATGGGATACTGTGAATCTTGAATCTATGGGAATTATATCTAATAGTCCCTCTATCTAATGTAATATTTTAATAAGAAACCATGGGTGTATATATTTAAAAGCATTATGTTAATTCTTTGTAAACACCATACCGGATACCGCGGGATTATAGGTATGGGTGTGTTACATCCACAGGTTTGGTTCTTGGTTCGGGCATAAGTTTAATTCAATTTGGGATTAAACTTGGGTTTGAATTAAATTATCTTCGGGCCTTAACATATTTCACTTGGGCTTGCCAAAGTTAACATTCAAGTTTCACTTACCCAATAATAATGGTTTGTGATCTTACCGTATAATTCCTGTATTCTTCTCGTATGTTAGTTCATATAACATTCATCTTATACGTCATATTATCTTTAGTATATACTTGTACAATACTTTGTATTTTACCCGTATTCATTCCCTCGTATAATAACTTTCTTATTATAAGACTATCATTATTCAAATCTTCACTTTCCCTAACATTCTCAAACTTAGTACGTAGGCGAAAAACCGTGTTTTTCATAACTGAATTATTTTTAGATTATCAATCTTTCCATAAAATTCTATCATTATTTAATTCGCGAAAGTTCAAAAATAATTCCCGAGCAGAAATAGATGAATAGTGTTTTCGGAGAATTTCTCGAAAAGCTTTTATTTTTGTCTTGGAAATTCAAACACCTTATTTCTAGCACTTAGCCAGGATACTATGATTATATCTCTCTTTTAGGTTATAGAATAACCTGCACTTTGCTTACTCGTTATAAATAACATTTAATATAATTTTATTAAAATAAAATTAATTTACATTATAATCTAATTTTCTCAGTTATTACAGATCCTATTCTATTAATTGTTGGAGTTGTTAAATGTATCCTAGTTATAGTATGCCATGAGGTTAACAAACTGGAAGTGAAATCATGCCTATAGGATCAACCAACTGAAAGTTATTCATGCTCAAACCCAGTTGACTGATCACGACAAACTGTTTCTGAAAAACCTAGAATGCCCAAAAATGGTCTAACAAGATATTTGAATGCTTAGATCTTGAATCTGTTATGTTGTTAGCTCATTTAAGTGTATCACTTCTATACCCTGGCATATGTACTACAAGTCTATGACATTAAAACACTTAAATCATCAACAAGATCCAAGTTATTAATTTTCAAAAGTAGTTGATTGATCACATATTATGTTTTTTTGAAGTTCTAGAAAACATGAAGAACAGCCTCTAACAGTAGTTTGACTAGGCTTGTAACGCCCGAGAAAATCGAATCTTTAATGAATTAATTTTTTATTTGATTATGTAGATTAAATGAATTTAATTGATTATTTATGTGAGTAAGTTATTTGAATATCGTTCTATGACCTAGAATGTGCGAATGTGGTTAGTATTCTGGCTATATGCTAGGATTAATTGTTTTGAATTTCTAAGACAAAATAAATGTATTCCGAGAAAATTTCTATAAAAACACTATTCATCCGTTTCTGCTCAGGAATTGAGTTTGAATTTTCAAGAAATGCATAATGTAGAATTTTAAGATGAGATGGAATATCCAATAATATTTTAGTTATGGCAAACGAAGTATTCTCTTGCGGACTTAAAACCTAAGGGTTAGTGAAAGTGATTTTCGAGAAGAAAGTGTAATGCATATAATGATTAGGATTATTATACGTACGATATACGAGTACGATACTAGTTAGTATATGAGTATAGTATGAAGAATATTTTGATGTATAAAATGAATATCGTATGAATACTAAACGAAGAGAATACGTGAGTTATACGCATAGAATACGATTAGTTCTTAATGGATTTTGAGTTTAAGGACTTTGTATAATCCAATTGGACTTAGATTATATCAGGCCCAATGAATTGTGTAATCAAGCCCAAGTGAAGGCCCAAATGTTAGGTTAAGTCAAGCCCGATCCAAGAAACCAAACCACAGATCGAACCGATGGGTCACCAGATGGGTCAAACCCATGGGGATGACCCATAGACCATGTGGGCCGGCCACTTGGCCACCAAGTAAAGTGGTTACTTTGTGGCTAAGTTGTTGTGGAGGTGGGAATAATAATGAGGTCACCAAATGACCATTATGCCCTCCATTTGAGTTTCCTATAAATAGAAGCTTGGCTAATTCATTTGATAGTTTACAAATATTAGCCAACATATATTGAGAGAGAGGAAGAGCTAGAAATAAGTAATCAAGCTACTTTCAAGCAAAATATAAGAAGTTTAGCAAGAACGCGAAGAACGAAAAGGTAATATTTCGTAAATGATAGTTTTCAAACATTTCGATTTTTTTTCTTAGAGAATCATAGATTGGTGGAGCATGTATCTTTAGGAGGAATAAGGATGGATATTAATGATTAAAATATTGATAAGTCATGTATCTTTGAACGTTAACTTGGTTGTTGATGGACAAATTGAAAACCATCATAGATAGGGTATGTGCATCTTGCTTGGTTAGGATGTAGATGATGAATTAATGGAGTGTTCCATTTGATTTGGCATATAGAACACGAGTAAAGAAGTTATGATGAATTATATGAAAATAGACGTTAAACGTCGAAAACGTAGAAATCTTGGATTAATAGTCAAACGTTGTCGTGTGACTTGGAAACTTTGGTTTTAAATTCCAACATGTGAGATAAGGTAATCAAGGGTTGTGGACTCAAGAATCGTCGAATTCTGACTTAGAATGAAGAAAACGAGTATTGAATGCCCACGAACGATAAACGAACGCTTGATAATGAACTAAAAGGTGAATTCCGAGTTAACGAATTCAAAAATGTCAGATTCTTGCATGAACACATAGAGTATGTAATTTGTGAGTTATTGGCTTTTGAATGAGCCAATTTGTATGTAAAATGAATAAGTTATGAGCCCGGGAAGTTCGTAGAAAAACCATATTGTCAAAATCAACTGAGGATCAGGGGTGGCGTCGCAGCGCTAACCCTAGTGTTAATGGTCGCGTCGTAACGCTGGCACCAGGCTTCATCCACTATTAGTTAGCGACGAAGCACCAATGGTATACTAGAGTCTGGCGCCGCAGTGCCAGAAGTGGGATTTTGTTGACTAAGTTAGTTTCCTAAGTCCAATTGATTATAAACCAATAATGGAATATGAAGGTACTTAATTTGCATGGTAAAGACTACTTTTAAATTATTTATTTAGTGATAATGTTAAGAATGTAAATGTTGTTAATAGAGATTAAACAAGAGCATAAAGAGCAAGAATGTAAATTGTATTCAACATTGGTACTTTACCAATGATGATCGAGTTTTGGTTACTAAACGTAAGAACGTTAACAAGACGTAATGAAGTATAATAAGTCGAATTGATATTATTAATGGAATAAATTCGATTAAGTTATAGAAGAGAAATAAGTTGGTAATAACAATGTGATTAGATTGTTTGATAGCTAATTATAGTGTGTTATGTGAATATATCATGTAGATTCTGTAAAGACTGAGAACTGTTGAATATTATATTCGAAGACACTTGAAGGTAAGTTTTCTGAATGCTTGTTTAACCTTCGTGTTAGTCAAGTTTTCTGTGATTCATGTCTTGAAATGCATGAATTGTTTTACGAAAAGGTCGATGCCAGTTTTAATTCGACTATACTATTCTTAAGAGTTAGATTGATTTGTTTACAAGTCTTTCGATATAGAACTATTAACGCTATCTTATGCCAAGTATTTGGTACGGATTCAAAGGTAACTTTGTATATGAACAAACAAAGGTATTTTCATCGATTATTCGATGGGCACATGAGGTTGCAAAAACTTAAACGTAAATATGTTTAACGGATGAATGTTGATCAACATAGAGTACTATAGGATGATAACCTAGAAGTGCTCATAAGTAATACCGGATTTACGGCCTTAGTGCCGGGATGTCCTTTTCATGTATAAAAATGAAAAGAGTATGTTCATGGTCTTTCAACTGGTTAAGAATTCCTAAGTTATTATATATGTACTTTGGAATCATTGTTATGAAATGAGAAGTGCTAGTCAATGTTTTATAGTACGTCCTAGCTACTTGTTCAGTTATGGAGGATAATCATATAATTCCTGATGTGGTATTTATATTATCCTTTGTTAAACTTGTTGAGCTAGTTATGCTCACTTCTTACTTGAATTATATGATTGTAGCTAAGGCCGAACGAACTAAGAGTTCTAAGAGAGAGAAAGGCAAAGCTAAGATGGATGTTTAGATATCCTATAATAGACTAGTCTGCCTATATGTATTACACTTATGAACAATAAAGAATGTATTCAATTTTTGAACCTGCGAATGAATTTATTTTTATTGTAATAAGAATGTAGTTAATACACTCATTTTGATTTTGTTCCAATGAAATGAATGTGTAGTTAGTAGTACAGGTGGAGCACCTTCTGTCGGGTTGGATGATACTTGGATTTGGAGGCGTCACGGGTTGGTATTAAAGCATTAGGTTATAAAACTTAAGCGGGGAAAGAACCTTAGGCTAATAACCTTGTTAAGAAAGGAAAAGTTCAAAGAAATTAACTCGAGTTGAATGATGCAATAAGGTATTGAGGAAACTCAGTACCGAAAGGTTTAAAAGATGGAAATTACCCCTAAATAAATTAAATGCGATGTATGCTTATATTATTGTGTATTATGTAATAATCAAATTGTTACGTGTTATTGTAGATGTCGATCGATAGCTTGTTGTATAGAGATATATACGTGGTGAGCAAATAGTCCGTGAACAGAGTAGAGCCTGTACCTACGCCTGTAGCGGAAGTACCATTAGTGATTCTAGAAGAATCGGAGCCAGAGGAGTATTTTTCTGAGGAGGACTATTCCGAGGGAACTATGGGATTGACATAATATCTTGATACGGTGATAGATGTGGAGGATGATATGGAGGTAACATCGGTTAATACAGTGACGCCTGCACTAGAGCCAACACTTATAGATACAATGAGGGCATTGTATCACTCGGTGCTTGACCGTAACTAGAAAGAGAAAATTAGTGATCTCTATGAGGCCAAGGAGTCTGCTGAATCAGACTTTGAGTCAGAGCATGATGAGAAGGTGCTCATGACAGATAAGGCTAGGGATTATAAGAAAAAGGTCGTAGAGCTTCATAAGAAACTAGTTGAGAAAGTCCAGAAGATAGCACGAATGTCATATATCAATGACAGTGCATATGAGGATTTCAAGCTGAAAGTAGATTGTTATTCCATTGAGTCGGGATAGACTCGAATACTATAAGTCGGGATATTGTGTCGATTCTAGCAAATGAGAAATATGAAAATGTTTTTATGCAGTATTAGGAGTTAGAACGGTAAATAATTTTGTGTAGTGACGTAAACCCCTCTTTTGTATAGTTAAAGGGTAGTCTTTTTGTAAATCCCAATTTTTGTAGAAGTCAATCGCGGGATAGAAATTTAATAGCTTTTGGCTATTGAAGCAAATTGTAAATAGTTTTGAACTACGAAGAAACATATTAATATAATGAAGTTTTTATTAAATGTGCTTTGTTGTGTATGAGTTATTATTTGGCAAATAATAATTAAGTAAGTAAATAAGTAATAATGAAACTTTATTTATTTAATCAGAAAATGCCGCCAAGAAGAAGACAACGTAATCAGGAGGTGGAATCACATAACGATAATCAACGTGGTCAGAATATCCTTATACAAGAGTTCGATAATTTATTAACGACTGCATTTAACCAAACCGGGGGTAGAGCACCCGCGGGACCTAGGGTAGCCAGAATGATTACCTTTAAGGAATTCAAAAGTGTAGGTTAGCCTGAGTTCAAAGGAACGACATACCCAATAGAGGCCCAGACATGGGTAAAAGAAATAGAAAAGGCATTTGTTATTACAAACGTAGCTAAGGCACAAAAGATTTCTTTTGCGACTTACATGATGAAGGGGGAAGCCAACTTCTGGTGGGAGGCTCACCAGGGTAGGGCTAGAACTTATGCGGTTATGTGGGAACATATCAAGAAGGTATTCTTAGAGAACTACTTTCCTATTAGCATGCAAGGGAGGATGGAGATTAAGTTCTTAGAACTTAAGCAAGGGGACATGTCAGTTCCCCAACACGCGGCCAAATTCAATGAATTGGCAAGGTTTTCTCCACACCAAGTGGACACTGAAGAGAGGAAGGCTCGTAGGTTTGAGCAAGCAATGAAACCCTTGCTCTATAGTAGGATTCTGGTATTCCAGAGTGCTTCCTATAGGACCATTCAGGAAAATGCGATTATAGCAGAGCATGGTAGTGAGGCATTAACCCAATACCACAAAAGAGAAAGAATATGAGTAAGGGAGAGGGAGGAACCAAGGCAGAGGGTGACAGTGGTAGTAGTAGTATGCCAAGAAGAAAGAGTTTTAACTCTGGTAATACTAGGATGAAACAAGGGGATCCTAAACGTAGGATGGAGGCATCCAAGACATTCGGAAAAACTCATCTAGGAGTCTGTCTGAAGGGAAAATCAATGTATTATAATTGTGGGTAGGAGGGACATATATCACCCAACTGTCCTAATCATAAGAAAAACCAGGGTTGTTTTGTATGTGGATTGATGGACCACATGGCAAGAATTTACCCGAAGAAGTGGTCTAAAGGTAGTAAGGGTTCTGTTAGTGGTAAGTTAGCCATCACTGGACCAACACCATCCTTGGGTAGACCCTCAGCCCTAACTTTTTGTATGACTGTCCAAGATGCGGTTGCATCAGTGGATGTAGTAGCAGGTATCATTCCAGTCAATGAAATAAATGCTTATGTATTATTTGACTCGGGTGCTACTTGTTCCTTTATAGCATGTGGATTTGCTAAGCAACTAGGTTAAAACCCTGAAAAGCTAGAAATACCTTTAGACCTTAAGGTAGCAAACGAAGAGTTAATTCCTATTGAACACATTCATAAAAATTATTTCGTAGATATAAGAGGTAACTGATTATCGGTAGATCTTTTACCGATAAGGTTAAGAGAATTCGATGTAATTCTCTAGAGTTTCAGTGAATTTGTAAGAAATAATGAAGGAATGAGCTTCTATTTATACGAAAATGGACTGAATATTAACTAATTCATGAACGGTCCAGATTGATTTACTTTTAAACAAACGGTCCATATTGGTTTACTATTAAAACTTAAAGCAACGGTCCATATTGATTACTATTAAAACTTTAAACCAGCGATCGATATTGATTCACTATTATAACTTTCCACCAGCGGTCCATATTGATTTACTATTATATCTTCAACCAACGGTCTGAAAAATTAGCACATCTCCTCATGGAATAATATTGTACCCAAAAATGATTTGGACCGAAAAGAAATATATTTTACGAGTGATAAATAGTACCTCGTGAATAGTAACTCGTGAATAGTAACTCGTGAATAGTATTTCGACACGAAAAATATCCCGAATACCCGATTGAACAATACTGAGTGACTTCTCACATAAGCATCAATAATCAATACCGTGTACTACTATGCAACCATGCGTATTACTGTACTTTTAACAACGGATGTTTCAACAGTTAACGGTAAAACTTCTGTCGTTATTTTCATAAAGTATTTTTGTCGTTTTCTCTATCCGACAATAATTCTATTTTGGGGTCCACCAATGATTGTACCTTCGTATGAATATTCCCCGACAAAAAGAATATTCCCCGACCAACCGAATATTATATAACCACTTGCTTACTTTGCAAAATTTGTAAATATTACCCACAATTATAACATTACATCAAATCAACACCATAATATAAAAAAAATTATTTAGGGAAAATTAAATCTTTATTCATAAAATCTGGGGTCTCACATACATAGTTGGGTTATACTACATCTTATCAAGGAGATCTGAGCCTCCAAACTTTCTGTCAGACCATTCCTAGTTTTTCCAAAAACCTAGGAGATTCGACTGGTCACTTTCTAGATCATTTTAAGTTAGGTTATGGTCATCAAATGGTCGATATAATGATTCTATTCTATAGTACATGTATCAATGAACATTTATAAAGTAACATCATAGTTAAACAACATCTCAATATCCAGAATCCATACGGTCAAAGTATGACAGACAATGTTTTTCATCCAGTTTCTGGATTTTTCCCAGAAACGTGATGTAATACTCGGTAAAAAAAAAGATAAAAGATAAAAAGATAAATATAATTAGATAATAGAAGTGTAACTAATAAGTATTTATACATATCTAAAACCTATAAGGATTCGAAAAGTCATTCAAATTTAATAAACTATTAATTTTAAAAAGGACTCTTTTACCTAGTAACCTATTTTGTAAATGAATTACATATATTTAAATAACATTAAGAGAAAGAAGAACATAAAAATTTATTTAGCTTTGGAGTACAGCAGAACATAGAAGAAGAAAAGAAGAAAAATTAAAAAGAAAATTTTGGTGTGTGTGTGTGTGTGTGTGTCAATATATAAATATTTATATTATATGTTATGAATCATGGCAGCTTGTTTGTGATTGTGTGAATCAATAAAATATATATATATATATACACACACTTATGAATCATGGCTACGGTTATATACTAATAAGTATAACAGAATAATTCTAAACTAATAACATAAATATTTGTTTTAATTTTAAAGTTATAGTTTCAATATTGAATATTTAAGTAATTATAATTTAGGAAAATCTTTATAATTTCAAGTATATTAACTAAATATAAATTGAGTTAAAAATAAATAAATAATGAAAAAAAAATATGTTTGAGGTAGGATATTTAACCATAATGATTTCTTTTTATTCTAAATATATATTTAGGATTTGTTCGGCTAATATTTCCTATTCGTAATATCGAGGTAAGTGGCTTTCCGAACTATTTAGTATTTCTAATATTATCGTTACTTTTAAGTATGTCTTATTAATTATTCGGATGCCTAAATGTACAGTTTCAAAATTCGTTATCTTTTATCTAAGGTTTCCATTTAAATTAAATTGTTATGTTCTTTTATTTCAAAATTCGGATAAAGTATTTATTTTCGAATTGTGAATGAGATTATATGATTTTGAACTGTGAAAAAGTATCGTTTATATTATCGATAATATTGAGAAAAGATTTTGAAATCCTCAGTCTGACTATGTATAGAACCCGTTATTAATTACGTTTAGTTTCGGAGCTAATATAGGACCTACTAAGGCGCACACCTTTTAGATGCCCTTCGGGGAGCATGCATTTTTATAGATACCTTAGTAGGATGCATATGATAACTTTATCGAACTTTTGGGTCGTGTTACAGGGCTATTGTAACCTTAGTCGCTAAGGTTATGGATTAAAAGAGATATGATAGACATTAAATTCATTTTTGAATTGTTTTAGTTTTGAAAGCTTTTGTACTGCTTTTATTGAACAAAAAGTTATTTCTAAAAAAGTATTTTGCAAATTGTACTTGATTCGGCTAGATAGAGAGGATTACTACTTGCTGGGCTTCATCGCTCACCCCCTTACAGATTTTTACAGGTCCCATTATTGAAAGTTGATCCTTTATTTGATAAGCTTGGAATAACTGAAGTTTAGTTTTAGATGTTTTTCTTTTGTTGATGGATTTTGATAAAACTCTTAGTTTCGAGGAGCTGCGTCTCCATTATTTGAATGTGGTATTTATTAGTATTTCATTTGGATTGATTTAAAATATATTTATTGTTGGATTTAAAGTTGAGATTATTGTTAAGTTGTTTTGTTTGGGCTGCGCATTATTGATATTGTTGCCTTGCAGGCCTATGGGCTTGCGACGTGTAGCACTTTGGGCCTATATCGTGTTCGGGGTGTTTCAGAGGTGGTATCAAAGCAGTGGCCCCTCGTAATGTGTTAGGTTGAAAATCCTACATATTTTCTGTGGAGTGATTTTGGGAGTTAGCTGTGGGTAAGAGTATCGACTAAATTTAATGATTTTAAAATTAAATAGAGAATAAGGTAAGAAATCTATGTTTTATTTGACGTTTGGTACTCGAGGCTATTTGGGTATTTTATTGTATTCGTTATTAGTTTTGTGTAATGTTGTTGAGTGGGGATTTCTTTTTGTAAGGAAAATGCCGCCGAGAAGAAGCAACCCTACTAACACTAATTTTGGCACTAATGGTCTGACTCAGTTGGCTACTACTTTAGCTCAGCTATTGCAAAACCAATAACTTGGACAACGTGGCATAGTAGTGGAATTTAAGCGATTGAATCTGCCAATCTTTGAAGGGGCTACGGAACCTTCCATAGTTGAGAAGTGGATTCAAGAAATGGAGAAGGTGTTTGATTTGCTAGGGAGTAGTGAGGCTAATAAGGTGACGTTGGCAGTTTACCAGCTTCAGGGTGGGGCATATGATTGGTGGCTTATGGAGAAAAGAAAGCATGAAGGGAATCCTAAACCCTATACATGGACCATGTTCAAGGAGGCATTTACTAACAAATACTTTTCTAGAACAATTCAGGCACAAAAGGAGTGAAAATTTATTAGGCTCGAACAAGGGAGCAAGACAGTTGATTATTCGTGTTCAACTGGCCTATTTTGACCGTCTACCCTGATCCATCTGTTCATTATGTATATGATCTAAAGCCATATATTTAATTACAATATAACAGGCTACAAGTTGGATATAACAACAACATCAAAACACTTACAACCTGACAGATCTGGATGTTGCAAAAATTGTCAGACACTGAAAAATGCTTTATGGGATACCCAAAATTTGACTGGTCATGCCCGGTCAACGGGTTTTGATCGTTAATAACAACAAATCTTAACAATTAGTGGTTGTAAATCCATTTCCCGATCAAAGACAACATAAAAAGCTACATATCAAAAACTTAAAACAACACAAAACATTAACAGACAAGGATTTACAGTCCCTGACATTTTGTTGTCAGACTACCTCTAGGAGCTCAAGAACATTTTTGAAAAATCTTTATTTTAAAGCATTTTGATGCTATGGATCCATGATGGATCAACATAGATCAACTAAAAATATCATATAACACCTGATTAAACACTTAAACACAAATATTTTCTTAACCATTAGGATCAAAAATCAAATTAGCTTTATACCTTAAAGCTTTAAATTCTTGATCTTGATCTTTCAAACAGATCTTTGTTGATCAAGGGGCTGTTTTTAGGACTGAGTAACTTAGCAAATTCGGAGGTCTTGTGTGAGACAAAGTTGGTGAGAGCTAGTTTGAAAAATAAGTTAAGTTTAGTAACTTTATCTCTCCCAAGTCTATATATATTATTTGATGCAATGAATTTGCTAGCATATGTGTCAAAAGAGGTTGAAATGTTGATATACAAGTCACATAGAAAGTTAAGGTTTGGTGAACAACTAAAGGTTTTTCCAATTTTACAAGTTAACTCATTAAAAATATAAAAAGGGTATTTTGGTCATTGTCCTTGTAATTTTATAGCTTGATTGTCAATTGCCCAAACCCTTAGGATTTAACTCTAAGGTTCTAATCCTTAGGTTTTAAAACATTAGTTTCTAGGAATTTTTTTTCTAATTAGGGTTTTAATTAGAAAATTTAAAATTTTAAAACTATAATTAGGGTTTCTTAATTAAATTAGGTTTTCCTAATCATATTAACGTTTAATAAACACATTAGGTTTGTCAATTAGGATTATGGTTTCCTAATTTAGGGTTTAGGAATCTCAGATATAAAATTAGTGTTTCCCGACTTTCTATTAGGGTTTCTAACTATGTGTTAGGGTTTCAAATCCTGAGATTAGGGTTTCTAATCTCTTATTAGGGTTTATTAGTTTTAAACCTTATCCGATCATTCATGGATGAAAATTTATATACAGTACAAACACACAAATATCAGTATAATTACTTTAAGTATATTTTCTATTGAATCCCTATCTGGACTTAGGGTTAGGGTTTCTATTCTCCGTTAAACACACATCTACTCTTATTTTCCTAGTAAATACACAAATTAACCACTTCATGAGACTCGTAATGTGACACCCCCAAATTCGGGTACTTCATTTCCACCTAATTTGGTGTGCTCACTATCAAACTAATTACATCTAACTAACCATAATAAAGGATAAAACATTAAATAACTTAAACAATGATCTTTCCCATTAAAGGGTTACATCATCTCATAAACAATCCTAGGTAATCTAACCATAAATTATTACATTAGTTTGCGGAATACATTATAAAATAAAACAAGTCTTATAACTTCATTCATTTAAATAAACTTTAAATAATTCTTCAACACTTTGACATCTTGCCCTTTCCCTTGCTAGTAGATGACTCATCACCTCTTTCGACTTTAGCTGCATTGTTTAATTGCAAGAGTGAGCAAACAATTGCTCACTAATATAAAGAGTAGTAATAATAATCATAAGAGAATGAATAGTGAATGTTGTACAATAATGAACTTGTTCTACGAATACAAACAGAAACAAGTTCGAACTTTAATATCTGAGGGTCTTATGACCACGAACTATGTCCACGGTGATTAGGTATTACTACCCCAACCTTAACAGTTAATTATAATGTACAGACTCTTCTTAACGTAGTTAGGGGGATCAGTCCTATGTACCATATATTGTGCATAAACATCTAAATGTTACACATACAAAATCCCCTATGTTAGGGTTGTTCGTCTCAGTTTGAATTTAGAATTTCCGCACTAAAGAAAGTTTAGTTTGGAACTAGCTTATCAGTGTTTCTAGAATTTTAGAACACTATTCAATTTCGATCAATAAAGGTTTAATACAATAATGCATAACTTAAAAAGGCTATCAAAGTCAAGGATCAAATATCAACAATATATAATTGAATATACGTGATATACATGCAAAGTACTATATTCAAAGAATTAGAACAATCTCCTTTGAATCAATGTGTTAGAACAACATACGTTTTGAATAATAATAACAAGAATTGAGAATGTAAAACTCATTCGATGTAACGAATTAGGTTACAAGAGGTTATTCAATCATACATAAGAATAGAATCAATAGTCTTTCTCTATGAAAGTTTAGGATAAGAAACTTGCATTCATAAACAAAAGAATGAAGTTAGAAAGCTTGCTCAATGTAAAGAGTTATGGTTTAGAAACTTATCTTATATGTAAGCTACACAAGTGTAAAATAATCTCCAATTATCCTACATATATCAGTGAAATTGTAACAACCATTAGTTATATAAACATGTAGGTTAACATACTTAACGAATCTAGAATTTCATTACGATCCAACATAACTTAATCATTCATCTCTAACTTTGGAAAATATCACATTTGATTTCATTTTATAACTTATTAAACAATTTTTTAAAAATCTTCACACTTCGCATTGCCACACATTACAATATGATATTATAGCTTATATTATGTCTCAACATCATTAACATGCATGCTTGATCAACCTAAGTCCCTTACACATGACCTGCAAATGAGCAGACTTCACTTCCTCAAACCAGAGTATGGCGCATCTGCACTTGGGACTGGCGCAGCTTCGGTTGGGACTGGCGCAGCTGCGTAACTTTTTGCCTTGGCACTACTGCAGCTGTGCTGGTGCACAGACAGAGGCAGAAACGACAGTTAATAGTAGCCGACTTTAACCCAACGAACACGAATTTCACCAATAAAATAGTGAAATTAACATCTACAATTGGTACAGACTATTACAAACATGTTTGCTAACATTTACAATCATTTAGAACAATTTAGCATCAACTAAAACTAGTTTAATTTCTCAAAATTCATATTTTTCATAAAAAAAACTCCATTTTTGAACTTCTTCACAAAAATCATCACGGACATCTTAGTTTTTTCACCAAATCACTTCGTTCAAACTATGTTATCTTCATTTCTTAATGAACTAACATAAACAAGCTTCAATTTGCAGTTTAACATATGAATTGATCATCAAAATTGATACATACACAATCCATATGACAAAATATACACTGTCATACTTTACTTCTTTTTTATACTGCAATTAGCATACGAATTCTTGTTTATATACAAACTCAAACATAACCAACCCCTATAATCATCACAATTTAGTTGTATAGCAACAATTTGACAAAATCAAATTCACAAAACATATAAGTTATGTCGTAATTTCATATATATATATATATATATATATATATATATATGTATGTATATATATACGTATATGTAAAATATTAAAGACATAAACAATACCTTCAATAAGCAATATCTTCAATCTCTTAGCAATTCTCTTTGTATTTTTCTCTCTTCTTCCAAGTTCTCTCTCTCTCTCTCTATCTCTCTCTCTCTCAACTCTGCTCTTCATCCTTAGGAGAAAAATAAGACGGGATATGAAATAACCCAACTGATAACCATGGTTATCAGTTAAGAAAACCAATGGGCGTACGTTAAAATAAGTCAAAGGTCACAAGGCCTTGTTTGGCCACACACCAAATCCTCCAACTAGATTATTTTAATAATATTATATTATATAGTTTCATGTGTCACACCTTAATTTAGTTAATTTAGATAACTTATAATAGTATTAACAATAAAAATCTTATTATCATTATACTTATAAATAAATAAATAATCATATATCTAATTTAATTAATAAATTAAAAACATCACTTTATTTAATTTATTTATTTCCTTTTATATCAAATAATTCATTTAATTTAATTATTTTCTTAAATTAAATCCCTCAATAAAATTATCATTATTCAATTTAATTAGCATTAATCAATTTAATTACTAAATTAATTAAACATAATTATCAATTATTTATTTTTCTCAATAAATAAATTTTTTAAAAATATTTATTTAATTCAATAAATATTAAAAATAAATTACAAATTTCTCGATCGTTACACGTAACACAGACACACTGCACAAATTTGATAATTAATATGAATATTAATAATAATAAAAAATTATTCGTAAAATTCGGATTATTACATTCACCCCTCCTTAAAAGTATTTCGTCCTCGGAATCACCGCTTTCTTATTCTCTACAATCTTTTAAAGTTGTATCATCAATTCATTTTTATCAAACACAATATTCATTTGTGTCTCAAATTCTAACTAGTGACTTGGATCTATAAAAGAATACAATTTGCAGAGATATCTAATCATAATACTCGCGTAATAAAAATTTTAAACGAAATCGTTACCTGATGCGACCTCCTGAGCAGCCACTGCATCTTGCACCGTCATGTTAAATGCATGGGCTGATGGTCTTCCTGACTGTGCAGGTCCTTGAATAGCCAAGGTTTCGTTAATGGGTCCTTTGTTGCCACTTTCCTTCTCTGTATTTCTCTTTGGACAATTTCGTACCAGATGATCCATCGATCCACACGCAAAGCAACCTTTGTATCTTCTTTGTATTGGGATAATTGGACGACATGTGTCCTTCTTGCCCACAGTTATAGCAAACTCCCTTCTTCTTCAAACAAACTCCAAAATGATTTTTCCCACAAGTTACACATGGTTCCCTCCTTTTCCTAATCTCCTCTGTCTTATTAGCCGATTGGGTATTCTCGCTCCACTTTCTCTTGTTAGGGTTACTACCACCACTGCTTCCTCCGTCACTTGTCTTCTTCTTCTTCTTCTCCTGATGAAATCGAGACGCAGCTTCGCTCCTTCCTTAAGTAATTAACGTTGTCTCCATCAAAGTTGCGAACGTATTGATATGCAATATCGCTACCTTGTTGAATATCCCCGGCTTCGGTCCATTCTCAAATCTTCTCGCTTTTCTCGCCTCTGTGTCCACCTGATGAGGAGCAAATCTTTCCAACTCATTGAATTTGACAGCATATTCTGAAACTGACATATTCTCATGCATCAGTTCTAAAAATTTTACTTCCATCGTGGACTGCATACTCGGTGAAAAGTTCCTTGAATCTTGTCCAAGTTACCATAGATGTACCGGCTCTTGCCTAATTAGTCTCCCACCAGTAATTAGCTTCTCCCTTTATCAAGTATGTTGCAAAAGTTGTCTTTTTCTCTTTTGCCACACGTGCAATGATGAATGTTGTCTCCATTTCTTTCACCCAAGTTTGGGCTTCAATCGGATCCGTGGTTCCCTTGAATTCAGGCGGTCCTACTATTTTAATGTCCTTGAAATTAGTCAATCTATCAACTGGATGTTCCCCCGCTCTTCCTCTTCCAGCTGGAGCTCTATTCCCTATAGCTTCAGCTATCATATTTGCAAAATTCTGCATCGGGTCAACTTTACCTCCTTAATTATTCATTGATCGCTCTTCCCTTTGATTTCGATTTTGCCGTCTAGACGGCATGATCTGATTTAAATTAAAATCTTACATTAATTCTATTTCTCTACATAAATTCTTAACATAATAAGAATTCAACACATAATTCTCATATATAAACGAATATTTATTAAAATATTTTATAGCACATTTAGTACTTAAAACATATTACTATCCATTTTTAAATCATATCAGGATTAACTACATAATTTTACACAAAAATTTGCAATTCTCCATTCACACATAGTTATTCCCAGTTCATCAAACTTACTACACTTTTGAGTTCAGGAACTTGCAACAATTATATGAGTGTATGAACTTATCCTAGTCAGGCTTTTGGCATCTATTCGCTGAGGGTTCAAAATATTTCATATAATTATGAGTTATTAACTTACCATAAGTACGAGTTTTAAGAACACACAAATTAATCTTAATCTTATATTCATATAGAAAATAAAGATTTCATTTATACAAACATATTTATATTTAAATATGCTTACACATCATTCTTGATATTACAACACTTAATATCATAACCTACTACCAAAAGATACTAGCACTTATTTCTAAGTTGTCTATCGCCCACTCCCTTCACCATTCTTCTTTTTTATGGGACACTTGTTGAATCGTGACATGTCCTCCCACATGAATAACACTTCCTCATATTCAGCTTAGAACAATGTAGGGAAATATGTCCTTCCTATTTGCAGTTGAAGCACACGGTCTTCCTATCATGCATTCCCCCGTGTGAATCTTTCTACACTTGCTACAGGCTTGCTTCTTCTTCGGGTTTGAATTTTCAGAATTAGGGATGTCGTTGTCCCTCTTTTGCTTATTCTTGTATTTCTGCTGCTTGATTATTCCTTCAGATAATCCACCACCTTCAGTCTTCATCCTTTCCACATATGCCTTCAGCTCATTCCGTTCTTCAGTCATTTCACGTAACGCTCGTTCTGTTTTCCACAACTCCTCAAAAAGAAATACCTTACTCCAGAGTTCTTGAACTTCTACAGATTCGTGATCTTGTTCTTTAACTTTAGTCTTGTTCTTTTTCTCCACCTTAGCTTGCTCAGACTCTACCTCCTCATCACCACTAAGATACATCTCGGGATAATCGGCATGATCGTTCCCCATATTTATCATAGGCTCATCTTCTCCCACCTTCTTAACTGATTTGCTTTGCAATGACACCTCGGCTTCTGGCATTGGTGCAACAGCTGCTAGCATCTCCGCACTCATTTGATCTTCTCCAGACATCCTACAACCAGTTTAAATAACTTGACTATTACTTCATAAGTACAAACTTCTCACACTATGTGTCCACATATCTCATTATCGATACGCTTCGGCAATCCCTCACTTAGAACTCTAAATGAGTTATCTCTATCTCGCGTATGGTTATAATCCTGGGGTTTCCCCCCCCCCCCCCACCCCACTTAAGGTTTATAACTTACAACTTTGATACCAACCTGTTACACCCCCAAATCCGGGTTACCTGACCCCCGAGTTTGGTGCCCACGATCCAAAATATAATAATATTTGTAACGCCCCAAAAATCAGGTATACATCACCCATCTTGAGTCGTCAGATATATGGTACAACATTCAAATACAAATTACTAATACAACTATCGTGTACAATATGACAAAACATAATTGTGAGTTTGAATACAATTATTATCTACTAGAGATTGTACAAACTCAAAAGGAGTCCTCATTACAATTATTAACACACTATTTCACAGAATAGTGAGGACTACTAATGCTATCCTCTAGACCGTCACTCCGTTCCCTGACTAGTCTCTGCTATGTTCTCATTTCCTTAAGAGAACAGTGAAAGAAATGGTGAGCTCAACTAGCCCAGTAAGAAATATTATGACTAAGATAATGCAGAATAAATTATCGTTAGCCTTCAACATTATTAAACTGATAAAATATAACAACATAAAGTTTAACTACAGCGAAACAAGCAATCCATTAAAAGAGTCAAGTAGAGAATAAAATCTACTATCTTTTATGATTTAAAAGGTTTTTCATGACTTTTATTGCTGAGACTCAGCTTAATAAATTATCCAAATCATCGAATCACCCATGCACTACGGCCAAGGATACTCTTTAGTATCACGACCACAAATTATTCATGCACTACAGCCAAGGACATTCATGTATTCATTAATGGTCATGATCATGCCAACAACTGTCCATCAATGCACTACGGGCCAATGATAACTTTTACCACATCATTTATAACATTAAGGTCATGATTACACCGAATAATCCCTAGTCATAAATATACCAAGTCCATCTATGCACTACAGGCCACAGATGACTTTCAACATAATATAAACTTGAGGATGATGACAATGATATAAGAATTCAATAAAACAAGTTCAATAATTAATTTATCCAGGAACTAATAATGTCCAAATTGTCAACATGATACTGCTTTGTAGAGTAAAATTCAAGAATGATCAAAAGAATATTCCATGAAAAGATATTGGATGAAGCGCAAATATCAAGGATATTCTACTAATTTCATGGAGTATAGAAGTCAAAACTTTAACCAACTGAGTATAATAAAGAATGGAATAACAAAAGAAATCACCATGCATGCGTTACTTCGCATAGACAGGTTATTCCAACAGAATAATAATAACGGAACCAGGTCAGGAAAAATTTGCACCAACAGGATGTTCCAACAGAATAATAAAGACGGAACTAGGTCCGGGGTAAAACACACAGACAGGATGTTCCAACTGAATAATAATAAAGACGGAACTAGGTCCAGTGTAAAACACATAGACAGGATGTTCCAACAGAATAATAATAAAGACGGAACCAGGTCCAGTGTAAAACACACATACAGGTTGTTCCAACAGAATAATAGAAGAATGTCACTAAGTATAGGGTAAACCGCGTATATAGGTTATTCCAACAGAATAATAAGCAATGGAATAACAACAGTTCTCTTCATGAATAAGAAAGAATAACACCCCTTACATTAGTAGGAGATTTAATACTGCAGTAGTGTAGTAACAGAATACTCTTCTTCTTTCTCTCCAATTCTCTCTATACTTTCTCTCTCTATAACTTGAATGAATTCGTGAAAAATAATGAAGCACTAGGCCTCTATTTATAGAAGATTTCTAGCTTAGCACTTGAAATGTGAAAAGGCAAGTGGCTTGACGACTGGTGATGTAAAAAGAAAAGCGGTTTGACGCCTGTAATGTGAAACCCTAATTGTGTTATAATTGAGTGAATGAAAACCCTAATCCAATACCTTAAATTCTTATCCAACCCAATTCATTTAATTAGGGTTTTCATTCACTCAATTATAACACAAATCCTTGCTCATGCACACTTATTTCCTTAACCCAATTAGACTTGCTATAATTAGGTTATAAAATTAATCATTTGAGATATATAAAATACATCTCCTAGAATTAATAAGTATTCTAAATACCACAATTCTCTTTTTCCATAACCCTTAAGTTATTAAATCATTCATTCCTAATATATATAATTAGGGTTACACTAGTTTCTTTTGTTTGTTTATATAATAAACAAAGATAAACCATCACATAATGTTCATATTCCTTACACACAACTTTTTAACCCTTAGGGTTTAATACTTCGCATTAGGATTCCCAAATTAGGGTTTAAATTCTCGAAACTGAAATTAAAGTTTTTGAGCTTATCGTTAGGGTTTCTAACAGTTCGTTAGATTTTTCTAACTTAATAAACATATGATTAACATAACTTTAGGGTTTACTAAAGTTATAACTTATCTGATCAATCCTTGATCTTAAATCATTATGGTTCACATATGTAACCAAATATACCGACTAGTATTCACTTCAATACTTATCCCTGATAATTCTTCAAAAGAATTTTAAATCTACCATAATCTTATACCTCATTACTAGACTATCACTTACAGTCTATCACATAATTCAAGTTTTGTCCAAAACGTTTGAAATTCTTGGAATTTCATTACATAACTGCCAATTCCATACACTTATTTCCTTTCTAGGTCCTAATATTTGACCTTAAATCAATCATTTAAGATTTTAATAATTTGTCTAATTTCTCGGGTTGTCACATTCACCCCTTCTTATAAGAATTTCGTGACGAAATTCACCTTACACCTTATACCGTGCACCTTACACCATTTATACTGAGCAATCACACAAGACCTTGAACTTATTTTCTCGTGTATCTATTAAAGATATTCAAACTTCTCGGGTATCTATTAGAGATACTCAAACTTCTCGGGTATCTATCAAAGATACTCAAACTTCTCGGGTATCTATCAAAGATACTCAAACTTCTCGGGTATCTATCAAAGATACTCAAATTTCTCGGGTATCTATCAAAGATACTCAAACTTCTTGGGTATCTATCAAAGATACTCAAACTTCTCGGGTATCTATCAAAGATACTCAAACTTCTCGGGTATCTATCAAAGATACTCAAATTTCTCGGGTATCTATCAAAGATACTCAAACTTCTCGGGTATCTATCAAAGATACTCAAACTTCTCGGGTACTTATCAAAGATACTCAAACTTCTCAAGTATCTATCAAAGATACTCAAACTTCTCAGGTATCTATCAAAGATACTCAAACTTCTCGGGTATCTATCAAAGATACTCAAACTTCTCGGGTATCTATCAAAGATACTCAAACTTCTCGGGTATCTATCAAAGATACTCAAACTTCTCGGGTATCTATCAAAGATACTCAAACTTCTCGGGTATCTATCAAAGATACTCAAACTTCTCGGGTATCTATCAAAGATTTACTTTGATATATACTCAAGTTTCTCGGGTATCTATTAAAGATACTCAAAACGCGAGCAAAGATCAAATTCACACTAAGTATTCCTTTATTTACAACTCCATCACATTTTTATCATCTCTACACTAGGTTACATGGTACATGAGTGATAATTAAAAAACAAATTTTTATATTTCAAATCATTTGCTTAAACATTCTATCTATTCCTATAATCCTTAACACTCCATTCACACACAACTATACCCAGTTCATAAAATCACACTTATGAGTTCATAGCCTGGCCACAATTATATGAGTTTAAGAACTTTCCTAGACAGACCTTTGGCGTCCATTCGTTGAGGGGTTCGTAAACATTTCATATAACTAAGCGTCAAGTATGTCACATAAGTATGAATTTTAAGAACTCATACTTAACCTTATATCCTCTAACTATGACCTATCTATCTGTCATACACATGAGAAAGGAATCACCCTCTTAACACGCATATAGCAAATAGCGCGACACAACATTTCAATGATTATCAGTGCCAGAAACTAAGTCGTTGTCAAACCAAACTCAACCACTAATCAATATAGGAAGCTAAGTGAACAGTTCCCCGCCCATACAAAGAATTGGTCAACCTAACCACTACATCGACCAGGAAGCTAAGTGATTCTAAAACCAAGTACAAATTCCCCGCCCATACAAGGAATCATACAACTCAGCTGCCGACAAGAGTCCTCAATTGAATCCCCAACTAATACTTAACCCCATTTTCTATACGAATTTCATTTAATCTGTATTCATAATCCATAACTCTTTCATGAGTTTTCATAGTACAATTTCATAGTACAACTGATACACAGCATCTTGCTGTAAACTTTTCAATCATTAGATTGATTCTTCCCACATCATAACCTTATCAGATCACGGGGTGATCTTATTGTATATATTACGATTCAATTCTATGACTTGATCGTTTTGTTTTACGATCTCCTATTCCTACACTTTCAGTCTTTTAGACTAGATCTATTCACCATTACGGTTCAACTTTATTATCAGAGTTAGGGAACTCTGTGCTTTACACTCGCCGAGATTCATCTTTGAATCTTACCGACCAACTAACTCTATTTGAGTTAGTCTTATCCTAATCACTGCGGTTATTGGTCTCAGGTATTCCTACCTAAGCTTCATAACCAACAGCTTTGATACCAACTGTAGTATCCCCGAATCCGAGCCCCAAATCGCCGCGGATTCGGTACACTAATTCTTTCACTAATTGCGGAAGATATAAACATAAATTGTTTATACATTAAACTTTACACATTACCCCAAGGTCGAGTAACCTTAATTTAAACACAATTCATAAATTTTCTAACACATTTATCAAACTATACTATTATAAAATAGCTACACATTTTATCCCAAGCTGAACTTGGCATTAATCTTTTTCTGTATCCGTACGCATTTGCCTTATCTGCAATGTTTATCATGATATAGCAAGGGTGAGCATGAAAGTTGCCCAGCAAGTTTATATACAACAATATAACGATATATCATGATTGAAGAGTATGAATAATAAGTTGGCTATAATTCATCAATATAATTGAGAACTAGTACGAACAAACTTTTGACTGAACAAGTATTTTACATGAACAAACATTTTTGAACCAACTGGTAATGAAGGTGATCAGCCTTTCATACCTGACTTATACATGCAAGATGTAAAGAGTACAAATTTCATGGCAATTATCAATGATTAACCATAAGCTTGAAGAAACTACTCTTATTAGAGTTAAGTAAAAGAAACTTGCCTGAACCGTTGATTACTGCAACGCAATTTATAATGCTTTATCCGAATACCTAATATTAGTAATATAGATCTCCAATATTAGAATAATATCATCACAGTATAATACTGTTATATATATATATATATATATATATATATATATATATATATATATACAGGATAACCTAAACATATAACACATAATCTTATACGTCTATACAGCACATAAAACTTCGTATCGGGTTAGACTATTATGTTTGAGTTGAAACCGACACAATTTTAACATCTCGACGGTCTAGTCGGAATAAATATCGAGTTTAAGTTCAATTAAACTCTTCCTAAGCACTTAACAATTACTTAGAATCACATAAATATGATTTAACACTCGCCTTTTTCATTTCATAAGTTATTCGCTAACACTTAGTAAGTTAAATACTAATCCAGCAACCTGGATTCTAAATCTAGCAACCAAATTTCTAATTCAACAACCTGGATTCACCAATCCATCAATTCAGTCATCTTCTTTTTAATCCAGCAAGCTATATTCATTAGATTTTCTAATCCAGTAAACTGGATTCACAATTACACAATCCAGCAAGCTGAATTCTATATCCTTTTTACAAAAATACCAAATCGGTTTATTATTTTTCAATCCTTTGGCCAAACATATATACATGTATTTCATACACAAAAAGTATTTTTTCCATAATTTTCCAACTTCCTTTGATATTTTTCAAAAATTAATTCTAGTGTGTAGCTTAAGAAATTAGTTACCTCGTGCTTAACTCCAAACATTTCCATCTCTTGGGATAACCTTATATATGTTAATGTGATGCTCCATTTTAAATTTCGTGGCAATCGGAGTTGTAGAACTCCGTTTATAGCGATTTCCGTCGGAAAATCACAAAAATTGTAATGGTCATAACTTGGTCGTTTTAACTCAGAATTAGTTCATTTTTGGACACGAGCTACATAATACCATATACTTTCATTTCCCAAAATTCTAGAATTTTTCTCATTAAATAAATGTCCAAAACAGCCCCTGGAAAATTTTGGGCAGAAACTTTTTGTCATTTGGCAGTTTTGGAGTCCTTCACCAAAACTTAAATAAAATAAAATCTATAACTCCGATTAATGATCCGTCAATTTTGTTAGGTTCGTATCTTTCCGAAATACAGTTTTCATCTATCACAATCCATATTTGGACATGTTAAGCTCCCGGAAATTAGCCCGGCACTGGCTGGTAAAAACTGTCCTTCTAACAGTTTTTCTTATCTTTGAGTAGTTTGGTAGAAATCCCATAACTCTCTCCTCCGATGTCAGATTTAGTCCGTTTAGGAGTCTATGGAAATCTTATTGAGTGTAATATAACATATCACAAGTCCAGAATTTTTAGAGTACCCTAACAAATCCGAAATTTCTGTTTAGGTCAGCAGTCCACTAATTCATTTAAAACAAAAAAACTGTTTTGGTTCTTCTTCTTTGTTCAAGCTTATCAACCCTAAAAATGGTAAGATCTAACCATAAAATATCATATATCATGTAGATCTTCCCTCATATGGTTCAAAATCATAAGTTCAACACTTGATCTAAAACACCATATCAAAACACTTTTTAAAAGTTTAACTTTTCCGGAAAATTTCCATTTTTCTATTCCTTTGATTTCAACCAAATCAACACCCAATATGGTTATATCTAAACATAAAACATTCATAAACACATATATTCATGGTTTTTGAGTTTTAGAAACAATGTTTCTTATTTCATCAAACAAGCATCAACCACAAGATTAAATAATATCAAGACTAAGAAAATTAGGATTTTCTACACTTAGAAAACCTAGCTTCACTTTTCTTGTTTTTGATCTAACTTCTAACACACAAGATGGATAGATCCTCACATAAAATACTCTAAATCATGTAAATCTAGATTTTTGAAGATCAAGAACATAACTTCATGTTTTGATTAAAACAATTAAGAATAACTAGATAAATGTAGTTTAATACCTTGATATCTTGCTAGCCTTTCTTAATCTTTCAAAGTAGATGATCTTGGTTAGTTTGAAGATCAAAACCTTCTCTCCTTCTCCTCTTGGAGCTACTGAAAATGCTAGCTCTCTCTCTCTCTTTTCTCTAGTCTCTCTCTTTCTTTCTTAGCTTATGATAGAAAACAAAAAAAAAGACTTAGACTTTTTGTTTGTTGGAAAAGTAAGTATGGATATATTTGGTATATCTATCCCTAATCTACCAACATCTCTAGCTCTTCTCTTTCCCAATCAATTACCAAGTGGTTACTTGCAAGCTTTGCCCAAAGTGTTGGTGAAATAAAGAGATGACACATGGAATGAGTTGGTCACCAATTAAAGTAGACAATCATCACATTCATCTCACTTTCTCTCCTTCTCCTCTTATCCGGCCATGTGGCCTTAGTTTGCCCCAATTTTTGGCTTTTCTTTATACTTTATTTGATTTAACAATTGTCCATCATGCCCTTCCTTCAATTGGGCTTATCAATAAAATATTTGAGCCACTCAATTAATGTATTGCTTGGGCCTCTAACTAATTTCATTGGCCAACACTTGGGCTATAAATATACATAATCCAATACCTTAAATTCTTATCCAACCCAATTTATTTAATTAGGGTTTTCATTCACTCAATTATAACACAAATCATCGCTCATGCACACTTATTTCCTTAACCCAATTAGACTTGCTATAATTAGGTTATAAAATTAATCATTTGAGATATATAAAATACATCTCCTAGAATTAATAAGTATTCTAAATACCACAATTCTCTTTTTCCATAACCCTTAAGTTATTAAATCCTTCATTCCTAATATATATAATTAGGGTTACACTAGTTTCTTTTGTTTGTTTATATAATAAACAAATATAAACCATGACATAATGTTCATATTCCTTACACACAACTTTTTAACCCTTAGGGTTTAATACTTCGCATTAGGATTCCCAAATTAGAGTTTAAATTCTCAAAACTGAAATTAAAGTTTCTGAGCGTATCGTTAGGGTTTCTAACAGTTCGTTAGATTTTTCTAACTTAATAAACATATGATTAACATAACTTTAGGGTTTGCTAAAGTTATAACTTATCTGATCAATCTTTGATCTTAAATCATTATGGTTCACATATGTAATCAAATATACCGACTAGTATTCACTTCGATACTTATCCCTGATAATTCTTCAAAAGAATTTTAAATATACCATAATCTTATACCTCATTACTAGACTATCACTTACAGTCTATCACATAATTCAAGTCTTGTCCAAAACTTTTGAAATTCTTGGAATTTCATTACATAACTGCCAATTCCATACATTTATTTCCTGTCTATGTCCTAATATTTGACCTTAAATCAATCATTTAGGATTTTAATAATTTTTCTAATTTCTCGGGTTGTCACACCTGTAATATGAAACGACAATTGGTTCGACGCATGTAATATGAAACGGCAAGTGGTTTGATGTCTGGTAAAGGTAATTACTATTGACGAAGGTAATTACTATTGACGAAGAGACTCTTAGATGATGACATATGGACCCCCCCCAATAAAATAACCAAACTTACCACAAACTTCTCATAATAGACTCTTTATATACATCAAAGATTGAATAAATATTATCACAAATCATTTTATTTTTAATCAACACATATTTAATCTTTCAACAATTATTAATCATTTATAACTTTTCGTCTCAATTATTGATTTAATAATATAACATATTATACAGATGATATTGTGA
This sequence comes from Panax japonicus, assembly GCA_020205505.1. Taxonomy (NCBI): domain Eukaryota; kingdom Viridiplantae; phylum Streptophyta; class Magnoliopsida; order Apiales; family Araliaceae; genus Panax; species Panax japonicus. The sequence goes on along the minus strand of CM035113.1, from coordinate 33,172,578 downwards.
CAATAATTGAATCAATAATATAAGAGATATGATGCAGTAATTACTGTAGCAATAATTGAGTATAGCTGAGGGACTTCTCACGTAAGCATCAATAATCAATACCGTGTGCTACTATGCAACCACGCGTATTACTGTACTTTTACTACCGAGTAGTTCAACAGTTTTAACAGTAACACCTTTGCCGTTATTTTTATAAATTATTTTTGTCGTTTTCTCAATCCGACAATAATTCTGTTGTGGGGTCCACCAATGATTGTGTCGTCGTACGAATATTCCCCGACAAAAAGAATATTTCCCGACCAAACGAATATTTTATAACAACTTGCTTACATTGCAAAATTTATAAATATTACCCATAACTATAACATTATATCAAATTTACTCCATAATATTCAAAAATAATATTTATAAAAAATTCATCTTTATTTATAAAAGTTGGGGTCTTACAATATCTAACTACCCATTCATATAGAAATAGTAATACATAAGTCATTAACAGTGATTGTTAATACATTAGTCCCAAGTCATCTAACCTTAACATTACAAACATACCCTTTAGATATACAAAAAGGGTTTCAAAATACAACATAATAATAAGTTCATTATAACTACTCCAGCATTTTGCCTTTGCCTTTGTTCTTCTTCGATCCGCTGGCCTCTTCGTTCTTAGCTAAAATATTTTATGTAGCAAGGGTGAGCAACAGATTTGCCCCGCAAGTTAAAACATGCAATAAATGTATACGAATCATTAAGAATAGACTATCTATTTTGATAGGATAATGTCAAAGTTCGGGGAACTTTGAATTAGCTGAACAAAGCTTTAATAACTAACAAGTCTTCTTGCATTCTATGCAACACGATAATCAAAAAATAAAAGAGTACAACGCTTTCAAAGTTTCTATGATATTCTAATGAATAATTAAGAATCAATTCTAAGCAATTACAAAGTGAAATATTTTCCAGATTTATGTTGAGTGATCCATTGGATCTTGAACTTCTCTTCTCGGGTATATATCAAAGTTTTACTTTGACATATACACAGGTGTATCAAATAACCATAAAGATTAAATCATACCCCTCTGCAAGTACTTAGTGTCGGCCAACTCCTTGTACCATATATTATGCATAATACGTAATCGAGCGCAAAGGCCAAATATACGACCAATGAAATGTTCCCTTTATATAAAAAGTTGTTATTCTCAGTCTCTAAATCAAGATTTGATTTAACAACAAAATATCATGAGTTCAATTTCTATTTACTTATCGATCTAGCCGAAATAATTGGCATCGATCTGTCAATAACAATTGAATTCTCTTCTCGAATCTATCAAGTTCTAACAAATGTTCGTCTAGACAGAATAATTAGCTAAGATATTTCTCAACATAATTTGACAATAAACAGGAATTATATGTACTGTCAATATTAGCTTCTAAGGATATGAATATCCAACAACAGTTATTCTACAAATGTATATTTTTTGAATCAATATTTAAATTTAAATTATTAAACATGCACTAACTGCGAATAATCAACAATAAATTCTTGGAAGTGGTATAATTAACAATAATTAACCACTATAATTATTGAATTAATATAACTCAAGGTTGAATTAGGAAACTTGCCTCTTTCGCTGTTTACAGCTACACAATATACTTATCTTCTTTCGAAAGACCTATAACCAATAATATTGGTCTCACAATTAGTACAATAATTCACAACACGTATCACTGTAATTTACAGTCAATCTTCTCCTAGACACATTACCACATAACCACATTAGTGTTCATAACCTATATAAACACTTATCAAGTCTAACTAGTTCATGTTGGACTTCGGTCTCATCTTAGTGCTTTGATCACCTTATCCGACAATTTACACTATTATTGTCAATTAAACTTGGTCTTTAAGCTTCAATATTATTTTAGATAAGTCAAATATCGTTTATAATATTTTTCGGAAGATTTTAATAATTTATAAACAATTATTATAATTTATAATAATTTTTCAAACACTTAAATCATTTTTAAATGATTTAATTATAAAATAATTTTATCATCATTAATATTTAATAATATAAAAATATTAATAACATACTTGTCAAAATATTAAAGTTATTATTAATAAATTAAAATATTTTTAAATGATTAATATTCGACTTAAATGATTTTTAAAATAATAAAAATCATTTTTAAATCACAACCATTATTATTTAAATATTAATTACATTATTATCAAAATATTAAAAATTATTTATAATAACTTAAAATAATTTTAAAATATTTTTCTCAATTTTAATTGATTTTTAAATCAATAAAACCATTTTTAATTCATTTATTTAATATAATAATTAAATAAATCTAATATCATTAATATTAATTTATTAATTAGAATTCTCTAAAAATATTGAAAATTATATTTTATAATTCAAAATATTTTCTAACACTTTATTCTCATTTAAACTGATTTTTAAATCAATTAAATCATTTTTAACTTTTTCATTTATTACAATAATTAAATAAATTTAATATCATTAATATTAAATTATAAATGAAAATTCTCTAAAAATATTAAAATTTATATTTTATAACTCAAAATATTTTTAACTACATTATTCTTATTTAAAAGGATTTTTATAATATTACAATAATTTTTCTCTAATTTATTTAATAAAATAATTAAATAAATTAAATATCATCAATATCCAAATAATTATAAATATTAATTAAAAATGTCCCAAATAATTAAAAGTTATTTTTCAAAATTTAAAGTAATTTTTAAAACTATTTTTGTAATTTTTAGAATTTATTTTCTATTTTTAAGTATTTTTTGGAAAATCAGAAATTAAATATATTAAAAACTGTCGCTATAGCCCTTTAGCGACACTTTCTGTGGTCTTAGGTGTTCTTGAGCCTCAAGAACACTGTCAGACCAGTTCTTCAGGTCCCTACTTTGACCACCTTTGATTTTCAGTTCTTGCATATTCCGTTCAATATAAGACTCGGATCTTGTAGTGGTTATGTCACTCTACAACTTACAATACTTAGTTGGGTCATACTACATCTTATCAAGGAGATCTAAGCCTCCAAATTTTTTGTCAGACTGTTCCTGGGTTTTCCGGAAAGCCAGGTGATTCGACTGGTGTAGCGCCCCCAAATCCGGGTATCTTCCAACCCGACAGATGGAGCTATACTGTACAACATCCATACATTCATTCAATTGAAAAGTCTCAAAGAACGAATATAACTTCTATATATTTAAAGTAATATTTACATTTCTCAGGTTCTATACCCATTACAAAGGTTCTTTGTCATAATATCAGTTTCATTACAACAATAGACCTATAATATTACAAGATAGCTTAGTAATCTGCCTTAGCTTTTCCTTTATCCTTTTTCGATCCTTCGGGACGTTCAGTCTTAGCTACATTCATTTGGTTCAAGCAAGAGTGAGCATAACTAGCTCGGAAAGTATAACAATTTAATAACAACATGCTTGACACATACAAATCGTATATCTTCAATAACTGAACAATATTTATGAAGTACCATTGATAAATCAAAGTAGCACTTAATCTTTTCTTTCAAAATGTTTTACAATAACAACCGTATTTAGTAAAACATTCACTCCAGTCAGAGACCTTGTGTATTCATTCTTTATTGGAAAAGGACAACCCGGAAGCAAGTTCGTAAGCCCGATATTACTTACGAGCACTTCTAGGTGATCAGCCTATTGTACTCTATGTTGATCAACACTACATCCATTAAACGTATGCACGTTTAAGCATTTGGCAACCTCATGTGCCTGTCATTTTACCGACAAAACATTTGTTTAACATTTCAGTCTTCTTTTGAAAACCATATCAAGTAGTTGACAAAAGATAGTAACATTTGATAATACCTGAATAGATTATCCATACATCAAGTCTAACCAAAGGAATTGGCTTTAACTTCAACATACCTCAATTCATGCGAAAGAATACATGAACCTCAAAAAAATGTTCAGATTGAACTGAGACAAGAGTTAAAATACTTGCCTTTAGCGTCTGCTACGGTATATTAACTTTATGTTCAAGTCGTTCAAGTCTCTACAATACATGATCATATAATGCCTTACATTAGGTCACATATAATCAAGTATGTATATGACTATATCATACCCTTCATTTCAATCTAATTCTCTATTAGATTCAGTTATTATTCGTTCCAGTTTATCATTATCCTTGTATTTATATTCAACTAGGTTATCTCAACCTTTATACAACATCCTTAAGGTTTAACAATGTTACATTACATTCCTTAAGTTATGTTTACTTTTAAAACAATTAGTTTTCTTTTCTTTGTACTTAGAAACCTTCATCACTATCCTTGTTCTGAGACTGGCGCTGCGGCGCCAGCTTTATACTTACATCTCATGCTGCGGCGCGAGCTTATTGTATCACTATCCCGGACTTGGCGATGCGGCGCGAGTCCTTACTTAATGGGTCGTGCTGCGGCGCCACTCTCTAGAAGATTTTTGTACTGTACATTGCGCTGCGGCGCCACATATTGTACTATGGTTCACGCTGAAGTGAACTCTTGCAGTGTGCTCGAACACTGTTACGCGCTGCGGCATGAGTTGTTTTGCCTAGGGTTGGCGCCGCGGCGCCAACTCTGTGCACCAGAAAATAATTTCAGTTTGTAAAATTTGTGAACTTCCCGGACGTACAACTTCTTCGTTATAAGTCCAAATTGGATCGTTCAAAAGCCTACGGTTCACAAATTATGTAATCTACCTGATCATTCATGAATTTTATCTATTTGACTTCGTTTGCTAAAAATTCACTTATTAGTTCATTTTTAACGAAAATGATTAACGTTCGTGAACGTTCAATGCTCGTTTCTTCGTTCTAAGTCAGAATTCGGTCATTTTCAAGTCAGTAACTCTTAAATGCCAAATATGTCTTGTCTCAATTGGAAAACAATGGTTTCGTGATCAAACACAAAATTTGACTTCTATTCCGAAAATTTTACGAATTCGACGTTTATCGTACAATCGTGCAAGTTCCGACAATTCTTCATTCTTATGATTTGTTCAACATTACAAATGAATTCCATTCATTATGTGAACCTCTTAACATACTTAATACAACAACTTATATTCATTGTTGGATTTTTGACTTATTCTTCATGAGCTTATAATTTGCCAAATTATAAACTACTTAAGATTTGATTATTCATGACTTATGACAATTTGAGTTTCTTAATCATCATACGTTACATGTTTTTCACATATAACTTTACTTATGATTCATAGGATCATACAAGTTCTTTTACATCCTTATTACTTCACTTAATAACCTCATTACTAATTCATATTTTCATACTTAACATTCAAGGTTAACTTATAATAAGTTTATAACTTTTATAAGTTTAAATGACTTATTGCCAACTTATGTGGCTTAAGTTCATGACTTATTCATTCTTCTTGCTTCTTATCATTCATGTTTCTTAATCCATCTTTTCTTATCAACCTATCATGGTAGAGATAGAAGATAATAGAGAAGAAGTCTTACTTTTATGTAGTCTTGATAAGGTAGCTTACTTCTTCTTACTTATGGAATGACTTATTGGTAGCTTATTCTCTCTAACACTTAAGCACTTTTGAAATGTTGGATTATTTGAACAAGTGTTAAATGTCTTGTAAGCCTCCTATATTTATAGAAGTTGCAAAGCTAGGGTAGTTTAGTAATTAAATCACCCACCTCCTTAAGCCACCTCGTTACTATTCATTACTTGGATAGCATAACTTTTATCCTACACTTGGTCATTACTCCTTTAACTTGGTCATTACTCTTAATACTTGGTCATTACATATTAACCATATTGATATGGTTTGCCCCATGGGTCATACAACTCATGGGTTCTAATTTGGACTTATATTAAATCAATCTTTGGGCTTTGCATTAATAAACACTTGTTTGTTCATTCATTAATGATTGGGCCTCTCCCTTTAATTCACTTGGACTTGTTTATAATTGTTAACCAATCTTCCAAGTCCATTAACATTTCTTAATACATATTGTTGATATATTATTTTCGTATTCTAATTCATATAGAATTTATATATGGTATTTCATCCATCCTACAAACTCGTATAATACCTAGTATTATACTCGTTTTTATTACCCAGTACAATACCAAGGTATCATACATTATTACTTATTCAATATTATTTTGCCTTCCTTAACGTTTATAAATTAAGTCTACAAGTGAAATATTACATTTTCCATAACTAGATTTTTATTACATAATACATCTTACCTTGTTATTCCATCATTACATATTTCTTGAAAACTCAAAAATATATCCCGAGCAAATACCGATGAATAGTATTTTTTAGAAAATGTCTCGGAAAACTTTTATTTTCGTCTTGAAAATTCAAACACTTTAATTCATCCACGTAGCTCAAATACTACTACATTCTAACATCAATAGGTTATACAATAACAACCATCTTGATAACACATAGAATATGATTTTATTTTTATTTAATTTAATAAAATCATTTTACAATAAGATCCGAATTTCTCGGTCGTTACATTCTTCCCCTTATAAAGATTTTGTCCCCAGAATCTCGTCTTACTTTAATCGAATAGATGAGGAAAAGTTTTCTTCATCTTTTCGTCTAGTTCCCACGTTGCTTCCTAAGCATCGTGGTCCTTCCATAATACCTTTACTGATAGAATACATAATGTGTTTCCTCAAAACTTGTTCCTTTCTATCAATGATCTGCATCGGCGACTCTTCATATGTTAAGTCTTTCTCGACATGAATCAGCGCATACTCGATTACATGCTTATAGTCCGGCTTATATAGACATAATACAGATACGTGAAACACGTTATGTATTCATTCTAGGTCTGGAGGTAATGCTATCATATAAGCTACCTCTCCCACCCGTTTTAACACCTCAAAATGTCCTATAAACCTTGGACTTAACTTTCCTTTCTTTACAAAGCGCATTTTTTCTTTTCCAGGGAGATACCTTTAGAAACACATACGAGCCCACCTCAAACTCTCGACTTAGTCTATGTGAGTTTGCATACTTCTTCTGTCTGTCCTGAGCTGTGACGAGACGCATCCGAATTAACTTTACCACATCCACTGTCTGCTGTACCAATTCTGGTCTTAGCATCCGGCATTCTCCCACCTTATCCCAACATAAAGGTGTTCTGCACTTTCTCCCGTACAGAGCTTCATACAGCGGCATACCAATGCTTGCATGATAACTGTTGTTATATGCAAACTCTACTTGTGGTAGGTGATCATACCAACTACCCTTGAAATCCTTGACACAAGACCTCAACATGTCTTCTAATGTCTGAATTGTCCTTTCGCTCTGTCCATCAGTTTGTGGATGATAAGATGTACTTAACCTCAGCTGTGTTCCCAACTGCTCTTGCAAACTCCTCCAAAAGTTCGATATGAATCGTGGATCACGATCTGACACAATCAATACTGGTACTCCATGTCTGGAAATGATTTTCTTAACATAAAGTTTAGCTAACTGGTCCAAGTTATACTTGACCCTAATTGGCAAAAAGTGAGCCAACTTCGTCAACCGGTCCACTATTACCCAAATCGAATCGTACCCTTTATGCGTCGTCGGAACTCCCACCACGAAATCCATCGAGATATGCTCCCACTTCCATTCTGGAATCTCCAATGATTGTACTAAGCCACTGGGTCGTTGATGTTCTGCCTTAACTTTTTGACAAGTTAAGCACCTACTCACATACTCTGCTATTTCTCTCTTCATGTTTGGCCACCAAAAACTCTGTTGAAGGTCTTGATACATCACAGTGCTACCAGGATGTATCGAGTACCTCGAACTATGAGCTTCTTGTAACACTTGCTCCTTTAATTTTGTCTCATTTGGAAACCAAATTCTTTCCTCAAATCTTAATAATCCCTTATTATCAAGACTATACTTAGCATCTTCCTTCTCAGATAACCACTTCTTCATTTGGTTACACTCATCGGTCTTGAGTTGTACCTCCTTGACTCTTTCTACGATGGTAGATTGCATCTCCGTCGCAAAGAGTAACTGCCCTGAATCACTCCGCATCTTCACTTCTATTTCCATCCTAGCCATCTCTGTTATTAACTCATTTCGAGCCGTTAACATAGACAACTTTTCCCGACCCTTCCTACTTAAGGCGTCGACAACTACATTGGCCTTTCCAGGGTGATACAGGATTTCACAATCATAATCCTTTATCAACTCTAGCCATCTTCTCTATCTCATATTTAAGTCCTTCTGAGTGAAGATATACTTTAGACTTTTATGGTCTGTATATATCTCACATTTTTCTCCATAAAGATAATGTCTCCATATCTTTAGGGCAAACACTACCGCGGCCAGTTCTAGATCATGAGTAGGATAAACTTTCTCATAATCCTTCAACTGCCGAGATGCATACGCAATAACTTTTCCATGCTTCATAAGCACACAACCAAGTCCTCTATGCAAAGCATCACTATACACTACAAAATTCCCTGTGGCATCTGGCAATGACAAAACAGGAGCTTCACTTAATCTTTTCTTCAGTTATTGAAAAATGTCTTCACATTTATCCATTTATACGTATTTCACCGTCTTCCTTGTTAAATTAGTCAACGAGGTAGCTATCTTTGAAAAATCTTGGATAAATCTTCGATAGTACCCTGCTAACCCGAGGAAACTCCGCACCTCAGTCGGTGTTTTTGGTTGTTCCCAATTCATTACTACTTCCACCTTCGCTGGATCCACTGAAATCCCCTCTTGGTCAATGACATAACCTAAAAACTGCACCATTTCCAGCCAAAATTCACATTTGGTGGATTTTGCATATAACTTCTCCTTCCTTAGTGTCTCCAACACTAATCTTAAGTGTTCAGCATGATCTTCTGGCATCTTAGAATAGACTAGAATATCATCGATAAACACCACAACGAACTTGTCCAAATATAGTTTGAACACTCTGTTCATCATATCCATAAATGCAGCAGGTGCATTCGTCAACCCAAATGACATCACCAGAAACTGGTAATGACCATAACGAGTCTTGAATGCAGTCTTTGGTACATCCTCCTTCCTAACCTTCAACTGATGATACCCCATCCGCAAATCAATTTTAAAAAAATATTTGCCCCTTTCAATTGATCAAAGAGATCATCGATCCTCGGCAATGGGTATTTATTCTTTATAGTTAACTTGTTCAACTCCCGATAGTTGATACAAAGCCTTAACGATACGTCTTTCTTCTTGACAAACAACACCGATGCCCCCCACGGAGAAACACTTGGTTGAATGTACTTTTTGTCCAATAGTTCCTACAGCTGAACCATTAGTTCTTTCATTTCCACAGGCATCATACGGTATGGTGCCCTTGAGACTGGTGCCGCTCCTGGCACAGTGTCTATCACAAATTCGATCTCCCTATCCGACGGTAATCCCGGTATCTCATTTGGAAATACATCGATGAACTCGTTTACTACAGGTATTTGTTCCATGGTTGCTCCCACTCTCTGGGTATCCACAACATGGCATAGGTAACCTAGACAACCCCTCCTTAAAAGTTTTCTAGTTTGTGTCATCGTAAAGCAACACGGGCGTCCCAGCAATTTACTACCGTAAAATACTACAGGAGGTTGCTTTAACGTCCTGATGCTCACACATTTCTTTTGGCAATCTATAATTGCTCCATGGTTAATCAACCAATCCATTCCGAGAATTACGTCGAATTCTCCTAACTTTATCGGTATTAAATCTACCGATAATTTACAACCACATACATCTACGCAAAAACTCTTATGAATATCTTCAACATGAATTATATCTTTGTTTGCTACCTTAATGATCAAATGTATAGGCAATTTATCAGGAAATAATTCTAGTCTTCTAGCAAAATCACATGCTATAAACGAACAACTAGCACCAGAATCAAATAGCACGTATGCATTTATATTGTTGATTGGAATAATACCTGCAACTACATCCCCTGAAGCCATCGCATGTTGGACCGTCATATTAAAAGTGTGGGCCATTGATTTCCCCGGCTAAGCTGGACCACTAATAGCTAACTTACCGCTATTAGTTCCCTTATTTCCTTCTGTCCCCTTCTTCGGGCAGTTGTTTGCTATGTGGTCAGTTGATCCACATACAAAACATCTGTGACTTTTCTTCGAATTTGGACAGTTAGGTGAAATGTGCCCTTACTGTCCACAATTATAACATACCGCATTTCCTCTGAGACAGACTCCTAAGTGAGTCTTCTTGCAGGTTTTATAAGCTTCCATCCTCCTCTTAGAGTCTCCTTGTTTTGCTCCAGTATTCCCAGGGTTAAAGCACTTCCTCTTTTGACCGTTGCCACTTCCACTGGCTCCCTCGGTCTTGGTTCCTCCATCAACCTTGCCCTTGTTTTTCTTATCTTTGTGGTACTGGCTGAGAGCCTCATTCCCACCTCAATTATTGCCTTTTCTAGTATGGTTCCAAAGGAAGTACTTTGGAACACAAAGATTCGGCTATAGAGTCAGGGTTTCAAGCCCTGCTCAAATCTTCTAGCCTTTCTCACTTCAGTGTCAACTTGGTGTGGAGCGAATCGTGTCAGTTCATTAAACTTGGCAGCATACTGGGGAACTGTCATATCCCCTTGTCTCAATTCAAGAAACCTCATCTCCGTCCTCCCATGCATACTCGTGGGAAAATAGTTCTCGAAGAAAATCTCCTTGAACCTCTCCCACGTAAAGTTTCCTATATCGGGCCTAGCCTGGTTTGCCTCCCACCAGAAGTTGGCCTCTCCTTTCATCAAATAGGTTGCAAAGGCAACCTTTTGACCCTCCTCAACATTTGCTATTACAAATGCTTTCTCGATTTCTTTTACCCAAATCTGGGCTTCTATAGGGTCCGTAGATCCTTTGAATTTTGGCGGACCTACACTTTTGAAATCCTTAAAAGTAGTAGCTCGTACTACTCTAGGAATCACGAGTACATTAGCCCCCGTTCTATTAAATGCAGAATTTAAATATTAACGAACTCCTGCATTGGATTAACTAGACCACCCTCCGGTTGGTTAACACTAGCGCCCTGATTTTGTTGTCCCCTTCTTGGCGGCATTTTGCTGTTAAGAAAACAACACATCATTATTACTTTTTTCTCGTTGGTTTGTTATTATTTGTAATAAAACAACAACTCATACTCATTACTCAACATATTCCATAAAAAGACTTATATTGATTCATAACTTGTAGTATAACACTACATTGTTTACATTACCCAGCCTTAGTTGATTACATTACCATCCCGCAATTACTTTCCAAAAATTGGGATTTACAAAAGACTGCCCTTTGTTATACAAAAGAGGGTTTTACGTCACTACTAGATACATAATATTTATATATCTATTCTACTCTAGCTATTGCTAGACTACATCTGTCGTATGGAATTCTCAAAATCTTTGCTGGCCAGATCGGCAATAACATCTCTACTGATAGTGTGTCGGGTCTGCCCTGCTTCTATCTGATACCCAGCTACCTGTTGCTGGAAATCTACGTGAGAACTCCTATGTATATAGGACATCCTCTCCAACTTCTGTTGTTTAGTACTTAGCTCCTGCTTGAGCTCAAAGACTTCACATTTCATCTCTCGGACCTTATCCTTATCTAGAACTCTATCATCATGCTCCTCTTCCCACATTTCTTCCATGCTAGCCTTGTCCTCACGAACAGCTTGGAGTTCCACTTTCAACTCCTTAACCTCTTGGCAGTAATGGGCATTCCTATCCAATACCGACATAAACAATGCCTTCATCGATTCCCCCGTAGACATTTCCTCCGTAGGTGGAACCTGGTCCTCTGTAGGTGGAACCTGGTCAAAGGACATCACGTCCACCTCCTCTAGCATGCAATCAAATATAGACATGTAGTCTAAATCGTCCGAGTCGCTCAACTCGATTGTCACCAACTCTGGTTCTACTGCTACGAGATTTGGTAGTATCTCTACCTGATTAACCGAATGATCGCTCACTCCATGTATATCCCTATACATGTCATTTTCTCCTGACATCTACAATAAAATAATATAGTTTGATTAGTACATGTCAGTAAAATAATATAAATACATAACATAATATAATGCATTTTTATAAGGTTACTTTCCATATTTTACTTCTTTATTCTTTTTTAAGGTTATGACTTAAGGTTCTACTTTCCCCCTTAAGTTTTATAACCTAGGATTTGATAACAACTTGTAGCACCCCCAAATCCGGGTATCTTCCAACTCGACAGATAGTGCTATACAGTACAACATCCATACATTCATTCAATTGAAAAGTCTCAAAGAACGAACATAACTTCTATATATTTAAAGTAATATTTATATTTCCCAGGTTCTATACCCATTACAAAGGTTCTATGTCATAATATCAGTTTCATTACAACAATAGACTTATACTATTACAAGACAGCTTAGTAATCTTCCTTAGCTTTTCCTTTATCCTTTTTCGATCCTTCGGGACGTTCAGTCTTAGCTGCATTTATATGGTTCAAGAAAGAGTGAGCATAACTAGCTTAGCAAGTATAACAATTTAATAACAACATGTTTGACACATATAAATCGTATATCTTCGATAACTGAACAATAGTTATAAAGTACCATAGATAATTCAAAATAGCACTTAATCTTTTCTTTCAAAATGTTTTACAATAACAACAGTATTTAGTAAAAAATTCACTCCAGTCAGAGACATTGAGTATTCATTCTTTATTGGAAAAGGACAACCCGGAAGCAAGTCCATAAGCTCGATATTACTTACGAGCACTTCTAGGTGATCAGCCTATTGTACTCTATGTTGATCAACACTACATTCGTTAAACGTATGCACGTTTAAGAATTTGGCAACCTCGCGTGCCTGTCGTTTTACCGACAAAACATTTGATTAACATTTCAGTCTTCTTTTGAAAATCATATCAAGTAGTTGACAAAAGATAGCAACATTTGATAATACCAGAATAGATTATCCATACATCAAGTCTAACCAAAGGAATTGGCTTTAACTTCAACATACCTCAATTCATGTGAAAAAATACATGAACCTCAAAAACTTTTTCAGATTGAACTGAGACAAGAGTTAGAATACTTGCCTTTAGCGTCTGCTATGGTATATTAACTTTATGTTCAAGTCGTTCAAGTCTCTACAATACATGATCACATAAAGCCTTACATTAGGTCACATATAATCAAGTATGTATATGACTATATCATACCCTTCATTTCAATCTAATTGTGTATTAGATTAAGTTACTATTCGTTCTGGTTTATCATTATACTTGTATTTATATTCGACTAGGTTATCTCAAACTTTATACAATATCCTTAAGGTTTAACAATGTTACATTACATTCATTAAGTTATGTTTACTTTTAAAACAATTAGTTTTCTTTTCTTTGTACTTAGAAACCTTCATCACTATCCTTATTCTGAGACTGGTATTGCGGTGCCAGCTTTATAATTACATCTCACGCTGCGGTGCGAGCTTATTGTATCACTGTCCCGGACTTGGCGCTGCGGCGCGAATCCTTACTTAATGGGCCGCGTTGCGGCGCCACTCTCCAGAAGATTTTTGTACTGTACATGGCGCTGTGGCGCCACATATTGTACTATGGTTGAACTCTTGCAGTGTGCTCGAACAATATTACGCGCTGCAGCGCGAGTCATTTTGCCTAGGGTTGGCGCCGCGGCGCCAACTCTGTGCACTAGAAAATAATATCAGTTTGTAAATTTTGTGAACTTCCTGGACGCATAACTTCTTTGTTATAAGTCCAAATTGGCTCATTCAAAAGCCTACGGTTCACAAATTATGTAATCTACATGATAATTCAAGAATTTTATCTATTTGACTTCGTTTGCTAAAAATTCACCTATTGGTTCATTTTTAACGAAAACGATTAACGTTCGTGAACTTTCAATGCTCGTTTCTTCGTTCTAAGTCGAAATCCGAGCATTTTTGAGTCCGCAACTCTTAAATGCCAAATATGACTTCTCTCAATTAGAAAACAATGGTTTTATGATCAAATACAAAATTTGACTTCCATTCCGGAAATTTTACGAATTCGACGTTAAACATCCAATCGTGCAAGTTCCTGTAATTCTTTATTCTTATGATTTGTTCAACATTACAAATTAATTCCATTCATCATGTGAACCTCTTAACATACTTAATAAAATAACTTATATTCATTGTTGGATTTTTGACTTATTCTTTATGAGCTTATAATTTGTCAAATTATAAACTACTTAATCATCATACTTTACATGTTTTTCACATATAACTTTACTTATGATTTATAGGATCATACAAGTTCTTTTACATCCTTATTACTTCTCTTAAAACTTCATTACTAATTCATATTTTCATACTTAACATTCAAGGTTAACTTATAATAAGTTTATAACTTTTATAAGTTAAAATAACTTATTGCCAACTTATGTGGCTTAAGTTCATGACTTATTCATTCTTCTTTCTTCTTATCATTCATGTTTCTTAATCCATCTTTTCTTATCAACCTATCTTGGTAAAGATAGAAGATAATAGAGAAAAAGTCTTACTTTTGCGTAGTCTTGATAAAGTAGCTTGCTTCTTCTTCTTAATATGGAATGACTTATTGGTAGCTTATTCTCTCTAACACTTAAGCACTTTTGAAATGTTGGATTATTTGAACAAGTGTTAAATGGCTTGTAAGCCTCCTATATTTATAGAAGTTGCAAATCTAGGGTAGTTTAGTCAGTAAATCACCGACCTCCTTAAGCCACCTCCTTACTATTCATTACTTGGCTAGCACAACTCTTATCCTACACTTGGTCATTACTCCTTTAACTTGGTCATTACTCTTAATACTTGGTCATTACTATTAATACTTGGTCATTACATATTAACCATATTGATATGGTTTACCCCATGGGTCATACAACTCATGGGTTCTAATTTGGGCTTACATTAAATCAATCTTTGGGCTTTGCATTAATAAACACTAGTTTGTTCATTCATTAATGATTGGGCCTCTCCCTTTAATTCACTTGGACTTGTTTATAATTGTTAACCAATCTTCCAAGTCCATTAACATTTCTTAATACATATTATTGATGTTTTATTTTCGTATTCTAATTCATATAGAATTTATATACGATATTTCATCCTTCCTACAAATTCGTATAACACCTAGTGTTATACTCTTTTTTATTACCCCGTACAATACAAAAGTATCGTACATTATTACTTATTCAATACTATTTTTCCTTCCTTAACGTTTATAAATTACGTCCACAAGCGAATTATTACATTTTCCATAATTAGATTTTTATTCATTAATCCATCTTACCCTGTTATTCCATCATTATGTATTTCTCATAAACTCAAAAATATATCCCGAGCAAATACCGATGAATAGTGTATTTTGAAAAATTTCTCGAAAAACTTTTATTTTCGTCTTGGAAATTCAAACACTTTAATTCATCCACGTAGCTCAAATACTACTACATTCTAACATCAATATGTTATACAATGACAACCATCTTGATAACACATAGAATATGATTTTATTATTATTTAATTTAATAAAATCATTTTAAAATAAGATTCGAATTTCTCGGTCGTTACAACTGGTCACTTTCTAGATCATTTTAAGTTAGGTTATGGTCATCAAATAGTCTATATAATGATTCTATTATATAGTCCATGTATCAATGAAACTTAATAAAGTAACATCACAGTTAAACAACATCTCAATCTCCAAAATCCCTACGGATAAAGTATGACAGACAATGTGTTCATCCAGTTTCTGGGTTTTTCCCAGAAACGTGATCCGTGTTCAACTGGCCTATTTTGACCGTCTTCCCTAATCCATTTGTTGATTACGTATATGATCTAAAGCCATATATTTAAAGAACATATAACATACTACAAGTTGGATATAACAACAACATCAAAACACTTACAACCTGATAGATCTGGACGTTGCAAAAATTGTCAAACACTAAAAATGCTTTTTGGGTTACCCAGAATTTGATTGGTCATGCTCGGTCAACGGGTTTTGACCGTTAATATCAACAAATCTAAACATTTAATGGCTGTAAATCCACTTCCAGATCAAAGACAATGTGACAAGCTACATATCCAAAACCTAAAACAACACAAATTATTAACAGACAATGATTTACAGTCCCTGACATTTCGTTGTCAGACTACCTCTCGAGCTCAAGAACAGTTTTGAAAAATCATTATTTTAAAGCATTTTGATGCTATGGATCCATGATGGATCAAAATAGATCAACTAAAAGCATTATACAACACCTGATTAAACACTTAAACAAAAAAAATTTCTTAACCATTAGGATCAAAAATCAAATTAGATTTATACTTTTAGCTTTAAATTCTTGATCTTGATCTTCCTAACTGATCTTAGTTGATCAAGGGGCTATTTTTAGGACTGAGTAACTTAGCAAATTCAGAGGTCTTGTGTGAGAGAGAGTTGGTGAGAGCTAGGTTGAAAAATAAGTTAAGTTTAGTAACTTTCTCTCTCCCAAATCTATATATATTGCTTGATGAAATGAATTTTCTGGCATATGTGTCAAAAGAGGCTGAAATGCTGAGTTACAAGTCACATAAAAAGTCAAGGTTTGGTGATAAACTAAAGGTTTTTCCAATTTTAGAAGTTAACTCATTAAAAATGTAAAAAGTGTATTTTGGTCATTGTCCTTGTAATTTTAATGGCTTGATTGTTAATTACCCAAACCCTTAGGGTTTAACCCTAAGGTTCTAATCCTTAGGTTTTAAAACTTTAGTTTCTAGGTTTGTTTTCTAATTAGGGTTTTAATTACAAAATTTAAAATTTTAAAACTATAATTAGGGTTTTCTAATTTAATTAGGTTTTCCTAATCATATTAATGTTTAATAAAAACATTAGGTTTATCAATTAGGATTAGGGTTTCCTAATTTAGGGTTTAAGAATCCCGGGTATAAACACTACTACAAAACAGTAAATAGACAACGCTTAAAAGACAACGTTTTTTATAAAAACGTTGTAGTATTTTTTTTTACAATGTTTTTAAACAAAACATTGTAGATATATATGTAAAAACGTTATCTATGTAAAAGGGCATTTTTTTTATTTTAAATAGATAACGTTTTTTTTAAATGTTGTCTATATGTAAAAACACGGAGCAAACTTAAAATTAAAATTAAAACACGGAGAGAAAAATGTGTAAGTAAATCAAGCCTAGGTTTGTTTCTTCCTCTGTGTTTTAGAGAGAGTAAGAGTTAGGGAGAGAAGATATAGTAACTGAACATGGGATCCATCTATCGGGCCTTCAGAAAGAAGGGTATTGTCCATCTCTCGACCTACAGAGGACCTACCACATCGGCGATGCTTACGAAAGAACAAGGGATTCCTTCGAAGATGCTTATGAGAGTTGTCGTACTACCCCCATGGAAGGTATGTTTCTCATGAGATCTACCAATTGAAACTATTTCTTCAATTAGTTTAATCATGATTATCTTCGTCTTGGGTTTTTTCCTGCAAATTTTTAAGTCTCAATAGATCGAAGATGTTTCTCACCAGGTGAGTGCATTTTGACTACAAATCTAGGGTTTTTCTTTCTCTATCCTCGAGATCATCTACTTGTCTATTGCATTAATACTTACTACTGATTTCTTCTCTCTAAAATTATTGGTTAAAGGACCGAGTATGACAGAGGTGTGAATACCTTCTCTCCCGAAGGCCGATTGTTTCAGGTTGAATATGCTATTGAGGCTATCAAGGTAATAATATCTGCACCTTTGCTATTTGTATATTGATTGTTATTCACTTGATTTAGTTGCTGGATTGGTAGAAATCCTTTGGCAAGTGATTTTTTTATGTGGGGCTTAACTACTGTTGAAGTTAGGTTCAACTGCAATTGGATTGAAGATTATGGAAGGGGTTGTTCTTGCTGTTGAAAAGCGTATCACCTCACCACTCTTGGTATGCATTTCCCTCTTTCTATTTACTGTTTTCTCATGTTTCTTCAGGTCATATGTTCTCTATGCAACACTGAACAGGAGGTGAGTTAGTTTTTCTGCATTTAGCAAGTTTATAGAGCTGTATTTATCTGTTAAAGCCAAATTTATGTTCCTCATGTATTCAACAATACAACCCATTAAAGTTGCCATAGCTGTATTCATCTGTTAGCTTCTATAACCAAAATAACTAACTTTTATGTTACACACTACTTGTTACCGTATGGTAATAAGCTATATCAGCTTGCAGAGCTTGGAAGAGGCAAGATCAGCAATGGAGGTTGTGAGACCAATATTATTGGTGACGGACACAAATACTAGTTATTGGCACTCAAAGTTTCAAGCTAATTCAGTTTCTTCCGTGAAGTAGCATGTCTTCATGAATGACCCAATAGGATTTGACATCACGAAAAATGGTATGTAGTTCAATTCAACCTAAACATCAAATTACTAAAAATTTGAAATGTGGTATGTAGTGTTCAAGCCTTTTACTTGCACGTTTAAGATAATTGTTGCCTTATTGTCAGTACTAACGACTGAAATACTTAAAAAGCCATCTTCAAAATCTCAGCCGCTAAACTACATTTGGGGACCAGAAGGCGCTGCCATTATATGCTTCACTTCAGGTACAGATTTTCTTAATAGATGTTCTTTTTAATGTTTTTCTCGCTCTTTTTTTTGTGGGGGGTGGGGGATTTATTAGGGTGTTCACCAAACAAATCTAAAAGGATTAGCTCCCACTTCCATCTCTTTTAATGTTTTTCTTGTCTATAGGAAGCACTGGAAGGTCAAAGGGAGTTACCTTGAGTCATTCCGCTTTTATTGTATAATCACTGGCAAAAATAGCAACTGTAGGCTACGGTGAGGATGATGTATGAACATCTTCATTAATTCAATTTTTTTTACCAAATTTTAAATTACAAAGAGATGTAATTATAAGAAAAGAGAACAACAAAGATAAACATAGCTATAGCAAGGATTTTTATTCAAGATCAAGCACTGTTGTACTGTTGATTTAGCACCCAAAAAAATGAGACTTGTTGTTTAGTTATGTTTATATTATGCAGGTATATTTGCATACTGCTCCATTGTGCCACATTGGTGGGTTATCTTCAGCCATGGCCATGCTAATGGTAGGAGGTTTCCATGTTGTGATGCCCAAGTTTGAATCTAAATCAGCTCTCTAAGCCATGGAGCAACATCATGTAACTTGTCTTATCACTGTCCCTTAAATGATGGCTGGTATAATCTCCTTAAATATGTTATAATATAATACTTGATTCATTTTCAAACTATAAACAAATATATATGATGAAATTTGAAGTATTTGGAAATTTAATTTAATTTTTATATCTTATAATATTACAAATGGATTATAGAAAAGTGAGCCAAAATATACATTTACTTAGTGCTTTAAGTCTATTTCACTACCAACACCAATTCTACTGAGCTATGTCATTTACTAGGGGCTGGTTAAGGTATTCACCATTTTGAAAAAAACAAGCAAATCCATGCTTTAACACATCCTCTTATTTATCAGAGGAATTATGCCTTGCATTTAGCTAATAGTGGCACATTTTTGCTTCTTCCAATTTCTCAGAACTTATCATATTTTAAATAACAACAGATGTTATTTGCATCTATAGTTATATTATAAGCTTTATATAGGATGAAGGAAACATGGAAAGGATTAGTAATAGTAAAGAAGATTTTAAATGGAGGTTGGAGTCTTTCAGTTGAGCTTCTCAAAGACACCCTCAAATATTTCTCAAAAGTTAAAATTCTCTCAGCTTACGGTGGGTTTCTCTTCCAGTTCCTCAAATTATTTTGGTCATTAGATTGTTCATTGTTGTAAATGAAAGGAAGATCACTTGCAGAGACCAAGAATTTAGTAACATTAATGCACAAAATAATTTAGTGATTAGGTGAAAGAAAAGCGGAGAAATTTATGTTGGACTTGGCATGCAACAGTTGCTAAAGCCAAATTTATGTTCCTCATGTATTCATCTGCCACAGCTGTGGCAGCTTTAATAGCCAAATTTATGTTCAACATGAAAGTTAGTAATTTTGGTTTTTGTCCATTTAGCAAGTTTGCAGAGCTGTATTCAACTGCAGAGCTTTAATGGGTTGTATTGTAACAAATGAATCTATGTTCCTCATGTGACACTGAAAGGACCAAATTTGGTGAAGGAGATAGCTGTGGCACAACTTTAATGGGATGTATTGCTGGTTTGGCATGGAAGAAGTATCACTGGAATGAGCAAAAGAAGGCCAGAGTTTTCTATCATCTGCTTGAGAAAGGTGAGGTCAGTAACCACCGAGTTTTCTATCATCTACTTGAGAAAAGTGAGGTCAGTACCGTGGTTACGAAAGATAATTAAGTAATTACTAAATACCCCTGCGGAAGATACATTTAAAATGATTTTTAAACACTTTATAACTCAAAATATTTTTAAACACTTTATTCTTATTTAAAATGATTTTTTTAATATTAAAATCATTTTTCTCTAATTTATTTAATACACTAATTAAATGAATTAAATATCATTAATATTTAAATAATTATAAATATTAATGAAAAATATCCCAAATAATTAAAAGTTATTTTTCCTAATTTAAAATAATTTTTAAAACCATTTTTGTAATTTTTAGAATTTATTTTCTATTTTTAATTAATTTTTGGAAAAATTAGAAATTAAAAATAAATAAAATTGTTGATATAGCCTATAGCGACAGTAACCGTCGATGTAGGTGTTCTTGAGCCTCAAGAACACTGATAGTCAATTCTCAAGGGTCTTGGTTTGACCGTTTAATTTTCTCAACTCAGACATGTTCTGGGCTAGAAAATACTTTGATCTTGTAGTATACAGGTCGTACTACAAGTATCAATCATTATTTTGGTCATACAACAACTCTGATGCACGATCTAAGCATTTGAAATCATTGTCAGATTTGTTCTGGGTTTTCTGGGTAACCCAGAAACACATGAAGTTTCGAGTAGTAATATTCGATTATCTCTATGTTCTGGTCATGATATATGTGGTCCAATGGCTCAAACCTATAGTGGTCATGACAAGGAACATTTACATAACACTATATCAGTCCAACAACATCACAATCTCCAAAATCAGTCCGGTCAAACTATGTCAGAAACGTTGTTCTAACGGTTTCTGGACATTCCAAAAATGCAAACCGTGACTGAGTGGCCTGGTTTGACCACTCACTACATTTGATCTATGGATGATTTAAGGGATCTAAAGGTTAGTGACGGAAACACTTCAGGATTTCGTGGGTTTAGGTGAGAGAAAGAGTTGGTTGGTGTTAGATAGCTAATGAGCTTATTTTGTGAACTTTCTATCTCCTAAATCATTATATCTTAGATGTAATGAATCCAAGTGTGCAAGGTGGTAAGATATGGATCAGATTTGTATAGAATTTCAGCACATGATCTTATCCAAAGTGATGATTCACTAGATTTTACAAATTAATCTATTTACTAAAAATCTAAGTAAAGGGTATTTTGGACTTTGGACATGAAATTTTAATGGCATATAGGTAATTGTCCAAACCTTTAGGGTTTAACCCGAAGGTTCTAACCCTTAGGTTTTACAACCTTAGCTTCTAGGATTTTCTAAATTAAGGTTTTAAAATAGAAAATCATGATTTCTAAAATATAATTAAATTTTCCTAAATATATTAAAGGTTACTAATCATATTAACATTTACAAATGACTTTAGGCTTGCTAGTTAGGATTAGGGTTTCCTAATTAGGGTTTAGGATTCCTGAATTTAAAATTAGGTTTTCTCGGTTTTTAATTAGGGTTCCTGACTACGCGTTAGGGTTTCAAATCTTGATATTAGGGTTTCTAATCACTTATTAGGGTTTATTAATAATGTACCCTACCCGATCCATAATAGATCAAAATTCTATACAGTACAAACACACACTCATCAATATAATTATTTTAATTATATTTTCTATCGAATTCATATCCGTACTTAGGGTTAGGGTTTCTACCTATGTTAAGCACAACTCTACTCTTATTTTCTCAGTCAATACACAAATTGACCACATCTGGAGACTCATATCATAGATACACCGCACAATATTAATAAAAAAAATTATTCGTGAAATTCGGATTATTTGAAATCCCGGGTTATCACATTCACCCCTCCTTAAAAGGATTCTGTCCTCGGAATCACCACTTTCTTATTTTCTATAATCTTTTAAAGTTGTATCATCAATTCATTTTATTAACACAATATTTATTTGTGTCTCATATTCGAACCTGTGACTTGGGTCTATAAAAGAAACTAGTCACAGTATTATCTACCTCATAATACTCGTGTAATAAAATTTATAAATGAAATCGTTACCTGCCGCTACCTCCTGGGCATCCATTGCATCTTGCACCGTCAAGTTGAATGCATGGGCCGATGGTCTTCTTGACTGTGCAGGTCCTCGAATTGCCAAGGTTCCACTACCGGGTCCCTTGTTGCCACTTTCATTCTCTGTATTTCTCTTCGGACAATTCCAAACCAGATGATCAGTTGATCCAAACGCAAAGCAACCTTGTATCTTCTTCGAATTGGGACAATTGGGTGACATGTGTTCCTCTTGTCCGCAGTTGTAACAAACGCCCTTCTTTTTCAAACAAACTCCAGAATTGTTATTCCCACAAGTCGCACATGGCTCTCTCTCTTTCCTATTTTCTTCTGTCTTATTACCCGACTGGGTATTCTCGCTCCACTCTCTTTTGTTAGGGTTACTACCCCCACTGCTTCCTCCATCATTTGTCTTCTTCTTCTTGTCTTGGTGAAATTGAGATACAGCTTCGCTCCCTCCTTCAACAATTAACACTTTTTCCATTAAAGCCGCAAATGTATTTATCTGCAATATCGTTACCTTGTTGAATATCCCCGGCTTCTGTCCTTTCTCAAATCTTCTCGCTTTTCTCGCCTCTGTGTCTACCTGATGAGGTGCAAATCTCGTCAACTAGTTGAATTTTGTAGCATACTCAGAAACTGACATATTCTCCTGAAAGTAGTATGCACACAAGCCAATCATGTTTGATGATAACACACATACTTTGTAACAATCTTATTCATTTATTAATAAAAAAAAGTATTAATTTATTAAAGGTTTTTAATTATCTACATGATGCTGCTTTATAAAATGTGATAAACCCATAGTTTTAAGCAATGCATTTAGTATAATGATGATAATCATTCTAATGAGATCTAAATTCTTAGAAAGCTTAAAACTAAAATAGTTCCCAATCGTTGGATTACTAAATTGGGGATTAGTGAATCCGGATAAATTGGTACATACGTTGCTTGCTAATTGGATGAGGATGATTGATCTCGTGATCATTTGTCTGGAGACACTAAAGCAAGTATATAGGTGCTTATTGGAGAATAAGTTCACTGAACGTGGCTCGCTAAGGAATACCAAATGGAGTTTTGCTTGTATGTCAATATGAATTCATATAGTGATAGTAGTATAAGTGATCCTTAGACTTGAGATCATCATAGTATCTTGTGTATGATGAGTTATACTTTGACTTATTCCTTAAGACCCTTAGTGTGACGCCCCCAAAATCGGAATACATCACATATTCTGAGTCGCCAAATACATGGTACATAATACAAATACAATCTTAAATATACAACATGAGCTGTGAGTTTAAATACAAATATTATTTACTAGAGAGTATACAAACTCAAAAGGAGTCCTCATTACTATTATTATCACACTATTTCATAGAATAGTAAGGACTTCTAATGCAAACATCTAGAACCATCACCCTATTCCCCGACTAGTCCCAGATACGTTCTTATTTCCTGAAGAGAACAGTGAAAGATAGGGTGAGCTCAACTAGCCCAGTAAGAAATATTATGACTAATATAATGCAGAATAAATTATCATTAGCCTTCAACAGTATAAAAACTGATATAATATAATAGAAAACAAGTTTTAGATCAAAAACTGCAGCGGAATAAACAATTCATTAGAAGAGTCAAGTAAAATATAAAATCTACTATCTTCTATGATTTAAAAAAGTTTTTCACCAACTTTATCGCTGAGACTCAGCTTAATAAATAATCCACATCATTAATTCATCCCTGCACTACACGCCAAGGATATTTTTAGTATCACGACCACAAATTATCCATGCACTACAAGCCAAAGATAATCGTTTTTTCATCAACGGTCCTGATCATGCCATAAAATAATTCATCTTTACACCCTTGGCCGAAGAGAATCCATAGTCATAATCATACTAAAAATTGTTCATCAATGCACTACGGGCCAATAAGGACTTTTACCACATCATTTGTAACATTACGGTCATGATTACACCGAATAATCCCTGGTCATAATCTTACCAAGTCCATCTATGCACTACAGGCCATAGATGACTTTTAACAAAATATAAACATGAGGATGATGATAATGATATAAGAATTCAATAAAACAAGTTCAAGAATTAATTTATCCAGGAACTAATAATGTCCAAATTGTCAACATGATACTGCTTTGTAGAGTAAAATTCAAGAATGCTCAGAAGAATATTTCCATGAAAAGATACTGGATGAAGCACAAATATCAAGGATATCCCACTAATTTCATGGAGTATAGAAGTCAAAACTTTAACCAACTGAGTATAATACAGAAAGGAATAACAAAAGAAATCATCATGTATGCGGTACTTTGCATAGACAGGTTATTCCAACAGAATACTAAATAACGAAAACAGGTCTAGCGAAATTCGCACCGACATGATGTTCCAACAGAATAATAAAGAATGAAATAACAACAGAAATCAACATGCACACGGTACTTCGCATAGACATGTTATTCCAATAGAATACTAATAAGGACGAAATCAGGTCCGGCGTAAAACGCACAGACATGATATTCCAACAAAATAATAATAAAGACGGAACCAGGTCCGGCGTAAAACGCACAGACAGGATATTCCAACAGAATAATAAAGATGGAATAATAGAAGAATGTCACCAAGTATAGGGTAGCCCGCGTATACTGTTTATTCCAGCAGAATAATAAAGAATGGAATAACAGAAATTCTCTTCATGGATAAGAAAGAAATAATACTTCCTACGAGTACAACAAATAATTTTCCATACCTTAAAAAAACTAGATACTGGAATAGTGAGGTAGCAGACTTCTCTTCTTCTTTCTCTCTATAATTTCTCTCTATAATAATTGCTCTAAAGCTTTTATGAATTGGTGAGAAATGAAGGAAGAATGAGCTTCTATTTATAGGAAAATATAGTTTTAATAATTGCATATTTTGGGGCTCAAAATATTATAGTATAATACCTTCCTCTTTTTCTTTATTTATAATTTACAGTATAATGCCTTTCTCTTTTTCTTTATTTTTAATTTAGTCTTGCAAGTATTTTCAGACTTGCATCAACTCCCTAATAGTAAATAATCTGAATCAATAGTAAATAATGTGACTCAATAGTTCTAATTATGTGATAAAAACAATTACAGTATAGTACCTCCATCTATACCTCCATTTTTAACTTAGTCATGCAAGTATTATCAATTTTGCACCAACTCCCCTAATAGTACAAGAATGTGATTTAATAGTACACACATGTGAACAAATAGTTATATAAGTATGTGAATTAGTAGCAATTAATTTCTCATTTATCCGATAAATTACCCGATTTATCAATATAACTCCCAGACATCAATTTTCATCGGAATAGATGTCGATTTTCACTAACACAAACAATTCCAACATAATGAAACTATTTTTATCAACAATATAAATTTTGAAATTTTGAAGTTTGACTTTTCTTGAAAAAGTCAACTGTTGACTTTTTGACCAAATAGTGAATCCCGGAAAATTTTGTTTTTATAGACTATTTTTACTAATTTCATCGTTCCGGACTCAAATATCACGTCCACGTCTCCAAATTCAACTCCGAACACAACTTCAATTTTAATTACATTCATCATTAATATTATAATTCACAATATTTAACAAACAGGTCGTTCCCAGGAAAGAGGGGACTTTCCGATAAGGATTTCTCTTTATTAGCGCGGAATTAGGTGATCAAACCTCTCCTTGACAGAACTTCTAGACATTGTCAATATTGCAAATAATAATATGAATAATTGTGTCGTCTCAATCATTGATTTAATAATATATCATATTATGCAGATGATACTGTAACAATAATTGAATCAATAATATGAAAGATATGATGCAGCAATTACTGAAGCAATAATTGAGTATAACTGAGTGACTTCTCACGTAAGCATCAATAATCAATATTGTGTGCTACTATGCAACCACGCGTATTACTGTACTTTTAAAACCGGGTGTTTCAACAGTTAACGGTAAAACTTCCGCCGTTATTTTCATAAAGTATTTTTGTCGTTTTCTCAATCTGACAATAATTTCGTTGCGGAGTCCACTAATGATTTTATCGTCGTACGGATATTCCCCGACAAAAAGAATATTCCCCGACCAATCGAATATTATATAACAACTTGCGTACTTTGCAAAATTTATAAATATAACTCACAACTATAACATTATATCAAATTCACACAATAATATTTAAAAAATTATTTTGAGAAAATTAAATATTTATTCATAAAATCTGGGGTCTCACACTTAGGGTATATCAAAGGGTATGCTTGGGTATAATAAGTTATACATGGAAATAATGTATAATCAATAAAGAATCTACCGCTTCTAGTAAAAGAAGAGAAATATCATATGTGATTCGATAAATGACAACTCATAAGTCTTTGGCCAGGGCAGAATGAAATTAAAAAAAAAGTTTATAATTTACATTATTTGGTGTTGTGCATTTAAGAGTCGAAATATATATAATTAAATAAAATAAGTTTGACAGTAATTTCATGTCTTATATTTAATTGGGACATTGTATGGTGGAATTGAATTGTACGGTAACTATTTACTCAAAGGTTCTTTTATGATTAATGCTGAAATCTATATTATCTGGAAAGTCATTAATCGCTAGGGGGACTTATCCCTATTGTAGAATAAATATTATTTAAATAAATTAATATTTTAATTTATTTATTTAAATAAGATTAGAATTGTTCTAATTGATTTATTCACAACCGGTTTAATATGGAGAACCTAAAAGACCACACCATAAAAGGAAGAATAATTATTTAAGAAGTTAATGACATAATCGTAATAATAAGTTAAGTATATTTAATTTAATCTATGGTGATAGAATAAATTAAATAGCTTAATATTTATTATTCAATATTGTGGAAATAATAAATATAAATTAATAAGACGAGTTATTACTATTATTACTATTATTATTATTTAATTCTTAAAGGAGTTTGGGAATTAATTAATAAAAGTACTCTCATATATTCCTAATAAGATTAGGAGGTTAAATTAATTAAAAGAGTTTAATTAATTATCCCTAACAAGATTAGGGAGCTTAATTAATTAAAAGAATTTAATTAATTAAATAATACTCTATTTTCTAATTAAATTAGAAGGGTTAACTAATATCTTTATAAGAGGAGTCTTATATCAGATATCAATATATGTGATTCCAATTGTTGGAGAGTAC
This sequence comes from Panax japonicus, assembly GCA_020205505.1. NCBI lineage: Eukaryota > Viridiplantae > Streptophyta > Magnoliopsida > Apiales > Araliaceae > Panax > Panax japonicus. The sequence continues at coordinate 33,144,895 of CM035113.1, read as the reverse complement.
GCTCTTCTTCTATGAGATAGAAAAATTTGGGTTTTGTCAAACACTCATCTTCTTGAATCGTTCTTCTTCCTTGGTGGATCACCTCTAGAGACCAAACGCATGAGTGGCTAACGTTGATCAAAGGAAGGAACCAAACCCGATGGATTCAAGTTTAACACGAAAAAGATTTGGTGGTGAACTTGTACCTGAGGAATCTCGAATCTTTAAGGGTATGATTCTTGTTCTTTATCTTTTCGTTTAATTAATAATTGCACATAAAGGATGATCCGGGTATATGGTTTGTAAAATTTTAAAACTTTGATTTTTTTCATGTTTTGCTTATTTTGTGTAATTTGATTGTGTTCATGAATATTACAAACCTAACAATGGTATCAAAGCCAAGCCTTTATTCAAATTATTAATTTTTTTAATTTTATGTGTTTAGAACAATTTAATTGGACATAATTTTGTTGTGTAAAATTAAAAACAAAAAAAAACAAAAACAAAAATCCTGTAACTCGCAAATCTGTAGCTTAATCATATATTATATATATTATTATAATAACCATTTCTAGTAATCCTACATGGTTATTTTATACATATACTGTAGTAATATATGAATGCTTGCTTGGTTCACGTTTTTTCCTATAAGCACTTATATATATATTATGTTACAGGATGTCACCTATAAGCACTAATGAGTAACTTGATTCAGGATGTCACACGTAAGTGATTCATGTGAATCATAATATATATATATATATATATAGAACACGGATCAGGTCCGGGAGTCCGAACCTGATCCAAAATTCGGACCCTATTTTTTTTTTTGGTAGAACAACTAAAAAAAAAATTATGGAACTAAATTTTTTCCATAATACATTGTTTTGGGTGTATTTTTAATACCTACACCAACCAATGTATGTACAATCTGCCCAGACTGTACAGATATATTTTGTTATACGTATCCAAATCACACCCAAAACACTGTATTACGTAAAAATTCAAGTTCCATAATTTATTTTTTTTAGTTGTTTTAAAAAAAAGGTCCGGATTTTGTTAAAATCCGGGAGTCCGGACCTGATTCGGACACTATATATATATATATATATATATATATATATATATATATATATATATAATGGATCCTGTCCGGGAGTCCGGACAGGTCCTAAAATGCGGACCAATTTTTTTTTTCTTTTTTTTGCTTTTTTTTTTTGAAACAACTAAAAAAAAAAAAAATTTATGGAACTGAAATTTTTCCATAATACAGTGTTTTGGGTGTGTTTTTAATACCTATACCAACCAATGTATGTACAGTCTGCCCAGACTGTACAGAAATATTTTTGTATAGGTATCCAAATCACGCCCAAAACACTGTATTATGGAAAAATTTCAATTCCATAAATTTTTATTTTTTTTAGTTGTTTCAAAAAAAAAAGTAAAAAAAAAAACAAGTCCGGATTTTGTTAAAATCCGGGAGTCCGGACCTGATCCGGACTATATATATATATATATATATATATATATATATATATATATATATATATATATATATATATATATATATATTATTCTTAATTATTTTATAATTAAAATAAAAGTTTATTTTAATCTTAAAATAAAAAGTTTATTATAATTTTAAAATTGGATTTCATGCTAACTAATTAGAGTTAGAATTGGACTCCATGATAATTAATTGGAGTTGAAATTGGATTCCATGTTTTCTTAAATAAATGAGTTTATTTAGATATGAAATAAGATTTCATATTATTCAAAATAAAAGAGTTTATTTGTGAATAGGAAAAAGAATTCGTATTTCCTTAAATAAATGAGTTTATTTAGATATGGAATAAGATTTCATATTATTCAAAATAAAGGAGTTTATTTGTGAATATGAAAGAGAATCCGTGTTTCCTTTAATAAAGGAGTTTTTTTTATACTTGGAATTAGATTCCATAATTAGTTAAAATAAATGAGTTTATTTTGATTAAAGAATTTGATTAAAATAAAAATAGTTTATTTTATTCAAAATTGGATAAATTAAAATAAAATAGGTTTATTTTTTGATTTAAATTTGAATTAAAATAAAGGAGTTTATTTTGATTCAAAATTAGATTTTATGCTAACTAAATTTGCCCATTAAATGATATCAATATATATACTGAATGTTTATTATTCATGAGATGAATGTTATTTATTGATGCATATGGTGATGTGTATGATAATAAATGGGATTGATTATGGATTATTGACCAATGTGATTGGATTTTATTTTAGCTGGAAGCATAAATGTATGAGTTTTATTAAATAGGGTATACGTGCCTCGTCTTCTCTAATTTTTTCTTAATGTAAATTCTATTTCTCTCCTATGTACTTCCACTTGACTGCTGATCAAGATTTCTATTTATTTTAAATAGTTTTGTAATAGGAATAGTTAGAATTAAATTTTGAAGAATTGGAGATCAAAGAACAAGGAGCACTTGAAGACACATTTGTAATGGATCTCGAGTTTAAATGTAATAGTTATATTTAAATATTAATTCTTGCACCCTTAGGGTTTGACCTTTTGGTTCACTTGGTGGCTCTAGTGAATCAAACGAGAATAAAAGTCCATAATCAATCCAGGTAGAATATAGTATTCTATATGTGCATGCTTATACTATATATATATTATATATTATGCAAACATGCTTCGCATGTTAATTAATATGACGCGTGTTATATATATATATATATATATATATATATATATATATATATATATATATATATATATATTTGTGTGTCTGTGTGTGTGTGTGTGCGCGCGCGCATTAAACAAGATGAGACAAATTATTAACAAATCCCTCAAATATTTTATATTAAGTCCTAAGCGTTCAAGGATATTTGGAATATCTAACGTCGCCTTCTAGAATGATAAAAATAATAGAGTATCATTTAATTATTATAAGTTTGTTGTGTCACCACAAGGCTTATCTTAATTCTTTGAGATGTTAATTTTATCACATTTGATGCTTATAATGAAAATTGAACAATGTTGTTTTGTTGTGTCTCCACAAGGACAATATTTTTCTTTTTTGAATATATGGAGTACTAGGTTGGACTTAACTTGGATAATTTTGATTCGGATGTGCCACCACTTGATCAAAATAATCTAAGAGGCAAAATACAATGAGTTGCATAGTTGATGTAATTGACAAGAGTTGTCTACCTATTTATTTATATATAGTTTTTTGTGTCACCACAAGGCTATATACATTTGAAATGGGATCTTCATTCTCACTAGCAAATCTTTAATTAGATTTTGTCAAATTATATAAGTTAGGGTAATATAGTTTGATGAAAATAATGGGAGATACCAATTTAAAACAAGACATAAATTATTTTGGTAATTAATAAAAGAATGTATGCTAAAATGTTGTTAATTATAAATTTATTTACAGAATTTTACAATGTCTCTAATTATTATCATTGCGTAGCATATTAGATGCTAAATTAATCGAACCGAATTAAACAGATTGGTTAAAAAAATTGAGAATAGTACTCACGGCTAAAAAGTTGTCTTATGTCCTTAATACGCCTATCCCTGCAATGGTTACAGACAATGCCTATGATGAAGAGATTGCTACTTTTAGATAGTAGGTATGCATCATGCTCACAGTTGGCTCAATGCATCATGCTCGCATCCATGAGTAATTATGACGCCCCCAAATCCAGGTCTCTTCCAACCCAATATATGGTGCTCCACGGTGCTACAGTTCACACAAACATTCAATTGAAATGCCTCAAAAGAACAAATATGTCTTATATATATATATATTCAAAAATAATACTACCATTCCCCAAGTTCTTTATAACCGTTATATTTGTTCTTGTCATAATATCAAATATTATCATTACAAACCTATACTATTACATAGGTAATCTACAAGTTCGCTTTAGCCTTCCCTTTATCCTTGATGAATCCTTCGGTCCATTCAGTTTAAGCTGCATTCATATGGTTCAAGCAAGAGTGATCATAACAAGCTCAACAAGTACAACAATTTTATTTAAAAAGCATGCTTGAAATATAAGAATCGTATATCTTCAATAATTGGATAATAGTTACGAAGTACTATCCGTAATTCAAAATAACATTTCTTTTACTTCAAAACGTTTTACAACAATAATATTCAGTAAAACATCAATTCTGGTCCAAGACCATGAACACTTCATAATTTCTTTGAAAATGACAACCCGACACGAAATCCGTAAGTCTGACATAACTTACGATCACTTCTAGGTGATCAGCCTATAGTACTCTATGTTGATCAACACTACATCCATTAAATGTGTGTATGTTTAAGTTGTGGAAACCTCATGTGCCCATCGAATACTCGATGAAAAATAGATATGTTTATTCATATTTAGGCTTACCTTGAATCCGTACCAAACAATTGGCGTAGGATAGCGTTATTAATTCTATATGGAAAACTTGTAAAGAAATCAATCAACTCTTTCGTAAAACCATTCATGCATCTCATAACTTGAATCATTTGAAAACTTGACTAATACGAAGGTTAGACAAGCGTTTAAGAAAAATTTGCCTTCAGCGTCTGCTACAATATAGTTACTTTTCCTTTTGAGTCTTTACGGTCTCTACAACATATAATCACATAACATACCATATTAGGTCATGAACGAATATACATAGTTCCTAAAGAATCTTACCCTTCTTCTCAATTTAATCATGTATTAGATTTGTTATTATTGATTCCGGCTTTCCGTTGTTCTTTTACATCGTTCTTATCAACTTCTTTTCTTTCTATAACTTAATTGAAAGAATCTTACCCTTACTATTTATATATTAGCCATCAAGTAAACTTGATCTTCAAATAAATTACATGGCCATCATAACACTTAGCTCTTAAGTCACTTTACTTGGCCACCATAACACTTAGCCATTAAGTTACTTTACTTGCTCACCACTTTGGGTCATCCATGGGTTTAAACCATCCTATAACCCATAGGTTCATACTTTGGGCCTTTAACTTAATTAATCTTAACTTATTCATTGGGCTTTCAATAAAACAATACTTGGGCTTGTTCATTTATTCATTTTGGACTCTAGAATAACCAATATTTGGTTTTAACATTATTTCACATTAGGCTTAACCCAATCCCAATTAAACTATACAATTCCTACATAATCCTACAATTATAATTACATATGGCTTAAAGCCTTAGAACGTATTATATACGTATTAATCCCGTATTCTAATTCGTATACTTAGTCAACATATACGACATACCATCTTTCATACACACTCGTATAATACTTCATATCGTATTCGTATACTCTACCTCGTACAATACCTACGTATCATACAATCATTACCCTAACTTCTTAACACTTGATTTTACTAACGTTCTCAAATTAAGTTCACAGTCAAAATATTACGTTTTCCATAACTGAAATATTATTGGATATTCCATCTCACCTTGATATTATATTGTTACATATTTCTCGGAAGTTCAAAAATAATTCCTGAGCAGAAATGCGTGAATAGTGTTTTTCAAAAAAAAATTCGGAAAACTTTTATTTTCGTTTTGGAAATTCAAACACTTTAATTCTACAATGTAGCCAAAATACTATGGCGGTCTGATATGTTTAGGTCATAGAACGACCTTCAATTAGCTTGCTCACATAAATAATCAATTAAATTTATTTAATCCACATAATAAAATAAAATTTTAATTCTCCTAAAAATCCAATTTTTCTCGGGCGTTACAGTTGTAACGCCCCCAAACTCGGGTACTAGAAACCCGAACTTGGTGCTTTACGATACCATTTCTATGAGCATAATAATACTAATAATAATAACAATAATATAAATATCAAACTTAATTTACATATATCAAAGTCTAATCCCAAATACAAAACCTTTACTACAATACATTACATGATAGATAATAAATATCATTGTCTTAATACTGTCTAACTATTACAAAAGATTATTATGTTTTCTTTCCTTTTCCTTTGTTCTGGCCTGAATACTCCGGTTGATCATGCTTAGCTGAAAACATTTAAATTTAAAGCAAGAATGAGCATTTGATTGCCCAACAAGTAATAGTAATAATAAATATAAGCTGAAAGGATTAAATGTTCTCTTTGAATAACACTTCTACATTGAATCAACAGTTGTGAAATAAGTGGAACCGATAATAACAACATATCAACTCTATCTTAAATTTTTGAAACTACGTTCTAACTATAACTGGAGATTAGTCGACAGACTATGTACATTGTTTTTGCATTTTCGCTAGGGTTTAGCAGAAATTCATTCGCAAACCGTCAGAACTTATGGGCACGAGGGTGATCATCCCAATACGTCTTATATTGATCAATACTACATGCAAGAATGATATTATCATTCACTCTATCTGTGAAACCCCAGATTTTATGAATAAAGATTCAAATTTATCGAAATATTTTTTTAATATTATGGTGTGGATTTGATATAATGTTATAGTTGTGGGTAGTATTTATAAATTTTTCAAAGTATGCAAGTTGTTATAAAATATTCGATTGGTCGGGGAATATTCTTTTTGTCGGGAAATATTCGTACGACGGCACAATCATTGGTGGACCCCACAACAGAAGTATTGTCGTAGTTAGAAAACGACAGAATTATATTTTTATAAAAATAACGGCGGAAGTTTTACCGTTAACTGAATATTAATGACGAATGTTATTATAATTGAAGTTGTGTTTGGAGATGAATTTGGAGACGCGGACGTGATATTTGAGTCCGGAACGATGAAATTAGTAAAAATAGTCTATAAATACAAAAATTTTCAGAATTCACTATTTGGTCAAAAAGTCAACAGTTGACTTTTTTGGGAAAAGTCAAACTTCAAAATTTATATTTTTGATTAAAAAATGGTTTCATTGTGTTGGAATTAGTTGTGTTAGTGAAAATCGACAATTATTTCGATAATAATTGATGTCTGGAGGTTATATTGACCAATCGGGTATTTAACCGAATAAATGAGCAATTGATTGCTATTATTTCACATGATTATAACTATTTGTTCACATGTGTATACTATTGTTTCATATTCTTGTTACTATTAGGGGAGTTGGTGCAAGATTGATAATACTTGCATGACTAAGTTAAAAATGGAGGTATACATGGAGGTACTATACTGTAATTCGTATTTTCACATGTCTAGAACTATTGATTCACATAATTTACTATTGAATCACATTATTTACTATTAGGGGACGTGGTGCAAGTTTGATAATACTTCTATAACTAAATTACAAATAAAGGAAAAGTTAGAGGTATTGTACTGTAATTGTTTGAGCCCCAAAACGTGCAATTATCAAAACTATATTTTTCTATAAATAGGAGCTCATTCTTCCTTTATTTCTCACCAATTCACAAAAGCTTTAGAGAGATTATTATAGAGAGAAAGTATAAAAAGAAGAAGAGAAGTCTGCTACCTCACTATTTCAGTATCAAGTTTTTCTAAGGTAGGGAGTATTATTTCTTTCTTATCCATGAAGAACCTTTTGTTATTCCATTCTTTATTATTCTGTTGGAATAACCTGTATACGCGGGCTACCCTATACTTGGTGAAATTCTTCTGTTGTTCCATTCTTTATCATTGTGTTGGAACATCCTATCCATGCGTTCTACGTCGGACCTGATTCCGTCTTTATTATTCTGTTGGAACATCATGTCTGTGCGTTCTACGCCGGACCTGGTTTCGTCCTTATTAGTATTCAATTGGAATAACCTGTCTGTGCGTTTTACACCGGACCTGATTTCGTCTTTAATATTTTTTTGGAATATCCTGTCTGTGCATTTTACGCTGGACCTGATTCTGTTATTTATTATTCTATTGGAATAACCTTCCTGTGCGGTCTATCGCATGCCTAGTGATATCTTTTTTTATTCCATTCCATATTATACTCAATTGGTTAAAGTTTTGACTTCTATACTCCATAAAATTATTGGAATATCCTTGATATTTGCGCTTCATCCAGTATCTTTTCATGGAAATATTCTTCTGAGCATTCTTGAATTTTACTCTACAAAGCAGTATCATGTTGACAATTTAAACGTTATTAGTTCTTGGATAAAAGAATTCTTGAATTTGTTTTATTGAATTCTTATATCATTGTCATCATCCTCATGTTTATATTTTGTTGAAAGTCGTATGTGGCCTATAGTGCATAGATGGACTTGGTATGATTATGACCAGGGATTATTCGGTGTAATCATGACCGTAACGTTACAAATGATGTTGGGGGTGTCATAGTTGGTATCAATTAACGAACGACGGTAAGTTTCGGAGCTTTTTAGAATTCATGCAACATCAGGCGAAGGCCACTCCTATACATAATACATGAGGAAACAATGGCAACCCACAGTTGGCCACCGCTAAGCAATTTAAGGAGCTGGGACCACCGGAATTTTTGGAAAAGCCAGAACCACTTAAGGCAGAGACATGGTTAAAGCAGAACACCAAGATATTTGATGTCTTGGGATGCTCTAAGGAGCAAAAGGTTCCCTTTGCCACCTTTATGTTGCGTGAAGAGGCAGATCACTGGTGGGAATCTGTAAAACGTACCCAGTCTGACGCACTCAAGATGTCTTGGGAGAAGTTCCAAGAGCTGTTCAACGACAAGTACTTTCCCGAAAGTATTCGTCACATGAAGGAGGTGGAGTTTATCAAGTTGGAACAAAATAATATGACCGTGTCGCAATACGAGGCTAAATTTGTGGAGTTATCCCGGTTTGCATCCAATTTGGTCGATAATGAGGAGCGAATGACGCGAATGTTTTTAAGAGGTTTGAAGTCGGAGATACTCCAATATCTTATTTCTCATAAACTGTGTTTGTATTCAGATGTTGTAAATAGGGCTCACTTAGTGGAGCGCGATAATGAGTCAACGCAACCAAATGAGAGCAGCTGGCAAAATGATAATACCGGTGATAACAGTCATCAAAGCGGTGATAATAAGCATGGAAGGAATCAACTTGCCAGAAATGGTAACCACTTTTGTGGTAATCATGGTCAAAATAATAAGAATGGACATTTCAAGAAGAGGAGATTCAACAATGATGGAAAGAAATCAGCACCAGTACCCGTTGTTAAGGAAGGAGAACGGCCACCTATCATATGCTTCAAATGCGGAGGGGAGGGACACATCAATCCAAACTGCGCGATGTCGTCCAAAGCATGTTATAATTGTGGAAGAGAAGGTCACTTAGCCCGATTTTGCCGTTCACCGAAGACAAGTTCAACTAAGATGGAAGCACCAAAGGCTGTCCTAGAAAAGTCAAAGCCGAAAGTTTAAGAGAAAACATTTTTTTTTATGACAAGGAACCTGAATAAAATTATCACGGGTATGTTAGTAATAAACTCTTGTGAAGTCTATACCGTGTTGGATACCGGTTCTACTCACTCTTTTATTTCACCTAGTTGTGTTCAATGTTTGAATTTAACTCCGGAGAAGTTAGATTTTGATTTATCTGTTGAAACTCAGTAGGGAGAAACCTTCATTACCTCCGCTATTTATAAATCTTGTTCAAATCAACACCTTCACGTTACATGTCGATCGTATCTCTTTGAAAATACTTGCCTTTGATGTGATTTTAGGAATCGATTGGTTAACTAATCATTATGCTTTTCGTAAGGTTGTTAGCTTTCATATTCCTAACCAACCTGTTATGCGAATTCAAACAACCAAATCACTAAAGTCAATCATAGTCATATCAAGCCATACGTAAAGAGCCCCAGTTCTTTCGTTGTTGACTTCCTTGTGTGGAATCCACCGAAGCCAGACTTTCTGTAGGCAACACTGTGAATGACGATGACAAGTTGATAGGTATCAATGTGACGTGTTACCCAATTCTTGGATGAGAGTCACAGTTTTGAATGATATTTCTATTGTTAATAAATTTCCTTACGTATTCTTGAAGACTTCTTAGCCTGCCCCTAGAGCGTGAAATCGAATTTTGTATCCACCCCAGTATAAAACCCATTTCTAAAACCCTCAAATATTTCTTCAACTAAAATGAACGTAACATGCGCCAAAGACATTGGCTCAAGCTGTTGAAGATTACGATCGTACCATTCAATACCATCGTGGGAAAGCGAACGTGGTAGCTGACGCGTTGAGTAGAAGATTGTATGCGTTTACGAGTACGATGTTGTTAAAACAAAGACCCATTTCGTACGAGTTACAAATGATGAAGATAGAGTTAAAGACTCTAGGAACCCACGTGAAGATAACGAATATACGAGTAGAATTAATTGACTTTAATCGATAAAGTTAAAGCCGCTCAAGCTACACACCCGGAGCTGATGAATGAGAAGAATTAAAAAGGTTCAAGAGGGCGTTATTCTAGAAGCAAGAATCGACGAAGAGAAGAAATCTCAACCCTCGATTTAATTGGCCCATTTAAAATCCTTGATAAAGTAGGAACTGTGGCTTATAGACTCGTTTTACCACCAAGTATGTTGCGTGTTCATAACGTTTTTAACGTATCGACATTACGTAAATATGGGGATGACCCAAACCACATTATTAATTAAGAACCGGATGAGATAGCAGATGATTTAACGTATGAGGAGATACGTGTTAAAATCTTGTATAAGAATGATTATATTCGACACTCAAAGGTTATACCTCAAGGGTTAGAATTTGAAGTGAAGTCAAGGTATTCTCACCTCTTTGGCATATCAAGTGCGTACGTAAATTTCGAGAGCGAAATTTCATAAGGAGGGGAGATTGTGAAACCCCATATTTTATGAATAAAGATTTAAATTTATTAAAATATCTTTTTTAATATTATGGAGTGGATTTGATATAATGTTATAGTTGTGGGTAGTATTTATAAATTTTTCAAAGTATGCAAGTTGTTATAAAATATTCGATTGGTCGGGGAATATTCTTTTTGTCGGGGAATATTCGTACGACGGCACAATTATTGGTGGACCCCACAACAGAAGTATTGTCGTAGTTAGAAAACGACAGAATTATATTTTTATAAAAATAACAGCGGAAGTTTTTCCGTTAACAGTTGAACTTCCCGGTAGTAAAAGTACAGTAATATGCATGGTTACATAGTAGCACACGGTATTGATTATTGATGCTTACATGAGAAGTCACTCAATTATACTCAATTATTACTACAGTAATTGCTGTATCATAACTATCATATTATTGATTCGATTATTGTCATAGTATCATCTGCATAATATGTTATTTTATTAAATCAATAATTGAGACATCAAAGTTATTTATATTATTAAATTACAATATTTACAATGTCTAGAAGTTCTGTCAAGGAGAGGTTTGGTCATCTAATTGCACGCAAATAGGGAGAAATCCTTATTGGAACGTCCCCTCTTTCCTTGGAATGACCTGGTTGATAAATAGTATGAGTTATAATATTAACGAATGTTATTAAAATTGAAGTTGTGTTAGGAGATGAATTTGAAGACGCCGACGTGATATTTGAGTCTGAAACGATGAAATTAGTAAAAATAGTCTATAAACACAAAAATTTTCAGAATTCACTATTTGGTCAAAAAGTTAATAGTTGACTTTTTCGAGAAAAGTCAAACTTCAAAATTTCAAAATTTATATTTTTGATAAAAATGGTTTCATTGTGTTGGAATTATTTGTGTTAGTGAAAATCGCAATTATTTCGATAATAATTGATGTCTGGAGGTTATATTGACCAATCGGGTATTTAACCTGATAAATGAGCAATTGATTGCTATTATTTCACATGATTATAACTATTTGTTCACATGTGTATACTATTGTTTCTTATTCTTGTTACTATTAGGGGAGTTGGTGCAAGATTAATAATACTTGCATGACTAAGTTAAAAATGGAGGTATACAGAGAGGTACTATACTGTAATTCATATTTTCACATGTCTAGAACTATTGATTCACATAATTTACTATTGAATCACATTATTTACTATTAGGGGAGGTGGTGCAAGTTTGATAATACTTCTATGACTAAATTACAAATAAAGGAAAAGTTAGAGGTATTGTACTGTAATTTTTTGAGCCCCAAAACGTGCAATTATCGAAACTATATTTTTCTTTAAATAGGAGCTCATTCTTCCTTCATTTCTCACCAATTAACAAAAGATTTAGAGAGATTATTATAGAGAGAAAGTATAAAAAGAAGAAGAGAAGTTTGCTACCTCACTATTCCAGTATCCAGTTTTTCTAAGGTAGGGAGTATTATTTCTTTCTTATCCATGAAGAGAACTTTTGTTATTCCATTCTTTATTATTCTGTTGGAACAACATGTATACGCGGGCTACCCTATACTTGGTGAAATTCTTCTTTTGTTGCATTCTTTATAATTCTGTTGGAACATCCTGTCCGTGCGTTCTACGACGGACCTGGTTTCATCTTTATTATTCTGTTGAAACATCCTGTCTGTGCATTCTACGCTGGACCTTGTTCCGTCTTTATTATTCTGTTGGAATATCATGTCCGTGCGTTTTACGTCGGACCTGATTCCGTCTTTATTATTTTGTTGGAATATCCTGTCTATGCGTTTTACGCCGGACCTGATTCCGTTATTTATTATTTTGTTGGAATAACCTGCATGTGCGGTCTATCGCTGGCCTGGTGATTTCTTTTGTTATTTCATTCCTTATTATACTCAGTTGGTTAAAGTTTTGACTTCTATACTCCATGAAATTAGTGGAATATCCTTGATATTTGCGCTTCATCTAGTATCATTTCATTTAAATATTCTTCTGAGCATTCTTGAATTTTACTCTACAAAGCAGTATCATGTTGACAATTTGGTTGTTATTAGTTCCTAGATAAAATAATTCTTGAACTTGTTTTATTGAATTCTTATATCATTTTCATCATCCTCATGTTTATATTTTGTTGAAAGTCATATGTGGCCTATAGTGCATAGATGGACTTGGTATGATTATGACCAGGGATTATTCGGTGTAATCATGACCGTAACGTTACAAATGATGTGGTAAATGTACTCATTGGACCGTAGTGCATTGATGGACAGTTGTTGGCATGATCATGACCATTATTGAATACATAAATATTCTTGGCCCGTAGTGCATGGATAATTGTAGTCGTGATACTAAAGAATATCATTGGCCGTAGTGCAGGGGTGATTCGATGATGTGGATTATTTATTAAGCTGAGTCCCAGTGATAAAAGTAATGAAAAACCTTTTAAATCATAAAAGATAGTAGATTTTATTCTCTACTTGACTCTTTTAATGGATTGCCTGTTCCGCTGCTGTTAAACTTGATGGTTGTTATATTGTATCAGTTTAACACTATTGAAGGCTAACGATAATATATTCTGCATTATCTTAGTCATAATATTTCCTACTGGGCTAGTTGAGCTCACCCTTTTACTTTTATTGTTCTCTTCAGGAAATGAGAACGTAGCAGGGACTAGTCGGAGAACGGAGTGACGGACCAGATGATAGCATTAGTAGTCCTCACTATTCAGTGAAGTAGTGGAAATAAATGTAATAATATTGAATTTGAGTTTGAATATTGTCTGGACGACAATATCTGTATTAAAACTCACAGCTTATGTTTTGTCGTACTTTACACGACAGTTGTATAATTAAGTTATATTTGTATTCTGTACCATGTATTTGACGACTCAGAATAGGTGATGTATACCTATTTTGGGGGCGTCACACTATCCACCTTAGGTGCACACAAGTTTTCCCATATTCGAGATATTCATACTTGGTCGGAAATCTGAACCAAAACAATCTGGTTGGATACAATAATGTTCTATCTTGTTCAACAATATTTTTATGTCTAGTTGAATCAAATAGCTTAGACAACGTTTTATGTCAACGTATACATACTGGAAACCAATGAGTATATATCATCATATGATTAAATACAATGATTATCCATGTGAGGACACTTGTCTAATCCTATATAGGAATTAACGAAAAGAATAAATATCTTAATTATACAATAATACAATGATCGGATAATGTAAGAACTTGTATGAATACAAAGATTGGATACATAATCAATAATAATAGAGTTAATAATCTGGCACAATAATATGATTCTGAAACTTTCTTACTCATGTCCATTGCATAAAGGAAATGCAAAGTTAGGATACTTGCATAATATAAAGGATAGTTAAGATACTTGCTCAATAAAAATTGGAGTAAATTTAGGAAACTTGCCTGAGCTGCTGCTTACAATAACGCAACTTAGTACTATCTTTTATATCAAAACCTATCATTAATAAGATCATTCATTCAATTAGAATAATATATCATATCACATGGTACAGCTAATTGCAGTCAGCACATAACCTAATCAAATTGTCACATATGTTTAACAGTCATTACATCATAAACAAACACGTATCTAGTCAAATTATCTAAGTCCAAATCAATTTTTGAAACATGTCGGTGTACCGACGGCTTTATCGAGTAATTACCGAGTCTAAGACTTTATCGTGTAGTTCAATATTCGTTTAGATATTTTAAATATCATTCATATTATTTTTCATAGCCTTATAATAATTTTTAAAGTATTATTATAATTTATGATGAATTTTCAAACACTAAAATCATTATTAAATAATTTCAATTTTAACTAATTCTATTATCATTAATATTTAATTAATACTAAACTATTAATGAAACTATTGCCAAAATATTAAAGTTATTTATAATAACTCAAAATATTTTTAAAGTATTAATATTACCCTTAAATGATTTTTAAAACATTTAAAATCATTTTTAAATAATTACCATTAATATTAGAATATTAATTTATTATTTGTCAAAATATTAAAAGTTATTGATTACAACTTTAGATATTTTTAATTCATTTATTTCCTTTTTACATGATTTTTAATTCAATAAAACCATTTTTAAACTATTTATTTAATATAATTATTAAATAAATTAATATAATTTAATATTAATATCATTAATATTAAATTATTAGTGAAATTATCCTTTAAATATTAAAAGTTGTATTTTATAACTTAAAATATTTTTAAACACTTTATTTTCATTTAAGTGATTTTTATAATATTAAAATCATTTTTAATTAATTTATTTAATATAATTACCAATTAAATCTAGTATCATTAATATTTAATAATTAATGAAACTTATCTTAAAATTTAAAAAGTTATGTTTTATAACTTAAAATATTATTAAATACCTTATTATTATTTAAAATAATTTTTAATACAATAAAATCATTTTTAATTAATTATTTAATGCATTTATTAAATAATTTAAATACCAATAATATCCAAATAAATATTAATATTTATGAAAAATATATCAAATGATTAAAAGTTAATTTTTATAACTTAAAATAATTTTTAAAACTATATTTGTAATTTTCAGAATTTATTTACTATTTTTAAATGATTTTTAGAAATTTAAGTAATTAATTATAATAAGTCTTTCGCTAAAGCCCTTTGGCGACAGAATCTGTTGCCTTAGGTGTTCTTGATAAACCCAGGTATTCAAAGTTAGTGTTCGAGTGAGCTTGTTTGACCATCAATAATTCTCTGTATGAGTTGCTTCTGGACATGTTATTGATTAAATGTTGTAGTAAGTATGCAAGAGTACAAGTTCATAACAATTTCTGGACCAAATCATAAAACATAAGGGAGATCTAAGCATCTGAACATGCTAGCAGAGCTGTTCTTCATATTTCTGGGTTGCCCAGAAATTCCAGTCATAGCTAGTCAACGGTATTGATGGCCTTATAAAATTAATTATGTTCATGTTATGGGTGGTCTACACGTCGGGCCTTGAAGAAAAACTAACAGGGTGTCAAGTTTAATCATTGTTCAAGTCCACATATCAACAAAAAGAAAGATCTAAGCCATCAAAGTGGCTGTCAAAGGATATTCTTCATTTCATGTTTTTCCAGAATGAAGAACCGAACGAGTATGCTACTTTGGGTCCTTATATTTCGCGTTCTGAGTTTGCTATAAGCGATTTATTGATTTTAGATTGTAATTAACATGTAATACTATAGATCTAATAAATAAAACACATATAACATCAACAAATCAAGTAGATCTAAGCCGGTCAAACCATGTCAGAAGACATATTCTTTAGCTTTCTGGAATTTCCAGAAAAAAATTTTGTGAACGAGCAGGCTAGTTTAACCTTCCACTGTGTTCAATATATTGATGATTTAAGGGATCTACAATCATGTATTCATAGTACCCATAACAAGCTACAACTTAGTTACAATAACATAATCAAAACAACAACACACTGGCAGATCTAGTTGCTTGAAAAAGTTGTCAGGCAGGCTAGTTTGACCTTCAACTGTGTTCAATATATTGATGATTTAAGGGATCTACAAGCATGTATTCATAGTACCCATAACAAGCTACAACTTAGTTACAATAACAAAATCAAAACAACAACACACTGGCAGATCTAGTTGCTTGAAAAAGTTGTTAGGCCCTTTTTGGGCACGATCTGGGTTTCCCAGATTTTTGAAAGTCATGGTCGGTTAACGACCTTTGACCAGGCTTATCTGACATTCTAAGCATGATCTGGTCCTTCTACAAGTTCTATATTATAGACCTCATTGCATACTACAAATCCAAAACATAAAACACACCAAATCATAATTAGAGAGAGATCTACAGCCTCTGACTTTTGCTTGTCAGACACAAAATAAATGTTTTCTAGATTTTATAAAATGCTAGATCTGAGCCTATAGATGTTATGGATCTAACATATATCAACCTAGATCACATAATTAGACTCCATACAACATATTTAACACAACAAACTTAACATTTAACAACAGATCAAAGGTCAGATTTCATGGCTAGGGTTTACCTCTTTATGTTCCAATCTTTGATTTTAGACTTCTGAGTTGTTAAGTGTGATAGTTGAGCTTGATTTATGACTGATCTAGTAAGGAAAATTTGTGGGTTTGAGCTTTAGAGAGAATGGCTAAGTGTGGGTTGCACAAATGAGTAAAATAATGCACTTTCTCTTTCTAAATCTATATGTAAAACATGTATGCAATGAACTTGGTTGATCACATGGCTGAGATTTGTAGCTTGTAGGCTCATAGCTAGGTAGACTAGGGTGGCTAGGAAGATATTGCTAGATTAATTTGGCTAACAATAATTCATCAAATGGGATAAAAAGGGCAAAATGGTAGTTTGTGTTTTAATTTCAAGGATATTCTTGTCCAAGGTGCTTGAATCTAGGGTTTAATCACTATATTTTACATCTTAAAGTTTCTCAAATAATTACTAGGGTTTGGACAATTAAAAATTAAAGTGTAGTAAAATTTTAATTAAAACATACTAATTAAAATTAGGTTTTTAAATAAAAATTTAGGGTTTAAATAATTAGGGTTCCTTAATATCATTAGGGTTCCAAAATTAACCAATCAATTTACTAAAATAATAATTAGGGTTTCTATTTCTATCAATTAGGGTTCCTAATTAGCAAATTAGGGTTTCTAATTTTAATCTACGGTTTTCAAATATTAATTAGGTTTTTCGTAATTAACAGTAATTCTATAATAAGCAACATAATACATATAACACCATTTCTGACCGATCTTAAATTCAAAATTTGAATTTCTAATTATGGTTTATGGCAGCAATACTAGGGTTTATCGTGATAAACCATAATTGACTAACCAATATCAGTCTACACATATATAGTATATATTTATAACACTGAAAAATAATATAATATTATTATTCTCATTCATAGTTCAAAATCTAAAATTAGGGTTTGGATTCCATATCTGATTATCTTTCATATATAACATTATTAATTAAGTTAAAAATAATTAACTTAAATAATCTGAACTAAAATTCATATAATAAAATAGTAATTATAATAATTCCAACTATCATTTCATATATTATTTAAATAATATAAAAATCATATTTTCATAGAAAATAAATAATAAAGACATTTCTACTATAAAATTAATTATTATAAGTATACGCCTTATAATGAGCAATGATTATAAAATAAAATTATTTGAAATTATTCATGTAATAAATAAATTTTATTTATCACATATATACATACACATTACTTGGCACATATTCTCATCTTTTAAAAAAAATTAATATGCAAAAATTTCTTATTTATTTATATAGAAAATATCCAGGTTATTACAACAGTAACGAGCGTCAGCATCAGCATAAAACTATGGATGCTCCTACTATATTCCTACACATCAAGTAGTTGATGGTGAGGAAAGTAGGACCGATAGATATCATGTAATAACCCGATATTTTCTATGTAAATAAATAAGAAATTTTTATATAATTTTTTATTATTTTAAAGATAGAAATATATGCGAAGTAATGTGTATGTAAATATGTGATAAAAAAAATTATTTATTACATGAATAATTTCAAACAATTTTATTTTAGAATTATTAATAATTATAAATTATATTGTTATAGTAATTAATTTTTGTAGCATAAATGTTTTTATTAATTATTTTCCATGAAAACATGATTTATATTATTTAAATAATATATGAAATGATTATTAGAATTATAAGAATAAATATTTTATTATCTGAATTTTTGTTCAGATTGTTAAGTTAAGTATTTTAACTTAATTAATAATGTTGTATATAAAAGATAAACCAGATATGGAATCCAAACACTAAATTTTGATTTTAATCGAGGGATGAGAAAAATAATATAATATTCATTATATTTTAATTTTTTAGTGCTACAAATATGTATAGTATACGAGTAAACTTATGTTGGTCAGGCAATTCTGGTGTATTACGACAAACCCTAGTAATATTGTCATAAACCCTAATTGGAAACTCAAAAGTGGAATGTGACGCCCCCAAAATTAGGTATACATCACCCATCTTGGGTCGCAAGATATATGGTACAGAATTCAAATACAACTTACTAATACAACTGTCGTGTACAATACGACAAAACATAAACAGTGAGATTGAATACAATTATTGTCTACTAGAGATTATACAAACTCAAAAGGAGTCCTCATTACAATTATTATCACACTATTTCACAAAATAGTGAGGACTACTAATGTTATTCTCTGGACCATCACTCCGTTCCCCGACTCGTCCCAGCTATATTCTCATTTCCTGAAGAGAACAATGAAAGAAAGGGCGAGCTCAACTAGCCCAGTAAGAAATATTATGACTAAGATAATGCATAATAAATTATCATTAGCCTCCAACAATGTTAAACTGATAAAATACAATAGACATCAAGTTTAACTGCAACGGAATAAGCAATCCATTAAAAGAGTCAAGTAGAGAATAGAATCTACTATCTTTTATGATTTAAAAAGTTTTTAATCACTTTTATCGCTGAGACTAAGCTTAATAAATATTCCACATCATCGAATCACCCTTGAACTACGGCCAAGGATATTCTTTAGTATCACGACCACAATTATCCATGCACTACGGGCCAAAAATATTTGTGTATTCATTAATGGTCATGATCATGCCATAAAACAATTCATCTTTGCTCGCTTGGCCGAAGAGAATCCATAGCCATAATCATACCAAAATATGTCCATCAATGCACTACGGGCCAATGAGGACTTTTAATTTTAACATCATTTGTAACATTACGGTCATGATTACACTGCATAATCTCTGGTCATAATCATACCAAGTCCATCTATGCACTACAGGCCACAGATGACTTTCAACATAATATAAAAAAGAGGATGATGACAATGATATAAGAATTCAATAAAAACAAGTTCAAGAATTAATTTATCCATGAACCAATAACGTCCAAATTGTCAACATGATACTGCTTTGTAGAGAAAAATTCAAGAATACTCAGAAGAATATTTCCATGAAAAGATACTGATGAAGTGCAAATATCATGGATAATCCACTAATTTCATGGAGTATAGAAGTCAAAATTTTAATCAACTGAGTATAATACCGAATGGAATAACAAAAGAAATCACCATTCATGCGGTATTTCGCATAGACAGGTTATTCCAACAGAATAATAATAACGGAACCAGGTCAGGTGAAATTCACACCGACAGGATGTTCCAGCATAATAGTAAAGAATGGAATAACAACAGAAATCAACATGCATGTGGTACTTCGCATAGACAGGTTATTCCAACAGAATACTAAATAACGGAACCAGGTCAGGTGAAATTCACTCCGACAGGATGTTCTAACAGAATAATAAATGCGGAATAATAAATAATGGAACCAGGTCCGGCGTATAGCACAGACAGAATATTCCGACAAAATAATAAAGACAGAATAATAGAAGAATGTCACCAAGTATAGGGTAGCCCGCGTATACAGGTTATTCCAACAGAACAATAAAGAAATGGAATAACAGAATTTCTCTTCTTGAATACAAAAGAATAATATCCCTTACGAGTACAACAAATAATATCTCTTACCGTAAAATAATACTTGATATAAGAGTAGTGAAGTAGCAGAAAACTTTTCTTCTATCTCTCTATAGTCTCTCTCTACAGTTTCTCTCTATACAATTCAGTGAATTCGTAAGAAAATAATTAAGGAATGAGCTTCTATTTATAGGAAAATAGAATGCATGCTAACTAATCCATGAACGGTCCAAATTGATTTACTTTAATCTGACAGTCCATATTTAAAGAAAAATCTTTTAAATAAAATAAAATATATTCTATTTATATAAAAAGATTTTTACTATGCAAACACTATGCAGACACTATGCAAACACTATGCATAATAAAATATAATATATTTTATCTATAGAATAACTTTAATAAAGTATTCTATTTTATATAAAAAGATTTTACTATACAAAACACTATGCATAATAGAATATAATATATTCTATTTATAGAATAACTTTAATAAAGTATTCTGTTTTATATAAAAAGATGTTTCTATTTTATTACGTGAATAAAACAAAACTTCTAAATCAACAATAATTGAATCAAATAATATGAGATACTATGCAACAACTATTGTAGCAATAATTGAACAAAACTGAGTGACTTCTCACATAAATATCAATAATCAATACCGTGTGCTACTATGCAACAACGCATATTACTGTACTTTTACTACCGAGTAGTTCAACAGTATCAACGGTAAAACTTCCACCGTTATTTTCAATAAAATATTTTTGTCATTTTCTCAATCTGACAATAATTCCGTTGTGGGTTCCACCAATAATTGTGTCGTCGTACGAATATTTCCTGTTTAAAACGAATATTCCCCGACCAATCGAATATAATATGACAACTTGCATACTTTTCAAAATTTATAAATATTACCCACAACTATAACATTATCTCAAACTCACACCATAATATAAAAAAAATTATTTCAAAAAAATTAATTCTTTATTCATAAAATCTGGGGTTTCACAATCTCCCCTGCGTATGAAATTTCACCCTCGAAATTTATGTACGTACCTGGTATGCCAAACAGGTGAGGATACCTTGACTTCATTTTAGATTCTAACTCTTGAGGTATAACCCTTGAGTGTTGGATACGATTCTTCTTATCCAAGATTTTAACACAAGATCTCATACGTTAAATCATCCGCTATCTCATCTGATTCTAAATTAATAATGTGGTTCTGGTAATCCACATATTTACGTAACATTGATACGTTAAAAACGTTATGAGCATGCGATATACTTGGCGGTAAAACTAGTCTATAAGCCACAGTTCCTACTCAGTCGAGGATTTCAAATGGACCAATTAAATCGAGGGTTGAGATTTCCTCTCATCAGCAACTCTTGCTTCTAGAATAACGCCCTATTGAACCTTCTTCTTCATATTCATCAGATTTGGGTATGTAGCTTGAGCGTCTTTAACTTTATCGATTAAATTCGATTTTACTCGTATATTCGTTATCTTCACGTGGGTCCCTAGAGTCTTTAACTCTATCTTCATCATTTGAAAGTTATACGAAATGAGTCTTTGTGTTAACAACATCGCACTTGTAAACGCATACGATCTTCTATTCAACACGTCAACTACCACATTCGCTCTTCCACGATGATATTGAATAGTACGATCGTAATCTTCAACAGCTCGAGTCAATGTCTTTAGCGCATGTTACGTTCGTTTTATTTGAAGAAATATTTTGAGGGTTTAAGAAATGGGTTTTGTACAGGTGTCAATACAAAATTCGATTTCACGCTTTGGGGTAGGCTAAGAAGTCTTCAGGAATATGTCAATAGATTTATTAATGATAGAAATATCATTCAAAACTGTTACTCTCATCCAAGACTTGGATAGTACGTCACATTGATATCAACTATGACTTCTATACCTTAACCTAGAAGCACCTCATAATGATACCTATCAACTTGTCATCGTCATTCACGATGTCGCCTAGAGAAAGTCTGGCTTCGGTGCATTCCACACAAGGAATTCATCAACAAAAGGATTAGGGTTCTTTACTTTTGGCTTGATATGACAATAATTGAATTTAGTGGTTTGGTTGCTTGAATTCGCATAGTATGTTGGTTAGGAATATGAAAGCTAACAACCTTACGAAAAACATGATGAGTAGTTAACCAATTGTTTAAAAAAACCACATCAAAGGCAAGTATTTTTAAAGAGATAAGATCGACAAGTAACGTGAAAGTATCGATTTGAATCAAACAAGATTTATAAATAGTTGAGGTAACGAAGGTTTCTCCCAATGGAGTTTCAATAGATAAATCAAAGTTTAACTTCTCCGGAGTTAAGTACAAACATTGAACACAACTAGGTGAAATAAAAGAGTGAGTAGAACCGGTATCTAACACTGTATAGACTTCGTAAGAGCTTATGATTTACTTACTCATGATAATTTTATTCATGTTCCTCGTCACGAGAAAAAAAATGCCCTCTCTTAAACTACTGGCTTTGGCTTGTCTGGGACATCCTTTGGCATCACTATCCCGATTGGACTTGACTTCACCATACGACAAAATCGAGCTAGGTGACCTTCTCTTCCACAGTTAAAACATGCTTTGGATTGTTGCGTACAGTTTGCACGGATGTGTCCCTCTTGTCCGCATTTGAAACATACAACCGGTGGGCGTTCTTCTTCCTTTGAAACGGGTGCTGGTGCCGACATCTTCACATCATTGTTGAACCTTCTCTTCTTAAAATGTCCATTCTTGTTATCTTGGCCATGATTACCACCAAAATGGTTACCATTCTTGGCATGATAATATCCCCCACGATGGTTATTGTTGTTCTGATGACCGTTGCCACCAGTATGATTATTATCGTGTTGTTGGTCGTTGCCTTTTGGTTGTGCTGACTCATTATCGTGCTCGAATAACTGAGCCCTATTCACAACATCTGAATATAAACAAAGTTTGTGAGAAATGAGGTATTGACGTATATCGGGTTTCAAAGCTCGCAAAATCATTCGCATCATTCGCTCCTCATTATCGACCAAATGGGATGCAAACCAGGATAACTCCGCAAACTTAGCCTCGTACTGCGACACAGTCATATTGTTTTGCTCCAGCTTGATGAATTCTACCTCCTTCATGTGATGAATACTTTCAGGAAAGTACTTGTCTTTGAATAATTCTTGGAACTTCTCCCAAGACATCTTGAGTGCGTCAGGCTGGGTACGTTTTATAGATTCCCACTAATGATCTCCTTCACACTACATAAAGGTGGCGAATGGAACCTTTTGCTCCTCTAAGCATTCCAAGACATCAAATATCTTGGTAATCTGCTTTATCCATGTCTCCGCCTTAAGTGGTTCTGGCTTTCCTAGAAACTCCGGTGGTCCCAGCTCCTTGAATTTCTTAGCGGTGACCAACCGTGGGTTACCATTGTTTCCACCTGCATTATGGACAGGAGCTGCCTTCACCTGTTGTTGTATGAATTGCCCCTTAAACTGCTTAGCAGTGACCGTCCAAGAGTTATCAGTATTTCTACCTGTATTTTGGACAGGAGCTTCCTTCTCTTGTTGTTTCATAAATTGCATAAAGCCTCTGACCATCCCATCATTCACCATTTCATCGGTGTTATTGTTTTCATGAGGAATATTGTCCTCTAGTTGCACATTATCCTATTTATTGATATGTGAAGACTCAACGGTCTCCTGTGCTCCATTGATAATCTCAACATTCTTGGATGCCATTTTCAAACATTGCCACAAAATAAGGGTTAATTAACATATCACATATTATCCCTATACTTTAACTGACCAATTAAATACCAAATAAACTTAGGTAGGTCATACTAGCGAAGGAATTCCCTGTCTCTCCCCTCCTAGTTCTTATCTCACATCTTAGCCAGAGATCATATCCCTAAGCTTTGATACCAACTGTGACGCCCCCAAAATTAGGTATACATCACCCATCTTGGGTCGCCAGATACATGGTATAGAATTCAAATACAACTTACTAATACAACTGTCGTGTACAATACGATAAAACATAAACTGTGAGTTTGAATACAATTATTGTCTACTAGAGATTATACAAACTTAAAAGGAGTCCTCATTACAATTATTATCACACTATTTCACAAAATAGTTAGGACTACTAATGTTATCCTCTGGACCATCACTCTGTTCCCCGACTCGTCCCAGCTATATTCTCATTTCTTGAAGAGAACAGTGAAAGAAAGGGTGAGCTCAACTAGCCCAGTAAGAAATATTATGACTAAGATAATGCAGAATAAATTATCATTAGCCTCCAGCAATGTTAAACTGATAAAATACAATAGACATCAAGTTTAACTGTAGCGGAACAAGCAATACATTAAAAGAGTCAAGTAGAAAATAAAATCTACTATCTTTTATGATTTAAAAAGTTTTTCATCACTTTTAACGCTGAGACTCAGCTTAATAAATATTCCACATCATCGAATCACCCCTGCACTACGGCCAAGGATATTCTTTAGTATCACAACCACAATTATCCATGCACTACGGGACAAGAATATTTGTGTATTCATTAATGGTCATGATCATGCCATTAAACAATTCATCTTTGCTCCCTTAGCCGAAGAGAATCCATAGCCATAATCATACCAAAAAATGTCCATCAATGCACTACGGGCCAATGAGGACTTTTAATTTTTACATCATTTGTAACATTACGGTCATGATTACACCGCATAATCCATGGTCATAATCATACCAAGTCCATCTATGCACTACAGGCCACATATGACTTTCAACATAATATAAACATGAGGATGCTGACAATGATATAAGAATTCAATAAAACAAGTTCAAGAATTAATTTATCCATGAACCAATAACGTCCAAATTGTCAACATGATACTGCTTTGTAGAGTAAAATTCAAGAATGCTCAGAAGAATATTTTCATGAAAAGATACTGGATGAAGTGCAAATATCAATGATATTCCACTAATTTCATGGAGTATGGAAGTCAAAATTTTAATCAACTGAGTATAATACCGAATGGAATAACAAAAGAAATCACCATGCATACAGTATTTCGCATACACAGGTTATTCCAACAGAATAATAATAACGGAACCAGGTCAGGCAAAATTCACACCGACAGGATGTTCCAACATAATAGTAAAGAATGGAATAACAACAAAAATCAACATGCATGTGGTACTTCGCATAGACAGGTTATTCTAACAGAATACTAAATAACGGTACCAGGTCAGGTGAAATTCACACCGACAGGATGTTCCAACAGAATAATAAATGCAGAATAATAAATGATGGAACCAGGTCTGGCGTATAGCACAGACAAGATATTCCGACAGAATAATAAAGACAGAATAATAGAAGAATGTCACCAAGTATTGGGTAGCCCACGTATACAGGTTATTCCAACAGAACAATAAAGAAATGGAATAACAGAAGTTCACTTCTTGATTACAAAAGAATAATATCCCTTACGAGTACAAAAAATAATATCCCTTACCGTAAAATAATACTTGATATAAGAGTAGTGAAGTGGCAGAAAACTTTTCTTTTATCTCCCTATAGTCTCTCTCTATAGTTTCTCTCTCTAGAGTTCAGTGAATTCGTAAGAAAATAATGAAGGAATGAGCTTCTATTTATAGGAAAATGGAAAGCATAGTAACTAATCCATGAACAGTCCAGATTGATTTACTTTAATCTGACGGTCCATATTTAAAGAAAATTTTTTTAAATAAAATATAATATATTCTATTTATATAAAAAGATTTTTACTATGCAAACACTATGCAGGCACTATACAAACACTATGCATAATAAAATATAATATATTCTATTTATAGAATAACTTTAATAAAGTATTCTGTTTTATATAAAAAGATTTTACTATGTAAAACACTATGCATAATAGAATATAATATATTCTATTTATAGATTAACATTAATAAAGTATTCTGTTTTCTATAAAAAGGTGTTTCTATTTTATTACATGAATAAAGCAAAACTTCTAAATCAACAATAATTGAATCAAATAATGTGAGATACTATACAACAACTATTGTAGCAATAATTGAACAAAACTGAGTGACTTCTCACATAAATATTAATAATCAATATCATGTGCTACTATGCAACAACGCGTATTACTGTACTTTTACTATCGAGTAGTTCAACAGTATCAATGGTAAAACTTCCGTCGTTATTTTCAATAAAATATTTTTGTCGTTTTTTCAATCCGATAATAATTCCGTTGTGGAGTCCACCAATGATTGTGTCATCGTACTAATATTTCCTGTTTAAAACGAATATTCCCCAACCAATCAAATATAATATGACAACTTGCATACTTTGTAAAATTTATAAATTTTATCCACAACTATAACATTATCTCAAATTCACACCATAATATAAAAAAAATTATTTCGAAAAAATTAATTTTTTATTCATAAAATCTGGGGTTTCACATGGAATTTAAGATCGGTCAGGAATGGTGTTATATGAATTAAGTAGCGTATTATAGAATTTCAGTTAATTAGGAAAAACCTTAATTAGTATTTGAAAATCCTAATTTAAAATTAGAAACCCTAATTTGCTAATTAGGAACCCTAATTACAGATTTTAGAAATCCTAATTTTTATTTTAGTAAATTAAATTGTTAATTTGGGAACCCTAAAGCAGTTAAGGAACCCTAATTATTTAAAACCTTAATTTCTATTAAAAACCCTACTTTAATTAGTGTGTTTTAAAATTAAAATTTTATTACACTTTAATTTTATTTTTTCAAACCCTTGTAATTATTTGGGAAACTTTAAGATGTAAATTCTAGTGAATAAATCCTAGATTCAATCACCTTGGATAAGAATGCCCTTGAAATTAAAACACAAATTACCATTTTACCCTTTTTGTCCCATTTGGTGAATTATTGTTAACCAAATTTAGCAATATCTTGCTAGCCACCCTAGTCTACCTAGCTATGAGCCTACAACCTACAAATCTCAGCCATGTGATCAACCAAGTTCATTGCATACATGTTTTACATATAGATTAAGAGAGAGAAAATGTATTATTGCCTCATTTGTGCAACAAACACTTACCCATATTCTGTCAAGCTCAAACCCACGAATTTTTCTGACATTTCAGTCACTAAAATCAGCCCCACCAACTCACATAACAAATCAGAAGCATAGAAATTAGATTTGCTCACTTAAAGGTGTGAACCCTAAAAAGAACTCTGATCTTGATCTGCATGTTAGATGTTAGTTGTTTTGTGTTAAACATGTAGTATGTAGTATATAATGATGATCTGGGTTGCTAGATGTTAGATCCATAACATCTAGATGCTCAAATATGAAGTTTTTAAAAATCTTGAAAACATTATTTTTGTGTCTGACAATCGAATGTCAGGTCTGGTAGATCTCTGTCTGTTAATGATTTTAGTGTTTTTAATGTTTGAACATGTAGTGTGCTATGAGGTCTGTAATCTAGAACTTGTAGTATTACCAGATAATGCTTAGAATGTCAGATAATCATGGTCAAAGGTCGTTGACCGAACATGACTTTCTAAAATCTGGAAAACCCAGAATGTGCCCAGAACAGTCTGACAACATGTTCATAGCCCCAGATCTTTCAGTTGTTTGTTGTATTGTTCTTCCTGTTGTAATATAATTGTACACTACACCAAAAATGGCCTCTAGTGAAGGACAAATTCTTCACTAAAGGTCCTATATCTCTCACAAGTTATTTATTGCGAAGAAATATTTTCTTCAGACAAGTGCTCGCATTAGACCTCCTCGCAATTGGGTGTCCTTCGCTAAGTAGTAACTAAATATTTTTTGTGAAGGATATATTGTGAATAAATTATTCCTTCACAAAGTGTATTTAGTGAAAGATTGGTTTCCTTCACAAATAATATTTTAAGAAGGACTATTTGAAATTAGTGAATAACTTGATTCCCTCACAAATAATATATTGTGAAGAACAAATTTATTTAACGAGAGAATATTTTCCTTCACTAATTATAAATTGAGAATCTTTTTTCAAATTAGTGAGAGAAAAATTCCTTCACAAAGTATAAATTTTTAAATAAAAAATTATTTGCTAAATAATCAAAATTCCTTGAAAAATTATAATTAATTTTCAAATCAATGATTTCTTATTTATTATTATAACTATAATTTTTAGTAATTGATATAATAAATATTAAATTTAATATTTCAAGTTAATATAAATATCATACATATTTCAAACTAATTGATAAACTAATGCATAAAGAGCTAATAATTAAAAATACTACTCCATATATAAATAGATAATGCTCAAGTCACAATAAGTACAAAATTTGTTATTATGTCTTGATCTCCCAAAGATCATAGTACTTACAATATTTAATAACTAACACAAGAACACTGAAAGAATAACAACGAACTAAATAGAATGAAGTGTACATCATGTTAGGTCCACTTCATCATCATTTTCTTCAAGGAAATCAAGGTTGGACATGTAAATTTCCTGCTGCAAAAGAAACACCAAAATTCAATTTCAATAAGATGAGGAATAAGAAAAAATGAGCCTGGTGAACTTGTGATCTAGTGTGTTGAATGTGTACTGATCAATGTGTACGTCACCTGCTTCAGGAAAAGAGCTGCAGTAATGGAACCACCTTGACGACCACCGGTGTTGACCATATCAGCTAACTCCAGATTAATGGAGTGCCAATAACTTTATTCCAAAGGCAACCTCCAAAATTTTTCTCTAGCAACTTCTAAAGCTGCAAGTACCTCCTTTGCCAGGTCATCACTAGGTATAAAGATTCCTGTTTAGGAAATGTTAAAAATGTCTTAGGTTTCCCCAGAGATTTAGATTCTCTTTGTAATTTCTATGAAAATAAGCAGCAGAAAAAAAATTTGGGCACCACAGCAGTAGCCTTAATACCAAAAAGAACTTCAAACAAGTGCATAAGTAACATTATTCCATAAATACTATGAAGGAAAAACTACTCAAACTTCAAAGAATTTTCTCCGCTCCAAAAAATTCAACAGCTTGATAGTCAAATTGATAAGAATCTCAAGTACTATTGTAGAGATAAATATCTCATTCCAACCAGGAACTCACCAATGAGAATAAGATCACATATTACCTACAATTGAGGGCCCAAGGGCAACCACACATGCTCCAGTCAATGTAGCAAGATCAACTATCTGTTTACTTTTTAGCACAATCTAAATCTATACTGCAATTTAGTAAAGAGGAGCTTTAAACTCCTTACAACCTAACGTTGAAATCCTGAATACTCCTTGAACTTGATTTGCAGATTACCAAAAAACTTGAGTAGGGCACATAGTCTATGTGTTGACTCTACAGATGATATGAATACAATGCACTTCTTCCCATGCAGAGTTTGCAGCAGTGCAATCAGATATAGGGGTTTAAGGTTTGGTTCAAATATCTGCATAGAAAATTTGAAGATAACAATCATTGCTCATTAATCGAATAATTCATATATAAAAAATTAAGAATATACCATATTTTTAATGTAAGAACAATATTAGAAAGAATAGGAAAAAGGGTGTAAAAATATCTAATGCAAGAATAATATTTGATTAAAAAAAATTCCCTCCACACCCATTATCAAGTGTTGCATTGCAAATTGTTACTTCAATTTCACAACAAAAGTTGAACCACAAGGTTACTAATAACCTGAAAAAAGAATGGAAGTACATGTGATACGCTAACTAAAAACACATTCCTAGCCCCCAAAAACATTTCAAGGGGGAGCAAAAATTCACACCATAGTTTACAGTCTCGTGATCAAATAATTCACATTACGCAGAATTGTTTTAGGGGGGTGTTCCATGAATAGGATAATTCACGAATCTATGTATTTTCAGCCTTTTTGTTATGCTAATTATGAATACTTCACATGGAATTGGGATTATAACTTTGAAACGAAAAAGGATAATAGAAAATTTAAGACGAGATAACAAAAACACGACCAAATAAATCTAATCACCCAAATGTATATCTATAAATAAATAAATTGGAAGTGTCAGCACATCCCTGAATGATTTGTGATAGACAAATGATTGACTAGAATTTTTTTTTTCTCAAGTATTGATCTACAGGACTGTAATTGTGTAGACGCACAACTTTACTAATATATTCTGTGCAATGAGATATCATCAGCTGTAAATCACTGTGAAAATATCTCAAAAATTCAGGATTTAATATAAAGAGAAGTATGCAAATTTCATACTATTCTGGTTCATCTGTGGCAACCATCTCCAGAATAATAGGGAAAGGACAATAAGGATATACCTAGAGAGCTTTGAAGGAATTGAGTGAGCTTTCTATATGGAACATGAGAACTCTTTTGTGCCAACGCAAAGATGAAATCTCCAAGGGCAGATAAAGATTTGTTTATATGTTGTGCTTCCTTAAGTCTGTCTCCAGTTACCTCAGAACGGTTTATTCTTTCACTTCCCACAAGATCTACCAAATGAAGACTGCCCTGCAAGAAAGAACCAGTCTTCAGATCCGTCCCACGAGCATGAATTGTTAGAACACTGCATGCATGCATGCATTCACATAACTACAATGAGAAACAAATGAGACAAATAATTCAGAGACAATATATTATTATTCATAGTAAAGAACCTGTGTGATCGGTTACTTCTTTCATTCACGGCAGTCGAACCTTTAGCTGTATTTTTAAATCCAATTTCCGTCAAGTTCAACACATCTGAGGTTGATTGGACAGTCTGCATTCTAGCATCAGGGGGACAGCTAATCCATTCGATTGTGAGGTTGTCACAATCCCAAGTGTGCGCAAATCAAGGAAAACAAGTTCATATAAGAAATGCTAAACAACATCAGCACTATATGTTAACCCCCCCCCCCCCCCAATCCTCTTAAGTTGCTTCATCAGGTCCCATCTGCAGAAACACATAAGTTCATTAAGCAATGTTAAACAACATCAGCACTATAAGTTTGAAATTATCAAATTGAAAGTGTTCATACCATTGTGTAGGTCTTCCCTGAACCAGTTTGGCCATATGCAAATAAACATTCATTGTATCCAATACCGACTGTATCAAATTGATCACATATATGTAATTTCATGTTTACATAATAATTTTATCGCTTTTCTTGCGCATGAATAAGTTTGTGCGATATATAGTCTTTATACTATATTTATACTACTATATCGATGTTTCATTATGTGCCAAATAGCTCTAAAACCAACCAAACAGGTCGCGGGAACACAATAAGATGAGTAGCCCAAGGCTGCCAGGCTCGGCGTTGGCCGCCTGGGATGGGCAGCCCATGGCTTGACACGCACCTTTGCTAATTTTTTTTATTTCTTTAACCTTTAATCAACTTGCTGCAAGTTTTGGGTAGGTTTTAGTCCGTATATCCAAGTATTTAAAGAAATTTTCTAAACATGAAAACAAGCGACTAAGATTGACCAAAACAGCACGTGAAAAGCATGTCAAGCGACTGCACCAGCGCAGCACGGCGGCGCGCGCGCGCGCCCGCGCGTGGCTGGGCAGTGCCCTGCTGCTACTCAATTGCTTGAAGCATACTTTGCGCAGTTTTTAACTTCTTGCTTGTAGCTCAAAAAATTCCCAACTTTAGGTATGTTATAGGTACCATAGTAGGCTATTTTTAAAAAATATAACACATCCATTTCTGACCTCATAGGCAGCCTAAAACACAGCCCAAAAATGTCCACGCGTGACAGTTTTTCCCTTTTCCCCAGCCTTACCCTCTTTCGCTAAAACAGTCATAACTTTTTCATTTCAAAACATTTTTGAGCGATTCTTGAGCCCACGCGAAGCTAACTTCTGGGGCTACAACATTCATTCTTTGACCATTTTCAAATTCAAAATACAGAATTCCAGAATTTCGTGCGAAGGGGACTGGTCGGAATTGGTTGGACAGTTTTGACGCGACTACTTTGAATTGTCGTAAGTCTTTACTCCGAAGTCGGAATTTGTCCGTTTCGGAGACTAAGGAAAGATTTTTCATTGTACTATAACATACCAAAAGCCCAGAATTTTTTGAACAATCTAGCTATCCCCGAATATTTCTTTTAGGGTCAGCAGTCCACTAACTTTTCGGATCTTGCTTCTTCATGCATCCTAACGATTAGCGTAACTTTTGCTATACAAGTTCAAATGACTTGAAATTTGTTCCTACTTCGAGACCTTGTTATAAGGTACATTTTTCATCCAAGTTTGGTCTCTAACAACATTATTAGGACACTTAATTAAAAGCTCAAAACTCAGTGTTCATACCCTTTTTAAGGGAAATTTCATTTGATTTAATTTCATTCCATTGCTTTTCAAACTTGTTTTGGTTCCACTAATGGACTTAGGAAACCTAATACCACCTATTCAAATGTCTTCTAGTTCCAAGCTTCAGGTAATTATTCGTTTTTATGTTTGGAAACCTTATTTGGGCATTTTATCAAACAGTTAGTGTGCAATACACATATAGACACATAGTACATATATTCCAAGCAATTTGGTTCCAGCCTTGTCTCTTTTAGTCTATTAGAACATCAACAAAACAGTTACAAAAAAATACCAACAAATCATAACAGTGTTATTATAACAGCCACTAGCTGTCCACAATCAACATTCTATGTAACAGCCCATTTTAAGTCACTTAGACACTAATTCGTTTATCTTAACATCAAAATGGAATGTAAAAGGAATGAAAAAGGTTTGCATTAGTATACCTTGCTAGGCTATTATATAATGCTAGCTACTTTGCTTCTTTTCCTTCCATTTTTCCCAAGCCGAGCTCTTTCTCCCACTCTCTATATTCAACATATTTTGGAGTTCAACAATGTGATGTACAATCTGAACTTGGGTGCAAGGTGTTGCCATATATGGCTAAGGTTCATCATTGCATCTATTCAGACCCATCATTGCTTCTACCCAGCTCCTACTTGGCTGCTACCATGGCCCCTAATCAACCTCCTAGCAGCCTCCTCACATCTCAGCTGATAACCATCAAAGGATAGCAGTCTACTTGGCCCCATCCACAACAACACGACAAAAATGAATAGAACAAATTCATTTAGCATAGATTGATTTAACACATCGAAAAGTAAAATATAATTAATTTGCTAATAAGGGGGGAAAACATGAAAATATAAGAATGAAGAAACCCTAACCTTTGAGAAATCAAAATCAACGATTATGTTCAACAGGTAAAGGTCGATTAAACCCACCGAAGTCCAACACGATACCGTCAACGAAGTCCGACACCACCGAGGCGGCATCCCGCCGACTGTCCTTCTCGCTGCTCTCGTTGCGCTTGTGGCGCTTCCGCGCAAGGTCAGGAGAGGGAGTGCAGTGGCGGTCGTTTTCGCCTGTCTTTGTCCCTTCGTGGGCTCGTTATCGGTCGCGGATTCTGTCGTGGTCGCTCATCTTTCTCTTTCCTCTGTAGGAGGAGAGTGCAGCTCATCTCAACTACTTGGTCGTGACCGTGAATGAAGAAGAAGAAAAGATCTTCTCCCATACGTCCCTCCTCAGCTGATGGCCACACTAGAGAGAGAAAGTACATACCTTCTTTTAATTTCAAATTTTCAGTTCCGCATTTTTTTTAATCCGTATTTTTTACATAGATAAAAAACTTTATCTATTTAAAACCAAAAATTATCCTTCTACACCGTTTTTTTAAAAACGTTGTAAAAAAATACCACAATATTTTTTATAAAAACGTCATCTTTTAAGTATTGTCTTTTTATGGTTTTGTACTGGTGAAGCACAGTACTGTACTTCAAATACATAAAGTTAAGTTTTTTTGATTTTTTTTCTTATGGTTTAGTACTGAACCAATTAAAAATAAAATTAAATAATCCAAAAGTGTTTCTTAATTAAAGCCCTCCCAAATTGTTATTTAACTGAATATTAAATACAATACCAAAAAATAAAGTTACTTTAAATTAATCTCCAAAAGACTTTTTTGGATTAATATTATATACTTAAAATAAAATTTAAAGTCTTTTGGATTATTTAATTTTATTTTTATTTAACTTTAACTTTATTTAATTATGATCATAAAAATAAACTTTTATGGAGAAATTTTAAAGTTTAACATAGTGTAAAGTTATTTACTTTATAGTTTATTAAAATAAATAGTTGATATTATAAGTTACTTAAAAAGTGTTATTAAAATTTAAATTTACTATTGTAAAAAATTTAAGGTATTTATATTCACCACAATAAATCAAAAAAAATTATTTAGAACAAGATAGCGACCAATTTTATCCCTCGCAAAAAACTTCTGAATAATGATATATAGTGAGTAATAATTCCTTCACTAAATAGATTTTTTCCTCAAATTTTCGTCATAAATTGGCTCCAAAAATATTTCTATCGCCTCAATTTTGCGAGGGAAAAAAATATAAATTGTGAAGGATGTTTCTTTCGCTAATAACTATATTGTCACTATACTTTTTTCCTTCATTATTCCTTCGCTAAACAACTCCTCATGTTTCCTTCACAAAATTTCCTTCGCTAGAGGCCATTTTTGGTGTAGTGGTAGTATGTTATAAGGACTTCATTTTTATGCTTTAAAACCTCCTAAACATCAAATAGTTTTAACGTAGTGGCTGGTCAAAGTAGGTAAAACGATCACGTTTTCTGTTTCTGGGTAACCCAGAAAAAAGATGAACACTGATCTCTGACTGCCTTTGACCGGCTTAAATCTACTTGATCTGTTATTGTTATATGTGTTATATATAATAGATCTATAGTATTACATGTTAGCTACAACATGGAATCAATAGATCACATAGAGAAAACTAAAAATGCGAGATATAAGGATCTAAAGTAGAATACTCGTTCTGTTCTTCATTCTGGAAAAACCCAGAAATGAAGAATAGACACTGACACGATTTTCAGAGCCTCCGATCTTTCTTGTTAATGATGTTTAGACTTGGAAACTGTTTCCATCATGTACCCTGTTAGTTGTACTTCAAGGCCCGACGTTCAGAACACATTTACCTTGAACATATTTCATGATAGAGGGCCATTAAAGGCGTTGACCGACCACGACTTTATTTTCTGGGCAGCCTAGAAACGTCAAGAACAGCTCTAAAAGCTTGTTCTTGAGCTTATATCTTGCAGATGATGTATGTTTTGATCGTGGTTGTTGTTAGATTGTGTAGTATTACATCAGTATTATAATATCTAACCATTAACTAGACCAGAAACACATTACACAATGAATGATTGATGATTAAACAATCAAGCTCGAGCACTAACTTTGAATGCATGGGTTTCTCAAGAACACCTAAGGCGACACTTACTGTCGCCAAAGGGCTTTAACGACAGACTTATTATAATTAATTAATTTAATTTTTAAAAATCATTTAAAATAGTAAATAAATTCTAAAAATTACAAAAAGAGTTTTAAAAATTATTTGAAGTTATAAAAATTAACGTTTAATAATTTGGCATATTTTTCATAAATATTAATATTTATTTGGATATTTTTGGTATTTAATTTATTTAATAAATGCATTAAATAAATTAATTAAAATGATTTTATTGTATAAAAATCATTTTAAATAACAATAAGGTAATTAATAATAATTTAGGTTACAAAACTTAACTTTTAATATTTTAAGATAAGTTTCATTAATTATTAAATATTAATGATATTAGATTTATTTAGTAATTATATTAAATAAATTAATTAAAAATGATTTTAATATTATAAAAATCATTTTAAATGAAAATAAATAGTTTAAAAATATTTTAAGTTATAAAATATAACTTTTGATATTTAAACGTAAATTTCATTAATAATTTAATATTAATGATATTAAGTTTATTTAATAATTAAATTAAATACTCCCTCCGTCTCAAGATAAAAGTCATTATTATTATTATTTTGGGTTGTCCTATGTTAAATGTTCACTTTCTTTTAATAACTAAACTTTTACACATTTTTTTCTATTATGCCCGTAACATTAAATATCTCATACTTTTCTTATTCTAATTCTCTCTCCATATTTAATGACATTATTATGGATAATTTTGTCATTTTATTCCTCTTCTTAATATGCGTGAAAAATCCACCAGGACTTTTATCCTGGGACAGAGGGAGTAAATAGTTTTAAAATGGTTTTATTGAATTAACAATCATTTAAAAAGGAAATAAATGAATTAAAAATATTTTAAGTTATAATCAATGACTTTTAATATTTTGATAAATAATAAATTAATATTCTAATATTAATAGTAATTATTTAAAAATGATTTTAAATATTTTAAAAATCATTTAAGGGTAATATTAATACTTTAAAAAGATTTTAAGTTATTATAAATAACTTGAATATTTTGGCAATGGTTTCATTAATAATTTAATATTAATTAAATATAAATGATAATAGAATTAGTTAATATTTAAATCATTTAATAATGATTCAGATGTTTGAAAAATCATGATAAATTATAATAATTATTTAAAAATTATTATAAATCAATTAAAAATAATATGACTGATATTTTCAGTTATTGAACTACATGATAGAGTTTTAGACTAGATAACTACCTGATAAAGTCGTCAGTACACAGAAATTGACCTAGACTTATATAATTGGTCTCGATAAGTGTTTGTTTGTGAACCAATGACTGTTAATATATTAGACAATGTGATTAGGTTATGTGCAGACTACAAATAGCAGTACTATGTGATATGATATAAAATTCTAATCAAACGAATGATCTTATTACTGATAGGTCGTTGTATAAAAAATTAATCTAAGTTGCGCTATAGTAAGCAGCAGCTCAGGCAAGTATCCTACTTTTGCATTTACTTTATGCAATGGACATGAGTAAGAAAGTTTCAAAATTATATTATCATTATGTCAGATTATTAACTCTACTGTTATCGATTTTGTATCAAATCTTTGAATTCATACAAGTTCTTAAATTATTCGATCATTGTTTATCAACACAGTATTACAGTATAATCCAGATATTTATTCTGTTCGTTAATTCTTATAAAGGGTTATACAAGTGTCCCCATTTGGATAACCATTGTATTTAATCACATGTTGATACATACCTATTGAGTTCCGGTATGAATACATTAATTAAAAGTTGTCTAAGCTACTTGATCCACCTAGACACATATTTAGAAATATTGTTGTGCAAGATAGAACTTTAATGTATCCAACCAGATTGTTTTGGTTTGGATTCCCGACTAAGTATGAACATCCCGAATATGGGAAAACTTTTGTGCACCTAAGGTGGATAGAGTGAACGACAATATCATTCTTTCATGTAGTATTGATCAATACAAGGTATAACGGGCTGATCACCCCCCGTGCCCGTAAGTTATGATGGTTTACAGATAAATTTCTGTTTAACCTTTTTGAAAATAGAAAACAATGTTCATAGTATGTTGACTGATCTCCAGTTATAGTCAATATGTAGTTTCAAAAATTTCATATGGAAGTAATATGTTGTTATTATTGGTTCAACTTACTTCACAACTGTTGATTCATTGTAGAAGTGTCTTTCAAAGAAAACATTTAATTCTTTCAGCTAATATATATTGTTGTTATTACTTGCTGGGAAATCAAATGATCATTCTGGCTTTAAATTTAAATTTTTTTAGCTAAGTATGATCAACCAGAAGGTTCAGGCAAGAACAAAGGGAAAGGAAAGCTGTTCGAATGAGTTTTATAATATTCTATGTAATAGTTAAAGTTTATTAAGACAATGATATTTATTATCTATGATGTAATGAATGTTTAAAGGTCGTGTACCTAGGATTTAGACTTTGATATGTGTAAATTAAGTTTGATATTTATATTAATGTTATTATTATTAGTATTATTCCGGTCATAGAAATGGTATCGTGGAGCACCGAGTTCGGGTTTCAAGTAACTGAATTTAGGGGCGTCATAGGTTGGTATCAAAGCTTTAGGGTTAGAAACCTTAGGTGGGATAGACCTTAAGCTATAACCTTAGAACAGAGGAAAATTTTAAAAATACAAGTAACTCATATAGAGTTTAAAAGGAGATGAATTGAATAAATACATCGTTAAACAAAATAAAAGATAATTCTTATAAAACTATTGTTTGCTGTGTGTATAATATTTACTAATTAAGATAAGTTGTGTGTAGATGTCAGGTGGAAAAGAATGAGGATACTCTCTGATCGTAAAGAAGGAGCCGATATCAAAGCCAAAAGCTGAAATAGAGGCTCATAGTGTAGACAACCTTGATGAGGTAGTGGTATTGGAAAACGTAGTACCAGATCCGAAAATGATGGAACTGACAGATAGTGATTCAGACACTAAAGTTGGAGCTGATCAAGTATTAACAAAAGTACAGAATCTGAAGAAAAATGTTTCTTCTCTAGAAAAGTTGTGGGAAATAAAAATGTTACTAAATAACCAATTGCGAAAGGCGTTAATAGAAACTATGGAAGAACAAGATAAGCTTAAAATCCAAATTAATCAAATGGGAGCCGGAAGCAACAAATCATGTGCAGCTCGGAGAAAGAAATGGAAAAGAAAAATGAATGACCGTGACGTA
Source organism: Panax japonicus (assembly GCA_020205505.1). Taxonomy (NCBI): domain Eukaryota; kingdom Viridiplantae; phylum Streptophyta; class Magnoliopsida; order Apiales; family Araliaceae; genus Panax; species Panax japonicus. The sequence goes on along the minus strand of CM035113.1, from coordinate 33,105,889 downwards.
GGAAATAAGTAGGATTAGTAGTGATTATGTAAGTTTAATAATGTAAGGGTGTACTGTAATATTCTCAAAGTTTTGTATAAGTTATTACAGTAATTCCCGACTTTTGTGGTCACAAAGGGATAGCAGTATATGTTATGTTATGTAAAGTACTTTGAATTGATGGATACGAATCTATGTTTGATTAATGGAATAAGTTTTGTATAAAACTTTATGTTACATATTAAACTTATACAATAAGGTTTAGAATATAAGTTAAATGTATGATTTTATGTAATCAGATAATGCCGCCAAGACGTCGAACACGAAATCAAAGGGAAGAAGAATATGTCAACAACGCTGAGGGACAACGACAAGACCTAATGAAAAACTTTGCGAACATGGTAGCTCAGGCTATGCAGCAAGGAATACCAGCCACAGGGAATCGACCAGACAATCACTTGGCAAATTTTAAAGACTTTAAGGCAGCAGGACCACAAAAATCTAGGGGAACAACCGACCCTATAGAAGCCCATACATGGGTTAACGAGATAAAAAAGGCGTTCATAATTGCTAGGGTAGATGAGGGGCAAAAGACCTCTTTTGCCACCTATGTGATGAAAGGGGAGGCAAACTTTTTGTGGGAAGTAAATCAAGCGATGGCAGGAGAAGGAGTAGTTACTTGGGCTAGGTTTAAGACTTTGTTTTTTGAAAACTACCTCTCAACTAGCATGCAAGCTAGGATGGAGGTTAAATTTATGGAGTTAAAGCATGAGAACACGACTATTGCGGAGTATGCTGTAAAGTTTAATTAGTTGGCTAGGTTTACTCCGCATCAACTTGATACGGAGGCTAGGAAGGCAAGAAGGTTCGAGCTGGGATTAAAACCCTGGATCTACAACAAGGTGGCAGTGTTGCAGATCAATACTTTTGTAGCACTAATGGAAAATGCTATTGTTAGTTCCCAGTAGGCACAATAGATCCAGAAGGGGGGGTTGAATAGATCCTTTTTAATTTCTAATACTTTTCTGGTTTACTTTGTATTGCTCATAATTTAGCATATGATAAACATAAGAATCTTTTCAAGCACAACGGGATAAGTAAAAGATCCCCTTCATTGATATATTCATAATCATACATACATTGTTCGTAGAGTTAGTTCGGTTGTAAGCAGTTAGAACATACATAGCAGTTATAGCAGTTATAGTATATAATGTAAATGACATAATGTAAAAGACACAAATGGTTTTAAGTGGTTCAGATACTCAAGCTCCTAATCTACTCTTCTGCTTTCAACTAGCAGGATTTCCACTAAGGAAGGGCAGCACCCTGAATCACTAAGATTCCTTCAAGGCCAGCATCTTTGGGACTTTAGTTCACTAAGAACTCTTCAAGGCCTGCAGCCTTGGAACTCCTCTAGTTCCCTAGGAACTCTTCAAGCCCAGCAGGTTTGGAACTTCATTTAGTCCCTCCGGACAAGGATCCCTCAGGCCCTGGCTTCTTAAGTTATTTGTTTATTTGTTTGTTGGAGTTGGTGCTGAGCTGCTAAGATGTCTTCATGCTCTGAACATCTTCTGTACTTAGCAGCTTGGCGTGATCATCCTTGAAGTGCAATTGAGTGTTGCATAATGCTCAGCTTCTTCAATTCCTCAACTACTCCGGATGATCCCTTGATGACTGCCTTGAAGATCATTCCTCTTGATACATGATGGCTGCACATGATGGGTTTTTAAGATGACTGTAAACTCTTCTGCTAGGTACTTAGAAACTTTCTCATGCTTTCCACCATGATAACGTTTGTGATCTCCCTTCTTGATACTTGATGTCTTCTCATGATGGACTTTCTAAGATGACTGTGAGCTCTTCTCTATGGTACTTAGAGTCTTCCCATTATGGACACCAAGATGATATAATGCTCTTCTTTCTCTCGACAGTTCAGAACACTCTTCTTGTAGTAGAACTCCCACTTCTACTTCTTCCTTTGTATGTCTCTGAGTGTTCTTGGTGGATCGTAGAGTGAGTCTTCGGACTCACTATTTTACATGGTTTAGAACAGTCCATCGTTACTCCAAACTCGGCAACTCTAGCAACCTTCGATCTTTGAAGCTCTAGCAGATTTATACTCCTTCCCAATCCTTCTATTGGAAAGTAGCCGTTGAAAGCTATTCAAATGTCTTCACATATCTCAAGTTGACAGAAGTAGACTGCTGATGTGACAAGTCATACTTTTTTTGACATTGTAGTCTACTATTTCACCTACCCATCAGAGATGTCACTTTAATGTCTTGGGCAGGTTGAAGACTTTATTTCCTCCTTCTGATTTCTCGATCAATGGTTGTCCTTTTGCATCGATGCTGTCAATAAGCTTTTGTCCGAATATTACCCTTCAGATTGAACTGTTTCCAATGCTTCAGTCTTCAGCTATTCGAACTCTACGATTCTGATGCATGTCTTCGAGGACCTAATCCTAGTGTCATGTTGACTGGTATAGACAACACTATGATCTTTAAGAGTGTTGATTGAATATTTAATGTAGAACACCTCTTCCTTATCTTATGCAGTACTTCAACAATTTTGTTTGCTTCAACTGTTCTTAGATACTGATGGCTTGACTTCTTTGATATGGCCCCTTCTGAATAGCAAGACACTTCAGATTTGTGCTCGCTTTCTCTTGGTGATCTCCCATTCACTTATCATCAATGGACTAACCCTACACTTAATCACTTTAGCCTAGTTCTTCAGAGGCTGACTAGTATCTCTGTGCACATTCCATCAATTCTTTCTTTGTTTGGCAAACACTACGATCTTGACTTCTTTCAAGATCATTGACTTCTATTCTCTTGAACGCTACTGAAGTCTTCTTATGATCATCTTGTGGAAGACTTCATCTCGAATGGCTTCACAACTCAATCTTGATGCTAATTGGGTTGACGGTTAGATCTTCTGTTAGCTTGCATGCCATTTATTGAGTGCTCTCTGGTTCCCTTCAGGTGAGATATATCTTTACAGTGCCAACCAGAGGTTTTGTTCCTTTGGATATTCTAGGAATGCTCATTTGTTAAGAATCATATTTGTTCTACGATTCTGCCTTTGCATTGTGAGCACATCTGTTGTGGTCGTAGTTCTGCACTCTACGATTCAGCCTCGGCTTTGCAGATACTACGACTTTGAGATCAGATCTTGACACTCTACAATTTCAATCTTTGTGCTCGATGTCTTTATATGATATTTCTCGACTACGATCTCTGCATGTAATCAATAAACTCTATGAACTCAGAATGTGATTTACGATCCTTGACTTGGCTTTGGCATCAGTAGACTCTACGACTCTAAGTGTAGCCTACGTTTCTGACTTGGCTTCTGCAGAGGTTCGGTCGGCTCGTAGGCATGTTGTCTCTACGATTCTGAACATGACTTCCTCAGTAGACTTCGGCTCCGAGGAAGTTCTACTCGACACACTACGATCCTTCCTCGTCTCTCCTGACAGTCTACGAACTCCGAGATCTACTATCTTGTAGATTACGATTCTGCCTCGACATCTCTCGAGTTCTCCTTGACTCTCATGGCAGACTATGATTTCTGGTGAAGTGCTCGACGATCAGACAAGCCTATCAATTACATCATAAGATCAACCTAATATGCTTGATCTTTCTATGTTTATAGTCATTGTACATCATTTCTTTTTAAGGACTTTACAAAGCTATTTTGCTTATGTAGGATTAACCTAACATACTTGATCAATTCATTCTAAGTCCTTGTAAACATGTTTATATTATCTATCAAAGGACTTTACAACTTTTCTTAATACAAGCATACTTGCATATTCATTCATATATATCATAATCAAATCATATATAAATAGGATTAACATTCACATGCTTATTCCTGACAGCTATCATAGCTGAGGAGGGGAGTGAGGCCATAAGCCTCTACACCAAGGAGAAAAGGAATAAGGGCAGTGCAGTAGGAGTTATGAAGGTGAAAACTAATAGTGGGAATAGGACTGAGAAAAGAAATGGGAATTATTTTGGCAATGTTCTGGTGAAACAGGAAGGTGTGAAGAAGCAGGTAGTTCAATGTGGGAAATGTGGGAAGAATCACTCTGGTGAGTGTCTGAAGGGTAAGTTTGTATGCTATAAGTGCGCGTAGGAGGACCATATTTCTCCCAACTTTCCCAACCCAAGGATGAACAATGGGTGTTTTCTATGTGGGTCTGCATAAGGTGATGGATTGTCCAAAGAGGAAAATGGAGGCAGGGTGTGTAACCACGGGAAAATGCAGCGGGACTATGACAATCACAGGACCGACTTCAACCAACAAACCAACCGTACGAGTCTTCAATATGACGGTCCAAGATACTGTGGCAACTGGGAATGGAACTCCAGGTATTATTCGAATAACTTTTATTTTCGTATAAATATCATTTTCCAATATATAGCAAATTATGTTATAAAGAAATTTTTAAGTAGGAATGTGAGTTTTGTTAGAAATCAAATTTTCGTTTAATCAGATAGACAAGCTTTATATAAACAGTTAAAGATTTGTTCGATCAATTATGATCGAGATCTATTGGCAATGATTGTGTAGGCTATGTACACTTATATGTATGAGTTTTAAAACGGCGATTCCGGGAACAAAATCTTTATAAGGGAGGGTAAATGTAATAACCCGATATTTTCTATGTAAATAAATAAGAAATTTGGCATATAATTTTTTTTTATATTTTAAAGATGGGAATATATGCGAAGTAATGTGTGTGTAAATATGTGATAAATAAAATTTATTTATTTCATGAATAATTTCAAACAATTTTATTTTAGAATTATTAATCATTATAAATTATATTCTTATAGTAATTAATTTTTGTAGCATAAATATTTTTATTAATTATTTTCCATGAAAACATGATTTTATATTATTTAAATAATATATGGAATGATTATTAGAATTATAAGAATAAATATTTTATTATCTAAATTTTTGTTCAGATTATGAAGTTAAGTATTTTAACTTGATTAATAATGTTGTATAAGAAAGATAAATTAGATATGGAATCCAAACCTTAAATTAGGGTTTTGATCGAGGGATAAGAATAATAATATAAGGCAAAACTAATGATTTGGCCACCGAAGTTGGTACGTTTTATTGAATACCCGATTGAACTTTTAATTTTATAAATTAACTCACTGAACTAATTTTTATTTTCAAATTGGGTCATTCCGTTAAAAAAAAAGTTAACAGACGTTAAAATATTGCTTATGTGGCGATGATGTGGTAAAAAACATATTGCTTATGTGGCAAAATAAAAAAATATAATTTTAAAAATAAAAAAATTAACCATTTAAAGTTTTAAAAATAAAAAATACATAATAAAATAAAACAAAAACAAAAAAAATCAAAATATCTTTTCTTCTTCAACTAAAAAGATTTAACCATTTTGATTATTTGGCAAAAAAAAACATATGTTTTTAAAAAAATAGAATTCTGATTTTTTTATTTGGAAAAAAACATAATTTTGCCAAATAATCAAGATGGTTAAATCTTTTTAGTTGAAGAAGAAAAGATTTTTTTATTTTTTTTATTTTTTTATTTTATTTTTTGTTTTATTTTATTATGTTTTTTTTATTTTTAAAACTTTAAAATGTTACTTTTTTTATTTTTAAAATCTATTTTTGATTTTTGTTTGCATTGTAAGCAATATTTTTTTATTTTTTTGCCACGTCAGCGCCACATAAGCAATATTTTAACGCCTGTCAACTTTTTTAACAGAATGACCTAATTTGAAAATAAAAATTAGTTCAGTGAGTTAATTTGAAAAATTAAAAGTTCAATCGGGTATTCAATAAAACATGCCAACTTCGGTGGCCAAATCATTAGTTTTGCCAATAATATAATATTCATTATATTTTGATTTTTTAGTGCTATAAATATGTACATTATATGAGTAGATTGATGTTGGTCAGGAAATTCTGGTGTATCATGACAAACCCTAATAATACAGTCATAAACCCTAATAATACAGTCATAAACCCTAATTTAAAACTCAAAACTAGAATTTAAGATCGGTCAAGAATGGTGGTATATGAATTAAGTAGCGTATTATAGAATTTCTGTTAATTAGGAAAAACCCTAATTAATATTTGAAAATCCTAATTTAAAATTAAAAACCCTAATTTGCTAATTAGGAACCCTAATCGCAAATTTTAGAAATCCTAATTATTATTTTAGCAAATTGAATTGTTAATTTGGGAACCCTAATGATGTTAAAGAACCCTAATTATTTAAAACCTTAATTTCTATTAAAAACCCTAATTTAATTAGTGTGTTTTAAAATTAAAATTTTATTACACTTAATTTTAAATTTTCAAACCCTAGTAATTATTTGGGAAACTTTAAGATGTAAAATCTAGTGAATAAATCCTACATTCAAGCACCTTGGACAAGAATGCCCTTGAAATTAAAACACAAATTACCATATTACCCTTTTGTCCCATTTGGTGAATTATTGTTAGCCAAATCTAGCAATATCTTGCTAGCCACCCTAGTCTACCTTGCTATGAGCCTACAAGCTGCAAATCTCATCCATGTGATCAACCAAGTTCATTGCATACATGTTTTACATATAGATTAAGACAGAGAAAATATATTATTGCCTCATTTGTGCAACAAACACTTACCCATATTCTCTCAAGCTCAAACCCACGACTTTTTCTAACATTTCAGTCACTAAAATCAGCCCCACCAACTCACATAACAAATCAAAAGCATAGAAATCAGATTTGCACACTTAAAGGTATGAACCCTAAAAAGAAATCTTAATATTAATTAAATATTAATGATAATAGAATTAGTTAATATTTAAATCATTTAATAATGATTCAGATGTTTGAAAAATCATGATAAAATATAATAATTATTTAAAAATTATTATAAGTCAATTAAAAATAATATGACTGATATTTTTAGTTATTGAACTACATGATAGAGTTTTAGACTAGATAAATACCCGATAAAGCCGTCAGTACACCAAAATTGATCTAGACTTATATAATTGGACTCGATAAGTGTTTGTTTGTGAACCAATGACAGTTAACATATGTGACAATGTGATTAGGTTATGCGCAGATTGCAAATAGCAGTACTATGTGATATGATATAAAATTCTAATCGAACAAATGATCTTATTACTGATAGGTCATTGTGTAAAAAATTAATCTAAGTTGCGTTATTGTAAGCAGTAGCTCAAGCAAGTATCCTACTTTTGCATTATTTTATGCAATGGACATGAGTAAGAAAGTTTCAGAATTATATTATCATTATGTCAGATTATTAACTTTATAATTATTGATTTTGAATCAAATCTTTGATTTCATACAAGTTCTTAAATTATTCGATCATTGTTTATCAACACAGTATTACAATATAATTCAACTATTTATTCTATTCGTTAATTCTTATAAAGGGTTAGACAAATATCCCTACTTGGATAACCATTGTATTTAATCACATGCTGATACATACATATTGAGTTCCGGTATGTATACATTAATTAAAAGTTATCTAAGCTACTTGATCCAACTAGACACAGATTAAGAAATATTTTTGAGTAAGATAGAACTTTATTGTATCTAACCAGATTATTTTGCTTCGGGTTCGTGACTAAGTATGAACATCCCGAACATTGTAAAACTTTTGTGCACCTAAGGTTGATAGAGTTAACGATAATATCGTTCTTTCATGTAGTTTTGATCAATACAGAGCATAACGGGCAGATCACCCCCCGTGCCCGTAAGTTATGACGTTTACAAATGAATTTATGTTTAACATTTTTGAAAATAGAAAACAATGTTCTTAGTATGTTGACTGATCTCCAGTTATAGTCAATACGTAGTTTCAAAATTTTCATATTGAAGTAATATGTTGTTATTATTGGTTCAACTTACTTCACAACTGTTGATTCGTTGTTGAAGTGTCTTTCAAAGAAAACATTTAATTCTTTCAGCTAATAATATATATTGTTGTTATTACTTGTTGGGCAATCAAATGCTCATTCTTGCTTTAAATTTAAATGTTTTCAGCTAATGATCAACTAGAAGGTTCAGGCAAGAACAACGGGAAAGGAAAGCTGTTCGAATGAGTTTTATAATATTTTATGTAATAGTTAAAGTTTATTAAGACGATGATATCTATTATCTATGATGTAATGAATGTTTAAAGGTTGCGTACTTGAGATTTAGACTTTGATATATATAAATTAAGTTTGATATTTATATTATTATTATTAGTATTATTTTGCTCATAGAAATGGTATCGTGGAGCACCGAGTTCGGGTTTCAAGTACCTGAATTTGGGGACGTCAATATCAGATATCTAAGGAGCTCTTCCGATCAAGAATAACCGATTGCACTACAATATAGACATAAGTTGTGAGGGCCCCGAATCTGAGGTCCCGAATCATCGCGGATCCGGTTCGATCATTCTATACAACTATTACTATATTTGCGGAAGATATAAACATCGATTGTTTATACATTAAACTTACAAACTTTTCTCTAAGGTCGAGTAACCTTAACTTTTATACAATTCATAACTTATTTAACTTGCAATAATATTAATATACAATACTTATACAAATCTAATCACACACGTAAACTAAAGTTGGAACTGTCTTTAATCTTTCATGTATCCGACGCGTTCGTCTTAATCTGCAATGTTTATCATGATATATCAAATGTGAGCATAAGATTGCCCAGCAAGTTTAAGTTCAATAATATAACGATATATCATGATTGAAATGATTTGAATAATTGGTTGACTATAATTCAACAATATAATTGTGAACTAGTAGGAACAAACTTTTGACTGAACAATTATATAACATGAACAAATGTATCTGAACAAAACATTAATGAATGTGATCAGTCTTTCATACTTGACTTATACATGCAATATGTACAGAGTACAATTTTACATGGCAATCAGCAATGATTAACCATAAGCATATCCGAATGAAACACTCTTAGTAGAGTTAAGTAAAAACAAACTTGCCTGAACCGTTGATTATTGCTACGCAATTTATAACGCTTTTTCTGAAGACCTAATATTAGTAATATAGATCTCCAATATTAGAATAATATTATCGCAATATAATACTATTATATATATATATACATAGAATAACCTAAACACATAACACATAACCCTATCAGTCTATAACACACATAAGACTCGGTATTAAATCAAACTATTTCATTCTAACTTGAATCCAACACAATTATAACATCCCGACGGTCTAATCAGACAAAATTAAACTCTGTCTAAACACTTAACCATTATCTACGATAATTTACTAACAGTTGAAATATTTTTCGTAAGCTCGTAATAATTTTTAAATAATTATTACTATTTATCGTGAATTTTCAATCAGTAAACACATATTTATATAAATTAAATACCACATAATTCTTTATCATTAATATTTATTTATTATCAAATATTAATGAAAATCATCACTTAATAATATAATATATTTATAATATATCAAAGTATTTTTAATACCTAAAATCATATTTATATGATTTTTAAACATTTAAATCCATTATCCGATAATTTCTTTTAATATTAAAATGTTAATACTTTCATGACAAAATATTAAAAGTTATATTTTATAACTTCAAATATTTTTCTAATACTTAAATCATTTTAATATGATTTATAAAACATTAATTCTATTTTTCCTTAATTTATTTAATATAGTTATTAAATAAACTAATTATCATTAATATTAATTAATTAACAAAATTCATCACAAAATATTAAAAGTTACTGAAAATATATTTAAATATTTTCTTATACAATAATATTATTTTTCATGATTTTTCATGTATTAAAATTATTTTTTAAATAATTTATTTAATATTATAATTAAATAAATTAAATACCGTTTATATTCTAAAAATATTAAATATTTATGAAATATACTCTAAATAATTAAAAACTATTTTTTAGATTTGAAAATAATTTTTCGGAATTTATTTTATATTTTTAATAATTAAAAACCATTTTATTCAATTTATTAATTAAATTAAATAATTTTCAGTAATTTAGTGTCGCTAAAGGTGGATTTAGTGACAAAACTGTCGCTGATTGTGTTCTTTAGCTATTCTTGAGCATATCCAGAAACTCATTTCAGTTAACAAGTTAGCAACTTTGACCACATTTTGATTTGTGATCCCAAGGGTTTCTGGGCTACTTGATGTTATAAACATGTATTATTAATGTAGTACTACATGTAAAAACAAACACCATGCCTAAACAACATCCAAGAAGTGAGTTATTAGCCCCCAAAATGTCTGACAACGCTGTTCTTCATTTCTGGGTTTTCCAAAAAATGAAGAACAGACGATGGTACTATATCTCGATCCTTACAACTTGAGTTCTGGGTTTTGTTTGTGTAAATTAATGGATGCATCCTGTAGTGGAGATGTCAGACTTCATTTATATAAAAATAGATCATAATAACAACAACACAAATGTCAGATCAAGGCTGGTCAAAGTGCATGGCAAGAACTGCCTTTGATGATTTCTAGGTTGCTCAGACTCTTCATCCGGTGTGATGGTCAACGCTTGTTTAACCAGGAATTTCTATGATTTTGTTACTGATCTGGGCTATCTAAAGGATTGAGTATGTACTCCTCATGTCAGGCTACAAGGGTCAAACAACAACATAGCTAAAACACTAATATACAACAAGATCACAGGCTTGCAAAATCGTGTCAGACCGGTTCTGGGTTTCTGGGCTGCCCAGAACCCAGTTTTCGTGAACGGTCAACGTAGTTTGACTGCCTATATCCAGCGATCTAGAAAAGATATGTCCATGATTCCAGTTCCAGATGGTAGTCCACATGGCGTATAATAGATCCAAAACATAAAACACAGAAAACGATTTACACACACGAATCTAGAGGCCCTGACATTTGACTGTCAGGCCTTAAAATTAGGATTCTTGGTTAATTTTGAAAACTTGATTTTCGTGCCTCTAGATGTTATGGATCCATGATCCAACAACCCAGATCACTTATAGACACCTTCTAACACATATCTAAACCACAAAACATATCATATAACATAAAATTTAAAGGTTTCGAATTTTGAAGCTTTATACCTTTCTAGCTTGGATCTTGGAATCAGACCATTGTGATTTGTTCTAGGCTAGCAATGAAGTGTTCTTGGCTTATCTTAAAACTCTCTCACATTCCCCATTCCCGAATTTTTAGAGAGAGAAAGGGTTGGAGAGAATGAAAAATAAAAGTGGATTTTCTCTTACTTTTAATCTATATAATTATTGTATGTAACGTATCTAGCAATTCTAGATGGCTGATGTGTTTGATATAAGTCACATGGCTGATCTAGGTTGCTCAACCACTCCATATATTGGCAAGATTTCAAGTTACCCTCAATTATTCAATAAGGGTATTATGGACATTTTGATTTTTATTTTAATGACATTTTTGTCAATTAGCCAAACCCTTAGGGTTTAGGGTTTGAACCCTTTAGGGTTTGCAATTAATTCTAACATTTTCGAATTTCGGTTTTCAAAATATAAAATTAATATTTCTAAATTAGAATTAGAATTTTCTAATTATATTAAAATTTACTAATCATAATTAAAATCTTGCTAATTAGGATTAATAATTCCTAATGAAAATTGCTAATTTAGCAATTAGGGCCAAAATTGGTCATTAGGGTTTATAACCCAAAAATTAGGATTTCTAATAAAAAAATAATTTTCTAATTTAAAAATTAGATTTCGTAATTAGATTAGGGTGTTCTAATTACTTATAACTTTAGGATTAATATTTCCTAATTAACATTAAAATTATTAAATTAAAACTAAGGTTTTTCCTGAATTATAAATTAGGGTTCCTAAACCAGAAATTAAGGTTTAAAAATTTGAAATTAAGGTTTGTTAAATAATTCAGCTTTACCCTAATTAATATTATAATTAATAGTACTTGAGCATTATAATTATCCGTTAAGTTCCCAGATTAGGGTTTTTTAATTTCCAAATTAGGGTTTCGGATTCCCGGAACTGAAATTAGAGTTTTCAGAACCGGTTTCTAGGGTTTCTTATAATTCGTAAGAATTTTCTAACCGAACGTTGACGTTCTTAATATATACCTAGGGTTTCTTACATATATCGTTTATCTGGTCAACCCTTGACCCTTAACCACATTCTAAATACATAAATGACCATATTCACAGAACATAAACATGTATACACTTAATCCTGAATAATTCACCTAAATCCTTCACAGAATTTTGAAATCTTAAAAATTCTATCTTAAAAATATCAAACGCATACACTAATTTTCTGTTTAAGTTCTAATATTGAACCTTAAATCAATAAATTAAAATTTTAAAAATATTCTAAATTCTCGGGTTGTCACATAAGTCCTAAAAAGATTAATTTGATTGAACAATTAGGATTACGGGTTTTGTCATGGATAGAGAGTTGAGATAAGATTTGATCTATCAGTTACTCCCGGACTCCTTCTCACATTTGTTGTGAATTTTTCATATGAACAAGCTAGATATCATCTTCGCTGATTTGCTTAACATGATGAAAAATGTTCAGAGTCACTTTCCAACCAAGAAAGACCAAGTCTTACTGGTAGGGGCAAAATGATCTTCTGAAAAGAAGAATGATTCAAAGAAGGTAAATAGAAAGGCAAAAACAAAGGATAATAAGAACAAAACTGATACGGATAGCAAAGGAGTTTGCTTCCACTACAACAAGCCTGGACACTGGAAAGGAAACTACAAGAAGCATCTTGTAGAGGCTAACCAAAGAAGCTTAGTGAAGCTTCGGTTACACATATAATTTTTGTTCATGATTAAAATAAATTTTTCTTTAAGTCAAGGTTCTACTTGGGTATTGGATACCGGCTCTGGTTATCATAAATATAGATTTATGAAGGGACCAAGCAAAAGTAGAAAGCTAAATAAAGATAAGTAATCCTATGTGTGGAAATGAATGAAAGGTTACTACATTAGCCATAGAAACTTATAGTTTAGCAATGCCTACTGCCAAATCTATTAAGTCAATAAGTTGTTATTGTATTCCAGTTCTTATTAGAAACATTATTTCCATTTTGTTGTTGGACAATGAAATCTTTGGTATTATATTTAAGAACAATTGTTGTTCTATTTATAATAATAATATTTTGTATAGAATTGGAATATTACTTAATTGATTTTGTATACTTGACTTGCATGAAAAATTATTTTGCAAAATGAACAAACTAGTATAAGAAAAGGAGATGATCATTCAAAGAGTTGAATGTTTGTATTTGATGAATACAAGTGTGAATTATTTGAAAGTTCAAAGAATTCATAAGTGAAATAAATTGGCAAAGTATTAGGATTCTTTGATCGGATCAAGGAAGGAATATTTGATCAATAAGTTTCTAGATCATCTCAAATGATTTTCTCATAATGGACGCCCCCTGATACGTAATAATTGATTGATGTATCTGAAAAGAAAAACTGTACCTTATTGGACATGGTGCGGTCCATAATAATTTTACCGACATTCCAGTATCCTTCTAGGATAATGTCCTAAAACTGGCTGCATATCTACGAAAAGAGTAACCTCAAAATTTAACCCCAAGACTCTATAAGAGTTATGGACAGAGAGGATTCCTAATCTTAACTATGTTAAGATAAGGTGTTGTCCAGCTTATGTGAAAAGGTTTCAAAGGATAAGCTTGTGATAAGATTTGACAAGTACAGATTTGTGGGACATCCTAAATTAAGTTTAGGGTATATGTTCTATAATCCTACTTAGCAAAAGGTGTTTGTTGCGAAATACGATACCTTCTAAGATAAAAGTGTTTATCGTTGAAGGGGCTAGTGGGAGGATAATAGAATCTTGAATAGTTCAAGAAAAACAAAGCACTATAAGTTAAATAAGAGGAACTTGTAGATAGACCTATTGTACCATAACTGAATCATAAATCTGGAAGAGTACCGAAGATACCTGGGAGGTATGGATTCATCATAAATGATGATGATGAGGTACGCATCATAGAAGATGATGATCCAGTTACATACGATGAGGTAAGACTTGTAGACACTCGGAGAAATGGATTAAAGTAATCTTCTCAAAATGGAACATTCGTTTTGATGAAATAATCAAAAGAGTTTGATTTTATCAAAAACAAGATTGAACCTAGTGTGTAAAAAAAGGTCAGTGGGAGCACCGTGACATTCCTAATATTATATGTTGATATACTATGGATAAGGAATGACATATTAATGCTACAATTCATAAATATAAAGTTGTCTAAGCATTCCTCCATGAATGATTTGGGTAGAGTATCTTAATTGGGGATACAAATCTATATAGATAGATTTAAGAGAATGCTCGACTTAACCAAAGAAATGTATATTCATTTGATGCTAAAGTCGTTTAACATGGCAATCTCCAAATGATGTCTCATGTTAATGAGCCATGGAATATATATCTCTTAATAATCCCCATAGACTCCTAAAAAGAGAGATCACATGAGTGACAATCATGTATACAATAAAATATACGAGACCTGATGATGATCGGTAATATTCTGGAGAAGATCACTGTAAGACAGTGAAAAATATCTTAACCGACACTAAGGATGTGATTAAAATTTCTGGTGGGTCTAAATTAAAACTAAAGGGCTTAACAGACTCAAGTTTTTTAGACAGACCAAGATGACAAAAATTCCACTTTAAGGTAAAGGGTTACTTTGAACAGTGGTGCAGTGAATTGGAAAGTTTTCAAACAGCAAATAGTTGCTGGTTTAGTGATAAAGACAAAGTATATAACTATAAATGAAGCTGCAAGTTGATTGTTTGGATGAAAAGTTCATTATTGAACTAGGAATAGTTCCTAAGTCTCATCTTGGATCTAAACATGTGTTGTGGCACTTTCATTTGATTAAAGGAATCATTGAAAGATGGGAAATCACTATAGAGATAGTGGACTCTCAAGAACAACATTACATATCCATTAACTAAAGCTTATCAAACAGCAGGATAATCGTCACTTAGAGAAGAAGGGTATGGGATACCATGGCGATTAGATTTAGTGCAAGTGGGAGATTGAAAGTAGTATGCACAAAAGCCAATCATGTTTGATGATAAAGCATATACTTTATAACAATCTTATTCATTTATTAATAAAAAGTATTAATTTATTAAAGGCTTTTTAATTATCTACATGATGCTGCTTTATAAAATATGATAAACCCATAGTTTTAAGCAATGCTTTTAGAATAATGATGATGATCATTCTAATGAGATCTAAATTCTTAGAAAGCTTAAAACTAAAATAGTTCCTAATCGTTGGATTACTAAATTGGGGATTAGTGAATTCGGATAGATTGGTACATACGTTGCTTGCTCATTTGATGAGGATGATTGATCTCATGATCATTTGTGTGGAGACACTAAAGCAAGTATGTAGGTGCTTATTGGAGAATAAGTTCACTGAACGTGCCTCGCTAAGGAATACCTAATAGAGTTTTACTTGTCTGTCAATAGGAATTCCTGTAGTGATAGTAGTACAAGTGATCCTTGGACTTGAGATCATCATAGTATCTTGTGTATGATGAGTTATACTTTGACTTATTCCTTAAGACCCTTAGGCTATATCAAAGGGTATGTTTGGGTATAATAAGTTATACATGGAGATAATGTATGATAAATAAAGAATCTACCGCTTCTAGTAAAAGAAGAGAAATGTCATATGTGATTCGATAAATGACAACCCATAAGTCTTTGGCCAAATCAGAATGAAATTAAAAAGGAGTTTATAATTTGCATTATTTGGTGTTGTGCATTTAAGAGTCGAAATACATATAATTAAATAAAATAAAACTTGACAGTAATTCCATGTCTTATATTTAATTAGGACATTGTATGGTGAAATGATTGAATTATACGGTAACTATTTACTCAAAGGTTCTTTTATGATTAATGTTGAAATCTATATTATCTGGAAAGTCATTAATCCCTAGGAAAACTTATCCCTATTATAGAATAAATATTATTTAAATAAATTAATATTTTAATTTATTTATTTAAATAAGATTAGAATTGTTCTAATTGATTTATTCACAACGGGTTTAGTATGGAGAACCTAAAGGGTCACACCATAAAAGGAAGAATAATTATTTAAGAAGTTATTGGCATAATCGTTATAATAAGTTAAGTATATTTAATTTAATCTATGATGATAGAATAAATTAAATAGCTTAATATTTATTATTTATTATTTTGGAAATATTAAATATAAATTAATAAGAGAAGTCTTTTTATTATTATTATTACTATTATTATTTAATTCTTAAAGGAGTTTGGGAATTAATTAATAAAAGTACTCTCATATATTCCTAATAAGAGTAAGAGGTTAAATTAATTAAAATAGTTTAATTAATTATCCATAGTATGATTAGGGAGCTTAATTAATTAAAAGAATTTAATTAAATAAATAATATCCTATTTTCTAATTAGATTAGAAGGGTTAACTTATATCTTTATAAGAGGAGTCTTATATCAGATATCAATATACATGATTCTAATTGTTGGAGAGTATACTCTTCTTCTATGAGATAGAAAAACTAGGGTTTTGCCAAACACCCATCTTCTTGAATCTTTTTTCTTCCTTGGTGGATCACCTCTAGAGGTCAAACATATGGGTGGCTAACATTGATCAAAGGAAGGAACCAAACCCGGTGGATTCAAGTTGAACGTGAAAAAGATTTGGAGGTAAATTTGTACCTGAGGAAGCTCGAATCTTCAAGGGTATAATTCTTGTTCTTTATCTTTTCGTTTAATTAATAATTACACATAAAGGATGATCCGGGTATATGGTTTGTGAAATTTTAAAACTCTGATTTTTCCACGTTTCCGCTTATTTTGTGCAATTTAATTGCGTTCATGAATATTACAAACCTAACATCTCCTACTTCAGTTCTAAAAATTTGACTTCCATCCTGGATTGCATACTCGGCGAAAAGTAGTTCTTAAAGAACAACTCCTTGAATCTTGTCCAACTCACCACAGTTGTACCAGCTCTCGCTTGATTAGTCTCCCACCAGTAATTGGCTTCTCCCTTCATCAGATATATTGCAAAAGTTGTCTTCTGCTCTTCTGCCACTCGTGCAATAATGAATGCTTTCTCCATTTCTTTCACCCAAGTTTGGGCTTCAATCGGATCTGTGGTCCCCTTGAATTCTGGCGGTCATACCGCTTTAAAGTCTTTGAAATTTTCCAATCTATCTGCTGGCTTTTCTCTCGCTCTTCCTCTTGCTGCGGGAGCTCTATTCCCTATAGCTTCAGCTATCATATTTGCAAAATTCTACATCGGGTCAACTTGACCTCCTTCATTAGTCACTGATTGATCTTCTCTTTGATTTCGATTCTGTCGTCTAGGCGGCATGATCTGATTTAAATAAATATCTTACATTAATTCTCTCTCTCTACACAAATTCTTAACACAATAAAAATTCAACACATAATTATCATATAATCGCTTATTTAATCAAACAACACATAGCACATTTAGTACTTAACACATATTACTATCCCTTTTTAAATAATATCAGGATTAACAGCACAACTTTACACAAAAAGTTATCATTTTCCTTTTTTTTACATATTTATTACCAGTTCGTCAAACTTACCAGACTTATGAGTTCAGGAACTTGCCACAATTATGTGAGTGTATGAACTTATCCTAGTCAGACCTTTTGCGTCCATTTGTTGAGTGGTTCAAAAACATTTCATATAATTATGAGTCATGAACTTACCATAAGTATGAGTTTTAAGAACACACAAATTAATCTTAATCTTATATTCATATAGAAAATAAAGATTTCATTCATACAAACATATTTATATTTACATATGCTTACACACCGTTATCGATATTACAACAGTTAATATCATAACTTATTACCAAAAGATAATAATACTTATACTTAAGATATCTATCGTTCACTCCCTTCTCCAGTCTTCTTCTTACTGGGACATTTCTTGAATCTGTGACCCGTTCTCCCACATGAATAACACTTTCTCATATTTGGCTTAGGACAATGTAGGGAAATATGTCTTTCCTGTTTACAGTTGAAACACACGTTCTTCCACATCATGCATTCTCCCGCGTGAGTCTTTCCACACTTGCTACATACTTGCTTCTTCTTCATGTTTGAATTTTTAGAATTAGGGCTATCGTTGTCCCTCTTTCTCATTTTTTTGCCTTTCTTCTACTTGATTGTTCCATCAGACGATCCACCACCTTCAGTCTTCATCCTTTCCACCTGCGCCTTCAGCTCGTTCTGTTCTTCAGTCATTTCGCATAACGCTCGCTCCGTCTTCCATTACTCCTCCAAGAGAAACACGTCACTTCAAAGTTCTTGAACTTCTGCAGATTCTAGATCTTTCTCTCCAACATTGGTCTTATTCTCTTTCTCTACCTTAGCTTCTTCGGACTCTGCCTCCTCATCACCACTTAGATACATCTCGGGATAATCTTCATGATCACTCCCCAGATTAATCATAGGTTCATTTTCTCCCACCTTCTCAACTGATTCGTTTTGCGTTGGCACCTCGGCTACTGGCACTGGTGCAACAGCCTCCAACATCTCCGTACTCATTTCCTCTTTTCCAGACATCCTATAATCAGTTTAAACAACTTGGTTAGTACTTCATCAGTACGAACTTCTCACACTATATGTCCACATATCTCACTATTGATGCACTTCAGCAATCCCTCACTTAGAACTCTAAATGAGTTTTCTCTGTCTCGCTTATGGTTATAATCATAGGGTTTTCCCCACCCCACTTATGGTTTATAACCTACGGCTTTGATACCAACCTGTGACACCCCCATATCTAGGTTACCTGACCCCCGAGTTTGGTGCTCACGATCCATAATATAATAACATCTAATTACCCATTCATTGATGAATATTAATTAATATGTTAACAACATCATCCCAGGTCATCTAACCTTAACCTTACAAACATACCCTTTAGATATACAAAAAGGGTTTACAAATACAACATAATAATAAGTTCATAATAACTATTCCAGCATTTTGTCTTTGCCTTTGTTCTTCTTAGACCCGCTGGCCTCTTTTTCCCTAGCTGAAATGTTTTATTTAGAAAGGGTGAGCAACATATTTGCCCCGCAAGTTAAGACATACAATAAATGTATAAGAATCAAGAATAACAAACTATCTAATTTGATAGAATAACACCAAAGTTCATGGAACTTTGAAATAGCTGAACAAATCTTTAATAACTAACAAGTCTTCTCGCATTCTATGCAACACAATAATCTGATAAATGAAAGAGTACAACACTTTCAAAGTTTCTACGATAATCTATTGAATAATCAAGAATCAATTCTACGCAATAACAAACTGGAATGTTTTCCAGATATATGTTGAGAGATCCGTTTGATCTTGAACTTCTCTTCTCGAGTAACTATCAAAGATTGGACTTTGATATACCCAGGTGTATCAGATAAGTATCAATTCTATGTAATAACAAAAATTTTCCTATAGCCTATAGCGACAGTAACCGTCGCTTTAGGTGTTCTTGAGCCTCAAGAACACTGATAGTCAGTGCTCAAGGGTCTTGGTTTAATCGGTTAATTTTCTCAGCTCAGGCATGTTTTGGGCTAAAAAATACTTTGATCTTGTAGTATACAGGTAGTAATACAAGTATCAATCATTATCTTGGTCATACAACAACTCAAATGCACGATCTAAGTTTTTGAAATCATTGTAAGGTCTGTTCTTGGTTTTCTGGGTAACCCAGAAACCCAGGTAGTTTCGAGTAGTCATATTCTAGCTCGATTATCTCTATATTCTGGTCATGATATATGTGGTCCAATGGTTCAAACCTATAGTGGTCATGACAAGGAACATTTACATTACACTATGTCAGTCCAACAACATCACAATCTCCAGAATTAGTCCGGTCAAAGAATGTCCGAAACGTTGTTCTAACGGTTTCAGGAAATTCCAAAAATACAAACCGTGACCGAGTGGTTTGATTTGACCACTCACTACGTTCGATCTATTGATGTTTTAAGGGATCTAAAGGCCAGAATCTAGAGTCCATATTACAGGCTACAACATGCGTATAACAACAACATCAAACAGCTTAACACCTGACAAATCCGGGCCTTAGAAGATCTTGTCAGACGCTAGAAACATTTTCTGGGTTAACCAGAATTCGTCTGGTCATGCCCGGTCAATGGGTTTTGACAAAAAATAACATGAAATCTAGACATCAAATGACTGTGATTTCACTTGCAGAACAAAGAACACATATCAAGCTATAGATCTAAAACATAAAACATCAAAAATCATAAACAGGGAAGAATATATGTTCTCTAACTTTAGCTTGTCAGGCGACATTCTGTGTTCTTGGACAATTTTTGAAAAACTCCATTTTAAAGCCTTTTGATGCTATAGATCTATGATGTATCATCATAAAACATTTTCCAACACTTATATAAACACATAAACATGAATTCTTTCTTAGCATACAAGATCTAGGTTGAGTTTAGGGTTTTACCTTCTCTTGCTAAATCATAGATCATTGCTCTCCTTAACTATTTTTGGTGATCTAAAGGCTTGGTTTGTGACTGAAACACTTCGGGATTTCGTGGGTTTATGTGAGAGAAAGAGTTGGTTAGTGTTAGATAGCTAATGAGCTTATTTTGTGAACTTTCTCCTAAATCATTATATCTTAGATGCAACGAATCTAAGTGTGAAAGGTGGTAAGTTATGGATCCGATTTGTATAGAATTTCAGCACATGGTCTAATCCAAAGTGACGACTCACTAGATTTTGCAAATCTTTTTACTAAAAATCTAAGTGTAAAGGGTATTTTGGACTTTGGAGATGAAATTTTAATAGCATATAGGTAATTGTCCAAACCCTTAGGGTTTAACCCTTAGGTTTTACAACCTTAGCATCTAAGATTTTCTAAATCAGGGTTTTAAAATAGAAAATCAAGATTTCTAAAATATAATTAGAGTTTCCTAATTATATTAAAGGTTATTAATCATATTAAAATTTACTAATTACTTTAGGATTATGGTTTCCTAATTAGGGTTTAGGATTCCCAAATTTAAAATTAGGGTTTCTCAACTTTTGATTAGGGTTCCTAACTACGCATTAGGATTTCTAATCTTGAGATTAGGGTTTATAATCCCTTATTAGGGTTTACTAATATTTTCCCTACCCGATCCATCATA
Source organism: Panax japonicus (assembly GCA_020205505.1). Lineage (NCBI taxonomy): Eukaryota > Viridiplantae > Streptophyta > Magnoliopsida > Apiales > Araliaceae > Panax > Panax japonicus. The sequence continues at coordinate 33,084,591 of CM035113.1, read as the reverse complement.
GATCAAAATTCTATATAGTATAAACGCGCATTCATCAATATAATTATTTTAATTATATTTTCTATCGAATTCGTATCCGTACTTAGGGTTTGGGTTTCTAAATATGTTAAGCACAACTCTACTCTTATTTTCTCTGTAAATACACAAATTGACCATATCTCGATACTCGTATCACAGATACACCATACAATATTAATAATCAATATTAACAAACAAATAAATAAATAAATTTATTCGTGAAATTTGGATTATTCGAAATCTCAGGTTATCACAAGCTCAAGATAGACAAAAGAAGTATGAAGATCCTCATCATGAAAAGAGAGAGTTTGAAGTAGGTTCGTATGTCTTTCTGAAAGTTTCACCTTGGAAATGGAAGATACGTTTTGGAAAGAAAAGGAAGTTAAGTCCAAGGTTTGTAGGACCTTTTGAAATTTTAAGAAGGGTAGGAGAGGTGGGTTATGAAGTAGCCTTACCTCCAAAGATAGAAAGAATACATAATGTGTTTCACGTGTCATTGTTGCGTCCTTATAAACTAGACTACAAGCACGTAATAGAGTATGAATCTATTCAAGTAGAAAAAGACTTAAATTATGAAGAACTTCCGACTCAGATTCTTGATAGGAAGGAACAAGTCTTGAGAAATAAGATAATACCTTAGTAAATGTAATTTGGAGTACCCATGATGCCGAAGAAGCAACGTGGGAACTCGAGAGTAAAATGAAGGAAAAGTTTCCTCATTTGTTTATGTAATTATAGCGAGATTTTGGGGACAAAATCCTTATAGGGGGGGGAGAATGTAGTGCCCGAGAAAATCAGATCTTTAATGAATTAAATTTTTATTTGATTATGTGGATTAAATGAATTTAATTGATTATTTATGTGAGTAAGTTATTTGAAAGTCGTTTTATGACCTAGAATGTGCAGATGTGGTTAGTAATCTGGCTATGCGCTAGGATTAATTGTTTCGAATTTCTAAGACGAAAATAAATGTTTTCCTAAAAAATTTTCGTAAAAACACTATTCATCCGTTTCTGCTCGAGAATTGAGTTTGAATTTCTGAGAAATGCGTAATGACAGAATTCTAAGACGAGATGGAATATCCAATAATATTTCAGTTATGGCAAACGAATTTTTTGCCTACGGACTAAAAACCTAAGGGTTAGTGAAAGTGATTTCCGAGAAGAAGGTGTAATGCGTATAATGATTAGGATTACTATATGTACGATATACGAGTATGATAATAGTTAGAATACGAGTATAGTATGAAGAATATTTTGATGTATAATACGAATATCGTATGAATACTAAACGAAGAGAATACGTGAGTTATACGCGTAAAATACGATTAGTTCTTAATAGATTTTTAGTTTAAGGACTTTGTATAATCCAATTGGTCTTGGATTATATCAAGCCAAATGAATTTTGTAATCAAGCCCAAGTTAAGGCCCAAATGATACGTTAAGTCAAGCCCGATCCAAGAAACCGAATCGCGAATCGAACCGATGGGTCACCGGATGGGTAAAACCTATGGGGCAACCCATGGGGATGACCCATGGACCATGTGGGCCGGCCACTTGGCCACCAAGTAAAGTGATTACTTGGTGGCTAAGTTTTTGTGGTGGTGTGAATAGTAAGGAGGTCACCAAATGACCATTATGACCTCCATTTGAGTTTCCTATAAATAGAAGCTTGTCTAGTTCATTTGATAGTTTACAAATATTATCCAACATATATTGAGAGAGAGGAAGAGCTAGAAAAAAGTAATCAAACTACTTTGAAGCAAAACATAAGAAGTTTAGCAAGAACGCAAAGAACGAAAATGTAATATTTCTTAAACGATAGTTTTCGAACTTTTCAATTTCTTTTTCGTAGAGAATCGTAGATTGGTGGAGGATGTCTCTTTAGGAGGCATAAGGATGGCTATTAATGATTAAAACATTGATAAGTCGTGTTTAAGTAGAAATCATAAGGGTTTATATAAGTTTGAACCGTATAAATCTTTGAACGTTAACTTGGTTGTTGATGGACAAATTGAAAACCATCATAGATAGGGTATGTACATCTTGCTTGGTTAGGATGTAAATGATGAATCAATGGTTTGTTCCATTTGATTTGGCATATAGAACACGAGTAACGAAGTTTTGGCGAACTTTACGAAAATAGACGTTAAACGTCGAAAACGTAGAAATCTCAGATTAATAGTCAAAAATTGCCAGTGTGACTTGAAAACTATGGTTTTCAATGCCAACACATAAGATAAGGTATTCAAGGGTTGTGGACTCAAGAATCGTCGAATTACGACTTAGAACGAAGAAAATGAGTATTGAACGCCTACGAACGATAAACGAACGCTTGATATACTTAACTAAAAGATGAATTCTGAGTTAACGGATTCAAAAATGTAAGATTCTTGCATGAACACCTATAGTATGTAATTTGTAAGTTGTTGGTTTTTGAATGAGCTAATTCGGATGTAAAATGAATAAGTTATGAGCCTAGGAAGTTCGTAGAAAAACTAAACTGTCAAAAGAGAAAGAAGTTGGTAATAAAAATGTGATTAGATTGTTTGATAGCTAATTACAGTGTGCTATGTGAATATATCATTTAGATTCTTTAAAGACTGAGAATTGTTGAGTATTATATTCGAAGACGCTTGAAGGCAAGTTTTCTTAACGCTTGTCTAACCTCCGTGTTACTCAAGTTTTCTGTGATTCTTGTCTTGGAATGCATGAATTGTTGTACGAAAGGGTCGATGCCAGTTTTAACTCGGCTAGACTATTCTTAAGAGTTAGGTTGATTTGTTTACAAGTCTTTTGATATAGAACTATTAACGTTATCATATGCCAAATATTTCATATGGATTCAAAGGTAAGTTTGTATATTAACAAACAAAGGTATTTTTATCGATTATTCGATGGGCACGTGAGGTTGCCAAAAAACGTAAATACGTTTAACGGATGAATGTTGATCAACATAGAGTACTATAGGCTGATGACCTAGAAGTGCTCCTAAGTAATACCGGATGTTCGACCTTAGTTTCGGGATGTCCTTTTCATGTATGAAAACGAAAAGAGTATGTTCGTTGTCTTTCGACCGGTTCAGAATTCCTAAGTTATTATATATATACTTTGGAATCATTGTTATGAAATGAGAAGTGCTAGTCAATGTTTTATAGTACTTCATAGCTACTTACTCAGTTATGGAGGATAAACATATAATTCTCGATGTGGTATTTATATTATCCTTTGATAAACTTGCTGATCTAGTTATGCTCACTTCTTTTTTGAATTATATGATTGCAGCTAATATCGAACGAACTGAGAGTTCTAAGAGAGATAAAGGCAAAGCTAAGATGGATGTTTAGATATCCTTTAACAGACTAGTTTGCGTGTATGTATTACACTTATGAAAAATAAAGAATGTATTCAGTTTCTGAACCTGGGAATGAATTTATTATTATTGTAATAAGAATGTAGTTAATACACTCATTTTGATGTTGTTTCAATGAAATGAATGTGTAGTTAGTAGTACCGTGTAGCACCATCTGTCAGGTTGGAAGATACCCCAGATTTGGGGGCGTCACAAGGCTAGATCACTCACATGTAATGTTGTTAATGAATGACCGTTTTGGCTCTTACTGTCATTGCCAGTTTTGGAATGACCTCCACACAAGTTGTTGGAGCACCTTCACCGGCACTGCAGAGTGGCACATCAACACTGCGGAGCGGCACATCAACACTTTATGTTCCAGTAAGACATTAAGCCAACAACTCAACACTCTAAAATATATATCATTAAGCCAACAACTCAACACTCTAAAATATATATCATTAAGCCAACAACTCAACATTCTAAAATTAACAGAAGTATATATGAAGGTCAGTTAAATGGACTTACAAGATTTGTGAACATGTTTCTGAGTTACAATGGCATTACTTCAAGCTTTTCAGTGTTCCAGAGTTACAAAAGAGATCATTTTAATCGCCTTAACTTCCTTTCAATTTTAAATTGTTGCATAATAATAAAGAAGAACATTTGGAAACCCACTATATTTATTCAACACTCTCACTGCTAGAGAGCTAAATCCACACCGAAGAAGAGCAGGTTCCCCTTTCATGTAAATCATCACAGCATTGTCCTTGACATCCTACACTAAAAGCATGACACAATCAATAAATGCAGAGAAAGGAAGGGAAAATCCCTGCTAGATGAAATCTCATTCCCGTAATTTTCAGTAATCCCTTATCTATTGCTCAAAGGCAAGATAACTGAACTGTTTTGACATCGCTTTTCTTCCTTAAGACTGGCCATAACATCTGTTAGTGATTCAGCATAACTGCCAGTAATAGACTCAATAGTTGCATAAACCAAACTATTCACAGTAGGAGCCTAGAAAAAGTACATAAACCAAATTTATAAAGCTTTTGCATTGAAATTATGCCACATCAATGTCATCAACATCAAGCCAGTCATTTGATTCCTTACTCTCAGGGTTATGGGTACTTACCTGCTTAGATCCTACATGATCAATAATGACAGAATTGATATCCTTAGTTGAGTCAGTAGAGCTTCTCCTTAGTGGATGGCACAAAAAGACTTTCTTTATCTTGTGAGTCCTTCCTTGACTAGTCTTGTTCTGGATTGGCCTTAGTTCGGCTCTTTTTGTGTGTCAACAAGGTTCTGGTTCCATAATCTGCATTCACATTTTATTTTAGGATAAATAATATTTAGTGTAACATACTAGAAGAAATAATCTACAAGTTCACTTAAAAGTGCATAATTTAAATTAAAAGAAATGAATATTCAAAAATAGTAAATCTCTCTCTTTCAAGTTTTAACTCATCGACAAACATATTCTTAGTACCACAAGGTTTTCCTTGATAAACTCAAATGCCAGAGTGAACCAAGCTAATGTACGCTCACAGTCACATTCAATAGCTGCTCCTCTGGCATGAGATTGAACTGAATTGCACTGGCAAAGAACTGGAATCTCAACCTCAATTGCTGCATGTTTCGAATACAATACTTCGAATGATAATTCTAATTGACCTTGTCATAAGGCTTATTTTTCCAAGTAGTACATAAAAAGTTAGCACTTGCATCCAATTATAAAACAACAAAGACAAAACAAGAACTCCAAGTAGTGTAATGTTAGAGAAGGATCATGCTCTCATCCCTGCCGTATAGAAATGAGTTGCAAGCATCAAGTTGTCCAGAATGTAAGCACACTTTACCAGGGAAATAAGAAATGGCTTCTAAAATTTCAGTTGTTAAGAGAACAAACTAGATATCCTTTTCCTTTATACAAATGCTAACTATCTAAAGCCTTCGTGATCTATATTTTCCTTAAGCATGAAAGCAATAATAATATTTTTACCATGCTAAATAATATCTTAAGCACACTTTACCTTCGCCTTATGACAGCATATGACAGATGCAGAGCCAACCACTGGAGGAATCTCTGCAATACTCTTTGAGGAATTTGAAACTTGAATGTTCTTGGATAAATCAACAGCAACCTCAAACTTTCACCAGCTTACCTGCCAAAATGTAAAATGTTCATCTTAATCAAAGAACTCATAATAAGACCTTGTGCTGAAGCTTTCCCAAATAATAAGGTAAACTATTTCAGAAGCCTTGCATGCTGAGGAGCTGGACAGCTAGAGAATTTTGAAACTGATAGCCAGGAAGGTCCTTTTATCTTTCTTTTAATAAGAAAAATCTCCAAAGCACTGCAGTATTGATATTGATCAGTTTTCCTATTCTATCAAAATGTGACTGCATCAATTGTATAGCTTGACATGTATAATAAATATTTAAATTACCAGTTATTAACAATGATAATTTTTAGTCCTATAGAAGCTAACAAAAATGAACTTCAACTAGTCCTCAATCAGGAGCATGGCACAAACGGTTCCACAAGAATTAGAAACTTGCAAAATGAAGAGGACACAAACAAAAGTATCAGGATACTTTAGAGTACCCAAAAGATTTACAGTATGAAGTTGTCAGCATGGACAACACCCATTAAAGCACTGCACATGAAGAGGACCTTAGAGAAATACCACAAAAACACTAACATTAATGCCATATTCAAGACTTGTGGAAAATTTCATCGTCACTTTCATTGTGTTTTATATTATAAAAACCTAACACTCCTACAATTTCACCACTATCTATACCTCTATTGCATTAGATCCAAGACTCTTCAAAAAGATTACCTTCATTAACTAATGCTGACATAAGAACCAAACAATTTCTTTTTTTGCTTTCCTTCCAGCTTGTGTGGGAGTTGGAGGTTGAGAAGGAAGAGGGTGGAGGGTGGAGGGTGGAGGGGGGAATACCACCCATTTATGCTTCCTAGAAGATTACAAGAAAAGACGTGGACTACTAGTAATAAATTTAGGTCTTTAGCTGTATACAAACCTCAATGGCAATCAAATAATAACGGATTGCAACATCTAGAATGCCTTTTCCTGTGAAGATAAAAGATTAGTGTCAAATCCTGTAAAATTATACCCAAAAGATTCCAAATTGACAAATATTCTAAGTCACCTTCCAAGCATTAGCCATATACTGAATTTGGGTACTGTAAAGTATTCCAGCAATAACAAAAGTTTAGTGTCAAATCCTGTAAAACAGTACCCAAAGGATTACAAATTGATAAATATTCTAAGTCACTTTCCAAGCATTAGCTATATACTGCATCACATTATTGCTATATATTGGTAGTGTTTTAAGTGTTCACTATATTTTATATTCGGATATAAGCGTGATAAAGTAAAGCAAGTGTATCCGCAAGTTTGACTACTTCGTGGTTCTTCTTATTAAATGGTATTTTAACTGCACGTAGCAATATACTGTTATCAGTTTGAATTAAGTTCCTAACTATTCAGAGTGAAGATAAACATAAAATATGGCAGAACCAAGCTAAACACTAGACATCTCCTGAGTGTGGGTGATCAGAAAATTCAATAAGCAGCTCCTTACTTACCACATTAAGATTAAGAGGCTTTACATTACATAATGCTAAAGGATGTTCTTCTCACATCTTTTTGGACACCTGTAGGAAGCATGTAATGTATATACTATAGAACGAAGAGGAACCAAGAAAAAACACAAAACATAATAGAATAGCTTTAAATGCCTACCATTTCAGCACTGAGATAAATTTACAACTCAACCGTATCACGATAGTTCAATTCCAATACATGGACAACATGAATCGAAATAATATGGCTATAAGTTCATACATGCCACCATATCTAATAGAAGCTAACCAGTAGTTCATGAGATTAACAGACGCTAGTCATTTGCCAGAATCAATGAATGAATACAACTATACAAGTTTACCAAGTGAACCCAGTTGTAGAAGGTAATTGTTTAATTAAGTTTCACTAGCATCTACCCCTTATATGCAGAAAGTATAAAATAAATTTTGCTGCAAATTTTACATTAAGTACACTCTTAAAATGCCATCAGACCATCTCAGTCAAGACATTGTTCAGAACATATACTCCTTCCTCTAATTTACACTGATTATGGGGAGCTTAAACTCAATCACGAATTTATATACTTTTGCCCAAATATTTTTTGTCATATCATTAATAGATGCAAAATGTTCTGCAGCAGAAGTAGTATTACTTGCATAAAAATAAACATTGAAAGTCAAAAAGTGACATGACTACAGAAAAGGATACCGAATACAGATGTATGCAATGACAATCACTCAAATCAAACAATAAATCTGAATCAAAGGCCAGAACCTGTTTCGGAATGCTAATTACAGCCTCGTTTTCTTGAGATATTTTCAAATCATTCACTAATTCTAGCATTGATATTCGGCTGCGAAGCCTTTCGATCGCAACGGGTGAATCGATTATGACGATGCTAGGGTTTTGGGAGGAGAATTCATTCAACAATTGTTTCCATTTTTTGCAGTACAATTTATGAATGATGGAATCGAACAGACCTTGTTTTAGTGGCTTAGCAGCATCGATCTGAAAGAGGTCAGTATCTTGATTTTGGGTATGACTTACAAGAGACTGAGTTATGAAGAAATGGACTTTCTTCGGCTCGAGAACGTAAGCTATACGCAACCTTTTTGCTTCCGACATTGTTTCAGCTCTACATATAACAGGTTTTGGCCACATTGGGAGCCACTATCGACCCTTTTTCCCTTTGAACTAGTTGAGGACCGATACTACCCCTCTGGTTTTGTCCATTTGAATAGGAGAGAGAAATTTAATCGGGTTAATAAACCCTAGTTTTCGTGTAATATGTTCAGGAGTAGAGACAGAAATAAGGGGCTATTTGTTTAGAATTTAATGGGTCTGAATGGCTGAATCGGTAAGTGGCTGAATCATTAAATGCGTTTATTTTAAAAAAAAATCGTCTGAATTGCTGAATCGGTCAGATGCGTTGGCTGAATGGTTAAGGCCGAATTTTTGGTCTGAATAGCTGAATGGTTGGCTGAATGAAGTAAAAAAAATTAAAAATAATAATAAAAATAATAAAAAATATTAACTATTATATTATGTAATATTAAATAAATTTACAACAACTTTGAATTTTTTCAGAGGGGTAAAATATTAAAAATATGTCATTCAGATCTTTAAAATATGTCAGTTATCAAACAGCTTTTTTCATTCAGATTCAGCTCATTCAGATTCAGATTCAGATTCAGCTCAATTAGATTCAGATTCAGATTCATTCAATTTTTATCAAACACCCCCTAAGTCTGAGATGGAATATGTTTTTAGAGACAAAGAATTGTTTAAGCTTTTAAATTTAAAATTTTCATTCCGCGAGATTTTTTTGACCTCCGTGTTTTTGACATAGATAACTTTTTTTTAGAAAAAACCGTTATGTATTTAAAATTAAAAATTACCCTTATAAATAGATAACGTTTTTTTATATATATTTATAATATTTTGTTAAAAAAACGTTGTGAAAAAAATACCACAACATTTTTTATAAAAATATTGTGGTTTATGTGTTGTCTATTTACTACTTTATATTAGTGATTACAAAAGTGTGACATTAGATCACTTAGATAACACATAGAATCAAAGTTATTAGCCTTTAAAAAGTGTTGACCAACATTGACTGCATTTCTGAAAATTCTAGAAATTGAAGAACAACTTGGATAGGTAGTTTGACCATCAAATATCTTCTTGATATAATGTAGTTAGACCCCAAACTTGCTATATACTTATAGTACTACATCAATATTACAACAATGATACCCTTACATGCCCAGAAACTTAATGAACTAGAAATTAATGATAACTAAAGTAGGCTCTAAATAGTTGACTTGGATGTTCTTCATGGGCTGAAGAACAGGTATAGCGACACTTTCTGTCACGATAGGCCTTTAGCGACATTTTTAAATAAACAATAAATTAAAATAATTAAAATAAATAGTAAATGATTATTAATAATTAATAACTAAGTTTTAAAAATTATTTTAAGTTATAAAAAATAACTTTTAATATTTTGACATAAATTTCATTAATATTTAATATTAATGATAATAAAACTATTTAATAATTTTTTTTAATAAATCAATTAAAAATGATTTTAATGTTTTAAAATTAATTTAAAAATGATATTAAGGTTTTTAAAATATTTGAAGTTATATTAAATAACTTTTTGATATTTTGACATAATTTTTATTATTATTTTGAATTATTTAAATATTAATGATAATGAAATTATTTAGTAATTAAATCATTTAAAAATGATATTAATGTTTGAAAAATCATTATAAATGATCATAATTATTTAAAAATTATTATGAGCTTTTGAAAAATATTATAAATGATAAGTAAATAGTATAAAATAATATTGAAGCTCTAAAATATAGTTTTATTAAAAAATAAACTCGATAATTATCTGATAAAGCAATCGGGACATCGAATTGACACCAAAAATAAAACTAGACTTATATAATTTGACTTAATATGTGTTCTTATATATTCTGATGACTGTTATGAATACATAGTAGTATATTTAGGTTGTGAAATGACTTTAAATAGCAGTGTTATGAGTCATGATGTGTTTTTCTTTATTAAAAGAATAATCTTATTAATAATAAGTCTTGTCATAAAAGATTAAACTAAATTGCGTAGCAGTAAGCAGCGATCAAGACAAGTATCTGAACTATACAAATTTATTGAGAAAGTTTCTGAACTATACTCTTTTATTGAGCAAGTATCTAAACATTTGCATTTATTTATGCAATAGATCTTTCTTTGAGCAAGTATTATTAATTTATATATATTCCCATAAATTCTCGAATTTCATTCCATTCGTTCATTGATTACAAGTATCTTAATATGGTATTCATGTGATTCATATATTGTGACAACCCGATAATTTAGAAAAAAAAATTAATTTTAATTTATTGATTTAAGGTTCAATATTATAACCTAAACAGAAAATAAGTGTATGCGTTTTGATATTTTTGAAAAGGAATTTTGAGGATTTCAAAATTCTTTGAAGGATTTAGGTGAATTATTTAGGATTAAGGGAATACGTGAATATATTGTGTGTATATGGTTTTATATGTGTACAGTATGTGGTTAAGGGTCAAGGGTTGACCAGATAAATGATATATGTAACAAACCATATGTATATATTAAGAACCACTACTACAAAACAGTAAATAGACAACTCGGAAAAAACGTTGTGGTTTCAGTTAGAAAAACGTCTTAGTTAAGGGTGTTATCTATTTAACACCCTTACACAATATTTTTAAAACGTTGTAGTTAAGCACAATACATTTTTCCATTGAATCAATCTCACGTGTTAAAGGATTGCATGAAGGTTAAGAAGGAGTGGTTGGATGGTGGTTGAATTGCATCATGGGCACCACTCCCCTCATGATCATTGCCTAGCAAGCTTGGAAGTTGGAAAAAATGTAGAACATATGTGAGGGCCCCAAATCCGGGTCCCGAATCACCGCGGATCTGGTTCACTCATTCTATACAACTATTACTTATTTGTGGAAGATATAAATATAAATTGTTTATACAATAACTTTACATAATATTCCCTAAGGTCGAGTAACCTTAACTTATACACAATTCATGACTTACTTGACTTACAATAACAATAATATACAATACTATTACAAATCTAATCACACACATTAACTTTATGCTGGAACTGTCTTTAATCTTTCCTTGTATCCGACGTATTCGTCTTAATCTGCAATGTTTATCATGATATAACAAGGGTGAGCATAAGATTGCCCAACAAGTTTAAGTTCAATAATTTAACGATATATCATGATTGAAAAGATTTGAATAATAAGCTGGCTATAATTCAACAATATAATTGCGAACTAGCACGTACAAACTTTTGACTGAATAAGTATATAACATGAATAAATATATCTGAACTGAATGGTAATGAAGGTGATCAGCCTTTCATACTAGACCTATACATGCAATATATACAGAGTACAATTCTATATGGCAATCAGTAATGATTAACCATAAGCATATCCGAATGAAACAACTCTTAGTAGAGTTAAGTAAAAACTTGCTTGAACCGTTGATTACCGCTACACAATTTATAACGCTTTATCCGAAGATCTAATGTTAGTAATATAGATCTCCAATATTAGAATACTATCATCATAATATAATACTATTATATATATAGACATACATAGAATAACCTAAACACATAACACATAACCCTATTAGTCTATAACACATATAAGACTCGGTATCAAGTCAAACTATTGCAGCAACAACCGATTTTTGTTGCTAAAGGTGCCAAATTTTGTTGTAAAAGGGTTTTGGCAACGACTTTACTGTCATTGTGTCTTTCGTTGCGTAATGAGCATTGCTAATTGTTCCGCAATGAACATATTTTTTTCGTTGCCAAAAGTAATACATTTTTCAACGAAATTTGGCTTTTGTACAGAGACATCGATCCTTTAGTAACAAAATGTATTGTTGCAAAATAATTAAACTTTCGTTACTAAAAAGCCCATTTCGTTGCAAAAACCTTCTAATTGGCAACCAAATGAACTCTTTTTTTTTGCAATGACTATGCATTTTCGTTGCAATTGACACCATTTTGCAACGACATGTTTCGTTGCAGTAAATTATAAAAATTGTTTCCTAAGCTTGCTTTCATTGAAGAATGTAAACTTTTTAGCAACAATTTTCTTTGCTGGTTATATTATTTGGCAAAGTCATTATGCTGAATCAACAACGAAAATGTTTATTGCTGGTTATTTTTCAATATCAACGAAAGTCGTTGTCGACGTCGGGATTTTTGAATGCCCCTTTCCGTTACTTGTTCTTTAGTGTTCTCATTTTAGGTGGGATTTGTTTAAAAAAATAAGTGAAAAAGGTCCGACATGTATAATGTCGACGATGGACTGTTAAGAGTCGCCAGTTGGTTTTTTAAATGGTTGTACCAACACAACCGAGAAAAGGTTTGCATATTGACCCAGTGATGTGACACTGTTAAACGGGTCGGTGAAACCGAGATTCATTAGGGTCCGGGGACTTGGTTATGCTGAGGGAAGGAGTTAGGTACCCCTCGACATCCATGTTACCACGGTGACCGCCTCTTTTCAAGAAACTATTATCTTAATGTGTGTGTGGGGGGGTCAATGTGATGTTATTTGGAAGTAGTACGAGGCCTCGTTCACACCTATATACACAGGGTTTGAATTTATGTAAAAAATCAGTTTTTAGCAAGATATGACAATGATGTTTTATAAAATAAGGTTTTTCAAACCCTGATGCTCAATAGTAATTGAGACCTTTTGATACTTCCATTTTATTAAGTATCCGGCTTGATTGATTTTATTTCCGAGATGAGAAGCATCTCTAAGAAAATAATACAAAATAATGCCGACTTCCTCGTGGGTATGAAAACCATCTTAGAAAATTCAGACACCGCAGAATAATTTACAAGCTGCTTAATGCTGAAAATGTCCATCACGGGAACCGAATCTAGATCCAATAGGTTGAATCTGTGATCACATGATTCCTAGGTGCACATGATACTGCAATTTGTATAAAAGCAGTAAACATGTATATATATAAAAGCTGTAAATATATATAAACAAATATGATCACCAACCACGAAGCACCTCCATGGGGGATCAGAAATGTAAATAAAGATATAAAAGCTATCAACCGCCACGGAGGAAACTCCAGGCGGAAAAAAATGTAAATAAAGCTGTACAAAGCAATCAACTGCCACGAAGTGAACTACGGGCAGGACGAAACGTAAAGAAAGCAGTAAAAGCGATCAACCACCACGAAGTAAACTCTAGGTGAGACGAAGTGTATATATATATATATATATAAGTAATAAATGCACCGGATGTAATAAATGCACCGGATGTGTCGAACTCTATTCGATGAGCCTAGATTTTACATCCGGTGCATTTATTACTTATATATATATATATATATATATATATATATATATATATTAAAGCAGTAACGCTCCAGACCGAAGTCTAGGCTCATCGAACAAAGTTCATATATATATATATATATATATATATAAGCAAATAAACGCTCCAGACCGAAGTCTAGGCTCAATCGAGGTATAACTCGATAATGTTAGTCCACATATAAATATATATATATATATATATATATATATATATATATAATATTACAATATATGTATATACAAACTGAAATAAAACCACGGACCGAAGTTTGGGCAAACGCACGTAACACGACTCTCAACGTAAAGAAGGGTGTGTGCAAAGATGAAGATAAAGGCTTTAAAGTGTGTGAGAAGGCTTACAGTGGGCTGCCAAAGAAGACTTCTATATCTTTAAAGTGAGTAAACACTGGCTTTTGTAGGTATAAAAGTAGCTATATAGGAACTTATGGGTGTTTAAAATGAGAAAGCACTCAGTATGGGGTGAGTACAGAGCAAATTGGGAAGGGCTTCCTCGCCGTTTTCTCTTGCAAAATGGCCACCCCAAGCCCTCTATTTATAAACGATGGGGCCGCAGGTGTAGTAGAGGCTACCCGGGTTGCCCTGGGTTTCTCGGGTCGGGTCATCTCGTAGTGCGTGCACTCGGGCACTGTAATGTCTACTCGAACTTTTAGATTTGCAATCTGGGCATCCGATTGAGGTATACAAGACCTATTTCAGACCGCCGTTGTTGAGAGTTGTACAATGGCATGGGATTAGAGTTTGTATGAAGTCATTGAAGATGGGACGATGCTCTCCGGTCTTAAGGCTTCAAATTCTATCCGTTACCCCGCACAATAGTCACTCAGGATTGGTTCTCCTTGATTCTTGTGGGACATCATTGTGTAGAGAGGTGTGTATGAAATGTTGAGACGACGTGACGTGGCATCGCGTTGGTGAGATGACGATGTCGCCCCTCACCGGTGTTATCGCCGGTTTGGGCTGATAAAGCAGACGTTGCTCAGGGCTTCGCTGAGATTGGACTGCTACAAATGTTGAAGGTCCTCATGTCATCTCTGAGGTGTGCCTGTCCTCCCGGTGTTATCTCTGGGTTGGTACTGAGTATCTCGTTGTGAGCGCCGAGATTGAAGCTGGTTACATTTGAAACAAGCATTTCTGGGGTTATCGCTGAAACTGCATTCCTTGGGGTGATCACCAAGGTTGGTAGCTATTCCTATGATTGGGATTGAGACTGGATACCTCGGGGTTATCTTCGGGATTAATCAGTCTTCTCCGGTGTATGTTCTGGTATTGGATATGCACGCCTCGGGGTTATCTCTGAGGTTGGAATTGTTACCCCCGGTGTGTGTTCCGGGGTTGATCTTGAACTTTCGATAGTATCCAGAGTGGATATGAACTGTCTTCCAGGGTTCTCTCTTGAAAGACGAATCTGTCCTCTTGCAATGTTAGTGACAGGTGTACAAAAAATTTCGAGTGTCTACAGATCCCCCTCTTTATCGTACTCATGCAAGGCAATGCATAGGTAGGATAAAGAGTCCTAGACATTTGAAATGCAACAAGACAAACATGTTACTATATGTAGCAACATGATGCAAATGTATGATGCATGTGTACGGGGTTGTAGCCCAACATGTTGGGGATGATTGCTGGCTCCCTGTTGCTTCACCTGGGGATTTGCAATGATGACCAGATTTGATGTGTAATCGGAATCTGTTAGGATGTTAATGTTGGGGTTATCACCAAATTCATGGGTCCTTTGTAACGACTTGATCATGAAGATGTACCTCTTATGTGTAAGAGATCTGTGGGGATAAAGCTTGGTCTGTTTGAGGATGTGTATAACATATTCCATCATCGATCCTCCTTGATAACATTGACCTTTCCTGGTTGGTATCGTCAAGACATGTCAAGATTCTGTTGGATATACTACCAACATCAGATGCCGTCAGGGATGCCTAACCTTCGTCAACTTGCACTTCACCGGAATGTGAATTAACGGATGAAAACTATGTGGGATAAACTGTCAAGGCTTCTTGACCTTCGCTGACGTGTGAATCAACGACTGATACTCTGTGGGTAGATTGTCAAGGTTGTTTGACCTTCGTTGACCTATAAATCAACGGAACATTGCGTTGTGACCCCCGCCGGGGATCTGCTGGGGAATATGAGTAATCGAGCATGAA
Source organism: Panax japonicus (assembly GCA_020205505.1). NCBI lineage: Eukaryota > Viridiplantae > Streptophyta > Magnoliopsida > Apiales > Araliaceae > Panax > Panax japonicus. Next base: position 33,068,971 of record CM035113.1, on the reverse strand, counting down.
ATCCTTGAATAGCTCTCGAGCTTCGATAGGTTTAATCGCTATTGGCTGAGATAACGTCAAGGCTGCTTGACCTTCGTTGATAAATGTGTCAACGATTGAATGTTCATTTTAATTCCATGCTGGGGCTTCACGTTGTAACCCCCATCGGGGATCTACGTTGTAACCCCCGTCGGGGATCACGTTAATCTTTTAAGGTAATGACGCGGAGTTGGCGACATTGGACCTGTACAAGGTATTGTCGGATGTGATTTATAACAAATGAGATCATTGGCAGGGTATACCTCGTGTTCGGGGTGACTACCAATGAGTGATGTACAGACTTAAAGTTCCATCTGAGAAGACCAGGATTGTAGGCTGTTTTGCTCAATCGCGTGGCATTTTTATTCCCGATTTGACCTTTCTAGTCTGTGAGAACTCCTATACAACTCGAACTGGACCGAGCCAGAGGGGTGGGGCCCACAAAGGGGTGCCGTAGGTAAACCTTCTTCAGCCGCAGATGGACCTGCGGCAAACTGTAGATGTTATAATCTAGCAGGTTGGTCTCACAAGTCATTTTCAACTTGTCTCGCAAAGGAAAATCCAAGAGCCTCTTTCAGATCTGCTGAGTTCGGGTTATTTTCTACAAATTCTGTCACCATACAAGTGTTCTTCACTATCTTGGTAATGTATGCATGTATTTTTTCCAATTTTTATCCGTTAGAAAATGAGTTAACGCATGAAATGCATCTAAATACATAGTAGTTATTATGTATGCACAAATGACTTGATAAAAAATATTCAACATAGTAAATGTTAGTATTAAACCATGCTGAACATAATGATGTGATAAATTTTGACTTTTGAGACAGTTAAATTGGCACCTTTTTCTGCTATTTTTGTCCTATTTGAGGTCCAATGAGCAAAAGGTAGAAAGGAAAAGTACTCCTGATATTGAGGTTAACCTTATGCATGGATGATTTTGATTTTTAATGCACATATTATGTATATGACTTTGGGGCAGGTGTGCTACTTAATGGCCACCTAGTCACGCCCATGTGCATTCGGATAGTCCCATTTTCAAAGGGGACTATGGCAAAATTTCCCAAAATGTAGGCATTTAATTAGTCATGCAATTTTAATTCCACTATAGATGTATGTTAAAGTAATGCAGACATGCATGTAGTCATAAAATGCATTTTAAAAAGTTCCAGGTAAGGAAATACCACACCTTTTCTAAGGTGATTTGGAGACTTATTGTCCAGATATTATGGATCTGAATCAGTCGAGTAGTTCCCGCAGGACTACTTCTGGTATACGGCGGAGGGCTTTTGAAGTGCCTCGACCCTGTTCTGTCAGACATCCTCGTCGATTGGTGGAGGCCGTGATTCATCCAGTTCGGGCTGACGTGCCAGACGTTGAGGACGAGGATGAGGATGTTTCGATTGAGGATCCCGCTCTTGCTGTACATGTTCCCCGTAGGGAGCTCCCTTGTATTCAGGTGGCAAACCCAGAGCGTCTAGGTTACTTGAGCAGACATTCCTCGATGTACTTCCATGCTAACGAGGTATAACGTTATATCTTGATCTTCCTTCTTTCCTATTGACGAGGAGTAAAGGATTCTGATGTTGATCTGTATTTCATGCAGGTTACCAGCTTTACATAGCCTCGAGGGAATTGGTTTAGCATACACTCGATGTATAAGGCTCTTCATCCTGATTACAGAGCGGTAGTGTATGATTGGGAATTCGGGGCATTCTTCTCCATCCTTCCCTATCATTATCCCTGGGGTTATCTCAGGGCTTTGTTTGAGCGATGGTTTCATCAGACTCAGTCACTCCATTTGTTGGACTGCGAGGTGATGATGACGCCGATGGATTGGTGATTTATCACTAGTATGGAGTTTGAAGGGGAGCCAATGCCTTGCATGGCGAATATTACCCCTACTGCCGTCAGATCCTTGTTAGGAGTTCCGGTGGAGGCACTCAATGGCAGGACTGTCCGTGCAGGTCCTTTGACCGTAGATGCTATGACCGGGCTTTTGAGTGTGCCCGTGCCTGATGATGTCAGAGTCAGGGATCACATTCTTCGGCGATTGTTCCTAATGATCATTAGAGGATGCTTCATAGCAGATAACTCTTCTACGGTACATGCGTCATATGGACCGTATTGGAGAGTATGATTGAGGTTCTTACACCTTTGCATATTTCCTCCGGGGCATGCGTATGCGCTTATACGGTTTGACCGAGGTTTGGCTAGGATTCTACCCATTTCTACTGGTGAGTATTTCTCTTGTCATTTCCCATTTATAGGTTAAGAGTGTTTACTGACCGCAGATGTTTTTCCATTGTTTTGGTCGTTTTGGGCCTACGAGAGGCTCCCATGCTTGCGTCCTGTGAGTATGTTAGGTTTAGATACCTATCCATGAGGACGACGATGGCATCATTCCATTTTGGCGGAGGTCCTTGTAGCTGAGTGTTTCACTCACTGCCGTATGCAGCTGGAGTTGTTACCAGCTTATATCATTACATGGATTCCCTATTCCGGGGAACATTTGGCCATCGAATTTGAGGATGGGTACCCGACTGGCGTCGAGTATGTTATCTCCACCTGGAGAGTTCCTCTCTTTACAGATAGAGGATGGGAGCTCTATTTAGGAGAGTGTGCTAGTAGGAGCACCACATGGGAGATTCGTATGCCGATCTTGCCTCCTGTCAAGCGTCATTGGCCCGTATCGTAGTCACCCGTCATTGATATCCCATTGTTGGGGTTTAACGGCTTAACATTATCAGAGGGTCCTTGCACTCAAGAGATGTTCTAGCGTTGGTGGTTCCCTCGTACCATTGGAGCCCAGTCTCCTGCCACTCAGTTCATGGGGGATATGGTTCCAGGATCCGTGATGATGACGGATTAGATAGCCTGTGTCCGAGATCTGACTCATATGACACAGATTGATAGTTTGACCTGGCGACTAGACCAGGCACATTTCTTTATCCGGCATTTAGGCAGAGATCCAGCAGAGGCAGATTCGTTTGATCCTTCCAGCTTAGACGTTGGCCCCTCAGACTACTATTCGGTTTTGCAGGCACAGATCCTCTTTTGTATAGGCCTGACATCCTTGTTGATAGAGATCCAGTGACTTAGGAGGAGTTACATCAAGTGGACAGGATTGATCATACCCCACCATCATTGGTGGCATCGGGTATGCGATTGTGGTATGATAGCATATCACCATCAGACAGGGTGACCATAGATCATTTGTTACAGCATACTATAACCCTGTTGATGTTTCAGGTTCCCACAGGATTTGTGGATGGAATGCTAGAGCATTGGGTATCGGATAGGTAGGTTTTCTGATTTGGGACCCATGAGTTGACTCCTACTCTAGAGGAGTATGCACGGTTGACGATGCTGCCGCTGGACATACCTTACGTGCATATGGCTTTGGGGGACATGAGTCAACGGTTTATGACCCTCACTAGATTGAGGTGCAGAGTGGTATATGATGAGATTAAATCGAGCCACGTTATATCCCAGCATTTTTTGTTTGACAGATTTGGCTCTAAGGATAGTTATACACGACATTCCTGGGATTTCACCACACCAGAGGATCATTGGCGTTTAGCCAGGATTGATGTACTGCTATTATGCGTGCTGTCGTATGTCTATATGCCACGATACATGGATGAGATAGACATTGGTGTCATTATGGCAGTGAGAGCTCCAGGGAGGGTCGCACCATTTAACCTATGATTATAGCAGAGACCTTGCTGTCAGTCACCTACTGCTGCACTTATCCGACAGGAGTATTCATGGGCAGCTCGGTCATGCTATATGTGTGGTTTATGTCACACTTGAGACCGATTGGCACTCTTAGATGGCTTGGGTATTGGTTCACCCATGATATAGCCATGTCGTACTCCTTTCATCCATCAGAGTGTATAGATGCTATGTCTTGGTCCATATTCTTGGCGGATGTCAAAGATCCATTTGTCATATTATCGTGCTTGGGGCTCAGCTCACCATACAACTTTATTACTCATGCTCCGGGCATTGATTATCTCCATTTGGCTGGTTTGAGGGGCGTGACTACTTATCACCCGCTAGCCGTGATGTCGCAGTTTGACCAGTTTCAGGATTTTCATCCTTTCGAGGGGGTGATAGGTCAGCGTTTAGCTTCTCGCTATCTTTCAGCAGAGGACCGATCCCGTGTGTATGCATATTGGGATCAACGTGAGATAGCTGATTTTTCTATCAGTCATCCAGGTTGTTCTACAGAGTATTCTGCATGGATGGAGACAGAGATTTTATCGGCTGCGGTAGTATCCACAGTACCGGATATTGATTCAGATGATGTAGAGCCTATGGAGGACATCGATTCCCACATCGAGAAAGGGCTAGGTGCTGGATTGCCATTATCTCTTCTAGATTCTCCCAGTACTAGTACTGTTGTGATTTAGCACTCAGCACAGTACCTTGAGCAGAGTCTTCATCTGATGACCTTCGAGAGAGATCATGCTCGATCTTTGATGTTGACTACCCTTGATAGGAGAGACGCAGCTCTGTTAGAGAGAGACGAGGCATTAGCTCGCAAAGATGTCACTGTTGTTGAGCGGGATGAGGCCAGATCAGACAGTGATGCAGTGATAGTTGAGCGGGATAGTTCCATATCTTCCCGGGATGTAGCCGTCACAGATAGTACTACGGTGAGGTCCCTTAACAATGGCATGATTGCAGAGATGAGCACTTACATCGATGAGCATATGGTTAAAATGCAGATGGCTGCAGATCTGTTGGGTCGTGTGGATATTCTCGTATAGGAGACCACAACTTCACCTCCTTCGTCTAAGAGGGATGCCATGTTGGGCTTGTTAGCTTGCATATACCCTGACTTGTAGATGAGCTTGTATTTTTCTGCACAGACTAGCTTAGCCATTTTGTCATGTATAGTTTACATTGAATATATCAAACAACATTATATATATAGCAGGGAAATATATTTTTTATCACTTCCCTTTTAGATATGCCTTGCTACTTCCTTGATATTTTACCTGCTGCTTCAGGGCTTGTGATCCTGATGTACTATGAATTCCTCCTGGATGGACGGACATTGAGTTGTCTCTGGACAATTTAGAATGGATCATCAATCTGTATGTATCCCTACCATCTTTGGTGTCTTGGGACTGGTTTCTGCATATAAATATGGAGAGGAGTGTGGCTTTCCTCTCTGAGATTGACCGCACCACAGATGGTCGCCAGTACTTCTATTTATAAGAAGCCTTGTTAATTCCATCTCTTATAGATTGGTGTTGCTCTTCCAAGTATGATTGCAGCTTAGATGGTCGTCCAAAATCCTATTTGGGAGGAGTTCAGGTAATTCCATCCCTTTAGTCTGAAGCCAACGAAATGTAGTGGATTGACAGATGATCCCGGTACCAATTGACAACGGTTTGTGTTTTGGTAGGGGGTAAGACCGAACCATGAATGGCTGTCTACGTACTCCTATTGAAGAGGAGATCAGGTCTGCATAGTTCGAACCTGGTGTAAGAGGTTCAATGCTGTATGTGGCAGAAATGGTGTAGAAATGTTTTTGTTATTTTTGTTTTTGTAAGGAAAAGGGTGGAAATGTTTTTGTTGTTTTTGTTTTATTGCGACCAGGCCATATGAAATGGTTGCCTACGTACTCCTATTGAAGAGGAGATCAGGTCGACGTAGTTCACCCCTCAGGGCGAGTGGAAAAGCGTGATCCCATATGCAGGTCAGATTGCGGGGAGGAGAAAGTTTAATCCTAGGTTGAGGATAAACTGTAGGTATAAGAAGTTTGATCCCATGTATGGGTAGCCAAACTACAAATACGAGAGGTTTAATCCGTAGTGGGATGACCTAAGTCGTAGGAACGCAGAGAAGCCAGGCTGCTGGCTTGGAAAGTATGTTTTCCCTGAGGGGCAGAAAGTGGAAGAGTTGTATTTGGTAAAGGGTTAAAGAACCGGAATGACTGGTGATTTGATGATCTAACACCAGGATGTTTGCTTGATGGCAACTTCAGACATCGTATCATTTCACAGTGTCTAAATTGACGAGTTGTGGAAATTCATCGCCATCCATTTCTTGCAAACTGAGAGCGCCTCCTTTCAATATTTCCTTGACAACAAATGGGCCTTCCCAGCTAGGAGTGAATTTTCCCTTAGATTGATTTTGATTGCCAATGATCTTCTTCAAAACCAAGTCATGTTATTTAAACTGTCGTAGCCGGACTTTTTTGTTGTAAGATCTGGCGATCCTTTGCTGATATAACTTACCATGGAAGATAGCCGCGGTTCGCCTTTCTTCTATTAGAGACAATTGGTGATACCTGTCTTGTACCCATTGGTCTTCATCCAGCTGAGCGTCTATCAACACTCTGAGGGATTCCACTTCAACTTCTATGGGGAGCACTGCTTCAATCCCATAGGTTAATGCGTGGGGGGTTGCCCCAGTGGAAGTGTGCATTGAGGTTCTGTAGGCTAACAGAGCAAGAGGCAATAAGTCAGGCCAATCTTTGTGGTTGGTGGACATCTTTTGCATAATCTTTTTGATGTTTTTGTTAGCCGCTTCAACAGCACCGTTCATCTTTGGACGATAGATGACAAAGTTAAGATGTTTGATGTGGAATTTACTGCATAATTCCTCCATCATTTTATTGTTGAGGTCCTTAGCATTGTCTGACATAATCACCTTTGGTTGTCCATATAGACAAATGACATTGTTTCTGATGAAAGCAATGATGACTTCTTTGGTAACCCTGGGGAAGGAGGATGCCTCTACCAACTTGGTGAAGTAGTCAATCATAGTGAAGATAAATCGATGTCCATTACTGGCTTTAGGCTCAATGGGCTCGATAACGTCCATTCCCCACATTGAGAAGGGCCGAGGTGAACTCATATTGTGGAGTTCCCGGGGAGGGGCGTGTATAGCATTCCCATGAATCTGGCACTGATAGCATCTCCTGACATGGTCATTGCAATCAGCTTTAAGAGATAGCCAATAATGTCCTGTCCTGAGGACTTTCTTGACAAGGAGGGGGCCACTCATATGGGGGCCACAGACTCCACCATGGATTTTATCCATAAGCCTTTGGGCTTGATCTTTGTCTAAACATCTGAGGAGACCTAGTCTTGCATCTCTTTTGTAGACGCATCTCCACTCAGGTAGAATTTCATAGCAATTCAATGGATCCGCCTTTTCTCAGTCAGGCTCGCCTCAACGGGTGTAGATCCATCTCATAGATATTCCTTGATATGCTGATACCAAGGATGCTGGATGGGAGGTAGCTCATCCGATACTTCTCCAACGTAATTCCCATAGGCTGGGGCCTTGTGCAGGGAAATTGTGACGCTTGACAAGTGTCCCTTATCTGATATGCGAATCAAGGAGGCCAAAGTTGCTAACGCATCCGCAAAGTCATTCCTATTACGAGGAACGTGTAGAAAGGAGATTTCTTTTAACTCCAAAACCATCTGTAAAACTTGCCGATGGTAAGGCGGCAAATGTGATTCCTTGGTTTGATAGATTCTGGTGGATTGTCTGATTACCAACTTTGAATCTCCAAAGACAGTTAACCGCCTGATGCCAATTGAACGGGCAAGTTTTAGCCCCATGAGACAGCTTTCATACTCAGCTGTCTTATTGGTGCTGACAAACTGCAATTTGACGGCGACGGGATACTGCTCCCCCGTACCAGACACTAGAACTGCTCCAGCTCCAGAACCTTCCATATTAACAGCTCCATCAAAATACATCTTCCATGATTGGCACGTATCGTAATGATGGTATTGCTGAAATGTCATTACTCCCTCATCGGGGAAGTACATTTCTAAGGGTTTGAAATCCCCTGATGGTGCAGCGGCCAGTTGATCCACAATTCCTTGACCTTTGATGGAATTTTGAGTCACATATACGATGTCAAATTATTGCAGGATCAACTGCCATCTGGACAGCCTGTAATTTTATATGGGTTTATTGAATACGTACGTGAGAGGATCCATGCGGGATATGAGATGGGTTGTGTGACCATAGAGGTAGTGTTGTAACCTCATGGAAACCCATGCTAAAGCACAACACGTCTTTTCGATCAGAGTGTACTTGTGTTCACCACTGCTGAATCTTTTGCTGAGGTAATAGATAGCTCGTTCTTGTCCACTATTGTCTTTCTGTCCCAGCATGCAGCCCATGGCCTTGTAATTTATGGACAGGTACATGAAATGGGAACATCATCCTTGGGTGGTACCAAAACGGGAGCTTTGACTAGCTATTTCTTGATTATGAGGAAGGCATTTTGGCACTCATCATTCCATTTCATGGAGGAGTTCTTCCTTAATAGCTTGAAGATTGTCTCACAGGTTGCTGAGATAAACCTACTAATGAAGTTGATTCTTCCCAAAAATTCCCGTATTTCCTTTTCTATCTGAGGAATGGGCATTTCCGTGATGGCCTAGATTTTGGCAGGATCCAGCTCAATCCCTTTGTGGCTGACTAGAAATCCTAGCAACTTGCCTGATTTAACGCCAAATGTGCATTTAGCTGGATTTAACTTCAAGTTGTACTTACGCAACCTGTTGAATAGCTTCTTGAGATGGTCTAAGTGGTCATCCTCCTTCCGGGACTTGACAATGATGTCATCCACATAGATCTCTATCTCTTTGTGCATTAAGTCATGGAAGAGAGCCATTATAGCTCAGTGATAGGTGGCTCCGTCATTGATGAGGCCGAATGACAACCGTCTATAGCAAAAGGTTCCCCAAGGCGTGATGAAAGTAGTTTTCTCACGATCTTCCTCAGCAACCATGATCTGATGGTACCCCGCAAAGCAATCAGCAAAGGAGTACATGCAGTATTGCGTAGTATTGTCAATAAGAATGTGGATAAATGGCACGGGAAAGCTATCTTTTAAGCTAGCTTTGTTCAAGTCTCAGTAATCCACGTAAACTCGCACCTTCCCTCTGGGTTTAGGCATGAGAACAATGTTGGATATCCACTTAGGATATGTTGACACCATGATGATGCCAGCTTGAAATTGTTTCACAATTTCGTCTTTTACCTTAAGACTCCACTCAGGTTTCAATCGCTTGAGCTTTTGCTTGACTGGCTTAAATCCCTCTTTAATGGGAAGGCGATGAAGGACAATGTCAGTGGAAAAACCCACCATGTCTTCATGAGACCATGCAAACACATCCTGGAATTGGGTTAATAGCATAACCATGTCATTCCTTTGGTTTGGGGTAAGGTCTGAACAAATCTGTATTAACTTAGGGTTTTCTAAGGTTCTGAGATTGAAGGACGTGGTTTGGTCAAGGTTGGGTTTAGGTTTGTCTTTGACCCATTCTTGAATTTCTGGAAGCACCTCAATTTCCTCATGTACTTCCATCAAGGCTGAATTCGTCTCTACATCAAAGGTACAATCCTTGTGGAGAAGAGGCACTGTATCAGCAAGTACAGGCACATCTAAATTCAGGGTCCTGAAACAAAATATGCTTTCACTTAGTATATATGAAATGTTTTGATCATATACGGTGTTATCATATACTGGCAAAATAAACTGCTAATATTGTACATAAAAGTAAGCAGTTATGATATCTACAGGGAAGAAAGAGTCTTGCTCATTTTACCCTTGTCGACCAATGCAAGGAGTGTTGTTCCAATTGGCAAGGGCAAAGTCCGGGTGGACTGCAATGATGGAGGGGATGTCATATTCCTCCTTCTCCCGAATGATGGCCATTACGTCTGGGCAGTCATCGTCTGGGGTGTATCTATTTGTATGTTCATCATGAATGATGATGTGTATGCCTGACATCATCCGGATGACATCTTGCTTGATTCTTCGTTCTTCTTCTTCCACTCTGGGATTTGGAACAAAGACTTCCTTCTCCTTCACCAGTACCGGCTTGGGAAATAACATATCCATGATATTGTCTGTAACCTTTACAGGAGGTTGTGCGGACTCAGAGTTTGAAGGCGAAGATAAACGTCGCGTGCTTGAAGCTGGAGGAATCTGCTGATGCTTATGAGGATTCCTATGACTAGAACTGACAGAATAGCCTAGCCCAGCTGTTCCAGTTTGCTTGGTTAATTGAATTGGGTAATTGATACCCTGACGATCTTTACCCAGCCCTTGTCCCGGCTTATGACCCAATGACATCATTTCTTGAGTAGCCGACATTACCTCAGCAGAAATCTTAGGTTCGGGAAATGGCGTACCAATAGCATGGTATTGGGTATTGCTTACTTCCAAGATATGAAAATTGACCGGTTCAATATCTGCATTGGAATTGATGAATGGCATGTCCCCGTGTTGAGGACACTCTGGTTCAGCGTTGACCGTGACTAGGCTATTGTTGATAATGTATTTCAATTGTTGATGAAGGGTGGAGGGGACTGCCCCAGCATATGGATCCATGGTTGTCCCAAGAGCAGGTTGTATCCCGAATCTATCTTGAGCACATGGAAAGATACGCAGAATGTATGGGGACCAATTTCGATTTGTAGTTTAATTACTCTGTCAAAATTTCGGCGGGCTCCATCAAAAGCTTTGATGACAGTATGGCTACTCCGGAGTCAGTTGAGATTGATATTCATCTTTACCAAGGTAGTGTATGGAAAAATATTTAGAGATGAACCTCCATCTATCAAGACTCCAGCTAGCATGTATTCGGAGGACAAGACCGCAATGTGCAACGACTTGCAATGACTGGTCCCCTCGGGCGGTATGTCATCATTAGTGAAGGATATCACATTGTTGTTGAAAATGTGATCAACCAGATGTTGAAATTTTTCCGTATCAACTGATGTCGGTAGATATGCTTCTTCTAAAACCTTTAGCAAGATCGTCTGGTGATCCTCGGAAGTTAGGACCAAGTCCAAAATTCATATTTATTGTGGAACTTCTTTTAAGCTTAAAACCACCTTGGCTTCGTTATGACCCATAGTGCAGAGGAATTTTTCAATCTTCTCCATCGGTATTTTCCCCTTTGATTTGATGGTAGACATCATCACCCGTTGGGGAAGATACAGTGGATTTTCTTTCGACACTGTAGCAGTTGTACGTGAGGTGGATCCTTCACCTTCTCTATAATTCCACGGAACTTTGTGCAAGCTAACAATAGGATATTATGCTCTGCACGACAAGTTGATTGGCTTGAGAGCGGCAACATTCAAAGGATTATTGCTTCCTCTGATTTGAATTATTGGCATTGTGAGTGATTTATTAGCCCCATCGGTTTCAGTGGATATGACTGCTACCAAACTATTCCACTTAGTAGGACATTTATTCGCACTTGCACGTAACACAATATCATCGTCCGCTAGGTGCAGGACACCACTGTCAATTAGATTTTAGATGAGGTGGCTAAGTGCTCAGTATTCTTCTGTGATGTGACCACGAGAATGGGAGTGATATTAACATACTCCATCAGAATTTTACCGTCCTGAACGGGGGTTGATTGGAGGTAGAAGGGAACTAATTCTTCCTTCATTAATTAACATCTGAAGGATTTCCTCCATAGGTTGGCCTAAATAGGTGAATTCCCTTTTGTTGGCAAAATCCAGACGGGCTTTGGCATTTACTCTCTTTGTTACTTTGTCTTCCAGCATTTCATTTTCTGAAAGTGACGAGGGAATATTCATGACAAGAGGTAGGAGACTGGCGTGTTCCTGGCTGACTAACTGTTATGTCACTTGATGTTGATAGGTCACTAGTTTCACCAATTGCTCAATTTGTTTGCATAGAGCTTTCATCTTTCGTTCCATTGTGAACTGAAACTTGGCATAATCCCATTTGTCAACACCGTCTTTGAGGGTCTGGGAGTATTCACAGTTGAAATTAGAATTCTGTCCATTGCTAAAATTGATCATGTTGACCTCTTCTTCTTTGTGTTGAGGAAGAGGGTTGTCTTGAATGTGAGGCTGATCTGGTTTGGTGACCACGATCTCACTGTTGGCTATCAGGTCTTGGATCTTTTGTTTTATGGCCCAAAAATCCTGAGTATCATGTCCAGGTGCCCTAGCATGATAAGCACATTTCCGAGCAGCATTGAAACACCGTCCATTAGGGCTGGCTGGTGGAAGAAGATGCATAATTTTCTTCTGTGTTGTTAGAAGATTGAGAATGTTCTTGAGGGTGTCCCCTAAGGGTGTGAACACTCGGGGGCGTTTGACTTCTCTACCTTTTGGTATTGGAGGGTTCGCAGACTGTGCTTGAAAGGAAGTGTAGTTTCTCCTTTGAATGGGCATGTTCTAATTGCATGTGAAAAACTCCCGTCTGTTCCAATTCCTTTGATAGCACGAAGGGTCTCTTCCATTTGGAGGACTTTCTTTTTGATGTCACCGGTGTCTGGATCTCTAGTGGGATGGATAACATCATGAGTTTTGTTAGTCGTATCCAACTGCAGTTCAAGTATTGTAATGACCTCGGTTTCCCCTTGTGTGGAGGATTAAGCATGTACGGGTATTTTTGGACCATGAGTAGACTGGTGTAGTTCTTTGAGTAGAACAACCAAATCTGTAATTTGTTTGCTTAATCTGTCGAATTCTTTACGAGAAACTGGATTAAGGTCAGTCTGGTCAGATGACGTCATGATTGATTGTATGCCTGTAGCCTTTTTTGGATTTTTGACCTGGTAGTAGATCCGATTGGTTCCTTACGAAAGACTTGTATAGTTTCGTCTTTAGGGAATGTAAATTAACATGCTATGTGATGCGTCCATTTTAGGAATTTTATCCTGCAAAACGGATGTCAGCTGTGTGTAGCATGTATGTGTACACATTTCTTCATATTTCTCATTACATGGAGATAAATATGAAATTAAATTACAAGTAATTGTGTTTATAAGTAATTGAAATGAGAGAGTATGAAGAGTCTTTCCTACATCTTGGGTTTATCAGAGGCTGACCTACCTTAGGTTACTATTGCGGCTTTTTGGCATGAAGGTTACCAAATCATCACAATTTACTAAACGGGAAATTAATCCGGTCTTTTAACTGGAGCGAATTTGGGTGGTGTCTTTCTTGAGCCTCGAGAAATTAGTCTTCCCATGAGTCCAGTAATCAAACACCGACGGGATAGCCTCCTAGTGGAGGGACCACACAACATACATTCACATACATCGTGTCTCACCGTATAGAAATGATGACATATGTGAATCACTAATATCATAAGCAGTTATGGCGCGAGGCATTAAGTGCAATAAGTAAATGCATTCATACACATTCATCATAAATGTAAATGCTACATCCACACACAAGTAGATAACAGTTTTAAAAAGATTGTAATAGCGGCTTAAGTCCTCTTACTGGTGTCCCTATCAGAGTTGCCACCTATCGACGTCAGGATTTTTGAATGTCCCTTTCCGTTACTTGTTCTTCGGTGTTCTCATTTTTGGTTAGATTTCTTTGAAAAAATAAGTGAAAAAGGTCTGACATGTATAATGTCGATGATGGACTGTTAAGAGTTTCCAATTGATTTTTTAAATGGTTGTACAAACACAACCGAGAAAAGGTTTGCACATTGACCCAGTGATGTGACACTGTTAAATGGGTCGGTGAAATCGAGATTCATTAAGGTTCGGGGACTTGGTTATGTGGAGGGAAGGTGTTAGGCACCCCCCGACATCCGTGTTCCCATGGTGACCGCCTCTTTTTAAGAAACTATTATCTGAATGTGTGTGTGTGGGTCAATATGTTGTTATTTGGAAGTAGTGAGAGGCCTCGTTCGCACATATATACACAGGGTTTGAATTTATGTAAAAATTCATTTTTTAGCAAGATATGGCAATGATGTTTTATAAAAAAGGTTTTTCAAACCTTGGTGCTCAATAGTAGTTGAGACCTTTTAATACTTCCATTTTATTAAGTATCCAGCTTGATTGATTTTATTTCCAAGATGCGAAGCATCTATAAGAAAATAATGTACAAAATAATGCCGACATCCTCGTGGGTATGAAAACCATCTGAGGAAATTCAGACACCGCATAATAATTTACAAGCTGCTTACAGCTGAAAATGTCCATCACGGGAACCGAATCTAGATCCAATAGGTTGGATCTGTGATCACATGATTCCTAGGCGCACATGATACCGCAATTTGTATAAAAGCACTAAGCAGGTATATATATAAAAGCTGTAAATATATATATACAGACATGATCACCAACCATGAAGCACCTCCATGGGAGATCAGAATTGTAAATAAAGCTGTAAAAGCTATCAACCACCACGGAGGAAACTCCAGGCGGGACAAAATGTAAATAAAGCTGTACTAAGCAATCAACTGCCACAAAGTGAACTCCAGGCAAGACGAAACATAAAGAAATCTGTAAAAGCGATCAACCACCATGAAGTAAACTCTAGGTGGGACGAAATATATATATATATATGTGTGTGTGTGTGTGTGTGTGTGTGTGTGTGTGTGTGTGTGTGTGTGTGACGCCCCCAAAATTAGGTATACATCACCATTCTGAGTCGCCAGATACATGGTACAAAATTTAAATTCAACTTCATTTATACAATTGTTGAGCTGTTGTATAGAATACGACCACAGTTAACTGTGAGTTTTAATACAAAGGTATATAACTCTCATGGTTCCTTGACCACAACCTTACAATGGTACTTTACAAAAAAATATAGTCAAAGACTGTTTTAGAAACTAAAATCTTTGGGAAGTGCTCAAGGAAACCTTCGTACATGGGAGGCCATGCGGTTATAATAGATATCATATGGCCACAAAATTTTCCTTGGTTGTCCCAATAGACCCCAAAGAAAAATGAGAAGATTACTATCATCTTCTTTCCAATGGTGAGTCTTCTCTTGACATATAACTTTCTCCACTGTCTCCAAGTGAATATTATATTTTTAATCAACTCCAAGATCATATAGGTAGTGCCCGTAAATATACTCAGCAAGTGTATGCGGACAACCCTGTCCCAAGTGAATATTATATTTTAAATCAACTCCAAGATCATATAGGTAGTGCCCGTAAATATACTCAGCAAGTGTATGCGCACAACCCTGTCTTATGATAACACGAGGTTGTATATCATTAGACATCTTGTATGATAGTGGCAAAACACCCTTCCAAAGTTGGATTCACCTCACCCTATTTGATTCACCAAATATAACTACTAAATGTTGTATAGAATACAACACACTTTTCTATATTGTTTAAGGAAAACCTCCACAGCTAGAGACTAATGTTCTATTCCCCTGTTATCCCCGCTCGACCCGGCAGCACTCTTACGACAACACTCTTACGACAACACTCTTATTACCTGAAAGGAATTGTGAAGTAGAAAGGGTGAGCACAACTAGCCCAGTAAGGAATATCATGACTAAAGATAATTAAATTATCAATAGCTTTCATCAATAATAAATCAGAGATTTAGATCATATGGTGGATGATAAAACTTTTCAACCATAGTTGCAGCGGAACGAGCAATCCATTAGAAGAGCAAAATAGACCATAAGGTCTATTATCTTCTCTATGTTAAAAGTCCACCAATAATATTTTCTCCATGTAAAATAAATCAACAGTTCCTGTCCACAATCATATAAATAACTCATAATCATAATTGTGGTTTTAAATTCCTCTTTGTAACTAGGACGAAGATAATTCTCATCACCTATCTTCACCTGAAACATCAAAAATCTTGGTTATACCAAATCAGAATTCCTGCTCAAAATCATACTAATAAATTCATCTTTGCACCACGGCCAAAGATATTCATTAACAATTCATCTTGGCACTACATGTAAGACCCCAGTTTTTATAAATAAAGATGAATTTTTATAATTATTATTTTTGAATATTATGGAAGAAATTTGATATAATGTTATAGTTGTGGGTAATATTTATAAATTTTGCAAAGTACGCAAGTTGTTATAAAATATTCGTTTGGTCGGGGAATATTCTTTTTGTCAGGGAATATTCGTACGACGACAAAATTATTGGTGGACCCCACAACAGAATTATTGTCGGATTGAGAAAACGACAAAAATATTTATTAAAAATAACGACGGAAGTTTTACCGTTGATACTGTTGAACTACTGGGTAGTAAAAGTACAGTAATACGCGTTGTTGCATAGTAGCACACGGTATTGATTATTGATATTTATGTGAGAAGTCGCTCAGTTTGATTCAATTATTGTCGATTAATAATATGAATTATTATAGCGATAATGACATTTTGTTTTATTCGTATTATTAAAGTAATAAAACGGAAACATCTTTTTATATAAAACAGAATACTTTATTAAAGTTATTTTATAAATAGAATATATTATATTTTATTATGCATAGTGTTGCATAGTGTTTTGCATAGTGTTGCATAGTGTTTGCATAGTAAAAATCTTTTTATATAAATAGAATATATTATATTTTATTTAAAAGATTTTTCTTTAAATATGGACCGTCAGATTAAAGTAAATTAATCTGGACCGTTCATGGATTAGTTACTATGCATTCCATTTTCCTATAAATAGAAGCTCATTCCTTCATTATTTTCTTACGAATTCACTGAACTCTAGAGAGAGAAACTATAGAGAGATAGAAGAAAAGCTTTCTGCTACTTAACTTTTCTTTTCCCATATCCAGTTTCTGTTACGGTAAGGGGTGTTATTCTTTCTTATTCATGAAGAGAACTGTTGTTATTCCATTTCTTATTATTCTGTTGGAATAACCTGTATACGCGGTCTATCCTATACTTGGTGACATTCTTCTATCATTCTGTTGGAACATCCTGTCTGTGTGTTTTACACCGGACCTGGTTCCGTCTTTATTATTATTCCGTTGGAACATCCTGTCTGTGTGTTTTACACCGGACCTGGTTCCGTCTTTATTATTATTCCGTTGGAACATCCTGTCTGTGTGTTTTACACCGGACCTGGTTCCGTCTTTATTATTATTCCGTTGGAACATCCTGTCTGTGTGTTTTACACCGGACCTGGTTTCGTCTTTATTATTCTGTTGGAACATCCTGTCGGTGTGACTTTCACCTGACCTGGTTCCATTATTATTATTCTGTTGGAATAACCTGTCTGTGCTGTCTATCGCATGCATGGTGATTTCTTTTGTTATTCCATTCTTTATTATACTCAGTTGGATAAAACTTTGATTTCTATACTCCATGAAATTAGTGGAATATCCTTGACATTTGCGCTTCATCCAGTATCCTTTCATGGAAATATTCTTCTTATCATTCTTGAATTTTACACCACAAAATAGTATCGTGTTGACAATTTGGACGTTAATAATTCCTGGATAAAATAATTCTTGAACTTGTTTTATTGAATTCTTATATCATTGTCATCATCCTCTTATTTATATTTTTGAAAGTCATCTGTGGCCTGTAGAGCATGGATGGACTTGGTATGATTATAACCAGGGATTATTCGGTGTAATCATGACCGTAATGTTACAAATGATGTGGTAAAAGTCTCATTTGCCGTAGTGCATTGATGGACAGTTGTTGGCATGATCATGACCATTGATGAATACACAAATATCCTTGGCCCGTAGTGCATGGAATTTGTGGTCGTGACCCTATTGAGTATCCTTGGCCGTAGTGCAGGGATGATGTGGATTATTTATTAAGCTGAGTCTCAGCGATAAAAGTGATTAAAAACTTTTTAAATCATAAAAGATAGTAGATTCTATTCTCTACTTGACTCTTTTAATGGATTGCTTGATCCGCTGCTGTTAAACTTGATGTTGTTATATTTGATCAGTTTAATACTGTTGAAGGCTAACGATAATTTATTCTGCATTATCTTAGTCATAATATTTCTTACTGGGCTAGTTGAGCTCACCCTTTCTTTCACTGTTCTCTTCAGGAAATGAGAACATAGCAGGGACGAGTCGGGGAACGGAGTAATGGTCCAGAGGATAGCATTAGTAGTCCTCACTATTCTGTGAAATAGTGTGGCAATAATTGTATTGAGGACTCCTTTTGAGTTTGTATGATCTCTAGTAGACAATTATTGTATTCAAACTCACAGTTGTATTTTGTCGTATTATACACGACAGTGGTATTAGTAAGTTGTATTTGAATTCTGTACCATGTATCTGGCGACTCAAGATGGGTGATGTATACCTAATTTTGGGGGCGTCACAGTTGGTATCAAAGCTTAGGGATATGATCTCTGGCTAAGATGTGAGATTAGAACTAGGAGGGGAGAGACGGGGAATTCCTTCGCTAGTATGACCTACTTAAATTTATTTTGTATTTAAATTAGTTGGTCAAAGTTTAGAGATATTATGTTACATGTCAATTAATCTTTGTTTTGTGGTAGTATTTGAAAATGACTTCCGAAAATGTTGAGAATAACAATAGAGCACAAGAGACCGTTAAGTCTCCACATATCAATAATCAGGAGAATGTGCATCAGGAAGGCGACAATCCTCATGACCAAATGATGAATGATGGATTGTTCAGAGGCTTTATGCAATTCATGCAACAGCAAGCGAGAGCGGCTCCTGTTCAAAATGTAGGTGGAAACACTGGAAATTCTCGGGCGGTCACCGCTAAACAGTTCAAGGAGCTGGGACCACCGGAGTTTAAGGGAGAGCCAAAACCACTTATTGCGGAAGCATGGATAAAGCAGATCACCAAAATATTTGATGTCTTGGGATGCTCCGAGGAGCAAAAGGTTCCCTTTGCCGCCTTTATGTTGCGCGGAGAGGCAGATTACTGGTGGGAATCGGTAAAACGTACTCAACCTGCCGTACTGAAGATGTCTTGGGAGAAGTTCCAAGAGTTGTTCAATGACAAATACTTTCCTGAACGTATCCGTCACATGAAGGAGGTGGAGTTTATCAAATTGGAGCAAAATAATATGACCGTGTCGCAATACGAGGCAAAATTTGCGGAGTTATCCCGGTTTGCGTCCCATTTGGTGGATAATGAAGAGAGAATGGCACAATTATTTTTAAGAGGTTTGAAGCCGGAGATACGTCAACATCTTATTTCTCATAAACTGTGTTTGTATTCTGATGTTGTAAATAGGGCTCAGTTGGTAGAGCGCGATAACTAGTCAACGCAATCAAAAGAGAGCAGCCGGAAAAATGATAATACCAGTGAGAGCAGTCATCGAAGCGGTGACAACAAGCGTGGAGGAAATCATCAGGCCAGAAATGGTAACCACTTCGATGGTAATCAGGGCCAAAACAATAAGAATGGACATTTCAAGAAGAGGAGATTCAACAATGATGGAAAGACGTCAGCATCAACAACCATTGTTAAGGAAGGAGAAAGACAACCTATCATATGCTTCAAATGCGGAGGGGAGGGACACATCAGTCCAAATTGTGCGATGCCGTCCAAAACATGTTATAATTGTGGAAGAGAAGGCCACTTAGCCCGATTTTGTCGTTCACCGAAGACAAATTCAACTAGGATGGAGGCACCAAAGGCTGTCCCAGAAAAGTCAAAGCCGGTAGTGCAAGGGAGAGCGTTTGTTGTGACCTCCCAGAAAGAAAGGAACCCGCATGAGCTCATCACGGGTAAGCTTATCATAAACTCTAGCGAAGTCTACACTTTATTTGATACCGGTTCTACCCATTCTTTTATTTCTCCTACTTGCGCTCAACGATTAAATTTGACTCCGGAGAAATTAGACTTTGACTTATCTGTGGAAACTCCGTTGGGAGAAAACTTCATTACATCCACGGTTTATAAGTCTTGTTTGGTTCAAGTTGGTACCCACGCATTACCTGTCGATCTTATTGCATTAAAAATACTTGCATTTGATGTAATTCTAGGGATTGATTGGTTAACTACTCATCATGCAAAAATTGATTGTTTTCGTAAGGTTGTTAGCTTTCATATTCCCAATCGACCTATTATGCGAATTCAAGCAACCAAACCATTAAAATCAATCACTGTCATCTCAAGCCATAAAGCTATTCGTTTATTGAAAAACGGATGTCAAGCTTTCTTAGCTCATGTCACAGATCTAAACAAAAATACGTCAGTTCTGAATAATATTTCTATTGTTAATGAATTCCCTGACGTATTCCCTGAAGAACTTCCTGGCCTACCCCCAGAGCGTGAAATTGAATTTTGTATCGACCTTGAACCCGGTACAAAACCCATTTCCAAAGCCCCATATCGAATGGCTCCTATTGAACTTCAGGAGTTAAAGACTCAACTTCAGGAATTGTTAGACATTGGCTTTATTCGTCCTAGTACTTCTCCTTGGGGTGCTCCTGTTCTATTCGTGAAGAAGAAAGATGGGAGTATGCGACTTTGTATTGATTATCGGGAGTTAAATCATGTCACCATCAAAAATAGGTATCCATTGCCACGTATTGATGACCTGTTTGACCAGTTGCAAGGAGCCAAATTCTTTTCAAAGATTGATCTTCGTTCCGGATATCACCAATTGAAGATTAGAACCGATGACATTCCAAAGACGGCTTTCAGAACTCGGTACGGGCATTATGAATTCCTAGTCATGTCCTTTGGATTGACTAATGCTCCTGCTGCCTTCATGGATATGATGAACCGAGTATTCAAGGAATATTTGGATCACTTTGTGGTCGTCTTTATTGATGACATCCTTATTTATTCCAAAAGCCGTGAAGATCATGAGGAACACTTGAGGCTAATACTCCAAAAGCTTCGTGAATACAAGCTTTATGCCAAGTTGAAGAAATGCGAGTTCTGGCTTGAGGAAGTAGCATTCCTTGGGCACGTGGTATCAAATCATGGAATATCTGTTGACCCAACAAAGATTGAAGCTATTCAAAGTTGGGAGCAACCTAAATCAGTGACCGAAGTACGTAGCTTTCTCGGCTTAGCTGGTTATTATCGGAGATTCGTAGAAGGGTTTTATCGAATCGCTACTCAACTAACTCAGCTGACTCGGAAAAATACAAAGTTCGGTTGGAGCGAGGAATGTGAGAAGAGTTTTCAAGAACTCAAGAGGAGACTCATTTCAGCACCTGTTCTGACAATACCATCTGGTTCGGAGGGATTTGTCATCTACAGTGATGCTTCGGGCAAAGGGTTAGGATGTGTTCTCATGCAACATGGGAAAGTCATAGCCTATGCATCACGAAAACTCAAAGAATATGAGAGAAAGTATCCTACTCATGACCTAGAGTTAGCAGCTGTTGTCTTCGCACTTAAAATTTGGAGGCATTACTTGTATGGGGAGAAAGTGGAGATCTTTACGGATCATAAAAGCCTCAAATATTTCTTCACTCAAAAGGAACTCAACATGCGACAACGACGTTGGCTTGAACTGTTGAAAGATTATGATCATACCATCCAATACCATCCTGGAAAAGCGAACGTAGTAGCTGACGCATTGAGTAGAAGGTCATATGCGGGTGCGAGTGCAATATTGTCAACGCAAAGGCCCATTTTGGATGACTTGCAAAGGATGGAGATAGAGATAAAGACTCCAAGGACCCACATTATGATGGCGAATATACGAGTAGAACCGACTTTAATTGATAAAATTAAAGCTGCTCAAGTTACAGATCCGGAGCTGATGCGTATGAGGAAGAAAGTACAAGAAGGTGCGATACCGGAAGCAAGAATCGATGAAGAAGGAATACTTCGAGTCAACTCCAGACTTTGTGTTCCTAACGACCCTGATTTAAATTATAAAATCATGATGGAGGCGCACAACACACCGTTTGCAATCCATCCTGGGAGTACCAAAATGTATCATGATCTTCGACATACATTTTGGTGGGGCAATATGAAGAGAGAGATAGCGCTTTTTATCTCAAGGTGTCTAACGTGTCAACGAGTCAAGGCGGAGCATCAAATACCAAAAGGACCATTGCAACCACTTGAAATTCTAGAATGGAAGTGGGAGCACATTACCATGGATTTCGTTACTGGTCTTCCCAAAGTTTCTCAAGGCATAGATGCGATTTGGGTCATTGTTGATAGATTGACCAAGTCTGCTCATTTCTTACCGATACGAGAAACTTATACACTTGAACGTCTTGCTCGTATGTACATAAACAAGGTTGTAAGATTGCATGGTATGCCAGTATCCATAGTTTCTGATCGAGACCCAAGATTCACTTCACAATTTTGGGTTAGTTTGCAAAAAGCTATGGGCACAGATTTACGATTTAGCTCGGCATATCATCCTCAAACGGACGGACAGTCAGAAAGGACTATTCAAACTCTTGAAGATCTATTAAGACTCTGTGTCCTTGATTTCAAGGGAAGTTGGGACAAGTTCTTACCATTGGTGGAGTTTTCCTACAACAACAGTTATCAAACAAGTATTGGCATGGCTCCGTTCGAGGCGTTGTATGGAAGAAAGTGTCGTTCTCCAGTATGTTGGGATGAGGTGGGTGAAGCAACGTTGTTGGGACCGGATTTGGTACGTATGACTACGAAAAAGATTCAAACGATCCGGAAACGTATAAAAACCTCACAAGATCGACAAAAGAGTTATGCTGATCTTCATCGAAAGGACGTGGAATTCGATATAGGAGATCATGTGTTGTTACGTGTTGCTCCATGGAAAGAAGTTACGAGATTTGGAAAGAGAGGAAAGCTCAATCCTCGATTCATCGGCCCATTTTTAATCCTCGATCGAGTAGGAACTGTGGCCTATAGACTCGCTTTACCGCCAAGTATGTCTCGTGTTCATAACGTTTTTCACATATCCATGCTACGTAAATATGTGAAAGACCCGAACCACATTATTGAGTTAGAACCGGACGAAATAGCGGAAGATTTAACGTATGAAGAGGTTCCTGTTCAAATCTTGGATAAGAAGGAACATATTTTACGCACCAAGGTTATACCTCAAGTCAAAGTTTTGTGGAGAAACCACGATGTTAAGGAAATGACTTGGGAGTTAGAATCTGAAATGAAATCAAGGTATCCTTACCTCTTTGACATACCAGGTACGTACCCTAATTTCGAGGGCGAAATTTCATAAGAAGGGGAGGTTGTAAGACCCCAGTTTTTATAAATAAAGATGAATTTTTATAATTATTATTTTTGAATATTATGGAAGAAATTTGATATAATGTTATAGTTGTGGGTAATATTTATAAATTTTGCAAAGTACGCAAGTTGTTATAAAATATTCATTTGGTCGGGGAATATTCTTTTTGTCAGGGAATATTCGTACGACGGCAAAATTATTGGTGGACCCCACAACAGAATTATTGTCGGATTGAGAAAACGACAAAAATATTTATTAAAAATAACGGCGGAAGTTTTACCGTTGATACTGTTGAACTACTGGGTAGTAAAAGTACAGTAATACGCGTTGTTGCATAGTAGCACACGGTATTGATTATTGATATTTATGTGAGAAGTCGCTCAGTTTGATTCAATTATTGTCGATTAATAATATGAATTATTATAGCGATAATGACGTTTTGTTTTATTCATATTATTAAAGTAATAAAACGGAAACATCTTTTTATATAAAACAGAATACTTTATTAAAGTTATTTTATAAATAGAATATATTATATTTTATTATGCATAGTGTTGCATAGTGTTTTGCATAGTGTTTGCATAGTAAAAATCTTTTTATATAAATAGAATATATTATATTTTATTTAAAAGATTTTTCTTTAAATATGGACCGTCAGATTAAAGTAAATTAATCTGGACCGTTCATGGATTAGTTACTATGCATTCCATTTTCCTATAAATAGAAGCTCATTCCTTCATTATTTTCTTACGAATTCACTGAACTCTAGAGAGAGAAACTATAGAGAGATAGAAGAAAAACTTTCTGCTACTTAACTTTTCTTTTCCCATATCCAGTTTCTGTTACGGTAAGGGGTGTTATTCTTTCTTATTCATGAAGAGAACTGTTGTTATTCCATTTCTTATTATTCTGTTGGAATAACCTGTATACGCGGTCTATCCTATACTTGGTGACATTCTTCTATCATTCTGTTGGAACATCCTGTCTGTGTGTTTTACACCGGACCTGGTTCCGTCTTTATTATTATTCCGTTGGAACATCCTGTCTGTGTGTTTTACACCGGACCTGGTTCCGTCTTTATTATTATTCCGTTGGAACATCCTGTCTGTGTGTTTTACACCAGACCTGGTTCCGTCTTTATTATTATTCCGTTGGAACATCCTGTCTGTGTGTTTTACACCGGACCTGGTTTCGTCTTTATTATTCTGTTGGAACATCCTGTCCGTGTGAATTTCACCTGACCTGGTTCCATTATTATTATTCTGTTGGAATAACCTGTCTGTGCGGTCTATCGCATGCATGGTGATTTCTTTTGTTATTCCATTCTTTATTATACTCAGTTGGATAAAACTTTGATTTCTATACTCCATGAAATTAGTGGAATATCCTTGACATTTGCGCTTCATCCAGTATCCTTTCATGGAAATATTCTTCTGATCATTCTTGAATTTTACACCACAAAATAGTATCGTGTTGACAATTTTGACGTTAATAATTCCTGGATAAAATAATTCTTGAACTTGTTTTATTGAATTCTTATATCATTGTCATCATCCTCTTATTTATATTTTTGAAAGTCATCTGTGGCCTGTAGAGCATGGATGGACTTGGTATGATTATGACCAGAGATTATTCGATGTAATCATGACCGTAATGTTACAAATGATGTGGTAAAAGTCTCATTTGCCGTAGTGCATTGATGGACAGTTGTTGGCATGATCATGACCATTGATGAATACACAAATATCTTTGGCCCGTAGTGCATGGAATTTGTGGTCGTGACCCTAATGAGTATCCTTGGCCGTAGTGCAGGGATGATGTGGATTATTTATTAAGCTGAGTCTCAGCGATAAAAGTGATTAAAAACTTTTTAAATCATAAAAGATAGTAGATTCTATTCTCTACTTGACTCTTTTAATGGATTGCTTGATCCGCTGCTGTTAAACTTGATGTTGTTATATTTGATCAGTTTAATACTGTTGAAGGATAACGATAATTTATTCTGCATTATCTTAGTCATAATATTTCTTACTGGGCTAGTTGAGCTCACCCTTTTTTCACTGTTCTCTTCAGGAAATGAGAACATAGCAGGGACGAGTCGGGGAACGGAGTAATGGTCCAGAGGATAGCATTAGTAGTCCTCACTATTCTGTGAAATAGTGTGACAATAATTGTATTGAGGACTCCTTTTGAGTTTGTATGATCTCTAGTAGACAATTATTGTATTCAAACTCACAGTTGTATTTTGTCGTATTATACACGACAGTGGTATTAGTAAGTTGTATTTGAATTCTGTACCATGTATCTGACGACTCAAGATGGGTGATGTATACCTAATTTTGGGGGCGTCACAGTTGGTATCAAAGCTTAGGGATATGATCCCTGGCTAAGATGTGAGACTAGAACTAGGAGGGGAGAGACGGGGAATTCCTTCGCTAGTATGACCTACTTAAATTTATTTTGTATTTAAATTAGTTGGTCAAAGTTTAGAGATATTATGTTACATGTCAATTAATCTTTGTTTTGTGGTAGTATTTGAAAATGACTTCCGAAAATGTTGAGAATAACAATGGAGCACAAGAGACCGTTAAGTCTCCACATATCAATAATCAGGAGAATGTGCATCAGGAAGGCGACAATCCTCATGACCAAATGATGAATGATGGATTGTTCAGAGGCTTTATGCAATTCATGCAACAGCAAGCGAGAGCGGCTCCTGTTCAAAATGTAGGTGGAAACACTGGAAATTCTCGGGCGGTCACCGCTAAACAGTTCAAGGAGCTGGGACCACCGGAGTTTAAGGGAGAGCCAAAACCACTTATTGCGGAAGCATGGATAAAGCAGATCACCAAAATATTTGATGTCTTGGGATGCTCCGAGGAGCAAAAGGTTCCCTTTGCCGCCTTTATTACTGTTAATACTGTTAATACTATAACAATATTTTAATCACTTCTTAAACTTATAAACAATTACATTTAATTGTTTACACTTTTCCAAATAATGCATTTAATCATTCAAAAATGTCATACTCATAAGATTTCATCGCCAATAATCAAATTACTCATAAAAAAACTTGCATATACCTTATATAGGATTTCCAAGCCATAAAATCCTATTTTCCAATTTTGTTACTTCACATAACATATTTAATTCATTTACTCATAACTAGTTCATTTTCTTGAAAAATATCAAATCAGTCCCAAAAATATTTCTTTTTTGGGATTTAGCAGAATATAGTCCCATCTTGAACATATATTTCTCTCAGAATTTTTAAAATTCATTTACTATTTTTCATATGACTAAAACTGCCGAATATTTAGACATTTATCATAAATTGTACTTTTGTCCAAAAATTCTAAAATTTACAGGGTATACTCCTGTTATATACATGTACTCCCAATAAATATTTCACCAATTTTGGAGTTAACTACAAGGAGTTATAAGGGTTTACTTTTAAAATAGTATTTTCCCATAAAATCCATAACTCTTAATCTATACATCTAAAAATCTCCATTTTTGGACACAATCTAGAAAACGCATCAAATTATCATTTCAAATTTTTCCAGAATTTTTGAGTGTAAGAAAAATTATGAATCTGCCCCTTGGAGAAACCCCTTTTCAATTAATATACTATTCGCATGAATACGAAGGATCATTCACCATGCATGTGGTAATCCACATACACATGTTATTTCAACAGAATAATAAAGAATAGAATAACATAAGGATTCACCATGTGTGTGATAGACTGTATCGACAGGTTATTCCCAACAGAATAATAAATAATGGAACCAAGTCCGGCGTAAACGCACAGACAGAATATTCCGACAGAATAATAAATAATGGAACCAGGTCCGGCATAAACGTAAAGACATGATATTCCGACAGAATAATAAATAATTGAATCACGTCTGGCGTAAACACACAGACAGAATATTCTGACAGAATAATAAATAACGGAACCAGGTCCGGCGTAAAACGCATAGACAGGATATTCCAACAGAATAATAAAGAATGGAATATTAGAAGAATTTTACCATGTATGCAGTACTTTGCATAGACAGGTTATTCCAACATAATAATAAAGAATGGAATAACAGAAGTTCTCTTCATAAATAAGAAAGAAAGAGTACCCCTTACGAGTACAACAAATAATATTCCCTACCTTAGAAAGAAGAGTACTGGATATAGAAGTAGTGAAGTAGCAGAACACTTTTCTTCTTTCTCTCTATATTTAATTCATTTACTCATAACTAGTTCATTTTCTTGAAAAATACCAAATCAGTCCCAAAAATATTTCTTTTCTGGGATTTAGCAGAATATAGTCCCATCTTGAACATATATTTTTCTCAGAATTTTTAAAATTCATTTACTATTTTTCATATGGCTAAAACTGCCCAATATTTAGACATTTATCATAAATTGTACTTTTGTCCAAAAATTCTGAAATTTATAGGGTATACTCCTGTTATATACATGTACTCCCAATAAACATTTCACCAATTTTGGAGTTAACCACAAGTAGTTATAAGGGTTTACTTTTAAAATAGTCTTTTCCCATAAAATCCATAACTCTTAATCTATACATCTAAAAATCTCCATTGTTGGACACAATCTAGAAAACGCATCAAATTATCATTTCAAATTTTTCCAGAATTTTTTAGGGTCAGAAAAATTATGAATCTGCCCTTGGGAGAAACCCCTTTTTAATGGAAATATTATTCGTATGAATACGAAGGATCATTCACCATGCATGTGGTAATCCACATAGACAGATTATTCCAACAGAATAATAAACAATGGAATAACAGAAGGATTCACCATGCGTGTGATAGACTGCATCGACAAGTTATTCCCAACAGAATAATAAATAATGGAACCAGGTCCGGCGTAAATGCACAGACAGGATATTCCGACAGAATAATAAATAATGGAACCAGGTCCGGCGTAAACGCTCAGACATGATATCCTGACAGAATAATAAATAATGGAACCAGGTTCGGCGTAAATGTACAGACAGGATATTACGACATAATAATAAATAACGGAACCAGGTCCGGCGTAAAACACACAAACGGGATATTCCAACAGAATAATAAAGAATGGAATATTAGAAGAATTTCACCATGTATGCAGTACTTTGCATAGACAGGTTATTCTAACATAATAATAAAGAATGGAATAACAAAAGTTCTCTTCATAAATAAGAAATAAAGAGTACCCCTTACAAGTACAACAAATAATATTCCCTACCTTAGAAAGAAGAGTACTGGATATAGAAGTAGTGAAGCAGTAGAACACTTTTCTTCTTTCACTCTATAGTTTCTATCTCTAGAGTTTCAATGAATTCGTAAGAAATAATGAATGAATGAGCTTCTATTTATAGAAAAATGGATTGCATAGTAACCAACTCATGAACGGTCCAGATTGATTTACTTTAATCTGACAGTCCATATTTAAATCAAAATCTTTTATATAAAATATAATATATTCTATTTATAATCTAATAAAACGAATAAATTTATAAAAGATTTTACTATACAAAATACTATGCAGACACTATGCAACACTATGCATTCTACTGTCAGCTTTCCGGCGCGGCATCCCTTACATTACAGTGGCGCTGCGGCGTCACTCTCTAGAGGTTTGCCCAGACTCGGCGCTGCGGCGCGAGTCCATGTATAAATTCTTGTGCTACGGCGAGAGTCTCTAGACGTTTTTATTTTCTCTCAGCCATACATGGTGCTGCAGTGTGGCAAAAATACACTGAGTTGGCACTGCGGCGCCGACTCTGTGCACCAGTTAGCCAAAACAGTCCATTTTTCTAACGAAACTACCGGCTTCCTAATTTGTTCGTTTTACATTCGAATTGACCCATTCGAAAGCCTACAAGCCACAAATTACATCCTTTACGTGTTCGTATAAGAATTTCATATATTCGAATTCGTTAACTAGAAATTCACCTTTGAGTTCATTTTTAAGCGTTCGTTTTACATTTCTAACCGTTCAACACTCGTTTTCTTTTTTATAAGTCGGAATGCGATGATTCGTGCGCCTACGACTCTTAATTACCTTATCTCACGTGTTGAGATTGGAAACCAACATTTACAAGTCACACAGCAACTTTTGACCTTTAATCCGAGACTTCTATATTTTCGACGTTTAATGTCTATTTTCGCAAAATTTGTCATAACTTTGTTATTCGTGTTCTATAAACCAAATCAAATGGAAAACTCCATTGATTCATCATAGTCATCCTAACCAAACAATAGGCACATTCCTTAGCTATAACGGTTTTCAAATCGTTCATTCATAACTAAGTTCACGTTCAAGACTTTCTATGGTTTTAATTCACGTAAACACTTACGATTTCTATTTGGTCATGACCTATCAATGATTGGTCATTAATAGACATCCTTATATCTCCTCAATAAACATGCTCCACCAATCTACGATTCTTCTACGAGAAAGAAATCGAAAAAGATGAAGATTACGGTTTATGAGAATTTACCTTTGAAGTAATTCACATTCTTGATAAACGTCTAAAGGTTTACTTGGAAGTAGAATGATTAAGTATTTCTAGCTCTTTCTCTCTCTCAATATAGGTTGAACAATATTTACAAAACATCAATTAATCAATTCTAGCTTTGTATATATAGGCAACCAACTAAGGGGAAAAATTGTCCAAACTCCATCTCCTTACTATTCCACCTCCTTAATCAACTTTGCCACAAAGCAAAGTACTTGGTGAGCAAGTTGTCACTTTACTTGACCACCAAGTGGCCGGCCCACTCTCCTTTTGGATCATCATATGGGTTGCCCCATGGGTTTTACCCATCCCATGACCCACCGATTTGATCCACGATTTACTTTTTGGATTGGGCTTGACATAATTAGTATTGGGCCTTGACTTGGGCTTGTACACTTAATTCATTGGGCTTGCTATTGGTTTAAGTACAATTAGATTATACCAAACCCTTAACTCATACTCCATTACTACTTCTCGTATTCTACGCGTATAACTCTCGTATTCTCTTCGTCTAATACTCATACGATATTCGTATTATACGTCATACTGTTCTTCATACCATACTCGTATTCATACTAGTATAATACTTGTATCTCATAGGTATAATATTCGAAACAACTATACGCATTTCATTTCTCTTTCGGAAACCTCTTCACAAACCCTTAGGTTTTAAGTCCGCAGGTGAAAACTCTTTTTTCCATAACGGCTATAGTATTGGATATTCCATAATATCTTCATATTATTTCATTACGCGTTTCTCAAAATTTCAAACCCTAGCTCCGAACGAAATTGGATAAATAGTTTTTTTACACAAACATTCTCGGAAAACCTTCATTTTTGTCTTGATATTTCACAACAATTAATCCTAGCACAAAGCAAGAATACTAACCACATCCGTATATTCTAGGTCATAGAACGACCTTCGAACATCATAATAAATCAATTAAATTCATTTAATTCACATAATCAAATAAAAATTTAATTCATTCAAAATTTTAAATTCTCGGGCATTACACACTTCTTCATTGATATGTCCATTAAGGAACGCGCTTTTACATCCATTTGATGAAGCTTGAACTTTTTGTAGCATGCAAATGCTAACATAATTTGGATTGATTCCAACCTTGTTATTGGTGCATAAGTTTCTTCATAGTCGATCCCCTCATGTTGGTTGTATCCTTGAGCTACCAACCTTGCTTTGTTACGAATGATTGTCCCGTGCTCATCAAGCTTGTTCTTGAAGACCCATTTAGTACCAATGATGGAGACATCTTTTGGAGGAGACATAAGTTCCCACACTTGGCATCTCTCAAATTGTTGGAGTTCTTCTTGCATTGCCAATAGCCAGTTCTCATCAAGTATTGCATCTTTTGCTTTCTTTGGCTCAACCTGTGACAAAAATGCAGAGAATGCACAGTGATTTTTAAACCTCTTCGTGTGGTTATACCTTTATTGATATCTCCAATAATATTTTTTTGGAGGATGATTCTTGATGTATCTAGTTGTTCTTGGCATTTGAATATTATGCATAACTTCCCCTCGATCATTAGACTCATTTTTAGCATCCTGCAAATTTTCAGGTTCACGTTCATGCTGGTCTTCTATTTAAGTTTGCTGAATTTGTTCATTCAGTCCCGTGTTTTGTTCATTTCGGTTTGCTAAAATTCTGATTGTCTCCAAATTTCCTGCATCATCTTCACTTTCTTTTGGAAGATCATTGTTAGTCTCATTGAAAGTGATATGAACAGATTCTTCTACACATGACTTTCTAATATTGAAAATGTGATAAGCCTTATTATTTTGAGAAAAACTAATAAATATTCCTTCATATGACTTAGCATCAAATTTTCCCAAATTGTCACTTGTATTTAAAATGAAACATTTAGAACCAAATATTTTGAAATAACTTATGTTGGGAATTTTATTATTTAAAAGCGCATATGGTGTTTTAAAAATAATAGGACAGATGAGTACTCTATTTAAAACATAACAAGATGTACTTACTGCTTCGGCCCAAAATTTCTTTGGAAGCTTAATTTGTTGTAATAGAGTTCTAGCTGTCTCTTGTAGAGTCCTATTCTTTCTTTCCACCACCCCGTTTTCTTGAGGAGTCCTCGGTGCTGAGAATTCATGGCTAATACCTTTTTGATCACAAAAGGTTATAAAATCTTTTTGAAATTCAGTGCCATGGTCACTTTCTATTCTAATGAGTTTGTAACTATATTTTGTTTCAAGTTTTCTTATTAATCTTTCAAACTCTTTAAATGCTTCATCCTTAGTTCTCAAGAATAATACCCATGTGTATATAGAAAAATCATCAACTATTACAAATGCATAAAATTTACCATTAATACTAGAATGTCTTTCTGGTCCAAATAAATCAAGATGGAGTAATTGCAAGGGAGAAGAGGTTGATACCATATTCTTTGCCATAAACGAAGTTCTTACTTGTTTTCCCAGTTGACGAGGAATGCATATTACTTTCTTTTCAAACCTTATTTTTGGCAGTCCTCTTACAAGATTTCTTACATATAACTTTTTGATTAGATATATATGAACATCTCTCATCCTATTATGCCATAGATAAGCCTCATCTTGTACTGAAGTAAGACATAGTTCTTCATCCTGTTGCTCAAAATCAATAGTATATATTGTAACGCCCGAGAAAATCAGAATTTTATGACAATTAAATTTTTATTTGATTATGTGAATTAATTGAATTTAATTGATTTCTTTGTGAGTAAGCTATGTGAAGGTCGTTCTATGACCTAGAATGTGCTAATGTGGTTAGTATTCTGGCTACATGTTAGAAATAGTTGTTTGGAATTTCCAAGACGATAATAATTGTTTTTTGAGAAATTTCTGTAAAAATACTATTCATCTGTTTCTGTTCGGGGAATTAATTTGAAATTCCGGGAAACGCATAATGATAGAATATCGTGATGAGATGGACTATCTGATAATATTTCATTTATGGCAAACACAGTTTTCGCATGTGGACTTAAAACCTAAGGGTTGAGTATATTAATTTCTGAGGAGGAAATAATATGCGTAGAAGGAATGGCGTTAGGGTTAAGGCGAGTGTTATGCCTTTGGTGATACAATTTATTATCTATGTATAATACGTTGAGAAGATACGAGGTACAATACGATTATTGTACGAGTAGTATACATAGATAATACGTAAATTGTATGTTCGTGATACGATTCGTATTATAGAATTAAGTTAAGACTTAATGACTAATTCATTTGAGTTGGATTATTAATTAATCCAATCATTTGAATGACCAAGGCCCAATGTTAATTTAGTTAAGCCCAAGTCATTGAAACCGAATTGTGGGTCGAACTGGTGGGTCACCGAATGGGTAAAACACATTGGGCAACCCATGGAATGTCACAAAAGGAGGTGGGCCAGCCACCTTGGTGTGGAAGCCAAGCATAAGGCTTGGTCACCAAGTGTTATACTTGGTGACCACACATGAATAGTAAGGAGGTAATGGTTCTTTAACGATTAAGAATAGATACCCTTTACCTAGGATCGATGATCTATTTGATCAGTTGAAAGGGCCAAAATATTTTTCTAAAATAGACTTGCGCACGGGGTATCATCAGTTAAAGGTGAGGAAGGAAGATGTACCTAAGACGACATTCAGAACTTGTTATGGTCATTACGAGTTTCTGGTAATGTCGTTTGGGTTGACTAATGCGCCAACCGCATTTATGGATATGATGAACAGAGTGTTCAAATAATATTTGGACAAGTTTGTAGTAGTGTTCATTGATGATATTCTAGTCTATTCAAAGACGCCAGAAGGTCATTCGAAACATTTAAGAATAGTGTTGGAAACATTACGGAAGGAGAAGTTGTATGCGAAATTCACAAAGTGTGAATTTTGGCTTGAGAAGGTGCAGTTTCTAGGGCATGTTGTTGATAAAGATGGCATTTCCATAGATCCGGAAAAAGTAGAAGCAGTTAACGAATGGGAGCAATCAAAAACGCTAATTGAGGTTCGGAGTTTTCTGGGGTTAGCGGGATACTATAGAAGGTTCATTTCGAACTTTTATAAAAAAGCTACTCCGTTAACAATTCTAACAAGAAAGTCGGTGAAGTATGTGTGGACTGAAAAATGTGAGAACAGTTTCCAGGAGTTGAAGAAAAGGTTAAGTGAGGCACCTATATTTTCCTTACCAGACAATACAGGAAATTTTGTAGTGTATAGCGATGCTTCACATAAAGGATTGGGTTGCGTGCTCATGCAGCATAGCAAGGTCATTGCGTATGCGTCACGTCAATTGAAGGATTATGAGAAGGTCTATCCTACTCATGACCTGGAATTGGCAGTTGTAGTTTTTGCCCTAAAGATATGGAGACATTATCTTTATGGTGAGAAATGTGAGATATATAGGGACCACAAAAGTCTGAAATATATCTTCACACAAAAGGAGTTGAACATGAGACAGGGAAGATGGTTAGAGTTAATAAAAGATTATGACTATGATATTTTATATTATCCAGGGAAAGCAAATGTAGTAGCCGATGCGCTAAGTAGGAAGGGTAGGGAGAAATTATCAATGTTAACGACTCAGAATGAGTTGGTAACAACGATGACAAAAATGGAACTAGAAGTTAAGTTACCGGAGGAAGCGGTAAAGATGTTATTTTCCGTGGAAACCCAACCTACCATAGTGGAGCGGGTTAGGGGAGTACAACTGAGCAATGAGTGCAAATTGATGTAAAAGAGGATAGAAGACGAAGAAAAGATTGAGTATAACCTCGATAAAGGGGGATTACTTCGTTTTGAGGGAAGAATTTGTGTTCCTAATGATCCCGAATTAAAAGAAGAAATTATGATGAAGGCCCATAGTTCGAGGTACTCGATACATCCAGGTAGTAAGAAGATGTATCAAGACCTTCATCAGAACTTTTGGTGGTCGAATATGAAGAAGGAGATTGCAGAATATGTTAGTAGGTGTTTAACTTGTCAAAAAGTTAAGGCTGAATATCAATGACCCAGCAGGTTGTTACAACTGCTAGAAATTCCAGAGTGGAAGTGGGAGCACATCACGATGGACTTTGTGGTGGGACTTCCAGCAACAAGAAAAGGATACGATGCTATTTGGGTGATAGTGGATCGATTGACGAAATTGGCTCATTTTCTACCAATAGGAGTTAGGTATAACCTAGATTAGTTACTTAAGATGTATGTCAAGGAAATTATTTCCAGACATGGAGTGCCTGTTTCGATTGTGTTAGATCGTGATCCACGATTCACATCGAACTTTTGGAGAAGTTTACAAGAGCAAATGGGAACGCAGTTAAGATTGAGTACGGCGTATCATCCTCAGACAGATGGTCAGAATGAGCGAACAATTCAAACGCTTGAAGATATATTAAGATCTTGCGTTATGGATTTCAAAGGGAGTTGGGACGAATATCTATCGTTAGTGGAATTTTCGTATAACAATAGTTCTCACGCTAGTATAGGCATGCCTCCTTACGAAGCGTTGTATGGGAGGAAGTGCCAAACTCCATTGTGTTGGGATGAGGTGGGTGAACGTCAGATGTTGGGACCTGAGATGGTTCAGCAAACGACGGACATGGTAGAGTTAATACGTACTCGATTAGTTGCGGCTCAAGACCGGCAAAGGAAGTATGCAGATCCTCACAGAGAGAATATAGAATTCGATGTAGAATCTTTTGTTTTTCTGAAAGTATCGCCTTGGAAAGGGAAGATACATTTTGGAAAGAAAGGGAAGTTAAGTCCAAGGTTCGTAAAACCTTTTGAGATTTTAAAAAGGATAGGGGAGGTAGCTTATGTAGTAGCCTTACCTCCAGAGATGGAACACATTCATAATGTGTTTCATGTGTTAGTGTTGTGTCCTTATAAACCGGACTATAAACACGTGATAGAATATGAATCTATTCAGATAGTGAAGGACTTGTCCTATGAGGAACTTACAATTCAAATTATTGATAGGAAGGAACAAGTTTTAAAAAATAAGGTAATACCTTCAGTGAAGGTGTTATGGAGAAACCACAATGCTGAAGAAGCAACGTGGGAGCTCAAAAGTAAAATGAAGGAAGATTTTCCTCATTTGTTTATGTAATTATAAGCTACGATTCTGGGGACAGAATCCTTATAAGGGGGAGAGAATGTAACGCCAGAGAAAATTGGATTTTTATGACAATTAAATTTTTATTTGATTATATGAATTAAATGAATTTAATTGATTTCTTTGTGAGTAAGCTATGTGAAGGTCGTTCTATGACCAAGAATGTGCTAATGTGGTTAGTATCCTGGCTACATGTTAGAAATAGTTGTTTAGAATTTCCAAGACGAAAATAGTTGTTTTTCGAGAAATTTTCGTAAAAATACTATTCATCCATTTCTGTTCGGGGAATTATTTTGAAATTCCGGGAAACGCGTAATGATAGAATATCTTGATGAGATGGAATATCAGATAATATTTCATTTATGGCAAACACAGTTTTCGCCTGCGGACTTAAAACCTAAGGGTTTAGTATATTGATTTTTGAGGAGGAAATAATATGCGTTGAAGGAATGGCGTTAGGGTTAAGGCGAGTGTTATGCCTTTGGTGATACTATTTATTATCTATGTATAATACATTGAGAAGATACGAGGTACAATACGATTATTGTACGAGTAGTATACAGAGATAATACGTAAATTGTACGTATGTGATACGATTCATATTATAGAATTAAGTTAAGACTTAATGACTAATTCATTTGAGTTGGATTGTTAATTAATCCAATCATTTGAATGACCAAGGCCAAATGTTAATTTAGTTAAGCCCAAATCATTGAAACCGAATTGTGGGTCGAACTGGTGGGTCACCGAATGGGTAAAACCCATGGGGCAACCCATGAAATGTCACAAAAGGAGGTGGGCCGGCCACCTTGGTGTGGAAGCCAAGCATAAGGCTTGGTCACCAAGTGTTATACTTGGTGACCACACATGAATTGTAAGGAGGTGATGGTTCTTTGACCATTATGCCCTCAATTCTAATTTTCTATATATAAGAAGCTAGGTTGATTCATTTGTGAGTTTTTCAAATTGCCAACCTAGATTATTTGAGAGAGAAAGAGATCTATCCTTGCAATCATACACTTGGAAGCTTTAACTTCTAGTTTTCCAAAATATTTCTTAAGAGTTCTTGAGGTAATACTTCTTATTTCTCATCTCCATCTCTTTTAGATTTTCTTTCATTTTAGAGAATCATGATGGGGTGGTATATGTTATGAGTGAGGATTTAAAGATGACTTACCATAGATTCAATCTCTATAAGTCATGAGATTATAAAAATAATAAGGTTTAATATAGTTTTTGAACCATGGAAATATTGATAGTTGAGATCGATTATTGATAAACAATTGAGCTCCATCAATACGTTAGTATATACATCTTGTTTGGTTAGGATGTAGATATAAAATCCATAGAGTATTCCATGTTATTTGGCTTAGAGAACATTAGTAATGAAGTTATGGCGAATTTTACGAAAATAGACGTTAAATGTCAAAAACGTAGAAATTCCAGATTGGTAGTCGAAAGTTGCCGTGAGACTTGAAAACGTTGGTTTTCAATGTCAACACGTGAGATAGGGTGATTAAGAGTTGT
The DNA here is from genome assembly GCA_020205505.1 of Panax japonicus. NCBI lineage: Eukaryota > Viridiplantae > Streptophyta > Magnoliopsida > Apiales > Araliaceae > Panax > Panax japonicus. The sequence goes on along the minus strand of CM035113.1, from coordinate 33,031,871 downwards.
GGGTTCGAGAATCGGCGGATTCCAACTTAGAACGAAGAAAACAAGCATTGAACGCTCATTAACGTTTACGAACGTATATAAAATGAACTCAATATTGAATTCTAAGTTAACAGATTTGAAAGTGTTGAATTCTTATATAAACGCGTAGGGTATGTCGTTTATGATGTGTAGGCTTTTGAACGGACCAAATCGGGCTTATAACGAAGAAGTTACGACCCCGAGAAATTCACACAGGTTTTCAAAACTGCTGAGAATATGGTACTGAGGTCTGGCGCCGTGACGCCAGACGTAGTGTAAAAAGCCACGCCGCAGCGCCTGTTATGGCTAGAAAAAAAAGATCTGGAGACTTGTGCCACAGCGCGAGAGTTTGTTCATGGACTCGCGCCGTAGCGCCAAGTCCGGGCAAAACCTCTGGAGAGTGGCGCCGCAACGCCACTAGAATGCTTCTGTTGAGTTCAGTGCTTTTGATAGTAACTTAGGTTTTGAATTTCTGTTATTTCTAGACCTACTTGGGTTGAGTTTATATACTCAAAGAAAGTACTAAGACTAATCCTATATTACCTATACTAAGGTATATGGTATGAAACTTAGGAATGTAATGCATGTTAACAAGATATGTACAATGAACAGAGTCGGTGCCTTATCAACGATGTTTGAGTCTGGTTAATAAACGTCAATAGAGTGATACATCGGGACGAAGGGTAATACGTCACGTTGACTTAATAAAGATATTAAGTTAACACATACATAGAAGAGAAAGAAGCTTGTAGGAACAGTGTGAATAGTTGTTTGATAGCTAATTATAGTGTGCTATGTGAACATATCATGTAGATTCTGTAAAGGTTTTAGTCAGTCGAGTAACTTATTTGAAGACGCTGAAAGGCAAGTTTTCTTAACGCTTGTCTAACTTCAATGTTAGCCAAGTTATATGTGATTCGTTGAACTGAATTGCAAGACTTGTTTTAAAGAAAGGGTCGATGCCAGATTTTAACTCGGCTAGACTATTCGTTATATATAGATTGATTATCATACATATCATTCTATATAGAAATATTAACGCTATCCTATGCCACGTAACTGGTACGGACGTGAAGGTAAGGTTTTTCTATGAACAAACAAAAGTATTTTTCATTGATCATTCGATGGGCACGCGAGTTTACCAAAAATATTAAACATAATTACATTTAATGAATGTAGTGTTGATCAACATAGAGTACTATAGGTTGATCACCTAGAAGTGCTCGTAAGTTATACGGATGAACGGCCTTAGTGCTGTGGACTCCTTTTCAAGTATGAAAACTAAAATTTATTGTTCATGGTCTATCGACCGGTTCAGAACTCCTAATCTATTCTATAATTTGGGAATTAATGTTATGAACTGTTAAAGTATTATTGATTCATAATACTTCATAACTATTGTTCAGTTATGTTGGAATTGTTATATAATTCATGAATGTGGTATTCCTGTTATCCTTGATTAAACTTGTTGAGCTGTCATACTCACTTCTTGCTTGAATTATATAACTGCAGTTAAAGATGAACGTACTGTGAATGCCAAGAATGATAAGGGCAAAGCTAAGATGGATTCTCAGGCATTGTGTAATAGTTTAGTATGTTTGTATGTATTATACTTTATGAACAATGAACGATGTAACCGGTTTGTTAACCTGGGAAGGATTATACTTTAATTGTAATATGAAGATAGTAATTACTTTCATTTTGTTGTATATCAATGGAATGATTGTATGGATTTTAGTACAGTGGAGCACCATCTTTCGGGTTGGAAGATACTCGAATTTGGGGGCGTCACATATATATTTCCTTTTCTTTGTAAAACTATAGTAGTATTGTTATTACCATGAAATATTGTGCATTTATCTTTTTCAAAATTGACTTGATGACCATTATCCATTAATTAACTTATGCTTATTAAATTAAATTCAAGACCGTTAACCAAGTGAACATTATTTATACTTACCTTGCTATATTTACAATTTTACATTTTTCGAGGATTTTCTATTATCTCCAAACTTGACCGTTCCATTATTTTTCTTGATGTCTAGTTCCATGAACTTTGATTTATCACATGTTATGTGATGAGAACATCTGCTATCAAGAATCCATTTTTGAGATGGAACTCTTGCCTTTAAACATACATGTCAAAAAAATATATTTCATCCTTTTGGTACCCATATCTTTTTGGGTCCATTTATGTTAATAACAAGTAAATCTCTCTTTTTAATCCATACCTTTTAAACCTTATTTCGTTTCTTGAAACAATTTATATCTAAGTGACCTTTAATACCACAATGTTTACAAGTTGTGAAAGGAGAGCAATAATTTAACCTAAAACGTGATTTAGATTTTAACATATTCATATTACTCTTTTTATACATAGAATTAAATCCAATTCCTTGTCTTTCAAAACTAGGTCTTTGTTTACCTAATATGACATTTAGATTTTCTTCACCTTGAACAAATTTAGCAAAAGATAATTTTAGTGAGTCTATTTCTTTTTGAAGTTCATTATTAGGAAATGTTTTAATAGGAGATTTATCACTAAATGCATCAATACACACATCTCTCATTTTTAACTCATTTGTCGATTTTTGGACTTCATTATTTAAGAATTTTGCCTTATTAAAAAGTATTTTATTAAAATTGTCTAAATAATCAATCTTTGCAATCAAAACCTTTTCTTCTTGACATGTGGATTCCTTTTCAATTTCTTTCTTTTCATCTATTAGTGAATCTACTTCATCCAATAATGTATTAACTAATCCTTTTTAGCGTGTATTCTATTCTCTTAACTTCTTATTTTCTTGTTCTAAAGAATTTAGTTCATTAAGAGATACCTGATTAGATTCACCTTTAACTCCCACGAAACATACTTGTGCTATCTCATCTTTAGCATCGATCTCCACTTCGGATTCTTCATCACTCCAAGTAATAAAGGCTTTGTTCTTCTTGTTGTCTTTGTAGTTGGTCTTCCCTTTATTCTTTAGTTGAAAATAGTCTTTTTTGAAGTGACCAGGACATCCACATTCGAAGCACGTTTCTTTAGTTTGCTTTCCTTTGACTTTATTCGAATTGAAAGTGTTTCTCCTCTTATTTTTCCTTTGCAGTAACCCCTTGAGTTTCCTTGACATCATATCTATTTCTTCATCGGAGTTATCATTAAGTTCCTCCTCATTTTCTACAGTAAGAGCTAAGATCTTTCTTCGAGGAGTTTCATCCTCATCATCATATCTCTTTAACTGATGTTCATATTCTTCTAGTTCACCAAACAAAGTTAAAGTATCCATGGAAGAAATAGTAGCAGAATCTTGAAGAGTAGTGATTTTAGAAGCAAACCTTTTGGGCATAGCCCGAAGCAACTTAAGGTTGATCTCACTTTGAGGAATAGTCTTGTCCAACAATTTCAAGGAGTTTAAAAGGACTGGAAATCTTGCTTGAGCTAGCTTGATGGTTTCATCTTTTTCGAGCTTGAACATTTCATAATCGTGCATAAGCATGCTTAGCTTGACTTCTCGTACTTTTGAAGTACCTTCATGACTTACCACTAAAGTATCCCACATCTCTTTGGCAGTGTTGCATGAACAGACTTTATCTATCTCGGATTGTACCATGCCGCTGAGAAGTGTGTTCATAGCTTTTGAATCTGTGACGACCCAAGAATTTAGAAAAATTATTTAAATCTTAAATTATTAAATAAAGGTTAAATAATAAACCTAGACAGAAAATAAGTGTATGCGTTTGATATTTTTGGGAAGGAATTTTGAGGATTTCAAAATTCTGTGAAGGATTTTGGTGAATTATTCAGGATTAAGTCTATATGTGAATATGATCTGTGTATATGGTCATTTATGTGTACAGAATGTGGTTAAGGGTCAATGGTTGACCAGATAAATTTTATCAAAGTTGAACCCTAATATTATTAGAACGTCAACGTTCAGTTAGAAAATTCTTGCAATTTATAAGAAACCCTAATTTTATTGTTTAAAACCTTAATTGTTCTGTCAGGAACCCTAATGTACGGTTATGGAATTAATTGCTAAATTAGTAATTTTAATTAGGAATTATTTAATCCTAATTGTCAATAATGATTTATAATTGGAAAATTAGAATATAATTTAAAAATCCTAATTATAATTTACAGATATTAATTTTCTATTTAGAAAACCTAAATTGAAAATATCAGAAGATTAATATTTGGGAACCTTAGGTTTTAACCCTAAGGGTTAAACCCTAATGGCAAACCCTAATAGTCAAATCCTAAGGGTTGTAGCCAATGTCTAGAATGACCTTAAAATTAAAAATGAAATTACCAAAATGCCCTTTTTGTCCCATTTGGTGAATTATTGCTGGAGAAACCTACCATATCTTGCAAGTCTGACGAGTGAGTTTTATACACATGAATTGGATACATTCGGGCTTAATTTAATGTTGTTCTCAAGTCTATTAGGATGTTTTTATGTGTTTGTGTCTATTCATGCATGTTTTATATTGTTTTATAGGAATTGGGACAAAAGTTACATGGATCGACGTTTGGGGTGGCTAGATTCGCGTTTTCGGCTTACTATTTACACCGCAGTCACTTCAGAGCCAATTTGATTATCGTTACGGATCTTATTTCAAAACTCTTAGAGAATGCAAGTTGTAGATCTACTTTTCCTCTTTTCAGAACATCTTTAATCATCGAAATCGGAGTTCGGACGAAGAAGTTATTGCCATTTTCCCAAAGGACGTCGGAGCAGAAAATGTCAGAACTTGTAACAGCGCCGGGGCGCTAATTTTAAGCCTATTTGCAGCGCCGGGGCACTATAAGGCAGATTCACAGCATCGTTAACAGTGTTGGGGCGCTGGGGAAGAGGTTGGGTGCGGCCTGGACGCGTTTTGGGCGAATTTTGAAACCTTTTGGACTCCAAATTGGATTGGGTTTGTTCCTAAGATCAAAATTGGACTTGTAACCTATAAATACATGATGTAAGACATAAAATAAAGGGAGATTACATAGATTAGACTAGATTAAACACTCCATTAAATTAGAACATAACCCTAGTTCTTATTAGTTTTGGAGATTGAAGCAACTTGGAGACTATTGAAGATCAAGAGCAAGAGCAAGAGGGGAGCATCAGATTTACTGACAATAGATTCTTTTCTCTTCTCTCATCATACTTTTATCTTTTAATGTCTATTCAATTGTGGATTCTTGATTTTAATTCATTAATTATGAACTAACTCTTTCATTAAGATTTCAATTGAACTTTTTATGATTATGAATTGATTATTTGATTTATTCTAATTATTTATGTTGAAGTGAATTGTTCATCTTGCTTTGTGCTTATTGATTAATTATCTGATCAGTAATTACCTTGTTACTCTAGAAGGAATTGAGAAAGGAATTCTAGGGTTAGAACTGGGCATGGTGACATGTGACTTAGTTATTTGTACAGTGAATAATTAGGTTTGTGAATAGAATGAGAATATCTATTTGCCGCATGTAACACATAAGGAATTGGGATTGTAGCGAGTTTAATTCAATTGTTTTGCATAGAGATATAGCAAAATTAATCTGGGTTAAATAGAAGGCAATTGATCACTCGAGAGAGGGCTTTTGCCAGTTGAGAATTCCTGTTAACAATTCAGTAGACATAATAATTGGAATAGTTGAATAATTGATTTATAATTCATAACTGAGGATATTAGAGTCTTAATCCTTATTTATCTGAATTCATTCAAATTTTAGTTGTTTATTTGCTTTATTTTAGAATAATCTCTTTTAATTGTTTTAATTTAGTTTTCTTAATTAGAAAAATCACAATTATTGGTTGTTTAAATAAAATTGATTTGGTTAAGAGTTAGTACTTGGTAATTTTTATTAAATAATTCCTCGTGGGAACGATACTCTACTTTTACTTTATTACTTGCTGACTGTGTGTACTTGCACGTATTCATTAATTGCGAAATCGATCAACAAAGTCAATAATTGCAACTTAGATATTGTCTATAACATCAGCACATCGGCCCCTAAATGCTAGCCATTTCCAATTTGCATCAATTATTATCAATAATTAAAGAGAGAGAAGGAGTCACTTTACTCTCATTTTCTCTCCTGCCATCATCTCTCTCTAAAATTCGGGTATAAGTGTGAAAAGGAGTTTGAAGCTCAGATAATATCATATCTAGCAAGTCAAGAACAGATTCAAGAAGTCAGAATCAAAATCAAAGCCTAAAAGTAGTAAAAACCCTAATTCTTAGAAATCCTTTGATCTTATGTTATTTGTTGTAATTCATTATTTAAAGTTGTGTATTATGATGCTATTGAGTGATTTGGGTTGTAATAACATGGATCTATAACATCAAAGTACACGAAAATGAAGTTTTAAAATTTCTGGAAAATTTTTGAAAATGGCCTGACAACCATATGTCAGAGGCAATAGATCATTGTATGTTACGTGTTAGTGTTGTTTTATGTAATGAATCTGTAGTATGCTATGTTATCGTCACTCTGGAACTTGAATCAGGCCTATAGCATTTCTAGATCAAAAGTTATAGATGGTCAAACATGGTTGACTGACCATGAGAGACTGTTTCTGAGCAAACCCAGAATTTCCAAATTCTGACAACGACTTTTGAGGCCTTTAATCTTGTTTCTGTTATGTTATTTGATCATGTTGTTTCTTTAAGGTTGTATTATGACCTTTGCTCTACACTTTCAATTCCTGATCTTACCCATATTTGTACCAGGATCTTTTAAATTCACGGTCAAATAGCGTTGACCGATCAACCATATGAACTTTCTGGAAAACCCAGAAAGTTCAAGATCCGGTTCTTGATCACTACTTTGACCAGCCAAGATTTCTTTTATATATTTTTATTAGATCTAGATGTTGATATTTTATTGTAGCCGGATATCTTCTCTACAAGAATGAGCCTTTAGATCACATAAACGAGTCATAAATTCCAAAGTATAAAGCATCAAATTAGGTACCTTGAATCTGGTAAACTAGGAATTCTAAGAATAGGTCTCTGACAATACTTTTCAGAGCTTAGATCTTATTGTTGTGATATGTTATGGCCAAGAAATCAGTTTTTGGTGGTAGTCATGCACATTTACTACAATCTTAAGATGAATTTCAGCCCATATAACCTTACAAACACAGATCTACATACGGTCAAACTACCTACCTTAGCCACCGACAGGGTTTCTGGGTTTAGGCTCAAGAACACCTATAGCGACAGTTTCGTCGCTATAAGGCCCTTTAGTGACACTTATTTTCTAAAAATGATTTATTTTATTTAATAAATAGAAAAAAATGGTTTTAATTATTAAAAATACATAAAAATTATAAAAAATTATTTTAAAGCCTGAAAATAAGTTTTTAATTATTTTGAGTATATTTCAAAAATATTTAGTATTTTTAGAATATAATAGGTATTTATTTATTTAATTATAATATTAAATAAATTATTTAAAAATGATTTTAATTCATGAAAAATCAAATTATGGTGTTAGAAAATATTTTAAGTTATTTCTGATGACTTTTAGTATTTTGTGATGAATTTCATTAATAATTTATTATTAATGGTAATTAATTTAATTAATGAATATATTAGATAAATTATAGAAAAATAGAATTAATTCTTTAAAAATCATATAAAAATGATTTCACTGTTATAAAAATATTTTAAGTTATAAACTATAACTTTTGATATTTTGTCATGAAAATATTAATATTTTAATATTAATATCAATTATCGGTTAATGAATTTAATCGTTTAAAAATCATATAAATGTGATTTTAAAGTATTAAAAATACTTTGATATATTATAAATATATTATAATATTGTAACATGTATTTCATTAATATTTGGTATTAAATAAATATTAATGATTAAGGAATTATGTGGTATTTAATTCATTTAAATACGTTATTAATGATCGAAAAATTGAGATAAATGGTAATAATTATCTGAAAAATATTGCAAGTCTATGAAAATTATCTTGACTAATAAGAAAATTATTTGTGATAATTGTTTAGTGTTTAGCCAGAGTTTAATTGAACTTAAACTCTTGAATTGTCCGACTAGACCGTAGAAATGATAGAATTGTGTCGGTTTCAACTCGGACTGTAATAGTTTGACTTGATGCTATGTCTTATGTGTATAATAGACTGATAGGATTATATATTATTTGTTTAGGTTATTCTATGTATATATATAACAGTATTATACTGTGATGATATTATTCTAATATTGGAGATCTATATTATTAATATTAGGTCTCAGATGAAGCTTATTATATTGCGTTACGGTAATCAATGGTTCTGGCAAGTTTCTTTTTACTTAACTCTACTAAGAATGGTTTCATTCGGTTATGCTTATGGTTAATCATTTCTGATTGCCATGTTGAATTGTACTCTATACATATTACATGTATAAGTCAGGTATGAAAGGCTGATCACCTTCATTTCCAGTTGGTCCAAATATATTATTATTCTTGTTCAATACTTGTTCAGTCAAAATTTTGTTCTTGCTAATTCACAAATACATTGTGAAGTATAGCCAGCTTATTATTCAGACTCTTTCAATCATGATATATCTTTAAATTGTTTTAAAACTTGTTGGGCAACTTTCATGCTCACCCTTGCTATATTATGATAAACATTGCAGATAAGGCGAATGCATTCAGATATAAGAAAAGGATAATGCCAAGTTCAGCTTGGGATAGAATGTGCATCTAATTTGTAAAAGTAGTTTTGATTAGTATTGTTGTGTGTTAGATAGTTTATGAATTATGTATAAGTTAAGGTTACTCGATTTTGGGGAAAAATATGTAAGTTTAATGTATAAATAATTTATGTTTATATCTTCCGCAAACAGTTGTAGAAATAGCGAACCGGATCCGCGGCCCGGATTCGGGGGTGCTACAGTTGGTACCAAAAGTTGTTGGTTATGAACCTTAGGTAGGAATACCTGAGAATAATAACCGCAGTGATTAGGATAAGTACTAACTCAAATAGAGTTAGTGTGTCGGTAAGATTCAAAGACGAATCTCGGTGGGGTATAATTTACAGAGTTTCCTAACTCTGATAATAAAGTTGAATAGTAGTGATGGACAGATAGAGTTTAAAAGACTAAGAGTACAGTGATAGAAGATCGAAAAGCAAAACGATCACAGAATTGAAATGAATCATAATATATACGATGAGATCACCCCGTGATCTGATATGCATTGAGAGAATGATTGACAAGCTTACAACAAGATTGTTGTGTGTCTATGAATTGGTACAGAATCACTAAAGGATTATGAATACGAGTTGAATGAAATTCGTATTGAGAAGGGAGTTAAGATTAATTAGGTGGGGATTTCAATTGAGGACTCATGTCAGCAGCTGAGTTGTATGATTCTTCGTATGGGATTTGAATTGTACTTTGTATGAAAACCACTTAGTTTCTGGCACTGATAATCATTGAAATGTCTGTGTCGCGCTATTTGATATATGCATGTTGAGAAGGTGATTCTTTTCTCATGTGTATAATAGATAGATAGGTGATATGTAGAGAATATCAGGTTAAGTACAAGTTCTTAAGACTCATACTTATGGTACGATTGTGAATCAAAATTATATGAAATATTTATGAACCCCTCAGCGAATGGACGCCAAAGGTCTGTCTAGGACAAGTTCTTAAACACATATGATTGTGGCAAGTTCCTGAACTCATTAGTGTGGTAAGTTTGACGAACTGGGTATGTTTTATGTGAATGGAGTATTAAGGATAATAGGAATAGATAGACAGTTTAAGAAAATGATTATTAGTGGAGACATAGGTTTTCCAAAATTCCTAGCTATGCTAGACTTCGAACTTTTTGGGCATCAAGCTAAATACACACTATGTGCTTTTAAAAAAAATGTGTGTGCAGACTCGTAATCATTTTTTGAACGGTTTAAAGTACAGTATATGCTAATTGTTTTAGCTAGACGAAGATGATTTGAAATATCAAAATATATTTTTATTTATCACTTATGTACCATGTAACCTGGTGCAGAGATGATAAAAAGTTGATGGAGTTGTAAATACAGGAATACTTAGTGTTGAATTGATCTAAAATCGTTGTTCCACTATTGTATGATGTATTATAACAAAGTCATAAGATGACGACATCCTTAAACGGGCTGTTAATACAGTACGACATTATGACGTCATTCTCAAAAATATTTTCAAAAATTTTAATTTGCCAACGAGGTTTGGCTACACCTAAATAATTCGATTGAATTGAATTATTGATATGAGTATGTGCTATTCGATTCAACTAGACTAATGTTTATGAAAACTCTAAGTGCTCATTGAAAGAAATTCCCAAACCAAATTATTTTGGTGCGGAATCTAATAAGACTGAGGAAATTTTTTTTGCCTATGGAAGAGACGAGAAACAGAGTTGACCAGAAGTACTTGATAAGTACAGGGCATATCGAGTTAATTACCCACTATGTCCGTAAGTTATGACGGTTTGCGGATGAATTTTCATATAACCTTTGCGAAAATGACTGAAAATAGTCTAGAAAACCCTCAGCAATACTTGAAATTTTTACTCTGGTGAGGAATGTATTGGGTAACATGTGATGCTGTGTATGAATGATGTATGGTGTAAGGTAAATTTCGGGGACAGAATTTTTAGAAGAAGGGGTGAATGTGACGACCCAAGAATTTAGAAAAATTATTTAAATCTTAAATTATTGAATAAAGGTTAAATAATAAACCAAGACAGAAAATAAGTGTATGCGTTTGATATTTTTGGGAAGGAATTTTGAGGATTTCAAAATTCTGTGAAGCATTTTGATGAATTATTCAGGATTAAATCTATATGTGAATATGATCTGTGTATATGGTCATTTATGTATACAAAATGTGGTTAAGGGTCAAGGGTTGACTAGATAAATTTTATCAAAGTTGAACCCTAATATTATTAGAACGACAACGTTCAGTTAGAAAATTCTTGCAATTTATAAGAAACCCTAATTTTATGCTTTAAAACCCTAATTGTTCTATCAGGAACCCTAATGTACAGTTATGGAATTAATTGCTAAATTAGTAATTTTAATTAGGAATTATTTAATCCTAATTGTCAATAATGATTTATAATTGGGAAATTAGAATATAATTTGAAAATCCTAATTATAATTTACAGATATTAATTTTCTATTTAGAAAATCTAAATTTGAAAATATCAGAAAATTGATTTTTGGAAACCTTAGGTTTTAACCCTAAGGGTTAAACCCTAATGGTCAAACCCTAATAGTCAAACCCTAAGGGTTGTAGCCAATGTCTAGAATGCCCTTGAAATTAAAAGTAAAATTACCAAAATGCCCTTTTTTATCCCATTTGGTGAATTATTGCTAGAGAATCCTACCATATCTTGCAAGTCAATAATTTCAACTTATATATTGGCTATAACATTAGCACATCTGCCCCTAAATGCCAGCCATTTCCAATTTGCATCAATTATTATCAATAATTAAATAGAGAGAGAAAGAGTCACTTTACTCTCATTTTCTCCCTAGCCATCCTCTCTCTCTAAAATTCGGGTGTGAGGGTGAAAAGAAGTGTGAAGCTCAGATAATATCATATGTAGCAAGTCAAGAACAGATTCAAGAAGTCAGAATCAAAATCAAAGCCTAAAAGTGGTAAAAACCCTAATTCTTAGAAATCCTTTGATCTTATGTTATTTGTTGTAATTCATTGTTTAAAGTTGTGTATTATGATGCTATTGAGTGATCTGGGTTGTAATAACATGGATCCATAACATCAAAGTACACGAAAATGAAGTTTTAAAATTTCTAGAATTTTTTTGAAAAATGGCCTGAGAACTATAAGTCAGAGGCCAGAGATCATTGTATGTTACGTGTTAGTGTTGTTTTATGTAATGAATCTGTAGTATGATATGTTATCGTCACTCCAGAACTTGAATCAGGCCTATAACATTTCTAGATCAAAAGTTATAGATGGTCAAACATGGTTGACCGACCATGAGAGACTGTTTCTGGGCAAACCCAGAATTTCCAGATTCTGACAACGACTTTTGAGGCCTTTAATCTTGCTTCTGTTATGTTATTTGATCATGTTGTTGCTTTAAGGTTGTATTATGACATGAGCTCTACACTTTCAAGTCATGATATTACCCAGATCTGTACCAGGATCTTATAAATTCACGGTCAAATAACGTTGACCGATCAGCCATATGAACTTTCTGGAAAACCGAGAAAGTTCAAGATCCAGTTCTTGATCACTACTTTGACTAGCCAAGATTTCTTTTATATAATGTTATTAGATCTAGATGTTGATATTTTATTGTAGCCGGATATCTCCTCTACAAGAATGAGCCTTTATATCACATAAACGTCGCATAGATTCCAAAGTATAAAGCATCAAAGTAGGTACCTTAAATCTGGTAAACACAGAATTCTAAGAACAGGTCTCTGACAATACATTTCAAAGCTTAGATCTTATTGTTGTGATATATTATGGCCAAGAAATCAGTTTTTGGTGGTAGTCATGCACGTTTACTACAATCTTAAGATGAATTTCACCCCAGAAAACCTTACAAACACAGATTTATATACGGTCAAACTACCTACCTTAGCCACTGACTGGGTTTCTAGGTTTAGGCTCAAGAACACCTATAGCTACAGTTTCGTCGCTATAGGGCCCTTTAGCGACACTTATTTTCAAAAAATGATTTATTTTATTTAATAAATAGAAAAAAAGGTTTTTAATATTAAAAATTATTTTAAAGCCTGAAAATTAGTTTTTAATTATTTTGAGTATATTTTAAAAATATTTAGTATTTTTGGAATATAAAAGGTATTTATTTATTTAATTATAATATTAAATAAATTATTTAAAAATGGTTTTAATTCATAAAAAATCGTGAAAAATCAAATTATGGTGTTAGAAAATATTTTTAGTTATTTTTGATGACTTTTAATATTTTGTGATGAATTTCATTAATAATTTATTATTAATGATAATTAATTTATTTAATGAATATATTAGATAAATTATAGAAAAATAGAATTAATACTTTAAAAATCATATAAAAATGATTTCACTGTTATAAAAATAGTTTAAGTTATAAACTATAACTTTTGATATTTTGTCATGAAAATATTAATATTTTAATATTAATATCAATTATCGATTAACGAATTTAATCGTTTAAAAATCATATAAATGTGATTTTAAAGTATTAAAAATACTTTAATATATTATAAATATATTATAATATTGTGACATGTATTTCATTAATATTTGGTATTAAATAAATATTAATGATTAAGGAATTATGTGGTATTTAATTCATTTAAATACATTATTAATGATCGAAAAATTGAGATAAATGGTAATAATTATCTGAAAATTATTGCAAGTCTATGAAAATTATCTTGACTAATAAGAAAATTATCTGTGATAATTGTTTAGTGTTTAGCCAGAGTTTAATTGAACTTAAACTCGTGAATTGTCCGACTATACCGTCGGAATGATAGAATTGTGTCGGTTTCAACTCGGACTGCAATAGTTTGACTTGATACTATGTCTTATGTGTATAATAGACTGATAGGATTATATGTTATGTATTTAGGTTATTCTATGTATATATATAACAGTATTATATTGTGATGATATTATTCTAATATTGGAGATCTATATTATTAATATTAGGTCATAGATGAAGCTTATTATATTGCGTTACGGTAATCAACGGTTCAGACAAGTTTCTTTTTATTTAACTCTACTAAGAATGGTTTCATTCGGTTATGCTTATGGTTAATCATTTCTGATTGTCATGTTGAATTGTACTCTGTACATATTACATGTATAAGTCAGGCATGAAAGGCTGATCACCTTCATTACCAGTTGGTCCAGATATATTATTGTTCCTGTTCAATACTTGTTCAGTCAAAATTTTGTTCATGCTAATTCACAAATACATTGTGAATTATAGCCAACTTATTATTCAGACTCTTTCAATCATGATATATCTTTAAATTGTTTTAAAACTTGCTGGGCAACTTTCATGCTCACCCTTGCTATATCATGATAAACACTGCAGATAAGACGAATGTGTTCGGATACAGGAAAAGGATAATGCCAAGTTCAGCTTGGGATAGAATGTGCATCTAATTTGTAAAAGTAGTTTTGATTAGTATTGTTGTGTGTTAGATAGTTTATGAATTGTGTATAAGTTAAGGTTACTCGATTTTGGGAAAAATTATGTAAGTTTAATGTATAAGTTAAGGTTACCGGATTCGGGGGCGCTACAGAATCATATGAGACCATGTAGATTTCGGTTTAATTCATTTCTAGCAGAATATTTGGTGTCCTATCATCTCTTCGTTGAACAACTGGTTTGTTCTCCACAACCCACCATTCCCAATGATCTCTTTTAAGATAGATTCTCATTCGAAATTTACAAAAGTTGTAATTTTCTGTTCCAAACAGCAAAGGAGGTCTATTTGTTGATTGGCTTTCTTGATTGTTGTTCTCGAACTGTGCCATGTCAGAATCTTTCCCTACAAGTCACCTTTAAGACCAAGATAAGTAGAGCCAAACTTTGATACCAAATGAAATTTAACTAGGCACACTTAGAAGGGGGTTGAATAAGCGTGGGAGCAATCTATGACCAATTTTTAAACTTTAGATCAAGCTATTAAATTCAAGCTACTATATTAATTAATTCAATTTGCTGAATTAGTATAGTCTACTGAATTGACTAAATATCCTGCTGAATTTATAACTTAAATAAAATGCTTGGTGTTAAAGAATTTTCTTAATATAAAGTAAATAGTCAAGTTTTAATTATTAAGATAATTTGTTACAACCCGAGAATTTAGAAAATTTTTAAAATTTTAAAAATTGAATTAAGGTTAAAAATTAGAACCTAGATAGAAAATTAGTGTATGCGTTTAATATTTTTAAGAATGAATTTTGAGGATTTCAAAATTCTGTGAAGGATTTAGGTGAATTATTCAGGACTAAGGAAATAAGTTAATATGTTCTGTGTATATGTGTACAGTATGTGGTTAAGGGTCAAGGGTTGACCAGATAAACGATATCTGTAACAAACCCTAAATATACATTAAGAACGTCAACGTTCGGTTAGAAAACCCTAGTGATTAACAAAAAACCCTAGAAATCTGTTCTAGAAACCCTAATTTCAGTTCTGGGAATCCGAAACCCTAATTCGGTGCATGAAATCCTAAATTGGGAACTTAATGGCGTAAGTGTAAATAATTATAATATTAATTAGGGTAAAACTTAATTATTTAGTAAATCATAATCTCAAATAATTAAAGCCTAATTTCGGGATTAAGTACCCTAATTTTAAAATAGGGAAAACCTAATTGTTAATTTAATAATTATAATATTAATTAGGAAGACTTAATCCTAATTTTCAAGTTAAGTAATTAGAAAACCCTAATCTAATTACGAAATCTAATTTCTATTTTAGAAAATTAATTTTCTATTAGAAACCCTAATTTTGGGTTATAAACCATAATCCGTGATATTGACCCTAATTGCTTAATTAGCGATGGTAATTAGGAAATGCTAATCCTAATTAGAAAGATTTAAGTAATGATTAAGAAATTTTAATATAATTAGAAAATCCTAATTATAATTTAAAAATATTAATTTTCTATTTTTGAAAATCTAAATTGGAAATTTTAGAAATTAAATTGCAAACCCTAAATTTTTCAAACCCTAAACCCTAACCAAAACTAAACCCTAAGGGTTTGGGACAATGTCCATTATACCATTAAAATAAAATTTCAAATGACAATTTTACCCTTTTTGCAATTCTTTAATGAGTTAGTGTGTAGATCTTGACATATTATGGGTTGTTCATAAACCCTAAGACTAGCATATGACTTATATCTCAGCAAATTAGCAGCTATACAAGCCCATTCAATGAATCAACTAGATTAAAAGGAGAAAAATAAGAAAAAATCACTCACTTTATTTCTCAAACCAACCAAGGCTCTCTCTCTCTATAATTTTCAAAATCTAGAGTGAGAAGGAGTGAGAAACAAAGTTATGATCACCACATAGCTCTTCAAGAACAGCAGCAAGGATCAAAAATCAGAGATCAAAGCTCAAAGTGGTAAAGAACCCTAATTTTTGAAATCTATGTGTTTTATGTTATATGCTGTAATTGGTTGTTATAAGTCAAGTTAGAGAGTGTCATTTGATGATCTGGGTTGCTAAAACTTGGATCCATATCATCTAGATGCTCCAAAATCGAGTTTTTAAAATTCTGGAAAGAGGTTGAAAAATGGCCTGATAGTCGAATGTCAGACCCTTTAGATCTTTATGTGTTTGATATTTTATGTGTCTTATGCTTTAAATCTGTTCTATGTTGTAAGGACTGTGATCTAGGACTTTAATAAAGTCCAGATCAAGTTTAGATGAAAATTTACAAGCGGTCAAACACCGTTGACCACTCACGAAAACTGAAATCTGGGCAGCCCAGATTTCCAGATTTCTTTTGAAAAGAGATTCTGAGCCTCGGATCATGCCTTCGTTTGATGTTTAGGCCGTATTGTTGTAATAGTACTGTAGCCTGACTTGTTTACTATCGATTCATGCTCTTAAAATACTTAGATCCATACTATAATCAAATTTATGAAAGGTCAAACCACCGTTGACCACCAGCCTGGAACGAAATCTAGAAAACCCAGAAATCGTGAAGAACAGGCGTCCTGACAAGGTTTGACCATACAATATTTGTTATGTTTGATGTTTTTGTGGTACTATGATGGTATATACATGTAGTCTGACACATATAATACATATTGGAACCTTAACATCACATAAAACATGACCGAAACATTACATTAATCGAGTGACAAGAAGGCTACTCGGACTACCTGGGTTCCTGAAGAACCCAGGTAACGTCTGACAAGGTTTTAGTTTGCCCAGATCTTTATGTTTTGTGATAGATTGTCCAGGATCTTTGTTGATAGTTATATTATTACATCTATCCTATAAGTATAACACTTAACCCAGTCCAGAAATGCATTTATCAACGATCTAGAACTGGTCAAAGTGGGCACCTTGGTGTCTGACATTGAATTTTGGGTTTCCTCAAGAACAGCCCAAGAACACCTATAGCGACAGTTCTGTCGCTATAGGGCCCTTTAGCGACAGTTTCAAATTAATTTAATTTATGATTTTCTGGAAATTAATTAAAAATAGAAAAAAATAGATTTTAATTATTAAAAATACTAAATAAATTCCAAAAAATTATTTTAAATTCTAAAAAATAATTTTTAATTATTTAGAGTATATTTCATATATATTTAATATTTTTGGAATATAAATGGTATTTAATTTATTTCATTAAAATATTAAATAAATTATTTAAAAATGATTTAAATACATGAAAATTAATATTATTGTAAAATAAAATATTTTAAGTTATTTTAAGTGACTTTTAATATTTTAGGATGAATTTCATTAATTATTCAATATTAATGGTAATTAGTTTATTTAATAAATATATTAAATAAATTATAGAAAAATAGAATAAATGATTTAAATATCATATAAAAATGATTTAAGTGATATAAAAATATTTTAAGTTATAAAATATAACTTTTGATATTTTGTCATGAAAATATTAATATTTTAATATTAAAAGCGATTATAGGATAATGTATTTAATGGTTTAAAAATCATATTTAAATGATTTTAAGGTATTAAAAATACTTAGATATATTATAAATATATTATAATATTATGACATGTATTTCATTAATATTTGATAGTAAATAAATATTAATGATAAAGAAATTATGTGGTATTTAATTTATTTAAATACGATATTAATGATTGAAAATTCATGATAAATAGAAATAATTATTTAAAAATTATTATGAGCTTACGAAAAATATTTTGACTAGTATTAAAATTATCTGAGTTAATTGTTAAGTGATAGTCAAAGTTTAATTGAACTTAGACTCGATAAATGTCCGACTAGACCGTCGGCATGTTAGAATTGTGTCGGGTTCAACTCAGACTGCAATAGTTTAACTTGATACTCAGTCTTATGTGTGTTATAGACTGATAGGGTTATGTGTTATATGTGTTTAGGTTATTCTATATCTATATATATTATAGTATTATATTGTGATGATATTATTATAATATTGGAGATCTATATTACTAATATTAGGTCTTCGGATAAAGCGTTATAAATTGCGTTGCGGTAATCAACGGTTCGGGCAAGTTTGTATTTACTTAACTCTACTAAGAGTTGTTTCATTCGGATAAGCTTATGGTTAATCATTGATGATTGCCATGTATAGTTGTACTCTGTACATATTGCATGTATAAGTCAGGTATGAAAGGCTGATCACCTTCATTACCAGTTGTTTCAGATATATTTATTCAAATATAATACTTTTTCAATCATAAATTTGTTCCTGCTAGTTCACAATTATATTGTTGAATTATAGCCAGGCAATTATTCAAATCATTTCAATAATGATATATCGTTATATTGTTGAATTTAAACTTGTTGGGCAACTTTCATGCTCACTCATGCTATATCATGATAAAACATTGCAGATTAAAGAGAATACGTCGGATACAAGGAAAGGTCCAAGAAAGTTCCAGCTTTAGTTTACGTATGCGATTAGATTTGTATTAGTAATGTATGATGATAATGTTATATATTAAATAAGTAATGTATTGTGTATAAGTTAAGGTTACTCGACCTTGGGGAATAGTGTGTAATGTAATGTATAAACAATTTATGTTTATATCTTCCACAAATAGTAATAGTTGTATAGAATGATCAAATCGGATCCGCGGTGATTCGAGACCTCGGATTCAGGGCTCTCACAGTTGATATCAGAGCTATTGGTTATGAACCTTTGATAGGAATACCTGAGACTAATAACCGCAGTGATTAGGATAAGTACTAACTCAAATAGAATTAGTGTGTCGGTAAGATTCAAAGACGAATCTCGACGAGTTATAAGATACAGAGTTCCCTCACTCTGATAATAAAGTTGAACAGTAAGTGAGGAATAGATAGAGTCTAAAAGATTAAAAGTTCAGTGATAGAAGATCGTAAAACAAAACGATCAAAGTATAGAAATGAATCGCAATATATACGATGAGATCACCCAGTGATCTGATAAGGTTATAGTATGAAGGAGGATCAAATAAATGATTGAAAAGTTTACAACAAGATTGCTGGGTGTCAGTTGTACTATGAATTGGTACAGATTCAGGAAAGCATTATGATACGAGTTAAATGAAATTCGTATTGAAAAAGGGGGTTAGTGTTAGGTGGGGATTCAATTGAGGATTCATGTCAGCAGCTGAGTTGTATGATTCCTTGTATGGGCAGGGAATTGTACTTGGTGTAAAAACTACTTAGTTCTGACAATGATAATCATTGAAATATTTGTGTCGCGCTATTTGATTTATGCATGTTAAGAGGGTGATTCCTTTCTCATGTGTATAACAGATAGATAGGTCATAGGTAGAGGCTATAAGGTTAAGTACGAGTTCTTAAAACTCATACTTATGTGACATACTTGATTCATAGTTATATGAAATATTTATGAACCACTCAGCGAATGGACGCCAAAGGTCTGTCTATGAAAGTTCTTAAACTCATATGATTATGACAATTTATGGACTCATAAGTGTGGTTTTACGAACTAGGTATAGTTGTGTGTAAATGGAATATGGAGGATAATAGGAGCAGATAGATTTTTAAGCAAATGATTATTAGTGAAGAATTAAGTTTTCCGAAACTCCTAGCTATGCTAGACTTCGAAATGTTGACATCAAGCTAAATACGCACTATGTGCCTTTAAAAAAATATGTAGACTCGTAATCATTTTTGAAAAGGTTTAAAGTATAGTCTATGCTACTTATTTCAGCTAGACACAAATGATTTGAAATATTAAAATTTGTTTTAATTATCACTCATGTACCATGTAACCTGGTGCAGAGATGATATAAATTTGATGGAGTTGTAAATACATGAATACTTAGTGTGAATTTGATCTAAAATCGTTGGTCCATTATTGTATGAGGTGTTATGACAAAGTCATACAATGACGGCATCCTCAAACAGTTTGTTAATACAGTACGGCATCATGACGTCATTCTCGAAAATATTTTCAAAAATTTTAATGTGCCAACGGGGTTTGGCTTCACCTAAATAATTCGATTGAATTGAATTATTGATATGAGTCTATGCTATTCGATTCAGCTAGACTAATGTTATGAAAACTCTAAAGTGTTCATTGAAAGAAATTTCTCGAACCAAATTATTTTGGTACGGAATCCTATGATAAGACTGAGGTGAACTATGTTGTTTGGATAAATAATCCAATCAAGTAGCGTAAATATTCGCTATACATAATTAATACTTTATGCATGACGTAAGAGTACGATAGGCTGATCACCTAAAGTACTAACAACGGTAGTTTACCTTTATTGTGATTGTAAACATACCAAGTAATGTATTGTTTTGCGGTATGATCATTACCGTTAAAACTATGTGTTCATGGTCTATATGACCCCTCATCACAATTTGAAAACTTTTACTCTTGTGAGTGGTGTATTAGGTTGCAAGCGAATGTGTGTGCATGGTGTATGATGAATGGTGGTGTATGATGAATGGTGTAAGGTGTAAGGTAAATTTCGGGGACGAAATTTTTAGAAAAAGGGGTGAATGTGACAACCCGAGAATTTAGAAAATTTTTAAAATTTTTAAAATTGAATTAAGGTTCAAAATTAGAACCTTGATAGAAAATTAGTGTATGCGTTTAATATTTTTAAGAATGAATTTTGAGGATTTCAAAATTCTGTGAAGTATTTAGGTGAATTATTCAGGATTAAGGAAATAAGTGAATATGTTCTGTGTATATGTGTACAATATGTGGTTAAGGGTCAAGGGTTGACTAGATAAACGATATCTGTAACAAACCCTAAATATATATTAAGAACGTCAACGTTCGGTTAGAAAACCCTAGTGATTAACAAGAAAACCTAGAAATCGGTTCTAAAAACCCTAATTTCAATTCTGGAAATCCGAAACCCTAATTCGGTGCATGAAACCCTAAATTCAGAACATAATGGCGTAAGTATAAATAATTATAATATTAATTACGGTAAAGCTTAATTATTTAGTAAACCCTAATCTCAAATTATTAAAACCTAATTTCGGTATTAAGAACCCTAATTTTAAAATAGGAAAAACCTAATTGTTAATTTAATAATTTTAATGTTAATTAGGAAGACTTAATCCTAATTTTCAAGTTAAGTAATTAGAAAATCCTAATCTAATTACAAAATCTAATTTCTATTTTAGAAAATTAATTTTCTATTAGAAACCCTAATTTTGGGTTATAAACCCTAATCCGTGATATTGACCCTAATTGCTTAATTAACGATGGTAATTAGGAAATGTTAATCCTAATTAGAAAGATTTAAGTAAAGATTAAGATATTTTAATATAATTAAAAAATCCTAATTATAATTTAGAAATATTAATTTTCTATTTTTGAAAACCTAAATTGGAAATTTTAGAAATTAAGTTGCAAGCCCTAAATTTTTCAAACCCTAAACCCTAAATTTTTCAAACCCTAAATCCTAAATTTTTCCAAACCCTAAACCCTAACCAAACCCTAAACCCTAAGGGTTTGGGACAATATCCATTATGTCATTAAAATAAAATTCAAAATGACAATTTTACCCTTTTTGCAATTCTTTAATGAGTTAGTGTGTAGATCTTGACCTATTATGGGTTGTTCACCAACCCTAAGATTAGCATATGACTTATATCTCAACAAATTAGCAGCTATACCAGCCCATTCAATGAATGAACTAGATTAAAAACGGAAAAATAAGAAAAAATCACTCACTTTATGTCTAAGTTATGTATTGTGTATAAGTTAAGGTTACTCGACCTTGGGGAATAGAGTGTAATGTAATGTATAAACAATTTATGTCTATATCTTTCGCAAATAGTAATAGTTGTATAGAATGATCAAACCGGATCCGCGGTGATTCGGGACCTCGGATTCAGGGCTCTCACAGTTGGTATCAGAGCTGTTGGTTATGAACCTTAGGTAGGAATACCTGAGACTAATAACCGCAGTGATTAGGACAACTACTAACTCAAATAGAGTTAGTGTGTCGGTAAGATTCAAAGACGAATCTCGACGAGTTATAAGATACAGAGTTCCCTAACTCTGATAATAAAGTTGAACAGTAAGTGAGGAATAGATAGAGTCTAAAATACTAAAAGTTCAGTGATAGAAGATTGTAAAACAAAACGATCAAAATATAGAAATGAATCGCAATATATACGATGAGATCGCCCTGTGATCTGATAAGGTTATAGTATGGAGGAGGATCAAATAAATGATTGAAAAGTTTACAGCAAAATTGCTAGGTGTCAGTTGTACTATGAATGGGTACAGATTCAGGAAAGCATTATGAATACGAGTTAAATGAAATTCGTATTGAAAAAAGGGGTTAGTGTTAGGTGGGGATTCAATTGAGGATTCATGTCAGCAGCTGAGTTGTATGATTCCTTGTATGGGCAGGGAATTTTACTTGGTGTAAAAAATACTTAGTTCTGACAATGATAATCATTGAAATATTTGTGTTGCGCTATTTGATTTATGCATGTTAAAAGGGTGATTCCTTTCTCATGTGTATAACAGATAGATACGTCATAGGTAGAGGCTATAAGGTTAAGTACGAGTTCTTAAAACTCATACTTATGTGACATACTTGATTCATAGTTATATGAAATGTTTATGAACCACTCAGCGAATGGACGCCAAAGGTCTGTCTATGAAAGTTCTTAAACTCATATGATTGTGACAATTTATGGACTCATAAGTGTGGTTTTACGAACTAGGTATAGTTGTGTGTAAATGGAATATGGAGGATAATAGGAGCAGATAGATTTTTAAGCAAATGATTATTAGTGAAGAATTAAGTTTTCCGAAACTCCTAGCTATGCTAGACTTCGAAATGTTGACATCAAGCTAAATACGCACTATGTGCCTTTAAAAAAAATATGTAGACTCGTAATCATTTTTGAAAAGGTTTAAAGTATAGTCTATGCTACTTATTTCAGCTAGACGCAAATGATTTGAAATATTAAAATTTGTTTTAATTATCACTCATGTACCATGTAACCTGGTGCAGAGATGATATAAATTTGATGGAGTTGTAAATACATGAATACTTAGTGTGAATTTGATCTAAAATCGTTGGTCCATTATTGTATGAGGTGTTATGACAAAGTCATACAATGACGGCATCCTCAAACAGTTTGTTAATACAGTACGGCATCATGACGTCATTCTCGAAAATATTTTCAAAAATTTTAATGTGCCAACGGGGTTTGGCTTCACCTAAATAATTCGATTGAATTGAATTATTGATATGAGTCTATGTTATTCGATTCAGCTAGACTAATGTTATGAAAACTCTAAAGTGTTCATTGAAAGAAATTTCTCGAACCAAATTATTTTGGTACGGAATCCTATTATAAGACTGAGATGAACTATGTTGTTTGGATAAATAATCCAATCAAGTAGCGTAAATATTCGCTATACATAATTAATACTGTATGTATGACGTAAGAGTACGATAGGCTGATCACCTAAAGTACTAACAACGGTAGTATACCTTTTTTGTGATTGTAAAAATACCAAGTAATGTATTATTTTGCGGTATGATCACTACCGTTAAAACTATGTGTTCATGGTCTATATGACCCCTCAGCACAATTTGAAAACTTTTACTCTTGTGAGTGGTGTATTAGGTAGCAAGCGAATGTGTGTGCATGGTGTATGATGAATGGTGTAAGGTGTAAGGTGTAAGGTAAATTTCGGGGACGAAATTTTTAGAAAAAGGGGTGAATGTGACAACCCGAGAATTTAGAAAATTTTTAAAATTTTTAAAATTGAATTAAGGTTCAAAATTAGAACCTAGATAGAAAATTAGTGTATGCATTTAATATTTTTAAGAATGAATTTTGAGGATTTCAAAATTCTGTGAAGGATTTAGGTGAATTATTCAGGATTAAGGAAATAAGTGAATATGTTCTGTGTATATGTGTACAATATGTAGTTAAGGGTCAAGGGTTGACTAGATAAACGATATCTGTAACAAACCCTAAATATATATTAAGAACGTCAACGTTCGGTTAGAAAACCCTAATGATTAACAAGAAACCCTAGAAATCTGTTCTAGAAACCCTAATTTTAGTTCTGGAAATCTGAAACCCTAATTCGGTGCATGAAACCCTAAATTCAGAACATAATGGCGTAAGTATAAATAATTATAATATTAATTACGGTAAAGCTTAATTATTTAGTAAACCCTAATCTCAAATTATTAAACCCTAATTTCGGGATTAAGAACCCTAATTTTAAAATAGGGAAAATCTAATTGTTAATTTAATAATTTTAATGTTAATTAGGAAGACTTAATCCTAATTTTCAAGTTAAGTAATTAGAAAATCCTAATCTAATTACAAAATCTGATTTCTATTTTAGAAAATTAATTTTCTATTAGAAACCCTAATTTTGGGTTATAAACCCTAATCCGTGATATTGACCCTAATTGCTTAATTAGCGATGGTAATTAGGAAATGTTAATCCTAATTAGAAAGATTTAAGTAAAGATTAAGAAATTTTAATATAATTAAAAAATCCTAATTATAATTTAGAAATATTAATTTTCTATTTTTGAAAACCTAAATTGGAAATTTTAGAAATTAAATTGTAAGCCCTAAATTTTTCAAACCCTAAACCCTAAATTTTTCAAATCCTAAATCCTAAATTTCTCCAAACCCTAAACCCTAAGGGTTTGGGACAATATCCATTATGTCATTAAAATAAAATTCCAAATGACAATTTTACCCTTTTTGCAATTCTTTAATGAGTTAGTGTGTAGACCTTGACCTATTATGGGTTGTTCACTAACCCTAAGACTAGCATATGACTTATATCTCAGCAAATTAGCAGCTATACCAGCCCATTCAATGAATCAACTAGATTAAAAAGGGAAAAATAAGAAAAAATCACTCACTTTATTTCTCAAACCAACCAAGACTCTCTCTCTCTCTCTATAATTTTCGAAATCTAGAGTGAGAAGGAGTGAGAAACAAAGTTATGATCACCACTTAGCTCTTCAAGAACAGCATCAAGGATCAGAAATCAGAGATTAAAGCTCAACGTGGTAAAGAACCCTAATTTTTGAAATCCATGTGTTTTATGTTAGATGTTGTAATTGGTTGTTATAAGTCAAGTTAGAGAGTGTCATTTGATTATCTGGGTTGCTAAAACTTGGATCCATATCATCTATATGCTCCAAAATTGAGTTTTTAAAATTCTGGAAAGAGGTTGAAAAATGGCCTAACAGTCGAATGTCAGATCCTCTAGATTTTTATGTGTTTGATATTTTATGTTTTCTATGTTTTAAATCCGTTCTATGTTGTAAGGACTGTTATCTAGGACTTTAATCAAGTCCAGATCAAGTCTAGATGAAAAGTTACAAGCGGTTAAACAGCGTTGACCACTCACGAAAACTGAAATCTGGGCAGCCCAGATTTCCAGATTTCTTCTGACAAGAGATTTTGAGCCTCGGATCTTGCCTTCATTTGATGTTTAGGCCGTATTGTTGTAATAGTATTGTAGCCTGACATGTTTACTATCGATTCATGCTCTTAAAATACTTAGATCAATACTATAATCAAATTTATGAAAGGTAAAACCACCGTTGACCACCAGCCTGGACCGAAATCTTGAAAACCCAAAAATCGTGAAGAACAGGCGTCCTGACAAGGTTTGACCAAACAATATTTGTTATGTTTGATATTTTTGTGGTGATATGATGGTATATACTTGTAGTCTGACGTATCTAATATATATTGGAACCTTAACATCACATAAAACACGACCGGAACATTACATTAATTGAGTGACAAAAAGGCTACTCGGACTGCCTGGGTTCCTGAAGAACCCAGGTAACGTCTGATAAGGTTTTAGTTTGCCCAGATCTTTATGTTTTGTGGTAGATTGGCCAGGATCTTTTTTGATAGTTATAGTATTACATCTAAACTATAAGTATAACACTTAACCCAGTCCAAAAACGCATTTATCAACGATCTAGAACTGGTCAAAGTGGGCACCTTGGTTTCTGACATTGAATTCTGGGTTTCCTCAAGAACAACCCAAGAACACCTATAGCGACGGTTCTGTCGCTATAGGGCCCTTTAGCGACAGTTTCTAATTAATTTAATTTCTAATTTTCTAAAAATTATTTAAAAATAGATTTTAATTATTAAAAATACTAAATAAATTCTGAAAAATTATTTTAAATTCTGAAAAATAGTTTTTAATTATTTAGAGTATATTTCATAAATATTTAATATTTTTGGAATATAAATGGTATTTAATTTATTTAATTACAATATTAAATATATTATTTAAAAATGATTTTAATACATGAAAAATCATGAAAAATAATATTATGGTTAAATAAAATATTTTAAGTTATTTTAAGTGACTTTTAATATTTTAGGATGAATTTCATTAATTAATCAATATTAATGGTAATTATTTTATTTAATTAATATATTAAATAAATTATAGAAAAATAGAATAAATGATTTAAAAATTATATAAAAATGATTTAAGTGATATAAAAATGTTTTAAGTTATAAAATATAACTTTTGATATTTTGTCATTAAACTATTAATATTTTAATATTAAAAGCGATTATAGGAAAATGTATTTAACGGTTTAAAAATAATATTTAAATGATTTTAAGGTATTAAAAATACTTAGATATATTATAAATATATTATAATATTATGACATGTATCTCATTAATATTTGATAGTAATTAAATATTAATGATAATAAAATTATGTGGTATTTAATTTATTTAAATACGATATTAATGATTGAAAATTCATGATAAATAGTAATAATTATTTTAAAATTATTACGAGCTTACGAAAAATATTTTGACTGGTATTAAAATTATCTAAGTTAATTGTTAAGTGTTAGTCAGAGTTTAATTGAACTTAGACTTGATAAAAGTCCGACTAGACCGTCGGGATGTTAGAATTATGTCAGGTTCAACTCAGACTGCAATAGTTTTACTTGATACCGAGTCTTATGTGTATTATAGACTGACAGGGTTATGTGTTATATGTGTTTAGGTTATTCTATATCTATATATATTATAGTATTATATTGTGATGATATTATTCTAATATTGGAGATCTATATTACTAATATTAGGTCTTCGGATAAAGTGTTATAAATTGTGTTGCGGTAATCAACAGTTCAGGCAAATTTGTATTTAATTAACTCTACTAAGAGTTGTTTCATTTGGGTAATTTTATGGTTAATCATTGCTGATTGCCATGTATAATTGTACTCTGTACATATTGCATGTATAAGTCAGGTATAAAAGGCTGACCACCTTCATTACCAGTTCTTTCAGATATATTTGTTCATATATAATACTTGTTCAGTCATAAATTTGTTCCTGCTAGTTCACAATTATATTGTTGAATTATAGCCAGCCAATTATTCAAATCATTTCAATCATGATATATCGTTATATTGTTGAATTTAAACTTGTTGGACAACTTTCATGCTCACCCTTGCTATATCATGATAAAACATTGCAGATTAAGGCGAATACGTCGGATACAAGGAAAGGTCCAAGACCGTTCCAGCTTTAGTTTACGTATGCGATTAGATTTGTATTATTAATGTATGATGATATTGTTATATATTAAATAAGTTATGTATTGTGTATAAGTTAAGGTTACTCGACCTTGGTGAATAGAGTGTAATGTAATGTATAAACAATTTATGTCTATATCTTCCGCAAATAGTAATAGTTGTATAGAATGATCAAACCGGATCCGCGGTGATTCGGGACCTCGGATTCAGGGCTCTCATAGTTGGTATCAGAGCTGTTGGTTATGATCCTTAGGTAGGAATACCTGAGACTAATAACCGCAGTGATTAGGATAAGTACTAACTCAAATAGAGTTAGTGTGTCGGTAAGATTTAAAGACGAATCTCGGCGAGTTATAAGATACAGAGTTCCCTAACTCTGATAATAAAGTTGAACAATAAGTGAGGAATAGATAGAGTCTAAAAGACTAAAAGTTCAGTGATAGAAGATCGTAAAACAAAACAATCAAAATATAGAAATGAATCGTAATATATACGATGAGATCACCATGTGATCTGATAAGGTTATAGTATGGAGGAGGATCAAACGAATGATTGAAAATTTTACAGCAAGATTGCTGGGTGTCAGTTGTACTATGAATTGGTACAGATTCAGGAAAGCATTATGAATACGAGTTAAATGAAATTCGTATTGAAAAAGGGGGTTAGTGTTAGGTGGGGATTCAATTGAGGATTCATGTCGGCAGCTGAGTTGTATGATTCCTTGTATGGGTAGGGAATTGTACTTGGTGTAAAAACTACTTAGTTCTGACAATGATAATCATTGAAATGTTTGTGTCGCGCTATTTGATATATGCATGTTAAGAGGGTGATTCCTTTCTAATGTGGATAATAGATAGATAGGTCATAGGTAGAGGCTATAAGGTTAAGTACAAGTTCTTAAAACTCATACTTATGTGACATACTTGATTCATAGTTATATGAAATGTTTATGAACCACTCAGCGAATGGACGCCAAAGGTCTGTCTAGGAAAGTTCTTAAACTCATATGATTGTGGCAATTTATGGACTCATAAGTGTGTTTTTACGAACAGGGTATAATTGCGTGTAAATGGAATTTGGAGGATAATAGGAGCAGATAGATTGTTAAGCAAATGATTATTAGTGAAGAATTAAGTTTTTCGAAACTCCTAGCTATGCTAGACTTCAAAATGTTGACATCAAGCTAAATACGCACTATGTGCCTTTAAAAAAAATATGTAGACTCGTAATCATTTTTGAAACGGTTTAAAGTATAGTGTATGCTACTTATTTCAGCTAGACGCAAATGATTTGAAATATCAAAATTTGTTTTATTTATCACTCATGTACCATGTAACATTGTGCAGAGATGTTATAAATTTGATGGAGTTATAAATACAGGAATACTTAGTGTGAATTTGATCTAAAATCGTTGTTCCACTATTGTATGATGTGTTATGACAAAGTCATACAATGACGGCATCCTCAAACGGACTGTTAATACAATACGACATCATGACGTCATTCTCGAAAATATTTTTAAAAATTTTAATGTGCTAACGGGGTTTGGCTTCACCTAAATAATTCGATTGAATTGAATTATTGATATGAGTCTATGCTATTCGATTCAGCTAGACTAATGTTATGAAAACTCTAAAGTGTTCATTGAAAGAAATTTCCCAAACCAAATTGCTTTGGTACGGAATCCTATGATAAGACTGAGGTGAACTATGTTGTTTGGATAAATAATTCAATCAAGTAGCGTAAATATTTGCTATACATAATTAATACGTTATGCATGACGTAAGAGTACGATATGCTGATCACCTAAAGTACTAACAACAGTAGTTTATCTTTTTTGTGATTGTAAACATACCAAGTAATGTATTGTTTTGCGGTATGATCACTACCGTTAAAACTATGTGTTAATGGTCTATATGACCCCTCAGCACAATTTGAAAACTTATACTTTTGTGAGTGGTGTATTGGGTAGCAAGAGAATGTGTGTGCATGGTGTATGATGAATGGTGTAAGGTGTAAGGTAAATTTCGGACACGAAATTTTTAGAAGAAGGAGTGAATGTGACAACCCGAGAATTTAGAAAATTTTTAGAATTTTAAAAATTGAATTAAGGTTCAAAATTAGAACCTAGATAGAAAATTAGTGTATGCGTTTAATATTTTTAAGAACGAATTTTGAGGATTTCAAAATTTTGTGAAGGATTTAGGTTAATTATTCAAGATTAAGGAAATAAGTGAATATGTTCTATGTATATGTGTATAATATGTGGTTAAAAGTCAATGGTTGACCAGATAAACGATATTTGTAACAAACCCTAATTATATATTAAGAACGTCAATGCTTGGTTAGAAAACCCTAGTGATTAATTAACAAGAAACCCTAGAAACTGGTTCTGAAAACCCTAATTTCAATTTCGGAATTCTAAAACCCTAATTCAGTGCATTAAACCCTAAATTGGGAACTTAATGGCGTAAGTGTAAATAATTATAATATTAATGATGGTAAAGCTTAATTATTTAGTAAACCCTAATCTCAAATTATTAAACCCTAATTTCAAGATTAAGAACCCTAATTTTAAAATAGGTAAAACCTAATTATTAATTTAATAATTTTAATGTTAATTAGGAAGACTTAATCCTAATTTTCAAGTTAAGTAATTAGAAAACCCTAATCTAATTACAAAATCTAATTTCTATTTTAGAAAATAAATTTTCTATTAGAAACCCTAATTTTGGGTTATAAACCTTACTCCGTGATATTGACCCTAATTTCTTAATTAGCGATGGTAATTAGGAAATGTTAATCCTAATTAGAAAGATTTAAGTAATGATTAAGAAATTTTAATATAATTAGAAAATCCTAATTATAATTTAGAAATATTAATTTTTTATTTTTGAAAACCTAAATTGGAAATTTTAGAAATTAAATTGCAAACCGTATATTTTTCAAACCCTAAACCATAAATTTTTCAAATCCTAAACCCTAACCAAACCCTAAACCCTAAGGGTTTGGGACAATGTCCATTATGCCATTAAAATAAAATTCAAAATGACAATTTACCCTTTTTGCAATACTTTAATGAGTTAGTGTGTAGATCTTGACCTATTATGGGTTGTTCACAAACCCTAAGACTAATATATGACTTATATCTCAGCAAATTAGCAGCTATACCAGCCCATTCAATGAATCAACTAGATTAAAAAGAGAAAAATAAGAAAAACTCACTCACTTTTTTTCTCAAACCAACCAATACTCTCTCTCTCTCTATAATTTTCGTAATCTAGAGTGAGAAGGAGTGAGAAACAAAGTTATGATCACCACTTTGCTCTTCAAGAACAGAAGCAAGGATCAGAAATCAGAGATCAAAGCTCAAAGTGGTAAAGAATCCTAATTTTTGAAATCCATGTCTTTTATGTTAGATGTTGTAATTGGTTGTTATAAGTCAAGTTAGAGAGTGTCATTTGATAATATGGGTTGCTAAAACTTGGATCCGTATCATCTAGATGCTCCAAAATTGAGTTTTTAAAATTCTAGAAAAAGGTTAAAAAATAGCCTGACAGTCAAATGTCAGACCCTCTAGATCTTTATGTGTTTGATATTTTATGTGTTTTATGTTTTCAATCCGTTCTATGTTGTAAGGACTGTGATCTAGGACTTTAATAAAGTCCAGATCAAGTCCAGATGAAAAGTTACAAGCGGTCAAACAGCGTTGATCACTCACGAAAACTAAAATCTGGGCAGTCCAGATTTCCAGATTTCTTCTGACAAGAGTTTTTGAGCCTTGGATCTTGCCTTTGTTTGATGTTTAGGCCGTATTGTTGTAATAGTACTGTAGCCTGACATGTTTACTATTGATTCATGCTATTAAAATACTTAGATCCATACTATAATCAAATTTATGAAAGGTCAAACCACCGTTGACCACCAGCCTGGAACGAAATCTGGAAAACCTAGAAATCATGAGAACAGGCGTCCTGACAAGGTTTGACCAGATAATATTTGTTATGTTTAATGTTTTTGTGGTGATATGATGTTATATACTTGTAGTCTGACATATCTAATACATATTGGAACCTTAACATCACATAAAATATGACCGGAACATTACATTAATCGAGTGACAAGAAGGCTACTCGGACTGCCTGGGTTCCTGAAGAACCCAGGTAACGTCTGACAAGGTTTTAGTTTGCCCAGATCTTTCTGTTTTGTGGTAGATTGGCCAGGATCTTTGTTGATATTTATAGTATTACCTCTATACTATAAGTATAACACTTAACCAAGTCCAAAAACGCATTTATCAACGAGCTAGAACTGGTCAAAGTGGGCACCTTGGTGTCTGACATTGAATTATGGGTTTCCTCAAGAATAGCCCAAGAACATCTATAGCGACGGTTCTGTCGCTATAGGGCCCTTTAGCGACAGTTTCTAATTAATTTAATTTCTGACTTTTCGAAAATTAATTAAAAATAGAAAAAAATAGATTTTAATTATTAAAAATACTAAATAAATTTCGAAAAATTATTTTAAATTCTGAAAAATAGTTTTCAATTATTTAGAGTATATTTCATAAATATTTAATATTTTTGGAATATAAATGGTATTTAATTTATTTAATTACATTATTAAATAAATTATTTAAAAATGATTTAAATAAATGAAAAATAATATTATGGTAAAATAAAATATTTGAGGTTATTTTAAGTGACTTTTAATATTTTAGGATGAATTTCATTAATTAATAAATATCAATGGTAATTAGTTTATTTAATAAATATATTAAATAAATTATGAAAAAATAGAATAAATGATTTAAAAATCATATAAAAATGATTTAAGTGATATAAAAATATTTGAAGTTATAAAATATAACTTTTGATATTTTGTCATTAAAATATTAATATTTTAATATTAAAACCGATTATAGGATAATGTATTTAACGGTTTAAACATCATATTTAAATGATTTTAAGGTATTGAAAATACTTAGATATATTATAAATATATTATAATATTATGACATGTATTTTATTAATATTTGATAGTAAATAAATATTAATGATAAAGAAATTATGTGGTATTTAATTTATTTAAATACGATATTAATAATTGAAAATTCATGATAAATAGTAATAATTATTTAAAAATTATTACGAGCTTACGAAAAATATTTTGACTGATATTAAAATTATCTGAGTTAATTGTTAAGTGTTAGTCAGAGTTTAATTGAACTTAGACTCGATAAAAGTCCGACTAAACCGCCGGGATGTTAGTATTGTGTCGGGTTCAACTCAGACTGCAATAGTTTGACTTGATACCGAGTCTTATGTGTGTTATAGACTGATAGGGTTATATATTATATGTGTTTAGGTTATTCTATATATATATATATATATTATAGTATTATATTGTGATGATATTATTCTAATATTGGAGATCTATAGTACTAATATTAGGTCTTCAGATAAAGCGTTATAAATTATATTGTGGTAATCAAAGGTTCAGGCACGTTTGTATTTACTTAACTCTACTAAGAGTTGTTTCATTCAGATAAGCTTATGATTAATCATTGCTGATTTCCATGTATAATTGGACTTTGTACATATTGCATGTATAAGTCAGGTATGAAAGGTTGATCACCTTCATTACCAGTTGTTTCAGATATAATTGTTCATATATAATTCTTGTTCAGTCATAAATTTGTTCCTGCTAGTTCCCAATTATATTGTTAAATTATAGCCAGCCAATTATTTAAATCATTTCAATCATGATATATCGTTATATTGTTGAATTTAAACTTATTGGGCAACTTTGATGCTCAACCATGCTATATCATGATAAAACATTGCATATTAAGGCGAATACGTCGGATACAAGGAAAGGTCCAAGACAATTGCAACTTTAGTTTATGTATGCGATTCGATTTGTATTAGTAATGTATGATGATAATGTTATATATTAAATAAGTTATGTATTGTGTATAAGTTAAGGTTACTCGACCTTGGGGAATAGTGTGTAATGTAATGTATAAACAATTTATATTTATATCTTCAGCAAAAAGGTAATAGTTGTATAGAATGATTGAACCGGATCCGCGGTGATTCGGCACCTCGGATTCGGGGCTATCACATAATTAAATAGCTTATGTGAGTAATTAAAACAAATAATCAACACCAAGGTTTTTTACGTGGTTCAGCTATTACCCTCTATAATAATACCTAGTCCACGTCCAATACCAACTAGTATTGGAGACTCACTTTATTTATTTCTTCATAAATAAACACTGGTTACATAACAGATTCTTACAATAAATTAATAACAATTAATTTCTCTTGAGCACTCTTGCTCCTTGTGCACCTATGCACTCTTCAAGCACTTTTGCTTCCTTGAACCTATTTGTAAATATTTTCTCTAATCCACTAGGATTAACACCTTTAGACTACACTTAGTCTAAAACAGAAATTTCAATACAAATATAGAGGTCTATGATCAATGTAAGAATAATCAATTTAATAATTAAAGGCTCAACTATATGCAATGATCAATTAACACATAATGATTAAACAATTAAATCTTACCGAAAATACCAAATATAAAAGATCAAAAATATAATTTCTTAGCTGCTCAACGTTTGCACAAATCAAATCAAGTTGCTCTATAATATCAGTGATTGGAGCAAGAAATAAATTCATGAGTTGTATTTAATCCATGCATGTCTTACGGTATTTACAATCCAATTAAAATTACCGTCACACATAGAGTCCAAGAGTACTGTACTGATACATTTCCAACTAGATAAGCAACAAATAAAAATATCGTTGAGAAATAATCTCAACTACATCTTCAGTTATAAAAATGAATGCATGTTGGACTCTTTTAAAATTATCCCACTAACAGCTTTGACTATTTCTTTTCTTTTTAGAGAAGCGTGTACTAGTGAATAATCAGATTTTTCACATATTCAAGGTAATAGAGTCTCAAGTCTTCCAACTTCCATAATTACACTCCTTGTAAACCGTTCACACACTTCATATCATATAAAGGTACCGTCCTTTTATCTTTTCTAAAAAATCATGATTACTTAGATATCCATAATTACCATTCATTAAAATCCGCACATGCAACATATCATAACAGATGGATATCTACTTTTCAGTTTCTAGGCATGCTCATATATCCCATATCATAATGCAATCCTTTTTATATGTTGAGGATATATATATATATATATATATATATATATATATATATATATATATATATATATATTCAATCTGATCTTATTTTATATTTAGAAAAACTTTTTTCGTTATATTTCTTTTTAAAACATTTTTCATTTAAGACATATAACAAAATGCAAATAATATGTTCTAGAGCCTTTAAATGAAAAATCAATTATTATGCAATTGACCTTACATTTAGTTTTCCTAGTAAAGAAAAATTCTTCACCCACTTGAATATCCAATAAATATTCCTTATCACCAGATACCTGAAATGCCATAACACAATTTAGCGTACGAACAATTCATCATCAAAACTTAAGGATATAATATGACTAGGTCAACATCATATAAATCGTTTATTAGAACATTTAGTAGTAGTCAGTGGCGAAGCCACATAGAGTCCTATGGGGTCAATGTGACGCCCCCAAAATTAGGTATACATCACCCATCTTGGGTAGCCAGATACATGGTACATAATTCAAATACAACTTATTAATACAATTATCGTGTACAATACGACAAAACATAAACTGTGAGTTTGAGTACAAATATTATCTACTAGAGATTATACAAACTAAAAAGGAGTCCTCGTTACAATTATTATCACACCATTTCACATAATAGTGAGGACTACTAATGCTATCCTCTGGACCATCACTCCGTTCCCCGACTCGTCCCAGCTATATTCTCATTTTCTGAAGAGAACAACGAAAAGAAGGGTGAGCTCAACTAGCCCAGTAAGAAATATTATGACTAAGATAATGAAGAATAAATTATCATTAGTCTCCAACAATGTTAAACTGATAAAATACAATAGACATCAAGTTTAACTGCAGCGGAACAAACAATCCATTAAAAGAGTCAAGTAGAAAATAAAATCTCCTATCTTTTATGATTAAAAAGATTTTTTATCACTGCTATCGCTGAGACTCAGCTTAATAAATATTCCACATCATCGAATCACCCCTACACTACAACCAAGGATATTCTTTAGTATCACGACCATAATTATCCATGCACTATGGGACAAGAATATTTGTGTATTCATTAATGGTCATGATTATGCCAACAACTGTCCATCAATGCACTACGGGCCAATGAGAACTTTTACCACATCATTTGTAACATTAAGGTCATGATTACACTGAATAATCCCTGATCAAAATTATACCAAGTCCATCTATGCACTACAGGCCACAGATGACTTTCAACAAAATATAAACATGAGGATGATGACAATGATATAAGAATTCAATGAAACAAGTTCAAGAATTATTTTATCCAGGAATTATTAACGTCCAAATTGTCAACATGATACTGTTTTGTAGAGTAAAATTCAAGAATGATCAGAAGAATATTTTTATGAAAAGATACTGGATGAAGCGCAAATATCAAGGATATTCTACTAATTTCATGGAGTATAGAAGTCAAAACTTTAACCAACTGAGTATAATAAAGAATGGAATAACAAAAGAAATCACCATGCATGCGGTACTTCGCATAGACAGGTTATTCCAACAGAATAATAATAACGGAACTAGGCCAGGCAAAATTTGCACCGACATGGTGTTCCAACAGAATAATAAAGGCGGAACCAGGTCCGGTGTAAAACACATAAACATGATGTTCCAACAGAATAATAATAAGACGGAACTAGGTCCGGTGTAAAACACACAAACATGATGTTCTAGCGGAATAATAATGAAGACGGAACCAGGTCCGGTGTAAAACACACAGACAGGATGTTCCAACGGAATAATAATAAAGACGGAACCAGGTCCGGTGTAAAACACACAGACAGGATGTTCCATCAGAATAATAATAAAGACGGAACCAGGTCCGGTGTAAAACACACAGACATGATGTTCCAACAGAATAATAGAAGAATGTCATCAAGTATAGGGTAGACCGCGTATACAGGTTATTCTAATATAATAATAAGAAATGGAACAACAACAGTTCTCTTCATGAATAAGAAAGAATAACACCCCTTACGAGTACAACAAATAATATTCCCTACCTTAAGAAGAAGAGTACTGAATATATATGTAATGAAGTAGCAGAATACTTTCTTCTTTCTCTCTATAGTTTATCTCTCTAGAGTATCAGTGAATTCGTAAGAAAATAATGAATGAATGAGCTTCTATTTATAGAAAAATGGAATGCATAGTAACTAACTCATGAACGGTCGAGATTGATTTACTTTAATCTGAAGGTCCATATTTAAAGCAAAATCTTTTAAATAAAATATAATATATTCTATATATAATCTAATAAAACGAATAACTTTATAAAAAATTTTACTATGCAAACACTATGTAGGCACTATGCAAACACTATGCATAATAAAATATAATATATTCTAATTAGTATCTAATAGAACAGATAACTTTATAAAAGTATTCTGTTTTATATAAAAAGATTTTACTATGCAAAACACTATGCAGACATTATACAACACTATGCACAATAGAATATAATATAATCTATTTATAGAATAACTTTATAAAAGTATTCTGTTTTATATAAAAAGATTTTATGTATTATTACATTAATAATACCAACAAAACTGAGTGACTTATCACTTAAGCATCAATAATTAATATCGTGTGCTACTATGCAACCACGCATATTACTATACTTTTAACACCGGGTGTTTCAACAATTAACGGTAAAACTTCCGCCGTTATTTTCATAAAGTATTTTTGTCGTTTTCTCAATCTAACAATAATTTTGTTGTGGGGTCCACCAATCATTGTGTCGTTGTACGAATATTTCCTGTTAAAACGAATATTCCCCGACCAATCGAATATTATATAACAACTTGCGTACTTTGCAAAATTTATAAATATTACCCACAACTATTATATCAATTTCACTCCATAATATTCAAAATTAATATTTATAGAAAATTCATCTTTATTCAAAAAGTTGGGGTTTTACAATCTCCCCTTCTTAAGAAATTTCGCCCTCAAAATTAGGGTACGTACCTGGTATGCCGAAGAGGTAAGGATATCTTGATTTCATTTCAGATTCTAACTCTTAAGTCATTTCCTCAACATCGTGGTTTCTCCACAAAACATTGACTTGAGGTATAACCTTGGTGCGTAGAATATGTTCCTTCTTATCCAAGATTTGAACAGGAACCTCTTCATACGTCAAATCTTCCGCTATTTCGTCTGGTTCCAACTCAATAATGTTGTTTGGGTCTTTCACATATTTACGTAACATGGATATGTGAAAAACTTTATGAACACAAGACATACTTGGCAGTAAAGAGAGTCTATAGGCCACAATTCCTATTCGATCAAGGATTAAAAATGGGCCGATGAATCGAGGATTGAGTTTTCCTCTCTTTTCAAATCTTGTAACTCCTTTCCATGGAGCAACACGTAACAACACATGATCTCCTATATCAAATTCCACGTCCTTTCGATGAAGACCAGCATAACTCTTTTGTCGATCTTCTGAGGTTTTTATACGTTGCCGGATCGTTTGAATCTTTTCCGTAGTCATACGTACCAATTCTGGTCCCAACAACGTTGCTTCACCCATCTCATCCCAGCATACTGGAGAACGACACTTTCTTCCATACAACGCTTCAAATAGAGCTATATCAATACTTACTTGATAACTGTTGTTGTAGGAAAACTCCACCAATAGTAAGAACTTGTCCCAACTTCCTTTGAAATCAAGGACACAGAGTCTTAATAGATCTTCAAGATTTTGAATAGTCCTCTCCGATTGTCCATCCATCTGAGGATGATATGCCGAGCTAAATCGTAAATCTATGCCCATAGCTTTTTGCAAACTAACCCAAAATCGCGAAGTGAATCTTGGGTCTCGATCAGAAACTATGGATATTGGCATACCATGCAATCTTACAACCTCTTTTATGTATATACAAGCAAGATGTTCAAGTTTATAAGTTTCTCGTATCGGTAAGAAATGAGTAGACTTGGTCAATCTATCAATAATGACCCAAATCGCATCTATGCGTTGAGAAACTTTGGGAAGACCAGTAACGAAATCTATGGTAATGTGCTCCTACTTCCATTCTAGAAATTCAAGTGGTTGCAATGGACCTTTTGGTAGTTGATGCTCCGCCTTAACTCGTTGACACGTTAGACACCTTGAGATAAACAACGCTATCTCTCTCTTCATATTGCCCCATCAAAATGTATGTCAAAGATCATGATACATTTTGGTACTCCCAAGATGGATTGAAAACGGTGTGTTGTGCGCCTCCATCATGATTTTATACTTTAAATCAGGGTCGTTAGGAACACAAAGTCTGGAGTTGACTCGAAGTATTCCTTCTTCATCGATTCTTGCTTCCTGCATCGCACCTTCTTGCACTTTCTTCCTCATACGCATCAGCTCCGGATCTGTAATTTGAGTAGCTTTAATTTTTTCAATTAAAGTCTGTTCTACTCATATATTTTCCATCATCACGTGGTTCCCTGGAGTCTTTATCTCTATCTCCATCCTTTGTAAGACATACAAAATGGACCTTTGTGTTGACAATATTGCACTCGTATCCGCATATGATCTTCTATTCAATGTGTCAGCTACCACGTTCGCTTTTCCAAGATGATATTAGATATTATGATCATAATCTTTCAACAGTTCAAGCCAACGTTGTTGTCACATGTTGAGTTCCTTTTGAGTGAAGAAATATTTGAGGCATTTATGATCCGTAAAGATCTCCACATACAAGTAATGCCTCCAAATCTTTAGTACGTAGACAACAGCTGCCAACTATAAATCATGAGTAAGATAATTCTTCTCATATTCTTTGAGTTGTCGTGAGGCATAGGCTATGACTTTCCCATGTTGCATGAGAACACATCCTAACCCTTTGCCCGAAGCATCACTGTAGATGACAAATCCCTCCGAACCAGATGGTATTGTCAGAACAGGTGCTGAAATGAGTCTCCTCTTGAGTTCTTGATAACTCTTCTCACATTCCTCGCTCCAACCGAACTTTGTATCTTTCCGAGTCAGCTGAGTTAGTGGAGTAGCTATTCGAGAAAACCCTTCTACGAATGTCCGATAATAACCAGCTAAGCCGAGAAAGCTACGTACTTTGGTCACTATTTTAGGTTGCTCCCAACTTTGAATAGCTTTAATCTTTGCTGGGTCAACAGATATTCCATGACTTGATACCACGTGCCCAGGGAATGCTACTTCCTCAAACCAGAACTCGCATTTCTTTAACTTGGCATAAAGCTTATATTCACGAAGCTTTTGGAGTATCAGCCACAATTGTTGCTCATGATCTTCACGGGTTTTGGAATATATGAGGATGTCATCAATAAAGACGACCACAAATTGATCCAAATATTCCTTGAATACTCGGTTCATCATATCCATGAAGGCAGCAGGAGCATTAGTCAATCCAAAGGACATGACTAGGAATTCATAATGCTCGTACCTAGTTCTGAAAGCCGTCTTTGGAATGTCATCGGTTCTAATCTTCAATTGGTGATATCCGGAACGAAGATCAATCTTTGAAAAGAATTTGGCTCCTTGCAACTGGTCAAACAGGTCATCAATACGTGGTAATGGTTACCTATTTTTGATGGTGACATGATTTAACTCCCGATAATCAATACAAAGTCGCATACTCCCATATTTCTTCTTCACGAATAGAATAGGAGCACCCCAAGGAGAAGTACTAGGACGAATAAAGCCAATGTCTAACAATTCCTGCAGTTGAGTTTTTAACTCCTGAAGTTCAATAGGAGCCATTCGATATGGGAATTTAGAAATGGGTTTTATACCGGGTTCAAGGTCGATACAAAATTCAATTTCACGCTCTGGGGGTAGGCCAGGAAGTTCATCAGGGAATACGTCAGGAAATTCATTAACAATAGAAATATTATTCAAAACTGACGTATTTTTGTTTAGATCTGTGACATGAGCTAAGAAAGCTTGACATCTGTTTTTCAATAAACGAATAGCTTTATGGCTTGAGATGATAGTGATTGATTTTACTGGTTTAGTTGCTTGAATTCGCATAATAGGTCGATTAGGAATATGAAAGCTAACAACCTTACGAAAACAATCAATTTTTGCATGATGAGTAGTTAACCAATCAATCCCTAGAATTACATTAAATGCAAGTATTTTTAATGCAATAAGATCGACAGGTAATGTGTGGGTACCAACTTGAACCAAACAAGATTTATAAACCGTGGATGTAATAAAGGTTTCTCCCAACGGAGTTTTCACAGATAAGTTAAATTCTAAATTCTCCGGAGTCAAATTTAATCGTTGAGCGCAAGTAGGAGAAATAAAAGAATGGGTAGAAACGGTATCAAAGAAAGTGTAGACTTCGCTAGAGTTTATGATAAGCTTACCGTGATGACCTCATTCGGGTTCCTTGCTTTCTGGGAGGTCACAACAAATGCTCTCCCTTACACAACCGACTTTGACTTTTCTGGGACAGCCTTTGGTGCCTCCATCCTAGCTGAATTTGTCTTTGGTGAATGACAAAATTGGGCTAAGTGACCTTCTCTTCCACAATTATAACATGCTTTGGACGACATCGCGCAATTTGGACTGATGTATCCCTCCCCTCCGCATTTGAAGCACATGATAGGTGGTCTTTCTCCTTCCTTAACAACGGGTGCTGGTGCTGACGTCTTTCCATCATTGTTGAATCTCTTCTTCTTGAAATGTCCATTTTTATTGTTTTGGCCCTGATTACCACCGAAGTGGTTACCATTTCTGGCCTGTTGATTCCCTCCACGCTTTTTGTCACCGCTTTGATGACTGCTCTCACTAGTATTATCATTTTTTCGGCTGCTCTCTTTTGGTTGCGTTGACTCGTTATCGCGCTCCACCAACTGAGCCATATTTACAACATATGAATACAAACACGGTTTATAAGAAATAAGATGTTGACTTATCTCCGGCTTCAAACCTCTTAAAAACATTCGCGTCTTTCTCTCTTCATTTTCCACCAAGTGGGACGCAAACTGGGATAACTCCGCAAATTTTGCCTTGTATTGCGACACGGTCATATTATTTTGCTCCAATTTGATAAACTCCACCTCCTTCAAGTGACGAATACTTTCGGAAAAGTATTTGTCGTTGAACAGCTCTTGGAACTTCTCCCAAGACATCTTTAGTACGGCAGGTTGAGTACGTTTTACCGATTTCAACTAATAATCTGCCTCTCCGCGCAACGTAAAGGCGGCAAACGTAACCTTTTGCTACTCGGAGTATCCCAAGACATCAAATATCTTGGTGATCTGCTTTATCCATGCTTCCGCCATAAGTGGTTTTGGCTCTCCCTTAAACTCCGGTGGTCCCAGCTCCTTGAACTGTTTAGCGCTGACCGCCCGAGAGTTTCCAGTGTTTCCACCTACATTTTGGATAGGAGCTGCTCTCGCCTGCTGTTGCATGAATTGCATAAAGCCTCTGAACGATCCATCATTCATCATTTGGTTAGTGTTGTTGTTTGCATGAGGATTGTCGCCTTCTTGATGCACATTCTCCTAACTATTGATATGTGGAGACTCAACAGTCTCTTGTGCTCCATTGCTATTCTCAATATTTTTGGATGTCATTTTCAGATACTGCCACAAAACAAAGGTTAATTGACATGTAACATAATATCTCTAAACTCTGACCAACCAATTTAAATACAAAATAAATTTAAGTAGGTCATACTAGCGAAGGAATTCCCCAACTCTCCCCCCCTAGTTCTAGTCTCACATCTTAGCCAGGGATCATATCCCTAAGCTTTGATACCAACTGTGACGCCCACAAAATTAGGTATACATCACCCATCCTGGGTCACCAGATACATGGTACAGAATTCAAATACAACTGTCGTGTACAATACGACAAAACATAAACTATGAGTTTGAATACAAATATTATCTACTAAAGATTATACAAACTCAAAAGGAGTCCTCATTACAATTATTATCACACTATTTCACAGAATAGTAATGAATACTAATGCTATCCTCTGGACCATCACTCCGTTCCCTGACTCGTCCCAGCTATATTCTCATTTCCTGAAGAGAACAGTGAAAGGAAGGGTGAGCTCAAATAGCCCAGTAAGAAATATTATGACTAAGATAATGCAGAATAAATTATCATTAGTCTCCAACAATGTTAAACTGATAAAATACAATAGACATCAAGTTTAACTGCAGCGGAACAAGCAATCCATTAAAAGAGTTAAATAGAAAATAAAATCTACTATCTTATATGATTAAAAAGGTTTTTCATCACTGTTATCGCTGAGACTCAGCTCAATAAATATCCCACATCACCGAATCACTCCTGCACTACGGCCAAGGATATTCTTTAGTATCATGACCACAATTATCCATGCACTACGGGCCAAGAATATTTGTGTATTCATTAATGGTCATGATCATGCCAACAACTGTCCATCAATGCACTACGGGCCAATGATAACTTTTACCACATCATTTGTAACATCACGGTAATGATTACACCGAATAATCCATGGTCATAATCATAGCAAGTACATCTATGCACTACAGGCCAGAGATGACTTTCAACATAATATAAACACGAGGATGATGACAATGACATAAGAATTCAATAAAACAAGTTCAATAATTAATTTATCCAGGAACTAATAATGTCCAAATTGTC
This sequence comes from Panax japonicus, assembly GCA_020205505.1. NCBI lineage: Eukaryota > Viridiplantae > Streptophyta > Magnoliopsida > Apiales > Araliaceae > Panax > Panax japonicus. Next base: position 32,988,176 of record CM035113.1, on the reverse strand, counting down.
AACATGATACTGTTTTGTAGAGTAAAATTCAAGAATGATCAGAAGAATATTTTCATCAAAAGATACTGGATGAATCGCAAATATTAAGGATATTCTACTAATTTCATGGAGGATAGAAGTCAAAACTTTAACCAACTGAGTATAATAAAGAATGGAATAACAAAAGAAATCATCATGCATGCGGTACTTCACATAGACAGGTTATTCCAACAGAATAATAATAACGGAACCAGGTCAGGCAAAATTTGCACCGACATGGTGTTCCAACAGAAAAATAAAGACAGAACCAGGTCTGGTGTAAAATACACAGACTGGATGTTCCAACAGAATAATAATAAGACGGAACCAGATCCGGTGAAAAACACACAGACAGGATGTTCCAAAGGAATAATAATAAAGACGGAACCAGGTCCGGTGTAAAACACACAGACATGATGTTCCAACAGAATAATAATAAAGACGGAACCAGGTCCGGTGTAAAACACACAGACAGGATGTTCCAACAGAATAATAATAAAGACGGAACCAGGTCCGGTGTAAAACAGACAGACAAGATGTTCCAACAGAATAATTGAATAATGTCACCAAGTATAGGGTAGACCGCGTATACAGGTTATTCCAACATAATAATAAAAAATGGAATAACAACAGTTCTCTTCATGAATAAGAAAGAATAACACCCCTTACGAGTACAACAAATAATATTCCCTACCTTAAGAAGAAGAGTACTGAATATATAAGTAGTGAAGTAGCAGAATACTTTCTTCTTTCTCTCTATAGTTTATCTCTCTAGAGTATCATTGAATTCGTAAGAAAATAATGAATGAATGAGCTTCTATTTATAGAAAAATGGAATGCATAGTAACTAACTCATGAACGGTCGCGATTGATTTACTTTAATCTGACGGTCCATATTTAAAGCAAAATCTTTTAAATAAAATATAATATATTCTATTTATAATCTAATAAAATGAATAACTTTATAAAAGATTTTACTATGCAAACACTATGCAGGCACTATGCAAACACTATGCATAATAAAATATAATATATTCTAATTATTGTCTAATAAAACAGATAACTTTATAAAAGTATTCTGTTTTATATTAAAAGATTTTCTGTATTATTACATTAATAATACCAACAAAACTGAGTGACTTATCACTTTAGCATCAATAATTAATACGTTATGCATGACGTAAGAGTACGATAGGCTGATCACCTAAAGTACTAACAATGGTAGTTTACCTTTTTTGTGGTTGTAAACATACCAAATAATTATTGTTTTGCGGTATGATCACTACCGTTAAAACTATGTGTTCATGGTCTATATGACCCCTCAGCACAATTTGAAAACTTTTACTTTTGTGTGTGGTGTATTGGGTAGCAAGCGAATGTGTGTGCATGGTGTATAATGAATGGTGTAAGGTGTAAGGTAAATTTCGGGGAAGAACTTTTTAGAAGAAGGGGTGAATGTGACAACCCGAGAATTTAGAAAAATTTTAAAATTGAATTAAGGCTCAAAATTAGAATCTAGATAGAAAATTAGTGTATGCGTTTAATATTTTTAAGAATGAATTTTGAAGATTTCAAAATTCTGTGAAGGATTTTGGTGAATTATTCAGTATTAAGGAAATAAGTGAATATGTTCTGTGTATATGTGTACAGTATGTGGTTAAGGGTCAAGGGTTGACTAGATAAACGATATCTGTAATAAACCCTAAATATATATTAAGAACGTCAACGTTTGGTTAGAAAATCCTAGTGATTAATTAACAAGAAACCCTAGAAACTGGTTCTGGAAACCCTAATTTCAGTTCTGAGAATCCAAAACCCTAATTCGGTGCTTGAAACCCTAAATTAGGAACTTAATGGCGTAAGTGTAAATAATTATAATATTAATTAAGGTAAAGCTTAATTATTTAGTAAACCCTAATCTCAAATTATTAAACCCTAATTTCGAGATAAAGAACCCTAATTTTAAAATTGGGAAAACCTAATTGTTAATTTAATAATTTTAATGTTAATTAGGAAGACTTAATCCTAATTTTCAAGTTAAGAAATTAGAAAACCCTAATCTAATTACGAAAACTAATTTCTATTTGAAAAAATTAATTTTCTATTAGAAACCCTAATTTTGGGTTATAAACCCTAATCCGTGATATTGACCCTAATTACTTAATTAGCGATGGTAATTAGGAAAAGTTAATCCATGCACTAAATGCACGACCACGAATTATCCATGCACTACGGGCCAAAGATAATCGTGTTTTCATCAACGGTCCTGATCATGCCATAAAACAATTATCTTTGCACTACGGCCGAAGAGAATCCATAGCCATAATCATACCAAAAACTGTCCATCAATGTACTACGGGCCAATGAGGACTTTTTCCACATCATTTGTAATATTACGGTCATGATTACACCGCATAATCCCTGGTCATAATCATACCAAGTCCGTCTATGCACTACAGGCCACAGATGACTTTCAACATAACATAAACATGAGGATGATGACAATGATATAAGAATTTAATAAAACAAGTTCAAGAATTAATTTGTCCATGAACCAATAACGTCCAAATTGTCCACACGATACTGTTTTGTGGTGTAAAATTTAAGAATGCTCAGAAGAATATTTTCCTGAAAAGATACTGGATGAAGCGCAAATATCAAGGATATTCTACTAATTTCATGGAGTATAGAAGTCAAAACTTTAACCAACTGAGTATACTAAAGAATGGAATAACAAAAGAAATCACCATGCATGCGGAACTTCGCATAGGCAGGTTATTCCAACAGAATACTAAATAACGGAACCAGGTCAGGTGAAATTCACACCGACAGGATGTTCCAACAAAATAATAAATGCGGAATAATAAATGATGGAACCAGGTCCGGCGTATAGCACAGACAGGATATTCCGACAGAAAAATAAAGACGGAATAATAAAAATGGAACCAGGTCCGGCGTAAAACACACAGACAGGATGTTCCAACAAAATAATAATAAAGACGGAACCAGGTCCGGTGTAAAACACACAGACAGGATGTTCCAACAGAATGATAGAAGAATGTCACCAAGTATAGGGTAGACCGCGTATACAGGTTATTCCAACAGAATAATAAGAAATAGAATAACAATAGTTCTCTTCATGAATAAGAAAGAATAACACCCCTTACCGTAACAGAAACTGGATATGGGAAAAGAAAAGTTAAGTAGCAGAAAGTTTTTCTTCTATCTCTCTATAATTTCTCTCTAGAGTTTAGTGAATTCGTAAGAAAATAATGAAGGAATGAGCTTCTATTTATAGGAAAATGGAATGCATAGTAACTAATCCATGAACGGTCCAGATTGATTTACTTTAATCTAACGGTCCATATTTAAAGAAAAATCTTTTAAATAAAATATAATATATTCTATTTATATAAAAAGATTTTTACTATGCAAACACTATGCAACACTATGCAAAACACTATGCAACATTATGCATAATAAAATATAATATATTCTATTTATAAAATAACTTTAATAAAGTATTCTGTTTTATATAAAAAGATGTTTCTGTTTTATTACGTTAATAATACGAATAAAACAAAACGTCATCATCGCTATAATAATTCATATTATTAATCGACAATAATTGAATCAAACTGAGCAACTTCTCACATAAATATCAATAATCAATACCGTGTGCTACTATGCAACAACGCGTATTACTGTACTTTTACTACCCAGTAGTTCAACAGTATCAACGGTAAAACTTCCGCCGTTATTTTCAATAAAATATTTTTTGTCGTTTTCTCAATCCGACAATAATTCTGTTGTGGGGTCCACCAATAATTGTACCGTCGTACGAATATTTTCCGACACAAAGAATATTCCCTGACCAATCGAATATAATATAACAACTTGCATACTTTGCAAAATTTATAAATACTACCCACAACTATAATATTATCTCAAATTCACACCATAATATTAAAAAATTATTTCGAGAAAATTAATTCTTTATTCATAAAATCTGGGGTTTCACAATCTCCCCTCCTTATGGAATTTCGCCCTCGAAATTTATGTACGTACCTGGTATGCCGAATAGGTGAGAATACCTTGACTTCACTTCTAATTCTAACTCTTGAGATATAACCTTTGAGTGTTGAATACGATTCTTCTTATCCAAGATTGTAACACGTATCTCTTCAAACGTTAAAACATCTGCTATCTCATCCGGTTCTAAATTAATAATGTGGTTCGGGTCGTCCACATATTTACGTAACATCGATACGAAAAAAAAACGTTATGAACACGCAATATATTTGGCGGTAAAACGAGTCTATAAGCCACAGTTCCTACTCAACCGAGGATTTCAAATGAGCCAATTAAATCGAGGGTTGAGATTTCCTCTCTTCAGCAACTCTTACTTCTAAAATAACACCCTCTTGAACCTTCTTCTTCACATTCATCAGATTCGGGTATGTAGCTTGAGCGTCTTTAACTTTATCGATTAAAGTCAATTTTACTCGTATATTCGTTATTTTCACGTGGGTCCCTAGAGTCTATAACTCTATCTTCATCATTTGCAAGTTATACGAAATGAGTCTTTGTGTTAACAACATCGCGCATACGATCTTCTACTCACACGTCAGCTACCATGTTCGCTTTCCCACGATAATATTTCATGGTACGATCGTAATCTTCAACAGCTCGAGCCAACATCTTTGGCACGTTATACGTTCGTTTTAGGTGAAGAAAATATTTGAGGGTTTAAGAAATGGGTTTTGTACTGGTGTCAATACCAAATTCGATTTCACACTCTGGGGTAGGCTAAGAAGTCTTCAGGAATACGTCAAGAGATTTATTAATGATAAAAATATCATTCAAAACTGTTACTCACATCCAAGACTTGGATAGTACGTCACATTGATACCAACTGTGACTTCTATCCCTTAACCTAGATAGCACCTCACAATGATACCTATCAACTTGTTATCGTTATTCACGACGTCGCCTACAGAAAGTCTGGCTTCGGTGCATTCCACACAAGGAAGTCATCAACAAAAGGATCGGGGCTCTTTACTTATGGCTTGATATGACAATGATTGAATTTAGTGGTTTGGTTGCTTAAATTCGCATAATAGGTTGGTTAGGAATATGAAAGCTAAAACCTTACGAAAAACATGATGAGTAGTTAACCAATCGTTTCCTAAAATAGCATCAAAGACAAGTATTTTCAAAGAGACAAGATCAACCCGTAATGTGAAAGTGTCGATTTGAATCAAATAAGATTTATAAACAGTGGAGGTAACGAAGGTTTCTCCCAATGGAGTTTCAATAGATAAATCAACGTTTAACTTCTCCGGAGTTAAGTACAAACATTGAACACAACTAGGTGAAATAAAAGAGTGAGTAAAACCGGTATCTAACATGGTATAGACTTCGTAAGAGCTTATGATTAACTTACCCGTGATAATTTTATTCAGGTTCCTCGTCACGAGAGAAAAAAAAACGCTCTCTCTTAAACTACCGGTTTTGGCTTGTCTGGGACATCCTTTGGCATCATTATCCCAGCTGGAATTGACTTCATCATACGACAGAATCGAGCTAGGTGACCTTCTCTTCCGCAATTAAAGCATGCTTTGGACTGCTGCGCACAGTTTGGACGGATGTGTCCCTCCTGTCCGCATTTGAAACATACGACCGGTGGTCGTTCTTCTTCCTTAACAACGGTTGCTGGTGCTGACGTCTTTACGTCATTGTTGAACCTTCTCTTCTTGAAATGTCCATTCTTATTATTTTGGCCATGATTACCACCGAAGTGGTTACCATTCTTGGTATAATAATTTCCCCCGCGATGGTTATCATTGTTCCGATGGCCGTTGCCACCGATATGATTATTATCGTGTTGCTGGTCATTACCTTTTGGTTGTGATAACTCATTATCGCGCTCCACTAACTGAGCTCTATTCACAATATCTGAATATAAACAAAGTTTGTGAGAAATGAGGTATTGACGTATATCGGGTTTCAAACCTCGCAAAAACATTCGTGCCATTCGCTCCTCATTATCGACCAAATGGGATGCAAACCGGGACAACTCCGCAAACTTAGCCTCGTACTGCAACACGGTCATATTGTTTTGCTCCAGCTTGATAAACTCTACCTCCTTCATGTGACGAATACTTTCGGGAAAGTACTTGTCGTTGAACAGCTCTTGGAACTTCTCCCAAGACATCTTGAGTGCGTCAGTCTAGGTACTTTTTACAGATTCCCACCAATGATCTGCTTCTTCACGCAACATAAAGGTGGCAAAAGGAACCTTATGCTCCTCGGAGCATCCCAAGACATCAAATATCTTGGTGATCTGCTTTAACCACGTCTCCGCTTTAAGTGGTTCTGGCTTTCCCAAAAACTCCGGTGGTCCCAGCTCCTTGAACTGCTTAGCGGTGACCAACCGTGCGTTGCCATTGTTTTCTCCTGCATTATGAACAGGAGCCGCCTTCTCCCGTTGTTGCATGAATTGCTCCTTAAACTGCTTAGCGGTGACCGTTCGAGAGTTATCAGTATTTCTACCTGCATTTTGGACAGGAGCTGCCTTAGCCTGTTGTTGCATGAATTGCATAAAGTCTCTGACCATCCCATCATTCACCATTTCATCGGTGTTATTATTTTCATGAGGAGTATTGTCCTCTAGTTGCACATTATCCTGATTATTGATCTGTGGAGACTCAACGGTCTCCTGTGCTCCATTGATAATCTCAACATTCTTGGATGCCATTTTCAAACACTGCCACAAAACAAAGATTATGTAACATAATATCTCTAAACTTTGACCAACTAATTTAAATACAAAATAAATTTAAGTAGGTCATACTAGCGAAGGAATTCCCCGTCTCTCTCCTCCTAGTTCTAGTCTCACATCTTAGCCAGGGATCATATCCCTAAGCTTTGATACCAACTGTGACGCCCACAAAATTAGGTATACATCACCCATCTTGAGTCGTCAGATACATGGTACAGAATTCAAATACAACTTACTAATACCACTGTCGTGTATAATACGACAAAATACAACTGTGAGTTTGAATACAATAATTGTCTACTAGAGATCATACAAACTCAAAAGGAGTCCTCATTACAATTATTAATACACTATTTCTCAGAATAGTGAGGACTACTAATGCTATCCTCTGGACCGTCACTCCATTCCCCGACTAGTCCCTGCTATGTTCTCATTTCCTGAAGAGAACAGTGAAAGAAAGGGTGAGCTCAACTAGCCCAGTAAGAAATATTATGACTAATATAATGCAGAATAAATTATCATTAGTCTCCAACAATGTTAAACTGATAAAATATAATAGACATCAAGTTTAACTGTAGCGAAATAAGCAATCCATTAAAAGAGTCAAGTAGAGAGAATTGAATCTACTATCTTTTATGATTTAAAAAGTTTTTCATCACTTTTATCGCTGAGACTCAGCTCAATAAATAATCCACATCATTAAATCATCCCTGCACTACAGGCCAAGGATATTCTTTAGTATCACGACCACGAATTATCCATGCACTACGGGCCAAAGATAATCGTGTTTTCATCAACGGTCCTGATCATGCCATAAAACAATTATCTTTGCACTACGGCCGAAGAGAATCCATAGCCATAATCATACCAAAAACTGTCCATCAATGCACTACGGGCCAATGAGGACTTTTTCCACATCATTTGTAATATTACGGTCATGATTACACCGCATAATCCCTGGTCATAATCATAACAAGTCCGTCTATGCACTACAGGCCACAGATGACTTTCAACATAACATAAACATGAGGATGATGACAATGATATAAGAATTTAATAAAACAAGTTCAAGAATTAATTTGTCCATGAACCAATAACGTCCAAATTGTCCACACGATACTGTTTTGTGGTGTAAAATTCAAGAATGCTCAGAAGAATATTTTCCTGAAAAGATACTGGATGAAGCGCAAATATCAAGGATATTCTACTAATTTCATGGAGTATAGAAGTCAAAACTTTAACCAACTGAGTATACTAAAGAATGAAATAACAAAAGAAATCATCATGCATGCGGAACTTCGCATAGGCAGGTTATTCCAACAGAATACTAAATAACGGAACCAGGTCAGGTGAAATTCACACCGACAGGATGTTCCAACAAAATAATAAATGCGGAATAATAAATGATGGAACCAGGTCCGGCGTATAGCACAGACAGGATATTCCGACAGAAAAATAAAGACGGAATAATAAAAATAGAACCAGGTCCGGCGTAAAACACACAGACAGGATGTTCCAACGGAATAATAATAAAGATGGAACCAGGTCCGGTGTAAAACACATAGACAGGATGTTCCAACAGAATGATAGAAGAATGTCACCAAGTATAGGGTAGACCGCGTATACAGGTTATTCCAACAGAATAATAAGAAATAGAATAACAATAGTTCTCTTCATGAATAAGAAAGAATAACACCCCTTACCGTAACAGAAACTGGATATGGGAAAAGAAAAGTTAAGTAGCAGAAAGTTTTTCTTCTATCTCTCTATAATTTCTCTCTAGAGTTTAGTGAATTCGTAAGAAAATAATGAAGGAATGAGCTTCTATTTATAGGAAAATGGAATGCATAGTAACTAATCCATGAACGGTCCAGATTGATTTACTTTAATCTAACGGTCCATATTTAAAGAAAAATCTTTTAAATAAAATATAATATATTCTATTTATATAAAAAGATTTTTACTATGCAAATACTATGCAACACTATGCAAAATACTATGCAACACTATGCATAATAAAATATAATATATTCTATTTATAAAATAACTTTAATAAAGTATTCTGTTTTATATAAAAAGATGTTTCTGTTTTATTACGTTAATAATACGAATAAAACAAAACGTCATCATCGCTATAATAATTCATATTATTAATCGACAATAATTGAATCAAACTGAGCAACTTCTCACATAAATATCAATAATCAATACCGTGTGCTACTATGCAACAACGCGTATTACTGTACTTTTACTACCCAGTAGTTCAACAGTATCAACGGTAAAACTTCCGCCGTTATTTTCAATAAAATATTTTTTGTCGTTTTCTCAATCCGACAATAATTCTGTTGTGGGGTCCACCAATAATTGTACCGTCGTACGAATATTTTCCGACACAAAGAATATTCCCTGACCAATCGAATATAATATAACAACTTGCATACTTTGCAAAATTTATAAATACTACCCACAACTATAATATTATCTCAAATTCACACCATAATATTAAAAAATTATTTCGAGAAAATTAATTCTTTATTCATAAAATATGGGGTTTCACAATCTCCCCTCCTTATGGAATTTTGCCCTCGAAATTTATGTACGTACCTGGTATGCCGAATAGGTGAGAATACCTTGACTTCACTTCCAATTCTAACTCTTGAGATATAACCTTTGAGTGTTGAATACGATTCTTCTTATCCAAGATTGTAACACGTATCTCTTCAAACGTTAAAACATCCGCTATCTCATCCGGTTCTAAATTAATAATGTGGTTCGGGTCGTCCACATATTTACGTAACATCGATACGAAAAAAAAACGTTATGAACACGCAATATATTTGGCGGTAAAACGAGTCTATAAGCCACAGTTCCTACTCAACCGAGGATTTCAAATGAGCCAATTAAATCGAGGGTTGAGATTTCCTCTCTTCAGCAACTCTTACTTCTAAAATAACACCCTCTTGAACCTTCTTCTTCACATTCATCAGATTCGGGTATGTAGCTTGAGCGTCTTTAACTTTATCGATTAAAGTCAATTTTACTCGTATATTCGTTATTTTCACGTGGGTCCCTAGAGTCTATAACTCTATCTTCATCATTTGCAAGTTATACGAAATGAGTCTTTGTGTTAACAACATCGCGCATACGATCTTCTACTCACACGTCAGCTACCATGTTCGCTTTCCCACGATAATATTTCATGGTACGATCGTAATCTTCAACAGCTCGAGCCAACATCTTTGGCACGTTATACGTTCGTTTTAGGTGAAGAAAATATTTGAGGGTTTAAGAAATGGGTTTTGTACTGGTGTCAATACCAAATTCGATTTCACACTCTGGGGTAGGCTAAGAAGTCTTCAGGAATACGTCAAGAGATTTATTAATGATAAAAATATCATTCAAAACTGTTACTCACATCCAAGACTTGGATAGTACGTCACATTGATACCAACTGTGACTTCTATCCCTTAACCTAGATAGCACCTCACAATGATACCTATCAACTTGTTATCGTTATTCACGACGTCGCCTACAGAAAGTCTGGCTTCGGTGCATTCCACACAAGGAAGTCATCAACAAAAGGATCGGGGCTCTTTACTTATGGCTTGATATGACAATGATTGAATTTAGTGGTTTGGTTGCTTAAATTCGCATAATAGGTTGGTTAGGAATATGAAAGCTAAAACCTTACGAAAAACATGATGAGTAGTTAACCAATCGTTTCCTAAAATAGCATCAAAGACAAGTATTTTCAAAGAGACAAGATCAACCCGTAATGTGAAAGTGTCGATTTGAATTAAATAAGATTTATAAACAGTGGAGGTAACGAAGGTTTCTCCCAATGGAGTTTCAATAGATAAATCAACGTTTAACTTTTAACTTCTCCGGAGTTAAGTACAAACATTGAACACAACTAGGTGAAATAAAAGAGTGAGTAAAACCGGTATCTAACATGGTATAGACTTCGTAAGAGCTTATGATTAACTTACCCGTGATAATTTTATTCAGGTTCCTCGTCACGAGAGAAAAAAAAACGCTCTCTCTTAAACTACCGGTTTTGGCTTGTCTGGGACATCCTTTGGCATCATTATCCCAGCTGGAATTGACTTCATCATACGACAGAATCGAGCTAGGTGACCTTCTCTTCCGCAATTAAAGCATGCTTTGGACTGCTGCGCACAGTTTGGACGGATGTGTCCCTCCTGTCCGCATTTGAAACATACGACCGGTGGTCGTTCTTCTTCCTTAACAACGGTTGCTGGTGCTGACGTCTTTACGTCATTGTTGAACCTTCTCTTCTTGAAATGTCCATTCTTATTATTTTGGCCATGATTACCACCGAAGTGGTTACCATTCTTGGTATAATAATTTCCCCCGCGATGGTTATCATTGTTCCGATGGCCGTTGCCACCGATATGATTATTATCGTGTTGCTGGTCATTACCTTTTGGTTGTGATAACTCATTATCGCGCTCCACTAACTGAGCTCTATTCACAATATCTGAATATAAACAAAGTTTGTGAGAAATGAGGTATTGACGTATATCGGGTTTCAAACCTCGCAAAAACATTCGTGCCATTCGCTCCTCATTATCGACCAAATGGGATGCAAACCGGGACAACTCCGCAAACTTAGCCTCGTACTGCAACACGGTCATGTTGTTTTGCTCCAGCTTGATAAACTCTACCTCCTTCATGTGACGAATACTTTCGGGAAAGTACTTGTCGTTGAACAGCTCTTGGAACTTCTCCCAAGACATCTTGAGTGCGTCAGTCTAGGTACTTTTTACAGATTCCCACCAATGATCTGCTTCTTCACGCAACATAAAGGTGGCAAAAGGAACCTTTTTCTCCTCGGAGCATCCCAAGACATCAAATATCTTGGTGATCTGCTTTAACCACGTCTCCGCTTTAAGTGGTTCTGGCTTTCCCAAAAACTCCGGTGGTCCCAGCTCCTTGAACTGCTTAGCGGTGACCAACCGTGCGTTGCCATTGTTTTCTCCTGCATTATGAACAGGAGCCGCCTTCTCCCGTTGTTGCATGAATTGCTCCTTAAATTGCTTAGCGGTGACCGTCCGAGAGTTATCAGTATTTCTACCTGCATTTTGGACAGGAGCTGCCTTAGCCTGTTGTTGCATGAATTGCATAAAGTCTCTGACCATCCCATCATTCACCATTTCATCGGTGTTATTATTTTCATGAGGAGTATTGTCCTCTAGTTGCACATTATCCTGATTATTGATCTGTGGAGACTCAACGGTCTCCTGTGCTCCATTGATAATCTCAACATTCTTGGATGCCATTTTCAAACACTGCCACAAAACAAAGATTATGTAACATAATATCTCTAAACTTTGACCAACTAATTTAAATACAAAATAAATTTAAGTAGGTCATACTAGCGAAGGAATTCCCCGTCTCTCTCCTCCTAGTTCTAGTCTCACATCTTAGCCAGGGATCATATCCCTAAGCTTTGATACCAACTGTGACGCCCACAAAATTAGGTATACATCACCCATCTTGAGTCGTCAGATACATGGTACAGAATTCAAATACAACTTACTAATACCACTGTCGTGTATAATACGACAAAATACAACTGTGAGTTTGAATACAATAATTGTCTACTAGAGATCATACAAACTCAAAAGGAGTCCTCATTACAATTATTAATACACTATTTCTCAGAATAGTGAGGACTACTAATGCTATCCTCTGGACCGTCACTCCATTCCCCGACTAGTCCCTGCTATGTTCTCATTTCCTGAAGAGAACAGTGAAAGAAAGGGTGAGCTCAACTAGCCCAGTAAGAAATATTATGACTAATATAATGCAGAATAAATTATCATTAGTCTCCAACAATGTTAAACTGATAAAATATAATAGACATCAAGTTTAACTGTAGCGAAATAAGCAATCCATTAAAAGAGTCAAGTAGAGAGAATTGAATCTACTATCTTTTATGATTTAAAAAGTTTTTCATCACTTTTATCGCTGAGACTCAGCTCAATAAATAATCCACATCATTAAATCATCCCTGCACTACAGGCCAAGGATATTCTTTAGTATCACGACCACGAATTATCCATGCACTACGGGCCAAAGATAATCGTGTTTTCATCAACGGTCCTGATCATGCCATAAAACAATTATCTTTGCACTACGGCCGAAGAGAATCCATAGCCATAATCATACCAAAAACTGTCCATCAATGCACTACGGGCCAATGAGGACTTTTTCCACATCATTTGTAATATTACGGTCATGATTACACCGCATAATCCCTGGTCATAATCATACCAAGTCCGTCTATGCACTACAGGCCACAGATGACTTTCAACATAACATAAACATGAGGATGATGACAATGATATAAGAATTTAATAAAACAAGTTCAAGAATTAATTTGTCCATGAACCAATAACGTCCAAATTGTCCACACGATACTGTTTTGTGGTGTAAAATTCAAGAATGCTCAGAAGAATATTTTCCTGAAAAGATACTGGATGAAGCGCAAATATCAAGGATATTCTACTAATTTCATGGAGTATAGAAGTCAAAACTTTAACCAACTGAGTATACTAAAGAATGAAATAACAAAAGAAATCATCATGCATGCGGAACTTCGCATAGGTAGGTTATTCCAACAGAATACTAAATAACGGAACCAGGTCAGGTGAAATTCACACCGACAGGATGTTCCAACAAAATAATAAATGCGGAATAATAAATGATGGAACCAGGTCCGGCGTATAGCACAGACAGGATATTCCGACAGAAAAATAAAGACGGAATAATAAAAATAGAACCAGGTCCGGCGTAAAACACACAGACAGGATGTTCCAACGGAATAATAATAAAGATGGAACCAGGTCCGGTGTAAAACACATAGACAGGATGTTCCAACAGAATGATAGAAGAATGTCACCAAGTATAGGGTAGACCGCGTATACAGGTTATTCCAACAGAATAATAAGAAATAGAATAACAATAGTTCTCTTCATGAATAAGAAAGAATAACACCCCTTACCGTAACAGAAACTGGATATGGGAAAAGAAAAGTTAAGTAGCAGAAAGCTTTTCTTCTATCTCTCTATAATTTCTCTCTCTAGAGTTCAGTGAATTCGTAAGAAAATAATGAAGGAATGAGCTTCTATTTATAGGAAAATGGAATGCATAGTAACTAATCCATGAACGGTCCAGATTGATTTACTTTAATCTAACGGTCCATATTTAAAGAAAAATCTTTTAAATAAAATATAATATATTCTATTTATATAAAAAGATTTTTACTATGCAAACACTATGCAACACTATGAAAAACACTATGCAACACTATGCATAATAAAATATAATATATTCTATTTATAAAATAACTTTAATAAAGTATTCTGTTTTATATAAAAAGATGTTTCTGTTTTATTACGTTAATAATACGAATAAAACAAAACGTCATCATCGCTATAATAATTCATATTATTAATCGACAATAATTGAATCAAACTGAGCAACTTCTCACATAAATATCAATAATCAATACTGTGTGCTACTATGCAACAACGCGTATTACTGTACTTTTACTACCCAGTAGTTCAACAGTATCAACGGTAAAACTTCCGCCGTTATTTTCAATAAAATATTTTTTGTCGTTTTCTCAATCCGACAATAATTCTGTTGTGGGGTCCACCAATAATTGTACCGTCGTACGAATATTTTCCGACACAAAGAATATTCCCTGACCAATCGAATATAATATAACAACTTGCATACTTTGCAAAATTTATAAATACTACCCACAACTATAATATTATCTCAAATTCACACCATAATATTAAAAAATTATTTCGACAAAATTAATTCTTTATTCATAAAATCTGGGGTTTCACAGATAATATGTTACATGTTAATTAACCTTTTTTTTCTGTGGCAGTATCTAAAAATGACATCTGAGAATGTTGAGAATAGCAATGGAGCACAGGCGATCGTTGATTCACCACATATCAATAATCAGGATAATGTGCATCAGGAAGGCGACAATCCTCATGCAAACAACAACACTGACCAAATGATGAATGATCAAATGTTCAGAGATTTTATGCAATTCATGCAACAGCAGGCGGGAGCGACTCCTTTCCAAAACGTAGATGGAAACACAGGAAACTCTCGAGCGGTCACCGCTAAACAGTTCAAGGAGCTGGGACCACCGGAGTCTAAGGGAGAGCCAAAACCACTTATGGCGAAAGCATGGATAAAGAAGATCACCAAGGTATTTGATGTCTTGGGATGCTCCGAGGAGAAAAAGGTTCCCTTTGCCGCCTTTATGTTGCGCGGAGAGGCAGATTACTGGTGGGAATCGGTAAAATGTACTCAACCTGCTGTACTGAAGATATCTTTGGAGAAGTTTCAGGAGATGTTCAATGATAAATACTTTCCCGAAAGTATTCGCCACATGAAGGAGGTGGAGTTTATTAAGTTGGAACAAAATAATATGACCGTGTCGCAATACGAGGCAAAATTTGCAGAGTTATCACGGTTTGCATCCCACTTGGTGGATAATAAAGAGAGAATGGCGCGAATGTTTTTAAGAGGTTTGAAGTCGGAGATACGTAAACATCTTATTTCTCATAAACTGTGTTTGTATTCAAATGTTGTAAATAGGGCTCAGTTAGTGGAGCGCGATAACGAGTCAACGCAACTAAAAGAGAGCAGCCGGCAAAATTATAATACCAGCGAGAGTAGTCATCGAAGCGGTGACAACAAGCGTGGAGGGAATCAACAGGCCAGAAATGGTAACCACTTTGGTGGTAATCAGGGCCTAAACAATAAGAATGGACATTTCAAAAAGAGGAGATTCAACAATGATGGAAAGACGTCAGCACCAGCACCCGTTGTTAAGGAAGGAGAAAGACCACCTATCATATGCTTCAAATGCGGAGGGGAGGGACACATCAGTCCAAATTGCGCGATGCCGTCCAAAGCATGTTATAATTGTGGAAGAGAAGGTCACTTAGCCCAATTTTGTCGTTTACCGAAGACAAATTCAGCTAGGATGGAGGCACCAAAGGCCGTCCCAGAAAGGTCAAAGCCGGTAGTGCAAGGGAGAGTGTTTGTTGTGACCTCCCAGAAAGCAAGGAACCCGAATGAGGTCATCACGGGTAAGCTTATCATAAACTCTAACGAAGTCTATACTTTATTTGATACCGGTTCTACTCATTCTTTTATTTCTCCTACTTGCGCTCATCGATTAAATTTGACTCCGGAGAAATTAGACTTTGACTTATCTGTGGAAACTCCGTTGGGAGAAACCTTCATTACATCCACTGTTTATAAGTCTTGTTTGGTTCAAATCGGTACCCTCACATTACCTGTAGATCTTATTTCATTGAAAATACTTGCATTTGACGTGATTTTAGGGATTGATTGGTTAAATACTCATCATGCAAAAATTGATTATTTTCGTAAGGTTGTTAGCTTTCATATTCCTAATCAACCTATTATGTGAATTCAAGCGACCAAACCATTAAAATCAATCACGATCATCTCAAGCCATAAAGCTATTCGTTTATTGAAAAACGGATGTCAAGCTTTCTTAGCTCATGTCACAGATTTAAACAAAAATACGTCAGTTTTGAACGATATTTCTATTGTTAATAAATTTCCTGACGTATTCCCCGAAGAACTTCCTGGCCTACCGCTAGAGCGTGAAATTGAATTTTGTATCGACCTTGAACCCGGTACAAAACCCATTTCTAAATCTCCATATCGAATGGCTCCTATTGAACTTCAGGAGTTAAAAACCCAACTGCAGGAATTGTTAGACATTGGCTTTATTCATCCTAGTACTTCTCCTTGGGGTGCTCCTGTTCTATTCGTGAAAAAGAAAGATGGGAGTATGCGACTTTGTATTGATTATCGGGAGTTGAATCATGTCACCATCAAAAATAGGTATCCATTGCCACGTATTGATGAATTGTTTGACCAGTTGCAAAGAGCCAAATTCTTTTCAAAGATTGATCTTCGTTCCGGATATCATAAATTGAAGATTAGAACCGATGACATTCCAAAGACAGCTTTCAGAACTCGGTACGGGCATTATGAATTCCTAGTCATGTCCTTTAGATTGAGTAATGCTCCTGCTGTCTTCATGGATATGATGAACCGAGTATTCAAGGAATATTTGGATCACTTTGTGGTCGTCTTTATTGATGACATCCTTATTTATTCCAAAAGCCGTGAAGATCATGAGCAACACTTGAGGCTGACACTCCAAAAGCTTCGTGAATATAAGCTTTATGCCAAGTTAAAGAAATGTGAGTTCTGGCTTGAGGAAGTAGCATTCCTTGGGCACGTGGTATAAAGTCATGGAATATCTGTTGACCCAGCAAAGATTGAAGCTATTCAAAACTGGGAGCAACCTAAATCAGTGACCGAAGTACGTAGCTTTCTCGGTTTAGCTGGTTATTATCGGAGATTCGTGGAAGGATTTTCTCGAATCGCTACTCCATTGACTCAGCTGACTCGGAAAGATACAAAGTTCGGTTGGAGCGAAGAATGTGAGAAGAGTTTTCAAGAACTCAAGAGGAGACTCATTTCAGCACCTGTTCTGACAATACCATCTGGCTCGGAGGGATTTGTCATCTACAGTGATGCTTCGGGCAAAGGGCTGGGATGTGTTCTCATACAACATGGAAAAGTCATAGCCTATGCCTCGCGACAACTCAAAGAATATGAGAAAAATTATCCTACTCATGATCTAGAGTTGGCAGCTGTTGTCTTTGCACTTAAAATTTGGAGGCATTACTTGTATGGGGAGAAAGTGGAGATCTTTACGAATCATAAAAGCCTCAAATATTTCTTCACTCAAAAGGAACTCAACATGTGACAACGACGTTGGCTTGAACTGCTGAAAGATTATGATCATACCATCCAATACCATCCTGGAAAAGCAAACGTGGTTGCTGACTCATTGAGTAGAAGATCACATGCAAGTACAAGTGCGATATTGTCAACGGTAGGGCCCATTTTGTGTGACTTGCAAAGGATGGAGATAGAGTTAAAGACTCCAGGGACGCATGTGACGATAGCAAATATACGAGTAGAACCGACTTTAATTGATAAAGTTAAAGCTGCTCAAGCTACAGACCTGGAGCTGATGCTTATGAGGAAGAAAATGCAAGAAGGTGCTATGCCGGAAGCAAGAATCAATGAAGAAGGAATACTTCGAGTCAACTCCAGACTTTGTGTTCCTAACAAGCCTGATTTAAAGTATAAAATCATGATGGAGGCACACAATACACCATTTGCAATCCATCCTGGGAGTACCAAAATGTATCATGATATTCGTCATACATTTTGGTGGAACAATATGAAGAGAGAGATAACGTTGTTTATCTCAAAGTGTCTAACTTGTCAACGAGTTAAAGCGGAGCATCAAGTACCAAAAGGTCCATTGCAACCACTTGAAATTCCAGAATGGAAGTGGGAGCACATTACCATGGATTTCGTTACCGGTCTTCCTAAGGTTTCTCAAGGCATAGATACGATTTGGGTCATTGTTGATAGATTGACCAAGTCTGCTCATTTCTTACCGATACGAGAAACTTATACACTTGAACGTCTTGCTCGTATGTATATAAACGAGATTGTAAGACTGCATGGTATGCCGGTATCCATAGTTTCTGATCGAGACCCAAGATTTACTTCACGATTTTGGGTTAGTTTGCAAAAAGCTATGGGCACAGACTTACGATTTAGCTCGGCATATCATCCTCAGACGGACGGACAGTCAGAGAGGACTATTCAAACTCTCAAAGATCTATTAAGACTCTGTGTCCTTGATTTCAAGGGAAGTTGGGACAAGTTCTTACCATTGGTGGAGTTTTCCAACAACAACAGTTATCAAGCAAGTATTGGCATGGCTCCATTTGAAGCGTTGTATGAAGAAAGTGTCGTTCTCCAGTATGCTGGGATGAGGTGGGTGAAGCAACGTTGTTGGGACCGGAGTTGGTACGTATGACTACAGAAAAGATTCAAACGATCCGACAACGTATAAAAACCTCACAAAATCGACAAAAGAGTTATGTTGATCTTCATCGAAAGGACGTGGAATTCAATATAGGAGATCATGTGTTGTTACGTGTTACTCCATGGAAAGGTGTTACAAGATTTGGAAAGAGAGGAAAACTTAATCCTCGATTCATCGGTCCATTTTTAATCCTCGATCGAGTAGGAACTGTGGCCTATAGACTCGCTTTACCGCCAAGTATGTCTCGTGTTCATAACGTTTTTCATATATCCATGTTACGTAAATATGTGAAAGACCCGAACCACATTATTGAGTTAGAACCGGACAAAATAGCGGAAGATTTGACGTATGAAGAGGTTCCTGTTCAAATCTTGGATAAGAAGGAACATATTCTACGCTCCAAGGTTATACCTGAAGTCAAAGTGTTGTGGAGAAACCACGATGTTGAGGAAATGACTTGGGAGTTAGAATCTGAAATGAAATCAAAGTATCCTTATCTCTTCGACAAACCAGGTACGTACCCTAATTTCGAGGGCGAAATTTCATAAGAAGGGGAGGTTGTAAGACCCCAGTTTTTATAAATAAAGATGAATTTTCTATAATTATTATTTTTGAATATTATGGAATAAATTTGATATAATGTTATAGTTGTGGATAATATTTATAAATTTTGCAAAGTACGCAAGTTGTTATAAAATATTCGTTTGGTCGGGGAATATTCTTTTTGTCGGGGAATATTCGTACGACGGCACAATCATTGGTGGACCCTACAACGGAAGTATTGTCGTAGTTAGAAAATGACAAAATTATCTTTCTATAAAAATAACAGCGGAGGTGTTACCATTAAAACTGTTGAACTACTCGGTAGTAAAAGTACAGTAATACGCGTGGTTGCATAGTAGCACACGATATTGATTATTGATGCTTACGTGAGAAGTCACTCATCTATACTCAATTATTGCTACAGTAATTGCTGCATCATATCTCTTATATTATTGATTCAATTATTGTCACAGTGTCATATGTTATATTATTAAATCAATAATTGAGACGACAAGTTATAAATGATTAATAATTGTTAATTATGTGTTGATTAAAAATAAATTAATTTATGGCAATATTTATTCAATCCTTGATGTATATAAAGAGTCTGTTATGAGACGTTTGTGGTAAGTTTGGTTATTTTATGGGGGGGGCCCATATGTCATCATCTAAGAGTCTCATTCGTCAATAGTAATTACCTTCGTCAATAGTCATTACCTTCGTCAATAGTAATTACCTTCGTCAATAGTAATTATTTTCGTCAATAGTAATTACCTTCAACAATAGTAATTATTTTTGTCAATAGTAATTACCTTCGTCAATAGTAATTACCTTCGTAAATAGTAATTACCTTTACCAGACGTCAAACCACTTGTCGTTTCACATTACAAGCGTCGAACCAATTGTCGTTTCACATTACAGACGTCAAACCACTTTTCTTTTCACATCACCAGTCGTCAAACCACTTGCCTTTTCACATGGCAAGTGCTGAGCTAGAAATCTTCTATAAATAGAGGCCTAGTGCTTCATTATTTTTCACGAATTCATTCAAGCTATAGAGAGAGAAAGTATAGAGAGAATAAGAGAGAAAGAAGAAGAGTATTCGGCTACTACACTACTGCAGTATTCAATCTCCTATTAAAGTAAGGGGTGTTATTCTTTCTTCTTGAAGAGAACTTATGTTATTCTATTCATTGTTATTCTGTTGGAATAACTTGTATACGCGGAATACCCTATACTTGGTGACATCCATTTACTATTCTGTCTTTATATTTCTGTCGGAATATCTTGTCTGTGCTATACGCCAGACCTGGTTCCATTTACTATTCCATTTTTACATTTCTGTCGGAATATCCTGTTTGTACTATACGCCGGACCTGGTTCCATCATTTACTATTCCGCATTTGTTATTCTGTTGGAACATCCTGTCGGTGTGAATTTCACCTGACCTGGTTCCGTTATTATTATTCTGCTGGAATAACCTGTTTGTGCGGTCTCTATCGCATGCATGGTGATATCTTTTGTTATTGTATTCGGTATTACTCAGTTGATTAAAATTCTGACTTCTATACTCCATGAAATTAGTGGAATATCCTTGATATTTGCGCTTCATCCGGTATCCTTTCATGGAAATATTCTTTTGATCATTCTTGAATTTTACTCTACAAAACAGTCTCATGTTGACAATTTGGACGTTAATAATTTCTGGATAAAATAATTTTTGAACTTGTTTTATTGAATTCTTATCTCATTGTCATCATCCTCATGTTTATATTTTGTTGAAAGTCATCTGTGGCCTGTAGTGCATAGATGGACTTGGTATGATTATGACCAGGGATTATTCGGTGTAATCATGACCGTAATATTACAAATGATGTAAAAATTAAAAATCTTCATTGGCCCGTAGTGCATTGATGAACAGTTGTTGGCATGATCATGACCATTAATGAATACACAAATATTCTTGGCCAATAGTGCATGAATAATTGTGGTCGTGATACTAAAGAATATCCTTGGTCGTAGTGCAGGGGTGATTCGATGATGTGGAATATTTATTAAGCTGAGTCTCAGCTATAACAGTGATGAAAAACCTTTTAAATCGTAAAAGATAGTAGATTTTATTTTCTACTTGACTCTTTTAATGGATTGCTGATTCTGCTGCAGTTAAACTTGATGTTTATTATATTTTATCAGTTTAACACTGTTGAAGGCTAATGATAATTTATTCTGCATTATCTTAGACATAATATTTCTTACTGGTCTAGTTGAGCTCACCCTTTCTTTCACTGTTCTTTTCAGGAAATGAGAATATAGCTGGGACGAGTCGAGGAACAAAGTAATGGTCCAGAGGATAACATTAGTAGTCCTCACTATTTTGTGAAATAGTGTGATAATAATTGTAATGAGGACTCCTTTTGAGTTTGTATAATCTCTAGTAGACAATATTTGTATTCAAACTCACAGTTTATGTTTTGTCGTATTGTACACGACAGTTGTATTAGTAAGTTGTATTTGAATTCTGTACCATGTATCTGGCGATCCAAGATGGGTGATGTATACCTAATTTTGGAGGCGTCACAAATAATGTCCAAATTGTCAACATGATACTGCTTTATAGAGTAAAATTCAAGAATGATCAAAAGAATATTTTCATGAAAAGAT
The DNA here is from genome assembly GCA_020205505.1 of Panax japonicus. Taxonomy (NCBI): domain Eukaryota; kingdom Viridiplantae; phylum Streptophyta; class Magnoliopsida; order Apiales; family Araliaceae; genus Panax; species Panax japonicus. The sequence continues at coordinate 32,966,145 of CM035113.1, read as the reverse complement.
ACTTGATGAAGCGTAAATATCAAGGATATTCTACTAATTTCATGGAGTATAGAAGTCAAAACTTTAACCAACTGAGTATAATAAAGAATGGAATAACAAAAGAAATCATCATGCATGCAGTACTTCGCATAGACAGGTTATTCCAACAGAATAATAATAACGGAACCAAGTCAGGCAAAATTTGCACCGACAGGATGTTCTAATAGAATAATAAAGACGGAACCAGGTCGGTGTAAAACACACAGACAAGATGTTCCAACAGAATAATAATAAGACGGAACCAGGTCCGATATAAAACGCACAGACATGATGTTCCAACGGAATAATAATAAAGACGGAAATAGGTCCGGTGTAAAACACACAGACAGGATGTTCCAACGGAATAATAATAAAGACGGAACCAGGTCTGGTATAAAATACACAGACAGAATGTTTCAACAGAATAATAATAATAAAGACGGAACCAGGTCCGTTGTAAAACACATAGACAGGATGTTCTAATAAAATAATAGAAGAATGTCACCAAGTATAGGGTAGACCGCGTATACAGGTTATTTCAACAGAATAAAAAGAAATGGAATAACAACAGTTCTCTTCATGAATAAGAAAGAATAACACCCCTTACGAGTACAACAAATAATATTTCCTACCTTAAGAAGAAGAGTACTAGATATATAAGTAGTGAAGTAACAAAATACTTTCTTCTTTCTCTCTATAGTTTATCTCTATAGAGTTTCAGTGAATTCGTAAGAAAAATAATGAATAAATGAGCTTCTATTTATAGAAAAATGGAATGCATAGTAACTAACTCATGAACGGTCGAGATTAATTTACTTTAATCTGACGGTCCATATTTAAAACAAAAACTTTAAAATAAAATATAATATATTTTATTTATAATCTAATAAAATGAATAACTTTATAAAAGATTTTACTATGCAAACACTATGCAGGCACTATACAAACACTATGCATAATAAATAATAATATATTCTAATTATTATCTAATAAAACAGATAACTTTATAAAAGTATTCTGTTTTATATAAAAAGATTTTACTGTACAAAATACTATACAAACACTATGCAGCACTATGCATAATAGAATATAATATATTCTATTTGTAGAATAACTTTATAAAAGTATTATGTTTTATATAAAAAGATTTTCTGTATTATTACATTAATAATACCAACAAAACTGAGTGACTTATCACTTAAGCATCAATAATTAATACCGTGTGCTACTATGCAACCACGCGTATTACTGTACTTTTAACACCGGGTGTTTCAACAGTTAACGGTAAAACATCCGCCGTTATTTTTATAAAGTATTTTTTTCGTTTTCTCAATTCGACAATAATTCCGTTGTGGGGTCCACCAATGATTGTGCCGTTGTACGAATATTCCCTGTTAAAACAAATATTCCCCGACCAATCGAATATTATATAATAACTTGCGTACTTTGCAAAATTTATAAATATTACTCATAACTATTATATCAATTTCACTCCATAATATTTAAAAATAATATTTATAGAAAATTCATCTTTATTCAAAAAGTTGGGATTTTACATTCAATCGCCCCCACTGGAAAAAAAATTGTTTTATAATGTAAGGTAAATTTTAATATTTTAAGTATTATATATAAATTGACCCCACTAAAATTTTATTAATTTTCTATTATACGTGGTCAAATTGAAAATTTATAACTTTGTCAATCAAATTTTAATCGCATATGACTCATATCATCTTAATATATGTATCTCTCTATAATATTTTAAACTAAATAATAATCTAATTTATATTATTTTTAAAAATAAATAATGAATTACTTACTTATGAACAGTTGTAATTAAAAAAGTCTAGTATGAGTCAATATAGTGTATATATACCATATATTATTACTCATTATATTTTTATTGTAATATAGTGTGTGTGTGTGTATATATATATATATATATATATATATATATATATATATATATATATATATATATATATATATATATATATACTTGAAAATATAAAATATTAAAAAAATTGACTCGGGGGAACCACCACAAAATAATTTGTAACTCGGTAATAATTTGCCCACTGATAAATAATTCTGGATTCGCCACTAGTAGCAGTCACTTTCTGATTTTGTGGTTTTTGTTAGTTTGTGGCTTTACACGTTCCAAACATGCTATAGATTCCAAACATGAGTATCGTTTATTTTATTTTTGCATATCAGTCGGCTAATAGAATAATTGGGAGTGACAATAAAATCCACGTTTTCCACGTCTCCTTATTTTCCATGAATCCAGATCCGCCCATCTCCTTTTCAACATGAAAAATATTTGGGTAATGCTAATACTATTTTTCTGAGTTAAGAATTTAAAAAATAAAAATAAATAAATAATTTAAATCAAGATAGAGAATAAAGGAACAATAAATTTATAAGTTTTCTTTCATGTTGTTATTGATTTTTTTCTTTTTTAATAAAAATTAACTTTTTCATTCATATTATTATTTTATTTTAATATTATTTTTGTTGTTACTTATAATGTAAAGTATAATGATAATTATAAAATATTTACTCATGTCATTTAGATTTCCATCCAAATTTTCATGTTTTTGGACGGTAAATTTCGACAAAAGAAGTGATTAATTTTTCTTCAATTTAACTCGGTAACAAGAGATAAAAGTCTGTAATATTTTTGTTTTAAATTATATAAATCATTACTATGATTGAGTATATCTCATGTAATTGATTATGTTATTAAATATTTTATCATTGTAATATTATTTAGGTTTAAATATGAATTAGTACCCTAAACTATAAGACATATTCTACTTCGGTGATCCACATTTCAATTTTGTCAATTAGGTTATTAAACTATCAATTTTTTTCAATTACACAAATTGAACACGCCACGTCAGCAATTGCTGACGTGGCTATCTGAGTAGGCCATACATAAGCTTATGTGTAAATAAAAAAGTATATATTTTAATATCTATTTACATATTTAGTTTACATTAAGGATAAATTGATCAAATCACTTTTATATCAAACATTAAAACTAAATAAAAACAACAAACATAAATCCCAATCATTTTTCCTTTTTTTTCTAAACTTTCTACTCGTTTTCTCCTTTATACGCCTTCTTCTTTCTCATCTTCAATATGTTTCCTTTCTCTCTCTAAAATCACGACGATCAAACCAATAAAAATTGCACGAAAGATCAAAACACTGATAAATTATACAAGAGCTTCCAATCGATAGAGAATGCGGCAGAGAAGGGGCGTGGCAGCGGTGGCGGTGTCGGAGGAGACAGCTGAGAGCATTCCAAGGCGGTGGCGGTGGCGATGGCGGTGAGGTAGGAGAGGACTGAGGCGGTGGTAAAGAAGAGGAGGGGGGGCGGCGGAGGTGGAGGTTAGGAGGGACTGAGGCGGTGGTAAAGAAGAGGACGGTGGCGGCTAAGAGATTTGTCACCGAAAATCCTAGATCAGTCTCCTCCTCTTCATCTTCGTTCTTGGGTCTCCATTTGAAACTCCTAGATCTGTCATCGAAAATCGTTCTTTAATGGATTGGCGAAGAAAATCGAGTTGTTTGTTGCTTTCGGACACTAATTGCTCAGCACAAACTACGTTTTTCTCTCTTGATTCGATTTCTGGGTGGAATCCGATTCGATTTTCTCTCTTGATTCGATTAATGACTATCAAGCATTCTTGGAAAGATTTCTAGGTGGAATCCGATTTTTCCTGTTCTTGATGAATGATTTTTTATTTATTTATTTTATGTATTTGGTTACTAGGTATAGATTTTGGTGAATTTTTTTTCTTTTTGTTGGTGTAATGATAGTGATGATGGTTATAAGTTTATGCTATGGAGAAGAGAAAGAAGGACGAGGAAGAAAAGACTGTGGTGGTGGTGGTGTTGTTGTGGTAGATTGTGGTGGTGGTGGTGCTGTGGTAGATTGTGGTGGTGTTGTGGTAGATTGTGGCGGCGAACAGGGGAGGGATGGGAAGCTCTGGTCGGACTGGTAGAGGTTGGACCGGATAGTGCGCATGGAGCGGCCTAGTGGGCGCTGGATTTTGGAGGAAGACGGTGGCGGAGTATAGTAGCAGTAAAGAAGATGAGAAAGAGAAAATGGAATTAAAAATGGAATATTAGAAATGTTAATTTATATTTTGACTGTTTTACCCTTTGTTTAATAAGAGTTGTTTATTTAATAATTAAAAAAATATATTTTTTGCCAAATAAGCTTCCTTAAGGCCCCACATAATAAGTCACGTCAGTAATTGCTAACGTGGCGTGTTCAATTTGTGTAATTGGAAAAAATTGATAGTTTAATAACCTAATTGACAAAATTAAAAGGTGGATCACCGAAGTATAATATGGTCTATAATTTAGGGTACTAATTCATATTTAATCCTATTATTTAAAATAAATTAAAAAGTTAATACTCCTAACATTAGCCAGATTATTTTATCTCAGCTAAATTTTCTAATATACATGTATGATTAGTACTCTTTGAAGTTGTATATTTATTTTCATTTTGAAGGATTTTGAATTTTTGATGAAAGGATGCATCTGTCTAATGTAATAAAGTTAATGGGATTCAAAATAATAAAAGGGGATGTGGCTAAATAAGATAGAGGTTTTTTACTACTTGAGTAGTTTAATGAGCATAATTTAACCGGAAACAGTTTTATACAAAAACGATAAAAAAAGGATATGAGTGCAATCATTTATTTATTTAAATTATTGATAAATTTATCAATTTTTTATATTATATATTAATATTCAATACACGAGATAATAATGTTCCTATAAAATTATTTGTACATGTATTTAAAATGGTAGGACCACATATTGAATAGTAGAAAAATGATTTAGAAGATTAATAAATCTTATTCACAATTTACATGATAGGACCTATATATTACATATCAATTTTTCTTTATGTTTGTGCACAAATATTTATATACATAATTTATTTTTCTTTTCAAAACAACAGTTTCTTAAATTTACAAGTTAACTTCAAATTTTAAAAAAACAAAATGTAATAGTTTAATGGTAAAATCTCTTTCTCCACAATTAAAATTTAGATATTTGAATATATCTCTTAACAAAATTAGAGTTAGCTCTACATGTAAAATGTATATTTTCTTTAAGTTCATACTAGTTTCCTTTTTGACTTTCCCCAAGTTCTTCCTAAGATTTAAATGTATTTTTAAATTATTAAATTATAAAAATATATTTTTTAAACTTTAAAATATGAAAAATAATTTATAAGTCGATAAATTTTCATAATAAAATGAAATTTCGATAAAATAAAATAATATATTATAAAACCTTTCTTTTAGGTGTTTTCTATTTACTATATGCACATACCTCAATATTACTATAGACATTTATTTAATTGTCATTTGCCCAATGAAGGTGTTAAAGTTTCTACCCTATAGGCCAATTATTTGATATAATTGCTTAACGTTTTGATATTATATTTGATTGAATAAATGAATGATTTTATTATTGTTTTATTTACTGCGTTATATAAATGTTAACATAATAAAAATCCTTAGAATCTTGATACAAATTATATAGTTTCAAGTATGTGACTTGAACATAAGATTATATAATTACAATTAGTATCATTGTTCTTAAATGTCCCTAGTCGAGTATCATTGTTGATGAGACAACAATGATGCATTAAGACTAGTATGTGGATTGACTTATGACCAAATCTCATTGGTCATAAATATATGAGATATTAAGTCAATGTATATGTACATGTTAGAGAACGATGTACTGGACAGACCCACCATGAGAATTCAATGTGGAGCATTATGCGAAGTGTCATTAGCAATTTTCATAGTGACAATGATGTAATGGTCCTCCAACCTGAAATCACTATATTTCTACACGTGAATTTATATATTTTGATATCATCAAATGTCACATTTAATAGGGTGGACTATAAATGTGATAATTGGGTACATCATGAATCGTGTGAGGAATATGAGTGATCTAGATGGAATTTAACCATCCTATATATTAGGGGTGATATCCATAGGCCTCTTGATCGAGTAGGACTATGAAATGCATGACCATGCTCAAATAGTGATTTTTTTCATATAGTCTACTCATTGATCAAGAAAAACTCAGATTAAATTATGAAGAGTATGACACATTCCATGACTCGAGTTTAATCTAGGATATTAAGGTTAAAAGGATTAAATTACATTGAAACATTAGTCACAAAAAGGTTGCATCGAATCTGTGACGACCCCAAAATAGGTCCATTCCATCCAACCCATTCTGAGTCGCCAAATACATGGTACAGAAAACAACTACAACTTTATTACAACAATTGTCGTGCAAAATACAACAACACATATACTGTGAGTTTGGATACAAATATATATCAACTGTGACTCTTGTCCCAACCGTGGACAGCACCTCATACTGACACCTTACATAAAGGTATAGTCGAAAACTGTTTTAGAAATTAGAATCTTTGGGAAGTGCTCAAGGAAACCTTCGTACATGGGAGGCCATGCGACTAGGTTATTATAGATATCATATGGCCACAGAATTATCCTTGGTTGACCCAATAGACCCCAAAGAAAAATGAGAAGATTACTATCATATTCTTCCCAATGGCGAGTCTTCTCTTGATATATCATTATCTCCACTGTCTCTAATTGAGAGTTATATTCCAAATAGACTCCAAGATTATATAGATAGTGCTGGTAGATATACTCAGCAAGTGGATGAGCACATCCATGTTTTATGATGACACGAGGTGGTATGTCATTAGACATCTTGTATGACAGTGGCAAAACACCCTTCCAAGTTAAATTCACCTCACCCTCAACATCTATAGACCACCGTTCTATTCCCTTGTTATTCCCCCGCTCGACCCAGCTACACTCGTATTACCTGAAAGGAATTGTGAAGCAAAAGGGTGAGCACAACTAGCTCAGTAAAGAATATCATAACTAAAGATAATTAAATTATCAATAGCCTTCATCAATAATAAATCAGAGATTTAGAACATATGGTAGATGATAAAAATTTCAACCATAGTTGCAGCGGAACGAGTAATCCATTAGAAGAGTCAAATAGACCATAAAGTCTATTATCTTCTCCATGTTAAAAGTCCACCAACAAAGTTTTATCCCTGTAACATCAATCAACAATTCCTGTCCATAATCACATGTATAACTCATAATCGTAATTGTTGTTCTAAATTCCTTTTCTCATCTAGGACAAAGATAATTTTTATCACCTGAAACATCAAAGATCATGGTTATACCAAATCACAGTTCATGTTCATAATCACACTAATAAATTCATCTTTACACTACGGCCAAAGATATACATCATTAAGTCATCTTTGCACTACAGGCCAAAGATATTCATCAACAAGTCATCTTTGCACTACAGGCCAAAGATATTCATCAATAATTCATCTTTGCACTACAAGCCAAAGATATTCATATCTCAAAGAAATACATAATCATTTCAGAATTTATATAAACAATAATTATAACCATGTTGATCAATTCACCTTTGCACTTAAGCTAAAGATATTCAATTATAAATTCAATGGTCATGATCATACCAGTCACAATTTAACTTTGCACTACTGGCCAAAGAGAACCCATAGTCATGATCATACCAAAAATCTACCCATCTTTACACTCAAGTCAAAGAGAAATATCATCATTAGGGTTATAAAAATGTTATATATGATAATAAAATCAATATAATCAATATATAGTTTTAATCTCCAGAGTAATATTCATAAATCAACTATAATTTGGTTAGAAAAAGAAACCAATTTTGTCATGAATAGTAACTCATGAATAGTAACTTCGTGAATAGTAACTCGTGAATAGTAACTCATGAATAGTAACTCATGAATAGTAACTCGTGAATAGTAACTCATGAATAGTAAACCCGACTCAAAAAGGTAGAAATTCCACAATAAAATTTATACCAATATTTCAGTATAATGATATTGAAAGAATAATATTTTTTTTTTAAGCTTATAAACAATTTATTTTAATTGTTTACACTTTACTAAATAATGCATTTAATCATTCTAAAATGCCAAACTCATAAGATTTCATCACCAATAATCAAAACCCTCATCAAAAATCTGCATATACCTCATATATGATTCTCAAGCCATAAAATCATATTTTCCAATTTTCTTACTTCACATAACATATTTAATTCATTTACTCATAACTAGAATATTTTCATGAAAAATACTAAATCAGTTCCAAAAATATTCTTTTTCTGAGATTTAGCAGAATATAGTCCTATATTGAACATATATTTTTTTCAGAATTTTTAAAAGTCATTTACTATTTTTCACATGGCCAAAACCACCGAATATTTAAACATTTATCATAAATTGTACTTTTATCCAAAAATTCCAAAATTCACAGGGTATACTGATATCATATAGATGTACTCCCAATAAAAATTTCATCAAATTTGGAGTTAACCACAAGGAGTTATAAGCGATTACTTTTAAAAATAGTCTTTTCTCATAAAATCCATAACTCTTAATCTATACATCCAACAATCGCCATTTTTGGACACAATCTACAAAACTCATCAAAATATCATTTCAAATTTTTCCAGAATTTTTGAAGGTTCAGAAGAATTTCGAAATAATAACCCTTAAAATCCCTTATTATCCCTTACCTCAAAAGAGCAGTACCTCTGACTGGAATAACGCTGAACGAACTTGCACCGTATAGCAATACTCAAAGTATACTCAAAATACTCACAAGAATACGCTCGATAATATAGAGAGAGAAAACTTCAGTTTCTGGTGTGATTTTCAATTATAACCTAAGCACCTATTTATAGGAAATTGCTTAGAACACCAAAGCAGAAAATTTAATTTAATATTATTATTATTATTTCTAAATTTTCCTACGTATACCAACTGAATTCAGCCATCAACCACACATGCAAACCTTCTAGAAAAGTAATAAAAACGTTTTTCTAATTTAAATTATTTTAAACTTCCAAAAATCAATTATTTTGGAGCTTCAGAACTTCAATAATTCACAATAAATAGCCCTTTTGCCAGAAAATTCAAATCTCGCGACTTTTAATAGGAAATTCAATTCTCTACAACTTTGCAGAAGGAAGTTTTTCCAAATTCCAAACAGAAATTGACCAAAATCCACAAACAGGCTATTTTACAGGCTATAATCAAATTTTCAGTCAAGAAATAGGGTCCACCGACATGTTTAACATGTTATAAATATTTTTGGTAACAAAAATACTCCTCCTCCACATATACTCATATATCCCACATTCATCGTAAAAATATCATCATTATTATATTACTAAAATATAATAATATATTTAAATGAATTATTTTATCATAAAAAGATAAAATATTAATTTTCAACAATTGTCACATTAAAAACTTTCTCCATCTATATCCACATAAAATCAATATTTTCCTCATCATATAAATCAATAATTTAATTATTCACAAATAATATTACAGAATCACAATACTGACAACCAGGCCGTTCCCAGGAAAGAGGGGGCTTTCCAATAAGAATTTCTCCTTACTGGCGCGCAATTAGGTGACCAAACCTCTCCTTAGACAGAACTTTCTAGACATTGCCAATAATGTTATCTAATAATATTATTCAGATAATATGAATTATTGCTTCGATAATGAAAAATACTGTGTAATGACAACAACAACAATATAAAATATCAACGCAGCAATTATTGAACCAATAAAATAAAATACTAAACAATAATTACTGTAACCATTATTGAGTAGTGCCTTCTTACGTAAGAGTCAATAATTGGTGCAATACCGTGTGCTACTGTGCAACAACGCGTATTACTTTACTTTACCCACCGGGTATTCCAACAGTGTTAACAGTAACAACTACGCCGTTATTTATAAAAAAACTTTAATTTGTCGTTTTCTTCCTCCAATCGCTTTCTGTTATGGGGCCCACACATGGCTGCGCCGTCGTACGAATATTCCCCGACAGAAAGAATATTCTACGACCAAACGAATATTCCCCGACAACAATGAGTATTTTATAACCACTTGCTTATTTTGAAAAAAAATTCATATATCACCCTTAACTTTAACCTTTTATCAATTTAACCATTTACTGAATTGTAAATATAAGAAAAATTGAATACTTTTATTTCATAAAATTCGGGGTCTTACAGAATCATCGATCTTATTATTACTTGGGTAGCAGTGATGCATTACTAGATGCCGCTCACTATTTATAATTTTATAATATGACTTTAAAATTATTGTCAACGTAATAATAACCTATATGGTCACATACAAAGAACGTAATTAAAAAGAGAATTAATTTAAATTGTAAAGATTTAAGTATAGAAATATGATTGATAGTATTTAAATTACGAATTTAAATTAATAGGATAATTTATATATAGGTATATTAATTAAGTAAGACTTAATTTGTGACGCCCCCAAAGCAGGTATACAACACCCATTCTGAGTCGCCAAATACATGGTACATAAAGTAAACTACAACTTCAATAATATAAATGTCGTGTGAAATACGACAATACATACTTTGAGTTTAAATACAAATATTGTCTTCTAGACAATATCCACACGCAAATAAGTCCTCATTACAATTATTCAAACACTATTTTACAGAAATAGTGAGGACTGCTAAAACATCTTCCTAGAAACCTCACTCCATACCCCGACTCGATCCTGCTATGTTCTCACCTCCTGAGAAGAAAAATGGAACAAAAAGGAAAAGGGTGAGCTCAACTAGCCCAGTAAAGAATATTATGACTAAGATAATATACAACAAATTATAGTTAGTCTTCAACAGGAAAAAATCTGATAGAATACAATAGACAACAAATTTTATATCAACAACTACAGCGGAAACAACAATCCATTAGAAGAGTCATGTAGAGGATGAATTCTACTATCTTCTAATATTTAAGAGTCCATCATCAATATTTTATCCCTGTAACAACAATCAATATACATCTTTAATCATCTTTGCACTGCAGGCCAAAGATATTCATTTATATCACCGGTTGGTCATGTTCATCTCAACATCTGTTCATCTTTGCACTATGGGCCAAAGATATTCATCCGTAATCATTTATCTTTGCACTACAGGCCAAAGATATTCAATAATACCATCATTAAAGACTGAGGATGATGAAAAATATTTTTAAGAACGAATCTAGTGAGATAGAAGGACAAATATTAGGGATTCGTACAACAGTTTTATCCAAGATCAATAATAATCCATAATAGACAATTTTGAAGCAGAATTAAAAAATAACGACCAAAACATGGATACAATCAAAGATAGTAGCCAAAATAGACATCTTGGACAAAAAAGAAAATTTTTATTTTTCGGTGAATAGTGCCGTATACGTGAATAGTGCCATATACGTGAATAGTAACCCCAACACAACAAGTTCCAAATTTGATAAAAAGTTCAACCAATATTTTGGCTTAATGATATTGAAGAAAATAATATCATTTGCGAAAGAAATAACATCCTTTACCTCAAAATAACTGTATTTCTGACTTAATTTCGGGTATAGTGCTGACAGAAACTCGCACCGTATAACAACACTCAAAGTATACTCACAAGAATACGCTTGATAATATAGAGAGAGATAGAGAGAAAACTTTGTTTCTGGTGTGATTTTTAATTCTAACTTAGCCCTCTATTTATAGGAAAATGCTAGAACGCCAAAGGAGACTAAAATATTAAAATAATATTTAATTTTCCTACGTCTCCTTCTTTGAATTCCAAATAGCCACCATCATGCTTTAATTGAAATTTTTTGGCAGCCCACATGTCTAATAAAAGAGTGGGTCCCACCCAATTTTAATAAAAATCATTTTATTCTCCAAAACTTCAACAATTCATAGAAAATAGCCCGTTTATCAGAAAAATACGAATTTTATGTCCATTCTGCCTGAAATTAAATTCTCTACAACTTTGCAGAAGAAATATTTTCCAAATTCCCAACAGAAAATATTCGAAATCCATAAACGGGTGATTTTACAGTCTATAATCAATTTTCGGTCAAGAATTGTGTCCACCGACACACAAAACATGTGTTAAACATTTAATGCCACAAAAATACTCTTCCTCCCCATATACTCATATATCCCACATTCATTGTAAAAATATTACCGTTAATATATTATTAAAATAATATATTTAAATGAATCATTTTATCAGAAAAAGATAAAATATTAATTTTCAACAATTGTCATATTAAAATTTTTCTCCATCTATATCCACATAAAATGAATATTTTTTTATCATAATAATCAATAATTAATTATTCAAAAATAATATTACAGAATCACAATACTAACAACTAGGCCGTTCCCAGGAAAGAGGGGCTTTCCAATAAGGATTTCTCCTTACTGGCGCGCAATTAGGTGATCAAACCTCTCATTAGACAGAACTTTCTAGAAATTGCCAATAATGTTATCTGATAATATTATTCAGATAATATAAATTATTGATCTAATAATGGAAAATACTGTGCAATGACAATTATTGAAACAACAGTAATATAAAATATCAACACAACAATTATTGAATCAATAAAATATTGAACAGTAATTACTGTAACAATTATTGAGTAGTGCATTCTTACGTACGAACAATAATTCAACAATACTGTGCAATACCGTGTGCTACTGTGCAACCACGCGTATTACTGTATTTTAACCACCAGGTAACCCAACAGTGTTAACGGTAACAATTTACGCCGTTACTTATAAAAACCCAAATTTATCATTTTCTTTCATCCAACTGTGTTCCGTTATGGGGCTCACAATTTACTGCGCCGTCGTACGAATATTCACGACAAAAAGAATATTCCACGACCAAACGAATATTCCCTGACAACAACCACTTGTTTATTTTGTAAAAATTTTCACATTTCACCCATAACCAAAGCATTATATCAAATTAACCGTTATTAATTTAGAATAATGAATAAAGGAAAATTCAATTTTATTTATAATAAGTTGGGGTCTTACATAATTAAGATATATATATATATATATATATATATATATAAATTCGGATTTTATTTTAATGAGATTAGGGTTTTGATTAATTCTAATTTACTGTTATATATATGATATATCAGCGTATTAGGGAAGTTAATCATAACCTAAAACCCTAGCCACTCTTAGAGAGAGACTAGAGAAAATAGTTTCGAAAATCCTCATCCTTGGTGGCTAGTATCGTAGTTCCTTTTTATTGCAAATCGTACGACGGTTCGCGGGGCGTTCGTGTGGATACCATAGAGACACTGTTCCGTTGTATTGCGTTCGAGATTCTACCGCATCGTTTTTAGCTTTCATAATCGGTATAATATCTAAACCACTGAATTAATTTCTATTTCGCATGGATCCTATTTTGGGTTTCAAAAATTTCTTTGATTATTTTATATTACCGCTGCATTTTTTTGTGCCAAAAACCCTACAGAGAGTGTCGACGTCGGGGTTTTTGGGTGTCCCTTTTCGTTACTTGTTCTTTGGTGTTCTCATTTTATGTGAGATTTGTTTGAAAAAATAAGTGAAAAAGGTCCGACATGTATAATGTCGACGATGGGACTGTTAAGAGTCGCCAGTTGGTTTTTTAAATGGTTGTACCAACACAACCGAGAAAAGGTTTGCACATTGACCCAATGATGTGACACTAATATACGGGTCGGCAAAACTGAGATTTATTTAGGGTCCGGGGACTTGGTTATACGGGGGGGAGGTGTTAGGCACCTCCTGACATCCGTGTTACCACGGTGACCGCCTCTTTTCAAGAAACTATTATATGACTGTGTGTGTGTGTGTGGATCAATGTGTTGCTATATGAAAGTTGTGCAAGGCCTCGTTCGAACCTATATACACAGGGTTTGAATTTATGTAAAAATTTAGTTTTTAGCAAGATATGACAATGATATTTTATAAAAGAGGTTTTTCAAACCCTGATGCTCAATAGGAATTGAGACCTTTTACACTCCAATTTTTATTAAGTGAGCGGCTGGATTGATTTTATTTAACGGATGCGAGGCATCCGTATGGAAAATAATACATCCAAAAATAATGTCGACTTCCTCGTGGGTATGGAAACCATCTGAGGAAATACAGACATCGCAGAATAATTTACAAGCTATTTACAGCTGAAAATGTCCATCACGGGAACCGAATCTAGATCCAATGAGATGAATCTGTGATCACATGATTCCTAGGCGCATAGAATATTGTAATTTGTATAAAAGCAATAAGCAGGTATATATATAAATGTGGTATATATATATATACAGACAGGATCACCAACCACGAAGCACCTCCATGGGGGATCAGAAATGTAAATAAAGTTATAAATACGGTCAACCTCCATGAAGGAAACTCTAGGCGGGAAAAAATGTAAATAAAGCTGTAAATGCGGTCAACTGCCACGAAGTAAACTCTAGGCTGGACTAAATGTAAAGAAAGCTGTAAAAGCGATCAACTGCCACGAAGGGAACTCCAGGCAGGACAAAATAACTATATATATGTATATATATATATAAGCAATAAACGCACCGGATGTAAAATGTAAGACCCCAAATTATTAATAAATGAAATTTATTTTCCTTTATTTATTATTTTGAAATAGTAAGGGTGGATTTGATTAATGTTGTTAGTTATGGGTAAAATGCGCAAATATTTTAAATAAGCAAGTGGTGATAAAATATTCATTGTTGTCGGGGAATATTCGTTTGGTCGCGGAATATTCTTGATGTCGGGGAATATTCGTACGACGGCGCAGTCTTTTGTGGGCCCCATAACGGAAAGCGATTGGATGAAGAAAACGACAAATATAAGTTGTTTATAAATAACGGCGTAGTTGTTACCGTTAACACTGTTGGAATACCCGGTGGTTAAAACACAGTAATACGCGTTGTTGCACAGTAGCACACGGTATTGCACCAATTATTGATTCTTACGTAAGAAGGCACTACCCAATAATTGTTACAGTAATTACTGTTCAGTATTTTATGTTATTGATTCAATAATTGCTGCATTGATATTTTATATTACTGTTGTTTCAATAATTGTCACTACACAGTATTTTTCATTATCGAAGCAATAATTCATATTATCTGAATAATATTATTTGATAACATTATTGGCAATGTCTAGAAAGTTCTGTCTAAGGAGAGGTTTGGTCACCTAATTGCGCGCCAGTAAGGAGAAATTCTTATTGGAAAGCCCCCTCTTTCCTGGGAACGGCCTGGTTGCCAGTATTGTGATTCTGTAATATTATTTGTGAATAATTAAATTATTGATTTATATGATGAGGAAAATATTGATTTTATGTGGATATAGATGGAGAAAATTTTTAATGTGACAATTGTTGAAAACTAATATTTTATCTTTTTCTGATAAAATAATTCATTTAAATATATTATTTTAATAATATATTAACGGTGATATTTTTACGATGAATGTGGGGTATATGAGTATATGTGGAGGAGGAGTATTTTTGTTACCAAAAATATTTAAAGCATGTTTTATGTGTCGGTGGACCCTATTTATTGACTGAAATTTTATTATAGCCTGTAAAATCGTCCGTTTGTGGATTTCGGTCAATTTCTGTTTGGAATTTGGAAAAACTTCCTTCTGCAAAGTTGTGCAGAATTGAATTTCCTATAAAAACTCGCGAGATTCGAATTTTCTGGCAAAAGGGCTATTTATTATGAATTATTGAAGTTCTGAAGCTCCAAAATAGTTGATTTTTGGAAGTTTAAAATATTTTTAATTACAAAAACGTTTTTTTATTTTTTTTCTAGAAGGAAGCATGTGTTCAATGAACTGAAATCAGATTCATGGGTGGCGTAGAAAATTTTTATATATATTAATATTATATTAAATTTTCTGCTTTGGTGTTCTAAGCAATTTCCTATAAATAGGGTGCTTAGGTTAGAATTGAAAATCACACCAGAAACTGAAGTTTTCTCTCTCTATATTATCGAGCGTATTCTTGTGAGTATTTTGAGTATACTTTGAGTATTGTTATACGGTGCAAGTTCAAGTCATAGCCTATATCCGGTGTTTTAACTAGAAGTGCTGTCTTTCGAGGTAAGGGATGTTATTTTCTTCTCAAATGATATTATTTCTTCAATATCATTATGCTGAAATGTTGGTTGAAACTTTTTATCAAATTTGGAACTTTTTCATGTCGGGGTTACTATTCATGAGTTACTATTCACGAGTTACTATTCATGAGTTACTATTCACGAGTACTATTCACGAAGCGTGATGATGTTTTTTGTGAAATTTCTATCTTTTGGTGTCGGAGTTACTATTCACGTATACGGCACTATTCACGTATACGGCACTATTCACGAATACGACACTATTCACCGAAAAATGAAATTTCTTCTTTTTGTCCAAAATATCTATTCTGGATACTAGCTTTGATTGGATCTATGTTTTGATCATTCTTGAATTTTACTTCAGTATGATTATTTATGAAGTATTTTTGAACTCGGATTGTTTAAAGTACGAATCCTTAATACTTGTTATTTTGTTTCACTGGATTCGTTTTCTTTAAAATATTTTTCATCATCCTCAGTCCTAAATGATGGTGTTACTGAATATCTTTGGCCTGTAGTGCAAAGATGGTTGATTTTGTTATGAATATCTTTGGCCCGTAGTGCAAAGATGTACAGGTGTTGAGATGAACATGAATAATTGATGAATATCTTTGGCCTGTAGTGCAAAGATGAACAGGGGTTTAGATGAACATGACCGACTGATGAATATCTTTGGCCTGTAGTGCAAAGATGAATATTTGATTTGATTTGAGATATATATTGATTAATGTTACAGGGATAAAATATTGATGATGGACTTTTAAATTCATAGATGTTAGTAGATTTTATTCTCTACTTAACTCTTCTAATGAATTGTTGTTTCCGCTGCAGTTGTTGATCTAAAACTTGTTGTCTATTGTATTCTATCAGATTTTTCCCTGTTGAAGACTAAGGATAATTTGTTGTACATTATCTTAGTCATAATATTCTTTACTGGGCTAGTTGAGCTCACCCTTTTCCTTGTTGTTCCATTTTTCTCAGGAGGCGAGAATGTAGCGAGTACTAGTCGGGGTATGGAATGAAGGTTCTAGAGAGAGTTGTTTAGTAGTCCTCACCATTTTTTGTAAAATTATGTATCAATAATTATGATGGGGATTTATTTGCATGTGGATATTGTCTAGATGATAATATTTGTATTCAAACTCACAGCTTATGGGTTGTAAAAGTTGTAGTTGTTTCTGTACCATGTATTTGACAACTCAGAATGGGTTGGGTGGAATGGACCTATTTTGGGGGTGTCACAGTTGGTATCAGAGCTTAGGGATATGATCTCTGGCAGAGATCGGGGAATAGAACTAGGAGGGGAGAGACGAGTAAATCCTTCTCTAGTGTGTCCTACCTAAGCTTATTTGTTGGTCGGTCAGAATATAGGGGTATTATGTGATTTGTTAATTTCCTTAATTAACCTTTGTTTTATGACAGTATTTGAGAATGTCGACTGAGAATGTTAACAGTGGAGTAAATGCGACCGTGGAGATGCCTGTACTTACCAACGAGGAGAATGTGCAACAGGCTGGCAATGTTCCTCCTGTGAACAACGCCACTGAGCAGACGATAAACGACGGGATGTTTAGGAGCTTTTTGCAGTTCATGCAAAACCAGACGAGGGAGACTCGTGTACAGAATACGGGTGGAAATGATAGCAACGCGCGGCTTGTCACAGCCAAGCAGTTCAAAGAGTTGGGACCACCAGAATTCTGGGGAAAGCCGGATCCGATCATGGCGGAAACGTGGGTCAAGCAAATTACCAAGATATTCGATGTCTTGGGATGCACGGAGGAACAGAAGGTTCCATTCGCCACCTTTATGTTCCGTGGCGAGTCAGACTACTGGTGGGAGTCTGTGAAGCGTACACATCTAACTGCACTCAGCATGTCATGGGAGACGTTTCAGAAACTTTTTAACGAAAAATACTTTCCTGAAAGTATTCGCCATATGAAGGAAGTGGAGTTTATTAGACTAGAGCAGAATAACATGACGGTGTCCCAGTACGAGGCGAAGTTCGCGGAGTTATCCAGGTTTGCACCTCATTTGGTGGAGAATGAGGAACGCATGACGCGAATGTTTCTGAGAGGTTTGAAACCCGGCATACGTCAGTATCTCATTTCTCATAAATTTTCTCTCTATTCAGATGTTGTAAACAGGGCTCAGTTGTTAGAGCGAGATAACGAGTACGTTCAACCGAGAGACCATAATCACGATCATACTGGTGACAGTAGTCATCAGAATAACGATAACCAGTGGAGAAAGAAGAATATGGACAAAGGCGGTAACCACTCTGGTGGTAATCACGGCCATGAGAATAAAAGAAGCGAGTCGGGAGGAGATTTTAAAAAGAGGAGATTTAACAACGACCATGTGAAGACGACAGTGCCAGCAGCAACTGGTTCCAAGGGAGGAGAAAGACCACCGGTCGTATGTTACAAATGCGGGAAAGAGGGACATATCAGCCCAAACTGCCCACAACAGTTCAAGTTATGCTATAATTGTGGAAAGGAAGGACATATCGCTCGAGAGTGTACGGTAGCGAAACCAATTCCAGCGGGGATGGTGATTCAAAAGGCTGTCCCAGAAAAGTCAAAGTCAACGGTTCCTGGAAGAGCGTTTATCGTGACCGGTCAAAATACGAGGAACCCGAACGAAGTTAGCACGGGTTAGTTAGTTATAAATTATTGCGAAGTTTATACCTTACTAGATACCTGTTCTACCCATTCTTTTATCTCTCTTGCTTGCGTTCAACGTTTGAACTTGACTCCGGAGAAATTAGACTTTGACCTATCTGTGGAGACTCCGTTAGGAGAAACTTTCATTACATCCGTTGTTGAGAAATCTTGCTTGATTCAAGTTGGCACTATCACATTACCTGTTAACCTTATTTTTATAGAGATATTTGCTTTTGATGTGATTTAAAGGTTAACTACTCATCGTGCCAAAATTAATTGTTTTTGTAAGGTTGTTAGTTTTCATATTCCTAAGCAACCTGATATTTGAACTCAAACAATCAAACCCTTGAAGTCAAACATTTTTATATCAAGCCATGAAGTCATTCGTTTATTGAAAAATGGATGTCAAGCTTTCTTAGCCCATGTCATGGACTTGAACAAAAATACATCAGATTTGAATGATATTTCTGTTATTAGTAAAATTCCTGATGTATTTCCTGAAGAATTTCTTGGCTTACTCCCAGAGTGTGATATTGAATTTTGTATCGACTTTGAATCCGGTACAAAACCCATTTCTAAAATCTCATATCGAATGGCTCCTATTGAACTTCAGGAGTTAACAACCCAACTGTAGAAGTTGATACCCGAGCCTTTATCTGGTGACTTTCTTTGTGGAATACACCGAAGCCAGACTCTTTGTAGGGGACGTCATATTCATGCGATAGTAAACTGATAGGTGTCATTATGACGTGCTATCCAAGGTTGGGATATGAGTCACAGTTGAGAACCACCTAAGTCGATAATCGAAATACGTAGCTTTCTAGGCTTAGTTGATTATTATCGGAGATTCGTTGAAGGATATTCTCGAATCGCTATTCCATTAACGCAGCTGACTCGTAGAGATACAAAATTCGAATGAAGCAAGGAATGTGAAAGAACTTCGAAGAACTCAAGAGGAGACTCATTTCAGCACATGTTCTGACCATGCCATCCTGGAAAAGCGAACGTGGTAGCTAACGTGTTGAGTAGAAGATTGTATACGAGTACGAGTACGATATTTTCAAAGACTCATTTTGTTTAACTTACAAATAATAGAGATGGAGATGAAAACTCTAGGTATCCACGTGATGATATACGAGTATAATCGACTTTAATCGATAACGTTAAAGCTGTTCAAGCTACACACCGGAGCTGATGAATATGAAGAATGAGGTACAAGAAGTTGTTGTTTCAAAAGCGAGAATTGGCGATGTGAGCAAAGCTCAAACCTTCGATTTATTAGTCCATTTGAAATTCTCGATCGAATAGGAACTGTGGCCTATAGACTCGTTTTAACGCCAAGTATGTCGCGTGTTTATAACGTTTTTTTTTATGTACCGATGTGGACGACTCGAACCATATTATTGAGTTAGAACCAGACGAAATAGTCGAAGACTTAACGTACGAGGAGGTACCTGTCAAGATGTTGGATGGGAAGGAGCATGTCCTACGCACGAAGGTCATACCACAAGTTAAAGTTTTGTGGAGGAATCATGCTATAGAGGAAATGACCTTGGAGTTGGAAATGGAAATGAAAGCGAGGTATCTTTACCTTTTTCAAACACCAGTTACATACGTCAATTTCGAGGACGAAATTTCATAAGGAGGGGAGGTTGTAAGACCCCAAATTATTAATAAATGAAATTTATTTTCCTTTATTTATTATTTTGAAATAGTAAGGGTGGATTTGATTAATGTTGTTAGTTATGGGTAAAATGCGCAAATATTTTAAATAAGCAAGTGGTGATAAAATATTCATTGTTGTCGGG
This sequence comes from Panax japonicus, assembly GCA_020205505.1. Classification (NCBI taxonomy): domain Eukaryota; kingdom Viridiplantae; phylum Streptophyta; class Magnoliopsida; order Apiales; family Araliaceae; genus Panax; species Panax japonicus. The sequence continues at coordinate 32,945,483 of CM035113.1, read as the reverse complement.
GAATATTCGTTTGGTCGCGGAATATTCTTGATGTCGGGGAATATTCGTACGACGGCGCAGTCTTTTGTGGGCCCCATAACGGAAAGCGATTGGATGAAGAAAACGACAAATATAAGTTGTTTATAAATAACGGCGTAGTTGTTACCGTTAACACTGTTGGAATACCCGGTGGTTAAAACACAGTAATACGCGTTGTTGCACAGTAGCACACGGTATTGCACCAATTATTGATTCTTACGTAAGAAGGCACTACCCAATAATTGTTACAGTAATTACTGTTCAGTATTTTATGTTATTGATTCAATAATTGCTGCATTGATATTTTATATTACTGTTGTTTCAATAATTGTCACTACACAGTATTTTTCATTATCGAAGCAATAATTCATATTATCTGAATAATATTATTTGATAACATTATTGGCAATGTCTAGAAAGTTCTGTCTAAGGAGAGGTTTGGTCACCTAATTGCGCGCCAGTAAGGAGAAATTCTTATTGGAAAGCCCCCTCTTTCCTGGGAACGGCCTGGTTGCCAGTATTGTGATTCTGTAATATTATTTGTGAATAATTAAATTATTGATTTATATGATGAGGAAAATATTGATTTTATGTGGATATAGATGGAGAAAATTTTTAATGTGACAATTGTTGAAAACTAATATTTTATCTTTTTCTGATAAAATAATTCATTTAAATATATTATTTTAATAATATATTAACGGTGATATTTTTACGATGAATGTGGGGTATATGAGTATATGTGGAGGAGGAGTATTTTTGTTACCAAAAATATTTAAAGCATGTTTTATGTGTCGGTGGACCCTATTTATTGACTGAAATTTTATTATAGCCTGTAAAATCGTCCGTTTGTGGATTTCGGTCAATTTCTGTTTGGAATTTGGAAAAACTTCCTTCTGCAAAGTTGTGCAGAATTGAATTTCCTATAAAAACTCACGAGATTCGAATTTTCTGGCAAAAGGGCTATTTATTATGAATTATTGAAGTTCTGAAGCTCCAAAATAGTTGATTTTTGGAAGTTTAAAATATTTTTAATTACAAAAACGTTTTTTTATTTTTTTTTCTAGAAGGAAGCATGTGTTCAATGAACTGAAATCAGATTCATGGGTGGCGTAGAAAATTTTTATATATATTAATATTATATTAAATTTTCTGCTTTGGTGTTCTAAGCAATTTCCTATAAATAGGGTGCTTAGGTTAGAATTGAAAATCACACCAGAAACTGAAGTTTTCTCTCTCTATATTATCGAGCGTATTCTTGTGAGTATTTTGAGTATACTTTGAGTATTGTTATACGGTGCAAGTTCAAGTCATAGCCTATATCCGGTGTTTTAACTAGAAGTGCTGTCTTTCGAGGTAAGGGATGTTATTTTCTTCTCAAATGATATTATTTCTTCAATATCATTATGCTGAAATGTTGGTTGAAACTTTTTATCAAATTTGGAACTTTTTCATGTCGGGGTTACTATTCATGAGTTACTATTCACGAGTTACTATTCATGAGTTACTATTCACGAGTACTATTCACGAAGCGTGATGATGTTTTTTGTGAAATTTCTATCTTTTGGTGTCGGAGTTACTATTCACGTATACGGCACTATTCACGTATACGGCACTATTCACGAATACGACACTATTCACCGAAAAATGAAATTTCTTCTTTTTGTCCAAAATATCTATTCTGGATACTAGCTTTGATTGGATCTATGTTTTGATCATTCTTGAATTTTACTTCAGTATGATTATTTATGAAGTATTTTTGAACTCGGATTGTTTAAAGTACGAATCCTTAATACTTGTTATTTTGTTTCACTGGATTCGTTTTCTTTAAAATATTTTTCATCATCCTCAGTCCTAAATGATGGTGTTACTGAATATCTTTGGCCTGTAGTGCAAAGATGGTTGATTTTGTTATGAATATCTTTGGCCCGTAGTGCAAAGATGTACAGGTGTTGAGATGAACATGAATAATTGATGAATATCTTTGGCCTGTAGTGCAAAGATGAACAGGGGTTTAGATGAACATGACCGACTGATGAATATCTTTGGCCTGTAGTGCAAAGATGAATATTTGATTTGATTTGAGATATATATTGATTAATGTTACAGGGATAAAATATTGATGATGGACTTTTAAATTCATAGATGTTAGTAGATTTTATTCTCTACTTAACTCTTCTAATGAATTGTTGTTTCCGCTGCAGTTGTTGATCTAAAACTTGTTGTCTATTGTATTCTATCAGATTTTTCCCTGTTGAAGACTAAGGATAATTTGTTGTACATTATCTTAGTCATAATATTCTTTACTGGGCTAGTTGAGCTCACCCTTTTCCTTGTTGTTCCATTTTTCTCAGGAGGCGAGAATGTAGCGAGTACTAGTCGGGGTATGGAATGAAGGTTCTAGAGAGAGTTGTTTAGTAGTCCTCACCATTTTTTGTAAAATTATGTATCAATAATTATGATGGGGATTTATTTGCATGTGGATATTGTCTAGATGATAATATTTGTATTCAAACTCACAGCTTATGGGTTGTAAAAGTTGTAGTTGTTTCTGTACCATGTATTTGACAACTCAGAATGGGTTGGGTGGAATGGACCTATTTTGGGGGTGTCACATAAAATCCAGGCTCATCGAACATAGTTCGACCACAGTTCATATATATATATATATATATATATATATATATATATATATATATATAAGCGAATAAACGCACCAGACCGAAGTCTAGGCTCATCGAACAAAGTCCGACAAACAGTTAATATATATAAGTATATATATATATATATATATATATATATATATATATATATATATATATATATATATAATATGTATATATACAGATTGGAATGAAACCACGGACCGAAGTCCGGCAAAAGCAAGCAACACGACTTGCAACGTGTAGAAGGGTGTGTACAAAGATGAAGAGAAAGACTCTAAAGTGTGTGAGAAGGCTTACAACTGACTGATAAAAAGGGCTTCTATATCTTTAGAGTGGGTAAACACTGGGCTTTTGTCGGTACAAAAGAGGTTATATATGAGCTCACATGTGTTTGAAAGTGGGAAAATACACTGTATGGCGAGTGCAGAACAAATTGTGCAGGGTTTCCCCGTCTTTTTTTTTCTTAAAAATCAGCACCCCGAGCCTCTTATTTATGGGCAAAAGGTGCTGCAGGTGTACCTGCAGCTCAGTCGCAGGTGTACCAGAGGCGGGTCGGGTCGGCCCGGTTCTGTCGGGTTGGGTAGTCTCGAAGTATATGTACTCAGGCACTATAATGTCCTCTCAGATTTTGAGAAGTGCAATTCGGGCATCCGTTTGGAGGTATTCAGGACCTATTTCGGACCACCGTTGTCGAGATTTGTACGATGGCATGGGATTAGAATTTGTACGAAGTCTTTGAAGATGGGACGATGCCCTTCGATCTTCAAGCTTTAACTTTCATCCGTTACCCCGTACAATAGTCACTCGGGATTAGTTAGCCTTGTGGGACATTGCTGCGTAGAGATGAGACGTGGCATCGTGTTGGATGAGATGGCGATGTTGCCCCTCATCGGTGTTACTTTCGGATTGGGCCGATAAGCAGATGTTGCTCAGACTTCGCTGAGATTGGACTGCTGTATTTGTTGAAGGTCCTCATTGTTATCTTTGAGGTGTGCCTGTCTTCCCGATGTTATTGTTGGGTTGGTACAGTGTATCTCGTTGTGAGTGCCGAGATTGAAGCTAATGGCATTTAAAACAAGCATTTCTGGGGTCATCTCTGAAACCGCATTCCTTGGGGTTATCACCAAGGTTGGTGGCTATTCCCCTGGTTGGGACTTAGAATGGATACTTCGGGGTTATCTCCGAGATTAATCGGTCTTCTCCGTTGTACATTCCGGTATTGCATCTGCAGGTCTCGTGGTTAGATCCGAGGTTGAAACTGTTACTCCTAGATTGCGATCCGGGGTTAATGCTGAACTTCCGGTAGTGTCTGGTATGGATTTGGATTGTCTTTCAGGGTTCTCTCTTAAAAGACGAATCTGTCTTCCTGCAATGTTAGTAACAGTAGTACAGAAAATTTCGAGTGTCTACAGATGCCCCTCTTTGTCATACTCATGCATGGCGATGCATGGGTAGGATAAAGAATCCTAGACACTTTAAACGCAACAAGATAAACATGGTACTATGGATACTAACATGAGGCAAATGTATGATGCATGTGTACGGGGTTGTGGCCCAACATGCTGGGGATGATTGCTGGTTCCCTGTTGCTTCAACTAGGGCTTGGTAATACTGACCAGATCTAATGTGCAAGCCGAATTTGTTAGGATATTAGTGTTGGAGTTATCACCAAATTCCTGTGTTCTTGATAACGACTTGATACTGAAGGGGTATCTCTTGTGTGTAAGAGATCTGTGGGGATAAAGCTTGATCTGTTTGAGGATGTGTGTAACATATTCCATCATCTATCCTCTTGGATAATGTTGACCTCTCCTGGTTAGTATCTCCAGAATATGTCATGATTCTGTTGGACTTACTGCCAACATCAAATGTTGTCAGGGATGCCTGACCTTAGTTGACGTGTGAATCAATGGCTGAAACATCATATGGGATATACTGTCAAGGTTACTTGACCATCGCTGATGTGTAGATCAACGGAGCATTTCATTGTGACCCCCGCCGGGGATCCGCTGGGGAATATGAGCAGCTGGGTATGAGAACCTCGAACAGCTCTATAAATCTGACAGGTTTAAACGCTATCAGCTAAAATGATGTCAAGGTTTCTTGACCTTCATTGATATGTGTGTCAACGGATAAACGTGTTGTAACCCCCACCGGGGATATACGTTGTAACCCCCGTTGGGGACCCACTGGGTAACGATCGGGAGTCGGCGGCATCAGACCTATATAAGGTATTGCCGTATATAATTTGTGACAACTGAGGTCATCGGCAGAGTATACCTTGTGTTCAGGCGACTACCAATGAGTGATGTACAGATTCAAAGTCTCATTTGAGAAGACCAAGATTGTATGTTGTTTTGCTCAATTGCGTGGCATTTTTATTCCTGATTTGACCTTTCTAGCCAGTAAGAACTCCGTTTCAACTCGAACTGGACTAAGCTGGAGGGGTGGGGCCCACATAGAGGAGTCGCAAGTGTACCTGCTGCAGCCGTAGATGGGCCTGCGGCCAGGCGTGGATGATAAATCCCAGCAGCCTGCCTTCACAAGTCACTTTCAACTTGTTTCTCTCTAGAAAAACCGTGAGCCGCTTCCAGATTTGCTAAGTTCGGGCTGCTTTCTGCAAATTCTGTCACCGTACAAGTGTTCTACACTATCTTGGTAACGTATGCATGTATTTTTTCTAGTTTCTGTCCGTTAGATTGTGTGATATTGCACGAAATGCATCTAAACACGTAGTAGTGATTATGTATGCACAAATGACTTGATAAAAAATATTCAACATAGTAAATGTTAGTATTAAACCATGCTGAACATAATGATGTGAAAAATTTTGACTTCTGAGACAGTCAAATTGGCACCTTTTTCTGCTATTTTTTGTCCTATTTGAGGTCCAATGAGCAAAAGGTAAAAAGGCAAAATACTCCTACCATTGAGGTTGGCCTTATGCATGATGTTCTTGATTTTTTATGCATATATTATGTATATGACTTAGGGGTAGGTGTGCTACTGAATGACCACCTAGACATGCCTTTGCGCATGTGGATAGTCCTATTTTCAAAGGGGACTATGTCGAAATTTTTCCAAATGTAGGTATTGAGTAGTCATGCATTCTAACTCTATTATATGTTAAAGTAAATGCATGCATGTATATAGTCATATAATGCATTTTAGAAAGCTCCAGATAAGGCAATACCACACCCTTTCTGAGGTGATTTGGAGACTTGTTTTCCAGATATTATGGATCTGGATCAGCCGAGCAGTTCTTACAGGACCGCTTCTGGCGTACGGCGGAGGGCTTCTGAAGTTCCTCGTCCCCGTTCTGTTAGACAGCCTTGTCGGTTGGTGGAGACTGTGATTCGCCCCGTCCAGGTAGAGGTTCCAGACATTGAGGACGAGGAGGTGGATAGTGAGGATCCCCTTCCTGCTGTATATATCCCTCGCAGGGAGTTTTCGAGCATCAAGGTGGTGAACCCAGAGTTGCTAGGTGATTTGGGTAGACACCCATCTATGTACTTGCATGCTAACGAGGTATGACGTTAAACTTTATCTTCCCTCTTACCTATTGATGAGGATTAAAAGGGTTCTGATGTTGATCTGTGCTTCATGCAGGTTCTAGGTTTTACACAGCCTCGGGGGAACTGGTTTAGCATCCACTCCATGTACCAGGCGCTTCATTTTGATTATAGAGCAGTAGTGCATGAGTGGGGATTTGGGGCATTTTTCTCCATCCTTCCCCGTCGTTGTCCCTGGGGTTACCTCAGGGCATTGTCTGAGCGATGGTTTCATCAGACTCAGTCACTCCACCTGCTGGATTACGAGGTGATGATGATGCCTATGGATTGGCGATTTATCACATGTATGGAGTTTGGAGGGGAGCCAGTTCCTTGCATGGCGAATATCACCCCTACTACCGTCTGGTCCTTGTTAGGAGTTTCGGCGGGTGCGCTCAAAGGTAGGACTATCTGTTTAGGTCCTTTGAGCGTAGATGTTATGAGTGGGCTATTGAGTGAGCCCATGCCTGATGATGTCAGGATCAAGGATCGCGTTCTGTAGCGATTGTTCCTGATGATCATTTGAGGCTGCTTCATAGCAGATAACTCTTCCACGGTATCTTTCACTTTGGTCAGCGCCACACGCGATGTGGACCGTATAGGAGAGTACGATTGGGGCTCTTAAAACTTTACCTATTTCCTCCGGGGCATGCATCTGTGCTCACAGGGTTTGACTAGGATTTTACCTGTTTCTGCTGGTGAGTATTTTTCTTGTCTTTTCCTTTCACAGGTTAAAAGTGTTTACTGATAGCAGATGTTTTTCCATTGTGTTGGTAGTTTTGGGCCTATGAGAGGCTTCCATGTTTGCGTCCTGTGAGTGTGTTAGGCTTAGATATCTATCCACGAGGACGACGATGGCATCGTTCTATTTTGCCAAAGGTCCCTGTATCTAAGGGCTTCACTCATTACCGTATGCAGCTGGAGTTGCTGACGGCCGACCCCATCACATGGCTTCCATATTCAGGGGATCATTTGATCATCGGTTTTGAGGATGGACACCCTACTGGAGTAGAGTATTTTATTTCCACTTGGAGATTTCCTCTTTTCACCGATAGAGGCTGGGAGCTCTATTTAAGAGAGCGTGCTATCAGGAGCACCACATGGGAGATTCGTATACCGATCTTGCCTCCTGTTAGGCGTCATTGGCCTGTATCACAGTCACCCGCCATTGATATTCCATTGTTGGGAGTTGATGGTTTTGATTTATCTAAGGGTCCATGTACTCGGGAGATATTCCAGCGCTAGTGGCTCCCTCGCACTATTGGGGCCCAGTCTCGTGCCACACAGTTTATGGGGACATGGTTCCTGAATCATTGATGATGATAGATTGGGTAGCTTTTGTTCGAGCTCTGACCCATATAACCCAGATTGATAGCTTGACCCGGCAGTTGGATCGGGCACAGATATTTATTCGGCATTTGGGCAGAGATCCGGCAGAGGCGGATACATTTGTTCCTTCCAGCTCAGGTGGTGGCCCCTCAGACGACCCATTTGGTTTTGCCGGCGTAGATCCTCCCCTTTATAGGCCTGACATCCCTTTTGATAGAGATCCAGTGACTCAAGAGGAGTTACATCAGGTGGACAGGATTGAGGATGTGGACATCGAGACCATTGTCTTCTTCTGATGTGTATTCTCGCTATATCTTTTGATAGGCCTCTGTTAGATATTGGGTGGCTGTTCCCCATTCTCGCTATATCTTTAGATAGGCCTCTGTTAGTAGTAGGGCATTTGTTCCCCATTTTCATGTACTTGTAGCTGTATAGAGCTGATGTATTAGATGATGATATATTTAGGAATGTATGCACTGTTTTTTCATTCCCTATATCATATTGCCATCCATTATCTGTTATGCATGTATCATGTTATGCATATGTATATGTCCAGAGATACTCGGTATTGACCCCTGGATGGTCTTATGACACGGCCCGTACAGATGTCTTCTTCGACAATTAGCCATATAGATCATACCCCACAGTCAGTGGTGGTATTGATTATGCGCTCGTGGTACGATAACATGTCACCACCAGATAGAGTGACTGTAGATCTGTTATTGCAGCATACCATGACCCTTTTGGCATTTCAGGTTCCTGCATGATTTGTATATGGGATGCTAGAGCATTGGCTAGCTGATAGGCAGGTATTTCGCTTTGGCACCCATGAGTAGACTCTTACTCTTGAGGAGTATGCTCGTTTGACGATGCTGCCCCTAGACCGACCTTGCATACACATGGCTTTGGGAGACTTGAGTAGACAATTCATGACTCTTACCGGATTGAGGCGCAGAGTGGTGCAGGATGAGTTGACATCGGGCCATGTGATCTCTCAGCGTTTTCTGTGTGACAGATTTGGTGCGGAGGGTAGCTACTCACGACATTCAGGGGATTTCACTGTGTCGGAGGATCATTGGCGTTCGGTCAGAGTTGATGTACAGATACTATGTGTACTGTCATACGTGTACATGATGCGGTACATGGATGAGATAGATATAGGCGTTATCATGGCGGTGAGAGCTCTCAGGGAGGGTCGTACCATTGTACCTATGATCGTGGCAGAGACCTTGCGATCAACGTCCTACTGCCATACTTACCCGTCAGGTGTGTTTACTGGGAGTTCGGTCATGTTGTATGTGTGGTTTATGTCACACTAGTGACCAGTTGGTACCTTTAGACGGCACAGGTATTGTTTCTCCCATGAGGTGGCTATGTCGTATTCCTTTCAGCCATCGGAGTGTGTAGATGCTCAGTCCTGGTCCACATTTTTGGCAGATATCTGAGATCCATTTAGCATATTGTTGTGCTCGGGGCTTTGCTCACCATACTGCTTCATTACTCATGCTCCGGGCATGTATTTCCTCCCTTTGGCTGGCTTGAGGGGCGTGACGACTTATCATCCATTGGCCGTGATGTCGCAGTTTGACCAGTTCCAGGATTTTCATCATTTCGAGGGGGCGGCAGGTCAGCGCTCAACTTTTCGATACCTCTCAGCCGAGGACCGATCTCGTGTATACGCTTGCTGGGATCAGCGTGAGCTAGCTGCTTTTCCTGCCAGTCGTCCCAGTTATTCTGCAGAGTACTCCGCATGGATGGAGACGGAGGTTTTATCTGCTGCAGTAATATTCGCAGTACCGGAGATTGAGTTAGACGATGTAGAGATTATAGAGGACATTGATACCTACATCGAGGAGGATACCGTTGTTGGGTTACCAACATTTCTTCTGGATTCTCCTAGTACCAGTACTTTTGTGATCCAGGACTCGACACAGTATTTAGAGCAGAGTCTTCATCTGATAACCTTTGAGAGAGATCAGATTCGATCTATGATGTCGACTGCTCTTGATGTGAGGGACGCCACCCTATTAGAAAGAGATGAGGCATTATCTCGTAGAGATGCCGCTGTTAATGAGCGGGATGAGGCCAGGTCAGACAGAGACGCAGTGATAGTTGAGCGGGATAGTGCTATATCTGCCTGGGATGTGGCTGTCATAAATAGTACTGCAGCGAGGTCTCTTACCACTGGTATGATCGTAGAGATGAGCACTTATATCGATGAGCATATGGTCATCATGCAGATGGCTACAGATCTGTTGGGTCGTGTGGATATTCTTGTCTAGGAGACTACAGCTTTACCTCCTTCATCTGAGAGGGATGCCATGTTGGTCTTGCTAGCTCGCATGTACCCTGATTCATAGATAAACTTGTATTTACCTACACAGACAAGCTTAGCCATTTTGTCATGTTCAGTTCATATTGTATATATATCAAACAACAATATATATGATAGGGAAATATATTTTTGGATCACTTCCCTTTTAGATATGCCTTGCTATTTGCTTGATATTTTGCCTGCTGCTTCAGGGCTTGTGATCTTGATGAATTCTGAATTCTTCCTTGGTGGATGAACATTGAGCTGTCTTTGGATAGTTAAGAATGGATCATCGATCTATGTATATCCCTACCATCTTTGGTGTCTTGGGACTTGTTTTTGAATGGAAATGTGGAGAGGAGTGTGGCTTTCCTCTCTGAGATTGATCGCATCACAAATGGTTGCCAGTACTTCTATTTAGGAGAAGCCTAGTTAATTCCACCTCTTATGGTTTAGTATTGCTCTTTGAGGTATGACCACAACTTAGATGGTCTCCGAATCTCCTATTTGGGAGGAGTTCAGGTAATTTCATCCCTTTGGTCTGAAGCCGAATGAAATGTAGTGGATTGAAAGAGAATCCCAATACCCGCTGATAATGGTTTGTGTTTTGGTAGGGGGTGAGACCGCACCATGAATGGCTGCCTACATACTCCTATTGAAGAGGAGATCAGGTCTGCGTAGTTCGAACCTGGTGTAAGAGGTTCAACGCTGTATATGGATGATATGGTGTAGGAATGTTTTTGGTTATTTTTGTTTTTGTAAGGAAAAGAGGGTAGAAATGTTTTTGTTGTTTTTGTTTTATTGCGATCGGGCCATGTAACATGGTTGCCTACGTACTCCTATTGAAGAGGAGATCAGGTCAACGTAGTTTGCCCCTCAGGGCGAGAAGAACAGCGTAATCCCATGTGCAGGTCAAAGTGCGTGGAGGAGAATGTTTAATCCTATGTTGAGGATAAACTGCAGGCAGGAGAAGTTTGATCCCATGTATTGGTAGCCAAACTGTGAAACGCAAGAGGTTCAATCAGCGGTGGGATGACCTAAGTTGTATGAACGCAAGGGAGAAAGCCAGGCTGCTGCCTTGAAGAGTATGTTTCCCTGAGGGGCAAAGTGTAGATAAGTTGTATGCGGTAAAAGGTTAAAGAACCGGAATGACTGGTGACCTGATGATGATACACCAGGGTGTTTGCTGGTTACTTCAGACATAATACCGTTTCACGGTGTCTAAGTTGATGAGTTGTGGAAATTCATCGCCGTCCATTTCTTGTAATCTGAGAGCGCCTCCTGTCAATACTTCTTTGACAATAAACGGGCCTTCCCAGTTAGGAGCGAATTTTCCTTTGGCCTGATCTTGGTTGTCAAGAATCTTCTTCAGAACCAAGTCATGTTGTTTAAATTACCGTAGCTGGACTTTTTTGTTGTAGGATCTGGCAATCCTTTGTTGATATAGCTGACCATGGAAGATAGCAGCGGTTCGCCTTTCGTCTATCAGAGACAATTGGTGATACCTGTCTTGTACTCATTGGTTTTCATCCAGCTGAGCGTCGATCAACACCCTGAGAGATTCCATCTCAACTTCTATGGGGAGCACTGCTTCCATCCCATAGGTTAAAGCGTAGGGGGTTGCCCCAGTTGAAGTACGCATTGTGGTTCTGTAGGCTAACAGAGTAAGAGGCAACATGTTAGGCCAATCTTTGTGGTTGGCTGACATCTTTTGCATAATCTTCTTGATATTTTTGTTAGCCACTTCAACAGCACCGTTCATCATCGGACGATAGATGACAGAGTTAAGATGTTTGATGTGGAATTTACTGCATAATTCCTCCATCATTTTGTTGTTGAGGTTTTTGGCATTGTCTGACACAATCACCTCTGGTTGTCCATATTGACAAACAACATTATTTCTGATGAAAGCAAAGATGACTTCTTTAGTGACCCTAGGGAAGGAGGCTGCTTCTACCCACTTGGTGAAGTAGTCGATCATGGTGAAGATAAATCGGTGACCATTATTGGCTTTAGGCCCAATAGGCCCAATAACGTCCATTCCCTACATTGAGAAGGGCCAAGGCGAACTCATATTGTGGAGCTCCCATGGAGGGGCGTGTATAGCATTCCCATGAATCTGGCACTGATAGCATCTTCTGACGTGGTCGTTGCAATCAGCTTTGAGAGACAGCTAGTAATGTCCCGTCCGGAGGACTTTCTTGACAAGGAGGGGGCCACTCATGTGGGGGCCACAGACTCCGCCATGGATTTCATCCATAAGCCTTTGGGCTTGATCTTTGTCTAGTCACCTGAGGAGACCTAGTCCTAAATCTCTTTTATAGAGCGCATCTCCACTCTAGTAGAACTTCATAGCAAGTCGATGGATCCGCCTTTTCTCAGTCAGGCTCGCCTCATCGGGTATATATCCATCTCGCAGATATTCCTTGATATGTTGATACCAAGGAGGTTGGATGGGAGGTAGCTTATCTGATACTTCTCCAACGTAATTCCCATAGGCTGGGGCCTTGTGCAGGGAAATTATGACGCTTGACAAGTGTTCCTTGTCTGATATGCGAATCAAGGAGGCCAAAGTTGCTAATGCGTCCGCGAAATCATTCCTATTACAAGGAATGTGTAGAAAGGAGATTTCTTCGAACTCCAAAGACATCCCCAAAACCTTCCGATGGTAAGGCAGCAAATGTAGTTCCTTGGTTTGATAAACTCCGGTGGATTGTTTGATTACCAACTCTAAATCTCCAAGGATAGCTAACCGCTTGATGCCCATTGAACGGGCAAGTTTTAGCCTCATGAGATAGCCTTCATACTCAGCCGTATTATTGGTGCTGACAAACTGTAATTTGACGGCAACGGGATACTGCTCCCCCGTATCAGATACTAGAATTGCTCCAGCTCCAGAACCTTCCATGTTAACAACTCCATCAAAATACATCCTCCATGATTGGCGCGTATCGTACTGATGGTGTTTATGTACTGTCATTACTCCTTTATCAGGGAAATATATTTCCAAGGGTTTGAAATCCCCTGAAGGTGCGGCAGCCAGTTGATCTGCGATTCTTTGACCTTTAATGGACTTTTGAGTCACATATATGATGTCAAATTGTTGTAGGATCAACTGCCATCTGGACAGTTAGAAATGCAACATGGGTTTGTTGAACACGTACTTGAGAGGATTCACGCGGGATATGAGATGGGTTGTGTGACCATAGAGGTAATGCTGTAACCTCATGGAAGCCCATGCTAAAGCACAACACGTCTTCTCAATTAGAGTGTACTTGTGTTCACCGCTGCTGAACCTTTTGCTGAGGTAATAGATAGCTCATTCTTGGCCTATATTGTCTTTCTGTCCCAGCATACAGCCCATGGCATTATCACTTATGGACAGGTACATGAACAGGGAAACATCATCCCTGGGTGGTACCAAGATAGGAGCTTTAACTAGCTATTTCTTAATTGTAAGGAAGGCATTCTGGCACTCATCATTCCATTTCATGGAGGAGTTCTTCCTTAATAACTTGAAGATTGGCTCACAGGTTGCTGTGAGTTGGGAGATAAACCTGCTGATGAAGTTGATCCTTCCCAAAAATCCCCGTATTTCCTTTTCTGTCTGAGGAATGGGCATTTTCGTGATGACTTGGATTTTGGTAGGATCCAGCTCAATCCCTTTGTGGCTGACTAAAAATCCTAGCAAGTTGCCTGACTTGACGCCAAAGGCGCACTTAGCTGGATTCAACTTCGATTGTACTTATACAACCTGTTGAAAAACTTTCTGAGATGGTCTAGATGGTCATCCTCCTTCTGGGACTTGACAATGATATCATCCATGTAGATCTCAATCTCTTTATGCATTGAGTCGTGGAAAAGAGCCATCATAGCTCGTTGATAGGTAGCTCCAGCATTGATGAGGCTGAATGACAACCATCTATAGTAAAAAGTTCCCCAAGGAGTGATGAAAGCAGTCTTCTCACGATCGTCCTCGGCAACCATGATCTGATGGTACCCTGCAAAGCAATCAGTAAAGGAGCACATGTCGTATTGCGCAGTATTGCCAATGAGAATGTGGATAAATGGCACAGGAAAGCTATTTTTTAAGTAATCTTTGTTCAAGTCCCGATAATCCACGCAAACTCGTACCTTCACTCCAGGTTTAGGCATGGGTACAATATTGGATATCCACTCAGGATATGTAGACACAATGATGATGTCGGCTTGAAATTGTTTCACAATTTCTTCTTTCACCTTTAAATTGCATTCAGGTTTCAATCTCCTGAGCTTTTGCTTAATTGGCTTAAATTCCTCTTTAATGAGAAGGCGATGAAGGACAATGTCAGTGGATAAACCCACCATGTCTTCATGAGACCATGCAAACACATCCTGGAATTGGGATAATAGCGTAACCATGTCATTCCGTTGGTTTGGGGTAAGGTCTGAACAAATCTGGATTAACTTAGGGCTTTCTAAGGTTCCGAGATTGAAAGAAATGGTTTGCTAAAGGTTGGGTTTCGGTTTGTCTTTGACCCATTCTTGAATTTATTGAGGCACCTCAATGTCATCCTGGAGATCCATCAAGGCTGAATTCATCTCTACATCAAAGGTACAATCCTTGCGTAGGAGAGACAACATAACCGCAAGTACAGGCACATCTAAATTTAGAGTCCTGAAACAAAATATTCTTTCACTTAGTATATATGAAATACGTTGATCATACACAGTGTTAGCATATACTGGCAAAATAAACTACTAATACTATACAGAAAAGTAAACAGTTATTGTATCTACAGGGCAGAAAAGAATTTCTGCCCGCTTTACCCTTGTCGACCAAAGCAAGGAATGTTGTTCCAATTGGTAAGGGTAAAGTTCGGGTGGACCGCAGTGATGGAGGGATTGTCATCATACTCCTTGTCCTGAATGATGGCCATTACGTCAGGGCAATCATCATCTGGGGTGTATCTGTTGGTATGTTCATCATGGACGATGATGCTCATGCCCGGCATTATTCGGACAACGTTTTCCTTAATTCTCTGTTGCTTTTCTTCGATTACGGGATCTGGAATAACAATTTTCTTTTCCTCCACTAATTTTGGCTTAGGAAATAACATGGCCATGACATTGGCTGGCACCTTTACTGGAGGTTGTGCGGACTCGGAGTTTGAAGGCGAAGCCAAATGCCACATGGTTGAAGCTAAAGGAATTTGTTAATGCTTATGAGGATTCCTGTGACTAGAGCTGACAGAATAGCCTAGTCCAGCTGTTCCAACTTGCTTGGTTAATCAAATGGGGTACTGGATACCCTGGCCATCTTTACCAAACCCTTGTCCTGGCTTATGACCCAACGACATCATTTCTTGAGTGGCTGACATCACCTCAGCAGAAATGTGAGGTTCGGGCAGTGGTGCTCCAATAGCGTGGTATTGGGTGTTGCTTATTTCCAAAGCATGAAAACTTACTGGTTCTACGTCTGCATTGGCATTGATGAATGGAATGTCTCCGTACTAAGGAATCTCTGGTTCAACGTTGACCGTGACCAGGCTATTATTGATAATGTACTTCAATTGTTGGTGAAGGGTGGAGGGGACTGCCCCTGCCATGTGGATCCATGGTCGTCCGAAGAGCAGGTTGTATCCCGAATCTATCTTGAGCACATGGAAGGATACGCAGAATGTATGAGGGCCAATTTCGATTGGCAGCTCAATTACTCCAATCGAGTTACGGCGGGCTCCATCAAAAACTTTGATGATAGTATGGCTACTCCGAATTCGATTGAGATTGATATCCATCTTCACCAAGGTGGTATATGGGTAGATATTTAGAGAGGAACCTCCATCTATTAAGACTCCAGCCACCATATATCTGGAGGATAAGACCTCAATGTGCAACGGTTTGCAATGACCAGTCCCTTCGGGTGGTATGTCATCATCAGTGAAGGTTATCACACTAGTGTTGAAAATGTGATCAACCATGTGTTGAAATTTTTCTGTATCCACTGATGTCAGAAGATAGGCTTATTCCAAAACCTTTAACAAGACCTTCTGGTGATTCTCGGAAGTTAAGACCAAGTCCAAAATTGATATTTATGGTGGAGCTTCCTTCAAGCTTAAAACCACTGAGGCTTCATTATGATCCACAACGTGGAGGAATTTTTTAATCTTCTCCATGGGTATTTTCCCCTTTGATTTGGTGGTGGGGTTCATCACCCAATGGGGAAGATACAGTGGATTTTCCTTCGACACTGCAGCAGTGGTATATGAGGTGGATCCTTCACCTTGTCCATAATTCCACGGAACCTTGCGCAAGCTAACAATAGGATATTGTGCTCTGCATGGCAAATTGATTGGCTCGGGAGCGGCCACTTTCAAAGGATTGTTTCCTCCTTTGAGCTGAATTATCGGTGTTGTGAGAACAGTATTAATCCCTTTAACTTCAGTAGATATAACTGCTACCACACTTTTCCACTTAGTAGGGCCTGCATTCTCACTTGCACGTAACACAGTGTCGTTATCTGCCAAGCGCAGTACACCACTGTTAATTAGATTTTGAATAAGGTGGCGGAGTGCCCAGCATTCTTCTGTGCTGTGACCGCGAGACTGGGAGTGGTATTGACATACCCCATCAGAGTTTTACCGTCTTGAATGGGGGTTGATTGGAGTTACAAGGTAACTGATCCTTCCTTCATTGATTAACATGTGAAGGATTTCCTCCATGGGTTGGCCCAAATAGGTGAATTCCCGTTTGTTGGCAAAATCCCGATGGGCTTTGGCATTTGCTCTCTTCGTCACTTTGTCTTCCAGTATTTCATTTTCTAAAAGGGATGAGGGAATATTCATGACGATTGGTAGGAGACTGGCATGGTCCTGGCTGATTAATTGTTGAGTCACTTGATGCTGATAAGTCACTAGTTCCGCCAATTGCTCAATTTGTTTGTAGAGAGCTTTCATCTTTCGTTCCATTGTGAACTAGAACTTAGCATAATCCCATCTTTCATCACCGTTTTTGATGGTCTGGGGGGAATCACAGCTGAAGTTGGAACTCTGTCCACTGCTCCAATTAATAATGTTGACCTCTTCTTCTTTGTGTTGAGGAAGAGGGTTGTCTTGTATGTGAGGCTGATCGGGTTTGGTGACTACGATCTCTCCATTATCTATTAGGTCCTGGATCTTGTGTTTCAAGGCCCAACAATCCTGAGTATCATGTCCAGGTGCCCCAGCATGATAAGCACATTTCCTAGCAGCATTGAAACCCCGTCCATTAGGGCTGACTAGTGGAAGAAGATGCGTAATTTTCTTCTGTGTTGTCAGAAGATTAAGAATGTTCTCAAGGGTATCCCCTAAGGGTGTAAACACTCGATGACATTTGACTTCTCCACCTTTTGGTACTGGAGGGTTTGCAAACTGTGCTGGAAAGGGAGTGTAGTTTCTCCTTTGAATGGGCATACTTTGATTGCCTTTTTGCCCCTGTAGTATCAGGGAAACATCTTCCTCTTTCTTTTTATGGACCCTCTGGGGGTTTTTCCCATAATTTCCAGATTGGATGTGATCAGCAACAGCTTTGAGTGCGGCTAGGTCTTGAATCTTTCCTAACTTCAACCCCATTTCAGCCATCTCCCCATGTTTAACCATTTTAAAAAAACGGTTTGCCGATGCTGGCTAAAACTCTCTCATAGAAGGGAGCTTCTTGTATGTCTATGAATATCATGACCATTTCTGATTCTGACATGGCAGGGCTAACTTGGGCAGCCAGGCGTCTCCACATTTGAGCATACTCTTTGAAAGACTCGTTAGACTGTTTCTTGATCTTGGTAATCTGATACCGATCAGGAGCCATTTGAGTTTGAAAACTGTATTGAGTGAGGAAGGCATGTGCTAGCTCTTCCCAGCTATGGGTTTTGGAGTTGTCTAATCTTGTGTACCACGAACAGGCTTCTCTAGTTAGACTCTTTTGGAATAATTGCATTCTGAGTTTTTCATCCTCTGCATAGGATCCCAGTTCTCCAATAAAGACTTTTAAATGTGTATAAGGATCCCCTAACCCGTCATATTTTTCAAATTCAGGAGTTTTAAATTTTTCTGGATAGTGAACACCAGGAAAAATACATAGATCAACATATGAAACACTCCCGTGTGTTCCAATTCCTTTGATAGCACGAAGGATCTCTTCTATTTGGAGGACTTTCTTTTGGATGTCACCATTGTCTGGATCTCCAGTGGAATGGGCTGCATCCTGCATTTTGTTGGTCGTTTCTAACTGTGGCTATGGTATGGTAATGACTAGAATTCCTCCTTGTGTGGAGGGCTCAGTATGTACGGGTATTTTCTGACCCTGTGTAGATTGGTCTAATTCTTTTAATAGAACAGCCAAATCTGTAATCTTTTTGCTTAACCCGTCGAATTCTTTGCGAGAAACTGGATTAAGTTCAGTCTGGTCGGATGACGACATGATTGACTGTAGGCCTGTTGCCTTTTTGGACTTTGACTAGGTAGTAGGTCTGATTGATTCCCTGCGAAAGACTGGCATAGTTTAGTCCTTATGGAAGGTGTATAATGACATGCTATGTGATGTGTCCATTTTAGGAATTTTATCCTTTAAAACGGGTGTCAGCTGTTTGTAGCATGTATGTGGACATATTGCTTCATATTTCTCATTACATGGAGATAGATATGGAATGAAATTACAAGTAATTGTGTTTTACAAGTAATTGAAATGAGAGCATGAAGAGACTTTCCTTCGTTTTGGGTTTATCAGAGGCTGACCAATCTTAGGTTACTCTCGCGACTTTTTGGCATGAAGGTTCCCAAATCATCGCAATGTACTAGACGGGAAGTTAATCCGGTCTTTCAACTGGAGCGAATTTGGGTGGTGCCTTTCCTGAGCCTCAGAGAATTCGTCTTCTCACGAGTCTAGTAATCAAACTCCGACGGGATAGCCTCCTGGTGGAGGAACCACACAACATACATTCATATACATCGCGTCTCACCGTATGAAATGATGACATTTGCGAAGCACTAATATCATAAGCAGTTTATAGTGTGAAGCACTAACATCACACGCAGATATGATGCGAAGCACTAAGCTCAAACAAGACATGCATTCGTACACATTCATCCAATGTAAATGCAACATCCACACACAAGCATATAATCAGTTTTGAAAATATTGTAGTAGCGGCTTAAGTCCTCTTACTAGAATCCCCAACAGAGTCGCCACCTGTCGACGTCGGGATTTTTGGGTGTCCTTTTCTGTTACTTGTTCTTTGGTGTTCTCATTTTAGGTGAGATTTGTTTGAAAAAACAAGTGAAAAAGGTCCGACATGTATAATGTCGACAATGGGACTATTAAGAGTCGCCAGTTGGTTTTTTAAATGGTTGTACCAACACAACCGAGAAAAGGTTTGTACATTGACCCAATGATGTGACACTGATATACGGGTCGGTGAAACCGAGATTCATTTAGGGTCTGGGGACTTGGTTATGCGGGGGGAAGGTGTTAGGCACCCCCCGACATCCGTGTTACTTCGGTGACCGCCTCTTTTCAAGAAACTATTATATGAGTGTGTGTGTGTGTGTGTGTGTGGGTCAATGTGCTGTTATATGAAAGTTGTGCGAGGCCTCGTTCGAATCTATATACACAGGGTTTGAATTTATGTAAAAATTTAGTTTTTAGCAAGATATGGCAACCATGTGTATATAGATTCGAACATAGTTCGACCACAGTTCATATATATATAAGTATATATATATATATACAGTTAATATATATATATATATATATATATATATATATATATATATATATATATATATATATAATATAAATACAGACTGCAATGAAACCACGGACCGAAGTCCGGGCAAAAGCAAGCAACACGACTCTCAACGTGTAGAAGGGTGTGTGCAAAGTTGAAGAAAAAGACTCTTAAGTGTGTGAGAAGGCTTACAGCTGACTGATAAAAAGGGCTTCTATATCTTTAGAGTGGGTAAACACTAGGATTTTGTGGGTACAAAAGAGGTTATATATGATCTCACAGGTGTTTGAAAGTGGGAAAATACACTGTATGACGAGTACAGAGCAAATTGTGCAGGGTTTCCCCGTCTTTTTTCTCTTAAAAATCATCACCCCAAGCCTCTTATTTATAGGTAAAAGGTGCCGTAGGTGTACCTGCGGCTCAGCCGCAGGTGTACCAGAGACGGGTCGGGTCGGGTCGACTCGGTTCTGTTGGGTCGTGTTGTCTAGAAGTATGTGCACTCAGGAACTTTAATGTCCACTCAGATTTTGAAAAGTGCAATTCGGGCATCCGTTTGGAGGTATTCAGGACCTATTTCGGACCATCGTTGTTGAGAGTTGTACGATGGCATGGGATTAGAGTTTGTACGAAGTCTTTGAAGATGGGACGATGCCCTCTGGTCTTCAAGCTTCAACTTTCATCCGTTACCCCGCACAGTAGTCACTCGGGATTGGTTAGCCTTGTGGGACATTGTTGCATAGAGATGAGACGTGGCATCGTTTTAGATGAGATGGCGATGTTGCCCCTCACCGGTGTTACTTTCGGATTGTGCCGATAAGCAGACGTTGCCCAGACTTCGCTGAGATTGGACTGCTACATTTGTTGAAGGTCCTCATTGTCATCTTTGAGGTGTGCATGTCTTCCCGATGTTATTGCCGGGTTGGTACAGTGTATCTCGTTATGTGTGCCGAGATTAAAGCTGATGGCATTTGAAACAAGCATTTCCGGGGTCATCTCCAAAACTGCATTCCTTGGGGTTATCACCAAGGTTGGTGGCTATTCCCATGGTTGGGACTGAGACTGGATACCTCGGGGTTATCTCCGAGATTAATCGATCTTCTCCGATGTGTGTTCTGGTATTGTATCTGCAGGTCTCGGGGTTAGATCCGAGGTAGATACCGTTACTCCCAGATTGTGATCCGGGGTTAATGCTGAACTTCCGGTAGTGTCTAGTATGGATTTGGATTGTCTTTCAGGGTTCTCTCTTAAAAGACGAATCTGTCTTCCTGCAATGTTAGTAACAGTAGTACAGAAAATTTCGAGTGTCTACAGAGAGCACAAACGAGAGGACAAAATTGGGGGAGCTTATGGGGTAAGTGATAGGTAGGGTAACAAAAATGCAAATGTACGCACTAAATTTTAGGAGTTTTTGGGTATATATTGAATATCTTTTTTTGGCCAACGTAAAATAAGTTCCTTTTTATCAAAAAATTTGGATATTAAACCGGCAGGTACCACATGTACGTTGAATTGCCTACGTGGCACCGGTGACATGTATTTTTACCAAAATTGTTTCCAAAAATATGTTGTTCCCTAGATTTGAACCCAAAACCCTAAAATTGAAGTTTTAAACACTAGGCCACTAGAGCACTTTAAGCTTCATTATTATTTTACCCAAAGAATAAATTATATACCAAATCAATTCATTTCCCGAACAAAATATAAAAAGACAAACAATCTATTATTATTAATGAAATTTTAGTTTTCAATCAACTAATATTGGAATAACTATTGCTTTTCAATGAATTATTATTATTATTATTTTTATTATTATTATTATTATTATTATTATTATTATCATAATCATTATTATTTATTATTATTTTATTATTATTGGTATTGTTATTATTATTATTATTGTTATTATTTATTATTATTGTTGTGTTGTTGTTGTCGTTATTATTACTATTATTATTTAATATTATTGTTATTATTATTATTATTATTATTTATTATGATTATTATTATTGTTGTAATTATTATTACTATTATTTATTATTATTATTATTATTATTTATTGTTGTTGTTTTTATTATTATTATTAGTGTTGTTGTTATTGTTATTATTATTATTATTTATGTAATTATTATTATTATTTATTAATATTCTTATTATGGTTTATTATAATTATTGTTATTGTTATTATTATTATTATTTATTAATGTGAAGGCCCCAAATCTGAGTACCTTTAAACAACGGATATGGTGCTTCACAGTACTAAACATTCACATCCATACATATACATTACCATGTTAATATGAAAGTAATTACTATCTGTGAGACCTCAAATTTTATGAAATAAAAATATTTAATTTTTTTATTTTGGTAAATAGTTAAATTGATAAAAGTTTAAAGTTAAGGGTAATCTGTGATTTTTTTTTGCAAAGTAAGCAAGTTGATATAAAATATTCGTTGTGTCGGGGAATATCCATACGACGGTACAATCATTTGTGAACCCAACAACGGAATTATTTTTGGATTGAGAAAACGACAAAATATTTTTATGAAAATAACGGCGGAAGTTTTATCGTTAACTGTTGAAACACCCGGTGTTAAAAGTACAGTAATACGCGTGGTTGCATAGTAGCACACGATATTGATTATTGATGATTATGTGATAAGTCACTCAGTTTTGTTTTATTGGTATTATTAATGCAATAAAATAAAAAAGCTTTTTATATAAAATAAAATACTTTTATAAAGTATTCGTTTTATTAGGCTAATAGTAAAATCTTTTTATATAAAATAGAATACTTTTATAAAGTTATCTGTTTTATTAGACAATAATTAGAATATAATATATTTTATTATGCATAGTATTTGCATAGTGCCTGCATAGTATTTGCATAGTAAAATCTTTTATAAAGTTATTCTTTTTATTAGATTATAAATAGAATATATTATATTTTATTTAAAAGATTTTGCTTTAAATATGGACCATCAGATTAATGTAAATGTGACGCCCCCAAATCCAGGTACTTGAAACCCGAACTCGGTGCTTCACGATACCATTTCTATGAGCAGAATAATACTATTAATAATAACAATATTATAGATTTTCAAACTTAACTTACATATTATCAGAGTTTAGTTCCCAAGTACGAAACCTTTAACATTCGTTACATGATCATAATAATAATATTTATTATCCTTATCATAAAGTCAGACTATTACATAAAATAGCTTAAACATTTAGTCGGCAACTTTCCCTTTCCCCTTGTTATTGGCAGATCCTTCGGTTTGTTCACACTTAACTGAAAACATTTACAATTAAGCAAGAATGAGCATTCGAGTGCCCATCAAGTATTAACAACAATACTAGTTAACTGAAAGGATTAAATGTTTTCTTTGAAAGATACTTCTACAACGGATCAACAGTTGTGAAGTAAGCTGAACTAATAATCAACAACATGTCATTTCGATTTCAAAATTTTGAAACTACGTATTGACTATAAATGAGAATCAGTTGACAGACTATGAATATTATTTTATATTTTTGAAAAGGTTTAAACAAAACTTCATCTGTAAACCGTCATTGCTTACGGGCACGGGGGTGATCAGCCCGTTATGCCCTGTATTGATCAATACTACATTGCTAGAACGATATTATCGTTCATCCTTTGTCCGCTGTAGCGCATAAAAATTTCTCATAATCGGGATGTTCATAACAGTCTTGAATCCATGCCAAAACAATTCGGTTGGATAAGTTTTATCTTGTTCAACAATAACTTTAGATATATGTCTAGCTGGATCAAATAGCTTAGACAACTTTTATTTCAAGGTATACATACTAAGCACTATAAGTATGTATCAACATGTGATAAAATATAATGAATATCCAAGTGGGGACACTTGTATAACCATGTTATAGAAATTAACGAACAGAATAAATAACTTGATCAATATTAACAGGATAAAGGAAATTGTACAACAATTATGGCTTAATAACTTGCTTATACAGAATCATTGCATAAGTATATACAAAGGTTGAAATATTTGAACAGTTCAGATATTATCTTACGCATGTCCTTAGCATAAAGTAAATACAAAGGGTTAAATACTTGCCTTGTATGCTGCTTACACAACTTAGATATATCTTTTCTATCAAGTCCTATCATTAAATAGATCATTGTCTGATTAGAATAATATATCATATCATATAATACTGCTTATTGCAGTCAGCACATTCCTAATCACATTGTCACATAACTTTAACACCATTGAATCACAAATAATTCACTTATACAGTCAATCTATCTAAGTCCAGATCAATTTCTGAAACATGTCGGTCTACCGACAACTTTATCGGGTAATATCGAGTCTAAGACTATATACATTTATACAATATCCACTTAGATATCTTAAACAACCGTTAATAACATTTTTCATGACCTTATAATAATTATAAAATAATTATTACCATTTACCATAATTTTTGAAATATCAGAATCATTGTTAATGATTTAAATATCAAATAATTCTATTATCATTAATATTTAATTAATATTAAATTATTAATGAAATAATTGCCAATTATTAAAGTTATTAATAACTTAAAATAATTTTAAAACATTTATATTATCCTTAAATGATTTTTAAAACATTTAAAATCACCATTGAATAATTACCATTAATATTTAAATATTAATTTATCATTATCCAAATATTAAAATTTATTAATTACAACTTAAAATATTTTTAATTCACTTATATCCTTTTTAAATGATTTTTAAATGAATAAAACCATTTTTAAACTATTTATTTAATATAATTATTAAATAAATTTAATATCATTAATCATTAAATAAATATCATTAATATTAAATTATTAATGAAATTATCCATTAAATATTAAAAGCTATAGTTTATAACTTAAAATATCTTTAAATACTTTATTTTCATTTAAAATGATTATTAAAATCATTTTTAAACTAAATTATTTAATATAATTATTAAATAACTTTAATATCATTAATAATAATTAATTAATGAAATTTACCTTTAAATATTAAAAGTTATATTTTATAACTTAAAATATTTTTAAATACTTTATTCTTATTTAAAATTATTTTTAATTTAATAAAATCATTTTTAATTTATTTCTTTAATTCATTTAATAAATAACTTAATTATCATTAATATTAATTTATTAATGAAAATTATCACATAATATTAAAAATAACTTAAATTATTTTCTTATTCCATAATATAATTTTAAATGACTTTTCAAATATTAAAATCATTTTTAAATAATTTATTTAATATTATAATTAAATAAATTAAATACTTTTAATATTCCAAAAATATTAAATATTTATGAAATATATTTAAAATAATTAAAAACTAATTTTCAGAATTTAAAATAATTTTTAATAATTTATTTTGTATTTTTAATAATTAAAAACTATTTTTTTCTATTTTTTTAATAATTTCCGGAAAATAAATAAAATCTGTCGCTAAAGACCACCTATAGCGACAGAACCGTTGCTATAGGTGTTCTTCATGTTCTTGAGTTGTTCATAGCAGTTCGCAGAGTATCACGTTTGACCACGATTCCTGGTCAGATCCTGATGTTAATGGACATGTTATGAGTCACATATTGTAGTACTAATGCACGACTACAAGATCCAACAACAAATGTGCTTATAACATGTATACCCAACGAGATCTGAGCCCTTAAAGTGGCTGTCAGACCTGTTCTTCATTTTTTGGGTTTTCCAGAAATGAAGAACAGTTCGTAATGCCTACTTTGGGCTTCCACAACTTGCAAGATATGATCTGTTTTAGTGATTTAAAAGTTGCAGTATATAAAACACATGTTGCACTATAGATCCATCACAAAACATCACTAAAACAACAATATAACAGCCAAAATTCGACACGATCAAACCATGTCAGTCATCGCGTTCTTGAGTTTTCTGGGTTTTCCAGAAAACTCAATTCGTGATCATCTGCCTTGGTTTGACCAACCACTGATTTCGATAAATTTATGAAATAAGTAATATTAAGGCATGATTAGGTAGTCTAACAAACATACTACAACCTAAATGTAAGAACCATAACGATACATCAAACCACTGTCAGATTCAAGCCCTTGAAGAACCTGTCAAACGTTTGTTCTCAGTTTCTGGGCTACCCAGAAATTACCCGGTCAATGCCGGTCAACGGTCTTTGACCGATTATAACTTAAAATATACACATCTAATGAACCTGATTCCACTTTCAGATCAAAGATCTTCCAGCATACTACCAGATCAAAGCTTAAAAACACAACAACACTTAACAGGACGAGATCTACGGGACCTGACATTTGGTTGTCAGACCATATTTCTCACTTTTCCAGATTTTGCAAATCTTCAAATCCGAGACTCTAGATGTTATGGATCTAACATCTAGCAACCCAAATCATCATTAGACACTATAACTAACATGTTTAACAAGAAAAAACTAACATCTAACAACCGAATTTTGGCCAGAAATTGAGATAGGATTTTATACCTTGATGACCAAAATCTGATTTTGTGTTGCTGATTTGGTTATGTTGAACGTGGGGCTGTGTTTTAGGACTGAATTACTAGAAATTTTTGAAGGTTCTAGTATGAGGAAGAGTTGGTGAGAGAAAAATTAAATTTGGCAAAGTTTTCTACACTTTCTCTCTCCCAATCTATTTATAAACAAATGTGATGCATGAATTTGCTGGAAAAGGGAGCTGAATGCTGTCAATTAGAGCATGTGGGGTGGTTGGATTTGGTCACCAACTTTCCCCTAATTGTCAATGTGACGCCCCCAAAATTAGGTATACATCACCCATCTTGAGTCGTCAGATACATGGTACAGAATTCAAATACAACTTACTAATACCACTGTCGTGTATAATACGATAAAATACAACTGTGAGTTTGAATACAATAATTGTCTACTAGAGATCATACAAACTCAAAAGGAGTCCTCAATACAATTATTGTCACACTATTTCACAGAATAGTGAGGACTACTAATGCTATCCTCTGGACCATTACTCCGTTCCCCGACTCGTCCCTGCTATGTTCTCATTTCCTGAAGAGAACAGTGAAAGAAAGGGTGAGCTCAACTAGCCCAGTAAGAAATATTATGACTAAGATAATGCAAAATAAATTATCGTTAGCCTTCAACAATATTAAACTGATAAAATATAACAACATCAAGTTTAACAGCAGCGGATCAAGCAATCCATTAAAAGAGTCAAGTAGAGAATAGAATCTACTATCTTTTATGATTTAAAAAGTTTTTAATCACTTTTATCGCTGAGACTCAGCTTAATAAATAATCCACATCATCCCTGCACTACGGCCAAGGATACTCATTAGGGTCACGACCTTAAATTCCATGCACTACGGGCCAAGGATATTTGTGTATTCATCAATGGTCATGATCATGCCAACAACTGTCCATCAATGCACTACGGCAAATGAGACTTTTACCATATCATTTGTAACATTACGGTCATGATTACACCGAATAATCCCTGGTCATAATCATACCAAGTCCATCCATGCTCTACAGGCCACAGATGACTTTCAAAAATATAAATAAGAGGATGATGACAATGATATAAGAATTCAATAAAACAAGTTCAAGAATTATTTTATCCAGGAATTATTAACGTCCAAATTGTCAACACGATACTATTTTGTGGTGTAAAATTCAAGAATGATCAGAAGAATATTTCCATGAAAGGATACTGGATGAAGCGCAATTGTCAAGGATATTCCACTAATTTCATGGAGTATAGAAATCAAAGTTTTATCCAACTGAGTATAATAAAGAATGGAATAACAAAAGAAATCACCATGCATGCGATAGACCGCACAGACAGGTTATTCCAACAGAACAATAATAATGGAACCAAGTCAGGTGAAATTCACACCGACAGGATGTTCCAACAGAATAATAAAGACGGAACCAGGTCCGGTGTAAAACACACAGACAGGATGTTCCAACGGAATAATAATAAAGACGGAACCAGGTCCGGTGTAAAACACACAGACAGGATGTTCCAACGGAATGATAGAAGAATGTCACCAAGTATAGGGTAGACCGCGTATACAGGTTATTCCAACAGAATAATAAGAAATGGAATAACAACAGTTCTCTTCATGAATAAGAAAGAATAACACCCCTTACCGTAACAGAAACTGGATATGGGAAAAGAAAAGTTAAGTAGCAGAAAGCTTTTCTTCTATCTCTCTATAGTTTCTCTCTCTAGAGTTCAGTGAATTCGTAAGAAAATAATGAAGGAATGAGCTTCTATTTATAGGAAAATGGAATGCATAGTAACTAATCCATGAACGGTCCAGATTGATTTAATTTAATCTGACGGTCCATATTTAAAGAAAAATCTTTTAAATAAAATATAATATATTCTATTTATATAAAAAAGATTTTTACTATGCAAACACTATGCAACACTATGCATAATAAAATATAATATATTCTATTTATAAAATAACTTTAATAAAGTATTCTGTTTTATATAAAAAGATGTTTCCGTTTTATTACGTTAATAATACGAATAAAACAAAACGTCATTATCGCTATAATAATTCATATTATTAATCGACAATAATTGAATCAAACTGAGCGACTTCTCACATAAATATCAATAATCAATACCGTGTGCTACCATGCAACAACGCGTATTACTGTACTTTTACTACCCAGTAGTTCAACAGTATCAACGGTAAAACTTCCGCCGTTATTTTTAATAAAATATTTTTGTCGTTTTCTCAATCCAACAATAATTCTGTTGTGGGGTCCACCAATAATTTTGCCGTCGTACGAATATTCCCCGACAAAAAGAATATTCCCCGACCAAACGAATATTTTATAACAACTTGCGTACTTTGAAAAATTTATAAATATTACCCACAACTATAACATTATATCAAATTTCTTTCATAATATTCAAAAATAATAATTATAAAAATTCATCTTTATTTATAAAAACTGGGGTCTTACAACCTCCCCTTCTAATGAATTTTCGCCCTCGAAATTAGGGTACGTACCTGGTATGTCGAAGAGGTAAGGATACCTTGATTTCATTTCAGATTCTAACTCCCAAGTCATTTCCTCAACATCGTGGTTTCTCCACAAAACTTTGACTTGAGGTATAACCTTGGTGCGTAAAATATGTTCCTTCTTATCCAAGATTTGAACAGGAACCTCTTCATACGTTAAATCTTCCGCTATTTCGTCCGGTTCTAACTCAATAATGTGGTTCGGGTCTTTCACATATTTACGTAGCATGGATATATGAAAAATGTTATGAACACGAGACATACTTGGCGGTAAAGCGAGTCTATAGGCCACAATTCCTACTCGATCGAGGATTAAAAATGGGCTGATGAATCGAGGATTGAGCTTTCCTCTCTTTCCAAATCTCGTAACTCCTTTCCATGGAGCAACACGTAACAACACATGATCTCCTATATCGAATTCCACGTCCTTTCGATGAAGATCAGCATAACTCTTTTGTCGATCTTGTGAGGTTTTTATACGTTTCCGGATCGTTTGAATCTTTTCCATAGTCATACGTACCAAATTCGGTCCCAACAACGTTGCTTCACCCACCTCATCCCAACATACTGGAGAACGACACTTTCTTCCATACAACGCCTCGAACGGAGCCATGCCAATACTTGCTTGATAACTATTGTTGTATGAAAACTCCACCAATGGTAATAACTTGTCCCAACTTCCCTTGAAATCAAGGACACAGAGTCTTAATAGATCTTCAAGAGTTTGAATAGTCCTCTCTGACTGTCCGTCCGTTTGAGGATGATATGCCGAGCTAAATCGTAAATCTGTGCCCATAGCTTTTTGCAAACTAACCCAAAATCGCGAAGTAAATCTTGGGTCTCGATCAGAAACTATGGATACTGGCATACCATGCAATCTTACAACCTCGTTTATGTACATACGAGCAAGACGTTCAAGTGTATAAGTTTCTCGTATCGGTAAGAAATGAGCAGACTTGGTCAATCTATCAACAATGACCCAAATCGCATCTATGCCTTGAAAAACTTTGGGAAGACCAGTAACGAAATCCATGGTAATGTGCTCCCACTTCCATTCTGGAATTTCAAGTGGTTGCAATGGTCCTTTTGGTATTTGATGCGCCGCCTTGACTCGTTGACACGTTAGACACCTTGAGATAAAAGCGCTATCTCTCTCTTCATATTTCCCCACCAAAATGTATGTCGAAGATTATGATACATTTTGGTACTCCCAGGATGGATTGCAAACGGTGTGTTGTGCGCCTCCATCATGATTTTATACTTTAAATCAGGGTCGTTAGGAACACAAAGTCTGGAGTTGACTCGAAGTATTCCTTCTTCATCGATTCTTGCTTCCGGTATCGCACCTTCTTGTACTTTCTTCCTCATACGCATCAGCTCCGGATCTGTAACTTGAGCAGCTTTAATTTTATCAATTAAAGTTGGTTCTACTCATATATTCGCCATCATAATGTGGGTCCTTGGAGTCTTTATCTCTATCTCCATCCTTTGCAAGTCATCCAAAATGGGCCTTTGCGTTGACAGTATTGCACTCGCACCCGCATATGACCTTCTACTCAATGCGTCAGCTACCACGTTCGCTTTTCCAGGATGGTATTGGATGGTATGATCATAATCTTTCAACAGTTCAAGCCAACGTCGTTGTCGCATGTTGAGTTCCTTTTGAGTGAAGAAATATTTGAGGCTTTTATGATCCGTAAAGATCTCCACTTTCTCCCCATACAAGTAATGCCTCCAAATTTTAAGTGCGAAGACAACAGCTGCTAACTCTAGGTCATGAGTAGGATAATTTCTCTCATATTCTTTGAGTTGTCGTGAGGCATAGGCTATGACTTTCCCATGTTGCATGAGAACACATCCTAACCCTTTGCCCGAAGCATCACTGTAGATGACAAATCCCTCCGAACCAGATGGTATTGTCAGAACAGGTGCTGAAATGAGTCTCCTCTTGAGTTCTTGAAAACTCTTCTCACATTCCTCGCTCCAACCGAACTTTGTATCTTTCCGAGTCAGTTGAGTTAGTGGAGTAGCGATTCGAGAAAACCCTTCTACGAATCTCCGATAATAACCAGCTAAGCCGAGAAAGCTACGTACTTCGGTCACTGATTTAGGTTGCTCCCAGCTTTGAATAGCTTCAATCTTTGCTGGGTCAACAGATATTCCATGATTTGATACCACGTGCCCAAGGAATGCTACTTTCTCAAGCCAGAACTCGCATTTCTTCAACTTGGCATAAAGCTTGTATTCACGAAGCTTTTGGAGTATTAGCCTCAAGTGTTCCTCATGATCTTCACGGCTTTTGGAATAAATAAGGATGTCATCAATAAAGACGACCACAAAGTGATCCAAATATTCCTTGGATACTCGGTTCATCATATCCATGAAGGCAGCAGGAGCATTAGTCAATCCAAAGGACATGACTAGGAATTCATAATGCCCGTACCGAGTTCTGAAAGCCATCTTTGGAATGTCATCGGTTCTAATCTTCAATTGGTGATATCCGGAACGAAGATCAATCTTTGAAAAGAATTTGGCTCCTTGCAACTGGTCAAACAGGTCATCAATACGTGGCAATGGATACCTATTTTTGATGGTGACATGATTTAACTCCCGATAATCAATACAAAGTCGCATACTCCCATCTTTCTTCTTCACGAATAGAACAGGAGCACCCCAAGGAGAAGTACTAGGACGAATAAAGCCAATGTCTAACAATTCCTGCAGTTGAGTCTTTAACTCCTGAAGTTCAATAGGAGCCATTCGATATGGGGCTTTGGAAATGGGTTTTGTACCGGGTTCAAGGTCGATACAAAATTCAATTTCACGCTCTGGGGGTAGGCCAGGAAGTTCTTCAGGGAATACGTCAGGGAATTCATTAACAATAGAAATATTATTCAAAACTGACGTATTTTTGTTTAGATCTGTGACATGAGCTAAGAAAGCTTGACATCCGTTTTTCAATAAACGAATAGCTTTATGGCTTGAGATGACAGTGATTGATTTTAATGGTTTGGTTGCTTGAATTCGCATAATAGGTCGATTAGGAATATGAAAGCTAACAACCTTACGAAAATAATCAATTTTTGCATGATGAGTAGTTAACCAATCAATTCCTAGAATTACATCAAATGCAAGTATTTTTAATGCAATAAGATCGACAGGTAATGCGTGGGTACCAACTTGAACCAAACAAGACTTATAAACCGTGGATGTAATGAAGGTTTCTCCCAACGGAGTTTCCACAGATAAGTCAAAGTCTAATTTCTCCGGAGTCAAATTTAATCGTTGAGCGCAAGTAGGAGAAATAAAAGAATGGGTAGAACCGGTATCAAATAAAGTGTAGACTTCGCTAGAGTTTATGATAAGCTTACCCGTGATGACCTCATGCGGGTTCCTTGCTTTCTGGGAGGTCACAACAAACGCTCTCCCTTGCACTACCGGCTTTGACTTTTCTGGGACAGCCTTTGGTGCCTCCATCCTAGTTGAATTTGTCTTCGGTGAACGACAAAATCGGGCTAAGTGGCCTTCTCTTCCACAATTATAACATGCTTTGGACGGCATCGCGCAATTTGGACTGATGTGTCCCTCCCCTCCGCATTTGAAGCATATGATAGGTGGTCTTTCTCCTTCCTTAACAACGGTTGCTGGTGCTGACGTCTTTCCATCATTGTTGAATCTCATCTTCTTGAAATGTCCATTCTTATTGTTTTGGCCCTGATTACCACCGAAGTGGTTACCATTTCTGGCCTGATGATTTCCTCCACGCTTGTTGTCACCGCTTCGATGACTGCTCTCACTGGTATTATCATTTTGCCGGCTGCTCTCTTTTGATTGCGTTGACTCGTTATCGCGCTCTACCAACTGAGCCCTATTTACAACATCTGAATACAAACACAATTTATGAGAAATAAGATGTTGACGTATCTCCGGCTTCAAACCTCTTAAAAACAATCGTGCCATTCTCTCTTCATTATCCACCAAGTGGGACGCAAACCGGGATAACTCCGCAAATTTTGCCTCGTATTGCGACACAGTCATATTGTTTTGCTCTAATTTGATAAACTCCACCTCCTTCATGTGACGAATACTTTCGGGAAAGTATTTGTCGTTGAACAGCTCTTGGAACTTCTCCCAAGACATCTTCAGTACGGCAGGTTGAGTACGTTTTACCGATTCCCACCAGTAATCTGCCTCTCCGCGCAACATAAAGGCGGCAAAGGGAACCTTTTGCTCCTCGGAGCATCCCAAGACATCAAATATTTTGGTGATCTGCTTTATCCATGCTTCCGCAATAAGTGGTTTTGGCTCTCCCTTAAACTCCGGTGGTCCCAGCTCTTTGAACTGTTTAGCGGTGACCGCTCGAGAATTTCCAGTGTTTCCACCTACATTTTGAACAGGAGCCGCTCTCGCTTGCTGTTGCATGAATTGCATAAAGCATCTGAACAATCCATCATTCATCATTTGGTCATGAGGATTGTCGCCTTCCTGATGCACATTCTCCTGATTATTGATATGTGGAGACTCAACGGTCTCTTGTGCTCCATTGTTATTCTCAACATTTTCGGAAGTCATTTTCAAATACTGCCACAAAACAAAGATTAATTGACATGTAACATAATATCTCTAAACTTTGACCAACTAATTTAAATATAAAATAAATTTAAGTAGGTCATACTAGCGAAGGAATTCCCCGTCTCTCCCCTCCTAGTTCTAGTCTCACATCTTAGCCAGGGATCATATCCCTAAGCTTTGATACCAACTGTGACGCCCCCAAAATTAGGTATACATCACCCATCTTGAGTCGTCAGATACATGGTACAGAATTCAAATACAACTTACTAATACCACTGTCGTGTATAATACGACAAAATACAACTGTGAGTTTGAATACAATAATTGTCTACTAGAGATCATACAAACTCAAAAGGAGTCCTCAATACAATTATTGTCACACTATTTCATAGAATAGTGAGGACTACTAATGCTATCCTCTGGACCATTACTCCGTTCCCCGACTCGTCCCTGCTATGTTCTCATTTCCTGAAGAGAACAGTGAAAGAAAGGGTGAGCTCAACTAGCCCAGTAAGAAATATTATGACTAAGATAATGCAGAATAAATTATCGTTAGCCTTCAACAATATTAAACTGATAAAATATAACAACATCAAGTTTAACAGCAGCGGATCAAGCGATCCATTAAAAGAGTCAAGTAGAGAATAGAATCTACTATCTTTTATGATTTAAAAAGTTTTTAATCACTTTTATCGCTGAGACTCAGCTTAATAAATAATCCACATCATCCCTGCACTACGGCCAAGGATACTCATTAGGGTCACGACCACAAATTCCATGCACTACGGGCCAAGGATATTTGTTTATTCATCAATGGTCATGATCATGCCAACAACTATCCATCAATGCACTACGGCAAATGAGACTTTTACCATATCATTTGTAACATTACGGTCATGATTACACCGAATAATCCCTGGTCATAATCATACCAAGTCCATCCATGCTCTACAGGCCATAGATGACTTTCAAAAATATAAATAAGAGGATGATGACAATGATATAAGAATTCAATAAAACAAGTTCAAGAATTATTTTATCCAGGAATTATTAACGTCCAAATTGTCAACACGATACTATTTTGTGGTGTAAAATTCAAGAATGATCAGAAGAATATTTTCATGAAAGGATACTGGATGAAGCGCAAATGTCAAGGATATTCCACTAATTTCATGGAGTATAGAAATCAAAGTTTTATCCAACTTAGTATAATAAAGAATGGAATAACAAAAGAAATCACCATGCATGCGATAGACCGCACAGACAGGTTATTCCAACAGAACAATAATAATGGAACCAGGTCAGGTGAAATTCACACCGACATGATGTTCCAACAGAATAATAAAGACGGAACCAGGTCCGGTGTAAAACACACAGACAGGATGTTCCAACGGAATAATAATAAAGACGGAACCAGGTCCGGTGTAAAACACACAGACAGGATGTTCCAACGGAATGATAGAAGAATGTCACCAAGTATAGGGTAGACCGCGTATACAGGTTATTCCAACAGAATAATAAGAAATGGAATAACAACAGTTCTCTTCATGAATAAGAAAGAATAACACCCCTTACCGTAACAGAAACTGGATATGGGAAAAGAAAAGTTAAGTAGCAGAAAGCTTTTCTTCTATCTCTCTATAGTTTCTCTCTCTAGAGTTCAGTGAATTCGTAAGAAAATAATGAAGGAATGAGCTTCTATTTATAGGAAAATGGAATGCATAGTAACTAATCCATGAACGGTCCAGATTGATTTACTTTAATCTGACGGTCCATATTTAAAGAAAAATCTTTTAAATAAAATATAATATATTCTATTTATATAAAAAAGATTTTTACTATGAAAACACTATGCAACACTATGCAACACTATGCATAATAAAATATAATATATTCTATTTATAAAATAACTTTAATAAAGTATTCTGTTTTATATAAAAAGATGTTTCCGTTTTATTACGTTAATAATACGAATAAAACAAAACGTCATTATCGCTATAATAATTCATATTATTAATCGACAATAATTGAATCAAACTGAGCGACTTCTCACATAAATATCAATAATCAATACCGTGTGCTACCATGCAACAACGCGTATTACTGTACTTTTACTACCCAGTAGTTCAACAGTATCAACGGTAAAACTTCCGCCGTTATTTTTAATAAAATATTTTTGTCGTTTTCTCAATCCGACAATAATTCTGTTGTGGGGTCCACCAATAATTTTGCCGTCGTACGAATATTCCCCGACAAAAATAATATTCCCCGACCAAACGAATATTTTATAACAACTTGCGTACTTTGCAAAATTTATAAATATTACCCACAACTATAACATTATATCAAATTTCTTTCATAATATTCAAAAATAATAATTATAAAAATTCATCTTTATTTATAAAAACTGGGGTCTTACAGTCAACACCTACAAATTAGCCAAAATAATGGAACTAGGGGCAAAAAGGTCATTTATTTTTCCAATTAATGGCATTCTTGGCATTTGTCAAACCCTTAGGGTTTGACCCTTAGGGTTTAACCCTAAGGTTTATTACATATTATTTGTAGAATTTAGCAATTAGGGTTTGTGCCAAAAAAATAAAATAAATAAATAAATAGAATTATTTTAGTTTCTAAAATTTAAAAAAAATTAAGATTGTTAATTAGATTAGGTTTACTAATTACGTTATACATGAATGTTAGAGTTTAATACCCCTAATCATAATTACCCTTGCCAATCTGGCAATTAGGGTTCACAATTTTTAATAATTAGGGCTACTAAAATATATAATTAGATTTCCTATTAATAAAATTAGGGTTCTTGATATAAATTAAATTCTTTATTTATATATGGACATTAGGGTATTATATCGTAATTAACTTTACCACTTGCATAATTAGTGCTTAAAATTAACAATTAGGGTTCACAGAAATATCAATTAGGGTTTCGATTTCACAATTAGGGTTTCGCGAAAAAATTAGGGTTTCACCTAATTAGCGTTCCATGAAGTAATACGTAACCATATATCATATAAAACAGATATTTAATAATCTTACGTTTCCCATTTAAATTGATAAATAGAGTTAAATCAATTAATGCTAGGGTTTGGTTAATATACCATAATTGACCAACCATCAACAGTACAATTTTTACAGTACATATTTATAGCACTGAAAAATCAAAATATAATTAATATTATATTATTATTGTCATTCCTTGATAAAAACCCAAAATTAGGGTTTGGATTCCATATCTGATTTTATCCGCCATAATTAACCTTATAATTAAGTAAAAATAATTTACTTAATAACTTGAATAAAATTATTACAATAACAGAATTATTATAATTATTCAAAATCATTACATGTATTATTTGAATAATATAAACATATAATTTCATGGAAAAATTATTAATAAAACATTTCTAATATAGAATTAATTACTATTAGAATATACTTTTTAATAATCAATAATTCTAAATCAAATTTACTTGTAAATAATCATGTAATAAATATATTTTTTTATTTACCACATAAATACATATACACATTATCTTGTACAAATCCTCATCCTTTATGTAAAAAAAAATTATACGCAAAATTTATGATTTATTTGTATCTAAAATATCAAGTTGTCACAGTAAATCAATCTGGAACGCTCATGAGTTAGTTATTATGCAGTTCATTTTTCTATAAATAGAAGTTCATTCATTCATTATTTCTTATGAATTCACTGAAACTCTAGAGAGAGAAATTATAGAGAAGCTATAGAAAAGTATTCTGCTCCTTCTTTACTCTTATATTCAGATTCTTTTACGATAAGAGATATTATTTGTTGCACTAGCTCGATAGGGGTATTTCTTCTTTTTTATCGGTGAAATTATTTTGTTATTCCATTCTTTATTATTCTGTTGGAATAACCTGTATACGCGGGATACCCTATACTTGGTGAAATTCTTCTGTTATTCAATTATTTATTATTCTGTCGGAACATCCTGTCTGTGCGTTTTACGCCGGACCTGGTT
The DNA here is from genome assembly GCA_020205505.1 of Panax japonicus. Classification (NCBI taxonomy): domain Eukaryota; kingdom Viridiplantae; phylum Streptophyta; class Magnoliopsida; order Apiales; family Araliaceae; genus Panax; species Panax japonicus. The sequence continues at coordinate 32,908,174 of CM035113.1, read as the reverse complement.
CCATTCTTTATTATTCTGTAGGAATATCCTGTCTGTGCGTTTTACGCCGGACCTGGTTCCGTTATTTATTATTCTGTTGGAATAAGCTGCCTGTGCAGTCTATCGCATGCCTGGTGAATTCTTCAGTTATTTCATTATTTATTATTCTGTTGGAATATCCTGTCTGTGCGTTTACGCATGACCTGGTTCCATTCTTTATTATTCTGTTGAAATAACCTTTCTATGTGGATTACTGCATGCATTGTAAAAGATCCTTCGTATTCATACGAATAGTATTTTCATTAAAAAGGGGTTTCTACCAGGGTCAGTTTCGTAATTTTTCTGACCCTCGAAAATTCTGGAAAAATTTGAAATGATAATTTGATGAGTTTTCTAGATTGTGTTCAAAAATAGTGATTTTTGGATTTATAGATTAAGAGTTATGGATTTTATGGGAAAAGACTATTTTAAAAGTAAACCCTTATAACTCCTTGTGGTTAACTCCAAAATTGGTTAAATTTTTATTGGGAGTACATGTATATAACAGGAATATACCGTGTAAAATTCGGAATTTTTGGACAAAAGTACAATTTATGATAAATGTCTAAATATTCGGCAATTTTATCCATATGAAAAATAGTAAATGAATTTTAAAACTTTTAGGAAAAATATATGTTCAAGATGAGACTATATTATGCAAAATCCCAGAAAAGAAATATTTTTGGGACTGATCTGGTATTTTTCATGAAACTGAACTAGTTATGAGTAAATGAATTAAATATGTTATGTGAAGTAATAAAATTGGAAAATAGGATTTTATAGCTTAAGAATCCTATATAGGGTATATGCAGATTTTTGATGAGAAATTTGATCATTGATGATGAAATCTTATGAGTATGACATTTTTGAATGATTAAATGCATTATTTGATAAAGTGTAAACAATTAAAATAAATTATTTATATGTTTAAGAAATGATTAAAATATTGTTATAATATTAATGATATTAGATTATGAGATTATTAAGTGATTGATAACATTTGGTTATTATTGAACGCTGGATAAATTGTATTATAAATGTTTAATATTTATCATTTATCTCATTTGATTGATTCTTATATCATTGTAATCATCCCCATGCTTATATTGTGTTGAACGTCATCTTTGGCCGTAGTGCATAGATGGACTTGGTATGATTATAACCAGTGATTATTCGGTATAATCATGACTGTAATGTTACAAATGATGTGAAAAAAGTCCTCATTGGCCTGTAGTGCATTGATGGACAATTTTTGGTATGATTATGGCTATAGATTCTCTTCGGCCAAGGGTGCAAAGATTAATTGTTTTATAGCATGATCAAGACTGTAATATCCTAGATTTTTCCATGTAATTAAACAATTTCAATAAACAAACTTATGTGAAATTCTTATGTGATAATTATTTTTAGATGAATTATTTATTTTTACATATATGTTATGTGATGAGATGTGTTTGAATGGTTGGTTCCGTATAATTCAACTATTTAAAATGGGTAAGAATGGAATTAATGCTATTAATTTTGTGGGATGACTTTAAAATATGACTTTGATTTTGGAGCGGAATTTAGTGACACAGATAGCGTATTTGAGTCCGGAACGTCGAAATTAGTCAAGATAGACTGTAACCACGAGATCATTTCACGGTTGACTTTTTGGTCAAAGTCAACTGGTTGACTTTTTCGGGGGAAAAGTCAACTACGAATTTTAAAGTTGAGTTTGACAAAACGGATAGTTCCATGACGTCCGGGACGTCAACTTTAGTAGGAATCGATATGAGTATCGACACGTTTGACTACGGAGGGCAAAATGGTCAAAATGACTTGCTAATTAATTAATTGATTATTATAATGTTTATATTCAAGTGCAACAGCTGGGGGGGTTCCACGTGACCATCAAATTGGGATAATAAAAGGAGCATATTTGTATATATTATGGTAGTAATGAGAGAGTGAGTTTATTTTTCTTTATAACACCAAAACCTTTCACTTTTGTAACTCATACCCATAATTAGACTATTGAATGAGGAGTGTAATGGTAACTGATCATGGGGGAGTGTAATGGGCTGGAGAATTCAGTTCATTACACCATATATGATGTATATACATTACATCTAAACTCATTCTCCTCTTTCACAACAATATTCCAACCAAGAGAGTAAAAGAGAGAGACAAGAGAGAAAGAAGATGAGCTAGGATTATCATGTAGCAAGCCAAGAACAACACCCCAAGATCCATCTCATATCTTTGAAGAAGAAAGAAAATCAAAGCAAGGTATAACCCCTTTTTGTTTATTTAATTTTTGATGGTTGTAACTCAAAACATGAGGTTATGTTCTTGATCTTCAAAACTCTAGATCTACATGATTTAGAGTGTTTTATGTGTGGATCTATCTATTTTAAGTTTCAAAAGATAGATCAAAAGCAAGAAAAGTGAAGCTAGGTTTTTAAGGTGTAGGAAATCTTATTTTTATTACGCTTGAATGTGTTTAATCTTGTATTTGATTTTTGGTTATTTTGAACCATGAAGTTTATGATCTTGAACATGAGAACTATAGATCTACATGATATATGATGTTTTATGGTTAGATCATGCCATTTTTAGGGTCGACAAGCTTGATCAAGAGAAAGAAAAGCAAAACAGTTTTTTTTAAAATGAATTGGTAACTGCTGCCCCTAAACAGTAAATTCCGAATTTGTTTGAATGGTCTAAAAATTCTGGACTTTTGATATGTTGTAGTACACTCAATAAGCTTTCCATAGACTCCGAAGCGGACTAAATCCGACATCGGAGGAGAGAGTTATGGGATTTCTCCCAAACTACACAAAGTTAAGAAAACTGTGAAAAGGACAGTTTTGGAACAGTCACTTCCGGGTTAAATTCCGGGAGCTAAACATATCCAAATATGAATTGTGATATATGAAAACTGTAGTTCGGAAAGATACGAATCCAACAAAATTGACGGATCATTAATCGGAGTTACAGATTTTGTTTTATTTAAGTTTTGGTGAAGGACTCCGAAACTGCCAAACGACAAAAAGTTTCTGCCCAAACTTTTCCGAGGGCTGTTTTGGACATTTAGTTAATGAGAAAAATTCCAGGCTTTTGGAAAATGAAAATATATGGTATTATGTAGCTCGTGTCCAAAAATGAGCTGATTCCGAGTTAAAACGACCAAGTTATGACCGTTCTAATTTTTGTGATTTTCCGACGGAAATCGCTATAACCGGAGTTCTACAACTCCGATTGCCACGAAATTAAAAATGGAACATCACGTTAACATATATAAGGTTATCCCAAGAGATGGGAATGTTTGGAGTTAAGCACGAGATAGCTAATTTCTTAAGCTACGCACTAGAATTAATTTTTGAAAAAATATTAAAGGAAGTTAAATAAATTATGGAAAAAAAATAGAATTAATGATATAAAAATTATATAAAAATGATTTAAGTGTTAGAAAAATATTTTAAGTTATAAAATATAACTTTTGATATTTTGGCATGAAAACATTAATATTTTATTATTAATATCAATTATCGGATAATGATTTTAAGTGTTTAAAAATCATATAAATAAGATTTTAAGGTATTAAAAATACCGTGATATATTATAATTATATTATAATATTATGTTATGATTTTCATTAATATTTGATATTAAATAGATATTAATGATAAAGGAATTATGTGATATTTAATTCATTTAAATACGAGTTTAATGATCGGAAAATTTAGATAAATGATATTAATTATCTTAAAATTATTTCGAGCTTATGAAAATTATTTAGACTGATAATATGATTGTCTAAGATATTTGAAAAGTGTTTAAGTAGAGTTTAATTAAACTTAGACTCGTGAATTGTCCGACTAGACCGTCGGAATGATAAAATTGTACCGATTTCAACTCGGACTGAAATAGTTTGACCTGAAGCTATGTCCTATGTGTATAAGAGACTGATAGGAGTATGTGGTAATATGTTTAAGTTATTTTATAACTGAAATAATATTATTCTAATATTGGAGATCTATATTTTTAATATTAGGTCTTCAGGAGAAGCGTATTATATTGCGTTACGGTAATCAACGGTTCAGGCAATTTTTTCAAGTTTCTTTTTATTTAAACTCTTTTAAGAGTGGTTTCAGACAGATATGCTTATGAATTTTACTCTGTACATCTTGCATGTATAAGTCAGGTATGAAAGGCTGATCACCTTCATTACCAGTGTTCCAGATATATTATTGTTCATGTTCAATACTTGTTCAGTCAAAACTTTGTTCATGCTAATTCACAAATACATTGTGAAGGATAGCCAGCTTATTATTCAAACTCTTTCCATCATGATATATCGTTACATTGTTTTTAAACTTGTTGGGCAACTTTCATGCTCACCCTTGCTATATCATGATAAAACATTGCAGACAAGGCGAATACGACCAGATACAGAAAAAAGATAATGCCAAGTTCACCTTGGTACAAAATGTGAAGTTAAGTTGTAAAGTATGTTGAAGAATAGTATTGTCCTGTGCTAGATAGTTCATGATTGTGTATAAGTGAAGGTTATTCGATACTGGGGAAATGTGTGTAAAGTTTAATGTATAAACAATTTATGTTTATATCTTCCGCAAACAGTTGTAGAATTAGCGAACCGGATCCGCGGCGATTTGGAACCCGGATAAATATTATTATTCCTTATTGTTAAGGTTTACTTAGTTAGATGATGGTGTATGTTGTATCGTGAGCACCAAGTTCTGTAATCGATGTTACACGGATTTGGGGGCGTCACAAAGACAGTTGATAAAAACACGATTATCTTTGGCCCGTAGTGCATGGATAATTTGTGGTTGTGATACTAATGAAAAAGTCCTCATTGGCCCATAGAGCATTGATGGATAGTTTTTGGTATGATTATGGCTATGGATTCTCTTCGGCCAAGGGTGCAAAGATGAATTATTTTATAGCATGATTAGGATCGTTGATAAAAACACGATTATCTTTGGCCCATAGTGCATGGATAATTTGTGGTTGTGATACTAATGAAAAAGTCCTCATTAGCCCGTAGTGCATTGATGGACAGATTCTGGTATGATTATGGCTATGGATTCTCTTCGGCCAAAGGTGCAAAGATGAATTGTTTTATGGCATGATCAGGACCGTTGATGAAAACACGATTATCTTTGGCCCGTAGTGCATGGATAATTCGTGGTCATGATACTAAAGAATATCCTTGGCCTGTAGTGCACGGATGATTCGATGATATGGATTATTTATTAAGCTGAGTCTCTACGATAAAATATTTATTATACACTTTTAATTCGTAGAAGATAGTAGATATCATGCTCTAATTGACTCTTCTAAAATACAGTTGTATGTGTTTGGCATGTAGTGCAAAGAAGAATTGTTAATGAATATCTTTTGCCGTAATGCAATGATGAATTTATTAGTATGATTATGAGCAGGAATTCTGATTTGGTATAACCATGATTTTTGATGTTTTAGGTGAAGATAGGTGATGAAAATTATCTTTGTCTTAGTTGCAAAGAGGAATTTAGAACTACAATTATGATTATGAGTTATTCATATGATTGTGGACAGGAACTGTTGATTTATTTTACATGGATATAATATTATTGTTGGACTTTTAACATAGAGAAGATAATAGACCTTATGGTCTATTTGACTCTTCTAATGGATCTTATAACTTTGGAAGGGTGTTTTGCCACTATCATACATGATGTCTAATGACATACAACCTCGTGTTCTCATAAGACATGGTTGTGCACATCCACTTGCTGAATATATCTACGAGCACTACCTATATGATCTTGGGGTTTACATGAAATATAATCTTCACTTGGAGACAACAGAGATATTTATATGTCAAGAAAAGACTCACCATTGGAAAGAAGATGATAGTAATCTTCTTGTTTTTCCTTGGGGACTTTTGGGTCAACCAAGGATAATTATGTGGACATATGATATCTTTCATAACCTAGACGCATGGCCTCCCATGTACGAAGGTTTTCTTGAGCACTTCCCAAAGATTTTAATTTCTAAAACAGTTTTTGACTATACTTTTATGTAAAGTATCATTGTAAGGTTGTGGTCGAGGTACCATGAGAGTTACATACATTTGTATTAAAACTCATAGTTAACTGTGTTCGTATACTATACGACAGCTCAACAGTTGTATAAATGAAGTTGTATTTGAATTTTGTACCACGTATCTGGCGACTCAGAATAGGTGATGTATACCTAATTTTGGGGACGTCACAGTTGGTATTAGAGCTTAGGGATATGGTCGCTGGCGGAGATAAGAGTCTAGAACTAGGAGGGGAGAGACGAGTTATATACTTCGCTAGTGTGTGACTTACCTAAGTTGAAATTGTTTACTTGATAAGTTGAGAAATTGTGATATGTCAATTAATCTTTGTTTTGAAGATATATTTTAGAATGATATCTGAAATACAGGAGATGAACAATAGAAAAATCATGATACAGAGGATATAACCGGGAAGGTACAATCTTAAAAGAAAGCAAGGTATTCTCATCTCTTCGAATATCAGGTACGTACGTAAATTTTGAGGGCAAAATTTTATAAGGAGGGGTGATTGTGAGACCCCAAATTTTATGAAATAAAAGTATTCAATTGTTCTATTTTGGTAAATAGTTAAATTGATAAAAGTTTAAAGTTAAGGGTAATATGTGAAAAAAAAATTGCGAAGTAAGCAAGTTGATATAAAATATTTGTTGTGTCGGGGAATATTCTTTTTGTCAGGGAATATCCATACGACGGTACAATCATTTATGGACCCCACAACAGAATTATTGTCGGATTGAGAAAACGAAAAAATATTTTTATGAAAATAACGACGGAAGTTTTACCGTTAACTGTTGAAACACCCGATGTTAAAAGTACAGTAATACGCGTGGTTGCATAGTAGCACACGGTATTGATTATTGATGCTTATGTGATAAGTCACCCAGTTTTATTTTATTGGAATTATTAATGTAATAAAACTGAAAAGCTTTTTATATAAAATAGAATACTTTTATAAAGTTATTCGTTTTATTAGGCTAATAGTAAAAATCTTTTTTTATAAAACAGAATACTTTTATAAAGTTATCTGTTTTATTAGACAATAATTAAAATATATTATATTTTATTATGCATTGTGTTTGCATAGTGCCTGCATAGTATTTACATAGTAAAATCTTTTATAAAGTTATTCATTTTATTAGATTATAAATAGAATATATTATATTTTATTTAAAAGATTTTGCTTTAAATATGGACCGTCAGATTAATGTAAATCAATCTGGAACGCTTATGAGTTAGTTACTATGCAGTCCATTTTTCTATAAATAGAAGCTCATTCAATCATTATTTCTTACGAATTCACTGAAACTCTGGAGAGAGAAATTATAGAGAAGCTATAGAAAAGTATTCTGCTCCTTCCTTACTCTTATATTCAGTTTCTTTTACGGTAAGGGATATTATTTGTTGTACTCATTAGGGGTATTTCTTCTTTTTTATTGGTGAAATTCTTTTGTTATTCCATTCTTTATTATTATTTTGGAATAACCTGTATACACAGGATACCCTATACTTGGTGAAATTGTTCTGTTATTCCATTATTTATTATTCTGTTGGAACATCATGTCTGTGCATTTTACGCCGGACCTGGTTCCATTCTTTATTATTTAGTTGGAATATCATGTCTATGCGTTTTACGCCGAACCTGATCCGTTATTTATTATTCTGTTTGAATAACCTGCCTGTGCGATCTATCGCATGCCTAGTGAATTCTTCTGTTATTTCATTATTTATTATTCTGTTGGAATATCCTGTCTGTGCGTTTACGCATGACCTGGTTCCATTCTTTATTACTCTGTTGAAATAACCTGTCTATGTGGATTACCGCATGCATTGTAAATGATCCTTCGTATCCATACGAATAGTATTTTAATTAAAAAGGGGTTTCTGCCAGGGGCAGTTTCATAATTTTTTTGACCATCAAAAATTATGGAAAATTTTGAAATGATAATTTGATGAGTTTTCTAGATTGTGTCCAAAAATGACGATTTTTGGATGTATAGATTAAGAGTTATGGATTTTATGGGAAAAAACTATTTTAAAAGTAAACCCTTATAACTCCTTGTGATTAACTCCAAAATTGGTGAAATTTTTATTGCGAGTACATTTATATAACAGGATTATACCGTGTAAAATTCGGAATTTTTGGATAAAAATACAATTTATGATAAATGTCTAAATATTCGGCAGTTTTAGCCATATGAAAAATAGTAAATGAATTTTAAAACTTTTGAGAAAAATATATGTTCAAGATGAGACTATATTCTGCTAAATCCCAGAAAAGAAATTTTTTTGGGACTGATTTGGTATTTTTCATGAAAATGAACTAGTTATGAGTAAATGAATTAAATATGTTATGTGAAGTAATAAAATTGGAAAATAGGATTTTATAGCTTAAGAATCCTATATAGGGTATATGCAGATTTTTGATTAGGAATTTGATCATTGATCATAAAATCTTATGAGTATGGCATTTTTGAATTATTAAATGCATTATTTGATAAAGTGTAAACAATTAAAATAAATTGTTTATAATTTTAAGAAATGATTAAAATATTGTTATAATATTAATGATATTAAATTATGAGTTATTAAGTGATTGATAACATTTGGTTATTATTGAACGCTGGATAAATTGTATTATAAATGTTTAATATTTATCATTTATCGCATTTGATTGATTCTTATATCATTGTCATCATCCTCATGCTTATATTGTGTTGAAAGTCATCTTTGGCCGTAGTGCATAGATGGACTTGGTATGATTATGACCAGAGATTATTCGGTATAATCATGACCGTAATATTATAAATGATGTGGAAAAAGTCCTCATTGGCCCGTAGTGCATTGATGGACAGTTTTTGTTATGATTATGGCTATAGATTCTCTTCGGCCAAGGGTGTAAAGATGAATTGTTTTATAGCATGATCAGGACCGTTGATAAAAACACGATTATCTTTGGCCCGTAGTGCATGGATAATTTGTGGTTGTGATACTAATGAAAAAGTCCTCATTGGCCCGTAATGCATTGATGGACAATTTTTGGTATGATTATGGCTATGGATTCTCTTCGGCCAAGGGTGCAAAGATGAATTTCTTTATAGCATGATCAGTATCATTGACAAAAACACGATTATCTTTGGCCCGTAGTGCATTGATGGACAGTTTTTGGTATGATTATAGCTATGGATTCTCTTCGTCCAAGGGTGCAAAGATGAATTGTTTTATGGCATAATCAGGACCGTTGATGAAAACACGATTATCTTTGGCCTGTAGTGCAGGGATGATTCGATGATGTGGATTATTTATTAAGCTGAGTCTCAGCGATAAAATATTTATTATACACTTTTAATTCGTAGAAGATAGTAGATATCATGCTCTACTTGACTCTTCTAAAATACAGTTGTATGTCTTTGGCATGTAATGAAAAGATGAATTGTTAATGAATATCTTTGGCTAGTTGTGCTCACCCTTTCTGCTTCACAATTTCGTTCAGGTAATAAGAGTGTTGCAGTAAGAGTGTTTCCAGGTCAAGTAGGGATAACAAGGGAATAGAACAGTGGTCTCTAGATGTGGAGGTTCTCCCTAAACAGTATAAAAAAGTGTGTTATATTCTATGCATCATTTAGTAGTTATATTTGGTGAATCAAATAGGGTAAGGCGAACCCAACTTTGGAAGGGTGTTTTGCCACTATCATACAAGATGTCTAATGACATACAACCTCGTGTTCTCATAAGACATGGTTGTACACATCCATTTACTGAATATATCTACGAGCACTACCTATATGATCATGAGGTTTACGTGAAATTAAATTTTCATTTGGAGACAATAGAGATATTTATATGTCAAGAGAAGACTCACCATTGGAAAGAAGATGATAGTAATCTTCTTATTTTTTGTTGGGGACTTGGGTCAACCAAGGATAATTATGTGGACATATGATATCTATCATAACCTAGACGCATGGCCTACCATGTACAAAGGTTTCCTTGAGCACTTCCCAAAGATTTTAATTTCTAAAACAGTTTTTGACTATACTTTTATGTAAAGTATCATTGAAAGATTGTGGTCGAGGTACAATGAGATTTACATACATTTGTATTAAAACTCATAGTTAACTGTGGTCATATTCTATACGACAGCTCAACAGTTGTATAAATGAAGTTGTATTTGAATTGTGTACCATGTATCTGGCGACTTAGAATGGGTGATGTATACCTAATTTTGGGGGCGTCACACTATCTATTATAGACATATTATTACATACTCAATTTCTAAGATGTTTAAATCTTTATAACATGAGAATTAACATCTTAATTAATTATTACAATAAACATATATATTTCAGATAAGATCTATATCTTATATTCGTTCATCTTTTATTTGCCCTTATTGTTACCAGAACTTTCTATACGCTTAGTTTTCACTGAAACATTTAATTCAGAGCCAGAACGAGCATTTACATGCTCAACAAGTATAACAGTTGCATATTAAACAATAAAATCAAGAATTATGATCTAATATTTGAAAGTAATATGCATACAAGTCAATCATGTATGATGATAAAGCATATACTTTGTAAACAATCTTGTTCATTTATTAATAAAAGTATTTATTTACTAAAGACATTTAATTATCTACATTTTGTTATTTTAATAATATGTGATAAACCCATAGTTTTAAGCATATTTTTAGTATCATGATGAGATCATGCTAATGAGATCAAAATTCTTAGATAGCTTAAAAACTAAAATGTTCACAATTGATGGATTACTAAATAGGGGATTAGTGAATCCGGATAGATCGATACACACGTTTCTTGTTTATTGGATAAGAATGATTGATCTAATGATCATTGGTGTGGAGACACTAAAGGCCCAAGGTTGGACACTGTATAACTGACCTTGGAAACTGAGATTCGTTGGGTTCGGGGGCTTGATTAAACGGGGGGAAGATGTTTGGCACCCCTGACTTTTGTGAAAACACGGTTACCGTAACTTTTCAATTAACTTATTTATTTGCATATGTGTGTGTGTTTATTGATCCTATGTGCAATTATCTCGAAGTAATGATATGCCTCGTTTGCACCTATATACAAAGGGTTTCACTTATATATAAAAATTTAGTTTTGTTCAAGATATAGCAGTGATGTTTTGAAAAACAAGTTTTCAAACCCTTATGCTCAATAGTAATTGAGGCCTTTGATACTTCCATTTTATTATGTATTCGGCTAGATTGCTTTTATTTTCGAGATGCGAAGCATCTTCGAAAAAATAAGATACATAGAAGTGTCGAACTTCTTATGGGCATGATAGCCATCTAAAGATATCCAGACACCGTAGATAATTTACAAGCTAGCTGCAGCTGAGAAATTCCCATTGTTGGAACTGAATTCAGATTCACAGGCTGAATCTTCGATCTCATGATTCCTAGGCTCACATAATAGATTAATATGTACAAAAATGAAAAATAAAACTAGATTTAAATAAATCTAAGCCATTCAACAGTTCTAGTTTAGTCACTTTTGAACCGATCAAAGTTAGACATAGCCAGATTTAGACAAATCTAGTCCATATGCTGTAAAATTAAATATCTACATTGCGAAAGCAATTAAAGCAGATATATATATATATAAAAGTAGTAAATTTATATATATCTCTCTCTCTATATATATAAAAGCAGTAAAAGGCCACAAAGTAAACTCCAAGCCAGACAAAAATATAAATATATATTATCGACGTCGGGATTTTTATTGTCCCTCTTCTGTTCTTGTCTTTTGGTGTTCTCATTTTAGGTGAGATTTGTTTAAACAAACTAGTTTGAAAAGGTCCAACATGTATATGTCGAAGATTTGACTGTTAGAGTCGCCAATTGGTATTTTTAAATAGTTGCACTAACTCAACCGAGAAAAGGTTTGCACAAAGACCTGGTGATTTGACACTATTTAACTAGCTTGAGAAACCGAAATTTGTTACGGTCCCGGGGCTTGATTAAGCGGAGGGAAGGTGTTAGGCACCCCCGGCTTCCGTGATAACTTGGTTACCTCCACTTTTCATTAAACTTTTATCTTTGAATGTGTGTGTGTGTATGTTAGGTCTATGTGAAATTATTTAGAAGTAGTGTTAGGCCTCATTTGCACCTATATACAAAGGGTTTGACTTTTGTATAAAAGTTCAATTTTAACACGATATAGCTGTGAAGTTTTGGAAAAAAGGTTTTTCAAAACCTTATGCTTAATAGTAATTGAGGCCTTTGATTCTTCTATTTTATTATGTGTTTGGCTTGATTACTTTTATTTTTAAGATGCGAGGCATATATCTTCGAGAAAATAAAATACATAGCAGTGTGGAGCTCCTTGTGGGCATGAGAACCATCTAAGGATATTCAGACACCATAGATAATTTACAAGCTAGCTGCAGCTGCAAAATGTCCATCATAGGAACCGAATCTAGATTCAGAAACTAAATCTATGATCACATGATTCCTAGGCTCACATGAAAAACTAATATGTACAAAAGCTAGAAAAAAGAACTAGATTTGAGTAAATCTAAACCATTCTAGCTTCAACGGTTGTCACACCCCCAAATCTGGGTACTCCATTCCCACATGATTTGGTGCTCACTATCCAAAACAATAACATCTATGTACCCATAATCAAGGATAAAGACATAACTTAAACAATAATCCTTCCCATTTAAGGGTTACATCAACTTTAAACAAATCTCGGGTAATCTAACCTTAAATAATTATATATGTAAGACCCCGAATTTTATGAAATAAAAGTATTCAATTTTTCTTATAATTACAATTCAGTAAATGGTTAAATTGATAAAAAGTTAAAGTTAAGGGTGATATATAAAATTTTTTCAAAAATACACAAGTGGTTATAAAAATATTCATTGTTGTCGGGGAATATTCGTTTGGTCGTGGAATATTCTTTCTGTCGGGGAATATTCGTACGACGGCGCAGCCATTTGTGGGCCTCATAACAGAATAACCGTCGGATGAAGAAAATGACAAATTAAAGTTTTTATAAATAACGGCGTAATCGTTACCGTTAACCCTGTTGGAATACCCGGTGGGTAAATTAAAGTAATACGCGTTGTTGCACAATAGCACACGGTATTGCACAGTATTTTTGAATTATTGACTCTTACGTAAGAAGGCACTACTCAATAATCGTTACAGTAATTACTGTTCAATATTTTATTTTATTGATTCAATAATTGCTGCGTTGATATTTTATATTACTGTAGTTTTAATAATTGTCACTACACGGTATTTTCCATTATCGAAGCAATAATTCATATTATATGAATAATATTATTAGATAATTTTATTGGCAATGTCTAGAAAGTTCTGTCTAAGGAGAGGTTTGGTCACCTAATTGCGCGCCAGTAAGGAGAAATCCTTATTGGAAAGCCCCCTCTTTCCTGGGAACTTCCTGGTTGTCATTATTATGATTCTGTAATATTATTTGTGAATAATTAATTATTAATTTATATGATAAAGAAAATATTCATTTTATGTGGATATAGATAGAGAAAATTTTTAAAGTGACAATTATTGAAAATTGATATTTTATCTTTTCTGTTAAAATAATTTATTATAATATTTTAATAATATAATGGTGATATTTTTACAATGAATGTGGGATATATGAGTATATGAGGAGGAAGATTATTTTTGTTGTAAAAGTTGTTTAAAACATGTTAAACATGTCGGTAGACCTCATTTCTTGACTGAAATTTGATTATAGCCTATAAAATCGTCCGTATGTGGATTTTGGTCAATTTTTGTTTAGAATTTGAAAAACCTTTCTTCTGCAAAGTTGTAGAGAATTGAATTTCCTATAAAAACTCGCGAGATTCGAATTTTTTGATATAAGGGCTATTTATTATGAATTATTGAAGTTCCGGATTAATTTATTATTATTATTTTTTTGAGTTTTAAGTAATATTTTCATGAAAAACGTTTTTGGTGATGTTGGCATCTATATGGCTGATGGCTTGACTAAAAAAGTGGGCGTAGGAGTTTAAGAAAAAATATATTGTATTTTATTAAATTTTCTGCTTTGGTGTTTTAAGTATTTTCCTATAAATAGGGTGCTTAGGTTAGAATTGAAAAACACACCAGAAACTGAAGTTTTCTCTCTATTTCTCTCTCTATATTATTGAGTGTATTCTTGTGAGTATTTTGATATCTTGAGTGTTGATATACAGTGCAAGTTCGTTCAGCATTATTCCAGTCAGAAGTACTGCTCTTTTGAGGTAAGGGATAGTAAGGGATTTTAAGGGATTAAGAGGGATGTTATTTTCTTCGTAAGTGATATTATTTCTTCAATATCATTATGTTAAAATATTGGTTTGAACTTTTTATCAAATTTGGAACTTTTTAATGTCGGGGTTACTATTCATGAGTTATTATTCTCGAGTTACTATTCACGATTTACTATTCATGAGTTACTATTCACGACAGGTTACTATTCATGAGTTACTATTCACAAGTTATTATTCATGAGTTACTATTCACGGGTACTATTCACTACAAAATTGGTTTTTTTTAACCAAATTATAGTTGATTTATGAATATTACTCTGGAGATTAAAATTATATATTGATTATATTGATTTTATTATCATATATAACATTTTTATAACCCTGATGTTGAAATCCTCTTTCACTAGAGTGTAAAGATGGGTAGATTATTGGTATGATCATGACTAAGGTTCTCTTTGGCCAATAGTGAAAAGTTGAATTGTGACTGGTATTATCATGACCATTGAATTTATAATTGAATATCTTTAGCTTAAGTGCAAAGGTGAATTTATCAACATGGTTATAATTATTGTTTATATAAATTTTGAAATGATTATATATTTCTTTGAGATATTAATATATTTGGCCTGTAGTGCAAATATGAACTGTTGATGAATATATTTGGCATGTAGTGCAAATATGAACTGTTGATGAATATATTTGGCATGTAGTGCAAAGATGAATTATTGATGAATATCTTTGGCATATAGTGCAAAGATGACCTGTTGTTGAATATCTTTGGCCTGTAGTGCAAAGATGAAATTATAATGAATGTCTTTGGCCCGTAGTGCAAAGATGAATTTATTAGTATGATTATGAACAGGAACTGTAATTTGATATAACCATGATCTTTGATGTTTCAGGTAAAGACAGGTGATGAAAATTATCTTTGTCCTGGATGAGGAAAGGAATTTAGAACTACAATTATGATTATGAGTTATTCACATGATTGTGGACAGGAACTGTTGATTGATGTTGCAGGATTAAAACATTGTTGGTGGACTTTTAACATGAAGAAGATAATAGACTTTATGGTCTATTTGACTCTCCTAATGGATTGCTCGTTCCGCTGCAACTATGGTTGAAAAGTTTTATCATCTACCATATGTTCTAAAACTCTGATTTATTACCGTTGAAAGCTATTGATAATTTATTTATCATTAGTCATGATATTCTTTACTGAGCTAGTTGTGCTCACCCTTTTGCTTTACAATTACTTTCAAGTAATAAAAGTGTAGCTGGGTCGAGCAGGGGATAAGAAGATAATTGAATGGTGGTCTATAGATGTTGAGGGTGAGGTGAATTTAACTTGGAAAGGTATTTTGCCACTATCATACAAGATGTATAATGACATACAACCTTATGTCAGCATAAGACAGGGTTATGCTCATCCACTTGCTGAGTATATTTACAAGCACTACCTATATAATCTTGGTGTGTGTTTGGAGTTTAATTCCCAATTAGAGACAGTGGTGATAATGATATGTCAAGAGAAGACTCATCATTGGGAAGAATATGATAGTAATCTTCTCATTTTTTTTGGGGTCTATTGGGTCAACCAAGGATAATTCTGTGGCCATATGATACCTACCATAACCTAAAAGCATGGCCTCCCATGTATGAAGGTTTCCTTGAGCACTTCCCAAAGATTCTAATTTCTAAAACAGTTTTTGACTGTACCTTTATGTAAGGTGTCATTGTGACGTGTTACAGTTGGTATATATTTGTATCCAAACTCACAGCATATGTGTTGTTGTATTTTGCACGATAATTGTTGTAATAAAGTTGTAGTTATTTTCCGTACCATGTATTTGGCGACTCAGAATGGGTTGGATGGAATGGACCTATTTTGGGGCCATCACAATATAAGTCTAAGGAATACATCACATGATAATATAAGTCTCATAACATAAATTTCTCTTAAATAAAATTAAACAGATCTTCATTATTTGGACATCTTGCCCTTGCCTTTGCTAGAAGATGGCTCGTTAACTTTCTCAACTTTAGCTGCAGTGTTAAATGTAAGAGTGAGCAAACAATTGCTCACTAATATAATGATGACAATAACAATAACATATGAGTAAGCAATGAATACTGAATAATTAAGAACTTGTCCTACGAATCAAGAATAGAAAACAAGTTCGAGATTTATAAATGAGGGTCTTAAGACCATGACCTATGTCCTAGTTTATTAAGTATTTCTACCTCAACCTTAACAGTCGTTTAGACTATACGGACCCTTCTTTGCGTACTTAGGGGGATAAACCCTTTCTACCATGTATTGTGCACAAACATCTAAACACTAACGCGTACATAATCCCCTATATTAGGGTTGTTCGTCTCAGTTTGACTTTAGAATTTCCGCACTAAAGAAAGTTTAGTTTAGATTAACTTAACCGTGGTTCTAGAATTTTAGAACACTCCTCAACTATATTCTAATCAAATCAATAAAGGTTTATTATCCATTCGAAGGTTCGACACGATAATATAAGATTGAACAACAATATATAAATCAATGATTGAATGTCAATAATATACAATTGAATACATATTGTATATCCAAAGTATTACATCCAAAAGAGTTAGAAAAACTCATTTGGGACAATGAACTTGTACAATTTATACTTTGAGTAGCAAGAAATAAAAGTAAGGAACTTGCTCAATAAAAGATTAAAGATAAGAAACTTGCGTAATAATATCAAATTAGGATTATGAAACTTTCTCAATGTAAAATAATTAGGATACAATAACTTCCATAATGAAAAATTAGGGTTAGAGAACTTGCCTCACGCGTAAACTACATAATTATAACAAACGTTCGCCAAAAACCCTACATATAACATTGAAATCGCAATACTGATTAGTTAAACTAACATTAACCCTATATATTTAACTCTCATTCAAATTCATCTCATTATCCTATCTCATATTCCAATCTTTAACACCATTTACAGGTATGAAATCACAAACCTAATTAGGCATCGTCACGCCTGAAATAACATCTCAAGTCTTAATCAATTAACAAGTTAAAGTTTTCTAAGTCTTTATCTTTTCAATCTAAAAATCACCAAATACATGGTAAGAATATGTTATGGAACTTCATTACATGTTTTACTCCTTATCATGCATCTTAGACTAGGTTAAGCCAACACTCCATGGACTGAAACTAAAAAAAACAAACTGCTTCTACTCAGGGGATGGCGCAGCTGCGCTGCCCAAAACCTTGGCACCGGCGCAGCTGCGCTGGTACTCAATCCCAAAAACTCAACAGGCGCAGCTGTGCCATTTCTTCCTTTGGTACCGGCGCAGATGCGCCTGTACGCAGATAGAAACTTCAGCAGCTTCAGCACTGTTAAAAGCCCAAAAACACCAATTTCCCAATTTTACCAGAAATTCAACAAACCCGAAAGCTATAAACTTACTAACAACATTTCTAAGCATACATATAACACTTCTAGCAACAAAACAACCACATTTAAAGGATTAAAACCATGTTTTTGTTGTTTTCTCCATATTTGACACATTTAGCGAATTCAATCACCAAAACTTCATTTCTTAACCAAATCAAACCATTTCAATTGCATTCTTTTCGTTTCTTGACATATTAGCACAATCTATAATTAATTTACAGATTATATTTAGAATTGGACAACTATTTTTGGTCTCATTAAGCAACTTTCATACACATATAACATTGTTAACTTAAATTTTCTTCATCAAATCAAATCCCATGAGTTTGATCACTAAAGATTGCTTATATTTAAAAATTATTAGATTATATACACACATAATCAACACTTTAAACACTAATCCAACAAAACTCAAATCACAAAGAATAAATATTACAAAATCAAGACTTAAAATTAGGAATAGATTATAGCTTTAATCCCTTGATTACACTAGCAAAGATCATTAGCAAGCTTTTCCAAATACTCCTCTTCTCTAACTTCTCAGTTTCTCCCTAGCTCTCTCTCAATTTTCTCTAACACTCGTTGTGTTTCTTTCTCTCTACTTTCTCTGTTCTTCTTAGCATTAGGATAATACATAAACACCCTACACTGATATAACATCACGCGTAAACTTAAATCATTAAGTAAAAAAACCAATAGTTTATATCAGTTATATTATGCCAAAGGCCACAAGGCCATGTTTGGAAATCCTCTTAAAATCCCATTTTAGTTTATTTTTATATTACTTATATAATATAGTTCAATTATCACATTCTTAGCAAATTAAATTAATCTAATTCTAAATGCTTAAATTATTAATCTTAACTCATTAATAATTAATCCAAAAATTTAAAATATAATTATAATTTTATTTAATAGATTATTAAATTTCTAATTTAAGTATTAAATCAAATTAGAAGATCATCACTGCACAACATAATAATCATTAACAATTTATTTAATTTAATCATTTCATTAAAATAAATCTTCAATCTATAAATTTACCATCTATTAATTTAGTTAATATACACACTTAACTAAATTATTACACCACAATTTCATCAATTATTTTTTTTCTCAATAAATAAATAAATTAATATATTTATTTAATTCGAAAAATATTTAAAATAATTAATTACAAAATTATAGTTCGTTACATCCTTCCCTCTTTAAAAGGATTTTGTCTCTAGAATTATGACTCAATAAATTCATTCGTTACACTCTTCCCTCCTTAACAAGATTCTGTCCCCATAACCGCTATACAAATTAATCAAATAACTGAGGATAATTTTTTTTATCATAATGTCTTCAAGTTCCCATGTAGCTTATTTTGCATTATGGTTTCTCCAAATTACCTTAACATAATGTATCACTTTATTCCTTAAGACTTGTTCTTTCTTGTCAACTATTTCAACTAGAATTTCTTCATACGACAAGTTTTTTTTCAAACTGTAATGGTTCATATTTTATAACATATTTATAATCGGGCTTATATGGACTTAATACCGAAATATGGAAAATTTTATGAATATGTTCTAGTTCCGGAGGTAGAGCTACCTCATAAGCCACTTCACCAACTCTTCGTAGTACTTAAAAAGGTCCTATAAATCTAGAGCTTAGTTTTCCCTTTTTACAAAAACGTATCTTCCCTTTCCAGGGAGACACCTTCAAGGAAACAATACTTCTGACATTAAATTCCCAATTTTGTTGGTGTTGATCAGCATACCTCTTTTGCCTATCTATGTAGCTATAAATCTTGGCCGAATCACCTTAATGATTTTGACAGTCTGCTGTACCAATTTTGGACTTAATAGCTGACGTTCTCCAACTTCGTCCCATCATAATGGAGTTTTGCATTTTCTGTCATACAACGCTTCGTAAGGCGGCATGCCAATACTTGTGTGATAACTGTTATTATAGGAAAATTAAACCAACGGTAGATGGTCATCCCAATTCCCTTTAAAATCCATAATACAAGCTCTAAGCATATTCTCCAATGTCTGGATTGTCCTCTCACTTTGTCAGTCGGTTTGAGGATGATATGCTGTGCTCATTCTCAACTGTGTTCCCAAGCACTCCTGTAGTAATCTCCAAAAATTTGACGTGAAACGTGGATCTCTATTGGATACAATGGACACCGGGATACCATGTCTTGATACGATTTCCTTCACGTACAGTTTTTCCAACCGATCTAGGTTAAATCTAATCTTGATTGGCAAAAAGTGTGCTGATTTTGTCAATCGATCCATAATCACCCACATCGCATCATAACCTTGCTGAGTCGTTGGAAGACCTACCACAAAATCCATTGTGATATGCTCCCATTTCCATTCCGGTATCTCTAATGGTTGCAACAATTCACTTGGCCTTTGATGTTCTGCTTTAACTTTATTACACGTTAGGCATTTTTCTACATATTCATCAACATCCTTTTTCATATTCGACCACCAGAAATGATGTTTGAGATCCTGGTACATTTTTGTACTTCCAGGGTGAATCTAATATCATGAGTTATGAGCCTCACTCCGAATTTTCTCTTTAATTTATGGTACTAGCGGAACCCATATCCTCCCTTCAAATTGAAATAACCCTTCGAAATTAACTTTAAATTTGTTTTCTTCACCTTTAGACACTTTTCTTTTTATCTTTTTATAGTTTTCATCTTGAAGTTGTGCTTTCTTCACCTTTTCCACCAAAATTGAACTGCTCTCCATCTGGAACAATTTTTCGTCTGACTCTGTCGAATATTTAATTTCCAACTTCATCTTGGCCATTTCTGCTACAAGCTTTTCCTGAACAATCAGTATCATTAATTTCTCCCGACCCTTTCTACTTAAGGCATCGGCAACAACATTAACCATTCCAGGATGATAAAGAATCTTACAGTCGTAGTCTTTAATCAACTTCAGTCATCTTCTATGTCGCATATTTAAATCTTTATGTGTAAAGATATACTTTAAACTTTTATGGTCTGTATATATCTCATACCTCTCTTAATACAGATAGTGTTTCCAGATCTTCAGAGCAAACACTACCGCAGCCAACTCCAAGTCATGAGTTAGATACCCTTTCTCGTAATCCTTCAATTGGCATGATGCTTACTCAATAACTCTGTCGTTCTGCATAAACACACAACTTAGTCCTTTACGCGATGTATCACCATATACCACAAAATTCCCTGTATCATCAGGAAATGACAACACAGGTGTTGAACTCAATCTATTCTTCAATTCTTGGAAACTTTCCTCACACTTCTGCATCCAAACAAACTTAATTGCCTTCCTAGTCAAATTCATCAACAGAGTTGCGATCTTAGAAAAATCTTGAATAAAACGCCTATAATAACCTGTCAATCCCAAGAAACTTGTTACTTCTGACGGTATCTTTGGCCGATCCCAGTTTATTACATCTTCAACTTTTGATGGATCTACCGAGATTTCGTCTTTGTAAACGGTGTAAAGTTTGTATAATTATGTTCGTTTTTACTTGTTTAGTGTTGTTTTGTGTTTAGGTATGATGGCTTAACATTTGAGCTTAAAAGTTGGATTCATGGCATAACTTGGTAAGAAATGAGCTTAAATTGAACAAAAGCATAATGGACCCCCACCGAGGCGGACTTTATACATGCAAAACCCACGCCGTGAAGGGGGTACCTAAGGAATTAACAGGAGCACCCCTCGCCGGGGCAGGCTATTAGTGAAGGAAAACCCCCGTCGGGGTGGGGGTACGGGGAAAGCAAATACTCTTGTCTGGACTGTAATGTTGCGGAGACGTGAAGGAATGAGTTTGGCATGGTTAGGAATTGTAATTGGTGTCGAATTATGGTCTGAATACGTGTCCTAAGCTAGAGATTAACAATAAATAACAACATACAATTAATCAGACAATCAATTAACCGATTCTAAGCCTTAATTTGAGCAAGAGCTTTGGAGGAGAGATTGAAGGTCTACGTCATGAGAATTGTGAGATTAGAGCTAAGGAGAAGGGTTGTTCTGGATTCATTCTTTTTCCTTAATTCGATAATTGTAATTTGGATGATGAATTCTTTGATAATTTCAGTTTTTAATTCATTTGTGATGAACTAATTTACTTATTAGGCTTATGACGGATCTTATGGTTGAACGATGATTATGTAACTTTGAATTTCAGTTTAATAATTTATCTTTCAGTTTATCTATAGTGATTTGTGCTTGAATTTATGAATTGCTTGATCACCAATTTTGTGTTGAATTGTATGCACTCGAGAGATGAAATACAAATAGACTTGGTCATAATAACATGTGTTCTTGAATTATGTGAGTGAATGGAATCTTGATATATGTTAGGGTAGAGATATGCTTAACATCACACATAATTGGATAGAGAACTTGAATTTAAACCTTCTTTGATTGTAATTCATATAGAGATATAGTGAATTAGTTGATTAAGGTGTTTAGCTTAATTCTATCTAATTTGTGAATTTAAGTTAATATGGTATTAGTGCATCGAGAGGTGGCTAGTTCTACTTGAGTGTTCTTGATTAATAAATTGGGATATAGTGAATTGAACTGGAATATGGTGTAATAATCAGAGTGATACTTAAGGTGAAGTCATAAGCCTAATTCTCTATCATTTTCCTAAAATTATAGTTTTTGAGTTTGTTGATTGCTTAGTATTTTTATGTTTTTAGTTGTTAATAATTATAATCATTGAATTGGATAATTTAATAAAATTTAGATTAATATAAACCTGGTAATTGTTAGGATTAATTTCTTATTAAGTATCCGTGGGAACGATACTTGACTTATCATTATATTACTTGTTGACCACTTACACTTTGCGTGTGAGCGTATATAGATTTTACCCAACAAGTTTTTGGCGCCGTTGCCGGGGACTACTATAGATTTTAATATTTTGCAATATCAGTTTAATTAGTCCAGATTTACTTAAACACTTTTTCTTTTGTTTTGTTCTTTCTATTTCAGGTTCTTGATGTTAGTTTATGCAAACTCGGTCCAACAACCCAGACTTTCTTCCTTTTGAGGACGATATTGAGAAACTGTTTCAAAGGTTAAGTAAGTGGATTAAAGACACAAGTGAAGACTTTGAGAATTCTGAAAAAGAAGAAATAATGGCTGCCGAAGACCAAAAATAGTTAAGGGATTTTGCTACACCTAAGGTGACTGAGCTTCAGTCGAGTATCACCGGGCTGACGATTGCTACACATACATTTGAGATTAAGCCTGGGACTATTCAGATGATCCAAAACTCAGTTAAGTTTGGGGGACTTGCAAATGATTATCTAAATGAACACTTGGTCAGTGTTTTGGAGATATGTGACACTTTAAGATACAACGGGGTGTCGGACAATGCAGTAAGACTTCGCTTGTTTCCGTTCACACTGCGGGACAAGGCGAAGAGTTGGTTACACTCTCTACCATCGTGATCAATAACTACATGGGAAGACCTCGCTCAAAAATTCCCAGCCAAAATTTTCCCACCATCAAAGACTGCAAAAATGAGAAACGAGATTACCATGTTTGAACAACAACATTGGGAATCATTGTATGAGGCATGTGAAAGGTACATGGAATTACTCAGAAAGTGCCCACATCACGAATTACCTAAACGGCTACAAATGAACACATTCTATAACGGGTTGAATGGGAATGACACATTCATGAGTTACGAGGAGGCGAATGAGTTGATAGAGACCATGGCGGCTAACAACTACTAGTGGCCCACGGTAAGAATGACACAACTCAAGGTAGCTGGAGTGTTAGAGGTAGATGGGGTGACGACGTTAATAGCACAGATTTTAGCGCTGTCAAAGAAGGTGGATGCTTTTTCAGGTGTACAAACTCAACAGATTGAAGTTATTTGTGAATTATGCATGGGGGAACATCCTATAGAACAATGTGCAATCAACCCAGTGTCAGTACAATTTTTGGGTAGCTAAAACAGGATTTCACATAACATGTATCAGAATGCATACAATCCGGGGAATAGGAATCACCCTAATTTTTTGTGGAGTAACAATCAGAATCAGCAAGCTCCGGAAACATCAAAATATATTTAGAAGAGTAACAATCAGAATCAACATCAACAAACAGCTCAACATCAAGAGAGAAAAATAGATTTAGAAGAGTTGTTGTCAAAATATATAACAAGCAACGAGGCGGCCATGAAATCACAAGCAGTAGCTATCAAGAACATAGAGAATAAGATGGGACAACTTGCATTGGCTTTGAACAACAGGCCTCAAGGGATGTTTCCTATCGATACAGAAAAGAATCTGAGAGATAATCACGAGAAATGTAATGCGATTACACTGAGAAGTGGTAAAGCCTTGGGTGCCGACTGTGATGGGAAAGTAGGTACAGAAGAGGTTTGTGAGAATGAAGATAATGATTTGACAAGAACAATTGAGGAAAAATGTATTGAAAAGACGAAGGAAGATAAATAGAGGATAACTACACAACCGATCCCTTTTCCTCAAAGGCTAGAAAGTCAAAAATATATGTTCCTCCTTCAATACATTTCTGTAATGGTAACCATTAAAGAAATGTATAAATGGAGGAACATATATTTTAGTCTTTAACAAACAAGTAGCAGTTTAATACTGAAAAAGATAATGCGAAAAAATTAAACTGTTGTAGACACTCGAAATTTTCTATACCACTGTTACTAACATTGCAGGAGGACAAATTTGCCTTTTAAGAGGGAACCCTGAAAGACAATCCAAATCCATACCAGATACTACCGGAAGTTCAACATCAACCCCAGATCACACTCTAGGAGTAACAATTCCAACCTCGGATGTAACCCCGAGGCATGCAGATCCAATACTGAAACACACACTGGAGAAGACTGATTAATCTCGGAGATAACCCCGAGGTATCCAGTCATAACCCCCAAGGAATGCATTTTCGGCGATAACCCCGGAAATGCTTGTTTCAAATGCGACAAACTTCAATCTCGGCGCTCAGAACGAGATACATTGTACCAACCTGGCGATAACATCTGGAAGACAGGCACACCTCAAAGATGACAATGAGGACCTTTAATAAATTGCAGCAGTCTAATCTCAACGAAGTCTGTGTAACGTCTATTTTATCAGCCCAATTCGGTGATAACACCGGTGAGGGGCAGCATCGTTATCTCGTCAACACGATGCCACATAACGTCATCTCAACATCTCTATGCAACAATGTCCCACAAGACTAACCAATCCCGAGTGACTATTGTGCGAGGTAACGGATGAAAGTTGAAGCTTGAAGACCGGAGGGCATCGTCCCATCTTCAATGACTTTGTACAAACTCTAATCCCATGCCATCGTACAACTCTCGACAACGGCAGTCCAAAATAGGTCCTGTATACCTCAAACGGATGCCCAGATTGCACTTCTAAAAGTTCGAGTGGACATTACAGTGCTCGAGTGCACGTACTTCGAGACGACCCGACCTAAAAAACTCGAGCCCACCCGGGTTTCCTCAGGTAAACCTGCGGCTAAATTGCCTATAAATAAAGGGCTTGGGCAGCCCATATTGGAAGAGAAAAGGGCGAGGAAGCCCTACCCAATTTGCTCTGCACTCACCCCATGCAGTGTACTTTCCCCTTTTAAACACACGTGAGCTTATATATAGCCCTTTTGTACCTATAAAAGTCAGTGTTTACCCACTCTAAAGATATAAAAGTATTCTTTAGCAATCAGCTGTAAGCCTTCTCAGACACTTTAGAGTCTTTGTCTTCATCTTTGCACACACCCTTCTACACGTTGAGAGTCGTGTTGCTTGCTTTTACCGGGACTTCGGTCCGTGGTTTCATTGCAGTCAGTATATATATATATATATATATATATATATATATATATATATATATATATATATATAGATTTAGTTACATATATATTGACTAACATCATCGAGTTATGCCTCGATTGAGCCTAGACTTCGGTCTGGAGCTTTTATTTGCTTTAATATATATATATATATATATATATATGGGCTATATGTATATACACAGCTGTGTATTACACAGTAGGCCTAGGACGACAGATTTTTTGGGTTATAGCAACGGTAAACTGTCGCTATAGCCTAGAATAGCTATGACGATGGGTGAAACCGTCACTATAGCCCAAAAAATCGTCGTTATAGCATACTGTGTAATACATAGCTGTGTACACACATTTTTTCCCATATATATATATATACATTTATATATATTAACTGTGTGTCGAACTTTGTTCGATGAGCCTAGACTTCGGTCTGGAGCGTTTATTTGCTTTAATATACATATATCTACATTTATATATATTAACTGTGTGTCAAACTTTGTTCGATAAGCCTAGATGTCGGTCTGGTGCGTTTACTGCTTTAATATATATATATATATATATATATATATATATATATATATATACATTTATATATATTAATTATGTGTCGGACTCTGTTCGATGAGCCTGAATTTTACATCTGGTACGTTTATTAGCTTATATATATATATATATATATATATATATATATATATATATATATATATATATACTTATATATATGAACTGTGGTCGAACTCTGTTCGATGAGGTTGGATTTTACATCCATTGCGTTTATTGCTTTTGTTTATATATATATATATATATATATATATATATATATTGTCCAACCTGGAGTTTACTTCGTGCTGGTTGATCATTTTTACAACTTTCTTTACACTTCGTCCTGCCTGGAGTTTACTTCGTGGAAGTTGATTTCTTTGTACAACTTTATTTACATTTTGTCCCGCCTGGGGTTTCCTTCGTGGCGGTTGATAGCTTTTAATAGCTTTATTTATATTTCTGATCCCCTATGGAGGCGCTTCGTGGTTTGTGATCATGTCTATATATATATATATATATATATATATATATATATATATATATATATATATGTAAAACTTTTATATATATACCTGCTTATTGCTTTCATACAAATTGCGGTATCTTGTGCGCCTAGGAATCATGTGATCACAGATTCAGCCTATTGGATCTAGATTCGGTTCCCGTGATGGAAATTTTCAGCTGTAAGCAGCTTGTAAATTATTCTGCGGTGTCTGAATTTCCACAGATGGTTTCCATACGCATGAGGAAGTCGGCATTATTTTTTACATTATTTTAGTACGGATGCCTCACATTCGTGAAATAAAATCAATCAAGCCGAACACTTAATAAAATGGGAGTGTAAAAGTTCTCAATTACTATTGAGCATCAGGGTTTGAAAAACCTTTTTTATAAAACATCATTGCTATACCTTGCTAAGAACTGATTTTTTACATAAATTCAAACCCTATGTATATATGTTCGAACGAGGCCTCGCACTACTTCCAAATAATAGCACATTGACCCCCCCCCCCACACACACACACATTCAGATAATAGTTTCTTAAAAAGAGGCGGTCACCGTGGTAACACGGATGTCGGGGGGTGCCTAACACCTTCCCCCCGCATAACCAAGTCCCCGGACACTATTGAATCTCGGTTTCACCGACCCGTATAGCAGTGTCACATCACTAGGTCAATGTGCAAACCTTTTCTCAGTTGTGTTCGTACAACCATTTAAAAAACTAACTGGTGACTCTTAACAGTCCATTGTCGACATTATACATGTCAGACCTTTTTCATTTGTTTTTTCAAACAAATCTCACCTTAAATAAGAACACCAAAGAACAAGTAACGGAAACGGACATCAAAAAATCCCGACGTCGAAAGGTGGCGACTCTGCTGGGGAATCCAGTAAGAAGACTTAAGCCGCTATTACAATCTTTTCAAAACTGTTACCTGTTTTTGTGTGGATGTTTCATTTACATTTTGATGAATGTGTACGAATGCATTTCCTTATTGCACTTAGTGCTTCGCACCATAACTACTTGTGATGTTAGTGCTTCGCACCATAACTGCTTGTGATTCTAGTGCTTCGCACCATAACTGCTTGTGATACTAGTGCTTCGCACTATATCTTCTTGTGATATTTGTGTTTCGCAAATGTCATCTTTTTCATACGGTGAGACGCGATGTATGTGAATGTATGTTGTGTGGTCCCTCCACCAGGAGGCTATCCCATCAGTGTTTGATTACTGGACTTGTGAGAAGACTAATTTTCTGAGGCTCAAGAAAGGCACCACCCAAATTTGCTCCAGTTGAAAGACCGGATTAACTTCCCGTCTAGTAGATTGCGATGATTTGGGAACCTTCATGCCAAAAAGCCGCGAGAGTAACCTAAGATAGGTTAGCCTCTAATAAACCCAAAACGGAGGAAAGTCTCTTCATGCTCTCATTTCAAATTACTTGTACTTACATTCCATATCTATCTCCATGTAATGAGAAATATGAAGAAATGTGTACACATACATATTTTGAAACATGCTACAAACAGCTGACATCCGTTTTGCAGAATAAAATTCCCAAAATAGACACATCACATAGCATGTTATTATACACATTCCCTAAAGACTAAACTATACAAGTCTTTTGCAGGGAATCAATCGGACCTACTACCCGTTCAAAGTCCAAAAAGGCAACAGGCCTACAGTCAATCATGTCGTCATTCGACCAGACTGAACTTAATCCAGTTTCTCACAAAGAATTCGACGAATTAAACAAACAGATTACAGATTTTGATGTTCTACTAAAAGAATTACACCAGTCTACACAGGGTTAGAAAATACCCGTACATGCTGAATCCTCCACACAAGGAGGAATCCCCATCATTAACATACCTGAACCACAGTTGGATACGACCAACAAAACTCATGATGCTGCCCATCCCACTGGAGATCCAGACACTAGAAGAGACCCTTCGCGCTATCAAAGGAATTGGAACACATGGGAGTGTTTTATATGCTGATCTGTGTATTTTTCCTAGTGTTCATTATCAAAAAAAATTTAAAACTCCTAATTTTGAAAAATATGACGGGTTAGGAGATCTTTACACACATCTAAAGGTGTTTATTGGAGAACTTGGATCTTATGCAGAGGACAAAAAGCTTAGAATGCAATTGTTCCAAAAGAGTCTAACTGGAGAAGCCCGTTCGTGGTACACAAGATTATACAACTCTAAAATCCATAACTGGGAAGAGCTAGCACATGCTTTCCTCACTCAATACAGCTTTGAAACTCAGATGGCTCCTGATCGGTATCAAATTACCAAGATCTAGAAACAGTCTAACGAGTCTTTCAGAGAGTATGCTCAAAGGTGCAGACGCCTGGCTGCCCAAGTTATTCCTTCCATGACAGAATCAGAAATGGTCTTGACTTTCATAGGCATACAAGAAGCTCCCTTCTATGAGATATTTTTAGTCGGCATCGGCAAACCATTTTTTGAAATGGTCAAACATGGGGAGATGGCTGAGATGGGATTAAAGTTCAGAAAAATTCAAGACTTAACTGCACTCAAAGCTATTGTTGATCACATCCAATCTGGATATTATGGGAACAACCCTCTGAGGGTCCATAAAAAGAAAGAGGAAGATGTTTCCCAGATACTACAGGGGCAAAAAGGCAATCAGAACATGCCTATTCAAAGGAGAAACTACACTCCCTTTCAAGCACGGTCTGTAAACCCTCCAATACCAAAAGGTGGAGAAGTCAAACGCCCTCGAGTGTTTGCACCCTTATGGGATACCATCGAGAACATTCTTAATCTTCTGACAACATAGAAGAAAATAACGCATCTTCTTCACGGGGTTTCAATGCTGGTAGGAAATGTGTTTATCATGCCGAGGCACCTGGACATGATACTCAGGATTGTTGGGCCTTAAAACACAAGATCCAAGACCTGATAGACAATGGAGAGATCGTGGTCACCAAACCAGATCAGCCTCATGTTCAAGACAACCCTCTTCCTCAACACAAAGAAGAAGAGGTCAACATAATCAATTGGAGCAGTGGACAGAGTTCCAATTTTAGCTGTGAATCTTCCCAGACCCTCAAAGTTAGTGATGACAAATGGGATTATGACAAGTTCCAATTCACAGTGGAACGAAAAATGAAGGTTCTATCCAAACAAATTGAGCAATTGGCGGAACTAGTGACTTATCAGCATAAAGTGACACGTCAATTAATCTGCCAGGAGCATGCTAGTCTCCTACCTCTTGTCATGAATATTCCCTCGTCACTTTCAGAAAATGAAATACTGAAAGACAAAGTGACGAAGAAAGCAAATGCCAAAGCCCGTCGGGATTTCGCCAACAAAAGGGAATTCACCTA
The DNA here is from genome assembly GCA_020205505.1 of Panax japonicus. NCBI lineage: Eukaryota > Viridiplantae > Streptophyta > Magnoliopsida > Apiales > Araliaceae > Panax > Panax japonicus. The sequence continues at coordinate 32,878,070 of CM035113.1, read as the reverse complement.
TCTGGGCCAACTTATGGAGGAAATCCTTCATATGTTAATTAATGAAGGAAGGATCAGTTCCCTTCTACCTCCAATCAACCCCCGTTTAGGACGGTACAACTTTGATGGAGTATGTCAATATCACTCCCAATCTCACGGTCACAGCACAGAAGAATGTTGGGCACTCTGCCACCTTATCTAAAATCTGATTAACAGTGGTGTACTACGCCTAGCAAATAACGACACTGTGTTACGTCTAAGTGAAGATGCAGGCCCTACTAAGTGGAAGAGTGTGGTAGCAGTCATATCCACTAAAACTGATAGGATTAATACATTACTCACAATGCCAACAATTCAACTCAAGGGAGGCAACAATCCTTTGAAAGTGGCCGCTCCCAAGCTAATCAACTTGTTGTGCAGAGCACAATATCCTATTGTTAGCTTGCACACAGTTTCGTGGAATTATGGAGAAGGTGAAGGATCCACCTCACATACAACTGCTACAGTGTCGAAGGAAAATCCATTGCATCTTCCCCATCGGGTGATGAAGCCCACCACCAAATCAAATGGGAAAATACCCATGGAGAAGATTGAAGAATTCCTCCGCGCTATGGGTTATAATGAAGCTACGGTGGTTTTAAGCTTGAAAGAAGCTCCACAACAAATATCAATTTTGGTCTTGGTCCTAACTTCCGAGAATCACCGGAAGGTCTTGTTGAAGGTTTTAGAAGAAGCCTATCTACCGACATCAGTTGATAAGGAAAAATTTCAACATCTGGTTGATCACATTTTCAACAACAATGTGATATCCTTCACTGATGATGACATACCACCCGAAGGGACAGGTCATTGCAAGACGTTGCACATTGCGGTCTTGTCCTCCGGATATATGATAGCTGGAGTCTTAATAGATGGAGGTTCCTCTCTGAATATCTTTCCATACGCTACCTTGGTGAAGATGAATATCAATCTCAACCGAATTCAGAGCAGCCATACGATCATTTAAGCTTTTGATGGAGCCCGCCGTAATTCGGTCGGAGTAATTGAGCTGCCAATCGAAATTGGTCCTCACACATTCTGCGTATCTTTCCATGTGCTTAAGATAGATTTGGGAAACAAACTGCTCTTGGGACTACCATGGATTCATATGGCTGGGGCAGTCCCCTCCACTCTTCACCAACAATTTAAATACATTATCAACAATAGCCTGGTCACGGTCAACGCTGAACCAGAGTGTCCTCAACATGAGGACATGCCATTCATCAATGCCAATGCAGACGTTGAACCAATCAGTTTTCATGCTTTGGAAATAAGCAACACCCAATACCATGTTATTGTAGCGCCATTGCCCAAACCCAAAATTTATGTCGAGGTAATGTCGGCTACTCAAGAAATAATGTCGTTGGGTCATAAGCAAGGACAAGGGTTGGGTAAAGATTGTCAGGGTATCAAGTACCCAATTCGCTTAAACAGGCAAACTGGAACAGCTGGGCTAGGCTATTCCGCCAGTTCTAATAACAGGAATCCTCATAAACATCAGCAGATTCCTTCAGCTTCAACCATGTGGCGTTTATCTTCGCCTTCAAACTCTAAGTTCGCACAACCTCTTGTAAAGGTGCTAGCCAATGCAATGGCTATGTTATTTCCAAAGCCGGTACCGGTAAAGGAGAAAGAAGTCTTTGTTCCAAATCCCGCAGTGGAAGAAAAGGAATGAAGAATCAAGCAAGACGTCGTACGGATGATGACCGATATATGCATCATCGTTCATGATGAACATACAAACAAATACACACCAGACGATGATTGCCCAGATGTAATGGCCATCATTCGGGACAGGAAGGATGATGACAATCCCTTCATCACTGAGGTCCACCCAGACTTTGCCCTTGCCAATTGGAACATCATTCCTTGCATTGTTCATCAAGGGTAAAGCGAGCAGAAACTTTTTCTGCCATGTAAATATAATAACTACTTACTTTTCTGTACAGTATTAGCAGTTTATTTTGCCAGTATATGCTAACACTGTGTATGATCAACACATTTCATATATACTAAGTGAAAGCATATTTTGTTTCAGGACTCTTAATTTAGATGTGCCTGTACTTGCTGATATAGTGCCTCTTCTCCACAAGGATTGTACCTTTGATGTAGAGATGAATTGAGCCTTGATGGATATATAGGATGACATTGAGGTGCCTCCAGAAATTCAAGAATGGGTCAAAGACAAACCCAAACCCAAGTTAATCAAACCACTTCTTTCAATCTCGGAACCTTAGAAAGCCCTAAGTTAATCCAAATTGGTTCAGACATTATCCCAAACCAACGGAATGACATGGTTACGCTATTAACCCAATTCCAGGATGTGTTTGCATGGTCTCATGAAGACATAGCGTGTGACAACCCGAGAATTTGGAGAATTTATTAAAATCATAATTAATTGATTTAAGGTTCAATATTAAGACCTAGACAGGAAATAAGTGTATGGAATTGGCAGTTATGTAATGAAATTCCAAGAATTTCAAAAGTTTTGAACAAAACTTGAATTATGTGATAGACTGTAAGTGATAGTCTAGTAATGAGGTATAAGATTATGGTAGATTTAAAATTCTTTTGAAGAATTATCAGGGATAAGTATCGAAGTGAATACTAGTTGGTATATTTGATTACATATGTGAACCGTAATGATTTGAGATCAAGGATTGATCAGATAATTTATAACTTTAGAAAACCCTAAAGTTATGTTAATCATACGTTTATTAAGTTAGAAAAATCTAACGGATAGTTAGAAAGCTCTAACGATACGCTCAGAAACTTTAATTTTAGTTTCGAGAATCCGAAACCCTAATTCGGATATTTAAACCCTAATTTGGGAATCCTAAATGCGAAGTATTAAACCCTAAGGGTTAAAAAGTTGTGTGTAACGGATATGAACATTATGTGATGGTTTATATTTGTTTATTATATAAACAAACAAAAGAAACTAGTGTAACCCTAATTATATATATTAGGAATGAAGGATTTAATAACTTAAGAGTTATGAAAAAAGAGAATTGTGGTATTTAGAATACTTACTAAATCTAAGAGATTTATTTTATACATCTCGGTTGATTAATTTTATAACCTAATTATAGCAAGTCTAATTGGGTTAAGGAAATAAATGTATATGAGCAAGGATTGGTGTTTTAATGGAGAAGTGAAAACCCTAAGTAAATTAATTGGGTTGGATAAGAATTGAATGTAGTGGATTATGTATAATTTATAGCCCAAGTGTTGGCGAATGATATTGGTTAGAGGCCAAGCAATACAGTAAAGGAATAACCCAACTTTTAGCCAAGTGGGAGAGGAATTTTTGGACGTTTGTTAAATCAAATAAGCATTTAGTAAATAAAGCAAGACTTGGAGCATTCTAAGGCCACATGACCGGTTGCTAGAGAAGGAAATAAGAGGGGAAGAATGTATTAATTGCTCACTTTAGTTGTTTACCAACCCACCTAAATAGCCTAGCCTTTTATAGCTTAGTGTAAAACCCCAGATTTTATGAATAAAGAATTAATTTTCTCGAAATAATTTTTTTATATTATGGTGTGAATTTGAGATAATATTATAGTTGTGGGTAGTATTTATAAATTTTGCAAAGTATGCAAGTTGTTATATTATATTCGATTGGTCAGGGAATATTCTTTGTGTCGGAAAATATTCGTACGACGGTACAATTATTGGTGGACCCCACAACGGAATTATTGTCGGATTGAGAAAACGACAAAAATATTTTATTGAAAATAACGGCGGAAGTTTTACCGTTAAAACTGTTGAACTACTCGGTAGTAAAAGTACAGTAATACGCGTTGTTGCATAGTAGCACACGGTATTGATTATTGATATTTATGTAAGAAGTCGCTCAGTTTGACTCAATTATTGTCGATTATTAATATGAATTATTATAGCGATAATGACGTTTTGTTTTATTAGTATTATTAACGTAATAAAACGGAAACATATTTTTATATAAAATAGAATACTTTATTAAAGTTATTTTATAAATAGAATATATTATATTTTATTATGCATAGTGTTGCATAGTGTTTTGCATAGTGTTGCATAGTGTTTGCATAGTAAAAATCTTTTTATATAAATAGAATATATTATATTTTATTTAAAAGATTTTTCTTTAAATATGGACCGTCAGATTAAAGTAGATCAATCTGGACCGTTCATGGATTAGTTACTATGCATTCCATTTTCCTATAAATAGAAGCTCATTCCTTCATTATTTTCTTACGAATTCACTGAACTCTAGAGAGAGAAACTATAGAGAGATAGAAGAAAAGCTTTCTGCTACTTAACTTTTCTTTTCCCATATCCAGTTTCTGTTACGGTAAGGGGTGTTATTCTTTCTTATTCATGAAGAGAACTGTTGTTATTCCATTTCTTATTATTCTGTTGGAATAACCTGTATACGCGGTCTACCCTATACTTGGTGACATTCTTCTATCATTCTGTTGGAACATCCTGTCTGTGTGTTTTACACCGGACCTGGTTCCGTCTTTATTATTATTCCGTTGGAACATCCTGTCTGTGTGTTTTACACCGGACCTGGTTCCGTCTTTGTTATTATTCCGTTGGAACATCCTGTCTGTGTGTTTTACACCGGACCTGGTTCCGTCTTTATTATTCTGTCGGAATATCCTGTCTGTGCTATACGCCGGACCTGGTTCCATCATTTATTATTCCGCATTTATTATTCTGTTGGAACATCCTGTCGGTGTGAATTTCACCTGACCTGGTTCCGTTATTTAGTATTCTGTTGGAATAACCTGCCTGTGCGAAGTTCCGCATGCATGGTGATTTCTGTTGTTATTCCATTCTTTATTATACTCAGTTGGATAAAACTTTGATTTTCATACTCCATGAAATTAGTGGAATATCCTTGACATTTGCGCTTCATCCAGTATCCTTTCATGGAAATATTCTTCTGATCATTCTTGAATTTTACACCACAAAACAGTATCGTGTGGACAATTTGGACGTTATTGGTTCATGGACAAATTAATTCTTGAACTTGTTTTATTAAATTCTTATATCATTGTCATCATCCTCATGTTTATGTTATGTTGAAAGTCATCTGTGGCCTGTAGTGCATAGATGGACTTGGTATGATTATGACCAGGGATTATGCGGTGTAATCATGACCGTAATATTACAAATGATGTGGAAAAAGTCCTCATTGGCCCGTAGTGCATTGATGGCCAGTTTTTGGTATGATTATGGCTATGGATTCTCTTCGGCCGTAGTGCAAAGATAATTGTTTTATGGCATGATCAGGACCGTTGATGAAAACACGATTATCTTTGGCCCGTAGTGCATGGATAATTCGTGGTCGTGATACTAAAGAATATCCTTGGCCTGTAGTGCAGGGATGATTTAATGATGTAGATTATTTATTAAGCTGAGTCTCAGCGATAAAAGTGATGAAAAACTTTTTAAATCATAAAAGATAGTAGATTCAATTCTCTCTACTTGACTTTTTTAATGGATTGCTTATTCCGCTGCAGTTAAACTTGATGTCTATTATATTTTATCAGTTTAACATTGTTGGAGACTAATGATAATTTATTCTGCATTATATTAGTCATAATATTTCTTATTGGGCTAGTTGAGCTCACCCTTTCTTTCATTGTTCTCTTCAGGAAATGAGAACATAGCAGGGACTAGTCGGGGAATGGAGTGACGGTCCAGAGGATAGCATTAGTAGTCCTCACTATTATGAGAAATAGTGTATTAATAATTGTAATGAGGACTCCTTTTGAGTTTGTATGATCTCCAGTAGACAATTATTGTATTCAAACTCACAGTTGTATTTTGTTGTATTATACACGACAGTGGTATTAGTAAGTTGTATTTGAATTTTGTACCATGTATCTGACGACTCAAGATGGGTGATGTATACCTAATTTTGGGGGCGTCACACTTAGTATATAATTATTAACCAAGGCTAGCAAGCTAAGATATTGGGAGACTAATAGAAATTAAAATGTGGGAGAAAGAGAGGCCACTTGGCCGGGTAATGAAGAGGTGAAAGGAGAGGGAGATGTGCATGCGCATCATCCATTTATATACCACATAATTGGCAATAGTTAATTCACCCAATTAGGCTATGTGTCACATTTTTTTTAAGGTAACTTGCAAATCTTGGCAAGATATTGGTTTGGTGACCAACCCTAAATCCTAGATTGCTTAAAACCTAAACCCTAAGGGATGCAACAATTGAGAAATCTAGAAATAAAAGGAAAGGACTAAAATACCCTTTGTGGATTTTTTTTTTGAGAAAGCTTGCAAATCTTGCCTTATCTTTGGAGTGGTTGAAAAAACCCTAACCCTAACATAGCATAGCATGTGACTAAAGCCATACAAATCAGCCACCTAGCAATGAGATTCATTGAATCAATTTGATTAAATTAAGAAAAGTAAGAAAAATATCTCACTTTATTTATCAAGCCAACTAAATCTATTTTCTCTCTAGAATTTTTGTGTATGAGAGAGTGAGAGGGAGGGCTAGTTCGGCAGCCTCATGGTGGAGAGAAAGGAGAGTTTTAGGTAAGGCATCCAAGCTCCATGATCAAACTAAGAAGAAGAAGAAGGTTTAGCAAGAAATCAAGCTAAGGTATAACAAAATTTCCACTTATGTAGTCTAATTTTCTTTTTGATTTGATTTGAATTTTTTTACAACTTGAAGTTGTGATCTTGAGGTTATAACCCTAGATCTTGGTGTTTAAAGGTGTTCTATGTTTAGATCCAACTCTTTTATGGATCAAAAGTTAGATCAAAAGCAAGAAAAGTGAAGCTAGGTTTTCAAAGTGTAGAAAATCTTATTTAATCTTGAATTTGATGCTTGTTTGATGAAATAAGAAACTTTGTTTCTAAACTCAAAAGCCATGTATATACATGTTAATAAGTGTTTATTGTTTCGATCTACCCATAATGGGGGTTGATTTGGTGGAAATCTATAGGAATTGAAGAATGGAGATTTTCTAGAAAAGTTAAACTTTTAAAAGTGTGATCAAGCTTTTGGATCTTTGAAATCTATGATGGATATTTATGATTTATGTTCTGTGGATACTAGATATATGTGTTAAGGGTAAAATCCCTTTGGAATTACTCAAATAGGTTGAATATTGAACAAGTTATGGGATTTCTCCCAAACTACACAAAGATAAGAAAACTGTTAAAAGGACAGTTTTGTAACAGCCACTTCCGGGATAAATTCCGGGAGCATAACATGTCCAAATATGGATTGTGATAGATGAAAAATGTATTTCGGAAAGATAAGAACCCAAAAAAAGTGACGGATCATTAATCGGAGTTACAGATTTTGTTTTATTAAAGTTTTAGTGAAGGACTCCAAAACTGCCAATTGATAAAAAGTTTCTGCCCAAAATTTTCCAGGGGCTGTTTTGGACATTTATTTAATGAGAAAAATTCCAAGTTTTTGGAAAATGAAAATATATGGTATTATGTAGCTCGTGTCAAAAAATGAGCTAATTCCGAGTTAAAATGACCAAGTTATGATCGTTTCAATTTTTATGATTTTTCCGACGGAAATTGCTATAACCGGAGTTCTACAACTCCGATTGCCGCGAAATTTAAAATGAAGTATCATGTTAACATATATAAGGTTATACCAAAAGATGGGCATTACTGGAGTTAAGCACGAGGTAGCTAATTTCTTAAGCTACGTACTAGAAATTAATTTTTGAAAAATACCAAAGGAAGTTGGAAAATTATGGAAAAATAAATTTTGTGCATGAAATACATGTATATATGTTTGACCAAAGGATAGGAGAATAATTCACTGATTTGGTATTTTCGTGATACGGATATAGAATACAGTTTGCTGGATTGGAAAACAGTTTGCTGAATTGAAAATGTGTTGAATCCGGTTTACGGGATTGAGGGTTAAATTGATGGATTTGGAATTCAAGTTGCTGAATAATAATTTGGTTGCTAGATATAGAATCCAGGGTGTTGGATTAGTGTTTGCCTTATTACATGTTAATGAATAATTTATGAAATGAAAAGCGAGTGTTAAATCATAAGGGATATGATATAATGATTGAATAATTATCAAATGATGATAATAATATTGACGTGTTAAGTTGTTATCTAATATTTGATTAAGTATTAGATAGTATTATGGAATAAAGTATGTTATACTGATTAAAAGATCAATCTTATAACTGATAGGTCTTTTGTGATAGATTAACTTAAATTGTGTTGCGGTAATCAACAGTTCAGGCAAGTTTCTTTGTACTTAACTCTAATAAGAGTGTTTTATTCAAGTTTATGGTTAATCATTGCTGATTGCCACGAAAATTGTATTCTGTACATCTTGCATGTATAAGTCAGGTATGAAAGGCTGATCACCTTCATTACCAGTTGGTTCAGAAATGTTTGTTCATGTATAATACTTGTTCAGTCAAAAATTTGTTTGTGCTAGTTCTCAATTATATTGATGAATTATAGCGAGCTCATTATTCATACTCTTCAATCATGATATATCGTTATATTGTTGTATATAAACTTGCTGGGCAACTTTCATGCTCACCCTTGCTATATCATGATAAAACATTGCAGAAAAGGTGAATGTGTTCGGATACAGGAAACGGTTAAAGCCAAGTTCAGATTGGGCAATATATGCAGCTATTTTGTAATAGAATAGTTGTTAATTATGTTGTGTGTTATATAACTTATGAAATGTGTATTAATTTAAGGTTACTCGACCTTGGGGAATAGTGTATAATGTATTGTATAAACAATTTATGTTTATATCTTCCGCAATAGTGATAGAATTAGTGTACCGAATTCGCGGCGATTTGGGGCCCGAATTCGGGGCTGCTACATGGTGGGTTTGTCCACTGACATTGTCCTTCATTGCCTTCCCATTAAAGAGGGATTTAAGCCAGTCAAGAAAAAAGCTCAGGCGATTAAAACCTGAGTGGAGTTTAAAGGTGAAAGAAGAAATTGTGAAACAATTTCAAGCTGGCATCATCATGGTGTCTACATATCCTGAGTGGATATCCAACATTGTACCCGTACCTAAACCTAGAGGGAAGGTGTGAGTTTTCGTGGATTACCGGGACTTTAACAAAGCTTGCTTAAAAGATAGCTTTGCAGTGCCATTTATCCACATTCTCATTGATAATACTGCGCAATACGACATGTACTCCTTTGCTGATTGCTTTGCGGGGTATCATCAGATCATGGTTACTGAGGAAGATCTCGAGAAAATGGCTTTCATCATGCCTTGGGGAAGCTTTTGCTATAGACGGTTGTCATTCGGCCTCATCAATGCCACAGCCACCTATCAACGAGCTATGATGGCTCTTTTCCATGACTTAATGCATAAAGAGATTGAGATCTATATGGACGACATCATTGTCAAGTCCCGGAAGGAGGATGACAATATAGACCATCTCAGAAAGTTATTCAATAGGTTGCGTAAGTACAACTTGAAGTTAAATCCAGCCAAGTGCGCCTTTGGCGTTAAATTGGGCAAGTTGCTAGGATTTCTAGTCAGCCACAAAGTGATTGAGTTGGATCCTGTCAAAATCCAAGCCATCACGGAAATGCCTATTCCTCAGACAGAGAGGGAAATTCGGGGATTTCTGGGAAGAATCAACTTCATTAGCAGGTTTATTTCCCAACTCACAGCAACCTGTGAGCCAATCTTCAAGCTATTAAGGAAGAACTCCTCCATGAAATGGAATGATGAGTGTCAAAATGCTTTCCTTACAATCAAGAAACAGCTAGTCAAAGCTCCCGTTTTGGTACCACCAAGGGATGATGTTCCCCTGTTTATATACCTATCCATAAGTGACAATGACATGGGTTGCATGCTGGGACAGAAGGACGATAGAGGCCAAGAACGAGCTATCTATTATCTCAGCAAAATGTTCAGCAGCAGTGAACACAAGTACACTCTGATCGAAAAGACGTGTTGTGCTTTAGCATGGGGTTCCATGAGGTTACAACATTACCTCCATGGTCACACAACCCATCTCATATCCCGCGTGGATCCTTTTAAGTACGTGTTCAATAAACCCCATGTTAAATTGTCAGTTGTCCAGATGGCAGTTGATCCTACAATAATTTGACATCGTATATGTGACTCAAAAGTCCATCAAAGGTCAAGGAATTGCGGATCAACTGGCCACCGCACCTTCAAGGGATTTCAAACCCTTGGAAACATATTTCCCTGATGAAGGAGTAGTGACAGTGTAGCAACACCATCAATACGATATACGCCAATCATGGAAGATGTATTTTGATGGAGCAGTTAATATGGAAGGTTCTGGAGCTGGAGCAATTTTAGTATTTGATACGGGGGAGCAGTATCCCGTTGCCGTCAAATTACGGTTTGTCAGCACCGACAATACTACTGAGTATGAAGGCTGTCTCATGGGGCTAAAACTTGCCCGTTCCATGGGCATCAGGTAGTTAACTGTCTTTGGAGATTCAGAGTTAGTAATCAAACAATCCACCGGAATCTATCAAACCAAGGAACTACATTTGTTGCCTTACCATCGGTAGGTTTTGAAGATGGCTTTGGAGTTCGAATAAATCTCCTTTCTACACATTCCTCATAATAGGAATGACTTTGCAGACGCATTACCAACTTTGGCCTCCTTGATTCGCATATCAAACAAGGAACACTTACAGAGCGTCACAATTTCCCTGCACAAGGCCCCAACCTATGGGAATTAAGTTGGAGAAGTATCGGATGAGCTACCTCCCATCCAACATCCTTGGTATCAACATATCAAGGAGTATCTGCGAGATGGATCTACACCCACTGAGGCAAGCCCGACTGAGAAAAGGCAGATCCATCGACTTGCTATGAAATTCTACCTGAGTAAAGATGCGCTCTACAAAAGAAATGCAGGACTAGGTCTCCTCAGATGTTTAGACAAAGATCAAGCCCAAAGGCTTATGGATGAAATCAATGGTGGAGTATGTGGCCCCCACATGAGTGGCCCCCTCCTTGTCAAGAAAGTCCTCAGGACGGGACATTATCGGCTATCTCTCAAAGCTGATTGCAATGACCACGTCAGGAGATGCTATCAGTGCTAGATTCATGGGAAAGCTATACACGCCCCTCCACGGGAACTACATAATATGAGTTTACCTTAGCCCTTCTCAATGTGGGGAATGGACGTTATCGGGCCCATTGAGCCTAAAGCCAGTAATGGTCATCGATTTATCTTCACCGTGATCGACTACTTCACCAAGTGGGTAAAAGCAGCCGCCTTCCCCAGGGTTACTAAAGAAGTCATCATTGCTTTCATCAGAAACAATGTCGTTTGTCGATATGGACAACCAGAGGTGATTGTGTCAGACAATGCTAAGAACCTCAACAAAAGAATGATGGAGGAATTATGCAGTAAATTCCACATTAAACATCTTAACTCTATCATCTATAGTCCGAAGATGAATGGTGTTGTTGAAGTGGCTAACAAAAATATCAAGAAGATTATGCAAAAGATGTCCGCCGACCACAAAGATTGGTCTGACCTATTGCCTCTGACTCTATTAGCCTACAGAACCTCAATGCGTACTTCCACTGGGGCAACCCCCTACGCTTTAACCTATCGGATGGAAGCAGTGCTCCCCATAGAAGTTTAAATGAAATCCCTTAGAGTGTTAATAGAAGCTCAGCTGGATGAAGACCAATGGGTATAAGACAAGTATCACCAATTGTCTCTAATAGACGAAAGGCGAACCACGATTATCTTCTATGGTCAGTTATATCAGCAAAGGATCGCCAGATCCTACAACAAAAAAGTCCGGCTACGGGAGTTTAAACAACATGACTTGGTTTTGAAGAAAATCCTTAACAACCAAGATCATGCTAAAGGAAAATTCGCTCCTAACTGGGAAGGCTTGTTTATTGTCAAGGAAGTATTGACAGGAGGCGCTCTCAGATTGCAAGAAATGGACGGCGATGAATTTTCACAACTCAGACGCCGTAAAATGGTACTATGTCTGAAGTAATTTGCAAACACCCTGATGCAGAATCATCAGGTCACCAGTCATTCCGGTTCTTTAACCCTTTTCCACCTACAACTTTCTTACACTTTACCTCTTAGGGAAACATACATTTCAAGCCATCAGCCTGGCTCTTCTCTGCGTTCCTGCAACTTAGGCCATCCCACCGCGGATTAAACCTCTCGAACTTGCAGTTTGGCTACCTATACATGGGATCAAACTTCTCAATCCTGCAGTTTATCCTAAACCAAGCATTAAACTTTATCATCCCCGCATGCTGACCTGCGCATGGGATTATGCTTTTCTTCTCGCCCTGAGGGGCGAACTACGTCGACTTGATATCCTCTTCAATAGGAGTACGTAGGCAACCATGTCATATGGCCCGGTCGCAATAAAACAAAAACAACAAAAACATTTCTACCCTTACAAAAACAAAAACAACCAAAAACATTCCTACACCATGTATGGCATATACAGTGTTGAACCTCTTACACCAGGTTCAAACTACGCAGAGCTGATCTCCTCTTCAATAGGAGTACGTAGGCAGCCATTCATGGTGCGGTCTCGCCCCCTACCAAAACACAAACCCTTATCAATTGGTACTGGGATCATCCTTTAATACACTACATTTCATTGGCATTAGACCAAAAGGATGGAATTACCTAAACTCCTCCTAAATAGGAGATTCAGCGACCATCTAAGCTACAGTCATACCTTGAAGAGCAACACCAATCCATAAGAGGTGGAATTAACTAGGCTTCTCCTTAATAAAAGTACTGGCGACCATCTATGGTGCGGTCAATCTCAAAGAGGAAAGCCACACTCCTCTCCATATTTCCATCCAGAAACCAGTCCCAAGACACCAAAGATGGTAGGGATACATAGATCAATGATCCATTCTGAACTATCCAGAGATAACTCAATGTCCAACCACCCAGGAGGAATTCAGAATACATCAAGACCACAAGCCCTGAAGCAGCAGGCAAAATATAAAGTAAATAGCAAGGCATATCTAAAAGGGAAGTGATCCAAAAATATAGTTCCCTGTCATATATAATGTTGTTTAATATATATACAATGTAAATTGTACATGACAAAATGTCTAAGCTAGTCTGTGCAGGTAAATACAAGTTCATCTACAAGTCAGGGTATATGCGAGCTAACAAGCCAAACATGGCGTCCCTCTCAGAGGAAGGAGGTGAAGCTGTGGTCTCCTATACGAGAATATCCACACGACCCAACAGATCTGTAGCCATCTGCATGGTGACCATATGATCATCGATATATGCGCTCATCTTTACGATCATGCCAGTGGTAAGGGACCTCATTGCAGTACTATCTGTGACAGCTACATCCCGGGTAGATATAGCACTATCCCGCTCAATTATCACTGCATCTCTGGCTTATATGGCCTCATCTCGCTCAACAATAGTGGCATCTCTGCAATCTAATGCCTCGTCTCTCTCTCTCTAATAGAGTTGTGTCTCTCCCATCAAGGGCAATAACCATCATAGATCGAGCATGATCTCTCTCAAAGGTCATCAGATGAAGACTCTTCTCTAAGTACTATGTCGAGTGCTGAAGCACAACAGTACTGGTACTAGGAGAATCTGGAAGAAATGCTAGCAACACAGTAGCGGGCTCCACCTTGATGTAAGTATCGATGTCCTCCATAGGCTCTACATCATCTTACTCACTATCCAGTATTGCAGATACTGTTGCAGCTGACAAAATCTCTGTCTCCATTCATGCGAAATACTCTGCAGAACAACATGGATGACTGACAGAAAAAGAAGCTATCTCACGCTGATCCCAACAAGCATACACACGGGATCGGTCCTCTGCTGAGAGATATTGAGAAGTTGAACGTTGACCTATCGCCCCCTCAAAAGGATGGAAATCATAGAACTTGTCAAACAGCGACATCATGGCCAGTGGGTGATAAGTAGTCACGCCCCTCAAGCCAGCCAGAGGGAGGAAGTCCATGCCTGGAGCGTGAGTAATGAAGCTGTATGGTGATCAAAGCCCCGAGCACGACAATATACTGAATGGATCTCTGATATCTGCTAAAAATGCGAACCAATACAGAGCATCTATACACTCCGACGGTTGAAAGGAGTATGACATGGCTACATCATGGGTGAACCAATACACATGTTGTCTAAGGGTACCAACTGGTCTCAAGTGTGACATAAACCACACGTACAACATGACCGAACTCCCAGTGAACACTCCTATAGGATATGTGCAACAATAGGATGTCGACCGCAGGGTCTCTGCTACAATCATAGGTACAATGGTACGACCCTCTCTAAGAGCTCTCATTTCTAGGATGACACCAATGTCTATCTTGTCCATATATCGTGGCATATAGACATACGACAGTACGTACATCAACAGTACATCGACCCTGGCCAAACGCCAATGGTCCTCCGGTGCGGTGAAATCCCCGAAATGTCGTGAGTAGCTATCCTCCGAGCCAAATCTGTCGTACAGAAAATGCTGGGATATCACGTGGCTAGATGTCAGCTCGTCATGCACTACTCTGTGCCGCAATCCTGTGAGAGTCATGAATCATCTACCCATGTCTCCCAAAGTCAGATGCACGCAAGGTCTGTCTAAAGGTAGCATCATCAATCGTACATATTCCTCTAGAGTACGAGTCAACTCATGGGTACCAAATTAGAATACCTGCCTATCCTATAGCCAATGCTTTAGCATCCCATCTACAAACCCTGCGGGAACCTAAAACATCAATAAAGTCATGGTATGCTGCAGCAACTAATCTATAGTCTCCCTATCTGGTGGTGACATGTTATCATACCACGATCGCATACCCAATACCACCACTGACGGTTGGGTATGATCTATACGGCTAACTGTCGAAGAAGACATCTATGTGGGCCATGTCATAAGACAATCCAGGGGTCAATGCTGAATATCTCTGGACATAGATTCGTATGCATAACATGATACATGCATAACAGATAATGGATGGCAATATGATATAGGGAATGAAAAAACGGTGCATACATTCTTAAGTATATCATCATCTAATACATCAGCTCTGTACAACTACAAATACAGGAAAATGGGGTACAGCCGCCCTACTACTAACAGAGGCATATCAAAAGATATAGCGAGAATAGGGAACAGCCACTCAATATCTAATAGAGGCCTATCAAAAGATATAATGAGAATATACATAAGAAGAAAACTAGGGTCTCGATGTCTACGTCCTCAATCCTGTCCACCTGATGTAACTCCTTCTGAGTTACTGGATCTCTATCAACAGGGATGTCAGGCCTATAAAGAGGAGGATCTGCGTTGACAAAACCGAATGGGTCGTCTGAGGGGCCAGCGCCTAAGCTAGAAGGAACATATGACTCTGCCTCTGCTGGATCTCTGCCCAAATGCCAGATAAATATATGTGCCTGATCCAACTGCCGGGTCAAGCTATCAATCTGGGTCATATGAGTCGGAGCTCGGACACAAGCTACCCAATCCGTCATCATCAAGGATCCTGGAACCATATCCCCATAAACTGTGTGGCGCGGGACTGGGCTCCAATAGTGCGAGGGGGCCATCACCACAGGAACGTCTCCTGAGTACATGGACCCTCTGATAATGCAAAACTTTCAACCCCTAACAATGGGATATCAGTGATAGGTGACTGTGATACGGGCCAATGACGCCTGGCAGGAGGCAAGATCAATAAAAGGATCTCCCTTGTGGTGCTCCTAATATCACGCTCTCCTAAATAGAGCTCCCAGCCTCCATCTATGAAGAGAGGAACTCTCCTGGTGGACATCAAATACTCGACTCCAGTCGAGTGTCCATCCTCAAAGTCGATGGTCAAATGTTCCCCTGAATAGGGAATCCATGTAATGGTACCAGCTGTCAATAACTCCAGCTGCACACGGCAGTGAGTGAATCCCTCAGCTACAGGGATCTCTGTCAAAATAGAATGGTGCCATCGTCATCCTCGTGGATAGGTATCTAAACCTAACACACTCACAGGACGCAAACTTGGAAGCCTCTCATAAGCCCAAAACTGCCAACACAATGGCAAAATATCTGCTATCAGTAAACACTCTTAACCTATGAATGGGAAAAGACAAGAGAAATACTCATCAGCAGAAATGGGTAAAATCCTAGTCAAGCCTCGGTCAAACCCTGTGAGCGCATACGCATTCCCCGGAGGAAATAGGCAAAGGTGTAAGAGCCCCAATCATACTCTCCAATACGGTCCACATCACGTGTGGCGCTGATCAAAGCAAAAGATACCATAGAAGAGTTATCTGCTATGAAGCAGCCTCAAATGATCATCAGGAACAATCGTCGTAGAACGCGATCCCTGATTCTGACATCATCAGGCATGGGCTCACTCAAAAGCCCACTCATAGCAACTATGCTCAAAGGACCTGAACGGACAGTCCTGCCTTTGAGCGCCTCCATCGGAATTCCTAATAAGGATCTGACGGCAGTAAGGGTAATATTCGCTATGCAAGGCACTGGCTCCCCTCCAAACTCCATACATGTGATAAATCGCTAGTCCATAGGCGTCATCATCACCTCGCAATCCAACAGATGGAGTGACTGAGTCTGATGAAACCATCACTCAGACAATGGCCTGAGGTAACCCCAGGAACAACGATGGGGAAGGATGGAGAAGAATGCCCCGAATCCCCACTCATGCACTACCGCTCTATAGTCAGGATGAAGCACCTGGTATATGGAGTGAATGCTGAACCAATTCTCTCGAGGCTGTGTAAAACCAGGAACCTGCATGAAATGCAGATCAACATCAAAACCCTTTAATCCTCATCAATAGGAAAGAAAGAAGATCAAAGTCTAACGTCATACCTCATTAGCATACAAGTACATCGATGGATATCTGCTCAAATCACCCAGTAACTCTAGGTTTTCCACCTGAATACTCGGGAACTCCCTACGAGGGACATGTGCAGCAGGAGCGGGATCCTCAATCGGAATATCCGCCTCCTCTTCCTCAATGTCTGGCACATCTACCCGGATATGACGAATCACGGACTCCACCAACCGACGAGGCTGTCTGACAAAACGGGGATGAGGCACTTCGGAAGCCCTCCGCCGTATGCCAGAAGTGGTCCTATAGGAACTGCTCGGCTGATCTGGATCCATAATATCTGGACAATAAGTCACCAAATCACCTCAGAAAGGGTGTGGTATTTACTTACCTGGAGCTTTCCAAAATGCATTTAAGACTATATGAATGCATGCATTTACTTTAACATATACTAGAGTTAAAATGCATGACTACCCAATGCCTACATTTGGAAAATTTTTGCCATAGTCCCTTTTGAAAATAGGGCTATCCACATGCACATAAGCATGTCTAGGTGGCCATTCAGTAGCACACCTGCCCCAAAGTCATATACATAATATATGCATTAAAAATCAAAATCATCATGCATAAGGCCAATCTCAATACTAGGAGTACTTTGTCTTGCTACCTTGTGCTCATTGGACCTCAAATAGGACAAAAAATAGCAGAAAAAGGTGCCAATTTGACTGTCTCAAATGTCAAATTTTTTCACATCATTATGTTCAACAAGGTTTAATACTAACATTTACTATGTTGAATATTTTTTATCAAGTTATTTGTGCATACATAATCACTACTATGTGTTTAGATGCATTTCGTGCGATAACTCATAATCCAACGGATAGAAACTGGAAAAAATACATGCATACATTACCAGGATAGCTTAGAACACTTGTACGGTGGCAGAATTTGCAGAAAATAGCCTGAACTCAGCAGATTTGAAGGAGGCTCGCGGGTTTTCACTATGTGAAACAAGTTGAAAATGACTTGTGTGACCAACCTGCTAGAATTAATGATCCACGGTTGGCCGCAGGTTTACCTGTGGCTACAGCAGGTGCACCTGTAGCACCCCTATATGGGTCCCACCCGTCCAGCTCAGTCCAATTCGAGTTGCAAAGGAGTTCTTACAGACTAGAAAGGTCAAATCGGGAATAAACATGCCACGCGATTGAGCAAAACAGCATACAATCCTGGTCTTCTCAGATGAGACTTTGAATCTATACATCACTCATTGGTAGTCACCTGAACACAAGGTATACCCTGCCGATGATCTCAGTTGTCATGAATCACATACGTCAATACCTTATACAGGTCCGATGTCGCCGACTCCAGATCGTTACCCTACGTGAGTCCCCGACGGGGGTTACAACGTGAGTCCCCGACGGGGGTTACAACACGAGTCCCGAGCAGGGGATTACAATGTACATTCAAGACGTTAACACACATATCAATGAAGGTTAAGTAGTCTTGATGTTATCTCAGCCGATAACAATTAAACCTATCAGAGCTCTAGAGCTTTTCGAGGATTTCATGCTCGATTACTCATATTCCCCCAGCGGAACCCTGGCGGGGGTTACAACGCAATGCTCCAATGATCTACACGAAAGTAGAGGTCAAGCAACCTTGACAGTATATTCAACAGGATATTCCAGCCGTTGATCCACATATCAGTGAAGTACACGTCAACGGAGGTCAGGCATCCCTGACAACATTTACTGTTTGCAGTAAATCCAACAGGATCTTTACATACGGCGGTGATACTAGCCAAAAAAGGTCAACGTTATCAAAGAGGATAGATGATGGAATATGTTATACACATCCTCAAACAGATCAAGCTTTATCCCCACAGATATCTTACACATAAGAGGTACATCTTCAAGATCAAGTCACAATCAAAGACACGGGGATTTGATGATAACTCCAACATCAACATCCTAACAGATTCGGCTTACACATCAAATCTGGTCAGCATTTCCAATCCCCAGTTGAAGCAACAGGGATCCAGCAATCATCACCAGCATGTTGGGCTACAACCTCATACACATGCATCATACATCATTTTTTCTACCCATAGTACCATGTTTATCTTGTTGTGTTTCAAATGTCTAGGATTCTTTATCCTACCCATGCATCGCCATGCATGAGTATGATAAAGAGGGGCATCTATAGACACTCAAAATTTTCTGTACCACTGTCACTAACATTGCAGGAGGACAGATTAGTCTTTTAAGAGGGAAATCTGAAAGACAATCCAAATCCATACCGGATACTACCGGAAGTTCAACATCAACCCCAGATCACACTCTGGGAGTAACAATTCCAACCTCAGATGTAACCCTGAGGCATGCAGATCCAATACCTGAACACGCACCGGAGAAGACTGATTAAACTCGGAGATAACCCCGAGGTATCCAGTCTCAGTCCCAACCATGGGAATAGCCACCAACCTTGGTGATAACCCCAAGGAATGCAGTTTTTGAGATAACCCCGGAAATGATTGTTTCATATGCGACCAGCTTCAATCTCGATGCTCACAACGAGATACATTGTACCAACCCGGCGATAACATCGGGAAGACAGGCACACCTCAAAGATGATAATGAGGACCTTCAACAAATTACAGCAGTCCAATGTCAGCGAAGTCTGAGCAACATCTGCTTTATCAGCCCAATCTGGCGATAACACCGGTGAAGGGCAACATCGTCATCTCGTCAAGATGATGCCATGTCATGTCGTCTCAACATCTCTATACTATGTCCCACAAGACTAACCAATCCTGAGTGACTATTGTGCGAGGTAACAGATGAAAGTTGAAGCTTGAAGATCGGAGGGCATGGTCCCATCTTCAATGACTTCGTACAAACTCTAATCCCATGCCATCGTACAACTCTCGACAATGGCAGTCCAAAATAGGTCATGTATACCTCAAACGGATGCCCGAATTGCACTTCTGAAAGTTCAAGTGGACATTACAGTGCCCAAGTGCACGTACTTCGAGATGACCTAACCCAAAAAACTCGGGCCCACCCGGGTTACCTCGGGTACACCTGCGGCTAAATTTCCTATAAATAGAGGGCTTTGGCAGCACATTTTGGAATAGAAAAAGGCGAGGAAGCCCTGCCCAATTTGCTTTGCACTCACCTCATGCAGTGTACTTTCCCCCTTTTAAACACATGTGAGCTCATATATAGCCCTTTTGTACCTACAAAAGTCAGTGTTTACCCACTCTAAAGATATAGAAGTCTTATTTAGCAGTCAGCTGTAAGCCTTCTCACACACTTTAGAGTCTTTCTCTTCATCTTTGTACACACCCTTCTACACGTTGAGAGTCGTGTTGCTTGCTTTTGCCCGAACTTCGGTCCGTGGTTTCATTGCAGTCTGTATATATATATATATATATATATATATATATATATATATATATATATATATATATATATATATATATATATTGAAAGTAGTATGCACACAAGCCAATCATGTTTGATGATAAAGCATATACTTTGTAACAATCTTATTCATTTATTAGTAAAATGTATTAATTTATTAAAGGCTTTTAAATTATCTACATGATGCTGTTTTATAATATGTGATAAACCCATAGTTTTAAGCAATGTTTTTAGAATAATGATGATGATCATTCTAATGAGATCTAAATTCTTAGAAAGCTTAAAACTAAAATAGTTCCTAATCGTTGGATTACTAAATTGGGGATTAGTGAATCCGGATAGATTGGTACATACGTTGCTTGCTCATTGGATGAGGATGATTGATCTCATGATCATTTGTGTGGAGACACTAAAGCAAGTATGTAGGTGCTTATTAGAGAATAAGTTCACTGAACATGACTCGCTAAGGAATACCTAATGGAGTTTTACTTGCATGTCCATAGGAATTCCTGTAGTGACAGTAGTACAAGTAATCCTTAGACTTGAGATCATCATAGTATCTTGTGTATGATGAGTTATACTTTGACTTATTCCTTAAGACCCTTAGGGTATATCAAAGGGTATGCTTGGGTATAATAAGTTGTACATGGAGATAATGTATGATCAATAAAGAATCTACCACTTCTAGTAAAAGAAGAGAAATGTCCTATGTGATTCGATAAATGACAACTCATTAGTCCTTGGCCAAGGCAGAATGAAATTAGAAAGGAGTTTCTAATTTGCATTATTTGGAGTTGTGCATTTAAGAGTCGAAATACATATAATTAAATAAAATAAGACTTGACAGAAATTCCATGTCTTATATTTAATTGGGACATTGTATGGTGGAAGGATTGAATTGTACGGTAACTATTTACTCAAAGGTTCTTTTATGATTAATGTTGAAATCTATATTATCTGGAAAGTCGTTGATCGCTAAGGAGGCTTATCCCTATTGTAGAATAAATATTATTTATTTAAATAAATTATTAGTTTAATTTATTTATTTAAATAAGATTAGAATTGTTCTAATTGATTTATTCACAACCGGTTTAATATGGAGAACCTAAAGGGTCACACCATAAAAGGAAGAATAATTATTTAAGAAGTTAATGGCATAATCGTAATAATATGTTAAGTATATTTAATTTAATCTATGGTGATAGAATAAATTAAATAGCTTAATATTTATTATTTAATATTTTAGAAATATTAAATATAAATTAATAAGAGGAGTCTTATTAATATTATTACAATTATTATTATTTTAATTTCTAAAAGAGTTTAGGAATTAATTTAATATAAGTACTCTTATTTATTCTTAATATGATTAGGAGGGAAAATTAGTTAAAGGAATTTAATTAATTATCTCTAATAAGATTAGGGAGCTTAATTAATTAAAAGAATTTAATTAATTAAAATAAAACTCAATTCCTTAATTGTTAAGGGGGGTTGACCACATCTATAAATAAGAGGAGTCTTATTATGGGTGAAGGTGTGTTGACGTATTATTAGAATACGTAATTCCAATTGTTGGAGAGTACGCCCCTTTTTCTATAGAGATAGAAAACTAGGGTTTGAGTCAAATACCCATCTTCTTGAATTCTTCTTCTTCCTTGGTGGATTACCTCTAGAGGCCAAACACTTGGGTGGCTAACGTTGATCAAAGGAAGGAACCAAACCCGGTGGATTCAAGTTGAACGCGAAAGGATTTGGAGGTGAACTTGTACCTGAGGAAGCTCGATCTTCAAGGGTATGTTTTTATTCTTTATTTTTTCGTTTAATAAATAATTGCGCATAAAGGGTGATCCGGGTTTATGGTTTGTAAAATTTTAAAACTCTGATTTTCCACGCTTCCGCTAATTTTGTACAATTTGATTGCGTTCATGAATATTACAAACCTAACAGTGGCATCAGAGCCAAACCTTTATGCAAATTATTAATTGTTTTAATTTGATATGTATATTGATATGCGTTTAGAACAATTTAATTGGGCATAATTTTATTGTATAAAATTTTAAAAAAAAATCGGATAACTGCTATACCGTGAAGTGTTTTTTTTTCCTCAGCTGTGTTTCGCGTGGTGGTGATTATTTCCGTCTGTGGCTGCTTATTCACAAAAAAAAACGTTAGCCTGTTAATTGCATATCATGCGCACAGAATTAGAGGACAGAAGTCAGTTTTCTAATCATGTACCACGTGAACTTGTTAAAGGAATTGGATTCATGTAAAGTGTTGTTTTTTTTTTCTTGCACGTTTTTTTTATATAATATATATATTGGTTTTATATTATATATATATAATAGTTATATATATATATATTATTTTTATTTATTTTATTATTAAAATAAATATTTATTTTAATTTTAAAATAAAAGGTTTATTTTAATATTAAAATATAAAGTTTATTTTAATTTTAAAATTAGAATTTCATGCTAACTAATTAGAGTTAGAATTGGATTCTATGATAACTAATTGGAGTTGAAATTGGATTCTATGTTTCCTTAAATAAATGAGTTTATTTAGATATGAAATAAGATTTCATATTATTCCAAATAAAGGAGTTTATTTGTGAATAAGAAAAGTGAATCAATCTTTCCTTAAATAAAGTAGTTTATTTAGATATGAAATAAGATTTCATATTATTCAAAATAAAAGAGTTTATTTGAGAATAGGAAAGAGAATCCTAATTTCCTTAAATAAAGGAGTTTATTTAGATATGAAATAAGATTTCATATTATTCAAAATAAAGGAGTTTATTTGTGAATAGGAAAGAGAATCCGTATTTCCTTTAATAAATGAGTTTTTTTTACATGGAATTGAATTCCATAATTAATTAAAATAAAGGAGATTATTTTGATTAAAGTTTTTGATTAAAATAAAATAGTTTATTTTATTCAAAATTGGATAAATTAAAATAAAATAGTTTTATTTTGATTTAAATTTGGATTAAAATAAAAGAGTTTATTTTGATTCAAAATTAGATTTTATACTAACTAAATTGGCCCATTAAATGATATCAATATATATATTGAATGTTAATTAATTCATGAGATGAATGTTATTTATTGATGCATATAGTGATGTGTATGATAATAAATGGGATTGATTATGGACTATTGACCAATGTGATTGAATTTTATTTTAGTTGGATGCATGAATGTATGGGTTTTATTAAATGGGGTCTGCGTACCCCGTCTTCTCTAATTTTTCTTAATATAAATTCTATCTCCCTCCTATGTACTTCCCCTTGACTGCTGATCAAGGTTTCTATTTATTTTAAATAGTTTTGCAATAGGAATAGTTAGAATTAATTTTGAAGAATTGGAGATCAAGGAACAAGGAGCGCTTGAAGACCCGTTTTTAATGGAACCCGGGTTTAAATGTAATAGTTATATTTAAATATTAATTCTTGCACCCCTAGGTTTTGACCTTTTGGTTCACTTGGTGGCTCTAGTGAACCAAACTAGAATAAAAGTCCATAATCAATCCGGGTAGAATATAGTATTCTATATGTGCATGCTTATACTATATATATATATATATATTATATATTATGCAAACATGCTTCGCATGTTTATTAATATGACGCGTATTATATATATATGTGCATGCGCGCTAAACAAGATGAGACAAATTAGTAACAAACCCCTCAAATATTTTATATTAAGTTGTAACGTTCAAAGATATTTGGAATATCGAACGTCGCCTTCTAGCATGATAAAAATAATAGAGTATTGAATATTTAATATGAGTTTGTTGTGCACACACAAGGCTAGTATTAAATATTTAAGATGTTTTTTTTATTACATATGATGTTTATAAGGAATTGAACATTACTGCTTTGTTGTGCACACACAAGGGCTATAGTTTTCTCTTCACTTATATGGAAATGCTGAGTCTGACTTAACTTAAATCATTTTAGTTCGGATGTGCACACACTTGACCATTATGATTTAAGAGGCAAAATACAAGGAGTTACATAGTTGATGTAATTGACAAGAGTTGTCTACCTATTTATTTATATATAGTTTGTTGTGCACACACAAGGCTATATACATTTGAAATGGGATCCTTATTCTCACTAGGAAATCTTTAATTAGATTTTGCCGAACTATATAAGTGAGGGTAATATAGTTTGAAGAAAATAGTGGGAGATACCAATTTAAAACAAGACCTAAATTATTTTGGTAATTAATAAAAGAATGTATGTTAAAATGTTATTAATTACAAATTCATTTACAGAATTTTATAATGTCTAAATTACTATCACTGCGTAGCATATTAGATGTTAAATTAACTGGACCGAATTAAATGGATTGGTTAAGGTAATTGAGAATAGTTCTCACGGCTGAAAAACTATCTTATGTCCTTAATACGCCTATCCCTGCAATGGTTGCAGACAATGCCTCTGAGGAAGATATTGCTACTTTTAGAAAGTGTCTAGATGATGCATAGTTGGCTCAATGCATCATGCTCGCATCCATGAGTAATGAGCTTCAGCGTCAGCATGAAACTATGGATGCTCCTATTATATTCCTGCACATCAAGTAGTTGATGGTGAGGAAAGTAGGACTGATAGATATCAGATATCTAAGGAGCTCTTCTGATCTAGAATGACCGATGACACTACAGTACAGATAAAAGTCCTTAACATAATCAATTTGATTGATCAATTAGGACAACAGGTTTTGTCATGGATGGAGATTTGAGCTAAGATTTGATCTTGCACTCACTTTCGGACTCCTTTCACAATTGTTGTGAATTTTTCATATGAACGAGCTAGATATCAGCCTCGCTGATTTGCTTAACATGTTGAAAAATGTTGAGAGTCACTTTCTAACCAAGAAAGACCAAGTCTTACTGGTAGGGGCCAAAGGATCTTCTGAAAAGAAGAACGATTCTAAGAAGGTAAATAGAAAGGGCAAAAACAAAGGATAATAAGAACAAAACTGATACGGATAGCAAAGGAGTTTGCTTCCACTGTAATAAGCCTGGGCACTGGAAAGAAACTGCGAAAAGCATCTTGCAGAGGCTAACCAAAGAAGCTTAGTGAAGTTTCGGTTACAAATACAATTTTGTTCATGATTTAAAATAAATTTTTCTTTAAGTCAAGGTTCTACTTGGGTATTGGATACCGACTTTGGTTATCATAAATATAGATTTATGAAAGGACCAAGTAGAAGTAGAAAGCTAAACAAATATAAGTAAACCTATGTGTGGGAAATGAAGCAAAGGTTGCTGCATTAGCCATAGGAACTTATAGTTTAGCAATGCCTACGGGCAAGTCTATTAAGTCAATAAGTTGTTATTGTATTCCAGTTCTCGTTGGAAACATTATTTCCATTTTATTGTTGGACAATGAAATTTTTGGTATTATATTTAAGAACAATTGTTGTTCTATTTACAATAATAATGTTTTGTATAGAACTGGAATATTACTTAATAGATTTTGTATACTTGACTTATGTGAAAAATTATTTTACAAATTGAACAAATTAGTATAAGAAAAGGAGATGATCATTCAAAGAGTTGAATGTTTGTATTTGATGAAATACAAGTATGAATTATTTGAAAGGTTCAAAGAATTCAGAAGTGAAACAAATTGGCAAAGTATTAAGATTCTTTGATTAGATCAAGGAATAAATACTTGTACAATAAGTTTCTAGATCATCTCAAATGGTTTTTTCATAATGGATGCCTCCTGATACGTAATAATTGATTGATGTATCTGAAAGGAAAAATCGTACCTTGTTGGACATGGTGCGGTCCATAATGATTTTGCCGACATTCCAGTATCCTTCTAGGATCATGTCTTAGAAATGGTTGCATATCTACGGAAAAGGTAACCTCAAAATCCGGCCCCAAGACTCAATAAAAGTTATGGATAGGGAGGATTCCTAATCTTAAGTTTGTTAAGATAAGGGGTTGTCCAACTTATATGAAAAGGTTTCAAAGGATAAGCTTGGGACAAGATTTGACAAGTATAGATTTGTGGGACATCCTAAAGTAAGTTTAGGTTATATGTTCTGTAATCCTACTTAGCAAAAGGTGTTTGTTGTGAAACACGCTACCTTCTAAGATAAAGATGTTTATCATTGAAGGGACTAGTGGGAGGATAATAGATCTTGAAGAGTTCAAGAACCACAAAACACTATAAGTCAAATAAGAGGAACCTGTAGATAGACCTATTGTACCACAACCGAATCATAAATCTGGAATAGTATCGAAGATACCTGGGAGGTATGGATTCATCATGGATGATGATGATGAGGTACGTATCATAGAAGATGATGATCCAGTTACATACGATGAGGTAAGAGTTGTAGACACTCAGAGAAATGGATTGAAGCAATCTTCTCAAAAATGGAACATTCATTTTGATATGATAATCAAAAGAGTTTGATTTTATCAAAAACAAGAATGAACCTAGTGTGTACAAAAGGGTCAGTGGGAGCGTCGTGACATTTCTGGCATTATATGTTGATATAATACGGATAAGGAATGACATGCCAATGCTAAAATCAATAAAAATAAAGTTGTCTAAACATTCCTCCATAAATAATTTGGGAAGAGTATCTTAATTGGGGATAAAATCTATATAGATAGATTAAAGAGGATACTCGACTTAACCCAAGGAACGTATATTCATTTGATGCTAACGCTGTTTAGCATGGCAAACTCCAAGAGTTGTCTCATGTTGATGAGACATGGAGTGTATCTCTCTTAATAGTCCCCAAAGACTCCAAAAAGAGAGATCACGTGAGTAACTATCATGTATGCAATGAAATGTATAAGACATGATGTTGATCAGTCATATTCTGGAGAAGATCACTGTAAGATAGTGAAAAATATCTTAAAGTACTTTACTGGCACTAAGGATGTGATCATATTTATGGTGGGTCTAAATTAAAACTAGAGGGCTTAACAGACTCAAATTTTTTTTTTAGACAGACCAAGACGACAGAAAAATCCACTTTAAGGTAAAATGTTACCTTGAACGATGGTGCAGTGAATTGGAAAGGTTCCAAACAGCAAAGAGTTGTTGGTTTAGTGATAAAGACAAAAGTATATAGCTGTAAATGAAGCTGCAAGTTGATTATTTGGATTAAAAGTTCATTACAGAACTAGAAATTGTTCCTAAGTCTCATCTTGGATCTAAACATGTGTTGTGGCACTTTCATTTGATTATAAGAATCATTGAAAGATGGGAAATTACTATAGAGATAGTGGACTCTCAAAAAACAACATTACATATCCATTAACAAAAGCTTATCCAACAGCAGGATAATCGTCACTTAGAGAAGAAGGGTATGAGATACCATGGCGATTGGCTTTAGTGCAAGTGGGAGATTGAAAGTAGTATGCACACAAGCCAATCATGTTTGATGGTAAAGCATATACTTTGTAACAATCTTATTCATTTATTAATAAAATGTATTAATTTATTAAAGGCTTTTAAATTATCTACATGATGCTGTTTTATAATATGTGATAAACCCATAGTTTTAAGCAATGTTTTTAGAATAATGATGATGATCATTTTAATGAGATCTAAATTCTTAGAAAGCTTAAAACTAAAATAGTTCCCAATCGTTGGATTACTAAATTGGGGATTAGTGAATCCGGATAGATTGGTACATACGTTGCTTGCTCATTAGATGAGGATGATTGATCTCATGATCATTTGTGTGGAGACACTAAAACAAGTATGTAGGTGCTTATTAGAGAATAAGTTCACTGAACGTGACTCGCTAAGGAATACCTAATGGAGTTTTACTTGCATGTCAATAGGAATTCCTGTAGTGATAGTAGTACAAGTAATCCTTGGACTTGAGATCATCATAGTATCTTGTGTATGATGAGTTATACTTTGACTTATTCCTTAAGACCCTTAGGGTATATCAAAGGGTATGCTTGGGTATAATAAGTTGTACATGGAGATAATGTATGATCAATAAAGAATCTACCATTTCTAGTAAAAGAAGAGAAATGTCCTATGTGATTCGATAAATGACAACTCATTAGTCCTTGGCCAAGGCAGAATGAAATTAGAAAGGAGTTTCTAATTTGCATTATTTGGAGTTGTGCATTTAAGAGTCGAAATACATATAATTAAATAAAATAAGACTTGACAGAAATTCCATGTCTTATATTTAATTGGGACATTGTATGGTGGAAGGATTGAATTGTACGGTAACTATTTACTCAAAGGTTCTTTTATGATTAATGTTGAAATCTATATTATCTGGAAAGTCGTTGATCGCTAGGGAGGCTTATCCCTATTGTAGAATAAATATTATTTATTTAAATAAATTATTAGTTTAATTTATTTATTTAAATAAGATTCAGAATTGTTCTAATTGATTTATTCACAACCGGTTTAATATGGAGAACCTAAAGGGTCACACCATAAAAGGAAGAATAATTATTTAAGAAGTTAATGGCATAATCGTAATAATATGTTAAGTATATTTAATTTAATCTATGGTGATAGAATAAATTAAATAGCTTAATATTTATTATTTAATATTTTAGAAATATTAAATACAAATTAATAAGAGGAGTCTTATTAATATTATTACAATTATTATTATTTTAATTTCTAAAAGAGTTTAGGAATTAATTTAATATAAGTACTCTCATTTATTCTTAATATGATTAGGAGGGAAAATTAGTTAAAGGAATTTAATTAATTATCTCTAATAAGATTAGGGAGCTTAATTAATTAAAAGAATTTAATTAATTAAAATAAAACCCAATTCCTTAATTGTTAAGGAGGGTTGACCACATCTATAAATAAGAGAAGTCTTATTATGGGTGAAGGTGTGTTGACGTATTATTAGAATACGTAATTCCAATTATTGGAGAGTACGCCCCTTTTTCTATAGAGATAGAAAACTAGGGTTTGAGTCAAATACTCATCTTCTTGAACTCTTCTTCTTCCTTGGTGGATCACCTCTAGAGGCCAAACACTTGGGTGGCTAACGTTGATCAAAGGAAGGAACCAAACCCGGTGGATTCAAGTTGAATGCGAAAGGATTTGGAGGTGAACTTGTACCTGAGGAAGCTCGATCTTCAAGGGTATGTTTTTATTCTTTATTTTTTCGTTTAATTAATAATTGCGCATAAAGGGTAATCCGGGTTTATGGTTTGTAAAATTTTAAAACTCTGATTTTCCACGCTTCCGCTAATTTTGTGCAATTTGATTGCGTTCATGAATATTACAAACCTAACATATATATATATATATATATATATATATATATATATATATATATATATATTAACTGTGTGTCGAACATTGTTCGATGAGTATATATATATATATATATATATATATATATATTAACTGTGTGTCGAACTTTGTTCGATGAGCCTAGACTTCGGTCTGGTGCGTTTGCTGCTTTAATATATATATATATATATATATATATATATATATATATATATATATATATATATATATATATATATATTTCGTCGCACCTGGAGTTTACTTCGTGGTGGTTGATCGCTTTAACAGCTTTCTTTACGTTTCATCATGCCTGGAGTTTACTTCGTGGCAGTTGATTGCTTTGTACAGCTTTATTTACATTTTGTCCCGCTTAGAGTTTCCTTTGTGACGGTTGACCGTATTTACAGCTTTATTTATGTTTTTGTCCCGCCTGGAGTTTCCTCTGTGTCGGTTGATAACTTTTAACAGCTTTATTTACAATTCTGATCCCCCATGGAGGTGCTTCGTGGTTGGTTATCATGTCTGTATATATATATATATATATATTTATAACTTTTATATATATACCTGCTTATTGCTTTCATACAAATTGCGGTATCTTGTGCGCTTAGGAATCATGTGATCACAGATTCAGCCTATTGGATCTAGATTCGGTTCCCGTGATGAACATTTTCAACTGTAAGCAGCTTGTAAATTATTCTGTGGTGTCTCAATTTCCACAGATGGTTTCCATACCCATGAGGAAGTCGGCATTATTTTGTACATTATTTTAGTACGGATGCCTCACATTCGTGAAATAAAATCAATCAAGTCGAACACTTAATAAAATGGGAGTGTAAAAGGTCTCAATTACTATTGATCATCAGGGTTTGAAAAACCTTTTTTATAAAACATCATTGCTATACCTTGCTAAAAACTGAATTTTTATATAAATTCAAACCCTGTGTATATAGGTTCGAACGAGGCCTCGCACTACTTCCAAATAACAGCACATTCACCCACACACACATACATTCAGATATAAGTTTCTTGAAAAGAGGCGGTCACTGTGGTAACACGGATGTCGGGGGTGCCTAACACCTTCCCCCCGTATAACCAAGTCCCCGGACCCTAATGAATCTCGGTTTCACTGACCCGTATAGCAGTGTCACATCACTGGGTTAATGTGCAAACCTTTTCTCGATTGTGTTGGTACAACCATTTAAAAAACCAACTGGAGACTCTTAACCGTTCATTGTCGACATTATACATGTCGGACCTTTTTCACTTGTTTTTTCAAACAAATCTCACCTAAAATGAGAACACCAAAGAACAAGTAACGGAAAGGGACATCAGAAAATCCCGACGTCGACAACTGCTACTTGTTTGTTAAAGACTAAAATATATGTTCCTCCTTCAATAAATTTTTGTAATGGTTACCTGTATGTTGTGTATTGTACCTGTTGTAGGATGGTTCTTTTTTCTATGGAGTTAAATCATGGTGTCAGGTTTATTGAAGAACCAATATACCACTATGGAGGAGGTGTTACAAAACTGTATCATGATGTTGATGGTGACTGGCTCAATGTTAACAAAATAAACAACTTACCTAAGACAATGAGATATAAAAAGGATGTTCCAGTTTATTACAAAAAGAGTGGTTGGGATATTCGTACTGGTTTAGAGTTAATATGTGATGACCGTAGTATTAGTTTACTAGTTGAGAAGGGTGAGAAATATGGGATAGTTGGTCTATATTGTGACCACTCCATTGATGAAGTCTTACCACTTGAGGGGGATTTTGAGCAGGTAGTTGAGGTGGAAGTTGATGTTGTTGATGTGCAACTTGATGCACCAATGGAAGATTCAACTGATGATGATTCTTCCCATGAAGAAACAGATTTTGAGTGTACTGATGTTAGTGATGATGATGGGAATGAAGAGTTGATCAATGCTAGGTTACATAAGGAAGAGATTAAGAAAACAAAGAGTAATAAGTTAGAAGTTGTTTGCGTACTTCAATTGATTGATGAAGTTGAAGTGCATATTCAACATATGGGGACTCAATCTTCTAGCTCAGTACATGCTGAAAAGGACAAAGAGATTGATGAGATAGCTAAGAAAATTGGCAGGAAGAAGACAAGTGTAAGACCCCAACTTTTATGAATAAAGATTAATTTTTTTCAAAATATATTTTTGAATATTATGGTGTGGATTTGATATAATGTTATAGTTATGGGTATTATTTATAAATTTTGCAAAGTAAGCAAGTGGTTATATAATATTCGATTAGTCGGGAAATATTCGTTTTAACAGGGAATATTCGTACAACGACACAATCATTGGTGGACCCCACAACGGAAGTATTCTTATATTTAGAAAATGACAGAATTATCTTTTTATAAAAATAACTGCGAAAGTTTTACCGTTAAACTATTGAACTACCCGGTGGTAAAAGTACAGTAATACGCGTGGTTGAATAGTATCACACAATATTGATTATTGATGCTTACGTGAGAAGTCACTCAGTTATACTCAATTATTGCTACAGTAATTGCTGCATAATATCTCTCATATTATTGATTCAATTATTGT
Organism: Panax japonicus; assembly: GCA_020205505.1. Lineage (NCBI taxonomy): Eukaryota > Viridiplantae > Streptophyta > Magnoliopsida > Apiales > Araliaceae > Panax > Panax japonicus. The sequence goes on along the minus strand of CM035113.1, from coordinate 32,845,942 downwards.
CACAGTATCATCTGCATAATATTTATTATTATTAAATCAATAATTGAGACGAAAAAATTATTCATATTATTATTTGCAATATTGACAATGTCTAGAAAGTTTTGTCGAGAAAAGGGTTTGTCTACTAATTACGCGCCAATAGGGAGAAATCCTTATCTAAAAGTCCCCCTCTTTCCTGGGAATGATCTGGTTGTTAAATATTGTGAGTTATAATATTAATGATGAATAAGTTCTTGTTGATTAAAGATGAAATTGATATTTCCATTGTGTTGGGATTATTAGTGTTAGTAGAAATCGACATCTATTCCGATAATAATTGATGTCTAGAGGTTATATTGACCAATCGGGTAATTAATCAGATAAATGAGCAATTAATTGCTACTAATTCACGTGTTTATAACTATTTGTTCACATGTTTGTACTATTGATTCACATTCATGTACTATTAGGGGGGGTGATGCAAGACTGATAATACTTGCATGACTAAATTTAAAATGGAGGTATAGATGAAGGTATTATACTGTAATTATTTTTTTCACATGTATAGAACTATTTATTCACATGATGAACTATTAGGGGAGGTGGTGCAAGTTTGATAATACTTGCAGGACTAAATTAAAAATGAAGGAAAAGATGAAGGTATTATACTATAATATTTTGAGCCCCAAAACGAGCAATTATCGAAACTATGTTTTCCTATAAATAGAAACTCATTCTTCTTTCATTCTCAACAATTCACTAAGACTCGGAAAAGCAATTATAGAGAGAGAAGCTTTAGAGAGAAAGTAGAAAAGAAGTCTGCTACCTCACTATTCCAGTATTCAGTCTTCTTATGAGGTAAGGGGTATTATTTTTTTCAGTATTCATAAGGAATAATATTTTCTTCCATACTTTGTAGTATGTGAGTAATATTATTTCATCTCGCATTCCTGATTATACCCTCATTTTGTTAAAGTATTGCTTCTATACTCCGTGAAATTAGTATAATATCCTTGAAATTTGTGCTTCATCTAGTATCGTTTCACAAAGATATTTTCTGCACATTCTTATTAAATTTTAAACTTTTCATGCCGGAGTACTGTCCATGAGTAGTATTCATTTTATGGTACTATTAACAAAGTACTATTCACGGGTACTATTGACAAATTACTATTCATAAAGTAATATTTGTTGGGAGAATGCATATTATGATTTGATGTTTTAATGTATATGCTAATGATTATTTGTAAAGTCCTTCCAAGTAATATATGTACAAGGACTTAGTGAAAACTACACTTCTAGCTGATTCTTCGAACTCTTTAGGAAATAGGTCTCGAAGAATATCTCCTTAAACCTATCCCAGGTCATAATCCATTGACCTCCTCGAGTATTATTGGCCTGTCACCAATAACTAGCCTCTTCTTTCAACATGAATGTTGCAAAAGTAGTCTTCTGATCCTCCCCTACTCTCGCAACATCGAATACCTTCTCTATTTCCATGATCCACATCTGTGCCTCAACGAGATTCATGGACCCACAAAATTCAGGTGGTGCAACCGCCTTGAAATCCTTAAATGGTGTACCTTGATTCTGAGGTTGATTCTGCAATGCTCCTGTTAGTAACGTCACTAGCTGTTGAACGGGGTTAGCATCAACATTGTCGTTATTGGTTCCTTTAGTGGTTCTTGGTCGTGGTGGTTGATGTCTTGGAGGAATTTTCTGTTAAAAATACACTCATTAGATTATTACTCAACTCTTTTAAGAAATTTCTACTTAACTTGTCCCCATAAAAGGAATAATCACATAACATTCTGGAATAAAATAAAATAATAACTTTTATTCATTCATAATCTTTTTGAAAAATATAACAATAACATCCCTGCTACTTACATTATTTTCTTGAACTACTAATGTTTTAGGATAACGTCATCATCATATCCCATAGGTTAAATGTCACTAGGGATTTACAAATTATTTAACATTTTATTAATCGCATAACAACTACGATGTTCTACTAAGATGCTGCTTAGTCTTACTACGTTCTTCCTCCATAATCTGAAACATTGTTATGCGATCTATTATGTATGATGGCAGTGTCTTGAACTAAATCGGATAACCCATGACCCGATCTTGAGCTCGATTAATCACGGTGTTGAATACACTATTCATCTCTTCCATCTTCATTCTCTTTGCTTGTGCGTCTTTCACTGCTATCCCGGCTCGTTGAAAAGCTTCCTCATATGTGTCTTCGGCTCTTGCCCTCTTAGTACCTTCTTCCTTCAGCTTGTTCTTCAGTTATGCGATCTCCTCGATCAGTTGTTCATTCACTCCTTCCATGTGAATCAGCTTCTCTTCGACATTTTTCAAACGTTCATCTAGATCCTGGATCTCATCGTCCTTCTGTGCCATCGAGGTCTGTTGCTCAGCTATTATCTCTTGCAACTCCTCGACTGTATCCTAAAGTTCTACGTTACGGTTGTAGACTTCATCTTACATACGAGAAACTATCGAGTTCAGTGGAATCTCTTCCTCCTCGTCCTCGTCATCCTCATTTGACTGTGGCAGCTCAATGGGATCCTCCTCATCTGTCTATACGTCATCATCCTCATCATCAACCACTGTGACCAATGGGGTTGACTCCCGTGGCAGTAGTTGTTCCCAAACCACCTGAATGTGATGAGACTCCCCCTCTCTAGGCATCTGAGGTCCTTCTTCCCTAGCCTGACTGGATTCTCCGACATTAGTCATCCTGACAACAAAAATTTTAAATTTTAATTATTAATCATTACTACTCGACATTCAGGAGCACATAAGTTTTAATCACATAAGCACATAAGTGTTTTATTACTTCTTCCTTCAAACTCGATAAGAGTTTATCACCACTATCTTTTCAAAGGTTACTTCCTAAGGCTTTTCCCCCACCTAAGGTTCATAACCTAAAGCTTTGATACCAACTTGTGACACCCCCAAATCCTGGTACTTTATTACCTCAAGATTTGGTGTTCACTTTACAAAAACAATCACATCTAACTACCCAATCATAATAAAAATTGAATAATAAACCTTCCCTTAAGGGATTACATTAATAACATCTCCCAAGTTATCTAACCTTTACATACAATCATTCAAATGCAGAAAATAAATAAAATTCATTACAATCATTCAAACTAAAGTCTGATAATAAAATATCAAAATGATTACAAGTCTTCAGTACTTGTTCATCTTTCCCTTTCCCTTACTGGTGCTAGGTACGTCGACCTTCTCAACTTTAGCTGTAATTTTTATATAAGCAAGAGTGAGCAAACAAGACTAACTTGAAATGGAATTGAATAAAACTTTACATTCACTGCCAAATAATAGGCTCAATAGAATTGAACAATATTGTAAAGTCCCCGAACCCGGATACTTGAAACCCGAACTCGGTACTTCACGATACCATTTCTATGAGCGGAAATATTACTAATAATAATAACACTAATATAAATTTTAAACTTAACTTACATTTATTAGAGTCTAATCCCAAGTACGCAACCTTTACTACATTCTTTACATGATATATAATACATATCATTAACTTAATACAATTTAACTATTACAAGATATACCAATAACATGTCCTATTTGCTTTCCTTTTCACTAGTTTTGGCGTGAGCTTTCCGGTCCTTCACACTTAGCTGAAAACATTTAAATTAAGCAAGGGTGAGTATTTGAGTGCCCAGCAAGTATTATATATATATATAAGCTGAAAGAATTTAAATGTTTTCTTTATAATATTCTTCTACAACCAGTCAATAGTTGTGAAGTAATCTGTACCAATAACAATAACATAACAACCTTCTTTCAAATTTTTGAAACTGTGTATTGTATATACATGGGTTTCTATGACATATTATGAACATTGTTTTCATTTTCGAAAGGGTTTAAACAGAAATTCATCTGTAAACCGGCGATTGCTTACGGGCCTGAGGGTGTACAGTCCATGGGCCCTATATTGATCAATACTACATTGCTAGAACGATATTATCGTTCATCCTTTGTCCGCCGTAGCGCATAAAATTTTTCCCATTATCGGGATGTTCATACCTGTCGGGTTTTTATAACAAAGGTCTTATATAATTCAACATATATGTATATCAAAGGTATATCAACATGCAATTGAATACAATGATTATCCAAGTGGGGACACTTGTATAACCATTTATAGACATTAACGAACAGAATATATATTTGAATTATCATATACTAACATGTTGATAATCAATAGGCGTATATAATATAGGCTTAACAATCTGTACAGTAATAATATAACTTTGAAACATTCTTACACTTGTCCAATGCATAAAGAAAATGCAAAGGTAGGATACTTGCCTGATGCGCTGCTTACAATTACGCAACTTAGATTTATCTTTTCTACCAAAACCTATCATTAATAAGATCATTCTATCGATTAGAATCATATATCATAACATATAGTACTGCTTATTGCAGTCACCACATAACCTAATCACATTGTCATACATGTTTCACAGTCATTGCATCACAAACAAACACATACAAACACATTATGTAAGTCCAGATAAATTTCTGAAACTGTCGGCGTACCGACGGCTTTATCAGGTAATTATCGAGTCTAAGACTCTATATCGAAGTTCAATATCCATTTAGACTAATTAAGTAACAGTCATGACCTTATAATAATTATAAAATAATTATTACCATGTATCATAATTTTTGAAATATCAGAATCATTATTAAATGATTTAAATATCAAACAATTCTATTCTCATCAATAATTAATTAATATAAAACTATTAATCAAACCATTGCCAAAATATTAAAGTTATTTATAATAACTTAAAATATTTGTAAAGTACTTATATAACCCTTAAATGATTTTTAAAACATTTAAAATCATTCTTAAATAATTACCATTAATATTTAAATATTAATGAACTATTTAACCAAATATTAAAAGTCATTAATTATAACTTAAAATATTTTTAATTCATTTATATCCTTTTTAAATGATTTTTAAATAAATAAAACCATTTTAAAACTATTTATTTAATATAATTATTAAATAAACTTAATATCATTGATCATTAAATAAATATCATTAATATTAAATTATTAATGAAATTATTCTTTAAATATTAAAAGTTATATTTTATAACTTAAAATATCTTTAAACACTTTATTTTCATTTAAAATAATTATTATAATATTAAAATCATTTTTAAACTAAATTATTTAATATAATTATTAAATAACTTTAATATCATTAATAATAATTAATTAATGAAATTTACCTTTAAATATTAAAAGTTATATTTTATAACTTAAAATATTCTTAAATACATTATTATTATTTAAAATGATTTTTTAAAAATAATAAAATCATTTTTAATTTAATTATTTAATTCATTTAATAAATAACTTAATTATCATTAATATTAATTTATTAATGAAAATTATCACATAATATTAAAAGTTATCAAAAATAACTTAAATTATTTTCTTATACCATAATATAATTTTAAATGATTTTTCAAATATTAAAATTATTTTTAAATACTTTAATTAATATTATAATTAAATAAATTAAATACTTTTAATATTTCAAAAATATTAAATATATATGAAATATATTTAAAATAATTAAAAACTAATTTTCAGAATTTAAAATAATTTTTAATAATTTATTTTGTATTTTTAATAATTAAAAACTATTTTTGCTATTTATTAATTAATTTTTGGAAATAATAATAATAAACCGTCGCTGTAGGTCTTTAGCGACAAAAAGCGTCGTTGTAGGTGTTCTTGAGCCTCAAGAACACTGACAGTCCAGCTTCAGGGTGGCTTGTTTGACCGAGATTTTCGGTCAGATCCTGATGTTACTGGGCATGTTATTAGTCAGATATTGTAGTACTAATGCACGACTACAAGATCCAGCAACAAACAAGTTCATACAACATATAATCTACGAGATCTGTGCCTTCAAACATGTTGTCAGGTTTTTTCTTCATTTTCTGGGTTACCCAGAAATGAAGAACAGATCACAGGTCATACTTTGAGCCTCTACTACAATCTGTTCGTGTACTGATTTAGTGATATATGACTTCTATATTCTAGACCACATGTAACATTACAGATCTATTACAAAACATAACCAAAAAAAACAACAGATCTAGCCGGTAATAGCCGGTCAACCCATGTCAGAACACAGATTCATCCGTTTTTTCTGGGTTACCCAGAAATCATGAACTGTCTTCGAGCAAACCACTTTGACCGGCCACTACGATCGACTCGTTTGCTTTCAAGGAAAGTTTAAGGCATAAATATGGAGCTGATATACTAGACTACAACTTAGATACAACGATCAAACAAAAATATTAACACAATGACAGATCTAGGCTGTTTAAAAAGCTGTCAGACGTTGTTCTTAGTTTCTGGGTTGCCCAGAAAGTACCCGATCAATGCCGGTCAACCCACTTTGACTGCTTATACCTTTTAATCCATAACAAATATGGACCTGATTCAAGCTTCAGAACAAAAATCTAATGACATACTACAAGTATAAGACATAAAACACACAAAATCATTAACAACCAAAGATTTAAAGGGCCTGACATTCGGCTGTCAGACCTCAAGAAACAAAATTTCCAGATTTTGAAAAATGTCAAATCCGAGCCTCTAGATGTTATGGATCTAACATCTAGCAACCCAGATCATCTATTGACACCATAATCAACATGTTTAACACATCAAACATAAAATCTAACATAGAAAATTGGGCAGATTTTTGGGCTAGGGTTTATACCTTTTCGATCCAATTCTTGATTCTGACTTCTTGATCTGTTTTTGGTAAACGTGGGGCTTTGATTTAGGACTGATATACTATATAATTTCGAAGCTTTTAGAGAAAGAGGGTCTAGGATGAGCTTGGTGAAAAAATTGAGCAAATAAATGAATTCTTTCTCTCTCCAAATTATTTATAATACATGGGTGCAATGGATTTGGCTGGAATGCTGAAGATTTGCCGAGATTTAAGGCACATGGGGTGGTTGGATTTGGTCACCAACTTCCCCTAAATGTCAAAGCCTATTATTTAGCCAAAATCATACTCTTAGGGGCAAAAATGTCATTTGGTTTTTCAATTTAATGGCATTCTAGTCATTTGGCAAACCCTTAGGGTTTAGGGTTTATGGTTTGGACCATTTTAGGGTTTAACAATAATTTCAAAAATTTCCAAAATTAGGATTTGCACAAAAATATAATAAATAAATAAAATAATAAAATTTTAGTTTCTAAAATACAAAATTAGGGTTTCTTAGTTAATTAGGTTTCTAATTACTTAACACCTTACTAATTAGGTTTAAGATACACTAATTAGTATTAGGCTTTCCAAATCAACAATTAGGGTTTACAATTTAAATAAATTAGGGTTTATAAAATAAATATTAGGGTTTCTTAGAAATAAGTATTTCTAAATTATTAATTAGGGTTTACCTAATCAATATAAAAGTTATATAATACATAACATGCATACACCATATAACACAGTTATAGAACAGTGTCGAACTCAACCTGAGTTTTAAATTAGGGGTTTTCATTTAGCAATTAGCTAATTATCATTTAGGGTTTCTAATTTAAGAAATTAGGGTTTTAATTCTATATCACCAGTCGTTAATCATATTATTGTGATTACAAATTCTTAAAGTCGTGAATGACTTTCGCTTTAGAGTTTCAATTCAATTAGGGTTCCAAAATTATAATTAAGGATTATAATATAGAATAATAATAATAATAATAATAATAATAATAATAATAATAATAATAATAATAATAATAATAATAATAATAATAAGGGTTTTGAATAATTACAATTCTTCCTAATTAGGGTTAATACATAAACACCGATCATAAATCACATTAACATGATTACATAACAGTCTTAAGCCGGCATTCGACTTTAACTTAGGGTTTTGACATTTTACACCATAATTGACCAACCATTGTCAGTCCACAAACATACAGTACATATTTATAGCACTGAAAAATCAAAATATTATAATATTATAATATTATTATCATTCCTTAATTCAGACCCATAATTAGGGTTTGATAGTAATATATTAAAACTGTTCCACACATTAACATTACATACATAACCACACATATATATAACACTGATAAATAATAATATAATATTATTATTTTCATTCCTTGATCAAAACCCAGAACTAGGGTCTGGATTCCATATCTGATTTATCTTTCATATAAAACCTTATAATTAAGTAAAAATAATTCACTTAACTATTCTAAAATAATTTCATATAATAAAATATTTATTATAAAAATTCTATATTCATATCATATATAATATAATTATCATATTTCCATGGAAAATACACATTAAAAACATTTTTACTGTGAAATTATTTATTATAAGAATATAATTTATAATGAGCAATAATTCTAAAATAAAATTATTCATAACCATTCATGTAATAAATATATTATATATTCATCACATAAATACATACATAATACCTTACACGCAATCTTACCTTTAAAATAGATAATTATTCTAAAATCATTTCCTATATTATTTAAATAATATAAGATTATATTTTTTTTAAAAAAATAATTAATAAAATATTTCCAATAAGGAATTAATTAGTATAAAAATATAATTGATAATAATCAATAATTCTAAAATAAATATATTTGCAATGCTTATTGTAATAAATAAATTTTATTTATCACACATATAATTATAATTACACATTACATTGACACATATCATTCATATTTATTTTAATAAATAAAAAAAATTATATGCAAAATTTATGATTTATTTATATAGAAAATATCGGGTTGTCACAAATATGTTCTATTAACATTCTGAATTATACCACTGAGGGTCTAATGACCATGAACCATGTCCACAGTTATAAGTACTCTTTCAACTTAAACTTTAACAGCCATAAAACTATAAGGACTCCACGTACTTAGGGGGATCAGCCCTTCGTACAATGTATTGTGCACAAACATTTCAACGCTAAGCGTAAACCCCTAATAATAGGGTTGATCATCTCAATATTTAGATTACAAGTACGCACCAAAGTAAGTTTAGTTTGGATACATTTCAAGGTAATTCGGAATTCAACAAACATCAACTAAGGATTAGTTGAATAAAAGGGTAATCACATTATGTTATGGAATAATCATAAGTGAATTAACATTGTATATTAAAGTTATGCTTTAGGAATAATCTAAGAGCATAAAAATTGAATAACTATAACATACCTTGCTTGAACAATATTAAGCCAAGGTTCTTTAGAATTGAATATTAAGCATGCATAACGAACATCAATTTGAACAATAAAACTATTCAACATTAGTATATCAGATTATATAAACTTGCATGCTAATTAATAAGTTAAAGACAAGAATAACTTGTTCAACATTAAACTAAGGTTTAGAAAACTTGCATCATCATGAACAAACTAGATACAAGAGCTTGCGAAATTATAATTGAAATATGACAAGTAAGCTTGCACAATAATAAACAAACTAACTCAACGAAAGTGTAGAGTTAGAAAACTTGCTCAAAGAGAGTTTAGATACTTACACAATTATTATAAAAGTAGGGTTAGAGAACTTGCCTCGAGCGTAAACTATAATATTAAAACTCACGTTCACCTACACATAGCATTAGAACCACAATATCTATTAGATATACTAACATTCATTTTCCAACATAACAAACATTTTTAGTTAAACTTTTTATTTCAGTACAAGTCTTACATTATCATTTACATTTCAGAAATTCCAAGTTTTGAATTCACAACACTTGTCTAACATTCATTGTGTATACTAAGTTATCACATAACGCGTTTGTAACTTACTAATCATTCTCACATCTTTGAATTTACTAACCACATAACACGACTCTATTTTAACCTTTTTGTTACCTGTTTATTATACTAACACCATCATTAGACCAAGGTATGTTGTTGTTCCATAACTGCAGAAGCAGCAGAAGTCTCTGCCTCAGTTCAGTGTATGGCGCAGCTGCGCCATACACAGGCTTGGAACCGGCGTAGCTTGGCCATACACATGCTTGGAACCGGCGCAACTGCGCAGTTTTTAGCCTTGGCACTAGCGCAACTGCGCTGGTGCTCAGACAGAAACAGAAACGGCATGAATAGTAGCCGTTTTTAGCCCAACTAACATGAATTTCACCCACCAAACAGTAATATTAACACATACCATTGGTACAGAACTATCACAAACATGTTTGCTAACATATTTAACCAATTAGAACAATTTAACAACAACTTAAACTAGTTTAATTTCTCAAATTCCATGTTTTCATATGAAAACTCCATTTTTGAGTTTCTTCACAGAAATCATCACTGTACTCTTAGTTCTATACCAAATCACTTCTTTCATACTACGTTCTCTTCGTTTCTTAATGGACTAACATAAACAAGACTCAATATAAAGATTAACATACAAATTGACCACTAAAATTGGTATTTTTACAAGCCATATGAAAAATATAAACACTGTCATTATTTTTATACTTTTAACTATAATTAGCATACAAATTCCTTGTCTAAACATAACCTCTAGCATCATAAAACACATACAATCACCATAACTCAGTTGTATGCAACAATTCAACAAAAATCAAACTCACGAAACATATAAATTATGTCGTAAACTCATATATATATATATATATATATATATATATATATATATATATATATATATATATATATATACTAAGGTTATATAAAAATACCTTTAAATTGCTTGCAATCCTTGCTATCACCACTGAATTTTCTTTGCAAAACTCAAGAATTCTCTCTCAATTCTCTGTATTCTCTTAAGTTTAGCAACTAGTTTATGCGTAAAAAAATTGATAGGCGTACACACACTAATTGGAATATCAGTTACCCCGTAAACGTATATGTTATAAATATAGTATATTTATTATTTTATTTATTTTATTTAAAAAAATTAAAAATCTAAAAGTCATAAGGCTTTGTTTGGCAAAACCCTTTAAAATTAAAGATTTAATATTTTAAGCGTTGTTTGGCAAAACTACATTAAACTTCTTTAATTTATTTTAATAAACAATTTATTTTATTATTTATAATAACATATTATTTATTTGGATTTCCATATCCAACATTAATCAAATAAAGTAATTACACATACTATATTTTAAATAAATATTCCAATTTAATAAATATCACAAAATTATAATTTCATTATAATTTTATTTAATAATTTAATATACCACTTTATATTATTAAATTAAAACAACAATATAACATCTCATGTTATACTACAAATCTATAAATTACAAATTAATTTAATTTAGAATATTATCTAATAAATTTAATTCATAAATATTTACTAATAATAACCACATCAATAAAATATTTATTTAATCAATTTCAACAATAAACACATCAAATAAATATTTATATAATTCAATAAATATTTAATATTACAATTTGAAATTCCGGATTATTACAATTATGTTGTATTAAGACTGTTTTCAGACTATGTTTAAACTTGAGTAGGATTATGTAATAAGTCTTTATTCGATATTATTATGTAATATATTAAGTACTGTAGGTTGCGAGACTTGGGGGAATAATTATAATAAATCATTGTATATTATTCTAAATTAGTTCTTTCATTGTGAATGTGTGATTTTAGTTATTATGGTAATACTTTGAGCACGTGACGAACCGATTATGAGTGACCAAGTGGAGGTCAGAATTTGGGGGCGTCACATATACGTTTAAAGAAGTAGTGTTATACAACATAGAGCACTATAGGTTGATCACCTAGACGTGCTCGTAAGATATGTCAGACTTACGGACTTGGTGTTGGGTTGTCCTATTCAAAGAAATAATGAAATTCTCAAGGTCTTGGACCGAAATTGATGTTTAACTTATGTTATTCATTGTTAAATATTTAAAAAAGTGCTATTTTGAATTATATATAGTACTTCATAAATATTGATTCAGTTATAGAAGATATACGATTCATATAATTCAAACTATTGCTTAAATAAAACTGTCATACTTGATGAGCTAGTTATGCTCACTCTTGCTTGAACCATATGAATGCAGCTAAGAACGAACGAACTGAAGGATCTAGTAAAGATAAAGGGAAGGCTAAGGCAGACAAATAAGTTGCCTTTGTAATAGTATAGTATGAATGTTGTAATTATTTGATATTATGACAAAGAACATATGTAATGGTTATAAAGAACTTGGGAAAGAAAATATTGGTTGTAATATGTAGAAGACGTATTCACTCTTTTGAGGTTTCTCAATTGAATGAATGTGTTAACTATAGCACCGTGTAGCACCATCTGTCGGGTTGGAAGATAGCCGAATTTGGGGGCGTCACAGGTTGGTATCAGAGCAACCGTGTTAAATATTGTTCCATGTTTATGTTATGTTATTTTGCATATGTTGTTGATATAGTTTAGGTTCATTATTAAAAAAATCAAAAAATTCAAAAATTCAAAAATAATAGTTAGTTACTATGTTCATCTTGAATGAGTCCAACTGTTTGATAAATTACAGCCTATTTTAGCCAATGATGAGAATGGGATTGAGTAGGCAAGTTTAGTACTGACTATTAGAGCTTTGATGTGATTTATTGTTAGGAAATGAGCCTTTTTTTGTTTGAAACTGGTATAATAAGGATAGCACAGTAAAAACAATTTGTTAATTGTTTGAGTTTAAATTGATACAGAACGAGATTCTAAAGGATAATGCTAGTTTGAATGAAAGAATGACAAGAATAAGTAGTGATGACTAAAGTTATACAAGAACCTAAGTTTGGGGGAATATTTGGGGTATATAAGCTTTATATAAGAAAAAAAATGTTTGAATAAACACCGTGGCGTGTTTGTCTAGTTTTATGGCCTTTGTTAATTGAGTAAGTAAGCCCGAGGGGATTGTCTTTACACCTAGCGCCCTAAAGTCTTAATGGTCTAGGAGTCGTTGGTCGAAAGCTCGCTAAGGTAGCATTGAAAAGCCTAAGGGAATAAGACATTGCATAGCTATGTGTATATAAACCAAAAAAAAAAGAATAAACGGGAAAGAAGAGCAAAAAGCCCCCGTAGTTGAAAATAAAGCATAAGTATCCCATGTTGACCCTCGATATTGTTAATTATTTAATTTTAGTTGGATCTAACTTGTTTTTGGATTTCTTGAGTTTACACTGTATGATTCCATTAAAGAGACTTGTTATGTGTTAAATTTGATTTTATATCAGTTAACATTGTTGTGGAGCACACACGTGCTATACCAGTAATAACAATTTAAGATTTGATGAGTGACAAGGAAATTGTTTATTGGTTTTGATATGATTTATTATCATGTTTTCTTGATTGCTCTAAGTCCGAGTGAATAGATTTGATTCTTTCAATATTGTTGGATTCGTAGGCATGTAGATTAGTTGCATTCAATTGCATTGCATTTTTGTTTTGTTTTTGCTTGAAGACAAGCAAAGGTTTTAAGTTTGGGGGTATTTGATAAGTCAATCTTATACCTACTTATCCAGTATCTTTTACTTGAATTAGTTGTTTATATTCATGTGTCTTAGTTACTTTTCATGCATTTTGTATTCGTTTTGTAGGTTATACGTTTGGAAGCGGTGTGAGCGATTATTGGTAAGGAAAATGCAAAGAAAAGCAATTCGAATATCGTTTCTTCTTTCATGTTCATTTCATGTTCTTGGCTTAGAAATTGGACTATATTGTAGAGCGTCTTCTTATCTTTCCGGAACATCTTGAATCATTCCAATCGAAGTTCGGATGAAAGAGTTATGACATTTCTACCAACAGACGTCGTTGACCTTCATTGTTGTGGGTGGCCATTTGCATACCAGTCACTTCCAGTCCAATTTTGACCTTTGTCCATTCGTTATTTCTCTAAACTCAAAGAATAAAAATTGTAGATCTCGTCGATAGCTTCGATTTGATAGGTCACAGACCCCGTAAATTCTCTCGGTTTAAAAGTTATGGTAGTTTTAGCAGAGGAGGTTGCAGAAGAAAAATGAATTGGTAGATTGGTACCAGCCAGGGCTGGACCTTTTATGCCTAAGGATCCAGCCGGGGCTGGGGTCCTGGGCATTTTAGCAGATTATTATTCAGCCGGGGCTGGGTTTTTGCAAGGGAAAAGGCCAGTTGGGGCTGGCCTATGTGCGGAAAAAGAATAGATTTTATCCTAATTTGAGTCAGAAAAGGATTGTTTTGAGTTGTTTGATTCAAGGACTTCCAAGAGGACTTAAAGACATGTACAAAGTCTTATAAAAGGAGGGTAATAACATAGATTAGGGGGGATTATTGAGAGATTAGGGAGTTTTTGGAAGAATTCTATAAGATTATATTAGAGTAAATTAGATCAAAACACTAGTTTTTATAAGATTTGGAGATTGAAGCAACTTGGAGACCATTGAAGATTCAAAGTAGGAACAAGAAGGGAGCGTTAAATCTTCAGACAATAGATTCGATCTTCTTTACTTCTTCTATTTTTGTCTTTTAATGATTATTCAATTGTGGATTCTTAGTTTAAATTTAATAATCATGAACTAACTCTTTGTTTGAGATTACAATAGATATTATTGTGTAGTTTATTTTAATATGCTTCGTTATCAATTATTATGTTCTATTGAGAGGATTGTCTATTGTGATTTGGACTTAATTGTTTAATTGCTTGGCCATCAATTACCGTGATAATCTATATGAACTCAAGAGATGAAGTATAGATTTAGATCTAATCATGATAGCATGTGTTCAGGATTTTGTTAGTAGCTTAAACTTGATGTGTGTTAGGGTAGAGATATGCTTGACATCGTATGTAATCGGATAGAGAACTTATTCTTCAACCTTCTTCAATTATAACTCACATAGAGATATAGTGGGTTAGTTGATTAAGGTGTTTAACGGATTTTTATCTTAATTGTGGATTGACATTTATACGGTATTAGTGCATCGAGAGGTTGTTAATACTACTTTCGTGTTCTTGATTAACAATTCGGGTTAGAGAACAATTGATGAGAAGTATGTTAACCTAAATGAAGCAATAAGTGATGTTGTGATCTTAAATCTCCATAATTTGATTTTTAATTAGTGGTAATTAGAATTAGTTTAGTTAAATATTTTAATTTATAACATTAAATTCATTTGTTTAAATAAGATTGAGTTGGTTACGGGTTAGTACTTGGTGATTTTTATTAAATAATTCTCTGTGGGAACGATACTCAACTTATCACTTTATTACTTGTTGACCACGTAAACTTGCATGTTGTGCATAATTAGATTTTACCCAACAAGTTTTTGGCGCCGTTGCCGGGGAATTAGTTTGATAATTTTTTACCAATATTAATTTCAATCAAAACTGTCTTAATTTAAACATTTTTATTTTTAATTCTCTTTCTATATTTCTCTCTTTTAAGGTACCATGGATGACTTTGCATATCATTGGCCATACACAAACATAACTCAACCAAGGGGAGCGGAGATTGACAGACTCGCTACACTTTCTGCAATGTCAGCACAGATTAAAGAAATTTTAAGGAAGTTGGACGTTGTGGTCGCAACACAACGTCGTCAAACGATGGCAGTTACGTGTGACTATTGTGCTGGCAACCATCAAAGTCATCATTGCACCGTCAATTTTGAACCAGTACAATATAGTGGTGATTACCTCAACAACTACTTTGATCCTAACTATCACCAAGTTTGGGGGTATCACCCAGATTCTTCATGGAGCTATACTTATGAAGACCAATACTACGCTCCTAATCCAATATACACACCGGAATTTTCATATCAACCTCCATTAAAAGAAGAAAAGTCAAAGTTGGAGGAATTGTTGTCCAAGTTCATAGCATCAAATGAGGAGAGGAGGATTGATCAAGAGCGGTCAATTCAGAATCAAGAGATAATAATGCAAAATCTGCAGAACCATGTGGATCAAATACTTAAAGCCTTGAACAACTGTCCTCAAAACAATTGGTGTAATGACGAGGATTTCGAGATTAATGAAGTGCCCGAGCCAAATCTACAACTGGAAGTGACACGAGATGTTGAAAAAGAGGAGACAAGTGGGGATAATGAAAATAAGGTCGGTGAAGAACTAACTATGAGTACCAACGAGGATGAACCGATGTTATTAGTGCCCCAATTTCCTTCTCTTCAGAAGATCAAGGGTCTAGTTAGATTTGCAAAATCGTGCTCGCTTGATAGTCATGTCGTCGGCAAGGCTCTTTATGACATGAGAGCTAGTACAAATATGAAGCCATGGTGGGATGAGGAGGAAAGGATTGAAGAAGAGCCTGTTGTTCTTGCCAAGCCTCAAAGCCCCAATCAAATCATAAGCTCAACGGACAGAAAAGCACCTAGTTATTCAACATTCTCAATTGGGCACATATTTAAACAAAGTATGCTAGGTGACTTTAACTCGATGGCTATCACAAATGAGAACCTACCAAAAGCTACATTATTTCCGATGGATGGAGGGTTCCTCAACTTTCGAAGAGGAATTGGATAGCATTGACCAGACAAAGTCAGGCTGAAAGACTATAAATCAAGCGCTAACTGGGAGGCAATATAGGAAATTTTATATTTTTATGCTTTACTAATTTATTTAGTAGATAGGAATTAATTTGCTTAAAAAAAATTTAGAATTAAGTTGCTTATTAAGTTCACTTATAATCTAATCCATGTTGTCTCTCTTCATTGCAGGTATTGGAGGTCCAATGGATAGCAAAATGATCGTCGCAGCCATCGCCACCATCAACTCACGCTTAGCTGATTACAGGGAAGTTCTCTTCTACTTATCGCTATATTCTTACAATGAGGACATTATATTTGCTAAGTTTGGGGGATTTACGTTTAGTTCGTTATTGCATATTTAGTTTCATGTTTATGTTATGTTATTTTGCATATGTTGTTGATATAGTTTAGGTTCATTACTAAAAAAATCAAAAAAATCAAAAATTCAAAAATAATAGTTAGTTACTATGTTCATCTTGTATGAGTCCAGCTGTTTGATAAGTTACAGTCTATTTTAGCCAATGATGAGAATGGGATTGAGTAGACAAGTTTAGTACTGACTATTAGAGCTTTGATGTGATTTATTGTTAGGAAATGGGTCTTTTTCTGTTTGAAACTGGTATAATAAGAATATCACAATAAAAATAATTTGTTGATTGTTTGAGTTTAAATTGATACATAACGAGATTCTAAAGGATAATGCTAGTTTGAATGAAAGAATGACAAGAATAAGTAGTTATGACTAAAGTTATACAAGAACCTAAGTTTAGGGGAATATTTGGGGTATATAAGCTTTATATAAGAAAAAAAAAGAAAAAAAAATATGAATAAACACAGTGGCGTGCTTGTCTAGTTTTATGGCCTTTGTTACTTGAGTAAGTAAGCCCGAGGGGATTGTCTTTACACCTAGCGCCCTAAGGTCTTAATGGTCTGGGAGTCGTTGGTCAAAAGCTCGCTAAGCTAGAATTGAAAAGCCTAAGGGAATAAGACATTTCATAGTTATGTGTATATAAACCAAAGAAAAAAGAATAAATGGGAAATAAGAGCAAAAAGCCCATGTAGTTGAAAATAAAGCATAAGTATCCCATGTTGACCCTCGATATTGGAAATTATTTGATTATAGTTGGATGTAACTTGATTTTGGATTTCTTGAGTTTACACTGTATGATTCCATTAAAGAGACTTGTTATGTGTTAAATTTGATTTTATATCAGTTAACATTGTTGTGGAGCACACACGCACTATATCAGTAATAACAATTTAAGATTTGATGAGTGACAAGGAAATTATTGATTGGTTTTGGTATGATGTATTATCATGTTTGCTTGATTGCTCTAAGGCCGAGTGAATAGATTTGATTCTATCAATATTGTTGGATTCGTAGGCATGTAGATTAGTTGCATTCCATTCCATTCCATTCCATTCCATTGTATTGCATTTTTGTTTTGTTTTTGCTTGAGGACAAGCAAAGGTTTAAGTTTGGGGGTATTTGATATGTCGGTTTTATACCTACTTATCATGTATCTTTTACTTGAATTAGTTGCTTATATTCATGTGTCTTAGTTACTTTTCATGCATTTTATGTTTGTTTTGTAGGTTATACGTTTGGAAGCGGTGTGAACGATTATTGGTAAGGAAAATGCAAAGAAAAGAAATTCAGATATCATTTGTGCTTTCATGTTCATTTCATGTTCTTAGCTTGGAAATTGGACTATATTTTGGATCGTCTTCTTAGCTTTCCGGAATATCTTGAATCATTCCAATCGGAGTTCGGATGAAAGATTTATGACATTTCTACCAACGGACGTCGTTGAACTTCATTGTTGTGGGTGGCCATTTGCATAGCAGTCACTTCCAGTCCAATTTCAACCTTCCTTCGTTCGTTATTTCTCGAAACTCAAAGAATGAAAGTTGTAGATATCGTCGATAGCTTTGATTTGATAGGTCGTGGGTCTAGCAGAAAAATGAATTGGCAGATTGGTAAAAGCCGGTTCTGGACCTTTTATGCCTTAGGATCCAGCCGGGGCTGGGGTCCTGGGAATTTTAACAGATCACTATCCAGCCGGGGCTGGGCTTTTGCAAGGGAAAAGGCTAGCCGAGGCTGGCCTATGCGCGGAAAAAGACTAGATTTTGTCCGAATTTGAGTCCAAAAAGGATTGTTTTGAGTTGTTTGATTCAAGGACTTCCAAGAGGACTTAAAGACATGTACAAAGGCTTATAAAAGGAGGGGAATAACACAGATTAGGGGTGATTATTGAGAGATTAGGGAATTTTTGGAAGTTTTCTATTAGATTAGGTTAGAGTAAATTAGATCAAAACACTAGTTTTTATGAGATTTGGAGATTGAAGAAACTTGGAGACCATTGAAGATTCAAAATAGGAGCAAGGAGGGAGCGTCAAATCTATAGACAATAGATTCTATCTTCTTTACTTCTTCTATTTTTGTCTTTTAATGATTATTCAATTGTGGATTCTTAGTTTAAATTCAATAATCATGAACTAATTTTTTGTTTGAGATTACAATGGATCTTATTGTGTAGTTTATTTTAATATGCTTCGTTATCAATTATTATGTTCTATTGAGAGGATTGTCTATTGTGATTTGGACTTAATTGTTTAATTGTTTGGCCATCAATTACCGTGATAATCTATATGAACTCGAGAGATGAAGTATAGATTTAGATCTAATCATGATAGCATGTGTTCAGGATTTTATTAGTAGCTTAAACTTGATGTGTGTTAAGGTAGAGATATGCTTGACGTCGCATATAATCGGATAGAGAACTCATTCTTCAACCTTCATCAATTGTAATTCACATAGAGATATAGTGGGTTAGTTGATTAAAGTGTTTAATGGATTTCAATCTTAATTGTGGATTGACGTTAATACGGTATTAGTACATCGAGAGGTGGTTAATACTACTTTCGTGTTCTTGATTAACAATTCGGGATAGAGAATAATTGATGAGAAGTGTGTTAACCTAAATGAAGCAATAAGTGAAGTTGTGATCTTAAATCTCCATAATCTAATTTTTAATTAGTGGTAATTAGAATTAGTTTAGTTAAATATTTTAATTTATAACATTAAATTCATTTGTTTAAATAAGATTAAGTTGGTTATGAGTTAGTACTTGGTGATTTTTATTAAATAATTCTCTGTGGGAACGATACTCAACTTATCACTTTATTACTTGTTGACCACGTATACTTGCGTGTTGTTCGTAATTAGATTTTACCCAACAAGTTTTTGGCGCCGTTGCCGGGGAATTAGTTTAATATTTTTTTTACCAATATTAATTTCAATAAAAACAGTCTTAATTTAAACATTTTATTTGTCATTCTCTTCTTATATTTCTCTCTTTTTAGGTACCATGGATGACTTTGCATTTCAATGGCCATACACAAACATGACTCAACCAAGGGGAGCGGAGATTGACAGACTCACTACACTTTCTGCAATGTCAGCACAAATTAAAGAACTTTCGAGGAAGTTGGACTTTGTGGTTGCAACACAACGTCGTCAAACGATGGTAGTTACGTGTGACTATTGTGCTGGCAACCATCAAAGTCATCATTGCACCGTCAGTTTTGAACCAGTACAATATTGTGGTGATTACCTCAACAACTAATTTGATCCTAATATCACCAAGTTTGGGGGTATCACTCATATTCTTCATGGAGCTATACTTATGAAGACCAATACTACGCTCCTAATCCAATATACACACCGGAATTCTCATATCAACCTCCATTAAAAGAAGAAAAGTCAAAGTTGGAGGAATTGTTGTCCAAGTTCATAGCATCAAATGAGGAGAGAAGGATTGATCAAGAGCGGTCAATTCAGAATTGAGAGATATCAATGCAAAATCTGCAGAACCATGTGGATCAAATACTCAAAGCCTTGAACAACTGTCCTCAAAATAATTGGTGTTATGACGAGGATTCAGAGATTGATGAAGTGCCTGAGCCAAATCTACAATTGGAAGTGACACGAGATGTTGAAAAAGAGGAGACAAGTGGGGATAATGAAAATAAGGTTGGTGAAGAACTAACTATGAGTACCAACGAGGATGAACCGATGTTATTAGTGCCCCAAGTTCCTTCTCCGCCAAAGATCAAGGGTCTAGTTAGATTTGTAAAACCGTGCCCTCTTGGTAGTCATGTCGTCGGCAAGGCTCTTTATGACATAAGAGCTAGTACAAATGTGAAGCCATGGTGGGATGAGGAGGAAAAGATAGAAGAAGAGCCTGTTGTTCTTGCCAAGCCTCAAAGCCCCAATCGAATTATAAGCTCAACGGACGAAAAAGCACCTAGTTATTCAACATTCTCAATTGGCCACATATTTAAACAAAGTATGCTAGGTGACTTTAACTCAATGGCTATCACAAATGGGAACCTACCAAAAGCTACATTATTTCCGATGGATGGAGGGTTCCTCAACTTTCGAAGAGGAATTGGATAGCATTGACCAGACAAAGTCAGGCTGAAAGACTATAAATCAAGCGCTAACTGGGACGCAACACAGGAAATTTTATATTTTTATGCTTTACTAGTTTATTTAGTAGATAGGAATTAATTTGCCTAAAATTTTTTTTTTTTTTTAGAATTAAGTTGCATATTAAGTTCACTTATAATCTAATCCATGTTGTCTCTCTTCATTGCAGGTATTGGAGGTCCAATGGATAGCAAAATGATCGTCGTAGCTATCGCCACCATCAACTCATGCTTAGCTGATTACAGGGAAGTTCTCTTCTACTTGTCGCTATATTCTTACAATGAGGACATTGTAATTGCTAAGTTTTGGGGAGTTTAGTTTAGTTCGTTATTGCATGTTTAGTTTCATGTTTATGTTAAGTTATTTTGCATATGTTGTTGATATAGTTTAGGTTCATTATTAAAAAAAATAAAAAAATTCAAAAATTCAAAAATAATAGTTAGTTACCATGTTCATCTTGCATGAGTCCAGCTGTTTGATAAGTTACAGTCTATTTTAGCCAATGATGAGAATGGGATTGAGTATGCAAGTTTAGTACTGAATATTAGAGCTTTGATGTGATTTCTTGTTAGGAAATGAGTCTTTTTCTGTTTGAAACTGGTATAAAAA
This sequence comes from Panax japonicus, assembly GCA_020205505.1. Classification (NCBI taxonomy): domain Eukaryota; kingdom Viridiplantae; phylum Streptophyta; class Magnoliopsida; order Apiales; family Araliaceae; genus Panax; species Panax japonicus. Next base: position 32,824,247 of record CM035113.1, on the reverse strand, counting down.
GGATAGCACAGTAAAAACAATTTGTTGATTGTTTGAGTTTAAATTGATACATAACGAGATTCTTAAGGATAATGCTAGTTTGAATGAAAGAATGACAAGAAAAAGTAGTGATGACTAAAGTTATACAAGAACCTAAGTTTGGGGGAATATTTGGGGTATATAAGCTTTATATAAGAAAAAAAAGAAAAAAAAAGTATGAATAAACACTGTGGCGTGCTTGTCTAGTTTTGTGGCTTTTGTTACTTGAGTAAGTAAGCCCAAGGGGATTGTCTTTACACCTAGCGCCCTAAGGTCTTAATGGTCTGGGAGTCATTGGTCGAAAGCTCGTTAAGGTAGCATTGAAAAGCCTAAGGGAATAAGACATTGCATAGCTATGTGTATATAAACCCAAAAAAAAGAATAAAAGGGAAATAAGAGCAAAAAGCTCCCGTAGTTGAAAATAAAGCATAAGTATCCCATGTTGACCCTCGATATTTGTAATTATTTGATTTTAGTTGAATCTAACTTGTTTTTGGATTTCTTAAGTTTACACTGTATGATTCCCTTGAAGAGACTTGTTATGTGTTAAATTTGATTTTATATCAGTTAACTTTGTTGTGGAGCACACACACTATACCAGTAATAACAATTTAAGATTTGATGAGTGACAAGGAAATTGTTGATTGGTTTTGATATGATGTATTATCATGTTTGCTTGATTGCTCTAAGGCCGAGTGAATAGATTTGATTCTATCAATATTGTTGGATTCGTAGGCATGTAGATTAGTTGAATTCCATTCCATTCCATTGCATTGCATTTTTGTTTTGTTTTTGCTTGAGGACAAGCAAAGGTTTAAGTTTGGGGGTATTTGATAAGTCGGTTTTATACCTACTTATCCAGTATCTTTTACTTGAATTAGTTGCTTATATTCATGTGTCTTAGTTACTTTTCATGCATTTTGTATTCGTTTTGTAGGTTATACGTTTTGAAGCGGTGTGAGCGATTATTGGTAAGGAAAATATAAAGAAAAGCAATTTGGATATCGTTTGTGATTTCATGTTCATTTCATGTTCTTGGCTTGGAAATTGGACTACATTGTAGATCGTCTTCTTAGCTTTCCGGAATATCTTGAATCATTCCAATCGGAGTTCGGATGAAAGAGTTATGACATTTCTACCAACGGACGTCGTTGAACTTCATTGTTGTGGGTGGCTATTTGCATAGCACTTCCATTCCAATTTCGACCTTCATCCGTTCGTTATTTCTCGAAACTCAAAGAATGAAAGTTGTAGATCTCGTCGATAACTTCGATTTGATAGGTCGTGGACCCCGTAAATACTCTCGGTTTAAAAGTTGTGGCAGTTTTTGCAGAGGAGGTTCCAGCAGAAAAATGAATTGGCAGATTGGTACCAGCCGAGGCTGGACCTTTTATAACTTAGGATCCAGCCGAGGCTGGGGTCCTGGGCGTTTTAGCAGATCACTATCCAGCTGGGGATGGCCTATGCGCGGAAAAAGACTAGATTTTGTCCGAAAAGGATTATTTTGAGTTGTTTGATTCAAGGACTTCCAAGAGGACTTAAAGACATGTACAAAGGCTTATAAAAAGAGGGGAATAACACAGATTAGGGGGGATTATATAGAGATTAGGGAGTTTTTGGAAGAATTCTATTAGATTAGATTAGAGTAAATTAGATCAAAACACTAGTTTTTATGAGATTTGGAGATTGAAGCAACTTGGAGACCATTGAAGAATCAAAGTAGGAGCAAGGAGGGAGCATCAAATCTACAGACAATAGATTCTATCTTCTTTACTTCTTCTATTTTTGTCTTTTAATGATTATTCAATTGTGGATTCTTAGTTTAAATTCAATAATCATGAACTAATTCTTTATTTGAGATTACAATGGATCTTATTATGTAGTTTATTTTAATATGTTTCGTTATCAATTATTATTTTCTATTGAGAGGATTGTATATTGTGATTTGGACTTAATTGTTTAATTACTTGGCCATCAATTGCCGTGATAATCTATATGAACTCGAGAGATGAAGTATAGATTTAGATCTAATCATGATAGCATGTTTTCAGAATTTTGTTAGTAGCTTAAACTTGATGTGTGTTAAGGTAGAGATATGCTTGACATCGCATGTAATCGGATAGAGAACTTATTCTTCAACCTTCTTCAATTGTAATTCACATAGAGATATAGTGGGTTAGTTTATTAAGGTGTTTAACGGATTTCTATCTTAATTGTGGATTGACGTTAATACGGTATTAGTGCATCGAGGGGTGGTTAATACTACTTTCGTGTTCTTGATTAACAATTCGGGATAGAGAATAATTGATGAGAAGTGTTAACATAAATGAAATAATAAGTGAAGTTGTGATCTTAAATCTCCATAATCTGATTTTTAATTAGTGGTAATTAGAATTAGTTTAGTTAAATATTTTAATTTATAACATTAAATTCATTTGTTTAAATAAGATTGAGTTGGTTACGGGTTAGTAATTGGTGATTTTTATTAAATAATTCTCTATGGGAACGATACTCAACTTATCACTTTATTACTTGTTGACCACGTATACTTGTGTGTTGTGCGTAATTAGATTTTACCCAACAAGTTTTTGGCGCCGTTTAGTTTAGTTCATTATTGCATGTTTAGTTCCATGTTTATGTTATGTTATTTTGCATATGTTGTTGATATAGTTTAGGTTCATTATTAAAAAAAATCAAAAAAATCAAACATTCAAAAATAATAATTAGTTACTATGTTCATCTTACATGATTCCAGCTGTTTGATAAGTTACAGTCTATTTTAGCTAATGATGAGAATGGGATTGAGTAGGCAAGTTTAGTACTAACTATTAGAGCTTTGATGTGATTTCTTGTTAGGAAATGAGTCTTTTTCTATTTGAAACTGGTATAATAAGGATAACACAGTAAAAAATATTTGTTGATTGTTTGAGATTAAATTGATACATAACGAGATTCTAAACGATAATGCTAGTTTGAATGAAAGAATGATAAGAATAAGTAGTGATGACTAAATTTATACAAGAACCTAGGTTTGGGGGAATATTTGGGGTATATAAGCTTTATATAAGAAAAAAAAAAGAAAAAATGGTATGAACAAACACTGTGTCGTGCTTGTCTAGTTTTGTGGCCTTTGTTACTTGAGTAAGTAAGCCCGAGGGGATTATCTTTACAACTAGCGTCCTAAGATCTTAATGGTCTGGGAGTCATTGGTCAAAAGCTCGTTAATATAGCAATGAAAAGCCTAAGGGAATAAGACATTACATAGCTATGTGTATATAAACCAAAAAAAAAAGAATAAACGGGAAATAAGAACAAAAAGTCCCCCGTAGTTGAAAATAAAGCATAAGTATCCCATGTTGACCCTCGATATTGGTAATTGTTTGATTTTAGTTGGATCTAACTTGTTTTTGGATTTCTTGAGTTTACAATGTATGATTCCTTCGAAGAGACTTGTTATGTGTTAAATTTGATTTTATATCAGTTAACATTGTTGTGGAGCACACACGCACTATACCAATAATAACAATTTAAGATTTGATGAGTGACAAGGAAATTGTTGATTGGTTTTGATATGATGTATTATCATGTTTGCTTGATTGCTCTAAGGCCAAGTGAATATATTTGATTCTATCAATATTGCTGGATTCGTAGGCATGTAGATTAGTTGCATTCCATTCCATTCCATTGCATTGCATTTTTTTTTTGTTTTTGCTTGAGGACAAGCAAAGGTTTAAGTTTGGGGGTATTTGATAAGTCAGTTTTATACCTACTTATCCGATATCTTTTACTTGAATTAGTTGCTTATATTCATGTGTCTTAGTTACTTTTCATGCATTTTGTGTTCGTTTTGTAGGTTATACGTTTGGAAGCGGTGTGAGCGATTATTGGTAAGGAAAATGCAAAGAAAAGCAATCCGGATATCGTTTGTGCTTTCGTGTTCATTTCATGTTCTTGGCTTGGAAATTGGACTATATTGTAGAGCGTCTTCTTATCTTTCCGGAACATCTTGAATCATTCCAATCGAAGTTCGGATGAAAGAGTTATGATATTTCTACTAACGGACGTCGTTGAACTTCATTGTTGTGGGTGGCCATTTACATAGCAGTCACTTCCAGTCCAATTTTACCTTTATCCTTTCATTATTTTTCGAAACTCAAAGAATAAAAGTAGTAGATATCGTCGATAGCTTCGATTTGATAGGTCACGGGCCCCGTAAATCCTCTCTGTTTCAAAGTTATGGCAGTTTTTACAGAGGAGGTTCCAACAGAAAAATGAATTGGCAGATTGGTACCAGTCGGGGCTGGACCTTTTATGCCTTAGGATCCAGCCGGGGCTGGGGTCCTGGGCATTTTAGCAGATCACTATCCAGTCGAGGCTGGGTTTTTACAAGGGAAAAGGCCAGCCGGGGCTTGCCTATTCGCATAAAAAGACTAGATTTTGTCCGAATTTGAGTCCGAAAAGGATTGTTTTGAGTTGTTTGATTCAAGGACTTCCAAGAGGACTTAAAGACATGTACAAAGGCTTATAAAAGGAGGGGAATAACACAGATTAGGGGGGATTATTGAGAGATTAGGGAGTTTTTGGAAGAATTCTATTAGATTAGATTAGAGTAAATTAGATCAAAACACTAGTTTTTATGTGATTTAGAGATTGAAGCAACTTGGAGACCATTGAAGATTCAATGTAGGAGCAAGGAGGGAGCGTCAAATCTATAGACAATAGATTCTATCTTCTTTACTTCTTCTATTTTTGTCTTTTAATGATTATTCAATTGTGGATTCTTAGTTTAAATTCAATAATCATGAACTAATTCTTTGTTTGGGATTACAATGGATCTTATTGTGTAGTTTATTTTAATATGCTTCGTTATGAATTATTATGATCTATTGAGAGGATTGTCTATTTTGATTTGGACTTGATTGTTTAATTTCTTGGCCATCAGTTACCGTGATAATTTATATGAACTCGAGAGATGAAGTATAGATTTAGATCTAATCATGATAGCATGTGTTCAGAATTTTGTTAGTAGCTTAAACTTGATGTGTGTTAAGGTTGAGATATGCTTGACATCACATGTAATCGGATAGAGAACTTATTCTTTAACCTTCTTCAATTGTAATTCACATAGAGATATAGTGGGTTAGTTGATTAAGGTGTTTAACGGATTTCTATCTTAATAGTGGATTGACGTTAATAAAATATTAGTGCATCGAGTGGTGGTTAATACTACTTTCGTGTTCTTGATTAACAATTCGGGATAGAGAATAATTGATGAGAAGTGTGTTAACCTAAATGAAGAAATAAGTGAAGTTGTGATCTTAAATCTCCATAATCTGATTTTTAATTAGTGGTAATTATAATTAGTTTAGTTAAATATTTTAATTTATAACATTAAATTCATTTGTATAAATAAGATTGAGTTGGTTACGAGTTAGTACTTGGTGATTTTTATTAAATAATTCTCTGTGGGAACGATACTCAACTTATCACTTTATTACTTGTTGACCACGTATACTTGCGTGTTTTGCGTAATTAGATTTTACCCAACAAGTTTTTGGCGCCGTTTAGTTTAGTTCGTTATTGCTTGTTTACTTCCATGTTTATGTTATGTTATTTTGTATATGTTGTTGATATAGTTTAGATTCATTAAAAAATCAAAAATTTCAAAAATTCAAACATAATAGTTAGTTAATATGTTCATCTTGTATGAGTCCAGCTGTTTGATAAGTTATAGTCTATTTTAGCCAATGATGAGAAAGTGATTGAGTAGGCAAGTTTAGTGCTGACTATTAGAGCTTTGATGTGATTTATTGTTAGGAAATGAGTCTTTTTCTGTTTGAAACTGGTATAATAAGGATAGTACAGTAAAAACAATTTGTTGATTGTTTGAGTTTAAATTGATACATAACGAGATTCTTAAGGATAATACTAGTTGTAATGAAAGAATGACAAGAATAAGTAGTGATGACTAAAGTTATACAAGAACCTAAGTTTGGGGGAATATTTGGGGTATATAAGCTTTATATAAGAAAAAAAAAGAAAAAAAAAGTATGAATAAACACCGTGGCGTACTTGTCTAGTTTTGTGGCCTTTGTTACTTGAGTAAGTAAGCCCGAGGGGATTGTCTTTACACCTAGCGCCCTAAGGTCTTAATAGTATGGGAGTCGTTGGTCAAAAGCTCGTTAAGGTAGCATTGAAAAGCCTAAGGGAATAAGATATTGCATAGCTATGTGTATATAAACTAAAAAAAATAGAATAAACGGGAAATAAAAGAAAAAAGCCCCCGTAGTTGAAAATAAAGCATAAGTATCCCATGTTGACCCTCGATATTGGTAATTGTTTGATTTTAGTTGGATCTAACTTGTTTTTGGATTTCTTGAGTTTACACTGTATGATTCCTTCGAAGAGACTTGTTATGTGTTAAATTTGATTTTATATCAGTTAACATTATTGTGGAGCACACACGCACTATACCAGTAATAACAATTTAAGATTTGATGAGTGACAAAGAAATTGTTGATTGGTTTTGATATGATGTATTATCATGTTTGCTTGATTGCTCTAAGGCCGAGTGAATAAATTTGATTCGATCAATATTGCTGGATTCGTAGGCATGTAGATTAGTTGCATTCCATTCCATTCCATTGCATTGCATTTTTGTTTTATTTTTGCTTGAGGACAAACAAAGGTTTAAGTTTGGGGGTATTTGATAAGTCGGTTTTATACCTACTTATCCGGTATCTTGTACTTGAATTAGTTGCTTATATTCATGTGTCTTAGTTACTTTTCATGCATTTTGTGTTCGTTTTGTAGGTTATATGTTTAGAAGCGGTGTGAGCGATTATTGGTAAGGAAAATGCAAAGAAAAGCAATCCGGATATCATTTGTGCTTTCATGTTCATTTCATGTATTTGGCTTAGAAATTTGACTATATTGTAGAGCGTCTTCTTAGATTTCTGGAACATCTTGAATCATTCAAATAGGAGTTCGGATGAAAGAGTTATGACATTTCTACCAACGGACGTCGTTGAACTTCATTGTTGTGGGTGGCCATTTTCATAGCAGTCAATTCCACTCCAATTTTGACGTTCATCAGTTCGTTATTTTTCGAAAATCAAATAATAAAATTTGTAGATCTCGTCGAAAGCTTCGATTTGATAGGTCACAGACCCCGTAAATCCTCTCGTTTTAAAAGTTATGGCTGTTTTATCAGAGGAGGTTCCAACAGAAAAATGAATTGGCAGATTAGTACCAGCCGGGGCTGGACCTTTTATGCCTTAGGATCCAGCTGGGCTGGGGTCCTGGGCATTTTAGCATATCACTATCCAGCCGCGGCTGGGTTTTTGCAAGGTAAAAGGCCAGCCGGGGCTGGCCTATACACATAAAAAGACTAGATTTTGTCCGAATTTGAGTCCGAAAAGGATTATTTTGAGTTGTTTGATTCAAGGACTTCCAAGAGGACTTATACACATGTACAAAGGCTTATAAAAGGAGGGGAGTAACACAGATTAGGGGGGATTATTGAGAGATTAGAGAGTTTTTGGAAGAATTCAATTAGATTAGATTATAGTAAATTTGATCAAAACACTAGTTTTTATAAGATTTGGAGATTGAAGCAACTTGGAGACCATTGAAGATTCAAAGTAGGAGCAAGGAGGGAGTGTCAAATCTACAGACAATAGATTATATCTTCTTTACTTCTATTTTTGTCTTTTAATGATTATTCAATTGTGGATTCTTAGTTTAAATTCAATAATCATGAACTAATTCTTTGTTTGAGATTACAATGGATCTTATTTTGTAGTTTATTTTAATATGCTTCGTTATCAATTATTATGTTCTATTGAGAGGATTGTCTATTGTGATTTTGACTTAATTGTTTAATTGCTTGGTCATCAATTACCGTGATAATCTATATGAACTCGAGAGATGAAGTATAGATTTAGATCTAATCATGATAGCATGTGTTCAGGATTTTGTTAGTAGCTTAAACTTGATGTGTGTTATGGTAGAGATATGCTTGACATCGCATATAATCGGATAGAGAACTTATTCTTCAACCTTCTTCAATTGTAATTCACATAGAGATATAGTGGGTTAGTTGATTAAGGTGTTTAACGAATTTCAATCTTAATTGTGGATTGACGTTAATACGGTATTAGTGCATCGAGAGGTGGTTAATACTACTTTCGTGTTCTTGATTAACAATTCGGGATAGAGAATAATTGATAAGAAGTGTGTTAACCTAAATGAAGAAATAAGTGAAGTTGTGATCTTAAATCTCCATAATCTGATTTTTAATTAGTGGTAATTATAATTAGTTTAGTTAAATATTTTAATTTATAACATTAAATTCATTTGTATAAATAAGATTGAGTTGGTTACGGGTTAGTACTTGATGATTTTTATTAAATAATTCTCTGTGGGAACGATACTCAACTTATCACTTTATTACTTGTTGACCACGTATACTTGCGTGTTGTGCGTAATTAGATTTTACCCAACAAGTTTTTGGCGCCGTTTAGTTTAGTTCGTTATTGCATGTTTAGTTCCATGTTTATGTTATGTTATTTTGTATATGTTGTTGATATAGTTTAGATTCATTAAAAAATCAAATAATTCAAAAATTCAAAAATAATAGTTAGTTACTATGTTCATCTTGTATGAGTCCAGCTGTTTGATAAGTTATAGTCTATTTTAGCCAATGATGAGAAAGGGATTGAGTAGGCAAGTTTAGTGCTGACTATTAGAGCTTTGATGTGATTTCTTGTTAGGAAATGAGCCTTTTTCTATTTGAAACTGGTATAATAAGGATAGCACAGTAAAAATAATTTGTTGATTGTTTAAGTTTAAATTGATACATAACGAGATTCTTAAGGATAATGCTAGTTTGAATGAAAGAATGACAAGAATAAGTAGTGATGACTAAAGTTATACAAGAACCTAAGTTTGGGGGAATATTTGGGGTATATAAGCTTTATATAAGAAAAAAAAAAGAAAAAAAAGTATGAATAAACACCGTGGCGTACTTTTCTAGTTTTGTGGCCTTTGTTACTTGAATAAGTAATCCCGATGGCATTGTCTTTACACCTAGCGCCCTAATGTCTTAATGGTCTGGGAGTCGTTGGTCAAAAGTTCGTTAAGGTAGCATTAAAAAGCCTAAGGGAATAAGACATTGCATAGCTATGTGTATATAAACCAAAAAAAATAGAATAAACGGGAAATAAAAGAAAAAAGCCCCCGTAGTTGAAAATAAAGCATAAGTATCCCATGTTGACCCTCGATATTGGTAATTGTTTGATTTTAGTTGGATCTAACTTGTTTTTGGATTTCTTGAGTTTACAATGTATGATTCCTTCGAAGAGACTTGTTATGTGTTAAATTTGATTTTATATCAGTTAACATTGTTGTGGAGCACACACGCACTATACCAGTAATAACAATTTAAGATTTGATGAGTGACAAAGAAATTGTTGATTGGTTTTGATATGATGTATTATCATGTTTGCTTGATTGCTCTAAGGCCGAGTGAATAAATTTGATTCGATCAATATTGCTGGATTCGTAGGCATGTATATTAGTTGCATTCCATTCCATTCCATTGCATTGCATTTTTGTTTTATTTTTGTTTGAGGACAAGCAAAGGTTTAAGTTTGGGGGTATTTGATAAGTCGGTTTTATACCTACTTATCCGATATCTTGTACTTGAATTAGTTGCTTATATTCATGTGTCTTAGTTACTTTTCATGCATTTTGTGTTCGTTTTGTAGGTTATATGTTTAGAAGCGGTGTGAGCGATTATTGGTAAGGAAAATGCAAAGAAAAGCAATCCGGATATCATTTGTGCTTTCATGTTCATTTCATGTATTTGGCTTAGAAATTGGACTATATTGTAGAGCGTCTTCTTAGCTTTCTGGAACATCTTGAATCATTCCAATCGGAGTTCGGATAAAAGAGTTATGAAATTTCTACCAACGGTCGTCGTTGAACTTCATTGTTGTGGGTGGCCATTTTCATAGCAGTCACTTCTACTCCAATTTTGACCTTCATCCGTTCGTTATTTTTCGAAACTCAAAGAATAAAAGTTGTAGATATCGTCGATAGCTTAGATTTGATAGGTCACGGACCCCGTAAATCCTCTCGTTTTAAAAGTTATGGTTGTTTTATCAGAGGAGGTTCCAGCAGAAAAATGAATTGGTAGATTGGTACCAGCCGGGGCTGGACCTTTTATGCCTTAGGATCCAGCCAGGGCTGGGGTCCTGGGCATTTTAGAAGATCACTATCCAGCCGGGGCTGGGTTTTTGCAAGGGAAAAGGCCAGCCGGGGCTGGCCTATGCACGGAAAAAGACTAGATTTTGTCCGAATTTGAGTCCGAAAAGGATTATTTTTAGTTGTTTGATTCAAGGACTTCCAAGAGGACTTATAGACATGTACAAAGGCTTATAAAAGGAAGGGAATAACACAGATTAGGGGGGATTATTGAGAGATTAGGGAGTTTTTGGAAGAATTTAATTAGATTAGATTAGAGTAAATTAGATCAAAACACTAGTTTTTATGAGATTTGGAGATTGAAGTAACTTGGAGACCATTGAAGATTCAAAGTAGGAGCAAGGAGAAAGTGTCAAATCTACAGAAAATAGATTATATCTTCTTTACTTCTATTTTTATCTTTTAATGATTATTCAATTGTGGATTCTTAGTATAAATTCAATAATCATGAACTCATTCTTTATTTGAGATTACAATGAATCTTATTTTGTAGTTTATTTTAATATGCTTCGTTATCAATTATTATGTTCTATTGAGAGGATTGTCTATTGTGATTTGGACTTAATTGTTTAATTGCTTGGTCATCAATTACCGTGATAATCTATATGAACTCGAGAGATGAAGTATAGATTTAGATCTAATCATGATAGCATGTGTTCAGGATTTTGTTAGTAGCTTAAACTTGATGTGTGTTAAGGTAGAGATATGCTTGACATCGCATGTAATCGGATAGAGAACTTATTCTTCAACCTTCTTCAATTGTAATTCACATAGAGATATAGTGGGTTAGTTGATTAAGGTGTTTAACGGATTTCTATCTTAATTGTGGATTGACGTTAATACGGTATTAGTGCATCGAGAGGTGGTTAATACTACTTTCGTGTTCTTGATTAACAATTCGGGATAGAGAATAATTGATGAGAAGTGTTAACATAAATGAAGTAATAAGTGAAGTTGTGATCTTAAATCTCCATAATCTGATTTTTAATTAGTGGTAATTAGAATTAGTTTAGTTAAATATTTTAATTTATAACATTAAATTCATTTGTTTAAATAAGATTGAGTTGGTTACGGGTTAGTACTTGGTGATTTTTATTAAATAATTCTCTGTGGGAACGATACTCAACTTATCACTTTATTACTTGTTGACCACGTATACTTGCGTGTTGTGCGTAATTAGATTTTACCCAACAACCCCTGTAGTCGAGGTGCTAGAAGTGGTGGTGGTTGAGTTAGAAGACTCAGAGAATTTAGGATTTACATCCTTATTTGATGGCATGTGTGACGCCCCCAAAACAGGTATACAACACCCATTCTGAGTCGCCAAATACATGGTACATAAAGTAGACTACAACTTCAATAATATAAATGTCGTATGAAATACGACAATACATACTGTGAGTTTAAATATAAATATTGTCTTCTAGACAATATCCACACGCAAATAAGTCCTCATTACAATTATTCAAACACTATTTTACGAAAATAGTGAGGACTGCTAAAACATCTTCCTAGAAACATCACTCCATACCCCGACTCGATTCATTTATATAACCGGTTGGTCATGTTCATCTCAACACCTGTTTATCTTTGCACTACGGGCCAAAGATATTCATTAGTAATCATTTATCTTTGCACTACAGGCCAAAGATATTCAATAATACCATCATTAAAGAATGAGGATGATGAAAAATATTCTTAAGAACGAATCAAGTGAGATAGAAGGACAAATATTAGGGATTCGTATAACAGTTTTATCCAAGATCAATAATACTCCATAATAGCCAATTTTGGAGCAGAATTAAAAAATAACGACCAAAACATGGATACAATCAAAGATAGTAGCCAAAATAGACATCTTGGACAAAAAGGAAAATTTTTATTTTTCGGTGAATAGTGCCGTATACGTGAATAGTGCCGATACGTGAATAGTAACCCCGACACAACAAGTTCCAAGTTTGATAAAAAGTTCAACCAATATTTTGGCATAATGATATTGAAGAAAATAATATCATTTACGAAAGAAATAACATCCTTTACCTCAAAATAACCGTATTTCTTACTGAATTTCGGGTATAGTGCTGACAGAAACTCGCACCGTATAGCAACACTCAAAGTATACTCACAAGAATACGCTCGATAATATAGAGAGAGAGAGAGATAGAGAGAAAACTTTGTTTTTGGTGTGATTTTTAATTCTAACTTAGCCCTCTATTTATAGAAAAATGCTAGAACGTCAAAGGAGACTAAAATATTAAAATAATATTTAATTTTCCTACGTCTCCTTCTTTGAATTCCAACTAGCCACTAGCATGCTTTAATTGAAAAAATTTGGCAGCCCACATGTCTAATAAAAGAGTGGGTCCCACCCAATTTTAATAAAAATCATTTATTCTTTGAAACTTCAACAATTCATAGAAAATAGCCCGTTTATCAGAAAAATACGAATTTTATGTCCATTCTGCCTGAAATTGAATTCTCTACAACTTTGCAGAAGAAAATGTTTCCAAATTCCCAACAGAAAATATCCGAAATCCATAAACGGGTGATTTTACAGTCTATAATCAATTTTCGGTCAAGAATTGTGTCCACCGACACACAAAATATGTGTTAAACATTTAATGCCACAAAAATACTCTTCCTCCCCATATACTCATATATCCCACATTCATTGTAAAAATATCACCGTCAATATATTATTAAAATAATATATTTAAATGAATCATTTTATCAGAAAAAGATAAAATATTAATTTTCAACAATTGTCATATTAAAAATTTTCTCCATCTATATCCACATAAAATGAATATTTTCTTTATCATAATAATCAATAATTAATTATTCAAAAATAATATTACAGAATCACAGTACTAACAACCAGGCCGTTCCCAGGAAAGAGGGGGCTTTCCAATAAGGATTTCTCCTTACTAGCGCGCAATTAGGTGACCAAACCTCTCCTTAGACAGAACTTTCTAGACATTGCCAATAATGTTATCTGATAATATTATTCAAATAATATGAATTATTGATCTGATAATGGAAAATACTGTGCAGTGACAATTATTAAAACAATAATAATATAAATATTAACGCAGCAATTATTGAATCAATAAAATAATGAACAATAATTACTGTAACAATTATTGAGTAGTGCCTTCTTACGTACAAATAAATAATTCAACAATACTGTGCAATACCGCGTGCTACTGTGCAACCACGCGTATTACTGTATTTTAACCACCAGGTAACCCAACAGTGTTAACGGTAACAATTTACGCCGTTATTTATAATAACCCAAATTTATCGTTTTCTTTCATCCAACTGTTTTCCGTTATGGGGCCCATAATTGACTGCGCCGTCGTACGAATATTCCACTACCAAACGAATATTCCACGACAACAACCACTTGTTTATTTTTTTAAAAATTTCATATTTCACTCATAACCAAAGTATTCTATCAAATTAACCCTTATTAATTTAGAATAATGAATAAAGGAAAATTCAATTTTATTTATAATAAGTTGGGGTCTTACAACCTCCCCCTCCTTATAAAATTTCATCCTCGAAATTGACGTACGTACCTGGTGTTTCGAATAGGTGAGGGTACCTCGCTTTTCTTTCCGATTCCAACTCCCATGTCATTTCCTCAATTGCATGGTTTCTCCACAAAACCTTAACTTGTGGTATAACCTTCGTGCGTAAGACATGCTCTTTCCTATCCAAAATCTCAACAGGTATCTCCTCGTATGTTAAATCTTCAGCTATCTCGTCTGGTTCTAACGCAATAATGTGGTTCGGGTCTTTCACATATTTACGAAGCATAGATACGTGAAAAACATTATGAATACGAGACATACTGGGAGGTAATGCGAGTCTATAAGCCACATTTTCTATTCGGTCAAGAATCTCAAATGGGCCAACAAATCTTGGATTGAGTTTTCCTCTCTTTCCAAATCTTGTAACTCCCTTCCATGGAGCAACACGTAACAGTACATGATCCCCAATATTAAATTCCACGTCCTTTCGATGAAGATCAGTATAACTCTTTTGTCGATCTTGTGAAGTGTGAATACGTTGTTGAATCATTTTGATCTTTTCTGTAGTTATGCGTACTAACTCTGGTCCCAACAACGTTGCTTCTCCCACCTCGTCCCAGCATACTGGAGATCGACACTTTCGTCCATACAATGCCTCAAATGGAGCCATGCCTATACTTGCTTGATAACTGTTGTTGTAGGAGAATTCCACTAGTGGCAAGTACTTATCCTAACTTCCTTTAAAATCTAGGACACAAAGTCTTAATAGATCTTCGAGGGTTTAAATAGTCCTCTCTGATTGTCCGTCCATTTGAGGATGATATGCTGAACTGAATCGTAAGTCCGTACCCATAGCTTTCTGTAAGCTAACCCAAAATATTGAAGTGAATCTTAGGTCACGATCCGAAACTATGGATACTGGCATGCCATAAAATCTCATAATCTCGTTCACGTACATACGAGCAAGACGTTCAAGGGAATAAGTCTCACGTATTGGCAAGAAATGGGCAGACTTGGTTAATCTATCAACAATAACCCAAATCGCATCTATACCTTGAGAAACCTTGGGAAGACCTGTAACGAAATCCATTGTAATGTGTTCCCACTTCCATTCCGGAATCTCAAGTGGTTGCAATGGACCTTTTGGCATTTGATGCTACGCCTTTACACGTTGACAAGTTAAACACCTCGAGATAAACTCCGCGATCTCTCTCTTCATATTATTCCACCAAAATGTGTGTCGAATATCATGATACATTTTGGTACTCCCAGGATGGATTCCAAACAAGGTGTTGTGTTCCTCCATCATGATTCTATGCTTCAAGTCTGAATCATTCGGAACGTAAAGTCTAGAGTTGACTCAAAGTATTCCTTCTTCATCGATTCTTGCTTCTGGAATAGCACCTTCTTGCACTTTCTTCTTCATTTATATCAGCCCCAGGTCCGTAACTTGAGCAGCTTTAACTTTATCAATTAAAGTCGGTTCTACTCATATATTCGCCATCGTCATGTGGGTCCTTGGAGTCTTTAATTCTACCTTCATCCTTTGCAAGTCATACAAAATGGGCCTTTGCATTGACAATATTGCACTCGTACTCGCATATGATCTTCTACTCAATGTATCAGCTACTACGTTTGCTTTTCCAGGATGATATTAAATAGTGTGATCGTAATCTTTTAACAGCTCAAGCCAACGTCGTTGTCGCATGTTGAGTTCTTTTTGGGTGAAGAAATATTTGAGGCTTTTATGGTTCGTATAAATCTCCACTTTCTCCCCGTACAAGTAGTGTCTCCATATCTTAAATGCGAATACGACTGCTGCCAACTCCAGATCATGAGTAGGATAATTCCTCTCATATTCTTTGAGTTGTCGTGAGGCATAGGCTATGACTTTCCCATGTTGCATGAGAACACATCCTAACCCCTTGCCAGAAGCATCGCTGTAAATAACAAATCCATCCGAAGCAGATGGTATTGTCTGAACAGGTGCCGAAATGAGTCTCCTCTTGAGCTATTGGAAGCTCTTCTCGCATTCCTCGCTCCATACGAATTTTGCATCCTTCCGAGTCAGCTGAGTTAACGGAGTAGTGATTCGAGAAAATCCTTCCACAAATCTCCGATAATAACCAGCTAAGCCCAGAAAGCTACGCACTTCGGTCACCGACTTTGGCTGCTCCCAACTTTGTATTGCTTCAATCTTCACCGGGTCCACAGATACGCCATGTTTTGACACCACGTGCCCAAGGAATGCTACTTCCTCAAGCCAGAACTCGCATTTTTTCAGCTTGGCATAAAGCTTGTGTTCACGAAGTCTTTGAAGTACTAGCTTCAAATGGTGCTCATGATCTATACGGATTTTGGAATAGATGAGGATGTCATCAATAAAAACAACAACGAATTGATCCAAATATTCCTTGAATACTCGGTTCATCATATCCATGAAAGCAGCAGGAGCATTAGTCAATCCAAAAGACATGACTAAGAATTCATTATGCCCGTACCGAGTCCTGAAGGCAGTCTTTAGAATATCCTCAGTTTTAATCTTCAGGTGATGATATCCAGAACGAAGATCGATCTTTGAAAAGAATTGTACTCCTTGCAACTGGTCTAATAGGTCATCAATGCGAGGTAGTGAATACCTATTCTTGATGGTGACATGGTTTAATTCTCGGTAGTCAATACAAAGTCGCATACTCCCGTCTTTCTTCTTTACGAATAAAACAGGAGCACCCCAAGGAGATGTACTAGGACGAATGAAACCGATGTCTAACAATTCCTGTAGTTGGACTTTTAACTCCTGAAGTTCAATAGGAACCATTTGATATGGAGTTTTAGAAATGGGTTTTGTACCCGGTTCAAGATCAATAAAGAATTCAACTTCACGTTCTGGGGGTAGACCGGGAAGTTCTTCGGGAAATACATCAGGAAATTCTCTAACCACAGAAATATTATTCAAATCTGACTTGTCTTTATTTAAATCCATAACATGGGCTAAGAAAGCTTGACATTCGTTTTTCAATAAACGAATAATTTTGTGGCTTGCTAACACATTAACTGATTTTAGTGGTTTAGTAGTTTGAATTCGTATGACAGGTTGGTTAGGAATATGAAAACTAACAACCTTACGAAAATAATCAATTTTGGCATGATGAGTGGTTAACCAATCAATTCCTAAAATCACATCAAAAGCAAGTATCTTTAAAGAGATAAGATCAACAGGTAATTTGATAGTGCCAACTTGGATCATGCAAGATTTATAAACTGTAGATGTAACGAAGGTTTCACCCAATGGAGTTTCCACAGATAAATCAAAATCTAATTTCTCCAGAGTCAAGTTTAAACGTTGAGCACAAGCAGGAGAGATAAAAGAATGGGTAGAACTGGTATCTAGTAAGGTATAAACTTCGCAAGAATTCAAGATTAGCTTACCCGTGATCACTTTGTTTGGGTTCCTCACGTTTTGGCCAGTCACGACAAACACTCTTCCAGGAACCACTGATTTTGACTTATCCGGGACAGCCCTTGGAATCACCACTCCCGCTGAACTTGGTTTCGCTATAGTACAATCTCGAGCGATGTGGCCTTCCTTTCCACAGTTATAACATACCTTGGATTGTTGTGGACAGTTTGGGCTGATATGTCCCTCCTTCCTGCATTTGTAACATCTAACTGGCGGTCGTTCTCCTCCCCTAGAATTTGTTGTTAGTGCTGGTGCTGCTGCTAATGTCTTCCCGTCGTTATTGAATCTTCTCTTTCTGAAATTTCCACTTGAGTCACCTCTTCTATTATCATGGCCACGATAACCACCTGAGTGGTTACCGCCTTTGTCCGTATTCTTCCTTCCTCGCTGGTTATCATCATTCTGATGACTGCTGTCACCGATATGACCCTGGTTGTGGTCCCTCGGTTGAGTATACTCACTATCTCGCTCTAATAACTGAGCCCTATTTACAACATCTGAATACAGAGAAAATTTATGAGAGATAAGATATTACCGAATCTCGGGTTTTAAACCTCTCAGAAACAACCTTGTCATTCGTTCCTCATTCTCTACCAAATGAGGTGCAAACCTGGATAACTCTGCGAACTTTGCCTCGTATTGAGACACCGTCATGTTATTCTGTTCGAGTCTAATAAACTCTACCTCTTTCATATGACGAATACTTTCAGGAAAGTACTTGTCATTGAAAAGTTTCTAAAATCTTTCCAAAGACATGTTGAGTGCATCTGGTTGGGTACGCTTCACAGATTCCCACCAGTAATCTGCTTCACCACGAAACATAAAGGTGGCGAATGGAACCTTCTGTTCCTCCGTGTACCCCAAGACATCGAATATCTTGGTAATTTTCTTGACCCACGTTTCTGCCTTGATCGGATCCGGCTTTCCATGGAAATCTGGTGGTCCCAACTCCTTAAACTGCTTAGCTGTGACAGACCACGCGTTGCCATCATTTCCACCCGTATTTTGCACACGAGTCTCCCTCGTCTGATTTTGCATGAACTGCAAAAAGCTCCTAAACATTCCATCATTCATCGTTTGCACGGTAACGTTGTTTACAGGAGGAATTTTATCTTCCTGTTGCACGTTCTCCTGGTTTGTGACTAAAGGTTGCTCCACAGTCTCGTACACTCCATTGTTAGCGTTCTCAGCAGTCATTCTTAAATACTGCCATAAAACAAGGGTTAATTAAACATATCACATAATATCCCTATATTATGACCAACCAACAAATAAGCTTAGTAAGACACACTAGCAAAGGATTTACTCATCTCTCCTCTCCTAGTTCTATTCCCCGATCTCCGCCAGAGACCATATCCCTAAGCTTTGATACCAACTGTGACGCCCCCAAAATAGGTATACAACACCCATTCTGAGTCGCCAAATACATGGTACATAAAGCAAACTACAACTTTAATAATATAAATGGTGTGTGAAATACGACAATACATACTGTGAGTTTAAATACAAATATTGTCTTCTAGACAATATCCACACGCAAATAAGTCCTCATTATAATTATTCAAACACTATTTTATAGAAATAGTGAGGACTGCTAAAACATCTTCTTAGAAACCTCACTCCATACCCCGACTCGATCCTGCTATGTTCTCACCTCCTGAGAAGAAAAATGGAACAAAAAGGAAAAGGGTGAGCTCAACTAGCCCAGTAAAGAATATTATGACTAAGATAATATACAACAAATTATCGTTAGTCTTCAACAGGGAAAAATCTTATAGAATACAATAGACAACAAGTTTTAGATCAACAACTACAGCGGAAACAGCAATCCATTAGAAGAGTCATGTAGAGGATGAATTCTACTATCTTCTAATATTTAAGATTCCGTCATCAATATTTTATCCCTGTAACAACAATCAATATACATCTTTAATCATCTTTGCACTACAGGCCAAAGATATTCATTTATATCACCGGTTGGTCATGTTCATCTCAACACCTGTTTATCTTTGCACTATGGGCCAAAGATATTCATTAGTAATCATTTATCTTTGCACTACAGGCCAAAGATATTCAATAATACCATCATTAAAGACTGAGGATGATGAAAAATATTTTTAAGAACGAATCCAGTGAGATAGAAGGACAAATATTAGGGATTCATATAACAGTTTTATCCAAGATCAATAATACTCCATAATAGCCAATTTTGAAGCAGAATTAAAAAATAACGACCAAAACATGGATACAATCAAAGATAGTAGCCAAAATAGACATCTTGGACAAAAAGAAAAATTTTAATTTTTCGGTGAATAGTGCCGTATACGTGAATAGTAACCCCGACACAATGAGTTCCAAATTTGATAAAAAGTTCAACCAATATTTTGGCATAATGATATTGAAGAAAATAATATCATTTACGAAAGAAATAACATCCTTTACCTCAAAATAACCATATTTCTTACTGAATTTCGGGTATAGTGCTGACAGAAACTCGCACCGTATAGCAACACTCAAAGTATACTCACAAGAATACGCTCGATAACATAGAGAGAGATAGAGAGAAAACTTTGTTTCTGGTGTGATTTTTAATTCTAACTTAGCCCTCTATTTATAGGAAAATGCTAGAACGTCAAAGGAGACTAAAATATTAAAATAATATTTAATTTTCCTACGTCTCCTTCTTTGAATTCCAACCAGCCACTAGCATGCTTTAATTGAAAAAATTTGGCAGCCCACATGTCTAATAAAAGAGTGGGTCCCACCCAATTTTAATAAAAATCATTTATTCTTTGAAACTTCAACAATTCATAGAAAATAGCCCGTTTATCAGAAAAATACGAATTTTATGTCCATTCTTCCTGAAATTGAATTCTCTACAACTTTACAGAAGAAAATGTTTCCAAATTCCCAACAGAAAATATCCGAAATCCATAAACGGGTGATTTTACAGTTTATAATCAATTTTCGGTCAAGAATTGTGTCCACCGACACACAAAATATGTGTTAAACATTTAATGCCACAAAAATACTCTTCCTCCCCATATACTCATATATCCCACATTCATTGTAAAAATATCACCGTCAATATATTATTAAAATAATATATTTAAATGAATCATTTTATCAGAAAAAGATAAAATATTAATTTTCAACAATTGTCATATTAAAAATTTTCTCCATCTATATCCACATAAAATGAATATTTTCTTTATCATAATAATCAATAATTAATTATTCAAAAATAATATTACAGAATCACAGTACTAACAACCAGGCCGTTCCCAGGAAAGAGGGGGCTTTCCAATAAGGATTTCTCCTTACTGGCGCGTAATTAGGTGACCAAACCTCTCCTTAGACAGAACTTTCTAGACATTGCCAATAATGTTATCTAATAATATTATTCAAATAATATGAATTATTGATCTGATAATGGAAAATACTGTGCAGTGACAATTATTAAAACAATAATAATATAAATATCAACGCAGCAATTATTGAATCAATAAAATAATGAACAATAATTATTGTAACAATTATTGAGTAGTGACTTCTTACGTACGAATCAATAATTCAACAATACTGTGCAATACCGTGTGCTACTGTGCAACCACGCGTATTACTGTATTTTAACCACCAGGTAACCCAACAGTGTTAACGGTAACAATTTACGCCGTTATTTATAAAAACCCAAATTTGTCATTTTCTTTCATCCAACCGTTTTCCGTTATGGGGCCCATAATTGACTATGCCGTCGTACGAATATTCCCGACAAAAAGAATATTCCACGACCAAACGAATATTCCCCGACAACAACCACTTGTTTATTTTGTAAAAATTTCACATTTCACCCATAACCAAAGTATTATATCAAATTAACCCTTATTAATTTAGAATAATGAATAAAGGAAAATTTAATTTTATTTATAATAAGTTGGGGTCTTACAGCATGTCAAAGAAGTAAGTGGAGGTGGTGTCGTTTAACACAGCAGCACATGTAGAAGAGATGACTCCGGAGGAGTCAATGAAGGCGTTATTTCTGACAATGTTGGATAGAAATATCCAATTGGGGAACGAGGTGAAGGAGTTAAAGGAGGAAATCCATGAAATCTTGCCGAACAAGAAGGACATGGAAACATGAGGCCTTTGAGCTTAGACAGGAGCTAAGGGCTAAAAAGTAGAAGTTTAGTAGAATGTCCTATATACAAAGGAGTTCTCATGGGGATTTTCAGCGACAAGTAGCTGAGTATCCGGTAGAGGCAGGGCAGACTCGACAAACTATCAGCCGAGATGTTATAGCCAGTCTTACAAATGCGGACTACAAGAATGTCATAAAGCAAATATAGACTAGTTAGTAGCTAAAGTAGAGTTAGATATATAAATATGATGTATCTAGTAGTGACGTAAAACCCTCTTTTGTATATCAAAGGGTAGTCTTTTTTAAATCCCAATTTACGAAAAGCAATTGCGGGAAAGTAATGTAATCAGCAGCTAAGGCTGTGTAATGACGAATTATGTAGTATTATACTGCAAGGATGAAACAAATCAAAATAAGCCTTTTATGGAACATGTTGTGTAATGAGTTTGAGTTATTGTTTAATAATAAATAATAACTAACTAACAAGAAGAAAGTAATAATGAAGTGTTATTTATCTTTAAATAAAAATGCCGCCAAGAAGAAGACAATGAAATCAAGAAGCCAATGTGAATAAATCGGAAGAGGGACCGGTTAATCCAATGCAAGAGTTCGTTAACTTAATAGCGACTGGTTTTAATAGAAATGGGGCGAATATACCCGTAAATCATGCGGTAGTAAGGGCTACTATGTTTAAGGATTTTAAGAGTGTAGGTCCGCTGAAGTTCAAAGGAACTATGGACTCTATAGAAGCCCAGACTTAGGTAAAAGAATTGAGAAGGCATTTGTTATTACAAATGTCGAAGAGGGGCAAAAGGTTTCTTTTGCTACCTATATAATGAAAGGATAGACCAACTTTTGGTGGCACATAAACCAGGCTAGGGCTGGGATAGAAAACCTAATGTGGACACAGTTCAAAGAGATTTTCTTTGAAAACTACTTTCCCATAAGTATGTAGGGGAGGATGGAGAAGAGGTTCCGAGAACTAAAACAAGGGGAAATGATAGTTCCCCAATATGCTGCCAAGTTCAATGACCTAGCGAGGTTTGCTCCACATCAGGTGGATACAGAGGTGAGGAATGCTAGAAGATTTGAGAGGGGCTTGAAACCCTGGCTCTATAGCAAAATATCAGTGTTCCAAAGCAATTCTTTTGAAACCATTCTGGAGAAGGCAATAATTTCCAAGGGTGGTAATGAGGCTTTAAGCCAATACCACATAGAGAATAAGAATAAGAATAAGGTAGACGAGGGAGTGAAAATAGAGGGAGCTAGTGGTAGTGGTAACGGGCAGAAGAGGAAGGGTTTTAACTCTGGGAATACCAGAGTAAAGTAAGGAGATCCTAAGAAGAAGATGGAGGCATGCAAGAAATGTGGGAAGACTCACTTAGGAGTCTGTCTCAAGGGAAAAGTAGTATGTTACAACTGTGGATAGGTGGGGCACATTTTGCCTAACTATCCAAGTCCGAAGAAGAACCATGGATGCTTCGTATGTGGATCAACTGATCACATGGCGAAGAATTGCCCAAAGAAGAGGATGAATGGGAATAAAGGCACTAATAGCGGTAAGTTAGCTATTGGTGGTCCAACTCAGACGAGTAGGCCGATGGCCTGCACCTTTAACATGACGGTCCAAGATGCAGTTGCATTAAGAGATGTAGTTGCAGGTATTATCCCAGTCAACAATATAAATGCTTATGTGTTATTTGATTTGGGTGCTACTTGTTCTTTCATAGCATGTAATTTTGCTAAACAATTAGGATTACTTCCTGAAAGATTGCATGTACCTTTGAATATCAGGGTAGTAAACAATGAATTAATTCCTGTAGAAAATATTCATAGGCATTTTTGCGTAGAAATAAGAGGTTATAAATTATCGGTAGATTTGATACCGATAAAGTTGGCAGAATTCGATGTAATTCTCGAGATGGGTTGGTTGTTTAACCATGGTGCAATCATAGATTGTCAAAAGAAATGTGTAAACATTAGAAAGTTGAGATAGCCTCATGTAGTGTTTTACGATAATAAATCGTCGGGAGGTTCGTGTTGTCTTACCATGACATGAACTAGGAAATTGTTGAGGAAGGGATGTGTAAGTTATTTGTGTCATGTTATTGATACCTAGAGAGTGGGAGAAACGATGTAACAAATACCTATAGTCAAAGAATTCGTGGATGTATTTCCAAGTGAATTACCAGGTCTTCCACCGAATAGGGAGATCAAATTCATAATAGATATTGTGCCATGAATGACACCAATTTCAAGGGCATCGTATCATTTGGCACCAGTGGAGATGAAGGAGTTGATGGTTCAGTTACAAGAACTGTTGGATAGAAAGTACATGCAACCGAGTCTTTCACCGTGGGGAGGACCAATACTGTTTATGAAGAAGAAGGATGAATCATTGAGACTTTATATCGACTACCAAGATTTGAACAAGTTAACGATAAAGAATAAATACCCATTGCCCAGGATCGATGATCTCTTTGATCATTTCAAAGGGGTAAAGTATTTTTCTAAGATAGATTTATGAACGGGGTATCATCAGTTGAAGGTTAGAAAGGAGGATGTACCTAAGATAACATTCAGAACTCATTACGGTCATTAGGATTTTCTGGTGATGTTAGTTAGGTTAACGAATGCACTAGCTTCATTTATGAATATGATGAACAGAGTGTTTAAACAATATTTGGACAGGTTCATCGTAGTGTTTATTGATGATATTCTAGTCTATTCTAAGACGCCAGAAGATCACGTTGAACACCTAAGGTTAGTGTTGGAGACACTAAGGAAGGATAAGTTATATGCAAAATTCACCAAGTGTGAATTTTGGCTAGAAATGGTACAGTTTTTAGGTCATTTATCGACCGAGATGGAATTTTAGTAGACCCAGCGAAGGTGGAGGCAGTGATAAATTAAGAACAACCCAAAATGCCAACTGAAGTACATAATTTCCTAGGGTTAGCGGGATACTATCAAAGATTTATCCAAGATTTTTCTAAGATAGCTACTCCGTTGACTAATTTGACAAGGAAGACAGTGAAGTATGTGTGGATGGAGAAGCATGAAGATAATTTTCAAGAACTGAAGAAAAGGTTGAGTGAAGCACCTATATTATCTTTACCCGATGATAAAGGGAATTTTTTAGTTTATAGCAATGCTTCGCATAGAGGACTTGGTTGCGTGCTCATGCATCATGGCAAGGTCATTGTGTATGCATCACATCAGTTAAAGGATTATGAGAAAGTTTATCCTACTCATGATTTGGAACTAGTTGCGGTAGTGTTTGCCTTAAAAATATGGAGGCATTATTTATATAGAGAAAAATGTGAGATATACACGTACCATAAGAGTCTAAAATATATCTTCACATAAAAAGACTTAAATATGAGACATAGGAGATTGCTGGAGTTAATAAAGGATTATGACTACGTTATCCTGTATCTCCCAGGAAAAGCCAATGTAGTGGCCGACGCCTTAAGTATTAAGGGTCGGAAAAATTGTATATGTTAACGGCTCAAACTGAGTTAGTAATAAAGATTGCTAGAATGAAGTTAGAGGTGAAGTTACCGAGTGAGTCGGGTCATAAATTGTTTACAATGGAGATTCGATCTACCATTGTAGAGATAGTCAAGGAGGTACAACTCAGAAATGATGAGTGTGATCAGATGAAGAAGCGACTAGCAAATGAAAAAAAGTTAAAGTATAGTCTTGATAATGAGGGATTATTAAGATTTGAAGGAAAAATTTGGGTTCCGAATGAAACGGAATTGAAGGAGGAAGTATTACAAGAGGCTCATTGTTTGAGGTACTCGATTCATCCTAGTAGCACTAAGATGTATCAGGACCTTCGACAGAGTTTTTGGTGGCCAAACATGAAGAGAAAAATAGCATAATATGTGAGTAAGTGATTAACTTGTCAAAAAGTTAAGGCCGGACATCAATGACTAAGTGGCTTATTACAGTCATTGGAGATTTCGGAATGGAAATGGGAGCATATCACGATGGACTTTGTGGTGGGACTTCTGACTACTCAAAAAGGGTATGACGCTATTTGGGTAATTGTGGACGGGTTGACGAAGTCGGCTCACTTTTTCCCAATAAGATTTAAGTTTAACTTAGATCAGTTAGCTAAACTTTATGTTAAGGAAATTATTTTCAGACATGGAATACCAGTTTCAATAGTGTCATATAGTGATCCACAATTCACATCAAACTTTTGGAGAAGTCTGCAAGAACAGATAGGAACGTAGTTGAAGTTAAGTATGACTTATCATCCACAAGCTAATGGGTAGAGCGAAAAGACAATTCAGATGCTAGAAGATATGTTGAGATCTTGCATTATGGATTTCAAATGTAGTTGGGATGATCATCTACTGTTAATAGAGTTTGCGTATAACAACAATTATCATGCGAGCATAGGCATGCCGCCTTACGAAGCTTTATACGGACGAAAGTGCAGAACACCATTGTATTAGGATGAAGTAAGAGAACATTGAATGCTATGACCCGAATTGGTGCAGCAAACAGCGGATATAGTTAAGCTGATACGAATGTGTCTGGTAGTTGTGACGCCCCCAAATTCGGGTCTCTTACAACTCGACAGATGGTGCTACACGGTACTACTATTCATTCATACATTCCATTGAATAGTCTCAAAAGGACTAATATAGCTTATATATATATGTATTCAAAATCATATTACATTACCCAGGTTCTTTGTAACCCTTTCAGTTGTTCTTGTCATAATATCAATATATTACAAACAGTCTTCCCATACTATTACATAAGCAATCTACGGGTCCGCCTTTGCCTTCCCTTTATCCTTGCCTGAGACTTCTGTACGCTCGATCTTAGCTATGTTCATATGGTTCAAGCAAGAGTGAGCATGACTAGCTCAGCAAGTACTACAATTCTAATAAACAACATGCTTGAAACATAGAACTCATATATCTTCAATAACTGAACAATAGTTATGAAGTACTATAGATAAATCAAAATAGCACTTCTTTTTCTTTAAAACATTTTACACAACCATACTTAATGGAATAATAATTATGGCTCAAGTATATAAGCATTCATAAGTTCTTTTGAAAAAGGACAACCAGGCACTAAATTCGTAAGTCTGACATAGCTTACGAGCACTTCTGAGTGATCAACTCATAGTACTCTATGTTGATCAACACTACATTCATTAAACGTATATACGTTTAAGTTGTGGCAACCTCACGTGCCTATCGTTTGACGACAAAATAATTTGAGCATACACAATCTACCTTTGAAAAACCACAACAATATTAGTTTGATAAATCCTTAACACCACTTGATAGAATAACATAGCATACATCTAGCCAAAAGGATTGGCTTTGACATTCTTCAAATACTAACTCATGTGAAGAATACATGAATCACAAAGACTTGCCCAGATTGAACTGGAACAAGGGTTAGAGTACTTGCCTTTAGCGTCTGATTACTGGTTAATACTCGTACAGTACTTTAATTCTTTATGATTATACAATTCATAATCACGTACCACATTAAGTCATACACAATCAAGTATGATTACTATTATATCTTACCCTTCATCTCAATGAAATTCCTAATTTAGATTCGTTATTTAGGCTTTTCAGCTTTCGTTACGTCATTCTCATTTCACTAATCTTCGATTGATTATTAACTCTTAATCAACATGCATTAGTGTCTTACAAGTACCTTACAATGTCTTAATCATGTTATGATTACATCTTAATACATTACTATTAAGTTCCCTTTACTTCCATACTTGAAATCTTTCTTCACTATCAACTTCCTTGGACTGGCGCCGCGGCGCCAAGTATTGGCTTGTGACTCGCGCTGCGGCGCGAGTTAGCAGTGTACCATGGTTCGGCCTTGCGCTGCGGCACAGGAAATTAGGCTTAGAGTCGCGCCACGGCGCGGACCTTGTGCCTTAGAAAATTTTGCAGTTTTAAAAATTTTTACGAACTTCCCAGACGCATAACTTCTTCGTTTTAAGTCCGAATTGGTCCGTTCAAAAGCCTACGGTTCAAAATTTTCATAATCTATGTGTTCATGCAAAAATTTTATCTATTTGACTTCGTTTGCTCAAAATTCACCTATGAGTTCATTTTTAACAAAAATGATAAACAAACGTGAACGTTCAACGCTCGTTTCTTCGTTTTAAGTCGGAATCTGGTCATTTTTTAGTCCGCAGCTCTATAATGACTAAAATGACTTGTCTCCATCAAAAACCAACATTTCCAACTTCAAACACAAAATACGACTTCCATTCTGAGAATTTCACTAATTCGACGGTAATCGTCCAATCGTGCGAATTCCGGCAAATCTTCATTACTAAGCGTTCTTAATAGATTTTAATCAACATAAGATCATTACAAGTTATTTACTACTCCAACTTATAATCAAAGTAGGTTTTAACTTATTCTCATAAGTTATTAACTTATTTAACTTAAGAGTTAGAAATCTTCATGTTCATGACTTATTATTAACTTAAGTCCTTCAATAAAAGTTCTCATGCTATATTCCACATACTAAACATCATATGGTAGGTTCTTCATGGTTCTAGCAACTTATTAATGTTCAAGTTGCTTTTTCAACCTATTCGGCTTAAGTTCATTCTTTAGTAACTTATAACATGCTATCATCCAACCCTCCCTCTTCTCTATCATTCCTATTATAGAAGAGATGAAGATATAAGAGAGAAGTCTTACCCTTGAAGACTTCTATTTGCTTTGGAAAACTATCAATGGTTGAAGTGGCTTATAAGTGCTTAAGTGACTTATTCTCCCTAACCAATAAGTAGCTTTATGTTTGAGAGAAAAGTTGGATGAAAATGATCAACCAACACAAGAAATGAGCTTGGTATTTATAGGCTTGGCAAAGTTAGGGCATTTTAGACATTAAACCTCCCACCTCCTCATTTTCACCTCCTTACTATTCTTTACTTGACCTTCAAGTCTTCTTACTAGCTACATAAAGTTCTTGGGCATCACACAAAATCCTTGCCCATCACACTTACCCATTTCACACTTGGTTTGACCCATGGGTCAAGGCTACTTGATAATTAACCTAGCTTTCTCTCTTAATAGGCTTATACTACAAATAGTTTGGGATTATGATCAATCAAACACTTGGGCTTGATTAATACTTATATTGGACTTCTACTAATAACTAAAAATCCTACAAGTCCATAAACTTAATCTAAACAACTTAACCATTATACCCCATGTATAATCTTCGTATACTAACTCGTATATTAGTTCATAATATACGTTATTTCATTCTTCATACATAATAGTACAATACATAGTATTATTCTTTCATTCTTTTCTTCATATAATGTATACACATTATACGATCACAACTTTCTTCCTTTAACGTTTAATAACCTAACGTTCCCAATTTAAGTCCGCATGTGAAATATTACGTTTTCCATACTTAGATTATTATTACATAATCGATATCACCTTGATATTATAACATTACATATTTCTCAGAAATTCAAAAATAATTCCCGAGCGAAAATCGATGAATAGTGATTTTCAGAAAATTTCTCGAAAAACTTTTATTTTCATTTTAGAAATTCAAACACTTTAATTCTTTCACGTAGTTAAAATACTACGACGTTCCGACGTTTCTAGGTTATAGAACATCATTCATCTTCTCAATTCACAATAATAATAAATAATATTATTTTATTCCTTATTAAAAGTAATTACAAAATGTTCGATTTTCCGGGGCGTTACACTCTCTCCCCCTTATAAGGATTCTGTCTCCAGAATCTCGCTATATATATAAAAAATTACACAAATAAATTTGGGTAATTCTTTTTCATCATTTCTTCTAACTCCCATGTTTCTTCTTCTGCATCATGGTTCTTCCATATCACCTTCACCGAAGGTATGACTTTATTCCGCAGAAATTGTTCTTTTATATCGACAATTTGAACCGCCGTTTCCTCGTACGTTAAGTCCTTTTCGACATGAATAGGCTCATATTCTATCACGTGCTTATAATCTGGCTTATAAGGACGTAACACGGATACGTGAAATATATTATGTATTCGTTCTAGGTCTGGAGGTAATGCTAACATGTAAGCTACCTCACCTACCCGTTTCAATACCTCGAAAGGTCCTATAAACCTCGGACTTAACTTTCCCTTCTTTTTAAAATGTATCTTTCCTTTCCAGGGAGATACTTTCAGAAATACATACGAACCTACTTCAAACTCTCGATTCTCTCTATGCAGATCCGTAAACTTCTTCTGTCTGTCTTGAGCTGCTAGAAGACGCATCTGAATCTTCTTAACAATATCTGTTGTCTATTGTACCAATTCTGGTCCCAACATCCGGCGTTCTCCTACCTCATCCCAATACAGTGGCGTTCTGCATTTCCTCCCATACAAAGCTTCGTATGGCGGCATACTTATGCTTGCATGATAACTATTGTTATACGCAAACTCCACTAATGGTAGATGATCATCCCAACTACCCTTGAAATCCATAACACAAGATTTTAGCATATCTTCTAACATCTGAATTTTACACTCGCTCTGTCCATCCGTCTGTGGATGATACGCTGTACTGATCTTCAACTGTGTTCCCAACTGCTCTTGTAGACTTCTCCAAAAGTTCGACATGAATCGTGGATCACGATTTGACACAATTGATACTGGCACTCCATGTCTAGAGATTATTTCCTTAATATAAAGTTTAGCTAACTGGTCTAAGTTATACTTAACCCTAATTGGCAAAAAGTGAGCCGACTTCATCAATTGGTCCATTATTACCCAAATCGCGTCATACCCCTTCTGTGTAATCGAAAATCCAACCACAAAATCCATCGTGATATTCTCCCACTTCCACTCCAGAATTTCTAATGACTGTAACAAGCCACTTGGTCGTTGATGTTCGGCCTTAACTCTCTGACAAGTCAAGCACCTACTAACATGCTTGGCAATCTCTTTCTTCATGTTCAGCCACCAGAAACTCTGTCGAAGATCTTGATACATCTTAGTACTACCAGGATGAATCGAAAACCTTGAACTATGAGCCTCTTGTAGAACCTGCTCCTTTAATTTCGTCTCATTCGGAACCCAAATTCTTCCTTCAAATCTCAATAACCCCTCGTTATCAAGACTTTACTTAATATCTTTTTCATTGATCAGCCGCTCTCTCATCCGATTACACTCATCAGATTTGAGTTGCACCTCCTTAACTCTCTCTACGATGGTAGATTGCATCTCCGTCGCAAACAACATTTGTCCCGCTTCACTTCCAACTCCATTCTAGCCATCTCTGTTATTAACTCAGTTTGAGCCGTTAACAAAGATAACTTTTCCCGACCCTTCCTACTTAAGGCATCGGCAACTACATTGGCTTTTCCCGGGTGATACAGGATTTCACAGTCGTAATCCTTTATCAACTCCAGCCATCTTCTCTGCCTCATATTCAACTCCTTCTATGTGAAGATATATTTTAGACTTTTGTGGTCCGTGTATATCTCACATTTTTCTCCATAAAGATAATGTCTCCATATCATTAGAGCAAAAACTATTGCGGCCAGTTCAAGATCATGAGTAGGGTAAACTTTCTCATATTCCTTCAACTACCTAGACGCATACACAATGGCCTTTCTATGCTGCATGAGCACGCAACCAAGTCCTCTATGCGAAGCATCGCTATAAACTATAAAATTTCCCGTGTCATCGAGTAATGAAAAAATAGGTGCTTCACTCAATCTTTTCTTCAATTCTTGAAAACTGTCTTCACACTTATCAGTCCACACGTACTTCACTGTCTTCCTGGTCAAGTTAGTCAACAGAGTAGCTATCTTCAAAAAATCCTGGATGAATCTCTGATAGTAACCCGCTAACCCTAGGAAACTCCGCACCTCAGTCGGCATTTTTGGTTGTTCCCAATTCATCACGGCTTTCACCTTCGCTGGATCTACTGAAATCCCCTCATGGTCAATAACATGACCTAAAAACTAAACCCTCTCTAACCAAAATTCACACTTATTGAACTTCGCATATAACTTCTCCTTTCTTAATGTCTCCAACACTATTCTTAGGTGTTCAGCATGATCTTCTGGCGTCTTAGAGTAGACTTGAATATCATCAATAAACAGCACGACGAACTTGTCCAAATATTGTTTAAACACCCTGTTCATCATGTCCATAAATGCAGCAGGTGCATTAGTCAACCCAAATGACATCACCAGAAACTCGTAATGACCATAACGAGTCCTGAATGCTGTCTTTGGCACATCTTCATCCCAAACCTTCAGCTGATGATACCCCGTCCTTAAATCTATTTTGGAAAAATATTTTACCCCCTTCAACTGATCAAAAAGATCATCGATCCTGGGCAATGGATACTTATTCTTTATCGTTAACTTGTTCAACTCTCGGTAGTCGATATAAAGTCTCAACGATCCGTCCTTCTTCTTGACAAACAACATCGGTGCTCCCCACGGCGACACACTCGGCTGAATGTACTTCCGATCCAACAGTTCTTGCAACTGCACCATCAACTCCTTCATCTCCACTGGCGCCATACGATACGGTGCCCTGGAAACTGGTGTCACTCCTGGTACAATATCTATTATGAACTCGGTCTCCCTATCCAGCGGAAGACCCGGTAACTCACTTGGAAATACATCCTCGAACTCATTCACTATAGGTATTTGTTCCATGGTCGCTCCCACTCTCTGGGTATCAACCAAATGACACAAATAGCCTACACACCCCTTCCTTAATAATTTCCTAGTTTGTGTCATGGTTAGACAACACGAATGTCCCGGCGATCTATTCCCATAAAATACTACCCGAGGTTATTCTAACGTCTTAATGTTCACACATTTCTTTTGACAATCTATAATTTCCCCATGGTTTACCAACCAATACATTCTGAGAATTACATCGAATTCTCCTAACTTTATTGGTAATAAATCTACCGATAATTTACAACCCCGAATATCTACACAACAACTCTTGTGAACATTTTCCACATGAATAATCTCTTCGTTTGCTACCTTAATATTTAAAGGTATATGCAACTTTTCAGGAAGTAATCCTAATCGTCTAGCAAAATCGCACGCTATAAACGAACAAGTAGCACCCGAATCAAACAACACGTACGCATTGATATCGTTGATCAGAATAATACCTGCGACAACGTCCCCTGATGCAACCGCATCTTGGACTGTCATGTTAAAGGTACAACCCATCGGTCTACCTGGTTGTGCTGGACCCCCAATAGCTAACCTACTACTATTGGCTCCCTTATTCCCGTCTGTCCCCTTCTTCGGGCAGTTCTTTGCCATGTGGTCCGTTGATCCACACATAAAGCATCCGTGGTTCTTCTTCGGACTTGGACAATTAGGTGCAATATGCCCCTCTTGTCCAAAGTTGTAGCAGACGGCCTTCCCCTTAAGACAGACTCCTAAATGAGTCTTCCCACAGGTCTTGCAAGCCTCCATTCTTCTCTTCGGGTCTCCTTGCTTCACTCCGGTATTCCCAGAGCTAAATACCTTCCTCTTCTGACCCTCGCCACTTCCACTGGCTCCCTTAATCTTGACTCTCCCGTCAACCTATCCCTTATTCTTCTTTTCTTTGTGGTATTGGCTCAACGCCTCACTACCGCCTTCGGCAATTATTGCCTTCTCTAAAACGATTCCAAAAGAAGTACTTTAGAATACCGATATACGGTTATAGAGCCAGGGTTTTAAGCCCTGCTCGAACCATCGCGCCTTCCTCACCTCAGTATCCACATGGTGTGGAGCGAACCTCGCCAGTTCATTGAACTTCGCAGCATATTGGGGCACTGTCATGTCCCCTTGTTTCAACTCCAGAAATTGTATCTCCATCCTTCCATGCATGCTCGTGGGAAAGTAGTTCTCGTAGAATATTTCTTTGAACCTCACCCACGTTATAGCATCTATTCCGGCCCTCGCCTGATTCGCCTCCCACCAAAAGTTGGTCTCTCCCTTCATCATGTAAGTTGCAAAGGCAACCTTTTGGGCCTCGTCGACATTTGCTATTACAAATGCCTTCTCAATCTCCCTAACCCATGTTTGGGCTTCGATAGGGTCCGTAGTTCCTTTGAACTCCGGCGCACTCATGCTCTTAAAGTCCTTAAATGTAGTACCTCGTACTACACCAGGATTCACGGGGATATTAGCCCCAGTTTAGTTAAAGGCTGCAGTTAAAAGGTTCAAAAATTCTTGCATGGGGTTAACCGGACCTCCCTCCGGTTGATTCGTGGTCGTACCTTGGGTACGGGGTACTCTTCTTGGCGGCATTTTACTGTCACAATAAACACATATTTCGTTATTATGCATTTCCTGTTAGTTAGTTATTATTCCATAATTAAACAATAACTTAAACACTCCTTACTCAACATTTTTCAAAAATGAAAACTTATATTAATTCATCGTAGTATAATACTACATCGGTTACATAAAATAGCCTAAGATGGATATATTACTCTCCCGCTATTGCTTTCCAAAAATTGGGATTTACAAAAGACTACCCTTAATTATACAAAAGAGGGCTTTACGGCACTACTAGATACACAAATATGTACATAACTAACTACTCTAACAACTAATAGATCATATCTTCCTTAAGGCATTCTCAAAATCTACCTTAGCAATACCGACAATTATATCACGGCTAGTAGTATGCCGTGTTTGCCCCACCTCCACCGGATATCTAGCTACCTACTGCTGGAAATCCGTATGAGAACTCCTATGAATATAGGACATGCATCCTCCCTATCTTCTGCACCATAGTCTTTAGCTCCTCCTTGAGCTCAAAGACCTCATGCTTCAAATCATAGACTTTGTCCTTAGCCAAAATCCTCTCGTCGTGTTCTTGCTCCCACATGGACTCGACATCAATCTTGTCCTCTTTAAGCATTTGGAGCTCTACTTTTAGCTCCTTGACCTCCCGACAGTAATGGATATTTATATCCAATACTAACATGAACAGAGACATCATCGACCCCCCAGGAGCTATCTCAGCTGTTATAGCCACTGGGTTAAAGGAGACTGTCTCTACCTCCTCCTTTATCATCCCGTCAAATACTGACATGAAGTCAGCTTCCTCTGAGTCTCCTGACTCAATGATCACTACGTCTGGCTCTGCTGCTATAGGGTTCGGTATAACCTCTACTTGGTTCACCGACTCTCCACTAATGGCCTGACCATCTACGAACATCTCATTACTCCTGACATCTACACAAAACAATTAAGTTGATTAGTACATGTCAGTATAATAATAAAAACACATAACATAATCATAATGTATACACCTTTGTGTTGGGATGAGGTGGGAGAACGCCGGATGCTAGGACCAGAATTGGTGCAGCAGATAGCGGGTGTGGTAAAGTTAATTCTGATGCGTCTCGTCACAGCTCAGGACAGACAGAAGAAGTATGTGGACTCACATAGACTAAGTCGAGAGTTTGAGGTGGGCTCGTATGTGTTTCTAAAGGTATCTCCCTGGAAAGGAAACATACGCTTTGGAAAGAAAGGAAAGTTAAGTCCAAGGTTTATAGGACCTTTTGAGGTGTTAAAACGGGTGGGAGAGGTAGCTTATATAATAGCATTACCTCCAGACCTAGAACGAATACATAACGTGTTTCACGTATCTGTATTACGTCCATATAAGCCAGACTATAAGCATGTAATCGAGTATGAGTCGATTCATATCGAGACAGACTTAACATATGAAGAGTCGCCGACGCAGATCATTGATAGAAAGGAACAAGTTCTGAGGAACAAGGTAATACCATCAGTAAAGGTATTATGGAAGAACCACGATGCTGAAGAAGCAACGTGGGAACTAGAAGAAAAGATGAAGAAAAATTTTCCTCATCTATTTTGATTAAAGTAAGATGAGATTCTGGGGACAGAATCTTTATAAGGGGGGAAGAATGTAACGACTGAGAAATTCGGATCTTATTGTAAAATGATTTTATTAAATTAAATAAAAATAAAATCATATTTCATGTATTATCAAGATGGTTGTCATTGTATAACCTATTGATGTTAGAATGTCGTAGTATTTGAGCTACGTGGATGAATTAAAGTGTTTGAATTTCCAAGACGAAAATAAAAGTTTTTCGAGAAATTTTTTGAAAAACACTATTCATCAGTATTTGCTCGGGATATAATTTTGAGTTTCCGAGAAATACGTAATGATGGAATAACAAGGGAAGATGGATTATATAATAAAAATCTAGTTATGGAAAAAGTAATAATTCACTTGTGGACTTAATTTATAAACTTTAAGGTAAATTAGTAATGAATAAGTAATAATTGTATGATACTTAGGTATTGTACAAATTAATGAAAACGAGTATAATACGAAGTATTATACGAGTTTGTATGAAGAATGAAATATTGTATATTTTCTATATGAATTAGAATACAAAAAAATAATACATAAACTATATGTATGCGTATTAAGTAATGCTAATGAACTTGTAAAGATTGATTGAATTAATACAAGTCCAAGTGAATTAAAGGGAGAGGCCCAATCATTAATGAATGAACAAACTAGGTTTATTAATGCAAAGCCCAAAGGATGATTTAATGAAAGCCCAAGATGGAATCCATGAGTTGTATGACCCATGGGGCAAACCATATTGATATGGTTATTGTGGTGACCAAGTAATGTGGTGACCAAGACTATGAAGTAATGACCAAGTGTAGGATAAAAGTTGTGTTAGCCAAGTAATGAATAATAAGGAGGTGGCTTGAGGAGGTGGGTGATTTAATGACTAAACTACCCTAGCTTTGCAAGTTCTATAAATAGAGAAGGCTTACAAGCCATTTGTTAGTTGTTCAAATAATCTAACTTCTCAAAAGAGCTTAAGTGTTAGAGAGAATAAGCTACACATAAGTCATTCCATAAGTAAGAAGAAGAAGCAAGCTACTTTACTAAGACTACAAAAAGTAAGACTTCTTCTCTAAATTATATTCTATCTCTACCATGCTAGGTTGATAAGAAAAGTTGGAATTAAGGAACATGGATGGTAAGAAGCAAGAAGAATGAGTAAGTCATGAACTTAAGCCGCATAAGTTGGCAATAAGTCATTTGAACTTATAAAAGTTATAAATTTATTATAAGTTAACCTTGAATGTTAAGTATAAAAATATGAATTGGTAATGAGTTTATTAAGAGAAGTAATAATGATGAAAAAGGACTTGTATGATCCTATGAATCATAAGTAAAGTTATATGTGAAGAACATGTAGAGTATGATGATTAAGAAACTCTAATTGTCATAAGTCATGAATAATCAAATCTTAAGTAGTTTATAATTTGATAAGTTATAAGCCATGAAGAATATGTCAAAATCCAACAATGAACATAAGTTGTTGTATGAAGTATGTTAAGACGTTCACATGATGAATGAGGTTCATTTGTAATGTTGAACAAATCATAAGAATGAAGAATTGTCGGAACGATTGGACCATAAACGTCGAATTCGTAAAATTCTCATAATGGAAGTCAAATTTTGTGTTTGATCATGGAACCATTGTTTTCCAATAGAGACAAGTCATATTTGGCATTTAAGAGTTGCGGACTCGAAAATAATCGGATTCTGACTTAGAACGAAGAAACGAGCGTTGAACGTTCACGAACGTTTATCGTTTTCGTTAAAAATGAACCAATAGGTGAAATTTTAACAAACAAAGTAAAATAGATAAAATTCTTACATGATCATGTAGATTACATCATTTGTGAACCGTAGGCTTTTGAACGAGCCAATTCGGACTTAAAACGAAAAAGTTATGCGTCTGGGAAATTCACAAAAGTTACAAACTAAATTTGTTTTCTGGTGCACAGAGTTGGCGCCGCGGTGCCAACCCTAGGCAAAATAACTCGCGCCGCAGCACGGAACAGTGTTCGAGCCTACTGTAAGAGTTCGCCACAGCGCAAACTATATTACATTATGTGGCGCAGCAGCGCCATGTACAGTACCAAAATCCTCTGGAGAGTGGCGCCGCAGTGCGGCCCATTAAGTAAGGACTCGCGCCGCAGCGCCAAGTTCGGGACAGTGATACAATAAGCTCACACCGCAGCGCGAGATGTAAGCATAAAGCTAGCGCCGCAGCTCCAGTCTCAGAACAAGGATAGTAATGAAGGTTTCAAAGTACAAAGAATAGAAAACTAATTGACTTAAAAGTAAACATAACTTAAGTAATGTAATGTAACATTGTTAAACCTTAAGGATGTTGTATAAAGGTTAAGATAACCTAGTCAAATGTAAATGCAAAGATAATGATAAATCGGAATGAATAGTAACTGAATCTAATACACAATTAGATAGAGAAGGGTATGAAATAGTCATGTACATTCTTGATTATATGTGACCTAATGAAAGGCATTATGTGATCATGTATTATAGAGACTTGAACGACTTGAACATAAAGTTAAAATACCATAGAAGACGCTAAAGGCGAGTATTCTAACTCTTGTCTCAGTTCAATATGAACAAGTTTTTGAGGTTCATGTATTCTTTCGCATGAATTGAAGTATGTTGAAGTTTAAGCCAATTCCTTTGGCTAGACTTGATGTATTGATAATCTATTCATGTATTATCAAATGTTGCTATCTTTTGTCAACTAATTGATATGGTTTTCAAAAGAAGACTGAAATGTTAAACAAATGTTTTGTCGGTAAAACGACAGGCACATGAGGTTGCCAAATGCTTAAACGTGCATACGTTTAATGGATGTAGTGTTGATCAACATAGAGTACAATAGGCTGATCACCTAGAAGTGCTCGTAAGTGATATCGGGCTTACGGACTTGTTTCCGAGTTGTCCTTTTTCAATAAAGAATGAATACTCGAGGTCTTTGACCGGAGTGAATATTTTACTAAATATTGTTATTATTGTAAAACATTTTGAAAGAAAAGATGAAGTGCTATTTTGAATTACCAATAGTACTTCATAACTATTGTTTAGTTATTAAAGATATATGATTTATATGTCTCAAGCATGTTGTTATTAAATTTTTATACTTGTTGAGCTAGTTATGCTCGCTCTTGCTTGAACCATATGAATGCAGCTAAGACTGAACGTCCCAAAGGATCGAAAAAGGATAAAGGAAAAGCTAAGGCAGATTACTAGCTGTCCTGTAATAGTATAGGTCTATTGTTATAATGTAACTGATATTATGACAAAGAACCTTTGTAATGGGTATAAAACCTAGGAAATATAAATATTACTTTGAATATATAGAAGTTATGTTCGTTCTTTGAGACTTTTCAATTGAATGAATGTATGAATGTTGTACATTATAGCACCATCTGTCAGGTTGGAAGACACCTGGATTTGGGGGCGCTACATGTGTCCCTCCCCTCCATATTTGAAACATATGATAGGTGGTCGTTCTTCTTCATTAACAACGGGTGTTGGTGCTGATGTCTTTCCATCATTGTTGAATCTTCTCTTCTTAAAATGTCTATGCTTATTATTTTGACCATGATTACCACCGAAGTGGTTACCATTTCTGGCATGTTGATTCCCTCCATGCTTATTGTCACCGCTTTGATGACTATTATCACCGGTATTATCATTTTGCCGGCTGCTCTCTTTTGGTTGCGTTGACTCGTTATCGCGCTCCACTAACTGAGCTCTATTTACAACATCTGAATACAAACACAGTTTATGAGAAATAAGATATTGGCGTATCTCCGGTTTCAAATCTCTTAAAAACATTTGCATCATTTGCTCCTCATTATCGACCAAATGGGATACAAACCGGGATAACTTCGTAAATTTAGCCTCGTATTGCGACACGGTCATATTATTTTGTTCCAACTTGATAAACTCCACCTCTTTCATGTGACGAATACTTTCGGGAAAGTACTTGTCGTTGAACAACTCTTGGAACTTCTACCAAGACATCTTGAGTGCGTCAAGCTGGGTACGTTTTACAGATTTCCACCAATAATTTGCCTCTTCACGTAACATAAAGGTGGCAAAGGGAACCTTTTTCTCCTCGGAGCATCCCAAGACATCAAATATCTTTGTGATCTGCTTTAACCACGTTCTCTACCTTAAGTGGTTCTGGCTTTCCCAAAAACTTCGGTGGTCCCAGCTCCTTGAATTGCTTAGCGGTGACCAACCGTGGGTTGCCATTATTTCCTCCTGTATTATGAACAGGAGTGGCCTTCGCCTGATGTTGCATGAATTCTAAAAAGCTCCTAAACGTACCATCGTTCGTCAATTGATCAGTGTTGGTGTTTACAAGAGGATTATTGCCATCCTGTTGCATATTGTCCTAATTATTGATCTGTGGAGACTCAACGGTCTCCTGTGCTCCATTGCTATTCTCAACATTCTCAGATGTCATTTTCAAATACTGCCACAAAATAAGGGTTAATTAACATCACATATTATCCCTATACTCTGACTAACCAATTAAATATCAAATAAACTTAGGTAGGTCATACTGGCAAAGGAATTCTCCGTCTCTCCCCTCCTAGTTCTATTCTCACATCTTAGCCAGGGATCATATCCCTAAGCTTTGATACCAACTGTGACGCCCCCAAAATTAGGTATACATCACCCATCTTGGGTCGCCAGATACATGGTACAGAATACAAATACAATCTTAAATATACAACATGAGTTGTGAGTTTGAATACAAATATTGTTTACTAGAGAGTATACAAACTCAAAAGGAGTCCTCATTACTATTATTATCACACTATTTCACAGAATAGTGAGGACTACTAATGCAAACATCTAGGACCATCACTCTGTTCCCCGACTAGTCCCAACTACGTTCTCATTTCCTGAAGAGAACAGTGAAAGAAAGGGTGAGCTCAACTAGCCCAATAAGAAATATTCTGAATAAGATAATGCAGAATAAATTATCATTAGCCTTCAACAGTATAACAACTGATAGAATATAATAGACAACAAGTTTTAGATCAAAAACTGCAGCGGAATAAACAATCCATTAGAAGAGTAAA
Organism: Panax japonicus; assembly: GCA_020205505.1. Taxonomy (NCBI): domain Eukaryota; kingdom Viridiplantae; phylum Streptophyta; class Magnoliopsida; order Apiales; family Araliaceae; genus Panax; species Panax japonicus. The sequence continues at coordinate 32,783,812 of CM035113.1, read as the reverse complement.
GTAAAATATAAAATCTACTATCTTCTATGATTTAAAAAGTTTTTCACCAACTTTATCGCTGAGACTCAGCTTAATAGATAATCCACATCATTAACTCATCCCTGCACTACAGGCCAATGTTATTTTTAGTATCACGACCACGAATTATCCATGCACTACATGCCAAAGATAATCGTGTTTTCATCAACGGTCCTGATCATGCCATAAAACAATTCATCTTTGCACCCTTGGCCGAAGAGAATCCATAGCCATAATCATACCAAAAACTGTCCATAAATGCACTACGGGCCAATGAGGACTTTTACCACATCATTCGTAACATTACAGTCATGATTACACCGACTAATCCCTGGTCATAATCATACCAAGTCCATCTATGCACTACAGGCCACAGATGACTTTCAATAAAATATAAACATGAGGATGATGACAATGATATAAGAATTCAATAAAACACGTTCAAGAATTAATTTGTCCAGGAACTAATAATGTCCAAATTGCCAACATGATATTGCTTTGTAGAGTAAAATTCAAGAATGCTCAGAAGAATATTTTCATGAAAAGATACTGGATGAAGCGCAAATATCAAGGATATTCCACTAATTTCATGGAGTATAGTAGTCAAAACTTTAACCAACTGAGTATAATAAAGAATGGAATAACAAAAGAAATCACCATGTATGCGGTACTTCGCATAGACAGGTTATTCCAACAGAATACTAATATGGACGGAATCAGGTCCGGCGTAAAACGCACAGACAGGATATTCCAACAGAATAATAATAAAGATGGAACCAGGTCCAGCGTAAAACGCACAGACAGGATATTCAAACAGAATAAAAATGACGGAATCAGGTCCGACGTAAAACGCACAGACATGATATTCCAACAGAATAATAAAGACGGAATCAGGTCCGGCATAAAACGCACAGACAGAATATTCCAACAGAATAATAAAGACGGAATAATAGAAGAATGTCACCAAGTATAGGGTAGCCCGCGCATACAGGTTATTCCAACAGAATAATAAAGAATGGAATAACAGAAGTTCTCTTCATGAATACAAAAGAAATAATACTCCCTACGAGTACAACAAATAATATTCCCTACCTTAAAAAAACTGGATACTGAAATAGTGAGGTAGCAAACTTCTCTTCTTCTTTCTCTCTATAATTTCTCTCTATAATAATTGCTCTAAAGCTTTAGTGAATTGGTGAGAAATGAAGGAAGAATGAGCTTCTATTTATTGGAAAATATAGTTTCGATAATTGCACGTTTTGGGGCTCGAAATATTACAGTATAATACTGTCCTCTTTTTCTTCACTTTTAATTTAGTCCTGCAAGTATTATCAAACTTGCACCAACTCCCCTAATAGTAAATAATGTGAAGCAATAGTAAATCATGTGACTCAATAGTTCTAATCAAGTGATAAAAACAATTATAGTATAGTACCTCCATCTATACCTCCATTTTTAACTAAGTCATGCAAATATTATCAATTTTGCACCACCACCCCTAATAGTATAAGAATGTGAATCAATTGTACCATCATGTGAATCAATAGTATAATCATGTGAATCAATAGTATAATCATGTGAAAAAATTAATTACAATATAGTACCTTCAACTATACCTCAATTTTTAACTTAGTCATGCAAGTATTATCAATTTTGCACCACCACCCCTAATAGTATAAGAATGTGAATCAATAGTACCCCATAAAAAATAACTTGTGAATAGTAACTCGTGAATAGAAAAGTGCTCCGAATACCTCCAGACATCAATTATCATCGAAATAAATGTCAATTTCCACTAACACTAATAATCCCAATACAATGGAAGAATCAATTTCATCTTTAATCAACACAACTTATTCATCTTTAATATTATAACTCACAATATTTAACAATCAGGTCATTCCCAGGAAAGATGAGGCTTTCCAATAAGGATTTTTCCTTATTGGCGCGCAATTATGTGACCAAACCTCTCTTTGACAGAACTTATAGACATTGTAAATATTACAATTTAATTATACGAATAACTTTGTCATCTCAATTATTGATTTAATAAAATAACATATTATGCAGATGATACTGTGACAATAATCGAATCAATAATATGAGAGATATGATGCAACAATTACTATAGTAATAATTGAGTATAACTGAGTGACTTCTCACGTAAGCATTAATAATCAATATCGTGTGCTACTATGCAACCACGCGTATTACTGTACTTTTACTACCGGGTAGTTCAATAGTATTAACGGTAAAACCTCCGCCGTTATTTTCATAAAATATTTTTGTCGTTCTCTAACTACGATAGTACTTCCGTTGTGGGGTCCACCAATGTTTATGCCGTCGTACGAATATTTCCCGACAAAAAAAATATTATATAACAACTTGCGTACTTTGCAAAATTTATAAATACTACCCACAACTATAACATTATATCAAATCCACTCCATAATATAAAAAAATAAAAAATTATTTCAAAAAATTAAATATTTATTCATAAAATCTGAGGTCTCACAATCACTGTCACGTGTATCATGTAGACAAGTCAACATACATGTAACATGTGAGAGGATTCAATATCCAATTTTTTTTGAAAGGAATTGTCTCGTTTTATGTTGATCAAGGGCTCGTTTTGCATTGACAACAAAAAGGACTCGATACCAAACAAAAAGTTTTTGAGAAGAAATGGACGAAAAATTTAAGTTTTCTTTCCAATTCTTATATTTCTGAGTTTTTTAATAAACGGAAAAGAAAAGAAATGGATAGAAAACTTGGCCACTTTTCCTGTTAAAGTTTTCCGCTCAAAATTGGTCTGATTTGGACGAAAAAGAAATTAGAATAAGTAATATTTTTATAATTTTTATAACTATCATCAACTTTTAGTATAATAAATTTTAAATTACAACTCATGTCCTTAATTTTAATTTTTTTTATCTTTTTCCTTTAAAAACTCAAAAATAACTCAAAGAAAAATTTCAAATTTTCTATTTTTTTTTCTGTTCTAATTTAAATTTTTGTATTCAAAAGTCAGAAACACAACGGAGTGTAAAGGTCGGTGGTCACATTTATATTTTAAGAAAAAAAGAAAACAAATGGAATCTCCAACATCGCATGAAAAATATTGGAATCACAAACGAACCGACACAAATCAATAATCAAAGGATGAATTTAAATCTCCTGTATTTGGGATTCTGAAAATTGTCTTTAGACTGAAAACCCATTCAAAGAGGTGGGCCCCTCAATAATGGTAGTTCTTCATCATTATCTATAAATTCTTACATTTACATTTGAGCAATGCTACGCAGACAGGAAAGCTGGACAGGAAAATTGGACCGGCCAATTTTTTTTTTTTTTTTTTTTTTTTTTTTTATTTGTGACTCTCAAAAAATGTATAATATTTATTCCAACAGAAATTTTTACAAAATATGGTGTTTTAGGTGTAATTTGGATACATATACAAATACAGGGTTATACAGTCTGTATAACCCTGTATTTGTATATGTATCCAAATTACACCTAAAACACCATATTTTGTAAAAATTTCTGTTGGAATAAATATTATACATTTTTTGAGAGTCACAAATAAAAAAAAAAAAAAAAAAAAAAAAAAAAAATTGGCCGGTCCAATTTTCCTGTCCAGCTTTCCTGTCCGCCCAGACTTATCCTTTACATTTACATCGACCTCATTTTTTTGTGTGTTAAACCTCACTTCCAAATTTTGAGATCTTATTCCAATTCTCTCTCACAAATCAAGCCTTTCCCATTAAATTCTTGCAGTTTTATTGCATTTGGTGGCTGAAGATCGAAGTTTTTGTGACTGAATCTTAGAGCAATTCATACATTTGATTGAGAATTCAAGATTCTGTTTATTGGGTTTGAAATGGCCGAGGAATTGCAGAAATTGGTGGTGATGGTTACGGCTCAAACGCCAACCAACATTGCTGTGATTAAGTACTGGGGAAAGAGGGATGAAACCCTTATTTTGCCAATCAATGACAGCATAAGTGTGACTCTGGATCCGGATCATTTGTGTACAACTACTACTGTTTCGGTGAGTCCCAGCTTTGAGCAGGACCGCATGTGGCTCAATGGCAAGGTAAAACTTTCAGAACTTTTCATTTTCTGTATTTTTCATTTTTGTGATATTTTCCTTCCGTTTGATTACTGGCAAAATTTTATGTTCCTTTTAGTCCTCCTAGGAATTGAATTTTGTTGCACTCTGTGTCTGTGTTTATGTGTATACATAGTGAGACAGAGAGATGATAGCCAACTTAAAAGGATAATTAAGTATAGTTTGTTGGAATTTTTTTTCTTCATAAAATAGGTTTTTAAAAGAATTTAAAATAAAAACAGGATATCTTTATGGTTTTATACGAAATAACAAATATATATACATGTATCTAAAGAGAGAATTAATAATAATAATAATAATAATAATATTACTTATCTAGATATTATTATCTAATAATAATATTCAAAACAACTATTAATTAGAATTAATTCCACTAAATAATTATAATTGCACTTCAGTCTAGAATTAATTAAATAAACCCTTTACTAATAAACAGTAAATATTTCCTCTATAAATGTACTTAAATATTTCAGAATTAATTAATATAATTTTGATACATTTAAACTAATTTCATAAGTCCATAATTTATCTCTATTTGATCATAAATTGATTTAAGCCAAGATTCTATGATCAATAATAAATTATCTTATGAAAAATCTTATAGATGTTTTGACAATAATAATGTTTCTAATATTAATTATGTACATTAATCGACATTCCAAGGTATTAATTAACAAGATGTAATTTCACTCGTTGGTAAATCAAATTAATATATATATATATATATATATATATATATATATATATATATAACATTATTAAGTCCACTATTATTTCAAAATTAAGTAATTTTACAAACTAGTATTTATGTGAAAATATTTTATAAATAAAATTATCACATGATCCGTTTAATGCACACCGTTAATGCACTAGTACTTTAATTAGAAGTCCAACTTCAAGTAATTTTACAAACTAGTATTTATGTGAAAATATTTTATAAATAAAATTATCACATGATCCGTTTAATGCACACCGTTAATGCACTAGTACTTTAATTAGAAGTCCAACTTCCATGATCAATATAAATCATTTTTGTTAAAGTACTATAACCTACATGATCATATCTCCAAATCATCCTAAGTTATAAACCATTATTTCTTTATTTATATATTACATATGATTTATATCTTCTGGGTATAACATATATTTATACACATAAACCATTACATATATAATATGGAGATATATATAAACAAACTAAACGATCATATAATGAATGATGAACGATGTAGTTTTATTAATTAATCAATATCCAACATAAATAAATAAACATTAAATAATAGATAAATAGGATTTTTATAGCAAAAATCCAACATAGTTTACTTTAGATTTTATATGAAGTGGACCTGAATTAGGTGTGGAGGAGAGTTGAAAGATGACTTTAGGGGTCTATGGCTGATCTTAACTATAAGCTTGATGCTTTTGATTTGTTGTTATAATGGATGTTTTTGGTATCTTGGGTTCTTTTTGTTGATATTTTCTCAGGCTCAGAGATGAAGAGGGATGTGATAATAAAGAAATTTGAAAAACAACAAAAAAAATATTAAAGTTACTCTCTGGAGTTAAGATGCACATCAACTAAATTAACTTAAAAATAGAAGTGTTCAAGTTGAAGGGAATCCTGATATCCGAAATATGTTCAATTCCACGTGCTAAAAATTTGTTAAGGGTTTTCTTTTAATAAGAAAAACTGAGGAATGATGAATAATGAAATAAAAGTCATATCTTGCAAGTTATGTAGGCTGAGTTGAGTGATGTTATTTTTTGTTAATCCTTATTAAAAGTGTTGAGTGATGTTATTTTTTGTTAATCCTTATTAAAAGTGTAAGACATGAAGCTCTTCATTCTGTGGGGTTGTGTTGATTCCTGTCATTTTTTCTTATGTTTCTATGCTGATTGTGTTGATTCCTGTCATTTTTTCTTATGTTTCTATGCTGGTTAGTGTAGGAGATATCCCTTCTTGGAGGTCGATTTCAAAGTTGTTTAAGGGAAATTCGCTCTCGTGCTCGTGATCTTGAGGATGAGAAGAAGGGTATCTTGATTAAAAAAATGGACTGGGAAAAATTGCATTTTCACATTGCTTCATATAACAATTTCCCTACCGCTGCTGGTTTGGCTTCCTCCGCTGCCGGTCTGGCTTGCTTTGGTAATTTAACTTTTTCTTGTTTATATTTATTTATTTTGTTTTATTTTTCTTTGGGTTTCATGGTTGTCCCTCTTGTAATAATTAATTTTAGGATTTCAGTCTGAACATTTAAAAGTTTTCGTTAACTGAAATAACTGAAATTAACTCTGACCTCCAGAGACACAAGACTATAAGTTGCTTATGGATTCTCTGATCCTGTTTATTGAAAATATTCCTTACATGTTTTGAGCTGGAGTATATTCCAAATCATACAATCAAAAAAAGAAAAGATGTGATGCATACACTTTAGGCATTACTTCTAGAGTTCCACCTTCTTTTATTTGTTCATGCCTGAATCGACCTTGCAGTTCCATGAGTAATTGTAAAACTAAGTATCAAAAAAAGAAAAAGAAAAAACAAGCGTAAATGTGAAACTGCTGACTTGCTGAGCTATACCTTCATATCAGCATGAACGAACAAATTGCAAAAAATTTGCCCTCCTTTTTTTTTCCTTTTCTTTCCTAAAACTAAATCATGATAATTTGTAAAACAAGGAGATAAAGAATAAATGAATTTGTTAACCTAAAGTTCCGTATGAAACTGCTAATTTTGCTATCTTCTATTTTTTCGCTGGTTATGTGGCTAACTGCTTGGAGATCATTTACCTGCAGCCCAGGTGTCTGGTTCATTTGACTTATTATTTGATTTTCAAATCACCAAAAAATTAACAACTTTTGATTTTTGAAGGACACTTTAACCATCTGATATTGTTATTGATTTTGTATCATTTTTATAGTTTTTTTAGTTGATGCCCAGAATGTCTTCCAATAATTTAATTGTTACCTGGAAGTTTTCGCCTAAAGTTTGTTCATGTAGTTTTACTATTATTATACATTTCAACTTAGGTTGAAAGTTATTGGCCACATTAATCATTTTTGTACTACTTCTTGTACTACCTTTTAAATTACTAACTGTGTATAAAATGCAGCCCATGTTACATATAGTGCAATCGACCAAGCGAAAAAAAGTTGCACATACTGCAGTAGGGTCCCTAGGGCCCACAATTTCTCACTTTTTATTACATGGAAATTTATATCTCACGACTGCAAATACCCAACAAGGGATTCAAATTGTAATATCCCAAATATTTATAACGCTCGAAAATGTAATCGTATTTGATTAAAGGTTAAGTTTATGATCTAAATTTTTTGTTATGGAGTTTAATGTGTGTATTGTATAGGTATAGAAGTTATACGTGGTAAATAGCTAGGAAAGCGCTATTCGATTATATGGTAGGATGGATTTGACCTAAATATTTATACGACGTATAACTACGATATCACTATTCATAAATACAGAAAGTCAAACTTGGAGAAAAAATCAACGATTACTGCTAACTAAATTAGTTAGGAAAGTAACTAGAAAGCAAACTAAGTTTGGAGTAACCAAATGGGATTGGACCGGTTATGGAGGGCCATTTTTGACCATTAGGAAAGTTTGGTGGTTACTTACAAAGTTTGTAAGTATGAAAGCTTGTCTTGCACATTAAGTTGACAAGTTGAAGGTTACTTTCAATGTGTTGTCAAGCATGGGATGGTGAGATGCGCGGCCTCTTGTCCTGCAACACAATAGTTGCAAGAGAGGAGTTGGTAGGCCATGGCACAATTGACCTTTTTGGCCACTTGTGTGTGGAAGGATTGGTTGGCCTTGGTGGCCAATTGTGGATGGTTGAACTCACTTGGCCTTGTTGGCCAAGTTTGAGTGGTTTAACTTGCAAGACTTCTGTCTTGCAAGCTACTCTTGCTTTGCCTATAAATAGAGCCCTTATGCCATGTTAAAAAGTTAAAGCTAAAAATTATAAAAAGTTAAATCTAAAAATTTGAAAATACTTGTTTTTTTATTTTGCAATTTATCAAGTGGGGTGAACTTTAGGTATATCATATTTGGAAAGAGTAGAGCCTATGAACTTACATTAATGTTATTATTGTAAATGATTGATTTTGGAAATTGCCTTCTCATTAGAATAATTTTTTTTTGATTTTTAAGCTTTACTTATTATTATGGTCTCCATTTCTTTTGACTTTGTTAAGAGGAGGAAAGGAGAGAAATAAAAACAGGGAATGAGATAATCACTCAATTTTTAAATAAAAAAAATATTTGCAATCATTGGTGGTTAGAATTTATGTTGTTTTTTCTTGGTTCTATTTGAAAATAATTTTTTTTCTTGGTGGGAGAGCCTTAGATCCTAATTTTTATGTGTAAATAAATTTTCCCACTTATTTTCTACTTATTATTAATATTATTACTATCATAATAATTAAATAAATAAAAGTTGCCTTATATATATAATCAAATAAAGTTAAAAAAACTAGATGTTTAGTTATTTATCAAGTGGGGGTAATTTGGACATAAAAACTAAATCATATAGTTAGTCTACTGCACAAAGGGTTTGTTTAGTTAAAAATGAAATCCACTTGTGGAAATATCACATTAGCTTGTGGAAATATCAATTCCCCAGAATAATTATTGATGAAATATTGAATTGTTATAATTCTATATTGGAGATGAATTTATTGTGTCAAACTAAATTGTTTTGGGGTGATATCTGTATGTTAGTAACTGAGTTGAACAACCCTTATTCATGGGGGAATTTATGATGCGTCGGATAACCGACTTTTATACTATTGAAAACGAAAGTTGTCAGTATAACATGTGTTATGCATATATTATTAGGCTGATCTCCTATAATATCTATGAAGCATTCTTAGTCTATATGATTGTTAACAAAACTGTAGAGTTCAAAGTCTTCATGACTAACAAACATTATTAGTTATTGGTTTTAATTAACCCCCTCAGTTTACTATTATAAACAATTGTCAAAATCTTTTGTTGAACTATTATTCCTTTGAATCTGAGAAGTGTGAGTTCTCTTATGTGTTATATGTTAGACTTTTTGAGCAATCTTATCATTCTTGCAAATAATTTTTATTTGCAGTTAAGGAAGTATTACGAGAAGAGTTTGGTAGTAGAACGGAAAAATTAAAGGATAGTTAGGTCTTGAGACATATTTTTATTGTCTTATAGTACGATGTAATAGGATGTAAGTTGTAATAACTTTGGATATACGGAATTAAAAAAACTTGGCATTGTAATATTCTAATGAATAAAAGAGAAAATTCAAGCTAGTAGATGTAGACGCCATTTAACTGTGCTAGATTAACATTATTGACAATGCCTAAAAAGTTCTGTTGAGGAAAGAGGTTGTCTAATTGAGCGTTGTTTAAACGGAAAGTCTCTTCTTTCCTGGAAACTGGTTGGTTGTTAATATTGAGAGTTTCAGATAGATAAATGAAGAAGTATTTAAGATCAAGTTGTTGTATATTATATATACATAGAAGGATTTAGTGTTGGATGATGTGTGAAAGTGAGTACCAGATCCGCTGTATTTGGGGGCGTCGCACAAATCGTTCTCTTTTATAAGCTGTAAGATTGTTCTATAGCTTGTATAGGTTGTACTGTGTATTCTTATAATTCATTGCAGTCACATGCATTTCAGCTTGCTCTAATAATAATTATATGTTCGTTAGACTATACCATTCTGGAGAATTACGGTTCATATTCATGTTTTAAATGTGCAGTTTTTGCCCTGGCAAAGCTAATGAACTTGAATGAGGATAATGGGCAGCTTTCTGCTATTGCTAGGTACTTTTTCACATTCATCTGTGTTCTTTAATGAGGCTCTTGCTGGTTGGTCGACTTGAGTCAACTCTCCTTTTTCATTTGAATGATCATTATATGCATGTATGCTGGGGTTTTTGACCATGCAACTTAAGTTTCTCTTGCATGGAGTCAAAGGGTTTATCTCAGCCTTGCTTTTATTTTATATTTTTGGTGCTAATATATCTTAATTATTGATTTCCTTTCATCTGTGTATGCTTATTTAATTTATAGAGTTTCCTCTATACATCAAGAATTCAAGAATAAAAGTTAGTCCGTGACATATCACAAGATCTGTTTATTCATATACAGGCGAGGTTCAGGCAGTGCTTGTCGCAGTTTATATGGTGGATTTGTCAAGTGGATTATGGGAAAAGTAGGTTATAATTATGTCTCTGTTTCTTTTAGTGGCTCCTGTTAAGGAAGCAAGTCATCTTCTCAAGTTATTGTTCTGACTACTGTTTTCCTTTTAACATCTCAAGGAGGAGAATGGAAGCGACAGCATTGCTGTTCAGCTTGCTGATGAGAAGCACATGGATGATCTTGTTATTGTTATTGCTGTGGTTCGTATCTTTACTTTGGTAGAAATATCTTGTTTAAACCTAGTTTTTCTGGTGTAACATAGAAAGTCCATTGACAACCCACCCATTTATGTACTCTTTCTGACCCAATTGACTGTCATGGTTAATACATGACATGTAGTTTAAGGAAAAAATCATGACAAATTATATCTATCCCATTCTAATTCTAATAAAATTTCTTTTATCCAAAAAAAATAAAAAATGAAGAGTAAATCTATCTGATCGCACAGTAAGCTCCACCTTTTTCTTAATATCCAATTTTACATTGAATTACATTGATTTTAACCATAACACTTATTCTGGGTCTTTCATATAAGGCCAAAGATGACCTCAAATTGTGGCGAAGGAAGTATTTTTTGTTTCGTTCTACTTCCGCAGCTCCGCTGTGTAGGTTGTTTGCTTGATTGCGTTAACAAGATCCTCGGTTGCTTTCACTGTTTTATAATTATCTCATCAAATGCATCTTTACTATGTATAGTTTTCTAAAGCTCTGGTGAGTTATCTACAGGGGAATTTTTTATTTTTTTTTGTCATTTTATTGTTTCATTGGCATTTCATCAGGCCAATGTAACTGCATTCTAAGTAGACTGGCACAATAGTCTTATAAATTACGCTATAAATGGGTTACAGTAATCAAAATTGCTTTTGTAATGTTTGTTCGCATGACCTCATGAGACTGGGGTAAGCAAATTGTATTTCTAACTTTTTGAGCAATTATAAAGTAAAACTTGTTAACTTTCATATCTCTTCAGATTAAATTGTGATGTTCCTCTGTTGATCCATAGTCGCCCTTTTCTTTCTTCTGGGTCCCTCTAATTTTGTATTCTGATAATGCTTCTGTTGATTTCAGGTAAGTGCACGGCAGAAGGAAACAAGCAGCACCACAGGAATGCAAGATAGTTGTAAAACTAGTATGCTTATACAACACAGAGCAAAGGTTCTTGCTTGAATTGTTTCTCATTGCGAAATAGATTACATTTTAGTCATGAAAATCCTAACAGTGGCCTAAAGCATGTGTCTTAAGTTGTTTGGCTAGATTATGTTGTTAGCAGCGAATAAGAATTTTCGGGAACTCATTCATGCATATGTGCATAATATTTACATACTAATATTTATTGTTGAATGCTGGGCTTTGGATTTGACTTTATATATATATATATATATATATATATATATATATATATATATAGAACACGGATCAGGTCCGGGAGTCCGGACCTGATCCAAAATCTGGACCCTATTTTTTTTTGGTAGAACAACTAAAAAAAAAAAAAATTATGGAACTAATTTTTTTCCATAAAACAGTGTTTTGGGTGTGTTTTTAATACCTACACCAACCAATGTATGTATAGTCTGCCCAGACTGTACAGATATATTTTGTTATACGTATCCAAATCACACCCAAAACACTGTATTATGTAAAAATTCAAGTTCCATAATTTTTTTTTTAGTTGTTTAAAAAAAAAAAAGGTCCGGATTTTGTTAAAATCCGGGAGTCCGGACCTGATCCGGACTCTCTCTCTCTATATATATATATTCAATATTTTTGTCTTGGACGGTTGCAGGAAGTTGTACCAAAACGCATAATTCAAATGGAAGACGCCATTGAAAAACGTGATTTTCCATCTTTTGCACGTCTTGCTTGTGCAGACAGCAATCAGTTCCATGCAGTCTGCCTGGATACAAGTCCCCCTATATTCTACATGAATGACACATCCCATAAGCAAGTCCTCTTCTTTGTTGACAGATAATGGACTAATCTCCAATTTTTACCCTAATCTTTAACCTCAAAATTAATTTGCACCCTAAATTTTATTTTGAATTATATGCACCCTAAACTTTAAGTTTCAAAACAATATACACCCTCCGCACCCTCTGCATCAAAACAATTTGCACCCTAAACTTTAGTGCGGATGGTGCAAATTATATTGAAACTCAAAGTTTAGGACACATTTAATTCAAAATAAAGTTTAGGGTGCAAATTGATTTTAAGGTTAAAGTTGAAGTGTCCAATTTGGAATTAGTCCAGATAATGATATACTTTTTGTTTCATTTTTATGCTTTTGATTAGTAAATAGTTAAATTTGTTATGTGAATTTTTGACATGGTAATTACGTTTCAGGATAATTAGCTGCGTAGAGAAATGGAACCATTCTGAAGGAACACCTCAGGTTTGTTCCCTTTTGCCATTCCAGTCGAGAATTTTTTGTGCACGTGTCCAAGTTCAGTATGTGCATACCTTTGTGCAAAATCTATTTGCAAGATTCTAACGTTTTCTTACTGGAGTAATAAGAGATAATAGTAAATGACCATTTATAGCGAGTCTTTTTTGGTATTGGCAAGCATGTTTTCGACTAACAAAACTGGAAAGTGAGATGTACAATAGGAAGTAAAGAGAGTAACAGACATCCAAAAGAAAAAACAAGCTGAATTGCCAATTTGCCTGTCAGGCTTGGTCTGGTTGGCAGTTAAGAGTCAGATATATTTAAATCCTTTGCAGCTTGATTTGTTTGACATATTTCACAATTAATGTGGTAATTATAGAAATAGATAGTTGGCGCCATAGTTGCTCAATTGTTGAGTTCCGATTTGGATGTCAAGATATCTGTGGTGCCATTTTTTATTTTGGTTTTTTCCATCCTGGGAGACCTGCAGTGTTTTTAGTGATTTTCTTTAATAGTTATGTTTGATTACTCCTTTTCCGAAACAGTAACTCAATATTGAATATGGCAGGTGGCTTATACTTTTGATGCGGGGCCTAATGCAGTCCTAATTGCACGTGATAGAAAAATTGCTGCCCTTTTACTTCGGAGGCTGCTTTTTCATTTCCCTCCACATTCCAACACTGATTTGAACAGGTATCATGTTTCCAGATAATTTCAAATTTATTTGTTGTTCCTTGAGATAGTTTAAGTAGTATCAAAAGCTGAATATAGAATAATTCCAGGTTATCGAATATTTGTTAGTCCCATGACCGAGTTCGCTGATATTTCTGTGCTAACTTTGATTTTTTTCAGTTATGTTATTGGTGACAAGTCAATACTACTAGATGTTGGGGTCCAGGACATGAAGGATATCGAATCCCTGCCACCACCTCCGGAGATTAAAGATAACATTCCATCCCAGAAAAGCAATGGAGACGTTAGTTATTTTATCTGCACAAGACCTGGGCGAGGTCCGGTATTGCTACCTGATAGTCGAGCTCTCCTCAACCCCGAAACTGGTCTTCCCAAGTAAGGAGTGGCACATTTTGTTATGCTTTGTGTTTTCCGCATTTTTCTTACCTGGTTCACTAGATGTTCTGAGGCCTGAGTATTGCAATTAGATGGTCCTTTTCAGGATACCAAATGGAATCCTGTCTTGCAAATTCAGAGAGTTATTATTCTTCTTGTAGCCGTAATTTGATCTTCTGCAATTAGAGTGTATCATGTTAGACATGATAATGAATAACTTGTTCTTATTGAATGTAATGTTGTTTGCATTGGTTACCTTTCTTTCCCTGGTGGATTTTCAAGAGCTGCAGTCTCAAGCATTTTGTAATGAATAGCGAATAAAAGTAAGCTAATGTTTTCATCGTCAGTGTTAAAGCTAAAATTTTAGTTCCCATTTGGTGCCAGATTGTGTGCTTCAATTGGTCCCTGCTTATATTTTCTATGCTCTCATCTTGCCTCAAGGGATAGCTGTAGACTCAGGTATGCTTGAATGCTGGGGAAAAAAAGAACAAGTACAGACCTTAATGGACAAAAGAATATTTCGAGTCATTTTGAGAAGGAAAACTCTTTAGAATAAAAAAGAGCACACATTATTCCTTACAGGCTCTCATCCATCATTTCCCGACTTCTAATTCTAATTTAGTTCATTTTCTGATGTGGGTTTCTACTTTATTTAGTTTCAGCTTCTATCCCGCTATATATATTATTTTCTGAAAATTAATTTAGAAAACCTAATTTGTTTATAACTAATATCATTAGCCTGACGAGAACGCATTCACTAATGTTTCAGGTTGGTTTATTCATTAATTATCTGATTATTCCAAAAAAATGAAGAATAAAGGTCATGGTGGATATTATTAAAAAAAAAAACTAATAACCAAAAGAGTTTAATTGGGTTAAATAATCAACCTCGTCTAGTTATTTTTGTTCTTGGCATCAACCTGTCGATCTTTGGTATAATGAGGCTTGTAATGATTTACATAAAAATTTTAAGGTGTTGAATATATATATATATATATATATATATATATATATATATATATATATATATATATATATAGAAAATGGATCAGGTCCGGACCTCCTGGACGGGAGAAAATCCGGACCCGAATTTTTTTTTTTTTTTTTTTTTTGTAGAACAACTAAAAAAAAAAAAAAATTTATGGAACTGAAATTTTTCAATAATACAGTGTTTTGGGTGTGTTTTTAATACCTACCCCAACCAATGTATGTACAGTCTGCCCAGACTGTACAGACATGTTTTGTTATAGGCATCCAAATCACGCCCAAAACACTGTATAATGTAAAAATTCCAATTCCATAAATTTTTTTTTTAGTTGTTTCAAAAAAAAAAAAAAAGGTCCTGATTTTAACAAAATTCGGGAGTCCAGACCTGATCCGGACTCTATATATATATATATATATATATATATGGGGTTCCATCCACAGCAACCGGTTGTTGGGGAGCAACCCCTTTTATCCAGCTGTAACAGCTTGTACCGGCTTATATAAAAAAACTAATAATTCTAAGGCCGGTACAAGCTGTTACGGCTGGATAAAAGGGGTTGCTCCCCAACAACCGGTTGCTGTAGATGGAGACCCTATATATATATATATATATATATATATATATATATATATATATATATATAGTCCGAATCAGGTCCGGACTCCCGAATTTTAACAAAATCCGAATTTTTTTTTTGTGCTTTTTTTTTTTGAAACAACTAAAAAAAATATATTATGGAATTGGAATTTTTACATTATACAGTGTTTTGGGCGTGATTTGGATGCCTATAACAAAACATGTCTGTACAGTCTGGGCAGACTGTACATACATTGGTTGGTGTAGGTATTAAAAACACACCCAAAATACTGTATTATTGAAAAATTTCAGTTCCATAATTTTTTTTTTAGTTCTACAAAAAAAAAAAAAAAATTTGTGTCCCAATTTTCTCCCGTCCGGGAGGTCCGGACCTGATCCATTTCATATATATATATATATATATATATATATATATATATATATATATATACACACACACACACACACAACGGATCAGGTCCGGGAGTCCGAACCTGATCAAAAAACGGACCCCAAATTTTTTTTTTTTTTTTTGTAGAACAACTAAAAAAAAAATTATGGAACTGAAATTTTTCTAATAATACAATGTTTTGGGTGTGTTTTTAATACTTATACCAACCAATGTATGTACAGTCTGCCCAGACTGTACAGAAATGTTTTGGTATAGGCATCCAAATAACGTCCAAAACACTGTATTATGTAAAAATTCCAATTCCATAATTTTTTTTAGTTGTTTCAAAAAAAAGCAAAAAAAAAGGCCCGAATTTTAAACCTGTCCGGGAGTCCGAACAGGATCCGGCCTATATATATATATATATATATATATATATATATATATATATATATATATATATGAGTCAAGATCTGGTCAGGTCTCCCAGATATTTGTTAAAATTCGAACTTCTATTATGAGCCCTAGGATGGAATCTAACGGTTGGGAAAGGGAATTGGTGGAAAAAAAACGCGGAGCTTCAGATGCGAACGGGTCACGGGTTATACAGATCTGGACTCCATTTCTAATTTTCGGTAACCGCGTCTCTCTCTCACCCATTTCACAAATTGCCTCTCTCTCTCAAAGCTCCAGACGAAATCAGATACAACAACTCTGGCCTAAAGCTTCCGGCCTGAAAACTTTGTCTCGCTGTCTCTCTATCTCCCAAGGTATTGTCTAATTATCTGATAGAAGAATAAATTGAAATCCGAAGCAAATAATTTGCAGTAACAATTTCAAATTTAGTATTTAGTAGTTTTCTTGCCTACCTTTGGACTTTTCTGCTATTGGAGCCTTTTGTGGAACATCTGGATGGTGCAGTAATTGAAGGCTGTTCTTTTAAGTGTTTTTTGTCTTGTTTTCCATTTGTTCAGTGGGTGAACTTCTTGTCCCCATTTTCTTAAATACTGTGTTCTGTTCTTTTTCTATAAAAATAGAATAATGAACTTGACAATCCAATTTATCAGAATCTCTAACCATAAACCGATGACCATTGTGTAAATTCCATGAACTGGAATATGGACTAGAGTCACTAAAATTGCAATTTTTGGTCCATAAACTGCAATTTTTGGTCCACAATTAGTGAAAGTATTTACGGTCCGCAATTTTGTATATATGTACATATAAATCAATGTTGACTACTTGAGTAGGTTATTGATATTGCCTTGGCTATATTTATGAGGAGCCCCAGAGGTGTCGGATATTAAATTTGATCGCTAATTCTCTGGAGATCAACCTTTCCTTACTCTTTGGATCATCAAATCCTGATGAAAATTATTTATCATTCATCGTGAAGTAAGTTGGATGAAATCTTACCTTATTAGTGAAAAATGTTTGTGTTTACATAATGTTATCTTATTTTTTGTAATTTTGGTTATTGTAAAAGTTCATTCTCTATGTTTGAAATTGCAACAATGTTAAAGGATTTCGACACAAAAGATGTTTTATGCCGTATAATTGGCACTTGCGCCACCAAATACCACTACACACCACAATCATGTGCTTCAATCATTCACTTAATTCACAAATATGATTTTGTTGTTTTTCACTTGGCTGATGCAATTGCTGGGGCTGAAAAGAAGTATGCTGATGGAAGTCTGGCCACCTCTCTCGTTAGAGAAATTGGAAGGACTAACCCGAAAGACTATGTGAAAGACGTTGTTAGGGAACCACCAACACCAAGGGCAGCTCATGTAGCAACTGCTGTGGGCACTATGGTAGTAATTCAGGTTAGTAAACAATGTTATGAGATCCGAACTTGCTCAATGTTATGAGATTCTGTACATAATTTGAATGCGAACTCTCATTTTGTGGGTTTTAGAAAAGGAAAGTTGGACTCACAATTTAGGATGGATGGAGTATATGTTTGTTTATCTATGTAGCGTCTTTTCCAACAGTCAATGCTTATTGATGTTTTACAGACGGATTATAATGTCAGTTATGTTATAGGGATTGTTGTTTGAAGGTCTACTTGGAATGTGCTTCCCTGTAATGATGAACATATTGGAATGAATGCCGTGGCATATTTTGGCAGAAGAATGCACAAAAGATCGCAGAGTTTATCTCTTCCCATCCCCAGGTGACGAAGGTTGATTATGTAGACCTTCCTAACCATCCTGGGCGCTCTTTACACTATTCTCAGGTATAACTTTATGATCATATTATT